>JALAZF010000032.1:5453750-6805000 GCA_022829125.1 Lathyrus tuberosus
GGAACTATTAAGAGCATGTCCACATCATGGCTTAGAACAATGGCTCATAATCCATACCTTTTATAATGGACTCATGTACAACACCAAGATGACCATAGACGCTGCCGCTGGTGGCGCTCTAATGAACAAACCCTACCCCGAGGCTAGCGCTCTCATTGAGGATATGGCACAAAACCATTACCAATGGGGGACCGAGCGAGCACAAGTAGAGAAGAAAGAGACCAAAGGAGGTGTGTATGAAGTTAGTTGTTTTGACCATATGAACGCAAAGATGGACGCTATAGCCCAAAAAGTAGAAAACCTAACTATCAACCCCATAGCAACCGTAGCAGCAATACAACCCGGATGTGAAATCTGTGGAACCTCGGGACATACTGTAGCTGAATGCAGCCTGATAGCCGAGAGTACCATAGATCAGGTTAATTACGCCCAAGGAAACCCTTATTCAAACACATACAACCCTGGATGGAGGAATCACCCAAATTTTTCATATAAGAATAATAACCCTACTCAAAATTCAACACCTCAAAGACCACCTGGTTTCCAAACTCAAAGACCCAACCAATCTGCACCATATGCTCCTCAGAAATCAAATTTTGAGAAAAAGATGGACGAATTCATCTCAGCTCAATTATAGCAGAACAAGGATTTCATGAACCAAAACATTCACATGAATGGACTAATTACTCAGTTGGGTACTAAACTCGATTATGTAATTACCCATAACAAAATGCTTGAAACCCAAATCTCTCAAGTAGCACAACAACAATCTACTCATGCTACACCAGGAGGACAATTCCCTGGACAACCTCAACCTAATCCTAAAGGGCACGCAAATGCTATCGCTCTAAGGAGTGGGACCACTTACGATGGGCCTACAAACTCTAGGTTGAATAATCCAGAACCACCTAGGAAAGAGGTTGTGACCACACCTGAGAAAGAAATTGAGAAATCGGTGGAACCTGAGAAATCTAAAGATACGGAAGTTAAGGAGAAGGAAAGAGAAGAGAATGAAAAAGTTTATGTACCACCTCCTCCTTAGAAACCTCTGATTTCATACCCACAAAGACTTAAACAAACCAAATTAGATAACCAATATAAGAAATTCATAAAAGTGATTAAGAAACTCCACGTAGAGATTCCATTCACAGAAGCTATAACCCAAATACCATCTTATGCCAAATTCCTTAAAGACATTCTAACCAACAAATGAAGATTAGATGATCCTAAACCTTTAGAATGTAATTCAATTGCTGAGAATAAGCTTGCTAAGAAAGAGAAAGACCCAGGAAGTTTTTCTATACCTTGTGTTTTGGGAAACCAAGTTATTGATAAAGCACTTCTGTACTTAGGAGCAAGTGTAAGTTTAATGCCTTTAGCCGTTTGTAAAAGGTTAAACCTAGGAGAAATGCAACCGACTAGGATGTCTCTCTAATTAGCCGATAGATCAGTTAAGTATCCAATTGGCATTTTGGAAGACGTCCCAGTTAGACTTGGTCAACTCTATATTCCAACAGATTTCGTCGTAATGGACATTAAAGAAGACGATGAGATCCCAATCCTTTTAGTTAGACCCTTCTTATCAACTGCTAGAGCTATAATAGATGTCAAAAAAGGAAAAATGACATTCGAGGTAGGTAGTGAAAAAGTAGAATTTATACTATCCCAATTCTTAAATGCACCAGCCATGGGTGACTCATGTTATGTCATCGATATAATTGATGAATGCATAAGAGAATTAGATAAAGAAGATCCAGTATAAACCATCAAACTACCTTCGATCCCCATTATGGAGGACGATGGATTCGAACGTTTATCTAAACCTTACATAGATAACAGTCTTTACGAATGCTTGGCACTTACCCCAGATCATATGTCATGTCCGAAAAAACCATCAATAGAGCTTAAGGAGCTACCTAAGAATTTAAGATATGAATTCTTAGACAAAGATTAAACCGCCCAGTCATAGTCAGTGCCACGTTAGATGGTCCTAAAACCAATCAATTGTTAGATGTTTTAAGAAAGTATCCCTCAACTCTAGGTTATAATATCTCCGATCTCAAAGGAATAAGTCCTTCCGTGTGTATGCACCGAATTATGCTGGAGGAAGACGCAAAACTCTCCAGAGAACATCAACAAAGGATAAATCCTATAATGAGTGACGTAGTAAAAAGGGAAGTGTTAAAGTTATTAGAGGCTGGAATAATATACCAAATATCCGATAGTAAATGGGTAAGCCCCGTACATGTGGTACCTAAGAAAGGAGGTGTCACCGCTGTGCAAAACGAAAAAGGAGAACAAATAGCCAAACGTATAGAAAATGGTTGGTGGATGTGTATCGATTACTAAAAGCTCAATAAGGTAACTAGGAAAGATCACGTCCCACTTCCATTCATAGACCAAATGCTCGAACGTTTAGCTAGGCATTCTTACTTTTGCTATTTAGATGGATACTCAGGATTTTTCCAAATACCCATTCACCCTGATGATCAGGAGAAAACAACCTTTACAAGTCCCTATGGAACATTTGCTTACAGACGAATGCCATTTGGACTATGCAATGCCCCAGCTACCTTCAAACGCTGTATGATGTCAATCTTCACAGATTTCCTTGACGAGATAATGGAAGTATTTATGGACAATTTCTCGGTATGTGGATCCAGTTTTAAAAACTGTTTAACAAACCTCGAGAAAATCCTGGAAAGATGCGTAGAAGTCAACCTCGTTCTAAACTGGGAAAAATGCCATTTTATGGTGACTGAAGGCATAGTACTATGACACATAGTATCCGAAAGAGGCATTGAGGTTGATAAAGCTAAAATAGAAGTAATAGAAAACCTCCAACCAACCAAAACCATTAGAGAAATCCGAAGTTTTCTTGGACACGCCGGTTTCTACCGACGCTTCAATAAAGACTTCTCCAAAATAACTAAACCATTAACCAACTTACTTATGAAAGACGCCGAATTTAAATTCGATGATAAATGTCTTGAAGCCTTTAAATACCTAAAACAAGCACTGATTTCTGCACCTATAATTCAACCACCTGATTGGAATCAACCTTTTGAAATTATGTGCGATGCTAGCGATTACGCTATTGGCGCTGTTTTAGGAAAAAAGAAGGATAAAAAACTCCATGTGATTTACTATGCCAGTAGGACTTTATATGCGGCTCAGCTTAATTATGCCACAACCGAGAAGGAACTCCTGGCAGTAGTCTTTGCAATCGACAAATTCCGATCCTATTTAGTAGGAGCAAAAATCATAGTCTACACTGATCATGCTGCAATAAGATATCTATTAAGAAAAAAGGATGCTAAGCCTAGGTTACTACGTTGGATCCTTTTACTTTAATAATTTGATTTGGAAATCCGAGATAAGAAAGGCACTGAAAATGTGGTTGCTGACCACCTTTCAAGGCTTGAATATCTAAAGCCAGATCTTGTTCCTATCAATGATGATTTCGCATACGATAGATTAGTAGGAGCAGTTAGAACCATCCATGATGATGATCCTGACCCCTATTTAGAATTAGATATTGGAAAAACTCTCGCAGTAACAACCGTACCTTGGTACGCAGATTTTGTTAATTACCTAGAAGCTGATATCATACCACCTGATCTAAATTAGCAACAGAAGAAGAAGTTCTATCATGACGTGAAACACTTCTATTGGGACGAACCCCTCTTATACAAAAGAGGCGCATATGGCATTTTCCGTTGCTATGTCCCTGAAGAAGAAGTAGAAACTATAATTAAACATTGTCACTCATCACCTTACGGTGGACATTTAGGCTCATCCAAAACATGCGCTAAGATACTTCAAGCAGGTCTTTTCTGGCCAACTTTATGGCGCGATGTTCATGCCTACATTGTAAGATGTGACAGATGTCAACGCACAGGGAATGTCTCAAGAGATGAAATGCCTCTGAGAAATATTCAGGAGGTAGAACTATTCGATGTTTGGGGTATAGATTTTATGGGAACTTTTCCATCTTCTATGGGAAACAAGTATATCCTAGTAGCTGTTGATTACGTATCCAAATGGATTGAAGCTATAGCTTCACCCACCAACGATACTCGCATAGTCATTAAACTGTTTAAAAACTATATATTCCCTAGGTTTGGAGTACCTCGATTAGTAATAAGCAATGGAGGATCGCACTTCATATCTAGGATTTTCGAAAACCTTTTAAAGAAATACGGAGTTAAACACCGAGTAGCCACACCTTACCACCCACAGACTAGTGGACAAGTAGAAGTATCAAATAGGGAAATAAAACAAATCCTAGAGAAAATCGTATCAATTTCTAGAAAAGATTGGTCCTTAAGACTACAAGAAGCCTTGTGGGCTTATAGAACCATTTTTAAAACCCCTATAGGAATAACCCCATATCAATTAGTCTACGGAAAATCTTGCCATTTACCCTTCGAGCTTGAACATAAGGCCTACTGGGCCATAAAAGCTCTTAATATGGATTACTTAACAGCCGAAGATAAACGTATTCTAGATATCCACAAATTAGAAGAGTTACGCCGAAATGCTTATGAAAATGCC
This sequence comes from Lathyrus tuberosus, assembly GCA_022829125.1. NCBI lineage: Eukaryota > Viridiplantae > Streptophyta > Magnoliopsida > Fabales > Fabaceae > Lathyrus > Lathyrus tuberosus. Next base: position 5,458,308 of record JALAZF010000032.1, read on the forward strand.
GTAATATATAAAGAAATAACCAAAGCATGGCATGACAAAAGGATTGCCAAAAAGGAGTTCAACGTAGGCGATCCTGTACTACTTTTCAATTCTAGGTTACGATTGTTTCTAGGTAAGTTACGCTCGAGGTGGACTGGACCCTATGAGGTCACCAAAGTCTTGAAATCTGGAGCATTTGAAATTGCAAATCATTCATGTAGTCCCTTTCTAGTGAATGGACAAAGATTGAAACCCTACTATGGAGGTGATATCCCTACCTACTACTCTGGTCACACTCTGATAGACCCACCTATAGCAACATCCGCAACGTAAGTTTTACATTCGTCCAACTAACGACGTAAAATAAGCGCTGCGTGGGAGGCAACCCACGACTTTCTTTTCATTATTTTTTTATTTATGCATATAATTTATTTCAGAAAAAGAAAAAGATTTATATTATTTGACTAACTGGACTGACTCATGAAATGTCTATGTCTACAGGTTACAGATCACATCATCACAGATATTCTACACTAACTTTCTTTTTAGGATGCAGAGCTATGATGACATGCACATCGTGTTCAAAGATGACGAACAGAGGAAGAAATATGTAGTCCTTTCTGAGAGACTGATCCTACCCACTAGGTACCCTGACCCAAACTGTCTAACAACCTTAGGTATTGAAGCTAGTGTGTGTAACACCCCAATTCCCATCGCGAATAAATAATACATAAATAAATCAGAGTAAATAAAAATTTATTTTTCCGACAGAAACAAGGATGCCACATTTAAAGAAAGAAAATACAATCCCTGCTCATAAATTTGATACATAACACAAAGTGGAATAAACTTAAAAAGGAAACTTTTTCCAACAAAGGGAAAGTTCAATTATGGAATAAAGCAGAAAGATCCATAACTGACTTGTTTTACAAAGTAAATTGTTTTATAACATCAAAATATTCCTACAAGGTAATACAAAATAGATCCAACAAATATATACATATATAACAAAAGCGTTCCCCGACTCCCGTGCTACGTATCAGAGCAGACAGACCAACAAAAGGATGGAGAACTAATCTGCACCAAATCCTCCAAGACACAAATCTGCAATTGCCTCATAGAGCAACAAACCACAGCAGAAGGGTGAGAAATAAAAACTAAATCAAAATTGCATAATAATATGCAACACATATAAATTCACATGCATAGTTATTCTCACCACAAGCATCACATACTAATACATATTGCATGCCACAGATACATAACATATTTCTAATAATCCAAACACATAGCATATACCAATTATACCAACATGATAACATATTCACACATAATGCATACAAAAGTTATGACATATGGAAACACACCACCACATCACATAGCATATGTCTATACATAAAACATATTATTCACAACCAATGCATTTATCACATATGCACATCAATTCACCAATGCTATCACAAACTCAACACATAATCAATCCATTCATGATATTCCACACATAATCAATCCATTCATGATTTATGCAAATACAAAGAGACCGACACAACGACTCTATGCAAATGCCATGCGGTACCAATCCATCCATCATTCTCATCATCAGTTCACTCAGGAACTATTGGAATCATCACTTGTTACTTAGTGTAACTCCCCGTCGGGCAAACGATGTTCCCCGTCTCTTTAGGTCCTCTCGGTATAAGGCTCACGATCCGATCACTTTAGGTCCTCTTTGTATAAGGCTCACAATCGTCTATAACGTCGCTTTAGGTCCTCTCGGTATAAGGCTCACGACCGTTATAGCAGATTCCCTCTGGAATCGATTCGTCGCTCACTCCCACTAGGGCACACGACATCACAAGAATGCATATCATGATGCTTGGCATACAATGACTCATGACAATCAAATGCATACGCATATACAACCATGTGAACCATTTCAACATCCATAATCATGCATATACAATCAAACACATCACAATGCATTTATTTGCCATAAGGCCACAAACCATCATCACAACATTAAATTTCACATAAACAATGCATTCCATCATATTCCACAAACCACAACAATTACAACAACTTATCACATGCTTCCACATCATACAAATCACAACAATCCCACAAAACATCATAACAACATACATTGATATTCAATCAAACAATGTATTTTACCACACAACAACATAATTATCACATGCATCAACATCATATAAACCACATAAAAGCTCCACGTTACATAACAATAGCACAACACACAGTAAAACACCAACCGCACGCATTTAACGCGATAAAAATCCGACAACCCCACACTTTTACAAAACCACGACTTAAATAATTCATCTACTGCCCTCCAAACCATTTATAATAGAAATAATATTTCATTAACTTTCCAACTCTTCGAACGGAGGTCAAAACGGACTTACGGTTTGAAAGTTATGAATTTTTGAAGTTTCGGAAATTTTTCATTTTTGCCCAGACCGCGCTGAGCGCACAGACACCCACGCTAAGCGCGCTACCTGCGTACATTGACCTTAAAAACACCATCGGAAGATTTTCGGACATCCGTTTTCGATTCCGTAAAAAACTGCGATCTCAGAATTCAACGTACTACAATATTTTCATCATTAAAAAGCCATCCAACACATTTTTCCACTTTTGAAATATTTTGAAACGTAGTTTTATCAATTTAACCCAATTCCAAACTCGATCAAAACCACTCGAAAACACACAAACAACCATTCCCGATTAAATATCAACCTACGCCAATGTTACCAGACATATCCAAACACTTTTACTCGATCACAACATCAATTTGCACAAAAACATCTATATATATCAAAAACGTAAAAGTTACAAATTCAACCCAATTCAATCAAACGATCGTACTAAATCACGGCCTAACATCACTCGACTACACTACACGACTTATTCCGACTTTCGACCGTGAAAACATCGATTTCTATTCATTTCTACCATTTCAACCTAAAATGAAAACTAGAAGAAAATAACCAAAACAATCCAAGAAAACATACACATATACATATACAAGCAAGATATAATCGAAACTTCTCACCCTTAACCGATTATTCGCGATTGAAACGGAGTTTCTTCACTTTTTCTTCTTTCTCCTCTTCTCTCTTTTTCCTTCTCTTCTCTTTCTCTTTTCTTTCTTTTCTTTTCCTTTCTCTCTTTTTCTCTCTATTCTCTATTTATATAAATATCTAACTAATCAATTGACCATTTTGCCCTTACGCTCAAATATCTCCCAAACGCTCTCAAAACGCGATAAAACATAAACATACCGATGAAAAACATATCATGCAATAAAAGTTAAAAAGAAAAATATAATTTAATGCAAATATTTTACCTATCAAGCAAATTAACCAATTAACTCAATTAGCAGGTAAAATACAATAAACTCACACATTTCACAAAATTCACATAAATGAAATAAATAAATACCATTAAACAAATCGGGGCGTTACAGTGTGAGGTACCTTTGTCACCAGCTCCAGTGGGATGAGTATTCTGAAGCAATGAATGTAACCTATAAGCATCTAACCTTAGAGTTCCTCAGTTAACTCATTTATGACCCCTACAATGGAAGAGGTTACAATAGTGGAAGCATAAGATTCAGACTATTTGGGAACGAGTATACAATTAACCACGGGGATTTTGCTAGATTACTTGGTTTTCAGTGTGGCTTGGATGCAATCTATTTTATGCATGAAGTCAATGTTATGCAGAATGAGCTTGACATATTCTGGAGCAAAATCACCGGTGGAGGAGGACCTGATCCTTCCACCCAATTAGCAAACAAAACCCACAACCCAGCCTTCTGTCATTTCCAAATGATCCTGGCCGAGACTTTCTTTGGTAGAAGTGAAACCGAGAACCAGGTTACCGAAGAAGAGATTCTGATGCTCTTTTGTACTACTGAGTCACGCCCATTAGCCAGTGGTAATTTTCTGATGTATAACCTATACTTGAATGCTGAATATACCAAAGGACCTATCCATGTAGGTGGCACTGTTACACACATAGCTTATGCCCTAGGTCTAGCCAACAATCTAACTCATCTTACCTCCCATTGTGGCTATACCTTAATTGACATTAATCATTGCCTTGACCGTGGACTTATCAGGAGAACATTCTTTAGTGCCGATAACTATAAGCTCTTGATAGACAACGAAGTCGTTCACTATTTTGGTTTGCCAAACCACACCCGGACAAGTATCGATGACAAAGCTAACTGGTCATATGCTTTGGAAGGCCAAGACGAGACACCCATCCGACCTAGGAACACACCTGTGCCTGAGTACCATCCTACACCCTATCCTGAAAGGACTACTGTCTATTCCTCTAACGTTAATCTGCAACGCAGGGACATATATTCAGAGTTTGACGCTATGCGCAAGGAAATCATTTCTCTTTGCGAAGAATGCGCCGAGGTCACCTTATAAATACAGATCTCAGACGCAACAAATGCTTCATCATATGATCTTTTATACCAGGAGATTTGCGATCTCAGACGCCAGCTTGCAGAAGCATGGGCACCTTGTCCTCACATGAGTCAGGGTGTCCACCGACAGTCTTTCTAGAAGATATTCAGGAGCTCTGGGTCATAGCTCACACTTTGTGTGGGGGAGACTTACCACATGCTTATTATGATCATTTATTTCTACCGTTACCACGTTCTTATCTTTATTGTTATTATCGTTATTATCAAACTATTATGAAATTTAATTTTCCATCGTTATTATTATTAGACTCATTGCATCCATATGCTATATGCGAGTGTCATATTATTTCAAGTTATAATAAATATCTACATTATTGCAATCTATTGGTAATATTTAAAAAAAATTATTTCATTCATTTTTATAATTTAAAATTTTTTTTTAGAGTTAATAATATTATTGTTATTTAATTCCTACATTCACATTTTACAAATATATAAAATAATAACTAAATAAACAAAATATTCTCTATGTTTCTTACATGTACCAATATGCTATAGACACCCCAAGGAATGATACATGGACCAACAAAAGCCCTAAACCCGTGCCAGCCCAATTAACACAGTCCGCGGACGCAGACCCCTACTTGGCGGACGCGGAGGCGTCTTGGGATATGAACGAACCAGCATAAGAAAATCCCCATTTTTGCCACTCTCTTCATCTTCCATCTCCAATAACTCCGATTTTAATCACTATAAAACCCCACTATACCATTTCAATTCCTTATTTCATAACTTCCCCACTACCATTACACCTTCCATTTCACATTATCTCTATAAAAACCATAGATTTCACCCAAATCTACAAAAACCCAAATTACCCATTTTCCATAATCAAACCCTTATTTCACTTCAACAATGGCAGCGGAGAACCAAGAAAACATCATTTTTCGAGATGGAGATGACGGAGTCAAGCAATGGGAGAGACTGCGGACACGCAACATTCTTGCTACGAGGTATATTAATGATATCTGTCTGTATAACCTTGGTATAAGGTATAGCGTATTTTATCTATTAGAAAATTTAAAATTAGATAGTATCTTTATTCGCCAGGAGCCTACTTATGCAAGGCTAACCCTCGTATTTTTGAGTTCTTTGGAGTACACTGTCAGAAAAAACACCGCTAGCACTGTAGGCACAGTGAGGTTTAGAATGTTCAGTGTTGAATACATTTATACCACTGATGCACTTGCTGAGTTATTTAGATTCCATTACGGGAATGGTACCATTTGTGAGGCACCCATAGACACAAATTGGTCAACTGAGGCTTTCCAACTGTGGAAAGACATCACAGGTCAGACCACCTACTCCTTTGACGGAAATTTGGCTTCCGACATTCATAACCCAGCCATACGAGTGTTCCGCCTTTTATTAGCTGATACTATTTTAGCTCGTGAAAATTCTAACAAGATGAATTCCAAAGAATTTATATTCTTACAGGCTGCTTTATATAGAAAAAGATTAAATCCTGTACCATTTATGATAGCACATATGCGGGCTATTGAGAAAAAGGGCAGCACCGTGACATTTGGAGGATTGATTACCTTCATTGCACGAGCCCTCCACCTGGACACTGAGTTGGCCACGTTGGAACCACTCTCGCCTCGCACCATTGAATTAAAGTTTCTGAGAGACATTCGTTTATGCAAAACGAGTCCGGAAGGAGGTTATACCCTCATGGTTCGCAATGCTGCCATCCCGAGTGTCACTTTACCTTGCTCAAGTCGCACAGATGTGCACAAAAAAGGAAACTAGCTCTATGATTTGAGAACTTCCAAGCACTTAGAGATCAAAATGCCTCTCTAATAGAGAGGATTGAGCAGATGGAGTTGTCACATAGCACCCGACACCGCAGTAGGAGCCGTCGTCCCAGACGTTCGGAGCATGGTGGAGATGGCCCCAGTGGCCGACATGATTGATTGCCAGGTTTCACCTATCCCTTACTCACTTTTATCGAAACATTGAGGACAATGTTCGGTTTAAGTGTGGGAGGAGATATTTAATGTTTTTAGTTGTATTTACTATTTCTATTTTATTATTTCTTTCTAGTATAGTTTAGTTTGTTTTAAAAATTTTCACATGTGCTTGACGAGTCATTTTGTGTAGTTTGTCTATTTTCCCAATTCTTGAGCCTTAACAAAATTTTATTTTACAAAGAAAACAACATTTATTTTGAAAATTTGGGCTATTAGGACAAGTAAGTATCATTTGCAAAGGCTTGGGAAAACTTTTTGAAAAATCGATATCGTTTTTACACCGTAAGTTCCTCAAATATAGGAGCCTATCTAGTTTTTTTATACGGTGGCCTTAAAATCTCACCCTTCATCACTTACCCTTAAGTAGTTTATCCTTGCAGTCAGCACCATCTTAGCCACCGCTAAGTGACAAACCGATGCAAATAGGTAAGATCCTGCAAAAGAAAAAGAAAAGAAAAAGAAAAATCCAAGAAGATGCTAAAGTATCTTTAGAAAAAAAATTGCAAGAAAAATTATATATAAAAAAGAATGAAAAAAAAAAGAATTGCAAAAAGTATCAAACCATTGATATAACAAAAGAATCAGGATTACCACAGGTTATGTTCACCATGCGAGTGAAAGATAACGGGCTTAATGTGATTGCACCTGAATGAAAAGGGGTAAGAAAGGAATGAGTAAGATAGGCCTAAGTATAACATCATGGTTTGGATTGGTTTGTATAGGAGAGGAACTTATGCCCGCAAATCATAGAAAATGTCATTACGATACCCTTAGTTCATGAGTTAGTACCTACTGATGTATCATTGATCAAACTTAAGTCTTTAGCCCAGAAAAGATACTTGTATGTTTGCTGTTTTTCTCTGCTTATGAGAGTTTGCTTGAGGACAAGCAAAGGTTTAAGTGTGGGAGAATTTGATAACACTAAAACACACTATATATTTGACTCCGATTGCACATGTTTTTAGTTGTTTATTTGTTATTTTCCCTTGTTATTATGGTATTTTGTTTTACTTTCAGAAACATTGCCTGATTTAAGCCTGCAGTAAAGAAACGAGGCAAAACTGGGCTAAAACGGAGAATTCCTATGCAAATTGTACACTAGCCGTTTCACTCGCGAACGCCATAGAGGATGTCGTTTGAGCAGTACGTTTCACCCACACTCCAACGGTCACGAATTACGTTTTATTCAAAATGTACACTCGGCGGACGCGGAGAGGGGGTCGGCGGGCGCCGAACGTTTCAACAGGGAAAGGGTCAGAAACGTTAGAAGCAGTTACACACGAAGGAAATTATTACTCAACCGTTTCTCCATAACGTTGTGTGGCAGTTACAGCTTCATGATTACTATAAAAAGCCTGGCATTTTCACTTTTGGATCATCCAATCCTAGTTTCCAACCTTAGGCATAAAGTTCATTTTGTAAAGCAATAATCCGTCACATCGAGGGGTTATTGCACTATCGTTGTTAGTTAGATTGGAGCAACCATAGTTAAGAGTGTTTATATTTGAAGTTATTTACCTTCTCGCAATTTACTTTCCAGCTCTGTACCAGATTCAGTCTCCACTTTGGAGCAGGTTTCTTTTATAAATTGCATTTTATTATATTCCGCATCGCTTTTATATTCGTTTATTTTCCTACACTGCTTTACATTCATTTATTTTCTGTCTCTGCCCTTACTTTGTTATTTAAGTTTCTGTGTGATCTGTTTATCTTTCGGAACTGAACTCAAGCGTGACACTTGTATTCATTCTCTCAAAGTACACTCTCACACTTTGCACGTTTTTATCTTACAAATACTTTACTTTGCAAACCAATTTATTGTTATGTTTTTAGTTACCATGTCCAGCTAAATCCCTTGTGCTGGGATGTGAGGATCGTCGTTCCAACGGTACTCCACATGTCATCTCCTTAGAAATATTTAGGGGCTATTTTTTATTTTAATTAAACTCTTCTGAACTTCAATTGATTGGTCATTACGTAAATAAGACCGTGTTTTTGTTTGCGTAATGACTGTGACTAGATCGGGTAAGATCGAAAGCCGTCTGGCATTTGAGAAAAGAGTTTGTTAGTTGTTAATTGATAAATACAGCGGAAGCACTTTATTGATTAACTAGGAAAGTTTTATATTATTAGAAAGAGGTTTTAAACTATTTTCGGACGCGTTTATAGATTTAGGATCCGGTTGGCCGAGCATATGCCGGAAACCCTTTGGTATAAAATATTTTCAATCGAAAGCACTTTTTAACTAAGTCTTAGAGGTAATTGCATAAAAAAGGACTTTTTAACTTTAACGCATAGAGCGACCAATGCAGCGTGAGCGGCTAGTATAGATTAAAGGTTCGGTCTGGTTCCGATCAAGCTAACACGACGAATCCTTTTTAATTAACTTTTTTTTCAAAGAAGAAAACATTGCCCCGTAAGTGTTACTATTTAGATGATAGGAGTATTGTTTGATTGATGTGAATTACATTCCAGTATAGTATTTATCTGATTTATTTCTATTTTCATTCTGTATAAAACTTTTACTCTGATATTTATTAGCCTTAGATAAACAACGTAACAATAGTAATCGATAGATTGACATTGGTCTCTGTGGGATCGATGAATCTTTTATATTACTCTGATGTAATCTGTATACTTGCGGATAACACGCATCAGCTCTCTTCAGAAAGGACTCAAGAACCATAAGCTTATACATTTTCCTTACAACACTTTGTAAAATACTGTACTTTTCTTTGTAACATACTGCAATCTTTCGAATTCAATAAACAGGGTCTCCACCCTTCACTGTATGATATTTGCAATCTATTTGTTGAAGCTTCTTTTTTATTAAACAAAAAAATATATATGTCGCGGCTGGCTAAAAATATTCGAGTCGCCACCATATTTTTTAAGGGAAATAATGATAAACCTAAAAATCCTTAATCTCAAGGGCAGAGATTCCTAAGGTTCAGGAGTCAGTTAAGTGAGGGGAAGGTGTTAGGCACCCCTCACCTCCATTGTACTCAATGGGATCCTCCTTAGATTCTAGGGTTTGTTTGTTTGTTGTCTAATTTTTATTTATTTACAAAAGAATCCTAAGTTTTTTATTATTATACTCGCTAGGGTTTACAACCCTGTGCTTACGTACCTTTAATTTTGAAGGATCAGAGTAACCGTAGTTCACCTCCCCTATTCCTACCCCCTAATCCTATTCCTAACCCTAATCCCAATCCTAATCCACTGTTTATACTCTCGGATAAAGAGTTTTATCCCTTGATCTATTGTTTATGCTCCTAGATAAGGATTTTTATCCCTTAATCTATATTTATACTCCTAGACAAGGAGTTATATCCCTTAAAATCCCTTATCCCTTATTTATACTCTCGGATGGAAAGTTTTATCCCTTATCCATTGTTTATACTCTTGGATGGAGAGTTTTATCCCTTATCCATTGTTTATACTCTCAGATGGAGAGTTTTATCCCTTATCCATTGTTTATACTCTCGGATGGAGAGTTCTATCCCTTATCCATTGCTTATACTCTAGGACGGAGAGTTCTATCCCTTATCCATTGTTTATACTCTCGGACAAAGAGTTTTATCCCTTATCCATTGTTTATACTCTCAGATGGAGAGTTCTATCCCTTATCCATTGTTTATACTCTCGGACGGAGAGTTCTATCCCTAAATCCTTATCCCTTGGCCTATATTTATACTCTTGGAACCTAAGAGTGTTATCCCTATATCACATCCCTTATTTAGGCTCTCGGACCAAGAGCATTTATCCCAAATTAAGTCCTTAAAAAACCTTTTATAACCATTAAGTTTTTAATGATTATTTCTTAAATCCCAATCCTTTAACCCTTTAAATCCCATAAATCCTTTATATCCCTTAAAAGTACCCCACAAGGGTGTCCCCTGAATTATTAAAATCTTGTCCCTTTAATTCACTTAGAAAATAACTTAACTGTAATAATTTATACAAACGCTATACTCTATCCCTTAATTCTTATCCCTTATCCCTTATATTTTATCCCTATTTAAAAATAGACAAGTTATCTTAAATATAAAAAACAAACCCAAAAATGATTTTTATTTTTATTCCCAATCCCATATTTAAATCCAATTAAAATCTAATTTCCTTAAAATAAATCCTAAACCTAATTTTAATAAAATCCAAAATTTATCAAAATACCTTATCCCAAAAAAAAAACAGAAACAAAATCCCATTTTAAAAACCATACTTTAAGTAGATAAACAATATATTTTAAATACATAACTTTTTATTAAAAATCAACCCACACCCAAGATTAACCCTAAAATATCCTAAATTAAATTCCCACTTTTCCAAAGAATAAACAACATGTTGTAAATACATAAAATATCAATTTAAAACCCAACCCAAAATTAACCCCAAAAAATCCTAATTATTTACTCCAAATAATCTTAAATCCTAAAATCCTACTTTTAAATCCTAATTAAAGTCTAAATCCTAATTACGTAATTAAATTAAGTTATTAATTTGTGTAAGTTCTAGTAATTGGCTAAAATTTTGTTAAAACAATGTTGATGTCATGGTTGACAGTATAGCTAACATTCTGGTTTATTGTTGAATAGTTAAAGTACTGAAGAGTGATGTCACATGCGATGTCTTAACATCACTATACCAGAACATTAAAACATCAGACAGTTATATGATTAGGGCAGCACATGTTTCTGGTGTGAATGAGAAATTCTGCTAAAGGGAATCAGAGAATATAAGCGAAGATCAAGGGAGAGATATATTTTGTTACAATCAGTTATGAAGATCAGTTTGTTGCGCATTTAAAGCATAAAGATATGGAGAATATTCAGAGTTAATAATTGAAGATTTAATTGAAGATATGATCTATTTAGAAGCAGATTTGTTACAGAAGATATGATATGATTTGAAGGCCCAAATCTAGTTGGATTACATTATAAATAGGATGTTGGTAAACTAGAATAGGTACGTGTCCAAGATGTAGATCTTTAGGGCTTTGTCTAAGTGAACCACTCGGGTTGTGAGATGGTCACTGTGTGTAACTCAGAAACCTGTAGGTAATGAGTTTGTGTTTGGTATTGTTCTTGGAGGAAGCTTTGAAGCAACTCCAAAGGGTGTCATGGAAGGGTGTCTTCTATGATTGTACAGTTGTTGGTAATCAAGTTGTTGATGCAGTGACAGTGTAGTTGACTGCTAGACATCATAGTAATGATAGGAAGTGAGATGGAGTCTCTTACCTAGGGAGGACCTAGGTAGAAGGGTCATGGGGTAGTGATTAAATTAGGTAGATTGTCAACTGGTTTGTTGAGTCTGTAATTTGATACTACTAATAGTGGACTTCCTTCCTGGCTTGGTATGCCCCCAGATGTAGGTTGTTGAACCGAACTGGGTGAACAATTCAGTGTGTTATTGTTTCTATTATTGCCTTGTTCAGCAGATTGCGATGTTGTGACATTACACTATGACATCACACATCTGTACCAGAATTTCAATTCGTATCAGAGCAGGCATCCTGTCTGTTTCTGGATGAGATCTAGGGAAGATACTTTCTGGTTCATGAGCGAGGAAGATAGTCAGTTCATAGAGTATTTTGTATTAGCCCTTGGAGTGAAGAATGAAGTTATCAGGCTTGTCTCTGTATGGTTTGACTTATGATGACCTAGTGCACTTGGAGTGTTGGGCAAGGGTTATTATCCCTGAAGGTAGTAGAGGAGTTTTCTGGTGTATGTTCCGCTGCATATATATATATCTGATGGAAAATTCCTGGTGGTTTTAAGTTAAGACTGCAACATTCTGCTCTCCTCTGAAGATGTGGTGATTTGTTAGGACATCTTTAACTAGCTTGTTCATTCCAAGTCCACTCATAAAGGAACTCTTATATAAGTATGTTGAAAAGAGGAAAACCTTGCATGATCAATCTCTGGTTTGTGGATCTTTTGGTGTGAAGACATTGTGACATAACAGATGCTTGGGGGCTAAACAAATGTGTTTATCACATCTGTTTGGAACCTACTCCTGACTTGGAAGAGGAGGCATCTGGGCTGTGTGAGGATTCATCAAGAAAGAAGCTGAGCTTAATATGTCAATCAACCTTTGGTCAATTGGAATAGATGTCTGCGTTAGCCTTGTGACTGGAAGGATCAGAAGTAGAAGACTAATCTGCTCTGTACTGTGACTTCTTCATCCTTTTGATGGTGAAAGAAGAAGGTAGAGCCAAAGCTAAAGAGGATCACTGTCAAAGTTTTCATGCGGGAGTGAAGATCTTGATAAGTTATCTCTTAAGCTTAGTAAAGATGGCATCAAAGGTTTGAAGATTCTTGGAAGATGAGAGTATGCTGGGTCATGTGACTGGTGATGTTGAAACATTATGCTCACGGTGAAGTATCAGGTCAAGCCACTTGCCTATTCTAATGTGATCTGTGGGATGGATTAGCAAAAGAAGGATCAATCAGTGCCTCAAGTCTGCAGAAAAAGGATGTTAGACCAGATAAAATGTTGTATCTTGCATGACAATAGTTGAATATTTGTCTGCTTTGGATAGAGTTGTGTAGTCAACTGATGACAATATACATTGACGGGAGACTGTGTATTTGTCTGAGGTTAAAGTATAGGATGGCAGAAGGGTTGAGAATTTACTTTATGAAAGTATTTTCAAGGTTTAAGCGTCCTGGAGTTGAATCAAATGGTCCAGTTTATGGAGCATATCAAGAATCATGGTGATGATGTCTTGGTGGGTGGCAGAGGTTCTAACATGTGTTGGGGCATTATCTGGTTGGATATCCTTGGTGAAGGATGATTATGCTCTGGTTCAGAAGCGTGGTGCCTACATTATGCCTGAGGAGCGTCTACGTAGTCATACGAGAGGATGATGAAGTAGAAGGTCTACCTTGGATGGAAAATGTAGTTCAGGTATTGATTGGAAGTCTGAAGATGAAGAGCATGGTAAGGAATGAATGCCTTTGGAGAAAGGGACAATGGTGCCAAAATGCATGTGCTCAGCAAGTGTGCTCAAATGTTCATCCTCATCTAGAGCATTGTTAACCATGACAGGGGGAATACTTGTCTATGGATTTTGGCTGCAAAGGTATATATATTGTAAAGATTGTATGTTGATCAAGATTGTGAAGATTGGTTGAATCTTGTGAGGAGATAATGTCAGATAACATGTTATGACATTAGGCTATTGGATGGCATGTTGGTGTGGACATAAATGGTTCTACCCTTGTGAAGCTAATTGTTTAAATCATATGTGCACATGTTTCTGAGGAGGAGTCTGAAGGACAGCTTTGTTTGTGGAAAATTTGCGTTTCTATGCAAGTTTTGGAAGAACTCAGTAGGGGTTTGTGTTGATGGAAAATGTTCTTCTTAGGGGGAGAATGATATTATGGGAGCTTTTGGTGTTGGCACTTAGGTTAAAGTAAATTGAAAAGTTGTTTACATGAGGATTTAGTGTCTTGTACAGCTGTGTAAATGGAACAGAAGTAAAACTGAAATTTATTGCATTGATGAAAGGTTACAAGATTAGTAAAATCAACAAACAAAGTGTCTAAAGATTATCCCAACCCCCCGAATCAAGAAAAGTCTTCCAATCTTCATCCCATTCATCTTCAGTTGCTTGAAGCTGCACTTGGTTTTTCTTGATAGTCTTCATCCTGGTTTCTGATGTCTTGTGTGTTCTTGTTGCTCCAGAAGATGATCCAGCTTTGGACAGGGTTGTGTCCTTCAACTTCTGAGGATCTGGCTTCTTGTCCTCTTGCATGCGCCTCTTTGCTGCATTCTTGTTAGACTGACTCATGTTTCCTTCCTTGGTGTGCTGATAGGAGCAAGGAGGTTTGGTATTTATTATGGATAATATGGCATTGTTTGTATCGCCTGACCAGTCAGAGTAGTCTTTGGTGTGGGAATCTGTTTTTCTTGGGAACCTGCTTTTCTTGACATATTGGTTACCAGAACTTCGTGCTTGGTGCCTGGGTGGAAGTGGTCCTAATAGGATGAGGCTAGGTCTTGTCTAGTTGTCTGATGTTATTCCTTCTGGTATAACTACTGGTGCCACCATTGCTCTTTGATGAATGGACAAACATTTCTTTTCTGGGGGAGTCTTCCACAATGACTCCAGGTCTGAGTTGAAAGGAAAAAGAAATGTGTTGCATTAAGGGGGAGTGTCTTAAATCTTCTTCCTCATGTACACCAGATATCTGTAATCTGAGTGCACAACTTCGGGACTTTCTACTTCTTCCTCCTGATGTGCTGCCTGAAGTGATTGTGGTGGGCTGTGCTGCCAAAAGAAGGTGTCAGACATGATGTCTTAACATCATTCATATACTCCTAGAAGATGTTTCTCCAGGATTGCTGCGCACAGTAGCTATTGATGGTTACTGTTAGGATCAGTGGTTACTGATAACTACTGATAGTAGTATAGAGATATAATTACTGCTGTAATCTAAGTTGTAATGGTTATATAGTTGTTTTAGCCAAAATTAGCCAAAGGGGGAGATTGTAAGTTCTAGTAATTGGCTGAAATTTTGTTAAAACAATGTTGATGTCATGGTTGATGTTGCAACATGAGCTTCTAACAGTATAGCTAACATTCTGGTTTATTGTTGAATAGTTAAAGTACTGAAGAGTGATGTCACATGCGATGTCTTAACATCACTATATCAGAACATTAAAACATCAGACAGTTATATGATTAGGGCAACACATGTTTCTGGTGTGAATGAGAAATTCTGCTAAAGGGAATCAGAGAATATAAGCGAAGATCAAGGGAGAGATATATTCTGTTACAATCAGTTATGAAGATCAGTTTGTTGCGCATTTAAAGCATAAAGATATGGAGAATATTCAGAGTTAATAATTGAAGATTTAATTGAAGATATGATCTATTTAGAAGCAGATTTGTTACAGAAGATATGATATGATTTGAAGGCCCAAATCCAGTTGGATTACATTATAAATAGGATGATGGTAAACTAGAATAGGTACGGGTCCAAGATGTAGATCTTTAGGGCTTTGTCTAAGTGAACCACTCGGATTGTGAGATGGTCACTGTGTGTAACTCAGAAACCTGTAGGTAATGAGTTTGTGTTTGGTATTGTTCTTGGAGGAAGCTTTGAAGCAACTCCAAAGGGTGTCATGGAAGGGTGTCTTCTATGATTGTACAGTTGTTGGTAATCAAGTTGTTGATGCAGTGACAGTGTAGTTGACTGCTAGACATCATAGTAATGATAGGAAGTGAGATGGAGTCTCTTACCTAGGGAGGACCTAGGTAGAAGGGTCATGGGGTAGTGATTAAATTAGGTAGATTGTCAACTGGTTTGTTGAGTCTGTAATTTGATACTACTAATAGTGGACTTCCTTCATGGCTTGGTATGCCCCCAGATGTAGGTTGTTGAACCGAACTGGGTGAACAATTCAGTGTGTTATTGTTTCTATTATTGCCTTGTTCAGCAGATTGCGATGTTGTGACATTACACTATGATATCACACATCTGTACCAGAATTTCAATTTGATAAATTAGAAAAAAACCTAAAACCTTATTTCTAAACCCCAATCAAAATCTAAACCTAATTCGGTGATTAAATTAAGTTATTAATTTAATCAATACAAAAAGTAATGATAGTAATCCTGAAGTCATAGTTTTAAATCCTAATTAACTATCTAACCTAGTTAACTAATTAAATTAAGTAATTAATTTAATTAATTAAGCAAAATCCAGGGGGGTGCATTTTTACTAACTTAGCAATGGGCCAATTGACCCAGGGGTGCTAATATCATTCTGGGCGCAAGGCCCATTTACCAAAGTCCAAGGTCTGAGAGAAAAAAAAGAAAAAAAACACCCTGGAGAGAGTCCACGGTTGACTCCCTCAGAGACATCTGATGATGATCAGACGATCACCTTTCCTTTGGACATCCACCCCTTGATCCTAGAGTAAGCTGATCGTGCAGACGCGATGGAAAGTCAGTGCAGACTCACCATGTGATCTCACACACTGGATCTCTTAGTTGACTGGATAATAAACTCATCCGGGAGAGATCTAGATGCCACATGGCACGGATCAGAAGCGTCCAAGAGAGCATACATAAGGCGGAGTTCCTTAAGACTCCCCTCATTTCTCACTTCCACTCTCTCTCTAAACTTCTCTCTCTCTCTCTCTCTATTCCCAACGCTCTCTCTTCTTTCTCCGGTGAGCTTCTCCGGCCACCATCTACCACCCACAAAACCACTACAAAATCCATATTTCTGGTTGGCATTCAACCGGAATCTTCATCAGTCAAGAACCCTAACCCCACCCCTTCGTCCAAAACCAGAAATTACATGAACCCTACGAACCCTAAGGGTTATGCGAAGAACCCTAACCCCCACCCCAAAGAACCTTAACCCTACTAAGAACCCTACCCCTCAAAATTCCAGAAAAACCCTAAAAAGCCTAAATCGCAACAATCAGTCAAACAAACAACGCAAAAGCTAAGTGGATTTTGTGTTACCTCCCTTGTCGTGTCCGATTAAGCTGCGTTCCTTCCCTTTTAGTTTCTCTTTCAGATTCGTTAATCCTTTTTTTTTATTGCAGGTGGTTTAGCTCAGGAAGCCTTAGAGTTCTAATGATGAACCCTAAGTCCCTATACGGCGAAAGCTTTCAGTAATGGGTGGGGAGAATTCGCAGCAGCCGTTCGTTAGTTTAGGGTCCCTTTTCCTTCTGAATTTCTTTAGATTATATAGGTATTTGAATTAGGTTTTTCTTTCTTTAGATTGATTAGATTAGGTTTTGATTTATATCTGACAGATTCGGATTGATTTGGATTTTGTTGTACAATTAGAAATTAGGGTTCCTGATGTAATGCTTAGATTTAATTGTATTTTTAGGTATTTTGATTTGTACGAATTAATGACATTCATGTTAATTGATTCCCTTTTGTTAAAAAACCAAATATGCTTTGATTGTGTTTCCTGATTCTCTGCGCACGACTAGGGTTTTATTTGGGGAAGAAGATGACTCACTCATTGGTCAACAATTTGACCCCCAATTAAACATAAAAATAAACAATAATAAAAAAATAAGATAAATACTTACCTAAACAAATATCCCTAAAACGAGAATTATAATTTAATAATAATAAAAAATAATAAAGCTATAAAAATAACAATAATTAGACAATAACCGAATTAAAACCTTAATACTAATCCCTATCACCAAAACCTTGATATCTAATAAATCTCAATTGTTAATAAAAAAACCCCTAATAATAAAAATATTTACAATAATTAATTTAAAAATAAAACCTAATTATCCTCTAATTAATCTAAAAACCCAAATTCTAAACATTACCCAAATTAACTCTAAAACAAGTTCTAAAATGAAATCCCAACTAAAAACATTTAAAAATAATTAACTTAAAATTATAAATTTTATCTAAAAAAATCTAAGACTTTTAATTCTTAATTGATTATAATAAATGAAAACCTTTACATGAAACCCAACCCCCAAAATAAGTCTAAAAGTACTAGCAGACCCCTCAAAAGCCCAGATGACTCTGAATGACACCCCCTAGTAGCACAAAGATCCTAAAATAGCAACAAACCACTGGTCAAAATTTTGGATACTACAATATATATATATATATATATATATATATATATATATATATATATATATCATTGCATATCATTCATCATTCTCACATAATGCTTTCTTCTTATCTTCGAGTCTCAGGTATGTGTCACGATTCTAGAGTCAAACTGTCTCACTCAAACAATACTCGGGCCAATCGACAAAAGAAAATGGACGATCTCGAGGAAGAGAACAGAGAGCTGAGAGAAGAAGTCGACGCTCTAAAGGAAAGTTTGGAAAAACTTCACAATGACATGCAATCCCTGACAGCAGCTCAGAGAAAACAACAAAGAACTGTGATCTCAGAGATCACATCTACGCCCATTATGGGGACGCATGAGAAAGATCCTCGGTACAACATGCCTAAAGGTCGCCCCTGGGGCATGCCTATCATCTTTGTCCCCGAAGGATACATCCCACCGGTCACTTAAGACCCAGAAACTGCAGCAGGAACTGCTGGGCCTCAAGGTTACAAACTTCGGGAAAGCAAAGATGCAAGTGTTATGACAGCAACTCCTGAAGGTTATAAACTTTGGGGCATGGAAGCACCAAGAGTCACCGCCGTAATGACTATACCACAACCAGTGGTACACACTTTCCCGGAAGGACAGATCCACAAGTAATTTCTGGTGGAAACGAAGACATGTACGAAAGGATTAATGAGTTCTAGGAACAATTCCTGGAAATGCAGAAGGAACTGCATGTCATTCGCGGTCAGGATTTATTCGGAAAGGATGCTGTAGACCTTTGTCTGGTCACTAATATAAAAATCCCGCACAAATTTAAGGTGCCCGACTTTGAAATATACAAGGGCAACTCTTGCCCTCAAAGTCATTTGGTGATGTACGCTCGAAAGATGTCAACTCAGACAGAGAATCAACAGCTACTGATCCATTATTTCCAAGACAGTTTAACCGGTGCCGCACTCAAATGGTACATGGGTTTAAACCGCACCAAGATTAGTACTTTCAGAGATCTCGGTGCTACCTTTGTTCAGCAGTATAAATATAATCTGGACATGGCACCAGATAGGGATCAACTCAGAGCAATGTCGCAGAAGGACAAAGAAACTTTCAAAGAATATGGTCAGAGATGGCGTGAAATTGCCGCCCAGATCTGTCCCCCTCTTGAGGAAAAATAGATGACCAAGATCTTTTTGAAAACCTTGAGCTCATTCTATTACGACCGAATGGTCGCCAGTGCGCCCAGTGACTTCACTAAAATGGTGAACATTGGGGTATACCTTGAAGAAGCAGTCCGAGAAGGACGATTGATCAAAGATGCAGAGCCATCAAGCAGTACCAAAAGATATGGTAGTGCTTTCCCAAAGAAAAAAGAGCAAGATATTGGTAATATCTCTCTCGAAAAGCAAAGGCGAAGGTATGAACCAGTAGCAGCGGTAACTCCCGCTATCAACCCTGCGCCAGCTCTGACTTATCAACCTCAGGTTGCTCAGAGCCAACCAAGTCAACAACAGTATCAGCAAAGGACACAACAGCCTATTTAGCAGGCCCGTCCACAGTACAACAATAACAATCGTACGACACGACCACCAAGGTTTGACCCTATATCGATGTTGTACGCAGAACTATTTCTACTTCTACTGGCCAAGGGGCACGTCCAAACTAGGTCTCCTCTCGCAGTACTGGAAATCTGCCTTTTTGGTTCAAAACGGATCAAATTTGTCCTTACCATCAATGAGGATTGGGGCACAACATTGAGAACTGTCTCAGCTTCAAGTCTGATGTACAGAAACTTGTCAGGAATAGGGTCTTATCTTTCAAAGATACTAATCCAAATGTTCAGACGAACCCGTTGCCTCAACATGAGAAGACTGCAGTAAATTTAATAGAGGAAGAATTTAGCCGCAGTTATCAAATTCACGATGTACTCTCACTAGGAACAAATCTGGTGAGGATGCATTGCAGACAGAGCGGGTACGGTCATGTGCCACCTCACAATTATCACCAGTGTGATACCTGCCCAAAGAATAATCAGGGGTGTTCCGTAGTGCAATCAGCTCTACAAGAATAGATGGATCTGGGTTGGATCCAGGACCACCAAATCCGGGAAGTCAACATGGCCCATGCGCATCCCAACATTGTTCAGAACCACGACGTCCGCACAATGAGTGTCAACTTAGTGGCGATGCATTCAAGGCAAAAGTCAACATCATAATCTGCCACGACACGATTACAATACCTGTCCGATCTGCTCAATAAGCAATCAGGGATGCTTTTTGTATAAGAGGCCCTCCAGTGTCATATGGATCTTGGATGGATCCAGGACTATCAGGAGAGAAATAACCATCAAGTCAATATGGTTCAGATCTTTGACATACGCTTAATGAATACCAGTCTTCTAGAACTACATGCTAAGCAAGTCAGGCTTGGCTTTCTGGCTTCACATGATTATCAAAACTTTGAAGAGTGTCGTGAGAACGACCAAGGATGTGCACTTGTCTAAAGAACACTTCAACACTTGTTGGACCACTGGTGGCTTCCAATCTACTTGGATGAAGCTACACAACAGATCAGTATGGCTAACGAAAATCCTGATAGACATCAAAGTCAGGATGTCTGCTCGATGGAAACAGATCTAGTAAAGTTGCACTGCATACAGAGCGGACGTGGCTGGCTGCCACCGCATAATTATGAGCGCTATAGAGTTTGCTCAAAGAACAACCAGGGATGCTATCTTGTACGACCAGCTCTTCAAAATCAGTTGGACCAAAAAGAGATTCGACCATGTTCAAGTTCTGGTTCGATCAATGTGATACAAGACCATCTTCCTTATCAAAGCAAAGACTTTGTCATGATCTCTAATCATGACATGGCCAAAGACGTATGCGCCATAATCCCTCTAATAGATGAATCAAGAGTTCCTCTTGATAGTAGAAAGATTCTCAACCTTGAACCAATTGAGGCTGCCTACGATGGTCAAAAAAATCAAAAGGCTCCTATGGTTATCTATATGCCGGGACCAATACCGTACAAATTCGATAAGGCTATCCCTTATAAGTACGGTGCAACAACAATCGAAAATGGAAATGAAACTCCATTACCCTCCGTCGTAACACCCCAATTTCCATCGCGGATAAATAATACATAATTAAATCAGAGTGAATAAAAAAAAGGTTTTTCGACAGAAATAAGGATCCACATTTGAGAAAAACATAATCCACCTGCTCATAACTTTGATACATAACACAAAGTGGAATAAATAATAACAGGACACTTTTTCCAACAAAAGGAAAGTTCAATTATGGAATAAAGCAGAATAATCCATAATTGACTCGTTTTACAAAATAAGTTGTTTCATAATATCAAAATATACATACGAGTTATCAAAATATATAGTTCACATATATAAACATAAATAACAAAAGCGTCCCCCTGACTCCCGTGTTACGTTTCAGAGCAGACAACAAAGATCTAAGCAAAATGAAGATCTAACTCTTCCACTTGCCTCCACGGCGGCTAATCTGCATTATGCAATAAAAAACATATTCCAGCAGAAGGGTGAGAAACACAATTATAATATAATTGCATACAAATATGTAATAACATGAAATACGCATGCAAAAACATTCTCACCACAACGTATACCATAATTCAAATACAAAACCAAACAATTCATAATTCATGCATCCATCACAAAGGCATATCAATCATGCTCAATACATTTATCCCCAATGTATATCATAATTTCCCACACATAATCAATCCATTCATAATTTCCCACACATAATCAATCAATTCATAATTTCCCACACATAATCAATCCATTCATGATTTATGCAAATGCGCAGAGACCGACACAACGACTCTATGCAATGCGGTACCATTCCATCCATCATTCTCATCATCATTAATTCACTCAGGAATTATTGGAATCATTGCTTGTTACTTAGTGTAACTCCCCGTCGGGCAAACGATATTCCCCGTCGCTTTAGGTCCTCTTTGTATAAGGCTCACGATGTTTATGGATCGCTTTAGGTCCTCTTTGTATAAGGCACACGATCTGATCGCTTTAGGTCCTCTTTGTATAAGGCACACGATTGTCTATAACATCATTTTAGGTTCTCTTTGTATAAGGCACACGACCGTTACAGCAGATTCCCTCTGGAATTGTTTCGTCGCTCACACCCCACAAGGGCACACGACATCACATGGTGCATATCATGCTGTATGGCATACTAATGACTCATGACACTCAAATGCATATACATATATAACCATGTGAACCTTCTAAACATCAATAATCATGCATTGGAAATCAATTCAAACAATGTCTTTACTTGCCATAAGGCCACCAAATAACACACATTGAATTTCACATAAACAATGCATTTCATCATAATACACAAACCACAACAATTAGCATTTTAGTATATACACTCATATCAATTCACATCAAGAATTACTCACCATCAACCACAACAATCCTACAATCATACAATGATATTCACAACACTAGGATTCACGCCACAAAGGCTACCCACAACAACATACATTAATACCATACATTTGTATTCAATTCAACAAAGTATTTTGCCATAAGGCCACAACAATTACAATAACTTATCACACGCTTCAACATCATATAAACGACATAAAAACTCCAAGTTTATATGGCAATAGCATAACATACAACAAAATACTGACCACACGCATTTTACGCGATAAGAAAATCTGACGGCACGACTATTCCTCAAAAACACGAATTAATTAAATCATCTTTTACCCTCCAAACCATTTTTAATAGAAATAATATTTCATTAGCTTTCCAACGCTTTGAACGGGGATCAAAACGGACTTACTTCAAAAGTTATGAAGAAAACAAAATCGGACATTTTGGAAAAATCCTGTAACGCGCGGGTCTGCTCGCGCCGACCCATGCGTCGATGCAAGGGTACTATGAGTTAACCCAAAATCCCATGAGTCGACGCATACTGCGCAGATTTTGCTAAAAACTCAGTTTTCGATCGTTAAATGCCTTCCAAACCTCCGATTTTGATTCCGTAAAAAGCCCCGGTCTCAGAATTCAACATACTACAATATTTTCACCATTAAAAAGCCATCCAACACATTTTACATTTTTGAAATATTTTAAAACATAATTTTATCAATTTATCCTAACTCCAAATTCGATCAAAACCACTCGAAAACACACAAACAACCATTCCCGATTAATTCCTATCCTCACCCGACTATACTACACAACTTATTCCGCATTCCAACCGTGAAAACATCGATTTCTACTCATATTTCTCATTTCAACCTAAATGTAAACTATATGAAAACAATCCACACAATCCAAGAAAACATACACATATACATACACAATGATAAGATAATCGAGTTTCACACCCTTACCCGATTAAACGATTATCCAAGCTTTGTTTTGATGATTTTCTCTTCTTCTCTCTTTTCCTTCCTTTCTCTTTTTCTTTCTCTTCTTTCTCCTTTTCTCTCTATTTCTCTCTTTTCCCTTTTTATAACAAAATATCTAACTACCCAAAATGACCATTTTGCCCTTACGCTCAAATATCTCCCAAACGCTCTCAAAATGCGATAAAACATAAACAGCGATGAAATATATTTCGGGAAATAAAAATTGAAAAGAAATTATAATTTATTGCAAATATTTTACCTATCAAGGAAATTAACCAATTAACTCAATTAGCAGTAAAATACAATAAATTCACACATTTCACAAAATTCACATAAATGAAATAAATAAATACAATTAAACAAATCGGGGCGTTACACCATAATCCCTCTAATAGATGAATCAAGAGTTCCTCTTGATAGTAGAAAGATTCTCAACCTCGAACCAATTGAGGCTGCCTACGATGGTCAGAAAAATCAAAAAGCTCCTATGGTTATCTATATGCCGGGATCAATATCGTACAAATTCGATAAGGCTATCCCTTACAAGTACGGTGCAACAACAATCGAAAATGGAAAGGAAAATCCACTACCCTCCGTCGTAAACATTGCCGACATCAGTCGAGTAACACAGAGCGGCCGGATCTTTAACAGAGGAGTTGGAGAAGCCACCAAGGAGAAGGAACCTCAGACAAAAATTCCCAATCAACCAGTCGGTCTATCTAGTAATCCAGAACTGGCAAAGAACAACGATGAGATGCTGAAGCTCATCCAGAAAAGCGAGTACAACATTGTAGACCAACTGTTGCAAACTCTTTCGAGAATCTCTGTGCTATCTCTCTTGCTCAGTTCCGAAGCTCACAGGGAGGCTTTGCAGAAAGTCTTGGAGCAAGCTTTCTTAGAACAAGATGTGACAATAAGACAGTTTGACAGCATCATCTCCAATATCACTTCCTGCAATAACTTAGGATTCAGTGATAAAGAACTGCCGGAAGAAGAAAAAAATCATAACATGGCGCTTAACATTACAGTCTACTGCCATAACGATGCTCTACCCAGCGTACTGGTAGACACAAGATCAGCTTTGAATGTTATGCCAAAATCAACTCTGATACGACTATCATTTCAAGGAGCCCCGATGAGAGGCAGCGAGGTCATCGTCAAATCATTTGACAGATCCAGAAAAACAGTTATCGGCGAAGTCGACCTTCCCATAACTATTGGTCCTTACACTTTCCAAGTCACTTTCCAGGTCATGGACATCCGGGCAGCATACATCTGTTTATTAGGAAGACCTTGGATACACGAAGTTGGGGCAGCCACTTCGACACTTCACCAGAAGCTGAAGTTCGTCAAAAATGACAAATTAGTCATAGTATGCGGAGAGCATGCCTTAATTGTGAGCAATTTATCATCATTCTCCTGTGTAGAACCCGAGGAGGTCGTTGGAATCCAGTTCCAAGCACTATCAGTCAGCAATGAGAATCGATCAGAAAGAGGGACATTGATTTCCTCATATAAGGACGCTCTCAAAGTGATCAAGAGTAACGACGTAAAGGGATGGGGACAGATTATAATTCCTACGGATAACAAGACAAAAAAAGGTCTTGGTTTCTCCTTAGCCTGTACCCAAACAACAAAGAAAGATGAAAGTTTTCATCCCATTCAAGACTTCTTCCACAGTGGAGGCTTCCTTCACCCAGTGTCTCAAGAAGTACTCACCATCAACAAGAGTGACTCCTCCGATACGGACGAGGAGTGGAAATCTTATCTCAATGACAATGGTTACATGTCTCAGGAAGAAACACACATGCCATTCTGTTTTCCCAAACAGAGTCCGAGATATATACCAAGATCAGACGTCAAGATGATATACGGAGATTGTGATCCTGAGGGATGCCGTGCTCCGCCAAACTCATTAGAAGATAATCCGATGAAAGACAACTTTGACTATGACTATTATGACCCACTGGATGATTTGCCTATTTGGCAGCTGTACCCAGAAGACCTTGGGCAAAAGGGTCGGCCAAACGACGCTTATCAGCCGAGCAGTATTGAAAAGAATACCTGCATCCCAACCAAACCATAGGATCATTACTCAGGACATTCTGAAGATATCCAGCACAAAGATGAATCTGCAAAGGTTGCAGGACAAGAGTTCATCAACTATGCTTTTCCTGAGGTCAACGTCATTGAAAAGGATGACTCCTCTACTCCCACTGAAGTATGGGACACCTTAGGACAGTTGAGTGGCAAGTACGACTTCTTAGTCAAGTACACCGCTCCTGAAAGCTCTCGCATCAGATACGAGGACATCCAGCCAACTGGATAGGGAGATCCTCTTGAGAGTGAAAACATTAAAGAAGATACAACAGAAGAGTTTGTTTATGACAACTCTAATTGGGAGGAAGACTCCAATGATCCTGCTCCGCCAGAAATCAGCGTCATTTCTGAGGACAAAACAAGAAAGAAGGTACCAGACTTTGTGACTCACCGAGGAGTTCGTCGCCAATGGGTTGCTGTCGATGTCCCGAAAGTCGTCCATAAGTCTAAGTAATTGCCCTCCTTGTTTTAACCTTTCACCCTGCCCAGGTGAAACAGATGTTTTTATAGGGCTCACTTTTCTATAAATGTCCCTCTTCGCTTCGCCCATAGCGACAGAGTTTTGTTTTATAGGGTTGTAGTTTCAAGAATCGACAAATCATAAATAAACAATGTCATTCTGTAATTTCCGCATTTATTGCTGTTTTCACTTTTCTTTTTTTAGAAAATGGTAATCCTAAAACAGCCCAAAAATAAATAAAAACAAGCATTTTTCAAAAAATAAACTGCACACACTTGCATTCTCTCTATCTCTTCTAAAAAATGAATCATCACGTCATGCAGATTGCTTGTTTTAAACCCCGTTGAAACATACGATCCAATGCATTCTCCCAACTTTGAATTCCTGGTGTTTGAAGCTGAAGAAGAAGAGGACGAAGAAATTCCATAAGAGATCTTTCGATTACTCAGACAAGAGGAAAGATCTATTGAGCCCCACAAATAGCCGTTGGAAACGGTCAATTGGGTTCAGAAGAAGAGAGGAAAGAAGTTAAGATTGGGGCACTACTCAATCCAGCTGTCAAAGAAAGCTTTATAAAACTTCTCAAAGAATTTCCCGATGTATTTGCTTGGTCCTATCAGGATATGCCAGGGTTGGATAGCAGCATCGTGGAACATCATCTACCGTTGAAGTCAGAATTTCTGCCGGTAAAACAAAGGCTGAGACGGACTCACCCGGATATGGCTATCAAAATCAAGGAGGAAGTGCAGAAACAGATTGACGCAGGTTTCTTCGCCACCTCAGAATATCCTCAATGGCTAGCCAACATAGTGCCAGTTCTGAAAAAGGATGGAAAAGTCAGAATGTGTGTAGATTACAAGGATCTGAACAAAGCCAGTCCAAAGGATGACTTTCCCTTGCCGCACATAGACATGCTGGTTGACAGTACCTCAAAGTTCAAAGTCTTCTCCTTCATGGATGGATTCTCGGGCTATAATCAAATCAAAATGGCGCCGGAAGATATGGAGAAAACTTCATTCATCACCCCATGGGGCACCTTTTGTTACAAGGTAATGTCGTTCGGTTTGAAGAACGCCGGGGCAACCTATCAAAGGGCCATGACTGTAGCGTGCGATTTTTG
The DNA here is from genome assembly GCA_022829125.1 of Lathyrus tuberosus. Taxonomy (NCBI): domain Eukaryota; kingdom Viridiplantae; phylum Streptophyta; class Magnoliopsida; order Fabales; family Fabaceae; genus Lathyrus; species Lathyrus tuberosus. The sequence continues at coordinate 5,485,468 of JALAZF010000032.1, forward strand.
TCGGTGACACGACCACCTTATCGCAGAATTATGGGTTTCTCCTCACAATGAGGATGGGGGGTGCTACTTTCTGATTTCTTATTTATCCCGTGAAGCTGGAAGGGAAAAGGAAGCTATCTAAAACTAACCTTGCACGCGAATGTTTAACTGAACAAACGATTGAAGAGATTCGGGGGTCCGGGGTCAGGTTATATAATGGGGAGTTGTCAATTTCTCATCCTATATGTGGTTATCCATAAGTTGTTAGCAATAGGTTCTGCTTTTATACTTGATGGTGTTTATCTGTTGATGGGTTGGGAAAGTTTCTTATTTGAGAGTGAGAGAGAGTTTTTGATGATTTTGATGAGGTACTGGACCTCAGTTTTGATTGGTATGAAGGTACTAAACCTAAAGTTTTTGATTGGTATGTAGGTACTAGACCTAAAGTTTTTGATTGGTATGAAGGTACTGGACCTAAAGTGTTTGATTGGTATGCTCGCTAAGATTTCGCAATCTTATGCCTACGTATTCCCGTTTAAAGAAACAGGGAAATCAGAGCAATCGTGGTTCCTCCTATACTATGGAAGGAAAAAGATGTTATGTTTTGGTGTCTTGTTCAAAGCCCAAGATTGAAGCTAAAAGGTTATTTGTGTCTTGTTCAAAGCCCAAGATTGAAGCTAAAGGTTTGACTGAGAGAGAATTTGTTATCTCTAAAGGGAGACATCTTGTCTGTTTATCACAATGGTTGGGTAACTGATTATAAAGGAGGATTACTTTAACTGGGATATGAGAATCCAACAATGCCATAATTTCCTTTATAGGGGATTTGTCCTGAAGGGGAAAACTTTAACTCAATGTAGAGCAATGCCATTTTTCCTTAGGAATTTCTCGTACTAAGAGAGGGACAATGGCGTGGATGTAAATAATCAAGAGGCTTGCAGCTTACTGTAATTAGATGAAAGAGATAATTTTTACTAGGATAAGAGATGGACGACAACTTGGATATTTGAATCAACAAGTGTGCCATTTACAGCTTTTATCTGGGATTAAGGTTTGTTTTGATTTTCTGTTTTGATAAGTGATATACAGAGAAATCCTACAGAGAGATTTTGATTTCCTCTGAAGGGATATTGATTTTTGTGTTCCTTGATCAAAGCCCAAGGTTAAAGCTAAGAGATTGATTGAATCCACTGGGGAAGTCCTCATACAAAGCCTAAGAGGAGGCTAGAAAAGACTGACTTAACAAGAGAGTGTTTATCTGTCTTGTACAAAGCCCAAGATTGAGGTTAAAAGAGACTGACTCTTTTGGGATATCATTATACAAAGCCTAAGAGGAGGCTAAAAGTTTGACTCTTCCGGGGAAAATATTTCATCTGTCTTGTACAAAGCCCAAGATTGAGGCTGAAAAGGGTTTGACTCCATAAGAGAGTGCTTTTATCTGTCTTGTACAAAGCCCAAGATGGTGGCTGAACAAGCTGGAGAAATCATTATACCAAACCTAAGAGGAGGCTGACTTCTACTAGGGGAAATCATTATACCAAGCCTAAGAGGAGGCTGAAAAAGATCGACTCAACAAGAGAGTGTTTCTATCTGTCTTGTACAAAGCCCAAGAGTGAGGCTGAAAAGGGTTGACTCAACAAGAGAGTATTGAAAGGTGATTAACTCAATAAGAGAGTCTGAAAAGGTTAGCTCCGCTGGGGAGAATCATTGTAAAAAGCCTAAGAGGAGGCTGACTGGGCTTTAGAAACCATGGGTTCTAACTCTGCTGGAGATTTATTTAAAATGACCAGGGTTTCACTAGGGAACTTGAGAATGTCTTTGAGACTCAAGAGGAGATTAGGCTATCCAAGTCTACTGGTGTGGAAGTGTTTATCTTTGTATGATGCCTAAGAGGAGGCAGGTGTTTTAAGGGATGAGAATTAACCCTAAAATGGTTTGAGATTTTGAAACTGGAAAGACTGCTCTAGCAAAGGATGAATAAGTTCTGTCCTATACCTTTTAAGAGGTCTTCAAGGTCCTTGTATTAAGCCCAAGAGAAGGCATGAGAACTTCTAAGAAGCGGGAGGGTCCTTGTACAAAGGCCAAGAGGAGGCGGGGATACTTTTAGGAAGCCTGTGGGTCCAAACTTAAGAAGAGTTCAAGAAATGTTTCCCCGAGAATAATCTTTTCTTTAGTGAACAGTTCCAGGGTTTGAAGAAATTCAAGAGAGGTTTCCTCAGGAATTAATCCTCTTTGGGGGAAATGAATCTCTTTGACAATTTCTAATAGTGACAGTCTGAGAAAAGTTTCACCGGGAATAATGTCATTCTCTTTGTTCCATATTGTTTAAGCCCAAGAGAAGGCAAGACTGTATCTGGAAATCCTATGGGGATCTAGTTTTGACTGCATTAAAGAGTGACCAACTGGATTTACCTAGTTCTAGACCTAGTTGTCGGGGAAAACTCTAAGCAGATATACAAGTATATATATAGTTGATATATGACAAGTATTTAAAAGGATATGAAAGAAGGACTTATAGGTGAGCAAGCTTCCTACAATACAGCTATATATATATGAAAGCAAGTAAAGTAAAGATGATAAAAACTTACAGGTGAGCAAGCTTCCATGTTGTTCAAACAAATATATACATGTATATATGCATGTACGTAAAAGAAAGCTGATAAAACTTACAGGCAAGCAAGCTTCCATAACTGTATTGTTAGTTGTTCAAGAAATTAAAGAAAGTTTTGATAATAACTGTATATCTGAACCTAAATCAAAAGGGAAGTTGCTTTTGAAATGATTGTTGGTGCCTATACTCAAAGAGAGGCCCAGAGAGGTTTTATGTACAGAGGGATGGGTCTTAGAACTCAAGGAGAAGCCCAAAAGTTTGAGAAAAGAAAAGAAATAGGACTTGCAACACAAGGGTAGACCCAGTTAATTTTTTGAAAAGGGCGACGATCGCGCCGTGGTTTTTTTGAAAGCACAGTGGGACTTATACAATGACTGAGGCCTAAATTATTATTTTATGTATTTACAAGGGTTGGGTCTTACACTCTATTAGAGGCCCAAAATTGTTTGAAAAGGTTGGTTAGGGTGATAGTGATCAAAACCTTAATTTTTGGTTTTTTTAATGTATTTTAATTGAATAAAAATTCAATTAAAATAATCAAACATATGAAAAAGAGGTTGTAACGTTGGATTTATATTTGGAAAATCATGTTTCACTCATGGGATGATTAAAAAATCATTTGAATTTTGCAAAATCAAGAGAAAGAAAATATTTTTAATGTTTAAAAACAAATAAAAATATAATTCTTTACAAAAATATCAAATATATGAAATAAATAATATTTTTGTGAAATTTTCATGGAATAAATATTTTAAATTTTTGGGAATTTTCAAAAAAAGAGCCAATAAAAAATAATTAAAATTGAGAGAGAAATTAATTTTTCAATTAATTAACAAAACCATGAAAATATGAAAAAATAGCAAAAATAGGGGAAATGGCAAAATGGTCTGGGTAGGGCTTGAACCCACGACCATCGAGCCAAACACACATGCGCGCTACTACTGGGGTGGTGATACATCCGTGTATCAAAACCACCCCATTAAATCATAAGTCATGCCTTGTTTCTAGGCCTGGGCAAGGCAAGGCAAGCTTTTGGGCAATTTACGTGAAGCCTCTAACTTTCTCATTTCTCCATGGATTGGGACAAAATTTAGGTGCATCTAACCTAGAATTTCACAAGGAATCCAATGGTGCTCTTGGTTTTTTTCAGACAAGGTCCCTATTTTAAAACCCGATCGTGGTTTTGAAATATGCCTATATTTGCATTTTCTATGCTAACACATGGTACATGCAAGAATTACATGGCAATTTGGTTCAAACATAACATATAACATGTATGAGATGTTTATGATCAGTGGACTTCAAAGAAATGCATAATTCAAAGAGTTCAAGTTGTCATGCACTTACCTCTTGGAGCATTTTGTGCTATCTGCCAAGTTCCTTGTGCCAGAAGTATTTTGATGCTTTGGACACTCTCAATTGACCCCTTAGATGCTTTTGGAATGGTTAGAACCAGCTGGAATCCCCATGAACAAGTGGTGGCACTTTCTTGCAAAAGGGGCAAAAGTGACCAATATGGCAACTCTCTCAAATGGTGTTCCATATGAGGGGAACCATTTGGGACAGTTTGAGGATGATATTTGGAGTGTGTTTGAGGCTTTTTCTGGTTTTGGAAGTGACTGAATCAATACATGGTTTGAAAAATGCAAAAAGTCCAATTTTGAGGTTTTGGAAGTGGACTTTGTGATTTTGGTGTTTCAGTTCACAAGTGAGTGTTTGAACAGCTCAGATACAACATATTAGAGGTGTTTGGATCATGAGTTGTGATGGAATTGCTCTCTAACTCAAAAACTCAGAGATACCTTGTGAAAGAAGGCATTTTGGCCTAAAGAGAGGGATTTTGAGGAAAGCAAGTGTTGTAGTGCTTTGGTGTACTCAAAATGAGCACAAATGAGCTCTATTTATAGTAGAGCAAGTTTGTTTTGCAAGGAATAGTGAATGGCAGCTGCAGCAGGCCTTTGCCAATGTTGAGCAAAAGGAATCTCAAGTCACCTCTAGCCATTGACTTGAGGTTAGGGCACAGGCCTATGGTCCTATGATTCAGTGTTGATCCTTGACTCATTCAGTTAGGAATGTGTCAGTCCATGCCACCTTGGTGTATCCATTAAATGCGTTGTAACAAAATTGGAGTCTTGGCACCTTTTTAGCCTTTTTAGGTTTGTTATGGCTAAGGTAGATTCTTGGACTTTGGAGGCTTGGGGATCAGATCATTCTCCTTTTGTTTTACCCTCAGATGTGTCCAAAATGATGACAAGGCTTGGAGTTGTTCAATTTTGCCAAATCGAGCAAAACAATAAAATCTGCCTTGCCTAGGACAGTTGGAAATGGTGATCTTGAGGGATTCATATCTCCCTACTCAGGTTGAGTTATGGGAGGCTCTTGTGCTTTTTGGAAAGCCCTCATATGATACAAAACATGTGTGATCATAGATTTTTTTTTTGAAAATATTTGGATCCAACTGAAAAAACCTCATGAACATTGATGTTCAAGGCTTGTAACTTAGGCAGATTTTCACTAAGTGTTAGAAAAAGTGTCATTTTCATGTTTTTGTCATTTTGATCACTCCATAACTTAAAATCCATAAAGAATTGGAGTATGAGGTAGTTGAAGATTTTTTAGAGTTTAGCAAGACCTACAAATCCAGCTTTGGATCACCCAAAATGGTTGCTTGGATCTCAAGTTATGGTCCTTGGAAGTTGGTACCAAAATCACTTTTGTTCCATAACTTAGAAAAATTTTGGTTTCTCAAGGTTGCCCCTTTTGCAAGAAACATCACTTTTCTTGATTTTTCTTGATATATGATGATCAATATCATGCATTAACATTATTTTTGACTTAGGGGAACCATATTTGTGAAAAATTCCAAAAAGTCAAACTTAATTTTAGGCACAGTTGACTTTTTATCGGGTGAAATCCAAACTGTGCGATCCTTTGTGAAATCAAGTCCTTGACCTAAATCAAACCTAATGGATGGATTCCATAGGTGATATAGGGTGTATTGAATCATGTCCCAAGGTTTGGGAGCATGTCCTGGTCAAAAGTCAAAGGTACAGTTGACTTTTTCCTTCAAAACCCTAATTGTGGTCCAGATGAAAATGAAACTTGTGAATCAAGCTTTTTGGATCAATCCATTATTGCAAATGGATCAATGTAGTGTATTTGAGGCCCTCAAATCATGTATTGAGGTCTTGGCTCATGCTTTGTCCCAAAAGTCAACTTAGGGGTGAATTTGGTCAAGAAACCCTAATTCCTGATTTTTAGTGAATGCATCCCCTGAGGTTAAATTGACTTGATGATTGGGTCCATGAGGTCCCTTGGAGTATCTTGGGTTGTTCTTTGAAGCATTGGCTCATGCCTAGAGGAAAAATTCCATCTGGAGGCCTTGGTCGACCAAAACCCTAATTTGGTGAAACTGGCGATCTTGAGGCTTGATCCTCTTTGAATGTTGCAACCTTGAGCTTGATTCTTGATGTGGGAGTCCTCTTGATCCTTTATGGGTATTTAGGAGGTTAGACAAGTTTGAAGATCATGTCATTTCTTGATTGATCCTTTGTCTAAGTGCTCTGAGAGGGCCTGAAACCCTAATTCTTGATTATAGTGAATGCTCAACCATCTTTGAGGAGTTGATGAGGCATGAAAGTACATCCTTATTGTGATGAGGATTTTCACAATGATGGGAAATCTTGGTGGTCAAAATTTGGGGTATGACAGATGCCCCTATTTAATTTTCTTGGACCCGAAGGTGTGAATGGCGAAGGTATTCGGGCATTCGGGGTGCAAGGGGATTAAATATCGGAATACCCGAAATTTTGATGTAGGTTATGAATGGTAGTTTGCTCATTCATCTTCTTTTACAAAACAATGATACTCAGAAAAGGGTAAAACTTCCCTCGATCCTGGTCTTCAGCCAAGGAACTGGTCTAAGTTTCTTAAACAATAAACTTCCCCTCGATCCTGGTCTTTACCCAAGGAACTGGTCTTAGTTTCTTTTGTCAATAAACTTCCCCTCGATCCTGGTCTTCAGCCACGGAACTGGTCTCAGTTTCTTTTGTCAATAAACTTCCCCTTGATCCTGGTCTTCATCTAAGGAACTGGTCTCAATTTTTTTTGTCAAGTTCCTTTCTTGATACGGGACGCTATGTGTAGCGGTTTTCCTCAAACTTCTCGCCGAATTTTCCTGGGGAGATGCCATTTGATGAGGAAAAGTTTTGATGTCATACTTGCTGGGGAACCCATCTGTCTTAGTTGTAAAGGTGTTCAAACTTCTCTGTTAGAGACGCCATTTGTTGACTCTACTGGGGAAAACGAGTCTCTTGAGAAGCTGTTTCCTGCTTGGGAATATTACATCATACTTTTCTTCGAGATCTTCTCGGAGAAATTCCATGTGATGTAATCCAATTTTGAGGTGTTGATGACTTCATTAATATTAACTTTCTGGAGAGAAAAACCAATGTGTTGCTGAGAGTCTTTAATTGTGAGGCTTTCTCTGGGGATTTTCCTTAATCCGGGAAAGCGAAGATATCATCTTCAATGGTGAAGAGTGATGTTTGTCGAATGTCTTCTTGCCTTTCAGAGGTTCAAGTTATCAAAGTGGTCGAGGACCGGCTCCAATCTAGAAATAAACCGGGGAGAGAGATTGTTTAGACGCAACATTTCCTGACGAGGAAAGAACTGACAACTAGATTGATAAGATGACTTTTATCACTTGGGGATAAGACTGACCAGAGTGATAGTGATGCAATATGAATATGAGTATGAATCAATAATGCATGATGTATGTATGTTTATGCTGACAAACCTGACGTGACATACAGACTAATGGATGAACACGACTGGATACTCGGCCACTGCGGGGAATGAAAAGTATCATTGTTCTAAGATAGCAATCCTGCCTTACTTAGGAGAAACAGTCCCTGTGGGGAGAAAGAGTTGTTTAGTCGGTCTTAAGAGGTAAGAACTCTGCTGGGGATATCAGATGGAAAATCACATCTGATATAGTTGATCCTTCATTCAGGTGCACTAGTTTAGAAGAAGTACTTTGATTCTGCACTTTGAGATTCAACCACCTTCGTAGAAGCGATCAATGTTCTATCGATGTTCAACAGTCAAAAGAATTGCCATCTTTATTTTAAAAGTAGAAAAAATTTGACAAGCAAATTCATTTTTGTTTTATTTCAAGAAACGTTGATCATGTTAAAAATGTCATTCTGTAAAGCTAAAACAAATGAGAATTGCAAACAAAAGCACTAGGGCTCAAATATTATTGATAGGATGGAAATCAGCCAAACAAAGATACCATAGAGTATTTACAAAGTTAGAAAATGGTAATTTACGGGAAAAGGGGCTACATTGAAACATAACAACCGTTATCCTTCTACCAACTTTGAATTCTGGACATCCTGAGCTTCTGTCGGAGATGACCTTGACTGGAGTTTTCCTGATGGATGACATTACTGCTGAGGAGTTGAACTGATCAGACGTGGCTACTTGCCATTAATCCCTAACTTTTTCCTGGATTGTACATTGAGATTTCTAATCCATCGGGATGATTTTTTTTGCTTATGTGTCTAATTTTTGCCTGGACCGCCCTTTCGGGTTTTCAATCCACCGAGACATTTTTTTTTGTTTTAGACGAAGTATTTCTTGACTACATCAACATTCGTGGGGTAGGCAAATTCTTCTCCATCCATGGTTGCGAGTCTCAAGGCGCCTCCTGAGAAGGATTTCTTGACCATATAGGGACCGTCATAGTTCGGAGTCCATTTGCCCCGAGAATCAGTGAGAAATGATTGTATTTTCTTGAGCACAAGGTCTCCTTTTTGGAAGACACGAGGTCGGACCTTTTTGTCGAACGCTTTCTTCATTCTTTGCTGATACAACTAACCGTGACATAGTGCCTTGATCGCGACTTTATGAGTCGAATGGGGTTACTAACTGCAAGCGCACAGTCTATCGCGTAGTTTTAAAAAGATATCGATCCCACAAGGACTGATAATCAAACTAGTGCTATCAGATTGTTACTATGTTTAGCTAAGGCTAATTGTTCTAAGGGAAATAAGGCGACAGAAATTAAATCTAAGAATACTAACTTTTAATAAGAATAATCAATAACGAGATATCAGTATGTAACGCATTAATCGTCTGGAATTTAATAAGTCACCGGTGCAGGGTTAAGTGTCAAATTACTTTTCAGTAGAAAATACTCATTTAAAAGACCTTATCTCACACTCTCGTGTTTATTGATTTGGACTATACCGTTAAATCAGAATGAGCGCTCTCGCTGTATCATTTGCATTTAAAAATACTTTTTGAAAATGAATAAGTCCTAATCAATTCTAAAGTGCTTCCGCTGTGTTTAAAATCAATGCCTAGTTTCAGCTATCTGGTTAAACTCTCAAACTTTCGTTTATCTTGACCTTAACCTTAAATGTCCTTTTACTTTCGTAAGAAAAACCAATCGATTAAAAATAAGAAACCAAAGCCTAAAAACTAATTTGTAAAAATATAGCACCGATTATTACTTAATTCCATCTGAATAACTTGTTTACATATTGATACCAAATAACCTAGCCAGACATGGTTGGAATGGAAAACATGCTAACAATATATATATAACTACTACTAATCATGCTGCAATAAACGACAGAATAAAGCATATAATAAAAACCTGGAATTGAAATAACTGGCAAACGAATCCTTGGTACAAGCTTGAAGTGATCCAATACAGTTGCTTACACGAGGAAAAATAAAGAAATAGAAGTGCAGAAGGAATAAAAACTGTTTGATCGAAAAATAAGTGCAGAAAATAATTCACTCCCAGTTCTCTTGAAAATTCGCCGACCCCCTCAAAGGAGGGCTTCAGTTCCATTTATATGAGTCTTGGTAGTTGAGAAATTTTCATCCCAATCGTGTGGAAAGTGCTTGTGAAAATAATGCATGGACGGTTGAAACCTAGGGAAAATAGGAGAAGTGAATTTTCCTCTCCCCAAAAATAGGTGGCTTGCGCCACCTCTTCATTGTCCTCATATGTGGCTTGCGCCACTTTAGTTGCTGGTGGTGGGCGCCACCCACAATGTGGCTTGCGCCATATTGGTGGTGGTGGGCCCACCCTTTATATATTTTTTTTCTTTTCTTTGCTTCTTTTTCTTTCCTCTCCATTTCTTTCCATTCATTTTCTTTCCTCTTCAATTCTTTTCTCTTCATTTTCTTCAATAAATCTTCATTTTTTCATTAAATTCCGGTTCGACTCGAGTGCCTGAAAACAGAAACAAATACGGGTAGAATAAAACATAAATCAGGAAAAACCAATTAAAACACAATATAAATTCATGCATGTCAAGTCAAATACACGATATAATTTCGCGTTATCAAACTCCCCCACACTTGAACCTTTGCTTGTCCTCAAGCAAATGAAACATCTAAACACGGGTTTGAAACACGACACATATCATACAGTGATGCTAAGCCTTGTCAGAAAGAGAGGTACTAAATATCAATACCAAGGATACTGTAATGACACAGAATTACATCATGTAATAAAAAACTCCCACCTTATACAGACAGATCCGAATCATGGTATTATAACTCGACCTATTTTCTTTCACCCCTTTTTCATTCTCGCGCAATCACATTAAGCTCGTTATCCACGCACGCCCATGGTAAGTAAACCTGTTAGTGTTCAGTGATCTCATTTTTTTAAATCTTTTGCATTTTTTTTTTCTTTTAGTTTCGAATATCCAGAGTCCGATCCGTTGGGCTAAATGGTCGGGTGAAGACCACCTAACTTAGAGGGAACATGTCTTTTATTCTCCTTTTATATTAATTCATTAAATTCACTTTTTGAGATCGAACACATATTTGCATCAGTTTATTACTTAGTTTGTGCCTTAGGATGGTGCTGACTGCTAGTATAAACTAATCAAGAGGTTATTTTTAAATTTCAGGCCTCGGCATAATAAGTACTCAGATTCATCTGTATATTCGGGGGTTCAAGGTGTCAAAACAGTACCGATTTTATTAACACTTTCCCAAGTCTTCCTAACTTAGCCTTCTAAGCTTTTAAAGTGCCATGTCATGTATCAAACCAAAATAAATTTTTTTGTTATGGCTCAAGAAAGTTGGGAGAATCTAAGTAATAGCAGAAACTATGTGTAGAGACTCGACAGCACATGAATTTCTTTTATTGAATACAGAAAACTGGGCATACTAATGAAAGGGAAATAAGCATGAAAAATATTTAAATCTACCTGGAAAAGCAGTAAATAAACAAAATAATTTAAATGAAAGCGATAAAACTTCCTCCCACACACTTAAATTGAGCATTGTCCCCAATACAACAACATAAGGTGAAAAAGGAAGGAGAAACCTGGAAAAACGGGCTACTGGCGGCCTCTTCCTCGAGTCCGTGCTTGTCTGGTGTTTCTGGTTTGATGTTCTGAAGCACCCAGATCCTGATGTTGTTCATGTGCTTGCACATTCATACCGGCCATCCCTTGGATCAGCTCTGCCATGTCGTCCTGGCCTCGCTGCATTCGTTGTAAAACCTGGATCATCTCCGCTTGTTGGTTGTACATCTGGGTTTGTTGAGCCATCATTTGAGCTTACTGAGCTGCGATGCTTTGGATGGTTTGGTCGCGGAGTGCGTTTGCTTTACTCTGTCTCATCACCTCAGTGTATATGCTTTCTAGATTTCTGGATGGTTCTTCCTCTCGTCTCCTAGGCCTGCGTCTGGATGATGTACCTCCAACAAAATTAGAGGAGGAGGGTGCGGTGTGTGCTTATGCGTTAGCTTCGTCCCCGCCAACAGCAACATTCTCAAGAATGTGTGCGGGGTCTGGGTTATCAGTATAACAATAGTTTTCCTCTCGCTGCACATCTGTGCGGCTTGGGTTAGGGAGTGTAAAATTTGGGAAAACTTTATTGTCAATCAGTAGATCATATTTACCGTCTTCTCTTTTCTTAACTAGCTTCATACGTTCAGTCATTTTTAAATCAATGGTAAGAGAAGGAAGTGGTGTTAAGGCTGCGAAATGTCCTTCGAGCCCAAGGGCACGAGCTATAGTTGTTATTAGACCACCGAATGTTATGGCGCCTTTGTTTGAGGCAGTAATGGAGCACATATGATTAATCATGAATGGAACATGGTTTATTCGGCGGTTAGCAAAGGTGTTAAGTAAATAGGAAAATTCCTTCTCATTCACTTTGTTTGAATTAGACCGGCCAAAAATTGTAGTAGCCAATAGTTGGCGAAAGTAACGAGAAGCCAGGTTTTGAATGAGAGTGGCCTTATTTCATTCACAAATTTGCGTATGAGTACCCGTTAGACCTCTCCAAAGGCACTTGTAACTGTGAACCCAGTCAGATCCACTCGGGACACTATACATTACATTGTCTCCTACTGGGAAATTTAGTTTAGCGGCCAGTTCATCAAAAGTGAAATTAAATTCAATATTGAACATTCGAAACTGGACCGTCCCTTCGGGGTCATAAATAAGCGAGCTAAGAAATTCTAAGGTAAGCGGGACATAGACAGGGTCTCTATTAGACAAAAATTGTTTCAAATTTATTCATTCTAATAAGAAGTCTACGCTTTCGGTAAGTCCTAAAACTTCTAAACAATTAGTATCCGCATACCTTGTTGGCTCGATCTCGCGTTGTCTAAGCGACTGGAGAATAACTGCTTGGTTTTGATCTCTGCATAGTAATGTAAACCCTTGTGCTGCTGGTGCTGGTTCCATTTTTGTTGATAAAAATTTCACTCTCACAATCTTAAACGTGGAGACCAAAATATTCTAAATACTCTAAATAAGTTAAGTGTGTGAGTGAATGTTATTGAAAGTGTGAATTTATAGTAGAAAGATGTACCAATTAATTTGTGTAGTTGTGGTAGGTGTTGGTCAAAGGAAAATAAAGTAGAGGTGGACAAATGCATGTGAGGAGGAATATGTGCTACGCATGCAATTATGCATGCAGATATTTGATAGGTGGCAGAAAAAAGCAATGATATTGGAATCACCCATGCACATGCATTTTTGCATGCAAAAGCCAAGACAAAAGTGGCGGGGGCCACAAGGAAAGAAGTGGCGGAAACCACATGATTTGAAGAAGTGGCGAGAGCCACATTTCCTCAAGGTGGCGGGAGCCACATTCCAATGGTGGCGGGAGCCACATGTTCACGTGGTGACGGGAGCCACTCTAACATATATATATATATATTATTTTTTTGTTTTTATCTTCCAATCCCACACTTCCCTGCATGTGAAAAATAAGAGATTTTTTCTAATTTTTTTTTTAGTTTCTGCATGTGATAAGATTTTTCATAATAAATACAAGCAAGCTACTACATGACATTCTTATTGGGACCATGCGTGTCCTTACTTTGATCAGCATTTACTCATGTAGCAGAGTGATGATAGATGATACAGCAAACATATGAATAATGAAATAGCAAAAAAATCAATGAAATAGCAGTCAGATTCACATGCTTGAACTGAATCAAAAATAAATGCAACCAAAGCAAAACAATAAATGTAGCCAAAGCAAACCAACATACTGAAAGAAATTGAAACTTGAAACTTTAGTCAATTTAAACCAAAATACATTAAACCCAAGTGCAACTGAAATGAAGAAAAACTGAATTGAATTACGGAAATGAGAAAAACTGAATGAAAAGTTAGCTTCCGTCTCCCACACTTAGAATTAACTGTGTCCTCACTGTTAAATGCAGAAGCTCGGATGTGAAGCAAATACTGCCCTAGCCACGTTGATTTGGATTATTAGCAAGTCCTCTAGAAAACAATTGCTGATGAAAATGATCCAATTGTTCTACCACTATATCCATAAATCCATGAAATTCAATGCGAATAGTGGTGAATTCTGTTTGAAGGTCAGTCACTCGGTTCTCCAAGGCTGTTATGGCAGTGGTGAAATCAATTGGTGGAGGAGGAGCTATAGGAGCTATAGTAGGAGTGTGAGATTCAGCATCAGAAATATAGTCGGCATCAAATTCATAAATCTGTGGTGTATCAGGTGGTGATGGTGGAGCAGGAAGTGGGTAGGTCAAGTCATAAAACCAATTGTTTCTATTGTGGACACTGGTGTGCTCATGGTTAGGTAAAGTGAAAAGAAGGACGACCTCATTATTAATTAGGTAGTCAAAGGTATCCGGCCCGAGGTTTCCTATGATACGGCGGTTAAAGCAGAAGTTAAGGTTCATAGGTCGGAAGGTACCAAGAGGGTTAAACCTGATCAGAGGCTGCCTCAGTCCTATGGCATTTGCTATCATGGTGACTAAACCTCCTACTATGATAGGGGCGCGAGCATCCAGTATAAGACTCACCAAATTAGTGATCATAAAGGTAGCAGCATTTACTGGGCGGCCCTGTGAAGCACAATACAAAATATAAAGCTCAGTTCTGGATACAGAGGTGTCATTTTCTTCCTTACCGAAAATGGTATGGGCTAGGATTTTGTGAAAATACCGGATGGCTGGGTTGTGGATATTCTTAGAAAACATGCCAAAGGGTTCAGGATTATAATTACCGGTTATGTTACCCCAAAAGTAGTTCAAGTCAAGGTCAAGGAGCAATTCATCTTGGTATGCGGTAACTACATCAGGTCCACTAGGAAATCCTAGGAGTTCAGCAAGTTCTCTATGGCTATAGGTATAGTCATTATCAAACAGTCTAAAAGTAACCAGCCCTCTATGGAATCCGTAACCATGGTTAGGTATGTGAGTAAGGGAGCTAAGGAACTCAAGTGTCAGCCTACGATAAGAAGTAAACCTTCGTCTGATAGAAGCAGTCTCCCACCCCAGCTGGCTAAACAGAAACAGGATGCTGTCCCTGATACCTAACTCAGCCATGGTAGATCCATCATAGTAAATAGTCAAAGCCATATCTCTCTGAGCTAACATCTCAAATCTCCTCCTCTGAGCTCTGCCTCTGAAAACAATGTTCATGTAATCCACTTGTTGCATCTTGAAAGTTAGTTACTAACTAAGCTAAGTTAGCCTGTAAGTAAGTAGATAATCATGCAAAGTTAGTGATGAACATGTAAATTATGGCATCAAGAAATGGGGAGAAGGAGAGGAAACAGGAAGAAAAAATAAAATTGCAATAAAAGGTAAAAACTAAACAAGGAGTAACATAAAATCAAATAAAACAAAATAAAATAAAATGAAACGAAATAAAGCATTTAAAATTTGGGTAATTAAAATACGTGGGTTGCCTCCCACCAAGCGCTGTTTTTAGTGTCTTAAGCCAGACATAGTTCTAGTGCAATGTCAGTTTTCAGAATGAACGGGCAGCTCTAGGAGCTTTAGACTAGCGGAGTAATCTCTATTGTCTACGCAGTGATAATGTTTTAAACGCTGTCCATTTACTATAAATGGTTGACTAGATTTACTTTTTATTTCTACGGCACCACTCGGGAAAACCTTACTTATTATGAAGGGTCCTGACCACCTAGATCTAAGTTTTCCTGGGAAGAGTTTAAGGCGTGAATTAAACAGGAGTACTAAGTCGCCTTCATTAAATTCTTTACGGGAAATTCGTTTGTCATGCCATTTTTTAGTTCTTTCTTTATATATCCTAGCATTCTCGAATGCGTCTAGTCGAAGTTCTTCTAGTTCGTGAATGTCTAAGATTCTTTTCTCACCTGCGGCAGTATGGTCTAAGTTGAGGGTCTTAATGGCCCAGTAAGCTTTGTGCTCTAATTCTACAGGGAGATGGCATGATTTTCCGTAGACTAACTTAAAAGGTGTGGTTCCTATTGGGGTTTTATAAGCTGTTCTATATGCCCACAGAGCTTCGTGTAATTTTGACGACCAGTCTTTTCTAGATGTTGCAACAATCTTTTCTAGGATTTGTTTGATTTCTCTGTTCGAGACTTCGACTTGTCCACTTGTTTGTGGATGATACGGTGTTGCTACACGGTGTCGGACCCCATACTTCAGTAGAAGTTTTTCAAATATCTTAGATATAAAATGGGAGCCTCCGTCACTGATGACAAGTCTGGGCACACCGAATCTAGGGAAGATTATGTTCTTGAAAAGCTTGATTACTACCCGTGTGTCATTTGTTGGAGAAGCTACAGCCTCGATCCATTTTGAAACGTAATCAACAGCAACGAGTATATATTTATTACCAAAAGAAGATGGGAATGGTCCCATTAAGTCAATCCCCCACACATAAAAAACTTTCACTTCTAAAATACCCTTCTGTGGCATCTCATCGCGTCTAGAGATGTTACCGGTGCGTTGGCACCGGTCGTAGTTTAATATCACGATATGGACATCTTTCCATAGATTAGGCCAGATTGTAAGATCTTAGCGCAAGTTTTTGAAGTGCTTGCGTGTCCGCCATAAGGAGCTGAATGACAATGTGAGATTATGTTTTCGATTTCATCTTCGGGGACACATCGACGGAAAATTCCATCGGCACCTCTCTTAAAAAGTAGAGGCTCGTCCCAATAATATTGTTTAAGGTCATGAAAGAATTTCTTCTTTTGTTGGTAAGTTAGATCTGGTGGAAGTACCCCAGCAGCTAGGTAGTTAACAAAGTCAGCATACCATGGCAGTGTTGTATTCGTTTGAATTTCTTCCACTAATTCCTTTGGTTTGGTATCGTTCAAGGTTAATTCAGACATATTGCTTTCCAATTGGGCTATCAGTCGCTCATATGGGAAGTAATCATTAATAGGCACTTGCTCAGGCTTAATACCTTCTATTCTAGATAAATGGTTTGCGACTACATTTTCGGTGCCCTTTTTATCCTTTATCTCTAAATCGAATTCTTGCAAGAGTAGGATCCATCTTAAAAGTCTAGGTTTGGCATCTTTCTTACTTAATAGGTATCTTATCGTGGCATGATCGGTATAGATAATGATTTTCGCTCCTACCAAGTAGGATCGGAATTTATCCAGAGAGAACACGACAGCTAGGAGTTCCTTTTCAGTGGTGGCGTAGTTCATTTGGGCAGGATCTAAGGTTCTACTTGCGTAGAAAATTGCATGGAGCTTTCTGTCCTTTCTTTGTCCTAAGACCGCGCCTACGGCATAGTCACTCGCATCACACATGATTTCAAATGGTAATCTCCAATCAGGTGGTTGCATGATAGGTGCGGTAACGAGAGCCGTTTTTAATTGCTCAAACGCTTTTAGGCATTTCTCATCGAAGATAAATTCAGCGTCTTTCATTAATAAACCTGTCAGTGGTTTGGTAATTTTCGAGAAATCTTTAATGAATCATCAGTAGAAACCGGCGTGTCCTAAGAAACTTCTTATTTCTCGTACGGATTTTGGAGGTTGAAGGTTTTCTATAATCTCTACCTTTGCTTTATCAACTTGAATCCCTCTATCAGATACTACGTGTCCAAGCATGATTCCTTGATTGACCATAAAATGGCATTTCTCCCAGTTTAGTACGAGATTGACTTTTACACATCTTTCAAATACCATTTCTAGGTTCGATAGACATCCTTCAAAACTCTGCCCACAAACAGAAAAATCGTCCATAAACACTTCCATAATGTCGTCTATAAAATCAGCGAAAATTGACATCATGCATCTTTGGAATGTTGCAGGAGCGTTACACAGTCCAAACGGCATTCGTCGGTAAGCAAATGTACCATAGGGACATGTGAAAGTTGTCTTTTCTTGGTCATCAGGATGAATAGGGATTTGGAAAATTCCTGAGTAACCGTCTAAATAGCAGAAGTAAGAGTGTTTTGCCAATCGTTCCAACATTTGGTCAATGAATGGTAATGGGAAATGATCTTTACGAGTAGCTTTGTTCAATTTTCTATAATCGATACACATTCTACTTCCAGTTACAACTCTTTGCGTTATAGATTCACCTTTTGAGTTCTTAACAACTGTAACACCTCCTTTCTTAGGTACGACATGTACTGGGCTAACCCATTTACTGTCTGATATTGGGTATATAATTCCCGCATCTAAAAGCTTTTTCACTTCATCCTTAACTACAGTACTTAGGATTGGATTAATCCTTCTCTGGTGTTCTCTAGAGGTCTTACTGTCTTCCTCTAGCATAATGCGATGCATACAGATAGAAGGACTTATTCCTTTAAGGTCAGCGATGTTGTAGCCCAACGCAGTTGGATATTTTCTTAAGACATCTAAAAGTTTCTTAGTTTCGGGTTGTCCTAAGTCTGCATTGACTATTACAGGTCGTTCGAGTTCTGTGTCTAGGAATTCGTACCTCAAACTATCGAGTAGTGTTTTCAGTTCTAACGCTGGTTTCTTTGGGCAAGGAAGATGATCGGGTGTAAGTGCTAAACATTCGCTTAGGCTATCATCTTGGTATGGTTCACGCCAATTATCATCTTCAAAAATCGGAGGTATTGGAATTTTTATAATATCTGAGTATATGGTCGGTTCCATTTCCATTTCTCTTACGCACTCATCTATGACATCTAATAGATAACATGTGTCCTCTATAGCTGGTGCTTGTAAGAATTGTGTCAGGATAAATTCAACCTTTTCCTCACCGACTTCAAAGGTTAGCTTACCTCTCTTTACGTCTATAATGGCTCCGGCGGTAGCTAAGAATGGTATTCCTAATATGATAGGCGTAGTGGAGTCTTCTTTAATGTCCATGATTATAAAATCGGTAGGAATATAGAATTGTCTGATTCGAACTGGAACATTCTCTAGTACACCAACGAGATATTTAATAGAGCGGTCGGCTAATTGAACGGACATCTTAGTTGGTCTTAATTCTCCTATATCAAGTTTTTTGCATATGGATAAGGGCATTACACTGATACTGGCACCTAAGTCGCACAGAGCCTTGTCTATGACGAACTTTCCAATTACACAGGGTATGGAGAAACTACCTGGGTCTTTCAGTTTAGGAGGCATGTTGTTTTGGATTATTACGCTACACTCAGCAGTAAGTGTAACTGTTTCGTTATCCTCAATCTTTTTCTTATTAGATAGGATTTCTTTAAGGAACTTAGCATATGAGGGCATTTGGGTGATAGCTTCTGTAAAAGGTATTGTGATGTTTAATTGTTTCAGAAGTTCAACAAATTTCTTAAATTGCCCTGCAGTTTTAGAATTTGCGAATCTTTGAGGATACGGAATCGGGGGTTTATATGGTGGTGGAGGCACATAAGGCTTCTCCACGGCCTCTTGGTCATTATCTTCCTTTTCCTTGGGTTCATTCTCCTTCTCAGTATTAGGCTTTTGGTACATGGGCGGATTCTGAAGTCTTGGATCAATGGGTCCTTCTAGTTCTTTACCACTTTTCAATATAACGGCATTTGCATGTCCTTTCGTATTAGGTTGTGGTTGTCCAGGAAATGTTCCTGCAGGGGCAGCAGTAGGTGCTTGTTGTTGTGCCACTTGCGAAATTTGGGTTTCAAGCATTTTGTTGTGGGTGGCTAAAGCGTCTACTTTGTTCGCTAATTGCTTAATTTGCTCACTAGTGTGTATGTTTTGATTCAGGAAGTCTTTGTTTGTTTGAGCCTGGGTAGCTATAAAGTTTTCCATCATTAGTTCAATGTTGAACTTCCTAGGAACATTAGGGGCAGTTGCAGCAGCCTTTTGGTAGCCTGGTGGCGCTGCAGGTGCTTGACCAGGTGCATATAATGCATTGTTGTTTTTATAAGAGAAGTTTGGGTGGTTCTTCCAACCCGGATTGTAGGTATTTGCATAAGGGTTTCCTTGAGCATAGTTCACTTGGTCACTGGAGACTCCTGCCAGAATTTGACATTCAGTGGCAGCATGTCCAGGGTTTCCGCATAATTCGCAGTTTTGAGCTACAGCAGCCACGGTGGCTGCAAGCGTTATGGTCAAGTTATCAATCTTTTGGGCAAGGGCATCTACCTTAGCATTGACATGATCAAGGCTACTAACCTCGTACATTCCACCTTTTGTTTGGGATTTTTCCACTGCAGTTCTTTCTCCTCCCCATTGGTAGTGGTTTTGAGCCATGCTCTCGATCAGTTGGTGGGCTTCCTCATATGGTTTATCCATAAGCGTACCACCAGCGGCGGCATCTATTGTCAATCTTGTATTGTACAAGAGACCATTGTAAAATGTATGGATGATTAACCAATCTTCAAGACCGTGATGCGGGTACATCCTCATCATGTCTTTATATCTTTCCCATGCATCGTAAAGAGATTGGTTATCCTTCTGTCGAAAACTATTAATTTGGGCTCTCAACATAGCTGTTTTGCTCGGGGGGAAATATCGTGCTAAGAATACCTTTTTCAACTCATCCCACGTAGTAACAGAGTTTGATGGCAAGGATTGCAACCAAGCCCAAGCTCTGTCTCTTAATGAGAAAGGAAAAAGACGTAGTCTTATTGCGTCCGCAGTTACACCATTTGCCTTTACTGTGTCTGCGTACTGCACAAACTTGGTCAGATGTTCGTTGGGATCTTCTGTAGGGTTTCCAGAAAATTGATGTTGTTGTACGGCTGACAGCAATGAAGGTTTCAACTCGAAATCATTTCGGTTGATAGCAGGGGCAGCAATGCTACTATGTGGTTCTTGCTCAGACGGGGTGGCATAGAACTTAAGAGGACGGTTTTGTGGTCTTTCACCCATGTTTTGTTCTTTGACTGGTTCAGGGGTATGAGCAGGGAGATCAGGAATATTATACTTGCGTTGATACTCAAGTAGTCTGCGTCTTAAATGTAAGAAACGCTCTAGTTCGGCGATTGGGGGTTGCAAGTCTTCGCTTTGTGAGCGAGTACTTGGCATACAATCGAGAAAAAGGAAAATAAAATTTGTTGCCTTAGTCTATACTACGAAACAAATGAATCGCACTAATGACTAAATCAAAGTCCCCGGCAACGGCGCCAAAAACTTGATCGCGACTTTATGAGTCGAATGGGGTTACTAACTACAAGCGCACAGTCTATCGCGTAGTTTTAAAAAGATATCGATCCCACAAGGACTGATAATCAAACTAGTACTATCAGATTGTTACTATGTTTAGCTAAGGCTAATTGTTATAAGGGAAATAAGGCGACAGAAATTAAATCTAAGAATACTAACTTTTAATAAGAATAATCAATAACGAGATATCAGTATGTAACGCATTAATCGTCTGGAATTTAATAAGTCACCGGTGCAGGGTTAAGTGTCAAATTACTTTTCAGTAGAATATACTCATTTAAAAGACCTTATCTCACACTCTCGTGTTTATTGATTTGGACTATACCGTTAAATCAGAATGAGCGCTCTCGCTGTATCATTTGCATTTAAAAATACTTTTTGAAAATGAATAAGTCCTAATCAATTCTAAAGTGCTTCCGCTGTGTTTAAAATCAATGCCTAGTTTCAGCTATCTGGTTAAACTCTCAAACTTTCGTTTATCTTGACCTTAACCTTAAATGTCCTTTTACTTTCGTAAGAAAAACCAATCGATTAAAAATAAGAAACCAAAGCCTAAAAACTAATTTGTAAAAATATAGCACCGATTATTACTTAATTCCATCTGAATAACTTGTTTACATACTGATACCAAATAACCTAGCCAGACATGGTTGGAATGGAAAACATGCTAACAATATATATATAACTACTACTAATCATGCTGCAATAAACGACAGAATAAAGCATATAATAAAAACCTGGAATTGAAATAACTGGCAAACGAATCCTTGGTACAAGCTTGAAGTGATCCAATACAGTTGCTTACACGAGGAAAAATAAAGAAATAGAAGTGCAGAAGGAATAAAAACTGTTTGATCGAAAAATAAGTGCAGAAAATAATTCACTCCCAGTTCTCTTGAAAATTCGCCGACCCCCTCAAAGGAGGGCTTCAGTTCCATTTATATGAGTCTTGGCAGTTGAGAAATTTTCGTCCCAATCGTGTGGAAAGTGCTTGCGAAAATAATGCATGGACGGTTGAAACCTAGGGAAAATAGGAGAAGTGAATTTTCCTCTCCCCAAAAATAGGTGGCTTGCGCCACCTCTTCATTGTCCTCATATGTGGCTTGCGCCACTTTAGTTGCTGGTGGTGGGCGCCACCCACAATGTGGCTTGCGCCATATGTGTGGTGGTGGGCCCACCCTTTATATTTTTTTTCTTTTCTTTGCTTCTTTTTCTTTCCTCTCCATTTCTTTCCATTCATTTTCTTCCATTCATTTTCTTTCCTCTTCAATTCTTTTCTCTTCATTTTCTTTAATAAATCTTCATTTTTTCATTAAATTCCGGTTCGACTCGAGTGCCTGAAAACAGAAACAAATACGGGTAGAATAAAACATAAATCAGGAAAAACCAATTAAAACACAATATAAATTCATGCATGTCAAGTCAAATACACGATATAATTTCGCGTTATCATGTCGTTATTCATTTTTCTTCGATCAAGTTCAGTTCATCGTGCCAACTTTGACACCATTCAGCCTCTGTTAGCTTAGCTTCCTCCAATACCCGGATTGATAGGATTTCTACTTCTATGGGAAGCACTGCCTTCATGCCATATACTAGAGAGAAAGGGGTTGCCCATCTTGAAGTGCGGACAGACGTGCAATAACCTTGAAGAGCATAGGGTAGCATCTCTTGCCAGTCTTTGTAGGTTACAACCATCTTTTGAATGATCTTCTTGATATTCTTGTTAGCCGCTTCTACCGCCCCGTTCATCTTAGGTCGGTAGTGAGATGAGTTATGGTGTTCGAACTTGAACTCAGCGCACAACTCTTTCATCATCTTATTGTTCAAGTTTGATCCATTATCAGTAATGATTTGGCTTGGAACACCATAACGGCAGATGAGATTGTTTTTGATAAAACGGACTACTACTTGTCAGGTTACATTGGCGTGTGATGCCGCTTCGACCCACTTGGTGAAGTAGTCAATGGCTACCCGGATGAACCGATGTCCGTTTGAGGCTTTGGGTTCAATCATGTTAATCATGTCGATTCCCCATATGGAAAAAGGCCATGGGAAAGAAAGACCTTTGAGATGTGTTAGCGGTACATGGATTTTGTCAGCGTATATCTGACACTTATGACATCTTTTCATGTACTTGTAGCAATCGGATTCCATTGTTAGCTAATAATACCCTGCTCTTAGAATTTTTCTACCCATTGTGTGTCCATTGGCATGAGTGCCAAAGGATCCTTCGTGAACTTCTTTTATCAGCATGTTTGCTTCTGGTCTGTCTACACATCGAAGCAAGACCATGTCAAAGTTTCTCTTATAAAGTGTATCACTGCTCAGAAAGAAGCTGCCTGCCAATCTTCTGAGGATCTTTCCGTCTTTTCTGGATGCCCCAGGTGGGTATTGTTGTTTCTGAAGGAAGCATTTGATATCGTGATACCAAGGTTTGTCGTCTATGACTGCTTCGATCTCGAAGATGTAAGCGGGCCTCTCCAGGCGCATTATGTTAATCTTAGGTATGTCATTCCATTGACCTACACTAATCATGGAAGAGAGAGTGGCTAGTGCATCAGCCATGTGATTCTCTTCATGAGGGATATGATGAAACTCGATTCTGTTAAAGAATGGTAACAACCTTCTTGCGTGGTCTTTGTAAGAAATCAGTCCTGATTGGTACGTATTCCAATCTCCTTTGATCTGATTGACAACCAGGGCCGAGTCTCCGTACACATCTAAGTTCTTAATTCTCAAGTCAATCGCTTCTTCGAGACCCATGATACAAGCTTCATATTCGGCCTCATTGTTTGTACATTTGAAAGTCAGTCTGACAGTGAAAGGAATGTGGGTACCCGGAGGTGTTATGATGATAGCCCCAATTCTGTTTCCATAATGATTAACAGCTCCGTCAAAGATTAGTCCCCATTGGGAACCTGGTTCTGGCCTTTCACTAGGTAGCGGTTCATCGCAATCTTTCATTTTCAAATACATGACATCTTCGTCTGGGAAGTCAAACCCGACTGATTCTTGATCGTCAATCGGTTGATGAGCCAAATGATTGGCTAAAATACTTCCTTTGACGGCTTTCTGAGCATGGTACTCTATGTCGTATTCTGATAACAACATCTGCCAATGGGCAATTCTCCCTATGAGAGCAGGTTTTTCAAAGACATACTTGATCGGATCCATTTCTGAGATTAACCAAGTAGTGTGACAAATCATGTACTGGCGAAGACGTTTGGCTTCCTAAGCCAGAGCATAATAAGTTTTCTCAAGCATAGTATACCGAGTTTCACAGTCGGTAAATTTCTTGCTCAGATAGTAGATGGCAGACTCTTTTCTTTTTGTTTCATCTTGTTGACCAAGTACACATCCCATTGAGTCTTCTAAGACTGTTAGTTAGATGATCAGTGGTCTTCCTTCCACTAGAGGTGATAGGATAGGTGGATTCAAGAGGTATTCCTTGATACTGTCAAAGGCGGTTTGCAGTCTTCTGTCCATACGTAGTCCTGATTCTTTTTGAGTAATTTGAAGATTGACGCGCATGTCGCGGTCATGAGGAATATGAATCTGGAAATATAATTCAAACGTCCCAGGAATCCTCTGACTTGTTTTTCAGTCCTAGGAGAAGGCATTTCTTGAATGGCCTTGACCTTGTCAAGATCAACCTCAATTCCTTTCTGGCTGACGATGAACCCTAGCAGTTTTCTTGATCTGACACCGAACGTGCATTTATTAGGATTCAAGCGGAGTTTGTACTTCCTCAGACGCTCGAATAACTTTGACAGGTGGGTCACATGCTCCTCTTCTGTTTTAGATTTGGCAATCATATCATCGACATACACTTCGATCTCTTTGTGTATCATGTCGTGGAATAGAGTAGTCATAGCCCTTTGATAGGTTGCCCTGGCGTTCTTCAAACCGAATGGCATTACCTTGTAACAAAGGGTGCCCCATGGGGTGATGAAGGAAGTTTTCTCCATGTCTTCCGGTGCCATTTTGATTTGATTATAGCCCGAGAATCCATCCATGAAGGAGAAGACTTTTAACTTTGTTGTACTGTCTACTAGCATGTCTAAGTGCGGTAGGGGAAAGTCATCCTTTGGACTGGCTTTGTTCAGATCCCTGTAGTCTATGCACATTCTAACTTTTCCATCTTTTTTCAGAACTGGCACTATGTTGGCTAGCCATTGAGGATATTCCGATGTGGCGAGGAAACCCGCATCAATCTGTTTCTGTACTTCCTCCTTGATTTTGATGGCCATATCCGGGTGAGTTCTTCTCAACCTCTATTTTACTGGTGGACATTCTGGTCTTAACGGTAAATGATGTTCCACGGTCCTGGTATCCAACCCTAGCATGTCCTGATAGGACCAAGTGAATACATCGGGAAAATCTTTGAGAAGTTTTATCAAATCTTCTTTGACAGTCTGAATGAGCAGTGCCCCAATCTTGACTTCTTTTCTCTCTTCTTCTGAACCCAAATTGACTGTTTCCAATGGCTCTTTGTAAGGTTCAATGGACCTTTCCTCTTGTCTGAGTAATCGGGAGATCTCTTCTGGAATTTCTTTGTCATTTTCTTCTTCAGCCTCAAATACCGGGAATTCAAAGTTGGGAGAAGGCATTGGATCCTATGTTTCAATGGGGTTTAAAACAAGAAATCTGCATGACGTGATGATTCGTTTTTAGAAAAGATAGAGAGGATGCAAAAGTGTGTGTGTGTATTTTCTGAAAAATGCTTGTTTTTATTTTGAGTTGTTTTTTAGGATTACCATTTTCTGAAAAAGCGAAAAGTGAAAATAGCAATAAATGCAGAAATTACAGAACGACATTTTATTTATTGATGATTTTGTCGATTCTTGAAACTACAGCCCTATAAAACAAAACTTTGTCGCTTTGGGCAAAGCGAAGAGAGACATTTACAGAAAGTGAGCCCTATCAAAACATCCGTTTCACTTGGGCAGGGTGAAAGGTTAAAACAAAGACGACAATTACTTAGACTTATGAACGACTTTCGGGACATCGACATCAACCCATTGGCGGCGAACTCCTCGATGGATCACAAAGTCTGGTACCTTCTTTCTTGGTTTGTCCTCAGAAATGACGCTGATTTCTGGTGGAGCAGGATCGTTGGAGTTTCCTCCCAGGCAGAGTTGTCATAGACGAACTCTTCTGTTATATCTTGCACAGTGTTTTCATTCTCAGGCGGATCTCCTCATCCAGTTGGCTGGATGTCTTCGAGCCTGATACGAGAGCTTTCAGGAGCGGTGTACTTGACCAAGAAGTTGTACTTGCCACTTGGTTGTCCTAGGGTGTCCCATACTTCGGTGGAACTGGAGGAGTTATCCCTCTCGATGACATTAACCTCAAGAAAAGCATAGTTGATGAACTTTAGTCCTGCAATCTTTGCAGATTCATCGTTGTGCGGGATATCTTCTGAATGTCCTGAGTAATGATCCCATGAAGTGGTGGGGACGCATGTATTCTTTTCAATGATGCTCAGCTGATATGCATCGTATGACTGACTCTTTTGCCCCAAGTCTTTTGGGTACGACTGCCAGATAGGCACGCCATGCATTGGGTCATAATAGTCATAGTCAAAGTTATCTTTCATCAGAGTGTCCTCCTCTAATGAGTTTGGTGGAGCACGACATCCTTCCAGATCACAATCTCCGTACATCATCTTGACGTCTGATCTAGGTATATATCTCGGACTTTGCACGGGATAGCAAAATGGTGTAGGCATTTCTTCCTGAGACATATAACCGTCCTCGTTGAAATAGGACTTCCACTCTTCATCTGTATCGGAGGAGTCACCCTCATTGATGGTATTTACTTCTTGAGACACTGGGTGGAGGAAACCTCGACAGTGGAAGAAGTCCTGAATGGGATGAAAACTTTCATCGTTAGTAGCAGTCTGGGTACAGGTCGAAGAGAAACCAAGACCTTTCTTTGTCTTGTTATCAGTAGGCATGACAAGCTGTCCCCATCCTTTTGCGTTGTTACTCTTGGTCACTTCAAGAGCATCTTTGTATGAGGAAATCAATGTCCCTTTCTCTGGTCGATTCTCATTGCTCACTGAAAGTACTTGGAACTGGGTTCCAACAACCTCCTCGGGTTCTAAACAGGATGATGATGATAAGTTGCTCACGATTAAGGCTTGCTCCCCACAGACTGTGACTAGTTGGTCGTTCTTGACGAACTTCAGTTTCTGGTGAAGTGTCGAAGTGACTGCCCCAACCTCGTGTATCCAAGGTCTTCCCAATAAAAAGTTGTATGTTGCTCGGATGTCCATGACCTGGAAAGTGACTTGGAAAGTGTGAGGACCGATAGTTATGGGAAGATCGACTTCGCCGATAACTGTTTTTCGGGATCCGTCAAATGCTTTGACGATGACCTCACTGCCTCTTATCGGAGATCCTTGAAATGATAGTCGCATTAAAGTAGATTTTGGCATAACATTCAGAGCTGATCCGGTATCTACCAGTACGCTGGCTAAAACATTGTCCTGGCAGTTGACTGTAATGTTAAGTGCCATGTTGTGATTTTTGCCTTCTTCTGGTAGTTCTTTATCACTGAATCCTAAATTGTTGCAGGAAGTGATGTTGGAGATAATGCTGTCAAATTGTCTTATTGTCACATCTTGTTCCACAAAGGATTGCTCTAAGACTTTCTGTAGAGCTTCTCTGTGAGCTTCGGAACTGAGCAAAAGAGACAACACAGAGATTCTTGAAGGAGTTTTCAACAGTTGGTCTACAATGTTGTACTCGCTTTTCTGGATGAGCTTCAGCATCTCATCGTTATTCTTTAAAAGGTCGGGATTACTGGATTGACCGTCTGGTTGATTGGGAACTTCTGTTTGAGGTTCCTTTTCTCTGGTGGGTTCCCCAACTCCTCTGTTGAAGATCCGGCCGCTCCGTGTCACTCGACTGATGTCAGCAATGTTTACGACGGAGGGTAATGAAGTTTCCTTTCCATTCTCGATTATTGTTGCACCGTGCTATTAAGGGATAACCTTATCAGATTTGTACGGTATTGGTCCTGGCAGATAGATAACAACAGGAGCCTTTTGATTTTTCTGACCATCGTAGCCGGCCTCAATTGGTTCAAGGTTGAGGATCCTTCCACTATCAAGAGGAACTCTTGATTCATGGAGTAGAGGGATTATGGCACATACGTCTTTGGTTACTTCTTGTTTAGGGATTAAGACAACGTCTTTGCTTTTATCAGGAAGATAGTCTTGCATTACGTTGATCGACCCAGAGCTTGAACATGGCCGAATCTCTTTACGGTCCAACTCGTTTTGAAGGGCTGCTCGCACGAGGTAGCATCCTTGGTTGTTCTCTGAGCAAACTCTATAGCGCTCATAGTTGTGTGGTGGCACTCGACCACGTCCGCTTTGTATGCAGTACAACCTTACTAGATCTGTTTCCATTGATCGAACATCCTGACTTTGATGCCTAGTAGGGTTCCCGTCAGTCATACTGATCTGTTATGTGTCTTCATCTAGATAGATCGGAAGCCACCAGTGGTTCAACAGGTGTTGAAGTGTTCTTTGGACAAGTGCATATCCTTGGTCGTCTTCACGACATACTTTACAGTTCTGATAATCATGTGAAGCCAGAAAGCCAAGCCGGACTTGCTTAGCGTGTAATTCTACCAGACTAGTATTCATCAAGCGAATATCAAAGATTCGAATCATATTAACTTGATAATGACTTCTATCATGGTAATCCTGAATCCATCCGAGATCCATCTGACGCTGGAGGGCCTCTTGTACAAAAGAGCATCCCTGATTGTTTATTGAGCAGGTCGGACAGGAATTGTAATCGTGCCGTGGCAGATCATGATGTTGGCTTTGCCTTGAGTGTATTGCCACCAAGTTGACATTCATCGCCAGAATGTTGTGGTTCTGGATGATGTTGGAATTTGTATAAGTCATGTTAACCTCACAGATTCGGTGATCTTGGATCCATCCAAGATCCACTTGTTCCTGTAGAGCTGATTGCACCACGGAACATCCTTGATTATTCTTGGAGTAGATATCACACTGGTGATAATTGTGAAACGGTACATGACCGTACCCGCTCTGTCCGCAATGCATCCTG
Organism: Lathyrus tuberosus; assembly: GCA_022829125.1. Lineage (NCBI taxonomy): Eukaryota > Viridiplantae > Streptophyta > Magnoliopsida > Fabales > Fabaceae > Lathyrus > Lathyrus tuberosus. The sequence continues at coordinate 5,514,028 of JALAZF010000032.1, forward strand.
ACCAGATTAGTTCCTAATAGGAGTACATTGTGAATTTGATAACTGCAGTTAATCTCTTCCTCTATCAAATTTACTGTTGTTTTCTCATGTTGAGGCAACAGGTTAGTCTGAACATTTGGATTTGTATCTTTGAAAGATAAGACCCCGTTACTGACAAGCTTTTGTACGTCGGATTTGAATTTGAGACAGTTTTCTATGTTGTGCCCCGGTCCCCCTTGACGATAAGGGCAAGTTTGATCCGCTTTGAACCAAAAAGGCGGATTTTCCGGTACTGTAAGAGGAGACCTGGTTTGAACGTGCCCCTTGACCAGTAGTAGTGGAAATAGTTTTGGGTACAAACATCGGTATAGGGTCAAACCCTAGTGGTCGCATTGTACGATTGTTATTGTTGTACTGAGGACGAGCCTGCTGAAGAGGCTGTTGTGTTCTTTGCTGGTACTATTGTTGATTTGGATGGCTCTGAGCAACCTGAGGTTGATATGTTGGAATAGGCACAGGGTTGATAGCAGGAGTTACTGCTGCTACTGGTTGATACCTTCGCCTTTTCTTTCTGAGAGAGATATTACCAATATCTTGCTCTTTTTCTTAGGGAAAGCACTACCGTATCTTTTTGTACTGCTTGATGGTCCTGTATTTTTGACCAATCGTCCTTCTCGGACTGCTTCTTCAAGGCGTACTCCCATGCTTACCATTTCAGTAAAGTCACTGGGCGCACTTGCGACCACTTGGTCGTAGTAGAATGAGCTCAAGGTTTTCAAAAAGATCTTTGTCATCTCTTTTTCCTCAAGAGGGGGACAAATCTGGGAGGCAATTTCACGCCATCTCTGAGCATATTCCTTAAAGGTTTCCTTGTCCTTCTCCGACATTGCTCTGACTTGATCTCTGTCTAGTGCCATGTCCAGGTTATACTTATACTGCTGAACGAAGGCAGCACCAAGGTCTCTTAAAGTAACGATCTTGGTGCAGTTTAAACCCATGTAACATTTGAGCGCGGCACCGATTAAACTATATAGGAAGTAGTGGATCATTAGCTGTTGATTCTCTATCTGAGTTGACATCTTTCAAGCGTACATCACCAAATGACTTTGAGGGCAAGAGTTACCCTTGTATTTTTCAAAGTCAGGCACCTTGAATTTGTGCGGGATTTTCACATTGGGGACCAGACAAAGGTCTGCGGCGTCCTTTCCAAATAAATCCTGACCACGAATGGCATGCAGTTCCTTCTGCATCTCCAGGAATTGTTCCTGGAACTCATTTATTCTGTCGTACATACTTTCGTCCCCACCAGAGATTACTTATGGAATCTGTCCTTCCGGGACAGTGTGTACCACGGGTTGTGTTATAGTCATTACGACGGTGACTCTTGGTGCTTCTCTATCCCGAAGTTTGTAACCTTCGGGAGTTGCTGTCATGCCCCTTGCGTCTTCGCTTTCCCGAAGTTTGTAACCTTCAGGCCCAGCGGTTCCTACTGCAGTTTCCGGGTCTTCCGTGACCGGCGGAATATATCTTTCAGGGATAAAGTTGAGAGGTATGCCCCAGGGACGATCTTTAGGCATGTTGTACCAAGGATCATACGTCTCTACTATGGGCGTAGATGTGATCTCCGAGATCACAGTCCTTGGTTGTTGTCTCTGAGCTGCTGCCAGAGATTGCATATCACTATGAAGTTTCCTCAGCTCTTCTTTCAGAGCGTCGATTTCTTCTCTCAGCTCTTTGTTCTCTTCCTCGAGATCATCCATTTTATTTTGTCGATTGGCCTGAGTATTGTACGAATGAGACAGATTGACTCTAGAATCGAGACACAGACGTGAGATTCGTAGGGAAGTGTCAAACCCCAAATTTTGACCACTAAGATTTCCCATCAGTGTGCAAATCATCATCACAATATGGGTGTATCATTATGCCTCATTAGTCTCCCCAAAGATGGGTGAGCATCCACTATAATCAAAATTAGGGTTTCAAGCCCTCTCTGAGCTCTTAGACAAATGATCAATCAAGGAATAACATGATCTTTAACTTGTCTATACCTCTCAAACATCCACAATGGATCAAAAGGACTCCCACTTCAAGGATTAAGCACAAGGCTGCTCCCTTCTAGGTGGATCAAGCCCCATGATCAACAGTGTCACCAAATTAGGGTTTTGGTCGACCAGGGCCTCCAGATGGAAATTTTCCTCTGGGCATGATCCAATGCTTCAAAGCATAACCTAATATACTCCATGGAACCTCATGGGCCCAAGCATCAAGTCAATTTGACCTCAGAGGATGCATACATCAAAAATCAGGAATTAGGGTTTCTTGACCTAATTCACCCTTAAGTTGACTTTTGGGACAATCATGATCCAAGACCTCGAGAGAGGATTTGAGGGTCTCCAACACACCACATTGATCCTTTTACAATAATGGATTGACCCAGGAAGCTTGAGCAACAAGTCTCAAATTCATCAGAGCCACAATTAGGGTTTCACAAGAAAAGTCAACTGTAACTTTGACTTTTGACCAGGACATGCTCCCAAGCCCTAAGACATGATTCAATATACCCTATAACACCCATGGAACATGTCCATCAAGTTTGATTTATGTCAAGGACATGATTTCCTAAAGGATTGCACAGTTTGGAATTCATCTATTAAAAAGTTAACTGTGCACAAAAGTCAACTTTGACTTTTTGAGATTTTTCACAATTATGGATTTTTAACCCCAAAATGATGTTAATGTATGATTTGAATCATCATTCATCAAGAAAAATCAAAGAAAGTGGGATAACTTGTAAAAGGGGTAACCATAAAAAACTTAGAAAATTTTCTAAGTTATGAACAAAGTGGCAAGGGTACCAACTTTTGAGGATCATAACTCCTAAACCACAAAGCCATTTTTCCCCATCCCAAGCTTGATTTGTAGATCTCATGACCCTCTACAAAAACTTCAACTAGACCTTATTCCAATTCTTCATGGATTTTGAGTTATGGATTGATCAAAATCACAAAAAGTGAAAATGTCACTTTTTCCCAACACTTAGTGAAATTTTCACTAAGTCAGAATTTGCCTTCCCTTTTTTCCAAATGTAGGGACATTTTTCACTTGGATCCAAAAAGTATCAAAACCAAATATGATCAAACAGTTGTTGTATCATATAAGGGCTTTCCAAAATGGCCAAGAACATCACCAAATTCAATTTGAGCTAAGAGTTATGGTAGTGGCAAAATGCCTTGCTGAAAACTGCCAAGGCAAGGCAGAATTTTGTATTTTTGGTCGATTTGCCAAAATCAGCCAATTTCAAGCCTTGTCGTCATCTTGGACACATATGAGGATCAAATCTAAAGGGGACAATCACTGATCCAAGCCTCCAAAGTCCTTGGAACAAGAAGTAGCATGCCAAACCTAGAATTGCCAAAAAGAGGGACAAGACTCCAATTTTGGATTGGAGCATTTAATAAATGCTTAGAGGTGGCATGGACTGACACATTTGCAACTGAATTCAGTCAAGATTCCTCTAACAAGTAGGAAACCAAAGCTGTGTGCTCTAACCTCTAGTCAATGGCTAGAGGAGACTTGGATTTTCATTTGCCAACATTGGCCAAACCTCTGTTGCAGTTGCCATTCACTATTGATCCCAAAACAAACTTGCTCTACTATAAATAGAGCTCATTTGTGCTCAGTTTGAGTAACCAAAGCCATCAAACAGATGCTTTCCTCAAAATCCCTTTTTCTTGGCAAAAATGCCTTCTTTAGCAAGGTAACTCTGAGTTTTTGAGTTTGAGAGCTTTTTAAATCAAACCAATCACACACACACCTCATAAACATCATATGTAGGTGATCCAAACTCTCACAAGTGACCTGTAATCACAAAATTACAAAGTCACCTCTCAAAACCTCAAAATAGGCTTTTTGTGCATTTTTTAAGCCATGTCTTGATTCAGTCACTTTCAAAACCAGATAAAAGCTCAAACACATTCCAAATATCATCCTTGAACTCTCCTAAATGGTTCCCCCATCTGGAACACCATTTGAGAGAGTTGCCATTTTGGTCACTTTTAACCCCTTTTGCAAGAAAGGGCTAGTTTGTGTTTTTGCAGGTACCAGCTGATTCCAATCTTCCTAAAAGCTTCTAAGGGATCATTTGAGTGTGTCTAAAGCATCAAATCATTTCTGGAACAAGAGGCTTGACAGATTGCACAAAAACTCCGAAAAGCTCAAAAAGAGGTAAGCCTCATGACTTGAACTTTCCAAAATATGCAATGCTTTGAAGTCCACTGATCATGCACACCTCATACATGTTAAATATGTTGTGTTTGAACCAATTGATCATGTAATTCATGCCTGTATCAAAGTGTAGCATAGAAAATACAATTATAGGCCTTTTTCAAAATCACTATCGGGTTTTGAGGAGGGAGTGTGATCTGAAAAAAAACTACCACCACCATTGGATTCCTTGCGAAATTCTGATAAAGATGCATATAAATTTTGTCTCAAACCATTAAGAATTGAGAAAGTTATGACCTTCACGTTTCTGAGCCAAAACTTGCCTTGCCTTGCCTTGGGCCAGGCCTAAAACCAAGGCACATGACTTGTATATTTGTGATTTCACTTCAAACAATGGATGTATCACCACCCCAGTGGTAAGGCGTGCGACTTGTGACCTTGAGGTCGTGGGTTCAAACCCCACCCATGCCATTTTGTGTTTTTTTTCATATTTTGCCTTTTTTTTTTTCAATATTTTATGTTTTATTAATTAATTGGAAAATTAATAACTCTTTCATTTTTAATTATTTTTTATTGGTTCTTTTTGCAAAAAATCACAAAAATGTTGAAATATTTTATTCCACAAAAAAATTAAGTTTATATTAGTTATTTAATATAATTAGTATTTTTGTGAATAACTTCATTTTTTATTTGTTTTAAACATTTTAAAATGAACATTCATCTTGAAAAATCAAGACCAAATGAGTTTTAATATCTCTTGTGATTAAAACTTCATTTTTCAAACCTTAAACAAAAATCACAAGTGGTTTATTCAAATTCATTTGGTATTTTTCCTTGATTTTCTTTTAATATTTACTTTTAAAAGAATAAATAAGGGTTTCTTTGATTTTCACCCTCATCAATCATTTCCAAACTTTTGGGCCTCTGATAGAGTGTAAGACCCAATCCCCTTTTAACCAAAACAATTTTGGGCCTCAGATATTGTATAAGTCCCTCTACGTTAAAAGAAAAGTTCTGCGCGATCGTCGCCCGTTTAAAAATAAACCATTTGGGCCTCTCCTTGAGCTATAAGACCCATTCAAAACTTTTTGGGCCTCTATTAGAGTGTAAGACCCAACCCCTTTTGAAAACCAAATTATCTTGGGCCGCAGTCATTGTATAAGACCCACTGCGTTTTTAAAAATCTCAGCCGATCGTCATTTGAAACGATAAAATCATATGGGCTTACCCTCGTGTTATAAGCCCCCACTCTTTTTCTTTAAACCTTTTGGGCCTCTTAAGAGAGTGTAAGACCCCTCCCTTTGTACAGAAAACCTTTTTGGCCTCAGTCACTTGTATAAGCCCCTCTGTACAAAACGATAGTGCGATCATTGGTAAAAACCCTGGGCCTCTCCCTGAGCTGTAAGCCCCAAATTTTCATTTCAAAGCACCTTATCCTTTGATCTTGAATATACTGTTGTTTTCAATCTTTCTTTGTTGAACAACTAACAAAACAGCATGGAAGCTCTACAACCGAGTAAGTGTTTATACGCTTTCATTTACCGCTTTCATATGTATATAATTGTATTGTGGGGCTGTTTCACTGTAAGTCTTCTTTCATAAACTCATATCAACTGTGTAATAATAGTATAGATATTTAGAGTTTCCCCGGCAACTACGTCTAGCACTAAGCCCTGTTGGTCACTCTTAAATACAGTCAAAACTAGATCCCCATAGGATTACCAGATACAGTCTTCCCTCCTCTTGGGGTTAAACAATATGGAGACGTGAAAGGCAGCATTCTCGGTGAACCCTTTCACAGACTGTCACCCTTAGAAATTGTCAAAGAAACTCTACTCCTCAGAGATGATCTTTTCTCCGTGAATGGCATCTCTTGAGTTTCTTCCAAATTCTCAAACTTTCCTGGCTTGATCTATTATCTGTGAATAGCCTGTCTTGAATTTCTCGGGATTTGGGGACTCACAAGCTTCTTAAAAGCACCCTGCCTCCTCTTAGGCATTGTACAAGGACCCGTCGGCTTCTTAAAAGTATTCACAGCCTCCTCTTAGGCTTCCTATAAATGATTTCTTCCTCCGGGAATGATAGCCTCCTCTTGGGCTCCGTACAAATTGTCCCTCGGCTTCTTAAAAGTTTCCAGCCTCCTCTTGGGCTTCGTACAAATTGTCCCGACGACCTCCTAGAGGTATAGGAACAGAAATTAGTCATCTTAATAGAACAGTCTTTCAGAGAGTCTAGATCCTGCTAAATGCTGTTTTTTAAATATAGTACAAAAGATGAAACTCTAGACTTGGACAGTCTAATTTCCTTGAGTCTCAAAGACATTCTCAAGTTCCTTTCAAAACTAGGAGATGAAACACGTAGAATTGGACAGTCCCAACCCCCTTTGGATTTCCCATTTCCTTAAAGAACAGGAAATATCCCTGATCCTCGAATCAAAATCCCTGAGTGCTAACATTACTCATATAAGAACTGATTTTCTCTTTTAACCAACATACTGGACCTGTCACTTAACTGAAACAGCCACTTTTAGCCTTCATCTCGAGCTTTGTACGAGATACAAAACACTCTCTTGTTGAGTATAAAAAGACTCTCTGGTTGAGTCGTCCACCTTTTAGCCTTCATCTCGGGCTTCGTACGAGATACAAAGAGACTCTCTTGTTGAGTCAATCTTTAGCTTCCGTCTTGGGCTTCGTACAAGACACATATAAAGCACTCTCTTGTTGAGTCAAACCTTTTAGCCTCTCTCTCGGGCTTCGTACGAGACACATAAAATCACCCTCTTGTTGGGTCAATAGCCTCCTCTTGGGCTTCGTATAAGGAAACCCCGGTTGATTCAATCAACCTTTTAGCATCAAAACTGTGCCTCGTTCACAGGATACAAACAACAACAACTCCCTTCATCTCATTGTTGTAAGTGGCAAGCCTCTGGATTATTTATATCCATGCCACTGTCCTTCTTTTAGCATGAGAAATTCCTAAGGAAAAATGGCATTGCTCTACACTGAGTTAAAGTCTTCTCCTTCAGGTTAAAACTCCCTATAAAGGAAATTATGGCATTGGTAGGATTTGCATATCCCGGTTAAAGTAATCCTCCTTTATAGTCCGTCACCCAACAGTCATGACAAGTACCCCTCTTTAGAGATGACAAATTCTCTCTATAGTCAAAACCCTTTTAGCTTCACATCTTGGGCTTCGAACAAAGTACAAATAGACCCTTCAGCTTCACATCTTGGGCTTTGACCAAGATATAAACCACCTTTTTAGCTTCACATCTTGGGCTTTGAACAAGACACCAAAACACCATTTCCTCCCATAGAATAAGAGGAACTAAGATCGCCCTGATTTCCCTGTTTTGGAAAACGGGAATACGTAGGCATAAGATTAAAAGAAAAATCTTAGCGAGCACACTAAACAAAAACCCAAAATCCCATACCCTCAGTCCTAAACATCCTACCCATGAACCGTCTTGTCATTTCACCCTGAACAAAGTAAAAAGAAATAGGCCCACTTCCATATAGCATCCGTAACCTAACAGACCGCTGTTTAAACTCAGTTTGTAAGCAGGGTTAATTGGAGAAATCTAATTCCCTTTCTTAGTCAGCTCAATAGGATAAAAAATGAATCGACATGTAGTAACCCCAAAAGAGCGGTAGTGCTTAAGAAACACGTCCAGTTTCACTCACTACAGAAAAGTGGCGCCCACCGTGGGGCCCTCTTTTTTATCTCTCAGGTAGAAACCGAAGAATGATGACTTCACTAGGGATTTCACTGGGATAGGACTTTTTTTTACTTCACTAGGATCTTAGGTAAAAAACCTTTAAAGTTGGGAAGGAACCACAGAATGGCGACTCCGCCGGGGAGCCATTTTCTGTCAGGGACATAGGATTCATAGCTCTTAAAAGTCTAGGACATTAGGATGAATATATATACTACTTTTCCTAATTGATATATGTGTTTATTTTTCTGCTAATGGGAATGCGTGTGATGCCGCGTGTGGAAAGATTGAGTATACACCTAGGAAAAACCCCTTTAGTGGTGCGGAAGCTATCGGAAATGGTTGTCACGCGATACCACCCTCTTCTGAGGACTCTTCAAAAAAACACCACCTAGAACGGTTCCCGGCCCGCTGGTGTTTTTCTCGACAAGAGTTGATGATGTTGAGAGACAGGTACAAAAATCACTAGTATAAACCTTTGGGACGGGTAGAGCCTTGACTCCATGACACCGACCCTTTGACCCCATGTTTTTTCTATGTTTTTGTGTGCTGCATTTATGCATTCATTTAAAAAAAAAACATTAAAACAAAGGAAATCTTCTCTTCTAGTCTCTCTTTTTCAAATTAAACTAAGACAATAATTGCAAATGTCAGAGAAAAAGATTGCGCTCATGGATTTCGGTAGAAGGAGAACTCATAAGTATACCTTCTAGATTCCAAAACTAGAAGATTTGAGAGGTTTGGCGAGAATGATCACGAACCAAGAGGCTTTCAGAGCCAAGTATGGAGGTTTGCTATCTCTATTAAGGCTTCAAGTAATTGAAAGAATCATGGATGCACTCATTCAGTTTTATGATCTGGTCTATCACTGTTTCACATTCCCGAATTATCAGCTCGCACCAACGCTGGAGGAATATTCTCATCTGATTGATTTACACATCACTGATCGAGCTCCTTTTTCTGGACTGGAAGAAATTCCAAAGGATCAGACCATTGCAAGAGCAATTTATTTGGACGAGTCAGAGGTCAGGACTCACATGACCACTAAGGGTGGCATACAAGGTTTGCCGGCCCAGTTCTTGACAAAGAAGGCCCTGTACTTCGCTAGTTTAGGGAACGTGACTGCTTTTGAAAGCATCTTTGTTTTACTCACCTACGGGTTATTTTTGTTTCCCAACATCAATAACTTCGTCGATATCAACTCCATTAAGGTTTTTCTCATTGGAAACCCTGTACCGACCTTACTTGCAGACGCATATCATTCTGTACACTTAGGGAATTTGTACAGCGGAGGGGAGATCACATGTTGTGTACCTCTGCTATACAAATGGTTTATCTCCCATTTGCCTAAGTCTGCTGCTTTTTGGGATCAAAAGAATACTTTACGTTGGTCGCAGAGAATCATGTCTCTTACCAACTCTGACATAGATTGGTGCAATAGGATTTATGATGGGATCAGGATCATTGACCGTTGTGGAAACTTCCCCAACGTACCCCTCATAGGAACTAAGGGAGGAATCAATTATAATCCAATTCTTGTTCGTCGTCAATTTGGATACCCGATGAGACATGTCCCGCGGAATGCTCATCTGGAAGGTCTTTTCTTCAAAGAAGGAGAAAGTGACAGATCACTAAAGATGGAAATAGTGCACGCTTGGAAACATGTTCATAAGAAAGGTAGGAAAACCGGACTGTGTCTCGGTGGAGCCTTATCTCCACTGGGTACAAACTAGAGCTCTCAAGCTAAAGATGCCTTATCCTCGTCACGGAGTTCTTCCGCCAAGGGAATCTGTCATGTACTTCATGACTGAAATGGAAAAACTCCAGGTTACTCTCAACAAAGTTCAGCGGGAGAGAAGGTCTTGGAAGAACAAGTACCGCACCCTCAATGTGGAGTGTATCAAAATACAGCAACTACTGAAGGATAAAGATGCTCTGATTGAAATTTTGGAGCAGCATGTTGTAGAAAATCAGGATGACCAAAGGAATTTGCTCACTCCTTTCACCTGGCAAAGGAATGACAACCCGACAACGGCTCAAGAGCCCCGGTCAAAGAAAAGGAAAGTGCCATAATCAACATCTGGTTTCTCCTCAGAGAGGACCCGGGACCCATTAGCTTAGGTTTCTGTTTCCGTACCTTGTAATCTACGGTATTTTCATTTTCGCAATCCTTTGAATTCAATAAAACGGGGTTTCCCCACTGTTTGATATTTGCAATCTAATTGTCGAAGTTTTTTTTGATTAAATAATAAATATAATAATTGCATTCATCATTCTCACATCACGTATTCTTCTTACCTACGAGTCTCACGTTTGTGTCTTGATTCAAGAGTCAAACTATCTCATTCGTACAATACTCAGTCCAATCATCAGAAAAAGATGGATAATCTTGAGGAAGAGAATAGAGGGTTTAGAGAAGAGATCGACGCTCTGAGAGAGGATATGAGAAAGCTTCGTAACGACATGCAAGCCATGGTAGAAGCTCAGCTACAAAGGACTGTGATCTCGGAGATCACCTCAATGGCCATAGTGGAGAAGTATGATCCTAGGTACAAAATGCCGAAAGATCGTCCCTGGGGCATGCTTGTTAACTATATCCTGGAAGGATATATTCTGCCAATCACTGGAGATCCGAAAACTTCAGCAGAAGCCACTGGGCCTGAAGGTTACAAACTTCGGGAAAGCGAGGATGCGAGAGGCATATTGAGGACTCTTGAAGGTTACAAACTTTGGGAAACGCCAAGATTCACTGCCGTAGTAACGGTACCACCCCCTGTGGTGTACACTGTCCCGGAAGGATAGATTCCACAGATACCTTCTGGAAGAAAGGAAACTATGTTCGACAGGATAGACGAGTTCCAGGAACAGTTCCTGGAAATGCAAAAGGAACTGCAAGCCATCCGCGGTCAGGATTTATTTGGAAAGGACGCCGCAGACCTTTGTCTGGTTCCCAATGTGAAAGTTCCGGACAAGTTCCAAGTTCCCGACATTGAAAAATACAAGGGTAACTCTTGCCCTCAGAGTCATTTAGTGATGTATGCTCGGCGAATGTCAGCTCAGATGGAAAATCAGGATCTACTGATTCACTACTTTCAGGATAGTTTAACCGGTGCCGCCTTAAAATGGTACATGGGTTTAAACCGTGCCACGATAAGCACTTTCAGAGATCTTGGCACTGCCTTCGTCCAACAATACAAATACAATTTGGACATGGCACCAGACAGAGATCAGCTCAGATCGATGTCACAAAAGGACATGGAAACTTTTAAGGACTACGCTCAGAGATGGCGTGAAATTGCCGCCCAAATTTGTCCACCTCTTGAGGAAAAAGAGATGACAAAAATCTTCTTAAAGACCTTAAGCTCATTTTATTACGACAAAATGGTTGCTAGTGCGCCCAGTGACTTCACCGAAATGGTCGGTATGGAGGTACGTCTCGAGGAAGCCGTCCGAGAAGGACGTCTAGTCAAAGACGCTGGATCATCAAGTAGTACAAAACGATATGGTAGTACTCTCCCTAAGAAAAAAGAGCAAGATATTGGGAATATCTCTCTCGGAAGGCAAAGGCGACGTTATCAGCCGGTAGCGGCTGTGATTCCTGCTATCAATCCTGCACCTGTTTCTACGTATCAACCTCAGGTTGCGCAGAGCCAACCTAATCAGCAAAGGACACAACAGCCTCTTCAGCAGGCTTGCCCTCCATACAATAACAACCGTACAACACGGCCACCAGGATTTGATCCTATACCCGTATCGTACGCAGAACTATTTCCATTACTGTTAGCCAAGGGGCATGTCCAGACTAAGTCTCCTTTTACAGTACCAGAAAACCGCCTTTTTGGTTTAAGGTGGATCAGACATGCCCTGATCACCAAGGGGGACCAGGGCATAACATAGAAAACTGTCTCAATTTCAAATCTGACGTGCAAAAGCTTGTTAGGAGCGGGTCTTATCTTTCAAGGATACAAATCCCAATGTTCTCACGAACCCGCTGCCTCAACACGAGAAAGCCGCAGTCAATCTGATAAAGGGAGAGACTAACAACGTCTATCAAATTCACGATGTACTCTTATTGAAAACCAACTTGGTCAAGATGCATTGTAGAAAGAGTGGATATGGCCATGTGCCACCTCATAACTATCATCAGTGTGATATCTGCTCTAAAAGCAATCAAGGATGTTCCATGGTGCAATCAGCTCTATAGGAACATATGGATCTCGGATGGATCCAAGAGCACCGAGTTCATGGAGTTAACATGGTTTACACAAATTCCAGCGTCATTCAGAACCACGACATCCGTACAATGAATGTCAACTTGGTGGCGATGCATTCTAGGCAAAGCCAATATCATAGTCTGCCACGGCATGATTATAGTTCTTGTCTGACTTGCTCGGTAAACAAACATGGATGCTCTTTTGTACAAGAGGCCCTCTAGCATCAGATGGATCTTGGATGGATCCAGGACTACCATGATAGGAATCCCTATCAGATCAACATGGTGCAAATTTTCGACATTCGTTTAATGAATACCAACCTGGTAGAGTTACATGTTGAGCAGGTCCGCCTCGGATTCCTGGTATCACATGATTACCAGAGCTGTAAAGCGGGTTGCGAAAACGATCAAGGTTGTGCCCTTGTTCAGGAGGCGCTTTAGCACTTGTTAAATCACTGGTGGATGCCAATCTATATGGATGAAGATACTCAGCAAATTAGTATCAATAACAGGAACCCTACTCGGCGTCAAAGTCAGGATTCCCGATCTGTGGAAGCTAACCTAGTAAGGTTACATTGCATTCAAAGCGGGCGTGGCCAGGTGCCACCACAGAACTATGAACTTTGTAGAGTCTGTTCGGAAAGTAACCAAGGATGTTACCTTGTGCGAGCAGCTCTTTAGGGTCATGTGGATCGTAGAGAGATTCGCCCATACCTGGGTTCCGGATCAATCAACTGGGCGCCGGACTACCTCGCTGATCAAATTGAAGATGTTGTCGTAATCTTTGATCATCATAGGGTCAGGGATGTTTTTCCCATCATTCCTCTACTTGACGAATCAAGAGTTCCTAACCAGGAACATATCGAGATTACTTATGATGGTCAGAAAAATCAGAAGGCTCCCATAGTCATCTATCTACCGGGACCACTACCGTGTGAATCAACTAAGGCTATCCCTTACAAATACGGTGCAACGATAATTGAGAATGGAAAGGAAATTCCATTACTCTCCGTCATGAATATTGTAGACATCATTCGTTTAACACGGAGCGGTCGAATCTTCAACAGAGGAGTTGGAGAGTCCAGCAAAGAAAAGGAACCTCAGACAGAAGTTCCTAATCCACCAGTCAATCAGTCCAGTAATCCCGACCTTTCAAAAAACGATGATGAGATGCTAAAGCTCATCCAAAGGAGTGAATACAACATTGTTGATCAGCTATTACAAACTCCTTCAAAGATCTCGGTATTGTCACTGTTACTCAGTTCAGAAGCGCACAGGGAGGCTCTATAGAAAGTCTTGGAGCAAGCCTTTGTGGAACAGGATGTAACAATCAGACAGTTCGATAGCATTGTCTTTAACATCACTTCCTGCAATAACTTGGGATTTAGTGATGAGGAATTACCTGAAGAGGGTCGCTGTCATAACATGGCGCTCAATATCACGGTCAGCTGCCAGGGTGATGCTTTAGCCAGCGTACTGGTAGACACAGGGTCAGCCCTGAATGTTATGCCGAAGTCCACTTTGATGCAATTATCCTTCAAAGGACCCCCGATGAGAACCAGCGAGATCGTCGTCAAAGCGTTTGACAGATCCAGAAAAACGGTTATCGGCGAAGTCGACCTTCCCATAACTATCGTTCCTCACACTTTCAAAGTCACTTTCCAGGTCATGGACATCCGGGCAACGTACAGTTGTTTATTAGGAAGACCTTGGATACATTAGGTTGGGGCGGTCACCTCGACCCTCCACCAAAAGTTAAAGTTCGTTCAGAACGACCAGCTTGTCACGGTATGTGGAGAACAAGCCTTGCTCGTGAGTAAATTATCATCATCTACTTGTGTAGAACCCGAGGAGATTGTTGGGACTCAGTTCCAAGCGCTTTCGGTGAGCAAGGACAATCGATTCGAAGAGGGAACTTCCATTTCCTCATACAAAGATGCTATCAAAGCGGTCGAGAGTACCAATACAACAGGATGGGGATAGCTAGTCATTCCTACTGACAATAAAACAAAGAAGGGTCTTGGTTTTTCCGCAACCTGCACCCAGACAGCTACTACCAGCGATGAAAGTCTTCATCCCATTCGGAACTTCATTCACAGTGGAGGTTTCCTTCAACCGGTGACCCAAGAAGTACACACTATCAATGAGGAGGATCCCTCCGACACAGATGAGGAATGGAAGTCCTATCTTAACGAGGACCGTTATATGTCTCAGGACGAAACACAGACTCCATTTTGCTTTCCGGCACAGAGTCCGAGATTTATACCGAGGGCAGATGTCAAAACGATATACGAAGGTTGTGATCCGGAAGGATGCCGGGCTACGCCAAATTCATTAGAGGAGGACACTCCGATGAAATACAACTTTGACCACGACTATTATGCCTGATGGATGGTCTGCCTATCTGGCAGCCGTACCCTGGAGACTCGGGGCAAGAAAATCAGCCGAACAATGAAAATCAGCTGAGCATCATTGAAAAGAATACTTGTGTCCCCACCATGTCATGGGACCAACACCCAGGTTATCCTGAAAATACCCAGTACGACGATGAATTGGCAAAGCTTGCCAGACTAGAATTCATCAACTATGTTTTTCCTGAGGTCAACGTCATCGAAAGGGATGACTCCTCCAGTTCCAAAGAAGTGTGGGACACCTTGGGACAACCGAGTGAAAAATTTGACTTCATGGTCAAGTACACCGCTCCTAAATGCTCTCGTATCAGGCTTGAAGACATCCATCCAACTGGATGGGGAGATCTACCTAAGAACACAAATACTATGCAAAGTGCAACAGAGGAATCCTCCTACGACAATTCTGCCTGGGAGACAGATTTCAATGATCCTGCTCCACCAGAAATCAGCGTTATTTCTGAAGACAAATCAAGGAAGGTACCAGACTTTGTGATTCACCGAGGAGTTCGCCGCCAATGGGTTGCTGTTGATATTCCGAAAGTGGTTCAAAAGTCAAAGTAATTTCCGTTTTTAACCTTTCACCCTGCCCAGGAGAAATGGATGTTTTGATAGGGCTTACTTTCTGTAAATTTCCCTCTTTACTTTGCCCAAAGCGACAGAGTTTTTTTTATAGGGCTGTAGTTTCACGAATTGACTTGTTCATAAATAAATGAACGTCGTTATGTAATTCCCGCATTAATTGTTGTTTTCTCTTTTCGCTTTTTCAGAAAATGGTAATCCTAAAAAACAATTCAAATAATAAAAACAAGCAGTAAAAGAAATACACTACACACACTCTTGCATTTCCCCTATCTCTTCTAAACACAAATCATACCGTCATGCAGATTGCTTGTTTTAAACCCCGTTGAAACATACGATCCGATGCCTTCTCCCAACTTTGAGTTCCCGGTATTTGGGGCTGAAGAAGAAGAAGTTGACAACGAAATTCCAGAAGAGATCTCCCGACTACTCAGACAAGAGGAAAGGTCCATTGAGCCTCACAAAGAGTTACTGGAAACAGTCAACTTGGGCTCAGAAGAAGAGAGAAAAGAAGTCAAGATTGGGGCGCTACTCAGTCCAATTGCCAAAGAGAATTTGATAAAGCTTCTCAAAGAGTTTCCCGATGTATTTGCTTGGTCCTATCAGGACATGCCAGGGTTGGATACCAGCATCGTGGAACATCATTTACCTTTGAGATCAAAATGTCCGCCAGTAAAACAGAGGTTGAGACGGACTCATCCAGACATGGCCATCAAAATCAAGGAGGAGGTACAGAAACAGATTGATGCAGGTTTCCTCGCTACATCAGAATATCCTCAATGGTTAGCCAACATCGTACCAGTTCCGAAAAAGGACAGAAAAGTCAGAATGTGTGTCGACTACAGGGATCTAAACAGGGCTAGTCCAAAGGATGACTTTCCCTTACCACACATTGATATGCTGGTAGACAGTACAGCAAAGTTCAAAGTTTTCTCCTTCATGGATGGATTCTTGGGCTATAACCAGATTAAAATGGTGTCGAAAGACATGGAGAAAACTTCGTTCATTACCCCATGGGGTACCTTTTGTTACAAGGTAATGTCGTTCGGTTTGAAGAACGCCGGGGCGACCTATCAAAGGGCCATGACTACTCTGTTTCATGATATGATACACAAAGAAATCGAGGTATATGTCGATGATATGATTGCAAAATCTAAGACAGAAGAGGAGCATGTGACCCACCTGTCAAAACTATTTGAGCGGTCGAGAAAATACAGACTCCGCTTGAATCCCAACAAGTGCACGTTCGGTGTCCGTTCAGGGAAACTTTTAGGGTTCATCGTCAGCCAGAAAGGAATTGAGGTTGATCCTGACAAGGTCAAGGCCATTCAAGAAATGCCTTCTCTGAAGACTGAAAAACAAGTCAGAGGATTCTTGGGACGTTTGAACTACATCTCCAGATTCATATTCCTCATGACCGCGACATGTGCGCCGATCTTCAAATTACTCAAAAAGAACCAGGACTGCGTTTGGTCAGAAGACTGCCAAACCGCCTTCGACAGTATTAAGGAATACCTGTTGAACCCTCCAATTCTATCACCTCCAGTGGAAGGAAGACCACTGATTATCTACCTCACCGTCCTAGAGGACTCAATGGGATGTGTACTTGGCCAACAAGACGAAACCAAAAGGAAAGAGTCTGCCATCTACTATCTGAGCAAGAAATTCACCGACTGCGAGGCTTGGTACACTACGCTTGAGAAAACTTGTTGCGCTTTGGCTTGGGCAGCCAAACGTTTGCGCCAGTACATGATTCATCACACTACTTGGTTGGTATCCGAGATGATCCAATCAAGTATGTCTTTGAAAAGCCTGCTCTCACGGGAAGGATTGCTCGTTGGCAGATGTTGCTATCAGAATATGACATAGAGTACCACGCTCAGAAAGCCGTTAAAGGGAGTATTTTAGCCGATCATTTGGCTCATCAACTGATTGACGATCAAGAATCAATCGGGTTTGACTTCCCAAACGAAGATGTCATGTATCTAAAAATGAAAGATTGCGAGGAACCGCTACCCAGTGAAGGGCCAGAACCAGGTTCCCAATGGGGACTTATCTTTGATGGAGTCGTCAATCATTACGGAAACAGAATTGGGGCAATCATTGTTACCCCTCAGGGTACCCCTATTCCTTTCACCGCCAGACTTACGTTCAAGTGTACAAACAACGAGGCCGAATATGAAGCTTGTATACTGGGTCCCGAGGAAGCAATTGATTTTAGGATCAAAAACTTGGACGTATACGGCGACTCAGCCCTGGTTATCAATCAGATTAAAGGAGATTGGAACACATACCAATCAGGATTGATTCCTTACAAAGACTACGCGAGAAGGTTGCTACCCTTCTTCAACAGAATCGAGTTTCATCATATCCCTCGTGATGAGAATCACATGGCTGATGCATTAGCCACTCTCTCTTCCATGATTAGTGTAGGTCAATGGAACGACTTACCTAAGATCGACATAATGCGCCTTGAACGGCCCGCTTACATCTTCACTATCGAAGCAGTCATAGACGACAAACCTTGGTATCACGATATCAAACGCTTCCTTCAGAAATAGGAGTACCCACCTGGGGCATCCAGGAAAGACAGAAAAACCCTCAGAAGACTGGCTGGCAGCTTCTTCCTGAGCAGTGATACACTTTATAAGAGAAACTTTGATATGGTCTTGCTCCGATGCGTAGACAGACCAGAAGCAGACTTGCTTATGAAAGAAATTCACGAAGGATCCTTTGGCACTCATGCCAATGGACACACAATGGCGAGAAAAATTCTAAGAGCAGGGTACTATTGGTTGACAATGGAGTCCGACTGCTACAAGTACATGAGGAGGTTTCACAAGTGTCAGATATACTCTGACAAAATTCATGTACCGTCAACGCATCTCAAAGTTCTCTCTTCCCCATGGCCTTTTTCCATATGGGGAATCGACATGATTGGCATGATTGATCCTAAGGCTTCGAACGGACATCGGTTCATCCTGGTAGCCATTGATTACTTCACCAAGTGGGTCGAAGCAGCGTCATACACCAATGTAACCCGACAAGTGGTGGTTCGTTTTATCAAAAACAATCTCATCTGCCGTTATGGTGTTCCGAGCCAGATCATTACTGATAATGGATCTAACTTGAACAATAAGATGATGAAAGAGCTGTGCGCTAAGTCCAAGATCGAACACCATAACTCATCTCCCTACCGACCCAATTGAACGGAGCGGCAGAAGCGGCTAACAAGAACATCAAGAAGATTGTTTAGAAGATGGTTGTAACCTACAAAGATTGGCATGAGATGTTACCCTTTGCGATTCACGGTTATCGAACATCTGTCCGCACTTCAACAGGGGCAACCCCTTTCTCTCTAGT
Organism: Lathyrus tuberosus; assembly: GCA_022829125.1. Classification (NCBI taxonomy): domain Eukaryota; kingdom Viridiplantae; phylum Streptophyta; class Magnoliopsida; order Fabales; family Fabaceae; genus Lathyrus; species Lathyrus tuberosus. The sequence goes on from JALAZF010000032.1 coordinate 5,532,512, forward strand.
ATATGGCATGAAAGCAGTGCTCCCCATAGAAGTAGAGATCCCATCAATCCGGGTATTGATGGAAGCTAAGTTAACAGAGGCTGAATGGTGTCAAAGTAGACACGACGAACTTAATCTGATCGAAGAAAAATGAATAACGGCACTATGCCATGGTCAGTTGTATCAGCAAAGAATGAAGAAGGCGTTTGACAAAAAGGTTCGACCTCGCGTCTTCAGGAAAGGAGACCTTGTGCTCAAGAAGATACAATCATTTCTCACTGATTCTCAGGGCAAATGGACTCCGAATTATGACGGCCCCTACGTGGTCAAGAAAGCTTTCTCAGGCGGCGCCTTGAGACTTGCAACCATGGACGGAGAGGAATTTGCCTACCCCACGAATGTTGATGTAGTCAAGAAATACTTTGCCTAAATAAAAAAAAACGTCTCGGTGGATTGAAAACCCGAAAGGGCGGTCCAGGCAAAAATAAGAGACGTAATCAAAAATCATCCCGATGGATTGGAAACATCAAAGTGCAATCCAGGCAAAAGTTAGGGATAATGGCAAGTAACTAATTTCAGCAAAGGGGCAAATCCCTCAGCAGCAGTTACGTCGTCCATCAGAAAAACGCCAGTCAAGGTCATCTTCGACAGAAGCTCAGGATGCCCCGAATTCAAAGTTGGTAAAAGGATAGTGGTCGTTATGTTTCAATATAGCCCTCTTCCCGTAAATTACCATTTTCTAAATTTTGTAAATACTCTGTGGAATCACGCGTTTGGCTGATTTCCATCCTATCAATAAAATTTGGGCCCTTGTGCTTCTGTTTGTAATTCTTATTTGTTTAAGCTTTATAGAATGACATTTTAACATGATCAACGATTCGTGAAACGAAGCAAAAATGAATTTACTTGTTAAAATTTCTCTGCTTTTAAAATAAAGATGGCAATTTCTTTTGACTGTTGAACATCAGAAGAACATCGATCGCTTCTCCAAAGGCGTTCGAGCCTCAAAGAGCAGGATCAAAGTACTCCTTCTAAACCAGTGTGCCTGAATGAAGGATCAACTGTGTCAGATACGAATACTCCATCTGACATCTTCGGCCGAGTTCTCATCTCCTAAGCCCGACCAACGGTATTCCCCGCAGGGACTGTCTCTCCTAAGCAAGGCAGAATTGCTACTTATGGATCAACGGTACGACTTCGCCCCGCGATGGCCGAGTATCCTGTCATGTTCATCTATTAGTCTGTATGTTGTGTCGATTTTGTCAGCATATACATACATACATCATGCATTATTGATTTGCATTCACATTCATATTGCATCACTATCAATTTAGTCGGCCTTGTCCCCTAGTGATAAAAGTCTTCATAATCGAGTTGTCAATTCTTTCCTCGTCAGGAAAGGTTGCATCTGAACAATCTCTCTCCTCCAGTTTATTTCTGGATCAGAATTGGCCCTTGACCACTTTGATAACTTGAACCTCTGAAAGACCAGAGAACCTTCGACAAATGTCATTCTTCGCCATCAAAGATGATATCCTTGCTTTCTCGGATTAAGGAAAATCCCTAGAGGAAGCCTCTCAATCAAAGATTCGACAATACAACGGTTTTACTCCGAAAAATTTCCGCTGATGAAAACGTCATCGGCACCTCAAAATTGGATCACATCATATGGCATTTCTCCGAGAAGATCTCGAGAAAAGTATGATGTAATATCCCCAAGCAGGAAGCAGTCTTTCAAGAGACTCGTTTTCCCCAGTAGAGTCGACAAATGGCGTCTCCAAATAGAGAAGTTTGAACACCTCTACAACTCAGACGACTGGGTTACCCAGCAAGTCTGACATCAAAACTTTTTCCGTTAAATGGCATCTCCCCAGGAAAATTCGGCTAGAAGTTTGAGGAAAACCGCTACAAATAGCGTCCCTTGTCAAGAAAGTTTATTGACAAAAGAAACTGAGACCAGTTCCTTGGTAGGAAACCAGGATCGAGGGGAAGTTTATTTCAGCAACTGAGACCAGTTCCTTGGTAGGAAACCAGGATCGAGGGGAAGTTCATTCCAGAAACTAAGACCAGTTCCTTGGTAGGAAACCAGGATCGAGGGGAAGTTTATACCTTTTCTAAGCATCATTGCTTAGCAAAAGAAGATGAATGCGTAAGATACCATTCATAACCACCATCAAAATTTTGGGTATTCCGATATTTAATCCTCTTGCACCCTGAATGCCCGAACACCTTCGTCATTCGAACCTTCGGGTCTAAGAAGATTAAATAGGGGCATCTGTCATACCCCAAATTTTCACCACTAAGATTTCCCATTAGTGTGCAAATCATTATCACAATATGGGTGTATCATTATGCCTCATTAGTCTCCCCAAAGATGGGTGAGCATCCACTACAATCAAAATTAGGGTTAAGCCCTCTCTGAGCTCTTAGACAAAGGATCAATCAAGGAATGACATGATCTTCAACTTGTCTAAACCTCTCAAACATCCATAATGGATCAAAAGGACTCCCACTTCAAGGATTAAGCACAAGACTGCTCCCTTCTAGGTGGATCAAGCCCCATGATCAACAGTGTCACCAAATTAGGATTTTGGTCGACCAGGGCCTCCAGATGGAAATTTTCCTCTGGGCATGAGCCAATGCTTCAAAGCATAACCTAATATACTCCATGGAACCTCATGGGCCCAAGCATCAAGTCAATTTGACCTCAGGGGATGCATACATCAAAAATCAGGAATTAGGGTTTCTTGACCTAATTCACCCCTAAGTTGACTTTTGGGACAAATCATGAGCCAAGACCTCAAGAGAGGATTTGAGGGTCTCCAACACACCACATTTATCCTTTTATAACAATGGATTGATCCAGGAAGCTTGAGCAACAAGTCTCAAATTCATCAGAGCCACAATTAGGGTTTCGCGAGAAAAGTCAACTGTAACTTTGACTTTTGAACAGGACATGCTCCCAAGCCCTAAGACATGATTCAATATACCCTATAATACCCATGGAACATGTCCATCAAGTTTGATTTATGTCAAGGACGTGATTTCCTAAAGGATTGCACAGTTTGGAATTCATCTGATAAAAAGTCAATTGTGCACAAAAGTCAACTTTGACTTTTTGAGATTTTTCACAATTATGGATTTTTAACCCTAAAATGATGTTAATGTATGATTTGAATCATCATTCATCAATAAAAATCAAAGAAAGTGGGATAACTTGTAAAAGGGGTAACCATAAAAAACTTAGAAAATTTTCTAAGTTATGAACAAAGTGGCAAGGGTACCAACTTTGGAGGATCATAACGCCTAAACCACAAAGCCATTTTTCCCCATCCCAAGCTTGATTTGTAGATCTCATGGACCTCTACAAAAAATTCAACTAGACCTTATTCCAATTCTTCATGGATTATGAGTTATGGATTGATCAAAATCACAAAAAGTGAAAATGTCACTTTTTTCCAACACTTAGTGAAATTTTCACTAAGTCAGAATCTGCCTTCCCTTTTTTCCAAATGTAGGGACATTTTTCACTTGGATCCAAAAAGTATCAAAACCAAATATGATCAAACAGTTGTTGTATCATATAAGGGCTTTCCAAAATGGCCAAGAACATCACCAAATTCAATTTGAGCTAAGAGTTATGGTAGTGGCAAAATGCCTTGCTGAAAACTGCCAAGGCAAGGCAGAATTTTGCATTTTTGGTCGATTTTCCAAAATCAGCCAATTTCAAGCCTTGTCATCATCTTGGACACATCTGAGGATCAAATCTAAAGGGGACAATCACTGAGCCAAGCCTCCAAAGTCCTTGGAACAAGAAGTAGCATGCCAAACCTAGAATTGCCTAAAAGAGGGACAAGACTCCAATTTTGGATTGGAGGATTTAATAGATGCTTAGAGGTGGCATGGACTGACACATTTGCAACTGAATTCAGTCAAGATTCCTCCAACAAGTAGGGAACCAAAGCTGTGTGCTCTAACCTCTAGTCAATGGCTAGAGGAGACTTGGATTTTCATTTGCCAACATTGGCCAAACCTCTGTTGCAGTTGCCATTCACTATTGATCCCAAAACAAACTTGCTCTACTATAAATAGAGCTCATTTGTGCTCAGTTTGAGTACACCAAAGCCATCAAACAGGTGTTTTCCTCAAAATCCCTTTTTCTTGGCAAAAATGCATTCTTTAGCAAGGTAACTCTGAGTTTTTGAGTTTGAGAGATTTTTCAATCAAACCAATCACACACACACCTCATAAACATCATATGTAGGTGATCTAAACTCTCACAAGTGACCTGTAATCACAAAATCATAAAGTCGCCTCTCAAAACCTCAAAATAGGCTTTTTGTGCATTTTTCAAGCCATGTCATGATTCCGTCACTTTCAAAACCAGCTAAAACCTCAAACACACTCCAAATATCATCCTTGAACTATCCCAAATGGTTCCCCCCATCTGGAACATCATTTGAGAGAGTTGCCATTTTGGTCACTTTTAACCCCTTTTGCAAGAAAGGGCCAGTTTGGGTTTTTGCAGGTACCAGCTGATTCCAATCTTCCTAAAAGCTTCTAAGGGATCATTTGAGTGTGTCTAAAGCATCAAATCATTTCTGGAACTAGAGGCTTGACAGATTGCACAAAAACTCCAAAAAGCTCAAAAAGAGGTAAGCCTCATGACTTGAACTTTCCAAAATATGCAATGCTTTGAAGTTCACTGATCATGCACACCTCATACATGTTAAATATGTTGTGTTTGAATCAATTGATCATGTAATTCATGCCTGTATCAAAGTGTAGCATAGAAAATGCAATTATAGGCCTTTTCAAAATCACTATCGGGTTTTGAGGAGGGAGTGTGATCTGAAAAAACTACCACCACCATTGGATTCCTTGTGAAATTCTGGTCCAGATGCATATAAATTTTGTCTCAAACCATTAAGAATTGAGAAAGTTATGACCTTCACGTTTCTGAGCCCAAACTTGCCTTGCCTTGCCTTGGGCCAGGCCTAAAACCAAGGCATGACTTGTATATTTGTGATTTCACTTCAAACAATGGATGTATCACCACCCAATTGGTAAGGCGCGCGCCTTGTGACCTTGAGGTCGTGGGTTCAAACCCCACCCATGCCATTTTGTGTTTTTTTTTTTTCATATTTTGCCTTTTTTTCAATATTTTATGTTTTATTAATTAATAGGAAAATTAATAATTCTTTCAATTTTAATTATTTTTTATTGGTTCTTTTTGCAAAAAATCACAAAAATGTTGAAATATTTTATTCCACAAAAAAATTAAGTTTATATTATTTATTTAATATAATTAGTATTTTTGTGAATAACTTCATTTTTTATTTGTTTTAAACATTTTAAAATGAACATTCATCTTGAAAAATCAAGACCAAATGAGTTTTAATATCTCTTGTGATTAAAACTTCATTTTTCAAACCTTAAACAAAAATCACAAGTGGTTTATTCAAATTCATTTGGTATTTTTCCTTGATTTTCTTTTAATATTTACTTTTAAAAGAATAAATTAGGGTTTCTTTGATTTTCACCCTCATCAATCATTTCCAAACTTTTGGGCCTCTGATAGAGTGTAAGACCTAATCCCCTTTTAACCAAAACAATTTTGGGCCTCAGATATTGTATAAGTCCCTCTGCGTTAAAAGAAAAGTTCGGCGCGATCGTCGCCCGTTTAAAAATAAACCATCTGGGCCTCTCCTCGAGCTATAAGACCCATTCAAAACTTTTTGGGCCTCTATTAGAGTGTAAGACCCAACCCCTTTTGAAAACCAAATTATCTTGGGCCTCAGTCATTGTATAAGACCCACTGCGTTTTCAAAAATCTCGGCGCGATCGCCATTTCAAATGATAAAATCATATGGGCCTACCCCGTGTTATAAGCCCCCACTCTTTTTCTTTAAACCTTTTAGGCCACTTGAGACAGTGTAAGACCCCTCCCTTTGTACAGAAAACCTTTTTGGCCTCAGTCACTTGTATAAGCCCCTCTGTACAAAACGATAGTGCGATCAATGGTAAAAACCCTGGGCCTCTCCCTGAGCTGTAAGCCCCAATTTTTCATTTCAAAGCACCTTCTCCTTTGATCTTGAATATACTGTTGTTTTCAATCTTTCTTTGTTGAACAACTAACAAAATAGCATGGAAGCTCTACAACCGAGTAAGTGTTTATACGCTTTCATTTACCGCTTTCATATGTATATAACTGTATTGTGGGGCTGTTTCACTGTAAGTCTTCTTTCATAAACTCATATCAACTGTGTAATAGTAGTACAGATATTTAGAGTTTCCCCGGCAACTATGTCTAGCACTAAGTCCTGTTGGTCACTCTTAAATACAGTCAAAACTAGATCCCCATAGGATTACCAGATACAGTCTTCCATCCTCTTGGGTTTAAACAATATGGAGACGTGAAAAGCAGCATTCTCGGTGAACCCTTTCACAGACTGTCACCCTTAGAAATTGTCAAAGAAACTCTACTCCCCAGAGATGATCTTTTCTCCGTGAATGGCATCTCTTGAGTTTCTTCCAAATTCTCGAACTTTACTGGCTTGATCTATTCTCTGTGAATAGCCTGTCTTGAATTTCTCAGAGTTTGGGGACCCACAGGCTTCTTAAAAGCACCCCACCTCCTCTTGGGCGTTGTACAAGGACCCGTCGGCTTCTTAAAATTATTCACAGCCTCCTCTTAGGCTTCGTATAAATGATTTCTTCCTCTGGGAATGATAGCCTCCTCTTGGGCTTCGTACAAATTGTCCCTCGGCTTCTTAAAAGTTTCCAGCCTCCTCTTGGGCTTCGTACAAATTGTCCCGACGACCTCTTAGAGGTATAGGAACAGAAATTAGTCATCTTAATAGAACAGTCTTTCAGAGAGTCTAGATCCTGCTAAATACTGTTTTTTAAACGTAGTACAAAAGATGAAACTCTAGACTTGGACAGTCTAATTTCCTTGAGTCTCAAAGACATTCGCAAGTTCCTTTCAAAACTAGGAGATGAAACCCGTAGACTCGGACAGTCCCAACCCCCTTTGGATTTCCCATTTCCTTAAAGAACAGGAAATATCCATGATCCTCGAATCAAAATCCCTGAGTGCAAACATTACTCATATAAGAACTGATTTTCTCTTTTAGCCAAAATACTGGACCTGTCACTTAACTGAAACAACCACTTTTAGCCTTCATCTCGGGCTTTGTACGAGATACAAAACACTCTCTTGTTGAGTATAAAAAGACTCTCTGGTTGAGTCGTCCACCTTTTAGCCTTCATCTCGGGCTTCGTACGAGATACAAAGAGACTCTCTTGTTGAGTCAATCTTTAGCTTCCGTCTTGGGCTTCGTACAAGACACATATAAAGCACTCTCTTGTTGAGTCAACCCTTTTAGCCTCTCTCTCAGGCTTCATACGAGACACATAAAATCACCCTCTTGTTGGGTCAATAGCCTCCTCTTAGGCTTCGTATAAGGAAACCCCGGTTGATTCAATCAACCTTTTAGCATCAAAACTGGGCCTCGTTCATAGGATACAAACATCAACAACTCCCTTAATCTAATTGCTGTAAGTGGCAAGCCTCTGGATTATTTACATCCACGCCACTGTCCTTCTTTTAGCATGAGAAATTCCTAAGGAAAGATGGTATTGCTCTACACTGAGTTAAATTCTTCTCCTTCAGGTTAAAACTCCCTATAAAGGAAATTATGGCATTGCTAGGATTCACATATCCCGGTTAAAGTAATCCTCCTTTATAGTCTGTCACCCAACAGTCATGACAAATACCCCTCTTTAGAGATGACAAATTCTCTCTAAAGTCAAAACCCTTTTAGTTTCACATCTTGGGCTTCGAACAAGATACAAATAGACCCTTCATCTTCACATCTTGGGCTTTGAACAAGATATAAACCACCTTTTTAGCTTCACGTCTTGGGCTTTGAACAAGACACCAAAACACCATTTCCTCCAATAGAATAGGAGGAACTACGATCGCTCTGATTTCCCTGTTTAGGAAAACGGGAATACGTAGGCATAAGATTAAAAGAAAAATCTTAGCGAGCACACTAAACAAAAACCCAAAATCCCATACCTTAGTCCTAAACATCCAACCCATGAACCATCCTGTCATTTCACCCTGAACAAAGTAAAAAGAAAGAGGCCCCACTTCTATATAGCATCCGTAACCTAACAGACCGCTGTTTAAAATCAGTTTGCAAGCAGGGTTAATTAGAGAAATCTATTTCCCTTCCTTAGTCAGCTCAATAGGATAAAAAATGAATCGACCTGTAGTAACCCCAAAAGAGCGGTAGTGCTTAAGAAACACGTCCAGTTTCGCTCGCTACAGGAAGGAGAATGCGTTATGTGAGAATGATGAATGCAATGATATATTATATATTTTTGTTATTTTAATCAAAAAGAAACTTCAACAATTGGATTGTAAATATCATACAGTGGGGAGACCCTGTTTTATTGAATTTGAAAGATTGCAGAAATGGAAATACAGTATTTTACAAAGTGCTGTAAAAGGAAATGTCTAAGCTTATGGATTCTGTGTCCTTTCTGAGGAGAGCTCAGGTGCTGGTTCTAGTATTTTCCTTTTCTTTGACCGGAGCTCTTGAGCCGTCGTCGGGTTGTCATTCCTTTTCCAAGTGAAAGGAGCGAGTAAGTTCCTTTGATCTTCTATAGCATGTTGTTCTAGAATCTCGATCAGAGCATCTTTTTCTTTTAACAGTTGCTGAATTTTGGTACATTCCATAATGAGAATACGGTACTTGTTCTTCCAAGATTTCTTTTCCCGTTGAACTTTGTTGAGAGCGACCTGGAGTTTTTCGTATCAGACATAAAATAAAGGACAGATTCCCTCAACGGAAGAACTTCTTGATGAGGGTAAGGCATTCTCAACTAGAGGGCTCTAGTTTGTACCCAGTGGAGATAAGGTTCCATAGAGACACAATCTGGTTTTCCTAGAGACTCTCTTCCTTTCCTGTGAACATGTTTCCAGGCATGCACTATTTCTGTCTTTAGTTCCCTGTCATTTTCTCCTTCCTTGTAGAAAATACCTTCTAGATGGACATTACATGGGATATGCCTCATCGGGTATCCGAGTTGACGGCGAACTAAATTGGATGATAGTTGATTCCTCCTTTGGTTCCTATGAGGGGTACATTAGGGAAATTTCCATAACGGTCGATGATTCTTATCCCATCATAGATCCGGTTATACTAGTCTATGTCAGAGTTGGTAAGAGACATGATTCTCTGTGACCAACGTAGAGTACTCTTATGATCCCAAAAAGCAGCAGACTTGGGTAAATGAGAAGTGAACCATTTGTATAGCAAGGGTACACAACATGTGATCATTCCTCCGCTGTACAAATTCCTTAAGTGTACAGAATGATAAGCATCTGTGAGCAAGGTCGGTACAGGGTTTCCAATCAGAAATATCTTAATGGCATTGGTATCAATGAAGTTATCAATGTTGGGAAAAAGGAACAACCCGTGTGTGAGCAGAACAAAGATGTCTTCGAAAGCAGTAATGTTTCCTATACTGGCAAAGTACAGGGCTTTCTCTATCAAAAACTTGGCTGATAAACCGTGGATTCCATCCTTAGCGGTCATGTGAGTCCCGACTTCTGACTCGTCCAAATAGATTGCTCTTGCAATGGTTTGATCCTTTGGAATTTCTTCCAATCTAGAATAGGGAGCTTGGTCAGTGATGGGTAAATCAGTCAGGTGAGAGTACTCCTCCAGTGTTGGTGCCAGTTGATAATCCGGGAATGTGAAACTGTGATAAACTGGATCGTAGAACTGAATTAACGTAGACATGATTCCTTCAAATACATGGACCCTTAACAGAGACAGTAGTCCTCCGTACTTAGCTCTGAAAGCATCAGGGTTGGTGATCATCCGTGCCAGCCCTCTTAAATCCTCAAGTTTTGGGACCTTGAAGGTGTACTTTTGCGTCTTTCTTCTACCGAAATCCATAACGCAATCTTTTTATCTGATATTTGCAATCATTGTCTTAGTTTAATTTGAAAAAGAAAGACTAGGAAAGAAGATTTTTTCTTTGTTAAAAGTTTTTTAAATGAATGCATGAATGCAGCACACAAAAACATAGAAAAAACATAGCTTCAAAGGTTCAGCGTCACGAGCATGGAGTCATGGCTCTACCCATCCCCAAAGGTTGTACTATGGTGAAATTTTGTACCTGTACTCAAATCATTGACCCCCTTAGGATAACAACAGCAGGCTGGTTCACCCGAGTGAGTTGTAGCATCTTAGGGTAATCTCAATTGAGTGTAGTATCGTGTGACAACTATTTCCGATAGCTTCCACACTACTAAATAGCCGCATGGTTACTGTATACTAAATCCTCAGTTTCATGGATACCACAATCAAACAATCTACTTTCAAAACCGAAGTCATTAGACATTGAATCCGCAAAAGGTATCTCCACTGATTTGATGGTCTACCGGGACAGCTTATTCAGGATTCACTCTCTGTAAGACCGCCCATCTCTGCCATCACCTATCTTAGGTATCGCTTAAACTTTCCGCATGCGACATCACTCGCATTCCCATTAGCAGAAAAATAAACACAGATATCAAGTAGGAAAAGCGATATATATTCATTCCTAAAACTAACATCCTAGACCTCTTAAGAATTCTAGTCTATAATCCTAAATAGACAAAATGACTCCCCAGCAGAGTCGCCATTTATCTGTGGGAAATAGTGACGAGGATGACTATCGTAAAACAAATTCTAATGACTTTCCCCAGTGAAGTCGCCATTTTCCTGTAGCGTGCGGTTTTTGTCGGTGACGCGACCACCTTATCGCAGAATTGTGGGTTTCTCCTCACAATGAGGAGGGGTGCTACTTTCTGATTTCTTATATATCCCGTGAAGCTGGAAGGGAAAGGGAAGTTATCTAAAACTAACCTTGCACTTGAGTGTTTAACTGAACAAACGCCTGAAGAGATTCAGGGGTCCGGGGTCAGGTTATACAATGGGGAGTTGTCAATTTACCATCCTATATGTGGTTATCCATAGGTTATTAGCAATAGGTTCTGCTTTTATACTTTATGATGTTTATTTGTTGATGGGTTGGGAAAGTTTCTTATTTGAGAGTGAGAGAGAGTTTTTGATGATTTTGATGAGGTACTGGACCTCAGTTTTGATTGGTATGAAGGTACTGGACCTAAAGTTTTTGATTGGTATGAAGGTACTGGACCTAAAGTTTTTGATTGGTATGAAGGTACTAAACCTAAAGTTTTTTATTGGTATGCTCGCTAAGATTTCGCAATCTTATGCCTACGTATTCCTGTTTAAAGAAATAGGGAAATCAGAGCAATCGTAGTTCCTCCTATTCTATGGGAGGAAAAAGATGTTATGTTTTGGTGCCTTGTTCAAAGCCCAAGATTGAAGCTAAAAGGTTATTTGTGTTTTGTTCAAAGCCTAAGATTGAAGCTAAAGGTTTGACTAAGAGAGAATTTGTTATCTCTAAAGGAAGACATCTTGTCTGTTTATCACAACAGTTGGGTAAGTGATTATAAAGGAGGATTACTTTGACTGGGATATGAGAATCCAGCAATGCCATAATTTCCTTTATAGGGGATTTGTCCTGAAGGGGAAAACTTTAACTCAATGTAGAGCAATGCCATTTTTCCTTAGGAATTTCTCGTACTAAGAGAGGGACAGTGGCGTGGATGTAAATAATCCAGAGGCTTGCCGCTTACAACAGTTAGATGAAAGAGATGATTTTTTCTAGGATAAGAGACGGACGATGGCTTGGATATTTGAATCACTAAGTGTGCCACTTATAGCAGTTATCTGGGATTAAGGTTTTTTTTTATTTTCTGTTTTGATAAGTGATATACAGAGAAATGACTTCCTACAGAGAGATTTTGATTTCCTCTGAAGGGATATTGATTTTTGTGTGCCTTGATCAAAGCCCAAGGTTGAAGCTAAGAGATTGATTGACTCCACTGGGGAAGTCCTCACACAAAGCCTAAGAGGAGGCTAGAAAAGAATGACTCAACAAGAGAGTGTTTATCTGTCTTGTACAAAGCCCAAGATTGAGGTTAAAAGAGACTGACTCTTTTGGGATATCATTATACAAAGCCTAAGAGGAGGCTAAAAGTTTGACTCTTCCGGGGAAAATATTCTGTCTGTCTTGTACAAAGCCCAAGATTGAGGCTGAAAAGGATTTGACTCCATAATAGAGTGCTTTTATCTGTCTTGTACAAAGCCCAAGATTGTGGCTGAACAAGCTGGAGAAATCATTATACCAAACCTAAGAGGAGGCTGACTTCTACTAGGGGAAATCATTATACCAAGCCTAAGAGGAGGCTGAAAAAGATCGACTCAACAAGAGAGTGTTTCTATCTGTCTTGTACAAAGCCCAAGATTGAGGCTGAAAAGGGTTGACTCAACAAGAGAGTATTGAAAGGTGATTGACTCAACAAGAGAGTCTGAAAAGGTTAGCTTCGCTGGGGAGAATCATTGTACAAAGCCCAAGAGGAGGCTGACTGGGCTTTAGAAACCATGGGTTCTAACTCTGCTGGAGATTTATTTAAAATGACCAGGTTTCTCTAGGGAACTTTGATGCGTCCGCAAGTGCACGGAAATATCGAAGTAATATAAAAGATTGTCGAACCCACAGAGACCAATGTCAACCTACCGTAATCTATCGTTACTTTGTAAAGCTAAGGCTAATGATAATTGATAAAAGGGAAACTAAGACTAGAACTAAAATAAAACTAAGAAAATTTGATAATAAAGAGAGGCCGGAATATGGATTCCGCGTTCCTAAAGGACTTTGTAGAATTCGGGTACTAATTACGACTATAACTTAGTTCCGTAGAATATACCAACTTAAAGACTTCGCCTCACGCTCTCGCGGTATTAACTAAAGTCATGTTCCCTAATCCCACGATTTTGCTCTCGCTCGCCCGCTAACTAGGAAATATATTTTGAAAGCCAATAATATCCTAAACGTATCTAAAGTGCTCTCGCTGTATTTAGATTTGTTGCCTAATTTCCACTATCTGGTTCGACCCCCACGCTCTCGCATTGCCGACTCTAACCTTAATTAATTTCTCACTCTCGTGACAAAATCGTGTTAAATACCATTTCACTCTCGTGATAAAGTTATTTAAATTAGACTTGGAAATTAAAACCAAAACAGGATTTTAATCATAAGTTCGCACCTATTGTTTTCTACCGAGTCCCATCGGTAACAACGATCCTCATACGCCGGACTCAAGAATATTTAGAAAGACATAGATAAGAAAACAAATAAACAATTTTGGATATTTGAATTAGACGAAAACATAATAAGCGATTTAAAATAATTTAATATAAGGCAAGACGTAATTAAGCAAGTAATTTAGGACAGTAAAGTAAGCAATAAAATAGAACCTGTAATTAAATGGAACTGGAAACAATGCTTGAACTGAAGTCGTAATACGCCAGTAGGCTTTGAATCAAATACATAAATTAAACTATAAAAATAAATCCTAAAACTATATTTGTAATAGTCCCCCGATGTGGAGAACTATTACTTTTACATAAATGAGAACTGCTAAAAACTAAACAAGAAAAATTAGGCGAAAAGGGAAAAAAGGAGAGATGCCTCGTGTAGCAAATTGCCTCCTTTTATAGCTTGAGAAGTTGTTGTGAAAGAGAGAAAAATCTGTCGTGGAAGTTAGTGGCCAAAAATATCTCAAGCACCCCTTGACTGGTTGAACGTGGTTGGAGTGGAATTGGTACCGTTGAGTGGTCCACGTACTTAAACGTGAATTCTGGGAATTATTCCTGTGTCGGTCGCCACGCAATACGTGACGGTCGTCACAACTTGAAGTACTATGACGGTCGCCATGGACCTGTGACGGTCGTCATAGTCCTATATTTATTTAATGGTGGGCGCCACCCATAAGGTGTGACGTTCGTCACACTTATGTTGTGTGGTGGGCCCCACCCCTTTTTTTTTTTTTTAAATAATTCTTCTTTTCTTCTTCTTTCAAATTTTCTTCAAAACATCTTTTTTCCTTCATATTTCCTCCTTTAATTCTTTTCTTTTCTTTCTTTTGTGAATTAATCCAAGTCACCTGAAAAAGACAATAAATACCGGCATAATAAAACATAAATCAAACAAAAAATAAATAAAACGAAACCAAATTGCATGCAAACCGGGTCTAAAAATATGATACATTTACGTGTTATCAACACCCCCACACTTAAACCTTTGCTTGTCCTCAAGCAAACTATGACTCGCGAGAAAAATAGTGTATACGGATACTCATCCTAGGCTACCAACTCTACTTCGGTTAAGTTTGTGTCGATAGGTACTTGCTCACACTCTAAGGACATCGTAACAACACAATTCCGCTTTGGCGGTCATCAACCTCCCTCCTATACAAACCAATCCGAATCATGTCATTATACCTAAGCCTAACCTTCTTTCGTCCCTTTTCATTCTGGCACAATCACATTAAGCCCGTTATCTTTTCACACTCATGGTAGGATGGCCTGTTAGTGACTATGATCTCATTATCATCATTTTTTTCTTTTTGGCACATTGGCTTAAAAATCAATAAAATAAAGAAGTTTGCATTGTTGGGCTAAATGATCGGGTGAGGATCACCTAACTTAGAAGGAGCATTTCTTTTCATTCATTCATTTTTTTTCTTCTTTTACCTTTTAAGCTTGAGATCATACACTTATTTGCATCGGCTTCCTACTTAGTGTGTGCTTAGGATGGTGCTGACTGTTAAATAAACTACTTAGGGACTACTAAAGGGGTGAGAACCTAAGGCTACGACATAACAAGTACTCATATCAATTTCCATAATTTAGAGGCTCACGGTGTTAAGACGATACCGATCTTGCATAATTTTCCCAAGTCTCACAATCTAACCTCAATTTCGTCTATTACCTAAAATTTTCAAAAGAAACACTATTTTTAACTCAAAAATTTTCAAAATATTTGGTATGGCTCAAGAGAATAGGAAAATCGATAAACAACATAAAATCAACATAAAGACTCGACAGCACATGCACAGACGCAACGAAACATTAAAACAGACAAAATTTTAAAATCATGCTAGAAAACAATAAATCTAACTAGAAAGCGGTAAATGTTCCTCCCCCACACTTAAACCAAACATTGTCCTCAATGTTTTGATAAAAGGTGGTAGAGGAAAGATAGAACCTGTATGAATGTCGTTGCGTGCTACCACAGCCAAATTCGCGCTGATTCTTCCCTTGTCATCCCTGTCTTCGCTGGCCACTTCTACTCCGGTGTCTTGTACTACGAGTTATCTGAATTTGCTGAAACTTCATTTTATTGAAGCCTCTCATTATATTGCCTATTTCCGAAGGAAGTACCTGCAAAAATTGTTAGAAAAATACGGTGCGGTGTGTGCAGGTGGAACCTGACCATGCAAAGAACAAGGAGGATGTAAGTTACGAACGGGAGAGACATGTTGTCTCCTATCATACTCATCCTTGGTGTCTCCACCAGCAGCGACATTCGTAGGAATGTCCATGGGCACCAACTCATCTTAAGGGATTGTCATCTAGAGATCTTTCGCCTAAATGTAGCTGAGATGTGACAAGCGATACTATTCTTTATTTTCTGCAAACAAAAACAATAAAAGTAAAACATTAAACTAAAAGTTCGTGGGTCGCCTCCCATGCAGGGCTTTGTTTAATGTCGATATCTCAACGGCTGATAATTTTCGGTTTCCATGGCCACTTATCAAGCCATCTCACATATCCTTCACCTTTTCTTTTCTTCCTTCTGTGGGGAGGTTCATTCTTTTGAACTTATGGTGGTGGTTCTGGATCTATCCTAAGTACTATATTTTCGATTTTGGGCTTAGTTATCTCATCCACAATCACAAAGTATAACCTTACCCTCTTAGCAGTAATGATATCCCTAGTTTCATGGTCCTCGAATTTTCTCTTTTTATGCAGGACCTCAGACAAAGGTGCATCGGTGTGGGTATTTTCCAATACCTCCGCATACGTTTTGTATTGGGGTCCTACCTTAGCTTCCACAAACCTTTACGGGAAAGGAATCGGTGGGGTATACGCATGAGGAAAAGCCTTAGGTGCTACTTTCTCTACCTCTTTGACGACCTCCCTTTCCGGTGGTCCCAGTAAAAATTTCTCAATCTCTACTTCTTCCTTACCAGAACCCTCCTCAACCTCAATATCACTCTCCTCAACCTCATTATCACTCTCCTCGAGATTCTCGATTTGTTTTTCATTAATGGTTGTTACAACATCCACATGCTCCTCAGGGGAGGGTCCTATAGGTGTCTGTACAAGTAGGGAGATTTGAGTCTCCAATGCCTCGGTGTGAGTCGCGAGGGACTCGACCATAGTGTTTATTTGCCTAAGGGTTTCATAAGTACCGAGATGATGTCTTCTAACCTCTTCATTCTGGAGAGTTTGTGTCTCCACAAAGTGCTCCATCATAGATTCTACCCTTGAATTAGTTGTTGTTTCAATGAAATCCTACATTAATGCTTCGAGGTTGGAATTAATAGATTCTTATGGTTCCTCGAAATATTGGGAATGGTGATCGTAGAGGAAATTTTGGTACGGTTCCTCGAGATATTGGGAGTGAGTCAGTGTCGCATTGAAATGCTGCATTAATATTTCTAGGTTGGAATTATGAGATTCTTGCGGTTCCTCGAAATTTTGGGAATGGTAATCATAGGAAAAATTTGGTTGCGTTCCTCAAAATATTAGGAGTATAGCGGTTGGTAATTGTAGAGAAAATTTGGGTGCGGCTCCTCAAGATATTGTGAGTGGTTATCATAGAGAAAATATGGGTGATACATAGTTTTAAATTTTTAAAATTTTTATTATATATATATATATATTTTTTTTTTTTGGGAGTGCCTTAGTCTATACGGTGCAACAACGGAATAACAATATTGACTGTTGGTCTCCGACAACTTCGCCAAAACCTTGATGTGTCCGCAAGTGCACGGAAATATCGAAGTAACATAAAAGATTGTCGAACCCACAGAGACCAATGTCAACCTACCGTAATCTATCATTACTTTGTAAAGCTAAGGCTAATGATAATTGATAAAAGGGAAACTAAGACTAGAACTAAAATAAAACTAAGAAAATTTGATAATAAAGAGAGGCCGGAATATGGATTCCGCGTTCCTAAAGGACTTTGTAGAATTCGGGTACTAATTACGACTATAACTTAGTTCCGTAGAATATACCAACTTAAAGACTTCGCCTCACGCTCTCGCGGTATTAACTAAAGTCATGTTCCCTAATCCCAAGATTTTTCTCTCGCTCGCCCGGTAACTAGGAAATATATTTTGAAAGCCAATAATATCCTAAACGTATCTAAAGCGCTCTCGCTGTATTTAGATTTGTTGCCTAATTTCCACTATCCGGTTCGACCCCCACGCTCTCGCATTGTCGGCTCTAACCTTAATTAATTTCTCACTCTCGTGACAAAATCGTGTTAAATACCATTTCACTCTCGTGACAAAGTTATTTAAATTAGACTTGGAAATTAAAACCAAAATAGGATTTTAATCATAAGTTCGCACCTATTGTTTTCTACCGAGTCCCGTCGGTAACGACGGTCCTCATACGCCGGACTCAAGAATATTTAGAAAGACATAGATAAGAAAAAAAATAAACAATTTTGGGTTTTTGAATTAGACGAAAACATAATAAGCGATTTAAAATAATTTAATATAAGGCAAGACGTAATTAAGCAAGTAATTTAGGACAGTAAAGTAAGCAATAAAATAGAACCTGTAATTAAATGGAACTGGAAACAATGCTTGAACTGAAGTCGTAATACGCCGGTAGGCTTTGAATCAAATACATAAATTAAACTATAAAAATAAATCCTAAAACTATATTTGTAATAGTCCCCCGATGTGGAGAACTATTACTTTTACATCAACGAGAACTGCTAAAAACTAAACAAGAAAAATCAGGCGAAAAGGGAAAAAAGGAGAGATGCCTCATGTAGCAAATTGCCTCCTTTTATAGCTTGAGAAGTTGTTGTGAAAGAGAGAAAAAATCTGCCGTAGAAGTTAGTGGCCAAAAATATCTCAAGCACCCCTTGACTGGTTGAACGTGGTTGGAGTGGAATTGGTACCGTTGAGTGGTCCACGTACTTAAACGTGATTTCTGGGAATTATTCATGTGTCGGTCGCCACGCAATACGTGACGGTCGTCACAACTTGAAGTACTATGACGGTCGCCATGGACCTGTGACGGTCGTCATAGTCCTATATTTATTTAATGGTGGGCACCACCCATAAGGTGTGACGTTCGTCACACTTATGTTGTGTGGTGGGCCCCACCCATTTTTCTTTTTTAATAATTCTTCTTTTATTTTTCTTTCATATTTTCTTCAAAACATCTTATTTCCTTCACATTTCTGTAGCGAGCGAAACTGGACGCGGTTCTTAAGCACGGTCGCTCTCTGGAGTCAGTTTACTATAGGTCGATTCATTTTTTATCCTATTAAAGCTGATGAAGGAAGGGAAATAGATGTCTCCAATTAACCCTGCATGCATACTGAGTTTAAACAATGGTCTGTTAGGTTACGGATGCGATCAATGTGGTGGGGCCTTTCTTGTGTTATTTTGACAGACAGGTTTCTGGCGGGGAACAAGGATTAGGATGTTAGGACTGATGCTTTTTGATAGATACATGAGAGTATGGGATTTTGCGTTTTTTGTTTAGTGTGCTCGCTAAGATCTTTTCTTTCGATCTTATGCCTACGTATTCCCGTTTACCGAAACAGGGAAATCAGAGCGTTCGTAGTTCCTCCTATTCTATGGGAGGAAATGGGTGTTTTTGGTGTCTTAGTCAATGCCCAAGACGTGAAGCAAAAGGTGGTTTGTATCTTGTTCAAAGCCCAAGATGTGAAGCTGAAAGGTCTATTTGTATCTTGTTCAAAGCCCAAGATGTGAAGCTGAAGGTCCTGACTTTAGAGAGAATTTGTCATCTCTAAAGGGGGGGGGGTTGTATGTCACAACTGTTTATAAAGGAGAATTACTTTAACCGGGATTTGTGAATCCGGCAATGCCATAATTTCCTTTATAGGGGATTTTCAACCTGAAGGAGAAGACTTTAACTCAGTGTAGAGCAATGCCATGTTTCCTTAGGAATTTCTCATGCTAAAAGAGGGACAGTGGCATGGATGTAAATAATCTAGAGGCTTGTCGCTTATAGCGATTAGATGAAGGGGAAAGAGTTGTTGATGCTTGTGTACTGTGAACGAGGCACAACTTTGATGCTAAAAGGTTGATTGGATCAACCAGTGGTTTTCTTATATAAAGCCAAAGAGGAGGCTAATATGTGTCTCGTACAAAGCCCGAGAGAGAGGCTAAAAGGGGTTGACTCGACGATGGAGTCTTTTGGTATCTCGTATAAAGCCCGAGATGGAGGCTATTTGACTCAACAGGAGAGTTTTTTTTGTATCTCGTACGAAGCCCGAGATGGAGGCTGTTGTTTGTTTGGCTCAATAAGAACCTTTTTGTATCTCGTATAAAGCCCGAGATGGAGGCAAAAGGGGTGATTGACTCAACGAGGGAGTTTCTTATGTGTCTCGTACAAAGCCCGAGAGAGAGGCTAAATGTTGTTTGACTCCGCTGGGGTGAATCATTGTACAAAGCCTAAGAGGAGGCTAGGGTTGCTGTTTCAGTTAGGTGACAGGTCCAGTATACTGATTTTGAAAGAGAAAATCAGTTCTTATATGAGCAACACTGTACTCAAGGATTTGATTCAAGGATCCGGGTTATTCCTGTTTTTCAAGGAAGCGGGAAATCCGAAGGGTATTGAGACTGTCCGAGTCTACGGGTTTTCTTCCTATTTAACGAAGGGGTCACTTGAGAATGTCTTTGAGACTTAAGGAGATTAGACTGTCCAAGTCTAGAGTTTCATCTTTTGTACTATGCTTTGAGAAACAGTAGTAGACTCTTTGAAAGGACTATTCTATGCAGATGATTAAGTTTTGTTCCTATACCTCTAGGAGGTCGTCGGGACAATTTTTACGAAGCCCAAGAGGAGGCTGGAAACTTTTAAGAAGCCGACGGGTCCTTGTACGAAGCCCAAGAGAAGGCTATCATTCCTGGAGGAAGAGATCATTATACGAAGCCTAAGAGGAGGATGTGAATACTTCTAAGAAGCCGACGGGTCCTTGTACTAAGCCCAAGAGGAGGCAAGGTTGCTTTTAGGAAGCCTGTGGGTCCTTGTACGATGCCCAAGAGGAGGCCGATGCTTTTAAGAAGCCAGTGGGTCCCCAAATCCCAAGAAATTCAAGACAGGCTATTCACAGAGAATAGATCAAGCCAGGAAAGTTCGAGAATTTGGAAGAAACTCAAAGATGCCATTCACGGAGAATACATTCATCTCTGGGAGTAGAGTTTCTTGACAATTCCTAATGAGGACAGCCGAAGAGAAGACTGTATCTGGTGATCCTATTGGAGATCTAGTTGTCTATTTCTACGAATAAACGAAACGGTGTCACCTAGTTCTAGACGTAGTTGCCGGGGAAACTCGAAATATCTATACTATTATTACACAGTTGATATGAGTTTATGAAATAAGACTTATAGTGAAACAGCCCCACAATACAGTTATATGTATATGAAAGCGGTAAATGAAAGCAATAACCACTTACTCGGTTGTATAGCTTCCATGCTGTTCGGTTAGTTGTTCAACAAAGAAAGATTGAAAACAACAGTATATTCAAAATCAAAGGAGAAAGTACTTTGAAAAAGAAAGATTTTGGGGCTTACAGCTCAAGGAGAGGCCCAGGGTTTTATCATTGAGCGCACTGTTTGAATTTGTACAGAGAGACTTATACAAGTGACTGAGGCCCAAAAATTGTTTTCTGTACAAAGGGATAGGTCTTACACTCTCTCAAGAGGCCCAAAAAGTTAAAAGAGAGAGTGGGGCTTATAACACGAGGGTAGGCCCAAAGTTTGTTTTTGAAATGACGATCGCGCCGAGATTTTCTTTTAACACAGAGGGACTTATACAATAAGTGATGCCCAAATGGTTTTGGTTAAAAGGGGATTGGGTCTTACACTCTAATAGAGGCCCAAAAGTTTTGAATGGGTCTTATAGCTCAAGGAGAGGCCCAAATGGTTAATTTTAAACCGGCGACGATTGCGTCGTTTATTTGAAAATGTACAGGGGGACTTATACAATAAGTGAGGCCCAAAATGTTTTGGTTAAAAGGGGATTGGGTCATATACTCTATTAGAGGCCCAAAAGTTTTGAATGGGTCTTATAGCTCAAGGAGAGGCCCAGATGTTTTTAATTTTAAACTGGCGACAATTGCGTAGTTTATTTGAAAATGTACAGAGGGACTTATACAACGAATGAGGCCCAAATTTTTTTCTGTACAAGGGGGTTGGGTCTTACACTCTAATAGAGGCCCAAATGAGTTTTAAGAAAGGAAATGGGTCTTATAGCTCAAGGAGAGGCCCAAAAGGTTATTTTTCGAAAAGGCGACGATCGCGCCATTTGTTTTTGACGGTATCGGGACTTATACAATATACTGAGGCCCAAAAATGATTTGGTCAAAAAAGGGATTGGGTCTTACACTCTATTAGAGGCCCAAAGTGTTTTGAAAATGATTTATGAGGGTTGAATTAATCCAAAAACCCTAATTTGTTTTCAAAAATGTATTTAATTGAATAAAAATTCAATTAAAATGATCAAAATTGTTTAACATATGGAAAACAAATTGTGATCTTGGATTAATTCTTCAAAAATTAAGTATTAACCTACAAAATACTTAGAAAGCATTAAAAGTTGCAAAATCGAGGTGGAAAAAATATTTTAAATGTTAAAAACAATTAAAACATTAATTCTTTGCAAAAATATCAATTATACAAAATAAATAATAATTTTGGGATTGTTTGGGAAAATAAAATATTTTAACATTTTTGTGAATTAATAAAAAAAGAATCAACTCAAAATCATTAAAACTCAGAGATAAATTAATTTTTGAATCAATTAAATAAAATCACAAAATTCAAATATTCAAATATTGGAAAATGGCGCCAAGAACAAAGGCAAGAACACGCGCGCTTTTCAGTTTTGCCCAGATTTGCATTTTCTCTCCAATCTCGCTGAATACTTGATTATATCATGCAATCCACATACCAATCAACTCGTTTTAACCTCACGATCATGTCTATGACAATTAATTTCATTTAAATTAAGCATATAACAAGAAATCATGAAAAATCCTCAAGAACCCTAATTTCTGCATGAAGGCTAGGATTTTGGATACACGATTCAAACAATGCAATTAATTGAGGGGAAACATTCCATGCATGATTATGAACATATGGCCAAATTATTGTGCAGCAAAAATTGCATGGATCATAGAGTTAGAAGAGCTCATGCTTACCACTTGTAGCTGGTGATCGTGATTTGTGTTGGAGGTGTTACAACTAGGTTCCAATGATCTGGATAGCTTGCCTAGGTGCCATGGAGTGTGTATGAATGCTTGGAATGGATTGAAATGGTTTGGAGCTGAAGATGGTACCTCAACTGCAAAACTGTCAAGAACTTGAGCAATTGGCTGGTGATTTTGTGAAATCTGTGTTCCAGATGTTATGTGAGTGTTTGGATCACTTCTATATGATGCATATGAGGTGTGTGTGTGTGTGTGTGTGTGTGTGTGATTGGTTTGATTGGAAAAGCTCTCAAACTCAAAACCCGATAGTGACTTGCCTTAGAAGGCAAAATTGGAGTGAAAGAAGAGATTTTGAGGAAAGCATCTGTTTGATGGCTTTGGTGTAGTCAAACTGATCACAATTGAGCTATATTTATAGTAGAGCAAGTTTGTTTTGCAAGGAATAGAGAATGGCAACTGCTGAGTAGGTTTGGCCAATGTTGGCAAATGAAAATCCAAGTCTCCTCTAGCCATTGACTAAAGGTTAGGGCACAGGTTGCTGGTTCCTTTGGTCTTGGATAAGTCTTGACTGAATTCAGTTGAGAATGGCTCAGTCCATGCCACCTTGATGCTTCCATTGAATGCTCCAATCCAAAATTGGAGTCTTGTCCCTATTTTGGCAATTCTAGGTTCAACATGCTATTTCTTGTTCCAAAGACTTTGGAGGCTTGGCTCAGTGATTGTCCCCTTTAGATTCAATCCTCAGATGTGTCCAAATGGATAGGAGCATTTGAATTTGGCTGATTTTAGTAAATCGACCAAAAGTGCAAAATCTGCCTTGCCTTGGCAGATTTCAGCAAGGCAACTTGCCAATGTCATATCTCATGACTCAAATTGATTTTGGTAATGTTCTTGGCCATTTTGGAAAGCCCTTACATGATACAACAACTGTTTGAACATGTTTGGTTTTGATCTCTTTTGAATCCAAGTGAAAAATCCTCCTACATTTGGCAAAAAGTAAGGTAAAATCTGACTTAGTGAAATTTTCACTAAGTGTTGGAACAAAGTGACTTTTCTTGATTTTGATCACTCCATAACTCAAAATCCATGAGGAATTTGGACATAGGTCAGTATGAAGCTTTTGTAGAGGGAAATGAGATCTACAAATCAAGCTTTGAATGGGGAACAATGGCCTTGTGGTTTAGGAGTTATGGTCCTCCAAAGTTGGCACATTAGTGTCACTTTTTCCATAACTTAGAAATTTTTCTAAGTTTTTATGGTTACCCCTTTTACAAGTTATCCCACTTTATTTGATTTTTCTTGATGAATGATGATTTAAATCATACATTAACATCATTTT
The DNA here is from genome assembly GCA_022829125.1 of Lathyrus tuberosus. Classification (NCBI taxonomy): domain Eukaryota; kingdom Viridiplantae; phylum Streptophyta; class Magnoliopsida; order Fabales; family Fabaceae; genus Lathyrus; species Lathyrus tuberosus. Next base: position 5,556,267 of record JALAZF010000032.1, read on the forward strand.
AGGGTTAAAAATCCATTTTGGTGAAAAATCTCAAAAAGTCAAAGTTGACTTTTGTGCACAGTTGACTTTTTATCAGATGAATTCCAAACTGTGCAATTCTTCAGGAAATCATGTCCTTGACCTAAATCAAACATGATGGACATGTTACATGGGTGTCATAGGGTATATTGAATCATGTCTTAGGGCTTGAGAGCATGTCCTGGTCAAAAGTCAAAGTTACAGTTGACTTTTCTCGCGAAACCCTAATTGTGGTACAGATGAAATTGAGACTTGTTGCTCAAGCTTCTTGGACTAATCCATTGTTGCAAATGTATCAATATGGCATATTGGAGACCCTCAAATCCTCTCTTGAGGTCCTGGTTCATGATTTATCCCAAAAGTCAACTTAGGGGTGAATTAGGTCAAGAAACCCTAATTCCTGATTTTTGATGAGTGGATCCCCTGTGGCAAAATTGACTTGATGCTTGGGTCCATGAGGTTCTATGAAGTATATTAGGTTATGTTTTGGATCATTGGCTTGTGCCCAGATGAAAAATTCCCATCTGGAGGCCCTGGTTGACCAAAACCCTAATTTGGTGACACTGGCGATCTTGAGGCTTGATCCACCTAGAAGGGAGCAGTCTTGTACTTAATCCTTGAAGTGGGAGTCCTTTTTTATCCTTTGTGGATGTTTGAGAGGTTAGACAAGTTTAAGATCATGTCATTCCTTGATTGATCTTTTGTTTAAGGCTCTGAGAGGGCTTGAAACCCTAATTTTGATTGTAGTGGATGCTCACCCATCTTTGGGGAGACTGATGAAATATAATGGTTCCCCCATATTGTGATGATGATTTTCACAATGATGGGAAATCTTAGTGGTCAAAATTTGGGGTATCACAGATGCCCCTATTTAATCTTCTTGGACCCGAAGGTGTGAATGACGAAGGTATTCGGGCATTCGAGGTGCAAGAGGATTAAATATCGGAATACCCGAAATTTTGATGGTGGTTATGAATGGTAGCTTACGCATTCATCTTCTTTAGCTAAGCGATAATGCTTAGAAAAGGTAAACTTCCCCTCGATCCTGGTCTTCAGCCAAGGAGCTGGTCTCAGTTTCCTTTTGGGATAAACCTCCCCTCGATCCTGGTTTCCTACCAAGGAACTGGTCTTAGTTTCTCTTGTTAACTTCCCCTCGATGCTGGTTTCCTACCAAGGAACTGGTCTTAGTTTCTGATTTAAACTTCCCCTCGATCCTGGTTTCCTACCGAGGAACTGGTCTAAGTTTCTTTTGTCAATAAAATTTATTGACAATGGACGCTATTCGTAGCTGTTTTCCTTCAAACTTCTCGCCGAATTTTCCTGGGGAGATGCCATTTGAGTGGAAAAAGTTTTGATGTCAGACTTCCTGGGGAACCCAGCCGTCTGAATTATAGACTTGCACAAACTTCTCTGTTAGAGACGCCATTTGTTTCTACTGGGGGAAAGCATGTCTCTTGGGAGACTGCTGTCGCTTGGGATCTTACATCATACTTTTCTCGGGATCTTCCCAGAGAAATGCCATATGATGGGGTCCAATTTTGAGGTGCCGATGACCTTTTCATCAGCGATCTTTTCGGAGCGAAACTGGCGTGCTGCCGAATCTCTGATTACGAGGCTTTCTCTGTGGATTTTCCTTAATCCGGGAAAGCAAGGATATCATCTTCAATGGCGAAGAGTGATGCTGGCTGAAGGTTCCTCTGGTTTTTCAGAGGTTCAAGTTATCAAAGTGGTCAAGGGCCAATTTCAATCCAGAAATAAACTGGAGGTGAGATTGTTCAGACGCAACCCTTCCTGACGAGGAAAGAACTGGGAACTCGATTGAGAGGAATCCTATCACTAAGGGACAAGACCGACTAGAGTGATGGTGATGCAATATGAAATGTGAATGCAAATCAATAATGCATGATGTATGTATGTTTATGCTGACAAAACTGACGCGACATACAAACTGACGGGTGAACACGACTGGATACTCGGCCATCGCGGGGCGTGTAGAAATATAGCAATTCCACCTTGCTTAGGAGAGATAGTCCCTATTGGGAGCTACCGTTGGTCGGGCTTAGGAGATAAGAACTCGGCAGAGGGTATCAGATGGGAAAGCCACATCTCATACAGTTGATCTTTCGTTCAGGCGTACTGGCCTAGAAGGAGTACTTTGATTCTGCACTTTGAGGTTCGCTTACTTCTGGAAAAGCGGTTGATGTTCTTCTGATGTTCAACAGTCAAAAGAAATTTCCATCTTTAATTTAAAAGCAGAAAAAGTTTTAATCAAGTAAATTCGTTTTTGTTTTATTTCAAGAATCGTTAATCATGGTAACAACGTCGTTCTGTAAAGCTAAAACAAATAAGAATTACAAACAAAAGCACAAAGGCTCAAATTTTATTGATAGGATGGAAATTAGCCAAGCGCGTGATTCCAAAGAGTAATTACAAAGTTAGAAAATGGTAATTTACTGGGAAAAGGGCTACGTTGAAACATAACGACCACTATCCTTATACCAACTTTGAATTCGGGGCATCCTGAGCTTCTGTCGAAGATGACCTTTACTGGAGTTTTCTGACAGATGATGTAATTGCTGCTGCTGAGGGATTCACCTCTGTTGAACATAGTTACTTGCCATTATCCCTAATTTTTTCCTGGGTTGTACTATGATGTTTCCAATCCACCGGGATGATTTTTTTATTTTGTCTCTAACTTTTGCCTGGACCGCCCTTTCGGGTTTTCAATCCACCGAGACGTTTTTTTTTTTTTTAGTTTAGGCGAAGTATTTCTTGACTACATCAACATTCGTGGGGTAGGCAAATTCCTCTCCGTCCATGGTCGCAAGTCTCAAGGCCCCGCCTGAGAAAGCTTTCGTGACCACATAGGGGCCATCATAATTTGGGGTCCACTTGCCCCGGGAATCAGTGAGAAATGATTGTATCTTCTTGAGCACGAGGTCTCCTTTCCTGAAGATGCGAGGTCGGACCTTTTTGTCGAACGCTTTCTTCATTCTCTGTTCATACAGCTGACCATTGCATAGTGCCGTGATTCGCTTCTCCTCGATCAAATTCAATTCGTCGTGTCGACTTTGACACCATTCAGCTTCTGTAAGCTTAGCTTCCATCAATACTCGGATTGATGGGATCTCTACTTCTATGGGGAACACTGCTTCCATGCCATACACTAGAGAGAAAGGGGTTGCCCCTGTTGAAGTGCAGACAGATGTGCGATAACCGTGAATAGCAAAGGGTAGCATGTCGTGCCAGTCTTTGTAGGCCGCTTCTACCGCTTCGTTCATCTTTGGTCGGTAGGGAGATGAGTTATGGTGTTCAATCTTGAACTCTACACACAACTCTTTCATCATCTTATTGTTCAAGTTAGATCCATTATCAGTAATGATCTAGTTTGGAACACCATAACGACAGATAATATTGTTTTTGATAAAGCGGACCACCACTTGTCGGGTTACATTGGTGAATGACGCTGCTTCGACCCACTTGGTGAAGTAATCAATGGCTACTAGGATGAACCGATGTCCGTTTGAAGCCTTGGGCTCAATCATGCCAATCATGTCGATTCCCCATATCGAGAATGGCCATGGTGAAGAAATAACTTTGAGATGTGATGGCGGTACATGAATTTTGTCGGAGTATATCTGACATTTGTGATACCTCCTCATGTACTTGTAGCAGTCGGATTCTATGGTCAACCAGTAGTACCCTGCTCTTAGAATTTTTCTCGCCATTGTATGTCTGTTGGCATGTGTGCCAAAGGATCCTTCATGGATTTCTTTCATCAGCATTTCTGCTTCTGGTCTGTCTACGCATCGGAGCAAGACCATATCAAAATTTCTCTTATAGAGAGTGTCACCGCTCAGGAAGAAGTTTCCAGCCAATCTTCTGAGGGTTTTTCTACCCTTCCTTAGTGCCCTAGGCGGGTACTCTTATTTCTGAAGGAAGCATTTGATATCGTGATAGCAAGGTTTGTCGTCTATGACTGCTTCAATCGTGAAGATGTAAGCGGGCCTTTCAAGGTGCATTATGTCGATCTTAGGTATGTCACTCCATTGACCTACACTAATCATGGAAGAGATAGTGGCTAATGCATCAGCCATGTGATTCTCATCACGAGGGATGTGGTGAAACTCGACTCTGTTGAAGAAGGGTAACAACCTTCTTGCATAATCTTTGTAGGGAATCAACCCTGATTGGTATGTGTTCTAATCTCCTTTTATCTGATTGACAACCAGGGCTGAGTCGCCATATACGTCCAAGTTTTTGATCCTTAAATCAATTGCTTCTTTGAGACCCATGATACATGCTTCGTATTCGGCCTCGTTGTTCGTACATTTGAACGTAAGTCGAGCGGTGAAAGGAATGTGGGTACCCAGAGGGGTAACAATGATTGCCCCAATTCCGTTTCCATAATGATTAACTGCTCCATCAAAGATAAGTCCCCACTGGGAACCTGGTTCTGGCCCTTCACTGGGTAGCGGTTCATCGCAGTCTTTCATCTTTAGATACATGACATCTTCGTCTGGGAAGTCAAACCCGATTGATTCTTGATTGCCAATCGGTTGATGCGCCAAATGATCGGCTAAAATACTCCCTTTAACGGCTTTCTGAGCGTGGTACTCTATGTCATATTCTGATAACAGCATCTGCCAATGGGCAATCCTTCCCGTGAGAGCAGGCTTTTCGAAGACATATTTGATTGGATCCATTTCGGAGACCAACCAAGTAGTATGACGAATCATGTACTGGTGAAGACGTTTGGCTGCCCAAGCCAAAGCGCAACAAGTTTTCTCAAGCATCGTGTACCGAGTTTTGCAGTCGGTGAACTTCTTGCTCAAATAGTAAATAGCTGACTCTTTCCGTTTAGTTTCGTCTTGTTGGCCAAGTACACATCCCATTGAGTCCTCTAGAACTGTGAGGTAAATGATCAGTGGTCTTCCTTCCACTGGAGGTGATAGAATCGGAGGATTCAACAGATATTCCTTGATACTGTCGAAGGCGGTTTGGTAATCTTCTGACCAAACGCAATCCTGGTTCTTTTTGAGTAATTTGAAAATCGGCGCACAGGTCGCGGTCATAAGGAATATGAATCTGGAGATGTAGTTCAAACGTCCCAGGAATCCTCTGACTTGTTTTTCAGTTTTTGGAGAAGGCATTTCTCGAATGGCCTTGACCTTGTCAGGATCAACCTCAATTCCTTTCTGGCTGACGATGAACCCTAGTAGTTTCCCTGAACGGACACCGAAGGTGGACTTGTTAGGATTCAAGCGGAGTTTGAATTTTCTTAGACGTTCGAACAATTTTGACAGATGTTCAACGTGCTCACTCTCTGTTTTTGATTTTGTGATCATATCATCGACATATACCTCGATTTCTTTGTGTATCATGTCATGAAACAGAGTAGTCATGGCCCTTTGATAGGTTGCCCCGGCATTCTTCAAACCAAACGACATTACCTTGTAACAAAAGGTACCCCAGGGGGTGATGAACGAAGTTTTCTAGCCCGAGAATCCATCCATGAAGGAAAAAACTTTGAACTTTGTTGTACTGTCAACCAGCATGTCAATGTGTGGTAAAGGAAAATTGTCCTTTGGACTAGCCTTGTTCAGGTCTCTGTAGTCGACACACATTCTGACCTTTCCGTCCTTTTTGGGAACGGGTACAATGTTGGCTAACCATTGAGGATATTCTGATGTGGCGAGGAAACCCGCGTCAATCTGTTTTTGTACCTCCTCTTTGATTTTGATGGCCATGTCCGGGTGAGTGCGTCTCAACCTTTGCTTTACTGGCGGACATTCCAATCTTAACGGTAAATGATGTTCCACGATGCTGGTATCCAACCCTGGCATATCCTGATAGGACCAAGCGAATACATCGGGAAATTCTTGGAGAAGCTTTATAAAACTCTCTTTGGCAGTTGGACTGAGCAGTGCCCCAATCCCGATTTCTTTTCTCTCTTTTTCTGAACCCAAGTTTACTGTTTCCAACGGTTCTTTGTGAGGTTCAATGGACCTTTCCTCTTGTCTGAGTAATCGGGAGATCTCTTCTGGAATTTTGTCGTCATTTTCTTCTTCAGCCTCGAATACCGGGAACTCAAAGTTGGGAGAAGGCATTGGATCGTATGTTTCAACGGGGTTTAAAACAAGCAATCTGCATGACGTGATGATTCGTGTTTAGAAGAGATTGAGAAAATGCAAGTGTGTGCAGTGTTTTTTTTTTACTACTTATTTTTATTTTTAATTGTTTTTTAGGATTACCATTTTCTGAAAAATGAAAAGAGAAAACAACAATTAATGCGGAAATTACAGAACGACGTTATTTTATTAATGAACAAGTCGATTCTTGAAACTACAGCCCTATAAAACAAAACTCTGTCGCTTTGGGCGAAGCGAAGAGGGAAATTTACAGAAAACGAGCCCTATCAAAACACCCGTTTCACATGGGCAGGGTGAAAGGTTAAAAGATGGCAATTACTTTGACTGGTGAACGACCTTCGGAACATCGACAGCAACCCATTGGTGGCGAACTCCTGGGTGAAACACAAAGTCTGGTACCTTCCTTGATTTGTCTTAGAAATAACGCTGCTTTCTGGTGGAGCAGGATCAATGGAATTTGTCTCCCAGGCAGAGTTGTCATAGGAGAATTCCTCAGTTGTATTTTGCATAGTATTTATGCTCTCAAGTACATCTCCCCATCCAGTAGGCTGGATATATTCGAGCCTGATACGAGAGCTTTCGGGAGCGGTGTACTTGACCATAAAGTCGTATTTTCCACTCGGTTGTCCCAAGGTGTCCCAAACTTCTTTGGAACTGGAGGAGTCATCTCTCTCGATGACGTTGACCTCGGGAAAAGCATAATTAATGAATTCTAGTCTTGCAAATGTTGCGAATTCATTTTCATGTTGAGTAGCTTCAGGATGACCCGAGTGTTGATCCCATGACATGGTGGGGACACAGGTATTCTGTTCAATGATGCTCAACTGAGTTTCATTACTCGGCTGACTTTCTTGCCCCAAGTCTCCTGGGTAAGGTTGCCACATTGGCAGACCATCCATTGGGCCATAGTAGGTGTAGTCAAATTGGTCTTTCATCAGAGTGTCCTCCTCTAATGAATTTGGCGGAGCACGGCATCCTTCCGGATCACAATCTCCATATATCATTTCGACATCTGACCATGGTATAAATCTCGGACTCTGTGTGGGATAGCAAAATGGTATAGGCACCTCTTACTGAGATATATGACCATTCATGTTAAGATATGACTTCCATTCTTCATCTGTGTCAGAGGGATCTTCCTCATTGATAGCATGTACTGCTTGAGACACTGGGTGAAGGAAACCTCCACTGTGGAAGAAGTTTTGATGGGGATGAAGACTTTCATCGTTGGCAGCTGTCTGGGTACAGGTTGCAGAAAAACCAAGACCCTTCTTTGTTTTATTGTCAATAGGAATGACAAGCTGTCCCCATCCGGTTGTATTGGTACTCTCGACTGCTTTGATAGCATCATTGTATGAAGAAATGGAAGTTCCTTCTTTGAACTGATTGTTCTTGCTCTCCGACAGTGCCTGGAACTGAGTTCCAATAACCTCCTCAGGTTTTATACCAGTAGATGATGACAAGTTATTCACAAGCAAGGCTTGTTCCCCACAAACCGTGACAAGTTGATCGTTCTTGACGAACTTTAGATTTTGGTGGAGGGTTGAAGTAACCGCTCTAGCCTGGTGTATCCAAGGTCTTCCTAATAAACAACTGTACGTTGCCCGAATGTCCATGACCTGGAAAGTGACTTGGAAAGTGTGAGGACCAATAGTTATAGGAAGATCAACTTCGCCGATAACCGTTTTTCTGGATCCGTCAAATGCTTTGACGACAACCTCGCTGATTCTCATCGGAGGGCCTTTGAATGATAATTGCATCAAAGTGGACTTCGGCATAACATTCAGGGCTGACCCTGTGTCTACCAGTACGCTGGCTAAAGCATCGTCCTGGCAGTTGACTGTGATATTGAGAGCCATATTATGACGGCGACCCTCTTCGGGTAATTCCTCATCACTAAATCCCAAATTGTTGCAGGAAATGATGTTAGAGACAATGCTATCGAACTGTCTGATTGTTACATCCTATTCCACAAAGGCTTGCTCCAAGACTTTCTGTAGAGCCGCCCTATGTGCTTCTGAACCGAGTAACAGTGATAACACAGAGATCTTTGAAGGAGTTTGTAACAGCTGATCAACAATGTTGTATTCACTCCTTTGGATGAGCTTCAGCATCTCATCATTATTTTTTGAAAGGTCGGGATTACTGGATTGACCGACTGGTAGATCAGGAGTTTCCTTCTGAAGTTCCTTTTCTTTATTTGGTTCCCCAACCCCTCGGTTGAAGATTCTGCCACTCCGTGTTACACGACTGATGTCTGCAATATTCACGACGGAGGGTAATGGAATTTCCTTTCCATTTTCAATTATCGTTGCACCGTATTTGTAAGGGATTGCCTTAGCTGATTCATACGGTGTTGGTCCCGGCAGATAGATGACTACGGGAGCCTTCTGATTTTTCTGACCATCATAAGTAATCTCGATTCGTTCCCAGTTGGGAACTTTAGATTTGTCAAGTAGAGGGATAATGGAAAAAACATCCCTGGTCCTGTGATGACCAGAGATTGTGACAACATCCTCAAATTGATCGGCAAGGTAGTTCGGCGTCCAGTTGATGGGTCCAGAACCCGGATATGGACGAATCTCTCCACGATCCACCTGCCCCTGGAGAGATGCTCGCACAAGGTAGCACCCTTGGTTACTTTTCGAATAGACTCCACAACGGTCATAATTGTGTGGTGGCACCTGGCCACGCCCACTTTGAATACAATGTAACCTCACTAGGTTAGCTTCCATTGATCGGACATCCTGACTCTGACGCCGAGTAGGATTCCTGTTACTGATACTAATTTTCTGAGTATCTTCATCCATATAAATTGGCATCCAACAGTGATTTAACAAGTGCTGAAGTGCCTCCTAGATAAGGGTACAACCTTGATCATTTTCGCAACCCGCTTTACAGTTTTGATAGTCATGTGCTATCAGGAATCCGAGTCAGACCTGTTCAGCATGTAACTCTACCAAGTTGGTATTCATCACACGAATATCAAAGATCTGAACCATGTTGATCTGATAAGGGTTCCTATCATGGTAGTCTTGGATCCATCCAAGATCCATCTGACGCTGGAGGGCCTCTTGTATGAAAGAGCATCCCTGTTTGTTTACCGAGCAAGTCAGACAAGAACTGTAATCGTGCCGCGGCAGATTATGATACTGGCTTTGCCTTGAGTGCATCGCCACCAAGTTAACATTCATTGCACGGATATCGTGGTTTTGAATGACGTTAGAATTCGCGTAGACCATGTTAACTCCACGAACTCGGTGCTCTTGGATCCATCCGAGATCCATTTGTTCCTGTAGAGCTGCTTGCACCACAGAACATCCCTGGTTGTCTTTAGAGCAGATATCACACTGGTGATAGCTATGAGGTGGCACATGGCCATACCCACTCTGTCTACAATCCATCTTGACCAGATTGGTCTTTAACAAGAGTACATCATGAATTTGATAGACATTGTTAGTCTCTTTCTCAATCAGGTTGACTGCAGCCTTCTCATGTTGAGGCAGCGGGTTAGTAAGAACATTAGGATTTGTATCCTTGAAGGATAAGACCCCGCTCCTAACAAGTTTTTGCACGTCAGATTTGAAATTGAGACAAGTCTCAATGTTATGCCCTGGTCCTCCTTGGTGGTAAGGGCAAGTTTGATCCACCTTAAACCAAAAAGGCAGATTTTCCGGTACTGTAAGAGGAGATTTAGTCTGAATGTGCCCCTTAGCCAGTAGTAATGGAAACAGCTCTGCGTACCACACGGGTATAGGATCAAATCCTGGTGGCCGTGTTGTACGGTTGTTGTTATATGGAGGACGAGCCTGCTGAAGAGGCTGTTGTGTCCTTTGCTGATCAGGTTGGCTCTGCGCAACCTGAGGTTGATACATAGGAATAGGCGCAGGGCTGATAGCAGGAGTTACAGCTGCTACTGGTTGATATCGACGCCTTTGCTTTCCGAGAGAGATATTCCCAATATCTTGCTCTTTTTTCTTAGGGAGAGAACTACCGTATTTTTTAGTACCGCTCGTCGATCCAGTGTCTTTTACCAAACATCCTTCCCGGACGGCTTCCTCAAGACGTACGCCCATGCCCACCATCTCGGTGAAATCACTGGGTGCACTGGCAACCATTCGGTCATAGTAAAATGAGCTTAAGGTCTTTAAGAAAATCTTTGTCATCTCTTTTTCCTCAAGAGGCGGACAAATTTGAACTGCAATTTCACGCCACCTTTGAGTATACTCCTTAAAGGTTTCCTTGTCCTTTTGCGATATTGATCTGAGTTGATCTCTGTCGGGTGCCATGTCCAAATGGTATTTGTATTATTGTATGAAGGCAGTTCCAAGATCTCTGAATGTACTGATCGTAGTACAGTTTAAGCCCATGTACCATTTGAGTGCGGCTCCGGTTAAACTATCCTGGAAGTAGTGAATCAGTAGGTCCTGATTCTCCGTCTGAGCTGACATCCGCCGAGCGTACATCACCAGATGGCTTTGAGGGCAGCGAATCTTGGCGTTTCCTGAAGTTTGTAACCTTCGGGAGTCTTCAGTATGCCCCTGGCATCTTCGCTTTCCCGAAGTTTGTAACCTTCAGGCCCAGCGGCTTCTGTTGTGATTCCCTGATCTTCAGTGATTGGCGGAACATATCCTTCCGGGATATAGTTAACAGGCATGCCCCAAGGATGATCTTTCGGCATTTGATACCTAGGATCATACTTCTCCATGATGGGCGTTGAGGTGATCTCTGAGATCACAGTTCTTTGTAGTTGAGCTTCTGTCATGGCTTGCATGTTGTTACGAAGCTTTCTCATATCCTCTCTCAGAGCGTCGATCTCTTCTTTCAACTCTCTGTTTTCTTCCTCAAGATCATCCATCTTTTTCTGACGATTGGCCCGAGTATTATACGAATGAGACAGTTTGATTCTAGAATCGAGACACAAACGTGAGATTCGTAGGGAAGAAGAATACGCGATGTGAGAATGATGAATGCAATGATTATATTAATTTTTTTTTTGGTTTAATCAAAATAAACTCCGACAATTAGATTGAAAATATCAAACAGTGGGGGAAATCCCTTTTTATTGAAAGGATTACAGAAATGGAAATACAGTAGATTACAAGGTGCAGAAATGGAAACCTAAGCTAATGGGTCCCGAGTTCTCTCTGAAGAGAAATCGGGTGCTGACTCTGGTATTTTCCTTTTCGTTGACCGGGGCTCTTGGGCCGTTGTCGGGTTGTCATTCCTTTGCCAGGTGAAAGGAGTGAGAAAATTCCTTTGGTCATCTTGATTCTCTACAGCATGTTGCTCCAAAATTTCAATTAGAGCATCTTTTTCTTTTAGTAATTGTTGTATTTTGATGCACTCTACGTCGAGGGTGCGGTACTTGTTTTCCAAGACCTTCTCTCCTTTTGAACTTTGTTGAGAGTAACCTGAAGCTTTTCAGTTTCCGTCATGAAGTACATGACAGATTCCCTCGACGGAAGGATTCTGTAACGAGGATAAGGCATTTTTAGCTTGAGAGCTCTAGTTTGTACCCAATGGAGATAAGGCTCCACCGAGACACAGTCTGGTTTTCCCAGAGACTCCCGTCCTTTCTTATGAATGTGTTTCCAAGCGTTCACTATTTCCATCTTTAGTGCTCTGTCTTTTTCTCCTTCCTTGAAGAAAAGACCTTCCAGATGAATACCCCGTGGGACGTGTCTCATCGGGTATCCAAATTGATGGCGAACGAGAACTGGATGGTAATTGATTCCTCCCTTAGTTCCTATAAGGGGTACGTTGGGGAAGTTTCCACAACAATCAATGATTCTGATTCCATCATAGATCCTATTACACCAATCTATATCAGAGTTGGTGAGGGACATGATCTTCTGCGACCAACGTAAGGCACTCTTGCAATCCCAAAAAGCAGCAGACTTGGGCAAGTGGGAGATAAACCATTTGTAAAACAAAGGTACACAGCATGTGATCTCCCCTCCACTGTACAAATTTCCTAAGTGTACAGAATGATACGCATCTGCGAGCAAAGTCCGCACAGGATTTCCAATGAGAAAAACCTTAATGGAGTTAATATCGACGAAGTTATTGATGTTGGGAAACAAAAATAACCCGTAGGTGAGCAAGACAAAGATGCTTTCAAAAGCAGTTACATTTCCTATACTGGCAAAATACAGGGCTTTATTTGTCAAGAACTGGGCTGGCAAACCTTGGATGCCACCCTTAGTGGTCATGTGAGTCCTGACCTCAGACTCGTCCAAATGAATTGCTCTTGCAATGATCTGATTCTTTGGAATTTCTTCCAGTCCAGAAAATGGAGCTCAATCTGTAATGTGTAGATCAATCAGATGAGAATATTCCTCCAGCGTTGGTGCGAGCTGGTAATCCGGGAATGTGAAACAGTGATAAACCGGAACGTAGAATTGAACGAGCGCATCCATGATTCCCTCAATCACATGGACTCTTAACAGTGGTAGCAGACATCCGTGCTTGGCTCTGAAAGCCTCCTGGTTTGTGATCATCCTCGCTAACCTTCTCAAATCCTCTAGCTTTGGAACCTTGAAGGTATACCTTTGGGTTCTCCTTCTACCGAAATCCATTAGCGTAATCCTTTTCTCTGATATTTGCAATCACAGTCTCAGTTTAATTTGAAAAACAGAGAGACTAGAAGAGAAGTTTTTTCTTGTTTTAATGTTTTTTAAATGAATGCATGAATGCAGCACACAAAAACATAGGAAAAACATGGGGTCAAAGGGTCGTTGTCATGAAGTCAAGGCTCTACCCATCCCCAAAGGTTTATACTAAGGTGATTTTTGTACATGTACTCATTATCATCAACTCCTCCCAGGAAAGCAAAACAACAAGCAGATCGCCAGCGAGTTGTAGAGCAATCTTAGAGTAAGTGCCATTCACCGAGAATAGATCACCAGCCTCAAATGAGGGTAGTATCGCGTAACAACTATTCCCGATAGTTTCCGCACTACAAAAGGGTTTGGCTCCTCAGCTTCTCAGACATCACAATCGGCCCATTGTCTAGGTGAGAGAATGGGTTGCATTGGTCAGCCTCCACTGAGGTTGATGGTCGACCTCGTCGCCATCACTTATCTTAAGTGTATACTCAATCTTTCCACATGCGGCATCACACACATTCCCATTAGCAGAAAAATAAACATGTATAGCAATTAGGAAAATAAGTATATATATTTGTCCTAAAGTCCTAGACCTTTAAAGCTATGAATCCTAAGTTCCTGACAGAAATGGGTTCCCCGGCGGAAGCCCCAATCTGTGGTATTCATACAAGTGAAGAGAAAAAAGGTTAGAAGGGCCCCACGGTGGGCGCCATTTTTCTGTAGCGAGCGAAACTGGACGCGGTTCTTAAGCACGGTCGCTCTCTGGAGTCAGCTTACTACAGGTCGATTCATTTTTTATCCTATTAAAGCCGATGAAGGAAGGGAAATAGTTGTCTCCAATTAACCCTGCTTGCATATTGAGTTTAAACAGCGGTCTGTTAGGTTACGAATGTGATCAATGTGGTGGGGCCTTTCTTGTGTTATTTTGACAGACAGGTTTCTGGCGGGGAACAAGGATTAGGATGTTAGGACTGATGCTTTTTGATAGATACATGAGAGTATGGGATTTTGGGTTTTTTGTTTAGTGTGCTCGCTAAGATCTTTTCTTTCGATCTTATGCCTACGTATTCCCGTTTACCGAAACAGGGAAATCAGAGCGTTCATAGTTCCTCCTATTCTATGGGAGGAAATGGGTGTTTTTGGTGTCTTGTTCAATGCCCAAGACGTGAAGCGAAAGGTGGTTTGTATCTTGTTCAAAGCCCAAGATGTGAAGCTGAAGGGTCTATTTGTATCTTGTTCAAAGCCCAAGATGTGAAGCTGAAGGTCCTGACTTTAGAAAGAATTTGTCATCTCTAAAGGGGGGTTGTATGTCACAACTGTTTATAAAGGAGAATTACTTTAACCCGGGATTTGTGAATCCGACAATGCCATAATTTCCTTTATAGGGGATTTCCAACCTGAAGGAGAAGACTTTAACTCAGTGTAGAGCAATGCCATCTTTCCTTAGGAATTTCTCATACTAAAAGAGGGACAGTGGCATGGATGTAAATAATCCAGAGGCTTTCCACTTATAGCGATTAGATGAAGGGGAAAGAGTTGTTGATGTTTGTATACTGTGAACGAGGCACAACTTTGATGCTAAAAGGTTGATTGGATCAACCAGTGGTTTTCTTATACAAAGCCTAAGAGGAGGCTAATATGTGTCTCGTACAAAGCCCGAGAGAGAGGCTAAAAGGGGTTGACTCGACGATGGAGTCTTTTGGTATCTCGTATAAAGCCCGAGATGGAGGCTATTTGACTTAACAGGAGAGTTTTTTTTGTATCTCGTACGAAGCCCGAGATGGAGGTTGTTGTTTGTTTGGCTCAATAAGAACCTTTTTGTATCTCGTATAAAGCCCGAGATGGAGGCAAAAGGGGTGATTGACTCAATGAGGGAGTTTCTTATGTGTCTCATACAAAGCCCGAGAGAGAGGCTAAACGTTGTTTGACTCCGCTGGGGAGAATCATTGTACAAAGCCTAAGAGGAGGCTAGGGTTGCTGTTTCAGTTGAGTGACACGTCCAGTATACTGATTTTGAAAGAGAAAATCAGTTCTTATATGAGCAACACTGTACTCAAGGATTTGATTCAAGGATCCGGGTTATTCCTGTTTTTCAAGGAAGCGGGAAATCCGAAGGGTATTGAGACTGTCCGAGTCTACGGGTTTTCTTCCTATTTAACGAATGGGTCACTTGAGAATGTCTTTGAGACTCAAGGAGATTAGACTGTCCAAGTCTAGAGTTTCATCTTTTGTATTATGCTTTGAGAAACAATAGTAGACTCTTTGAAAGGACTGTTCTATGCAGATGATTAAGTTTTGTTCCTATACCTCTAGGAGGTCGTCGGGACAATTTGTACGAAGCCCAAGAGGAGGCTGGAAACTTTTAAGAAGCCGACGGGTCCTTGTACGAAGCCCAAGAGAAGGCTATCATTCCCGGAGGAAGAGATCATTATACGAAGCCTAAGAGGAGGCTGTGAATACTTCTAAGAAGCCGACGGGTCCTTGTACTAAGCCCATGAGGAGGCGGGGTTGCTTTTAGGAAGCCTGTGGGTCCTTGTACGATGCCCAAGAGGAGGCCGATGCTTTTAAGAAGCCCGTGGGTCCCCAAACCCCAAGAAATTCAAGACAGGCTATTCACAGAGAATAGATCAAGCCAGGAAAGTTCGAGAATTTGGAAGAAACTCAAAGATGCCATTCACGGAGAATACATTCATCTCTGGGAGTAGAGTTTCTTGACAATTCCTAATGAGGACAGCCGAAGAGAAGACTGTATCTGGTGATCCTATTGGGGATCTAGTTGTCTATTTCTACGAATAAACGAAACGGCGTCACCTAGTTCTAGACGTAGTTGCCGGGGAAACTCGAAATATCTATACTATTATTACACAGTTGATATGAGTTTATGAAAGAAGACTTACAGTGAAACAGCCCCACAATACAGTTATATGTATATGAAAGCGGTAAATGAAAGCAATAACCACTTACTCGGTTGTAGAGCTTCTATGATGTTTGGTTATTTGTTCAACAAAGAAAGATTGAAAACAACAGTATATTCAAAATCAAAGGAGAAAGTGCTTTGAAAAAGAAAGATTTTGGGGCTTACAGCTCAAGGAGAGGCCCAGGGTTTTATCAGTGAGCACACTCTTTGAATTTGTACAGAGAGACTTATACAAGTGACTGAGGCCCAAAAATTGTTTTCTGTACAAAGGGATGGGTCTTACACTCTCTCAAGAGGCCCAAAAAGTTAAAAGAGAGAGTGGGGCTTATAACATGAGGTTAGGCCCAAAGTTTGTTTTTGAAATGGCGATCGGGCCGAGATTTTCTTTTAACGCAGAGGGACTTATACAATAAGTGAGGCCCAAATGGTTTTGGTTAAAAGGGGATTGGGTCTTACACTCTAATAGAGGCCCAAAAGTTTTGAATGGGTCTTATAGCTCAAGGAGAGGCCCAAATGGTTAATTTTAAACCGGCGACGATTGCGTCGTTTATTTGAAAATGTACAGGGGGACTTATACAATAAGTGAGGCCCAAAATGTTTTGGTTAAAAGGGGATTGGGTCTTACACTCTATTAGAGGCCCAAAAGTTTTGAATGGGTCTTATAGCTCAAGGAGAGGCCCAGATGTTTTTAATTTTAAACTGGCGACAATTGCGTAGTTTATTTGAAAATGTACAGAGGGACTTATACAACGAATGAGGCCCAAAATGTTTTCTGTACAAGGGGGATGGGTCTTACACTCTAATAGAGGCCCAAATGAGTTTTAAGAAAGGAAATGGGTCTTATAGCTCAAGGAGAGGCCCAAAAGGTTTTTTTTTGAAAAGGCGACGATCGCGCCGTTTGTTTTTGACGGTATCGGGACTTATACAATATACTGAGGCCCAAAAATGATTTGGTCAAAAAAAGGATTGGGTCTTACACTCTATTAGAGGCCCAAAGTGTTTTGAAAATGATTTATGAGGGTTGAATTAATCCAAAAACCCTAATTTGTTTTCAAAAATGTATTTAATTGAATAAAAATTCAATTAAAATGATCAAAATTGTTTAACATATGGAAAACAAATTGTGATCTTGGATTAATGCTTCAAAAATTAAGTATTGACCTACAAAATAATTAGAAAGCATTAAAAGTTGCAAAATCAAGGTGGAAAAAATATTTTAAATGTTAAAAACAATTAAAACATTAATTCTTTGCAAAAATATCAATTATACAAAATAAATAATATTTTTGGGATTTTTTGGAAAATAAAATATTTTAACATTTTTGTGAATTATTAAAAAAAGAATCAACTCAATATCATTAAAACTCAGAGAGAAATTAATTTTTGAATCAATTAAATAAAATCACAAAATTCAAATATTCAAATATTGGAAAATGGCGCCAAGAACAAAGGCAAGAACACGCGCATTTTTCAGTTTTGCCCATATTTACATTTTCTCTCCAATCTCACTGAATACTTGATTATATCATGCAATCCACATACCAATCAACTCGTTTTAACCTCACGATCATGTCTATGACAATTAATTTCATTTAAATTAAGCATATAACAAGAAATCATGAAAAATCCTCAAGAACCCTAATTTCTGCATGAAGGCTAGGATTTTTGATACACGATTCAAACAATGCAATTAATTGAGGGGAAACATTCCATGCATGATTATGAACATATGGCCAAATTATTGTGCAGCAAAAATTGCATGGATCATAGAGTTAGAAGAGCTCATGCTTACCACTTGCAGCTGGTGATCGTGATTTGTGTTGGAGGTGTTACATCTAGGTTCCAATGATCTGGATAGCTTCCCTAGGTGCCATGGAGTGTGTATGAATGCTTGGAATGGATTGAAATGGTTTGGAGCTGAAGATGGTACCTCAACTGCAAAACTGTCAAGAACTTGAGCAATTGGCTGGTGATATTGTGAAATCTGTGTTCCAGATGTTATGTGAGTGTTTGGATCACTTCTATATGATACATATGAGGGGTGTGTGTGTGATTGGTTTGATTGGAAAAGCTCTCAAACTCAAAACCCGATAGTGACTTGCCTTAGAAGGCAAAATTGGAGTGAAAGAAGAGATTTTAAGGAAAGCATCTGTTTGATGGCTTTAGTGTACTCAAACTGATCACAATTGAGCTCTATTTATAGTAGAGCAAGTTTGTTTTGCAAGGAATAGTGAATGGCAACTGCTGAGTAGGTTTGGCCAATGTTGGCAAATGAAAATCCAAGTCTCCTCTAGCCATTGACTAGAGGTTAGGGCACAGGCTGCTGGTTCCCTTGGTCTTGGATAAGTCTTGACTAAATTCAGTTGAGAATGGCTCAGTCCATGCCACCTTGATGCTTCCATTGAATGCTCCAATCCAAAATTGGAGTCTTGTCCCTATTTTGGCAATTCTAGGTTCAACATGCTATTTCTTGTTCCAAAGACTTTGGAGGCTTGGCTCAGTGATTGTCCCCTTTAGATTCAATCCTCAGATGTGTCCAAGTGGATAGGAGCATTTGGATTTGGCTGATTTTGGTAAATCGACCAAAAGTGCAAAATCTGCCTTGCCTTGGCAGATTTTAGCAAGGCAACTTGCCAATGTCATATTTCATGACTCAAATTGAATTTGGTAATGTTCTTGGCCATTTTGGAAAGCCCTTACATGATACAACAACTGTTTGAACATGTTTGGTTTTGATCTCTTTTGAATCCAAGTGAAAAATCCCCCTACATTTGGCAAAAAGTAAGGTAAAATCTGACTTAGTGAAATTTTCACTAAGTGTTGGAACGAAGTGACTTTTCTTGATTTTGATCACTCCATAACTCAAAATCCATGAGGAATTTGGACATAGGTCAGTATGAAGATTTTGTAGAGGGCAATGAGATCTACAAATCAAGCTTTGAATGGGGAACAATGGCCTTGTGGTTTAGGAGTTATGGTCCTCCAAAGTTGGCACATTAGTGTCACTTTTTCCATAACTTAGAAATTTTTCTAAGTTTTTATGGTTACCCCTTTTACAAGTTATCCCACTTTCTTTGATTTTTCTTGATGAATTATGATTCAAATCATACATTAACATCATTTTAGGGTTAAAAATCCATTTTGGTGAAAAATCTCAAAAAGTCAAAGTTGGCTTTTGTGCACAGTTGACTTTTTATCAGATGAATTCCAAACTGTGCAATTCTTCAAGAAATCATGTCCTTGACCTAAATCAAACTTGATGGACATGTTCCATGGGTGTCATAGGGTATATTGAATCATGTCTTAGGGCTTGAGAGCATGTCCTGGTCAAAATTCAAAGTTACAGTTGACTTTTCTCGCGAAACCCTAATTGTGGTGCAGATGAAATTGAGACTTGTTGCTCAAGCTTCTTGGACTAATCCATTGTTGTAAATGGATCAATATTGCATATTGGAGACCCTCAAATCCTATCTTGAGGTCCTAGTTCATGATTTGTCCCAAAAGTCAACTTAGGGGTGAATTAGGTCAAGAAACCCTAATTCCTGATTTTTGATGAGTGCATCCCCTGAGGCAAAATTGACTTGATGCTTGGGTCCATGAGGTTCTATGAAGTATATTAGGTTATGTTTTGGATCATTGGCTTGTGCCCCGATGAAAAATTCCCATCTAGAGGCCCTGGTCGACCAAAACCCTAATTTGGTGACACTGGCGATCTTGAGGCTTGATCCACCTAGAAGGGAGCAGTCTTGTGCTTAATCCTTGAAGTGGGAGTCCTTTTTGATCCTTTGTGGATGTTTGAGAGGTTAGACAAGTTGAAGATCATGTCATTCCTTGATTGATCCTTTGTCTAAGGCTCTGAGAGGGCTTGAAACCCTAATTTTGATTGTAGTGGATGCTCACCCATCTTTGGGGAGACTGATGAAATATAATGGTTCCCCCATATTGTGATGATGATTTTCACAATGATGGAAAATCTTAGTGGTCAAAATTTGGGGTATGACAATTTCCTCCTTTAATTCTTTTCTTTTCTTTCTTTTGTGAATTAATCCAAGTCACCTGAAAAAGACAATAAATACTGGCATAATAAAACATAAATCAAAGAAAATAAATAAAACGAAACTAAATTGCATGCAAACCGGGTCTAAAAATACGATACATTTACGTGTTATCAACACCCCCACACTTAAACCTTTGCTTGTCCTCAAGCAAACTATGACTCGCGAGAAAAATAGTGTATACGGATACTCATCCTAGGCTACCAACTCTACTTCGATTAAGTTTGTGTCGATAGGTACTTGCTCACACTCTAAGGACATCGTAACAACACAATTCCGCTTTGGCGGTCATCAACCTCCCTCCTATACAAACCAATCCGAATCATGTCATTATACCTAAGCCTAACCTTCTTTCGTCCCTTTTCATTCTAGCACAATCACATTAAGCCCGTTATCTTTTCACACTCATGGTAGGATGGCCTGTTAGTGACTATGATCTCATTATCATCATTTTTTTTTCTTTTTGGCACATTGGCTTAAAAATCAATAAAATAAAGAAGTTTGCATTGTTGGGCTAAATGATCGGGTGAGGATCACCTAACTTGGAAGGAGCATTTCTTTTCATTCATTCATTTTTTTTCTTCTTTTACCTTTTAAGCTTGAGATCATACACTTATTTGCATCGGCTTCCTACTTAGTGTGTGCTTAGGATGGTTCTGACTGTTAAATAAACTACTTAGGGACTACTAAAGGGGTGATAACCTAAGGCTACGACATAACAAGTACTCAAATCGATTTCCATAATTTAGAGGCTCACGGTATTAAGACGATACCGATCTTGTATAATTTTCCCAAGTCTAACAATCTAACCTCAATTTCGTCTGTAACCTAAGATTTTCAAAAGAAACACTATTTTTAACTCAAAAATTTTCAAAATATTTGGTATGGCTCAAGAGAATGGGAAAATTGATAAACAACATAAAATCAACATAAAGACTCGACAGCACATGCACAGACGCAACGAAACATTAAAACAAAAAAAAATTTAAAATCATGCTAGAAAACAGTAAATCTAACTAGAAAGCGGTAAAATGAAAGCGGTAAATGTTCCTCTCCCACACTTAAACCAAACATTGTCCTCAATGTTTTGATAAAAGGTGGTAGAGGAAAGATAGAACCTGTATGAATGTCGTTGCGTGCTATTACAGCCAAATTCGCGCTGATTCTTCCCTTGTCATCCCTGTCTTCGCTGGCCACTTCTACTCCGGTGTCTTGTACTACGAGTTATCTGAATTTGCTGAAACTTCATTTTATTGAAGCCTCTCATTATATTGCCTATTTCCGAAGGAAGTACCTGCAAAAATTATTAGAAAAATACGGTGCGGTGTGTGCAGGTGGAACCTGACCATGCAAAGAACAAGGAGGATGTAAGTTATGAACAGGAGAGACATGTTGTCTCCTATCATACTCATCCTTGGTGTCACCACCAGCAACGACATTCGTAGGAATGTCCGTGGGCACCAACTCATCTTAAGGGATTGTCATCTAGAGATCTTTCGCCTAAATGTAGCTGAGATGGACAAGCGATACAATTCTTTATTTTCTGCAAACACAAACAATAAAAGTAAAACATTAAATTAAAAGTTCATGGGTCGCCTCCCACGCAGGGCTTTGTTTAACGTCGATAGCTCAACGACTGATAATTTTCGGTTTCCATGGCCACTTATCAAGCCATCTCACATATCCCTCACCTTTTCTTTTCTTCCTTCTGTGGGGAGGTTCAATCTTTTGAACTTATGGTGGTGGTTCTGGATCTATCCTAAGTATTAGATTTTCGAGTTTGGGCTTAGTTATCTCATCCACCATCTCAAAGTCTAACCTTACCCTCTTAGCAGTAATGATATCCCTAGTTTTATGGTCCTCGAATTTTCTCTTTTTATGCAGGACCTCAGACAAAGGTGCATCGGTGTGGGTATTTTCCAATACCTCCGCATACGTTTTGGATTGGGATCCTACCTTAGCTTCCACAAACCTTTACAGGAAAGGAATCGGTGGGGTATACGCATGAGGAAAAGCCTTAGGTGCTACTTTCTCTACCTCTTTGACGACCTCCCTTTCCGGTGGTCCAAGTAAAATTTTCTCAATCTCTACTTCTTCCTTACCAGAACCCTCCTCAACCTCAATATCTCTCTCCTCAACCTCATTATCACTCTCCTCGGGATTCTCGATTTGTTTTTCATTAATGGTTGTTACAACATCCACATGCTCCTCAGGGGAGGGTCCTATAGGTGTCTGTGCAAGCAGGGAGATTTGAGTCTCCAATGCCTCGGTGTGAGTCGCGAGGGACTCGACCATAGTGTTTATCTGCCTAAGGGTTTCATAAGTACCGAGATGTTGTCTTCTAAGCTCTTCATTCTGGAGAGTTTGTGTCTCCACAAAGTGCTCCATCATAGATTCTACCCTAGAATTAGTTGTTGTTTCAATGAAATCCTCCATTAATGCTCCGAGGTTGGAATTAACAGATTCTTGTGGTTCCTCAAAATATTGGGAATGGTGATCGTAGAGGAAATTTTGGTGCGGTTCCTCGAGATATTGGGAGTGAGTCAGTGTCTCATTGAAATGTTACATTAATATTTCTAGGTTGGAATTATGAGATTCTTGCGGTTCCTCGAAATTTTGGGAATGGTAATCATAGGAAAAATTTGGTTGCGGTTCCTCAAAATATTGGGAGTATTACGGTTGGTAATTGTAGAGAAAATTTGGGTGCGGCTTCTCAAGATATTGTGAGTGGTTATCATAGAGAAAATATGGGTGATACATAGTTTTAAATTTTTTAAATTTTTATTATTATTATTATTATTATTATTATTATATATATATATATATATAAATATATATATATATATATATATATATATATATATATATATTTTGGGAGTGCCTTAGTCTATACGGTGCAACAACGGAATAACAATATTGACTGTTGGTCCCCGGCAATGGCGCCAAAAACTTGATGCGTCCGCAAGTGCACGGAAATATCGAAGTAATATAAAAGATTGTCGAACCCACAGAGACCAATGTCAACCTACCGTAATCTATCGTTACTTTGTAAAGCTAAGGCTAATGATAATTGATAAAAGGGAAACTAAGACTAGAACTAAAATAAAACTAAGAAAATTTGATAATAAAGAGAGGCCGGAATATGGATTCCGCGTTCCTAAAGGACTTTGTAGAATTCGGGTACTAATTACGACTATAACTTAGTTCCGTAGAATATACCAACTTAAAGACTTCGCCTCATGCTCTCGCGGTATTAACTAAAGTCATGTTCCCTAATCCCAAGATTTTGCTCTCGCTCGCCTGGTAACTAGGAAATATATTTTGAAAGCCAATAATATCCTAAACGTATCTAAAGCACTCTCGCTGTATTTAGATTTGTTGCCTAATTTCCACTATCCGGTTCAACCCCCACGCTCTCGCATTGTCGGCTCTAACCTTAATTAATTTCTCACTCTCGTGACAAAATCGTGTTAAATACCATTTCACTCTCGTGACAAAGTTATTTAAATTAGACTTGGAAATTAAAACCAAAACAGGATTTTAATCATAAGTTCGCACCTATTGTTTTCTACCGAGTCCCGTCGGTAACGACGGTCCTCATACGCCGGACTCAAGAATATTTAGAAAGACATAGATAAGAAAACAAATAAACAATTTTGGGTTTTTGAATTAGACGAAAACATAATAAGCGATTTAAAATAATTTAATATAAGGCAAGACGTAATTAAGCAAGTAATTTAGGACAGTAAAGTAAGCAATAAAATAGAACCTGTAATTAAATGGAACTGGAAACAATGCTTGAACTGAAGTCGTAATACGCCGGTAGGCTTTGAATCAAATACATAAATTAAACTATAAAAATAAATCCTAAAACTATATTTGTAATAGTCCCCCGATGTGGAGAACTATTACTTTTACATCAATGAGAACTGCTAAAAACTAAACAAGAAAAATCTGGCGAAAAGGGAAAAAAGGAGAGATGCCTCGTGTAGCAAATTGCCTCCTTTTATAGCTTGAGAAGTTGTTGTGAAAGAGAGAAAAAATCTGCCGTGGAAGTTAGTGGCCAAAAATATCTCAAGCACCCCTTGACTGGTTGAACGTGGTTGGAGTGGAATTGGTACTGTTGAGTGGTCCACGTACTTAAACGTGAATTCTGGGAATTATTCCTGTGTCGGTCGCCACGCAATACGTGACGGTCATCACAACTTGAAGTACTATGATGGTCGCCATGGACCTGTGACGGTCGTCATAGTCCTATATTTATTTAATGGTGGGCGCCACCCATAAGGTGTGACGTTCGTCACACTTATGTTGTGCAGTTGGCCCCACTCATTTTTTTTTTTTTTAATCATTCTTCTTTTCTTCTTCTTTCATATTTTCTTCAAAACATCTTCTTTCCTTCACATTTTCTCCTTTAATTCTTTTCTTTTCTTTCTTTTGTGAATTAATCCAAGTCACCTGAAAAAGAAAATAAATAACGGCATAATAAAACATAAATCAAAGAAAATAAATAAAACGAAACTAAATTGCATGCAAACCGGGTCTAAAAATACGATACATTTACGTGTTATCAAAGTTGAGAATGTCTTTGAGACTCAAGAGGAGATTAGATTGTCCAAGTCTACTGGTGTGGAAGAGTTTATCTTTGTATGATGCCCAAGAAGAGGCAGGTGTTTTAAGGGATGAGAATCAACCCTAAAATGGTTTGAGATTTTGACACTAGAAAGACTGCTCTAGCAAAGGATGACTAAGTTCTGTCTTATACCTTTTAAGAGGTCTTCAGGGTCCTTGTATTAAGCCCAAGAGAAGGCATGAGAACTTCTAAGAAGCCGGAGGGTCCTAGTACAAAGCCCAAGAGGAGGCGGGGATGCTTTTAGGAAGCCTGTGGGTCCAAACTTAAGAAGAGTTCAAGAAAAGTTTCACCGAGAATAATCTTTTCTTTAGTGAACAGTTCCAGGGTTTGAAGAAATTCAAGAGAGGTTTCACCGGGAATTAATCCTCTCTGGGGGAAATGAATCTCTTTGACAATTTCTAATAGTGACAATGTGAGAAAAGTTTCACCAGGAATAATTCCTTTATCTTTGTTCCTATTTTGTTTAAGCCCAAGAGAAGGCAAGATTGTATCTGGAAATCCTATGGGGATCTAGTTTTGACTGTATTAAAGAGCGACCAACTGGCTTTACCTAGTTCTAGACCTAGTTGCCGGGGAAAACTCTAAGCAGATATACAAGTATATATACAGTTGATATATGACAAGTATTTAAAAGGATATGAAAGAAGAACTTACAGGTGAGCAAGCTTCCCACAATACAGTTATATATATATATATATATGAAAGCAAGTAAAGTAAAGCTGATAAAAACTTACACGTGAGCAAGCTTCCATGCTGTTCAAACAAATATATACATGTATATGTGCAAGTACATAAAAGAAAGCTGATAAAACTTACATGCGAGCAAGCTTCCATAGCTGTATTGTTAGTTGTTTAAGAAATTAAAGAAAGTTTTGATAATAACTGTATATTTGAACCTAAATCAAAAGGGAAGTTGCTTTTGAAATGATTGTTGGGGCTTATACTCAAAGAGAGTCCCAGAGAGGTTTTCTGTACAGAGGGACGGGTCTTACAACTCAAGGAGAAGCCCAAAAGTTTGAAAAAAGAAAAGAAATGGGACTTACAACACAAGGGTAGGCCCAGTTGATTTTTTGAAAAGGGCGACGATCGCGTTGTGGTTTTATTGAAAGCACAGTGGGACTTATACAATGACTGAGGCTTAAATTATTGTTTTACGTATTTACAAGGGTTGGGTCTTACACTCTATTAGAGGCCCAAAATTGTTTTAAAAGGTTGGTTAGGGTGATAGTGATCAAAACCCTAATTTTTGGTTTTTTTAATGTATTTTTATTGAATAAAAATTCAATTAAAATAATCAAACATATGAAAAAGAGGTTGGAACCTTGGATTTATATTTTGAAAATCATGTTTCATTCATGGGATGATTAAAAAATCATTTGAATTTTGCAAAACCATAAGAAAGAAAATATTTTTAATGTTTAAAAACAAATAAAAATATAATTCTTTACAAAAATATCAAATATATGAAATAAATAATATTTTTGTGAAATTTTCATGGAATAAAATATTTTAACATTTTTGGTAATTTTCAAAAAAAGAACCAATAAAAAATAATTAAAATTGAGAGAGAAATTAATTTTTCAATTAATTAACAAAAACATGAAAATATGAAAAAAAAAATAGAAAAAATAGGGGAAATGGCAAAATGGTCTGGGTGGGGTTTGAACCCACGACCATCAAGCCAAACACACATGCGCGCTACCCATGGGGTGGTGATACATCCGTGTATCAAAACCACCCCATTAAATCATAAGTCATGCCTTGTTTCTAGGCCAGGGCAAGGCAAGGCAAGCTTTTGGGCAATTTACGTGAAGCCTCTAACTTTCTCATTTCTCCATGGATTGGGACAAAATTTAGGTGCATCTGACCTAGAATTTCACAAGGAATTCAATGGTGCTCTTGGTTTTTCAGACGAGGTCCCTATTTTAAAACCCGATAGTGGTTTTGAAATAGGCCTATATTTGCATTTTCTATGCTAACACATGGTACAGGCAAGAATTACATGGCAATTTGGTTCTAACACAACATATATAACATGTATGAGATGTTTATGATCAGTGGACTTCAAAGCAATGCATAATTCAAAGAGTTCAAGTTGTCATGCACTTACCTCTTGGAGCTTTTTGTGCTATCTGCCAAGTTCCTTGTGCTAGAAGTAATTTGATGCTTTGGACACTCTTAATTGATCCCTTAGAAGCTTTTGGAATGGTTAGAACTAGCTGGAATCCCCAAGAACAAGTGGTGGCACTTTCTTGCAAAAGGGGCAAAAGTGACCAATATGTCAACTCTCTCAAATGGTGTTCCAGATGAGGGGAACCAATTTGGACAGTTTGAGGATGATATTTGGAGTGTGTTTGAGGCTTTGTCTGGTTTTAGAAGTGACTGAATCAAGACATGGCTTGAAAAATGAAAAAAGTCAAATTTTGAGGTTTTGGAAGTGGAATTTGTGATTTTGGTGTTTCAGGTCACAAGTGAGTGTTTGAACAGCTTAGATACAACATATTAGAGGTGTTTGGATCATGAGCTGTGATGGAATTGCTCTCTAACTCAAAAACTCAGAGATACCTTGTGAAAGAAGGAATTTTGGCCTAAAGAGAGGGATTTTGAGGAAAGCAAGTGTTGTAGTGCTTTGGTGTACTCAAACTGAGCACAAATAAGCTCTATTTATAGTAGAGCAAGTTTGTTTTGCAAGCAATAGTGAATGGCTGCTGCAGTAGGCCTTTGGCCAATGTTGAGCAAAAGGAATCTCAAGTCTCCTCTAGCCATTGACTTGAGGTTAGGGCACATGCCTATGGTCCTATGATTCAGTGCTGATCCTTGACTCATTCAGTTAGGAATGTGCCAGTCCATGCCACCTTGGTGTATCCATTAAATGCATTGCAACAAAATTGGAGTCTTGGAACCTTTTTAGCCTTTTTAGGTTTGTTATGGCTAAGGTAGATTCTTGGACTTTGGAGGCTTGGGGATCAGATCATTCTCCTTTTCTTTTACCCTCAGATGTGTCCAAAATGATGACAAGGCTTGGAGTTGTTCAATTTTGCCAAATCGAGCAAAACAACAAAATCTGCCAAAATCTGCCTTGCCTAGGACAGTTGGAAATGGTGATCTTGAGGGATTCATATCTCCCTGCTCAGTTGAGTTATGGGAGGCTCTTGTGCTTTTTGGAAAGCCCTCATATGATATAAAACATGTGTGATCATTGTTTGTTTTGAAACTATTTGGATCCAACTGAAAAAACCTCATGAACATTGATGTTCAAGGCTGGTAACTTAGGCAGATTTTCACTAAGTGTTGGAAAAAGTGTCATTTTCACGTTTTTGTCATTTTGATCACTCCATAACTTAAAATCCATAAAGAATTGGAGTCTGAGGCAGTTGAAGCTTTTGT
The DNA here is from genome assembly GCA_022829125.1 of Lathyrus tuberosus. NCBI lineage: Eukaryota > Viridiplantae > Streptophyta > Magnoliopsida > Fabales > Fabaceae > Lathyrus > Lathyrus tuberosus. The sequence goes on from JALAZF010000032.1 coordinate 5,584,040, forward strand.
AGAGTGTAGCAAGACCTACAAATCCAGCTTTGGATCACCCAAAATGGTTGCTTGGATCTCAAGTTATGGTCCTTGGAAGTTGGTACCAAAATCACTTTTGTTCCATAACTTAGAACAATTTTGGTTTCTCAAGGTTGCCCCTTTTGCAAGAAACCTCACTTTTCTTAATTTTTCTTGATGGATGATGATCAATATCATACATTAACATTATTTTTGACTTAGGGGAACCATATTTGTGAAAATTTCCAAAAAGCCAAACTTGATTTTAGGCACAGTTGACTTTTTATTGGATGAAATCCAAACTGTGCGATCCTTTGTGAAATCAAGTCCTTGACCTAAATCAAACCTAATGGATGGATTCCATAGGTGATATAGGGTGTATTGAATCATGTCCCAAGGTTTGGGAGCATGTCCAGGTCAAAAGTCAAAGGTACAATTGACTTTTTCCTTCAAAACCCTAATTGTGGTCCAGAAGAAAATGAAACTTGTGAATCAAGCTTTTTGGATCAATCCATTGTTGGAAATGGATCAATGTAGTGTATTTGAGGCCCTCAAATCACGTCTTGAGGTCTTGGCTCATGCTTTGTCCCAAAAGTCAACTTAGGGGTGAATTAGGTCAAGAAACCCTAATTCCTGATTTTTGGTGAATGCATCCCCTGAGGTTAAATTGACTTGATGATTGGGTCCATGAGGTCCCTTAGAGTATCTTGGGTTGTGCTTTGAAGCATTGGCTCATGCCCAGAGGGAAAATTCCATCTGGAGGCCTTGGTCGACCAAAACCCTAATTTGGTGACACTGGCGATCTTGAGGCTTGATCCACTTGGAATGTTGCAACCTTGTGCTTGATTCTTGATGTGGGAGTCCTCTTGATCCTTTATGGGTGTTTATGAGGTTAGATAAGTTTGAAGATCATGTCATTTCTTGATCGATCCTTTGTCTAAGTGCTCTGAGAGGGCCTGAAGCCCTAATTCTTGATTATAGTGAATGCTCAATCATCTTTGAGGAGATTGATGAGGCATGAAAGTACATCCGTATTGTGATGATGATTTGCACAATGATGGGAAATTTTGGTGGTCAAAATTTGGGGTATGACAATGACAACTCTGTTTCACGACATGATGCACAAAGAAATCAAAGTGTATGTCGATGATATGATTGCCAAATCTAAAATAGAAGAAGAGCATGTGACACACCTGTCAAAGTTATTCGAGCGTTTGAGAAAATACAAACTCTGCTTGAATCCAAACAAATTCACGTTTGGTGTCCGCTCGGGAAAACTTTTAGGGTTCATCGTCAGCCAGAAAGGAATTGAGGTTGATCCTGACAAGGTCAAGGCCATTTAAGAAATGCCTTCTCCAAAGACTGAGAAACAAGTCCGAGGATTTTTGGGACGTCTGAATTACATTTCCAAATTCATATCCCTCGTGACCGCGACATGCGCGCCGATTTTCAAGCTCCTCAGAAAGAATCAAAGCTGTGTATGGACAGAAGATTGCCAAAAAGCTTTCGACAGTATCAAAGAGTATCTGTTGAACCCACCAATTATGTCACCTCCAGTAGAGGGAAGACCATTGATCATATACCTAACAGTCTTGGAAGACTCTATGGGTTGTGTACTTGGCCAACAAGACGAAACAAAAAGAAAAGAGTCTGCCATCTACTATTTAAGCAAGAAATTCACCGACTATGAAACTCGGTATACTATGCTTGAGAAAACTTGTTATGCTCTGGCTTGGACAGCCAAACGTCTTCGCCAGTACATGATTTGTCACACTACTTGGTTAATCTATGAAATGGATCCGATCAAGTATGTCTTTGAAAAACCTGTTCCTACGGGAAGGATCGCCCGTTGGCAGATGCTGTTATCAGAATAATACATCGAGTACCATTCTCAGAAAGCTGTCAAAGGGAGTATTTTAGCCGATCATTTGGCTCATCAACCGATTGACGATCAGGAACCAGTCGGATTTTACTTCCCAGACAAATATGTCATGTATTTCAAAATGAAATATTGCGATGAACCGCTAACCAGTGTAGGGCCAGAACCAGGTTCCCAATGGGGACTAATCTTTGACGGAGCTGTCAATAATTATGGAAACGGAATTAGAGCAATCATCGTAACACCTTGTAATACCCCAAATTTTTACCACCAAGATTTACCATCATTGTGAAGATCATTACCACAGTATGGATACACCATCATGCCTCATCAATCTCCTCAAGGATTGTTGAGCATTCACCATAATCAAGAATTAGGGTTTCAAGCCCTCTCAGAGTACTTAGACAAAGGATCAAACAAGAAATGACATGACCTTCAACTTGTCTAAACCTCTCAAACACCCATAAGAGATCAAGAGAACTCCCACATTAAGAATCAAGCACAAGGTTGCAACATTCTAAGTGGATCAAGCCTCAAGATCGCCAGTGTCACCAAATTAGGGTTTTGGTCGACCAAGGCCTCCAGATGAAAATTTTCATCTGAGCATGAGCCAATGTTTCAAAATATAACCCAAGATACTCCAAGGGACCTCATGGACCCAATCATCAAGTCAATTTAGCCTCAGGGGATACATTCAGAAAAAATCAGGAATCAGTGTTTCTTGACCTAATTCACCCCTAAGTTGACTTTTGAAGCAAAGCATGGGCCAAGACCTCAAGACATGATTTAAGGGCTTCAAATACACCACATTGATCCATTTGCAACAATGGATTGATCCAAGAAGCTTGATTCACAAGTTTCAATTTCATCTGGACCACAATTAGGGGTTTGAAGGAAAAGTCAACTGTATCTTTGACTTTTGACAAAGACATGCTCCCAAACCTTGGGACATGATTCAATACACCCTATAACACCTATGAAATCCATTCATTAGGTTTGATTTAGGTCAAGGACTTGATTTCACAAAGGATCGCACAGTTTAGATTTCATCCGATAAAAAGTCAACTGTGCACAAAATCAAGTTTGACTTTTTGGAAATTTTCACAAATATGGTTCCCCTAAGTCAAAAATAATGTTAATGTATGGCATTGATCATCATTCATTAAGAAAAATAAAGAAAAGTGAGGTTTCTTGCAAAAGGGGCAACCATAAGAAACCAAAATTTTTCTAAGTTATGGAACAAAAGTAATTTTGTACCAACTTTGCAAGGTCATAACTCCTAAACCACAAGGCCTTTTTCTTCCATTCAAAGCTCAAATGAAATTCCATCTGACATACTTTAAAAATGTCATCTGCAAGCGATTCCAAATCCTCATGGATTTTAAGTTATGGACTGATCAAAATAGCAAAAATGAAGAAAATGATACTTTTCCAACACTTAGTGAAAATTTGCCTAAGTTACCAGCCTTGGACACCAATGTTCATGAGGATTTTTCAATGGGATCCAAATAGTTTCAGGACAAACTATGATCACACATGTATTGTATCATATGAGGGCTTTCTAAAAAGCACAAGAGCCTCCCATAACTCAACCTGAGCAGGGAGATATGATCCCCTCAAAATCACCATTTCCAACTGTCTTGTACAAGGCAGAATTTGACATTTTTGTTCGAATTGGAAAAATCATACAAATTCAAGCCTTGTCATCCATTTGGACACATCAGAGGATAAAATCCAAGGGGAATGATCTGATCCCCAAGCCTCCCAAGTCCAAGAATCTACATATAGCCATAACAATTCTAAAAAGGCTAAACAGTGCAAAAGAATCCAATTTTGTTTCCAAGCATTCAATGGATGCATCAAAGTGACATGGACTGAGACATTCCTAACTGAATAAGTCAAGATTCAGCTCTGAATCAAAGGAACATAGGCCAGTTCCTTAACCTCAAGTCAATGGCTAGAGGAGACTAAAGATTCCCTTGGATCAACATTGGCCAAAGGCCTGTACCAGCTGCCATTCACTATTTCTTGCAAAACAAACTTGTTGCACTATGAATATAGCTCATTTGTGATCAGTTTGAGTACACCAAAGCACTACAACTGATGTTTTCCTCAAAATCTCCCTCTTTAGGCCAAAATGCCTTCTTTTGCAAGTCATCTCTGAGTTTTTGAGTTAGAGAGCAATTCCACCACAGCTCATGATCCAAACACATCCAATATGTCATATCTAAGTTGTTCAAACACTCACCTTTGATCTGAAACACCAAAATCAGAAAGTCAACCTCCAAAACCTCAAAATTCGACTTTTCTGCACTTTTCAAGCCATGTCTTGATTCAGTCGCTTCCAAAACCAAACCAGGCCTCAAACACACTCCAAATATCATCCTCAAACCGTTCGAACTGGTTTCCCTCATTTGGAACACCATTTGAGAGAGTTACTTTCTTGGTCACTTTTGCCCCTTTTGCAAGAAAGAGCCAATTCTTGTTCCTGAGGATTCCAGGTGGTTTTGATCATCCTAAAAGCTTCTAAGGGATCAATTAAGAGTGTTCAAAGCATTGAATTACTTCTGGGACAAGGAACTTGACAGATAGCACAAGAAGCTTCAAGAGGTAAGTACATCACAACTTGAACTCTTTAAATCATGCATTGCTTTGAGGTCCATTGATCATGGACCTCTCATACATATCATATATGATGTGTTTGAACCAATTTACCATGCTATTGCTGCCTGTATGATGAGATAGCATAGAACATGCAAATTTAGGCCTATTTTGAAATCACTATCGGATTTTAAAATGGAGACATTTTCTGAAAATTCCAAGGGCACCATCGGATTCCTCATGAAATTCTAGGCAGGATACACCTAAATTTTGTCCCAATCCATGGAGAAATGAGAAAGTTAAAGGCTTCATGCAAATTGCCAAAACTAGGCCTTGCCTTGGGCAAGGGCCAGGCCATGGCGCCTTGGCCAGGCCTAGAAACAAGTTACCCATATGTATTTATGGGGTGGTTTTGATACACGGATGTATCACCACCCCAGTGGTAGCGTGCATGTGTGTTTGGCCAAGAGGTCGTGGGTTCAAGACCCACCCAGACCATTTTGTCATCTTTTCATATTTTTGGCTATTTTTCATATTTTGTGGTTTTTATTAATTAATTCCAAAATTAATTCCTCTTTCAATTTTAATCATTTTTTATTGGTTCTTTTTTTCAAAATTCCCAAAAATGTTAAAACATTTTATTCCACAAAAAATTCACAAAAATATTATATATTTTATATATTTGGTATTTTGTAAAGAATTATGTTTTTATTTTTTTTAAACATTTAAAAATATTTCTTTCTCTTGATTTTGCAAATTCAAATGATTTTCAAATCATTCTATGAATGAAACATGATTTTTCAAACATTAATCCAAGATCACAACTTGTTTTTCACACATGTTTGGTAATTTTGATCATTTTAATTGAATTTTTATTCAATTAAAATACATTTTAAAATCAAATTAGGGGTTTGATTATTTTCACCCTCATAAATCTTTTACAAAACACTTTAGGGCCTCTAATAGAGTGTAAGACCCAATCCTTGTTGTACATAAATAATTTGGGCCTCAGTCATTGTATAAGTCCCACTGTGTTTTCAAAATCTCGGCGCAATCGTCGCTTTTCAAAATATTTTCATCTGGGCCTACCCTTGTGTTGTAAGTCCCATTTCTTTACTTTTTCAAACACTTTGGGCCTCTCCTTGAGTTGTAAGACCCAACCCTCTTTGTAAATAAACCTTTTTGGGCCTCAGTCATTGTATAAGTCTCGATACAATTTTCAGTATAAGCCCCCAATAATCTTTTCAAAACAACTTTCCCTTGTGATTTAGGTTCAAATTCATAGTTGTTATCAAAACTTTTCTTTAATTTCTTGAACAACTAACCATACAGCTGTTACAATGGAAGCTTGCTCGCCTGTAAGTTTTAACAGCTTTCTTTTACATACTTGAACACACACACACACACACACACACACACACACACACACACACACATATATATATATATATATATATATATATATTTGTTTGTGCTGGAAGCTTGCTCACCTGTAAGTCCTCCTACCCTCTTTTACATACAGTATATATTTCATCTGTATATAGATGCCTGTATATTATCTGCTTAGAGTTTTCCCCGGCAATTAGGTCTAGGATTAGATAAAGCCAGTGATCACTCTTTCAACACAGTCAAAACTAGTTCCCCATAGGAATTCCAGATACAGTCTTGCCTCCTCTTGGGCTCATACAATATGGAACAAAGAGAAAGGCATTATTCCCGGTGAAACTTTTCTCAGACTGTCACTATTAGAAAATTGTCAAAGAAGTTCATTTTCCCCATAGAGGATTAATTCCCGGTGAAACCTCTCTTGAATTTCTTCAAACCCTAGAACTGTTCACTAAAGAAAAGATTATTCCAGGTGAAACTTTTCTTGAACTGTTCTTAGGTTTTGACCCACAGGCTTCCTAAAAGTATCCCCAGCCTCCTCTCGGGCTTTGTACAAGGACCCTCCGGCTTCTTAGAAGTTCTCATGCCTTCTCTTGGGCTTATTAAGGACCATGAAGACCTCTTAAAGGTATATGACGGAACCTAGTCATCCTTTGTTAGAGCAGTCTTTCTAAAGAGTCAAAACCTTGGACAATTTAGGGTTGATTCTCATCCCTTAAAATACCAGCCTCCTCTTGGGCATCATACAAAGATAAACTCTTCCATGCCAGTAGACTTGGACAGTCTAATCTCCTCTTGGATCTCAAAGACATTCTCAAGTTCCCTACAAACACAGGAAAAAACCCTGGTCATTTAACCAATCTCCAGCTGAGTTAAAACTCTCACAGGATCTAAAACTCAGTCTTTCATCCTAAATTTCCCAGCTAGGGTCAACCTATCATCAGGATAACACTATCCCAACTCAGAACCTCAAGGAATCTGATACCTCAACTCTTCTATAATCCTCAGCAAGATTTGATTGCCCATTTTGGACCTGCCTCTGGATCTCAATAATCCTCAGCAGAAGCCAGCCTCCTCTTAGGCTTTGTATAATGATTTTTCCTTAGCAGAGTTAGCTTTAAAAGCACCCTCTTGTTGAGTCAATCTCCTAAAATCACTCTCTTGTTGAGCCCGTCTCTTTTCAGTCCCAATCTTGGGCTTTGTACAAGACATATAAAAACACTCGCTTGTTGAGTCAAATAATAAAAAACACTCTCTTGTTGAGTCAATCAATCCTTTTTAGCCTCAATCTTGGGCTTTGTACAAGACATATAAACTCTCTCTTGTTGATTCAATCAGTCCTTTTCAGCTTCAATCTTGGGCTTTGTACAAGACACCCACATAAGCACTCTCTTGTTGAGTCAGCCCTTTTTAGCCTCAATCTTGGGCTTTGTACAAGACACATATAAATCTCCCTAAGCAGAGTCAATCTTCTTTTCAGCCTTAATCTTAGGCTTTATACAAAATAAATCACACTCTCCGGCAGAGTCAATCTTCTTTTTTATCCTCAATCTTGGGCCTTGTACAAGACAGATAAAACCTCTCACCACTAGAGTCAGTTTCCTTTTTTTGCCTCAATCTTGGGCTTTGTACAAGACACATACAAATATTCTCCAGTGGAGTCAAAAATCTCCTTTTAGCCTCAATCTTGGCCTTTGTACAAGTTAGACAAAATATTTCCCCAGGAATGTCAGCTTTCAGCCTCCTCTTAGGCTTTGCATAATGATATCCCCCAAAGAGTCAATCTCTTTTAGCCCCAATCTTGGGCTTTGTACAAGACATATATAAGCACTCTTTTGTTGAGTCAGTCTTTTCCAGCCTCCTCTTAGGCATTGTATAAGGATTTCCCCAGTTGAGTCAATCAATCTCTTAGCTTCAACCTTGGGCTTTGATCAAGGCACACAAAAACCAACATCCCCTCAGAGAAAAATCAATCACCCAACAGTTGTGATAAACAGACGAGATGTCTCCCTTTAGAGATGAAAAATTCTTTTTCAGTCAAACCTTTAGCTTCAATCTTGGGCTTTGAACAAGACATAAATACAACCTTTAGCTTCAATCTTGGGCTTTTAACAAGACACCAGACATCTTTTTCCTCCCATAGAATAGGAGGAACTACGATTGCTCTGATTTCCCTGTTATCTTTAACGGGAATACGTAGGCATAAGATTGCAAAATCTTAGCGAGCATACCAATCAAAAACTTTAGGTCCAGTACCTTCACTTACTAAAGACATCGAAACAAACCCGAAATCAACAAAAAACTCTCTCTCTCAAAACCTCCCAAAGGAGAAACTTTCCCAACCCACAACAGACAAACACCAGTAAGTAGAAAACAGTAAGTATAATTGCTAACAACCTGTGGATAACCACATATAGGATGGGTAATTGACAACTCCCTATTGTATAACCTGACCTCGGACCCCCCAATCTCTTAAGAATTTATTAAATAAAACATTTGCATGCAAGGTTAGTTTTAAATAGCTTCCCTTTCCTTTCCAGCTTCATAGGATAAATAAGAAATCAGAAAGTAGCACCCCACTCCTACCATTGCGGTGAGGAAAACCCATGGAGATATGGTGGTCGCGTCACCGACAAAAAACATACGCTACACACCTCAGGGTACCCACATTCCTTTCACTGCCTGACTGACATTCAAGTGCAGAAACAACGAGGCCGAATAGGAAGCTTGTATCATGGGTCTCGAAGAAGCGATTGCCTTAAGGATTAAGAACTTGGATGTGTATGGAGACTCGGCCCTAGTTATCAATCAGATCAAAGGAGATTGGAACACATAACAATCAGGACTGATTCCTTACAAAGATTACGCAAGAAGGTTGTTGCCATTCTTCAATAGAATAGAGTGTCATCATATCCCTCATGACGAAAATCACATGGCTGATGCATTAGCCATTCTCTCCTCCATGATTAGTGTAGGTCAATAGAACGACGTACCTAAGATTGACATAATGCGCCTTGAAAGGCCCGCTTACATCTTCCTGATTGAGGCAGTCATAGACGACAAACCTTGGTATCAGGATATCAAATGCTTCCTTCAGAAACAAGAGTACCCGCTTGGGGCATCCAAAAAAGACAGGAAGACTCTTAGAAGGCTGGCAGGCAACTTCTTCCTGAGTGGTGATACACTTTACAAGAGAAAATTCGACATGGTTTTGCTCAGATGCGTAGACAGACTAGAAGTAAACATGCTGATGAAAGAGATTCACGAAGGATCCTTTAGCACTCATGCCAACGGACACACAATAGCGAGAAAAATTCTGAGAGCAGGGTACTATTGGCTGACAATGGAATCCGATTGCTACAAGTACATGAGGAAGTGTCACAAGTGTCAAATATACGCTGACAAAATCCATGTACCGCCAACGTCTCTCAAAGTTCTTTCTTCTCCATGGCCTTTTTCTATATGGGGAATCGACATGATTGGCACGATCGAACCCAAGGCTTCAAACGGACATTGGTTCATCCTGGTAGCCATTGACTACTTCACCAAGTGGGTCGAAGCAGCGTCATACACCAATGTAACCCGACAAGTCGTGGTCCGATTTATCAAAAACAATCTCATCTGCCGTTATGGTGTTCCAAGCCAGATCATTACTGACAATGGATCTAACTTGAACAACAAGATGATGAAAGAGTTATGCGCTAAGTTCAGGATTGAACACCATAACTCGTCTCCCTACCGACCTAAGATGAACAGAGTGGTAGAAGCGGCTAACAAGAACATCAAGAAGATTGTTGTAACCTACAAAGATTGGCATGAAATGTTACCCTTTGCTCTTCACGGTTATCGCACATCTGTCCGCACTTCAACAAGGGCAACCCCTTTCTCTCTAGTATATGGCATGGAAGCAGTGCTTCCCATAGAAGTAGAGATCCCATCGATCCAGGTATTGATGGAAGTTAAGCTAACAGAAGCAAAATGGTATCAAAGTTGACACGACGAACTGAACCTAATCGAATAAAAGCGAATAACGGCTCTATGCCATGGTCAGTTGTATCAGCAGAGAATGAAGAAGGCGTTCGACCAAAAGGTTCGACCTCGCGTCTTCAGAAAAGGAGACCTCGTGCTCAAGAAGATACAATTATTCCTCACTGATTCCCAGGGCAAATAGACTCTGAATTACGATGGCCCCTATATGGTCAAGAAAGCCTTCTCAGGCGGCGCTTTGAGACTCGCGACCATGGATGGAGAGGAATTTACCTACCCCACGAATGTTGACGTAGTCAAGAAATACTTCGTCTAAATAAAATAAAATAAAACATCTCGGTGGATTGAAAACTCGAAAGGGCGGGCCAGGAAAAAATTAGAGACACAAGCAAAAGTCATCCCGATGGATTGGAAATCTCAAAGTACAATCTAGGCAAAAATTAGGAATTCATGGCAAGTAACTATGTCCGACAAGGTTAAATCCCCAGCGGTAATACCATTTGTCAAAAGACTCCAGTCAAGGTCATCTTCGACAGAGGCTCAGGATGTCCAGAATTCAAAGTTCGTAGAAGGATAACAGTCATTATGTTTCAATGTAACCCCTTTCCCTTAAAATTACCATTTTCTAAACTTTGTAAATACTCTATGGGATCACGCGCTTGGCTGATTTCCATCCTATCAATAAAATTTGAGCCCTAGTGCTTTTGTTTGCAATTCTCATTTGTTTTAGCTTTACAGATTGACATTTTTAACATGATCAACGATTCTTGAAATAAAACAAAAATGAATTTAATTGTCAAAAAAATTTCTGCTTTTTGAATAAAGATGGCAATTCTTTTTTACTGATGAACATCGAAAAGAACATTGATCGCTTCTCCGAAGATGATTGAACCTCAAAGTGCAGAATCAAAGTACTCATTCTAAACCAGTACACCTGAATGAAGGATCAACTATTTCGGATGTGATTTTCCCATCTGATATTCCGACAGAGTTCTTACCTCTTAAGACCGATTGACGACTTTTCTCCCCCACAGGGACTACCTATCCTAAGCAAGGCATGATTTCTATTTTGAACCAGTGATACTTTTCATCCCCCACCGTGGCCAGGTATCCAGTCGTGTTCATCTATTAGTCTGTATGTCACATCAGTTTTGTCAGCATAAACATACATACATCATGCATAATTGATTCACATTCATAATCATATTGCATCACTATCGCTCTGGTCAGTCTTATCCCCAAGTGATAACGTCCTCCCGCCAGTAAGGTTGTCAGTGATTTCCTCGTCAGGAAACGTAACGTCTAAAGCAATCTCTCCCCAGTTTATTTCTGGATTGGAGACGGTTCTTGACCACTTTGATAACTTGAACCTCTGAAAGGCAAGAAGACATTCGAAAAACGTCACTCTTCACCATTGAAGATGATATTTTCGCTTTCATGTATTAAGGAAAATCCCCAGAGAAATCCTCTCAACTGAAGACTCTCGGCAATACATCGGTTTTTCTCCCAAGAAATTCTATGTTAATGAAGTCATCAGCATCTCAAAATTGGATTACATCACATGGCATTTCTCCGAAAAGATCTCGAAGAAAAGTATGATGTAATATCCCCGAGCGAAAAACGGTCTCTCAATAGACTCGTTTTCCCCCAGTAGAGTCAACAAATGGCATCTCCAACAGAGAAGTTTGCACACCTCTACAACTCAGACAAATGGGTCCCCCCAGCAAGTCTGACCTCAACTTTTTTCCCATCAAATGGCGTCTCCCCAGTAGAAAACTCGGCGAGAAGTTTGATGAAAACCGCTACACATAGCGCCCCTTGTCAAGGAAGAAACTCGACAAGAAGAAACTTAGACCAGTTCCATGGCTGAAGACCAGGATCGAGGGGAAGTTTATTTCAAAAAAACTAAGACCAGTTCCGTGGCTGAAGACCAGGATCGAGGGGAAGTTTATTTCAAAAAAACTAAGACTAGTTCTATGGCTGAAGACCAGGATCGAGGGGAAGTTTATCAAGAAACTGAGACCAGTTTCGTGGCTGAAGACCAGGATCAAGGGGAAGTTTATTTAAAAAAAAAAACTAAGACCAGTTCCATGGCTGAAGACCAGGATCGAGGGGAAGTTTATTTCAAAAAAAAACTAAGACCAGTTCCGTGGCTGAAAACTAGGATCAAGGGGAGGTTTTACCCTTTTCTAATTGACATTACTTAGCAAAAGAATACGGGTGAGCAAATCGCTAACATTCATAACCACTGTCAAAATTTTAGGTATTCCGATATTTAATCCTCTTGCACCCTGAATGTCTGAATATCTTCGCCATTCACACCTTCGGGTCCAAGAAGATTAAATAGGGGCATCTGTCATACCCCAAATTTTGACCACCAAGATTTCCCATCATTGTGCAAATCATTGCCACAATATGGGTGTACTTCCATGCCTCATCAATTTCCTCAAGGATTGTTGAGCTTTCACTACTACCAAGAATTAGGGTTTGGGCCCTCTTTGAGCATTTGGGCAAAAGATCAATCAAGAAATGACATGATCTTCAACTTGTCTAACCTCTCAAACACCCATAAGGGATCAAGAGGACTCCCACATCAAGAATCAGGCACATGAAGGCCACATTCCAAGTGGATCAAGCCTCGAGATCGCCAGTGTCACCAAATAGGGTTTTGGTCGACCAAGGCCTCCAGATGAAAATTTTCTTCTGTCCATGAGCCAATGCTTCAAAGCACAACCCAAGATACTCCAAGGGATCTCATGGACCCAATCATCAAGTCAATTTAGCCTCAGGGGATGCATTCATAAAAAATCAGGAATTAGGGTTTCTTGACCTAATTCACCCCTAAGTTGACTTTTGAGGCAAGGCATGAACCAAGACCTAAAGACATGATTTGAGGGCCTCAAATACACTACATTGATCCATTTACAACAATGGATTAATCCAAGAAGCTTGGTTCACAAGTTTCAATCTCATCTGGACCACAATTAGGGTTTTGAAGAAAAAGTCAACTGTATCTTTGACTTTTGACCAAGACCTGCTCCCAAACCTTGGGACATGATTCAAGACACCCTAAAAACGCCTATGGAATCTAACCATTAGGTTTGAATTGGGTCAAAAAACTTGATTGCACAAAGAATCACACAGTTTGGATTTCATCTGACAAAATGTTAACTGTGCACAAAATCAAGTTTGACTTTTTGGAATTTTTCACAAATATGGTTCCCCTAAGTCAAAAACAATGTTAATGTATGGTATAGATCATAATTCATCAAGAAAAATCAAGAAAAGTGAGGTTTCTTGCAAAAAGGGCAACCTTGAGAAACCAAATTTTTTCTAAGTTATCGAACAAAAGTGGTTTTTACCCAACTTTGCAAGGTCATAACTCTTAAGCCGCAAGGCCTTTTTCTCCCATTCAAAGCTCAAATGAGAGTCCATCTAACATACTTCAAATATGTCAACTACAAGAGATTCCAAATCCTCATGGATTTTGAGTTATGGATTGATCAAAATCACAAAAAGTGAAAATGGCCACTTTTTTCAACACTTATGAAATTTTCAATAAGTCAGAATCTGTCTTACTTTTTCCAAAATGTTGAGGCATTTTTCACTTTGATCCAAGCTGAACCAAGACCAACTTTGAACATCAAAGTTGAAATATGCCATGAGGGTTTTCCAACAAGTACCAGATCATCTCCATATTCAATTTGAGTAGGAAGTTCCAACCCTTGGAACATGGCATCAAGGACTGATTTTGTCAAGGCAGATTATAGGTCATTTGCTCGATTTGGCCAAATCAGATAATTACAAGCCTTATCATCCATTTGGACACCTCAAGGGATAAAATCAAAGAGGAATGATCTGATCCACAAGCCTCCCAAGTCTAAGGAACTACATGGGCCTAAAAAGGCTAAAAAGCTCAAAGACTCCAATTTTGTTTCAAAGCATTCAATGGATACATCAAGGTGGCATGGACTGAAGCAAACCTAACTGAATGAGTCAAGATTCAACTCTGAGCCAAAGGACCATAGGCCTGTGCCCTAACCTCAAGTCAATGGCTAGAGGAGACTAAAGATGCCTTTTGATCAACATTTGCAAAAGGACTTTCCAAGCTGCCATTCACTATTCCTTGCAAAACAAACTTGCTCTACTATAAATATAGCTCATTTGTGGTCAGTTTGAGTACACCAAAGCACTACAACACTTGTTTTCCTCAAAATCTTTTTCCTTATGCAGAAATACCTTCTTTTGCAAGTCATATATGATTTTTCGAGTTAGAGAGCAATTCCACCACAGATCATGATCCAAACACATCCAATGTATCATATATAAGTTTATCAAACACTCATCCTTGATCTGAAACACCAAAATCAGAAAGTCAACCTCCAAAACCTCAATTTTTGACTTTTTTGCATTTTTCAAGCCATGTCATGATTCATTCACTTTCAAAACCAAACAAAGCCTCAAACACACTCTAAATATCATCCTCAAACTGTCCCAAATGGTTTCCCTCATCTGGAACATCATTTGAGTGAGTTACCATTTTGGTCACTTTTGCCACTTTCGCAAGAAAGAGCCAATTCTTGTTCCTGAGGATTCCAGCTGGTTTTGATCATCCTAAAAGCTTCTAAAGGATCAATCAAGAGTGTCTAAAGCATTGGATTACTTCTGGCACAAGGATCTTGACAGATAGCACAAGGAGCTTCAAGAGGTATGTGCATCACAACTTGAACTCTGTAAATCATGCATTGCTTTGATGTCCATTGATCATGGACATCTCATACATATCATATGTGTTGTGTTTGAACCAATTTGCCGTTCTATTGTTGCCTGTATAATGAGATAGCATAGAACATGCAAATCTAGGCCTATTTTGAAACCACTATCGGGTTTTAAAATAGGGACATCTTTAGAAAAATCTAAAAGCAGCATTGGATTCCTGATGAAATTCTAGGCAGGGTACACCTAAATTTTGTTCAAATCCATGGAGAATTGAGGAAGTTGGAGCCTTCATGCAAATCCACCAAAACATGGTTTTTTTCCTTGGCCAGGCCTAAAAACCAAGTCACCCTCATATATTCATGGTGTGGTTTTGATACACGGATGTATCACCACCCCAGTGGTAGCGCGCATGTGTGTTTGGTTGGGAGGTCGTGGGTTCAAGACCCACCCATACCATTTTGCCATTTTCCCTCATCTTTGCTATTTTTCACATTTTTTATGGTTTTTATTAATTAATTCCAAAATTAATTTCTCTCTCAATTTTAATTATGTTTTATTGGTTCGTTTTTTGAAAATTCACAAAAATGTTAAAATATTTTATTCTACAAAAATCTCACAAAAATATTATTAATTTCATCTATTTGGTATTTTTGTATAGAATTATATTTTTATTTGTTTTTAGGCATTTAAAAATATTTCTTTCTCTTGATTTTGCAAATTCAAATGATTTTCAAATCATTCTATGAACAAAACATGATTTTTCAAACATTAATCCAAGATCACAACTTGTTTTCACACATGTTTGATTATTTTGATCATTTTAATTGAATTTTTATTTAATTAAAATGCTTTTTTAAATCAAATTAGGGTTTTGGCTTATTTTAACCCTCACAAATTTTTTTTTTCAAAACTCTTTGGGCCTCTTATAGAGTGTAAGACCCAATCCTCGTTGTACATAAACCTTTATGGGCCTCAGTCATTGTATAAGTCCCACTGTGTTTTCTAAGACTGCGGTGCGATCGTCACCCTTTAAACAAAAATCATTTGGGCCTCTCCCTGAGTTGTAAGCCCATTCTCTTTTTTTTTAAATCACTTTGGGCCTCTTGATAGAGTGTAAGTCCCATCCCTTTGTAAATAAACCATTTTTGGGCTTCAGACATTGTATAAGTCCCGATACGATTTCAAAAATCTCGGCGCGATCGCCGTTTTCAAACAAAATCATATGGGCCTACCTTTATGTTGTAAGTCCCATTTCTTTTCTTTTTCAAACACTTTGGGCCTCTTAATAGAGTGTAAGACCCATCTCTTTGTACAGAAAACCTTTTTGGGCCTCAGTCGTTGTATAAGTCCCGATACAATTTTCAGATCAACGGTACGATTACTGTTTTTCATCTGGGCTTCTCCTTGAGTATAAGCCCCAATCTTCTTTTCAAAACAACTTTCCCTTTTGACTTAGGTTCAAATTCATAGTTGTTATCAAAACTTTCTTTAATTTCTTGAACTAGTAACCATACAGCTGTTACAATGGAAGCTTGTTCACCTGCAAGTTTTATCAGCTTTCTTTTACATACTTGTGTGTGTATATATATATATATATATATATATATATATATATATATATTTGTTTGTAATGCTGGAAGCTTGCTAACCTGTAAGTCCTCCTACCCTCTTTTACATACAATATATATTTCATTTGTATATATATGCCTGTATATCTTGCTTAGAGTTTTCCCCGAAAATTAGGTCTAGGATTTGATAAAGCCAGTGGTCACTCTTTCAACATAGTCAAAACTAGTTCCCCATAGGAATTTCCATATACAGTCTTGCCTCCTCTTGGGCTTATACAATATGGAACAGAGAAAGACATTATTCCCGGTGAAACTTTTCTCAAGACTATCACTACTAGAAATTTGTCAAAGAAATTCATTTCCCCTAGAGAGGATTAATTCCCGGTGAAACCTCTCTTGAATTTCTTCAAACCCTAGAACTATTCACTAAAGAAAAGATTATTTTCGGTGAAACTTTTCTTGAACTTTTCTTAAGTTTGGACCCACAGGCTTCCTAAAAGCATCCCAGCCTCCTCTTGGGCTTTGTACAAGGACCCTCAGGCTTCTTAGAAATTCTCATGCCTCCTCTTGGGCTTAGTACAAGGACCCAAAGACCTCTTACAGGTGTAGGACAGAACCTAGTCATCCTTTGTTAGAGCAGTCTTTCCAAAGAGTCAAAACATCAAACCAATTTAGGGTTGATTCTCATCCCTTAAAACACCAGCCTCCTCTTGGGCATCATACAAAGATAAACCTTTTCATGCCAGTAGACTTGGACAGTCTCATCTCCTCTTGGATTTCAAAGAAACCCTCAAGTTTCCCAAAAGTACAGGATAAACCCTGATCATCTCATCAATCACCAGCAGAGTTTAAACCTCCATAGGTTTCAAAACTCAATCTCTAAAATCCTCACTTAGAATTTCCCCAGCTAGTGTCAAATCACTATCTCTAAACCTTTATCAGAACCTCAAGGCATCTGATATTTCAACTCTTCTGTAATCCTCTGCAAGAGTTGATTCCTCAATATGGGCCTGCCTTTGGATTTCAATAGTCCTTAGCAGGAGTTAGCCTCCTCTTAGGCTTTGTATAAAGATATTTCCTTACTCTCTTGTTGAGTCAGTTTCTTTTCAACCTCAATCTTGGGATTTGTACAAGACACCCATATAAACACTCTCTAGCTGAGTCAGTCAAATATTTTTTAGCCTCAATCTTTTTCTTTGTACAAGACACATATAACATCTCCCTAAGCAGAGTTAATTCTCTTTCCATCCTCAATCTTGGGCTTTGTACAAGACAAATCTTACTCTTCAGCAGAGTAAAAAAAACCCTCTTTTAGCCTCAATCTTGGGCTTTGTACAAGACAGATAAAACCTCTCACCAGTAGAGTCAATTTCCCATTTTAGCCTCAATCTTGGGCTTTGTACAAGACAGACAAAATATTTCCCCGGAAAAGTCAATTTCCAGCCTCCTCTTAGGCTTTGTATAATGATATCCCCAAAAAAGTCAGTCTCTTTTTAGCCTCAATCTTGGGCTTTGTACAAGACACATATGGAATCTCCCTAGTAGAGTCAATTCTCTTTCAGCCTCAATCTTGGGCTTTATACAATACAGATAATAATCTCCCAAGTGGATTCAATCAACCTTTTAGCTTCAACCTTGGGCTTTGATCAAGACACACAAAAATCAACATTCCCTTAAGAGGAAATCAAAATCTCTCTGTAGGAAGACATTTCTCTGTACAATCACACATCAAAATAGAAAATCAAACAAACCTTAATCCCAGATAACTACTGTAAGTGGCACACTTGTTAATTCTAAAATCCAAGTTGTGGTCCCTCTTTATCTTGGTAAAAAACCTTCTTTCATCTAATTGCTGTAAGTGGCAAGCCTCTGGATTATTTCATCCAAGCCAATGTCCCTCTTTTAGCATGAAAGACTCCTAAGGAAAAATGGCATTACTCTACACTGAGTTAAAGTTTCCTCCTTCAGGACAAATCCCTCATAAAGGAAATTATGGCATTGCTGGATACACATATCCCAGTTAAAGTAATTCTTCTTTATAATCAGTCACCCAACCGTTGTGATAAACAGATGAGATATCTCCCTTAGAGATGACAAATTCTCTCTCAGTCAAACCTTTTAGCTTCAATCTTGGACTTTAAACAAGACACAAATACTCAACTCTTTAGCTTCAATCTTGGGCTTCGAACAAGACACCAAACATCTTTTCCTCCCATAGAATAGGAGGAACTATGATTGCTCTGATTTCCCTGTTTTATTTAAATGGGAATACGTAGGCATAAGATTGCGAAATCTTAGCGAGCACACCAATAAAAAACATTAGGTCTAGTACCTTCACACACTAATCAAAAACCTTAGGTCCAGTACCTTACCAAAAACATCGGAAAACCCGACATCAACAAAAACTTTCTCTCAAACACTCCCAAAGGAGAAACTTTCCCAACCCCACGACAGACAAACACCAGTAAGTAGAAAATAGTATAGAAATTGCTAATAACCTATGGATAACAACATATAGGATGGGTAATTGACAACTCGCCATTGTATAACCTGACCCCGAACTCCCCAATCTCTTAGCATTTGTTCAGTAAAACATTTGTGTGCAAGGTTAGTTTTAGATAGCTTCCCTTTCCTTTCAAGCTTCATAGGATAAATAAGAATTCAGAAAGTAGAACCCAATCCCTACCATTGTGGTGAGGAAAAACCAAATGGCGATAAGGTGGTCGCGTCACCGACAAAAATCGCACGCTACAGAAAAATGGCGACTCTGCTGGGGAGATGTTATATGTCTTAATCGCCATTTTTCCAATAGAAAAATGGCGACTCTGCTGGGGAGTCAAACTAGGATTAGAATTCCTAAGAGGTCTAGGTTGTTAGCAATCATACTATATATATATATATATATATATATATATATATATATATATATATATATATATATATATATATATATATATATATATATATTGCTTTTCCTACTTGATATCCGTGTTTATTTTTCTGTCAATGGGAATGCGATTGATGCGCATGTGGAAAGTTTGAGAGAACCCTAAGATAAAGGGTGGCATAGACTGGTGGACTTATAGGGAGTGATTCCTGAATAAGCGATCCTGTTAGACCACCTAATCAGACGAGGGCCCGTGTGGATACTATGTTGAACGATCGATCGTCGTGAAAGCAGACGCTATCCCAGTGCGGCACCCGTGACCCTGAGAATTTAGTAGACATTAACCATATGACCACTTGGTAGTGCGGTAACTATCAGGAATAGTTGATACGCGATACTACACTCAAATGAGATTACCCTAGGATGCTACAGCTCGATCGGGTGAACCAGCTTGCTGTTGATATCCCTAGGGGGTCAATGATTTTGGCAACCTTAAGATCCGTTCTACAGGTACAAAAATTGACCAGAATATAACATTTGGGGATGGGTAGAGCCATGACTCCATGCTTGTGATGTTGAACCCTTAAACCCATGTTTTTCAATGTTTTTGTGTGCTACATTCATGCATTCATTTAAAAAACTCTTAAACAAAGAAAAAAAATCTTCTCTTTTCTTTTCTCTTTCTTCTTCAAAATAAACTAAAACAATAATTGCAAATATCAGAGAGATTGCGTTATGGATTTTGGTAGAAGAAAGACGCACAAGTACACCTTCAAGGCTCCAAAACTAGAGGATTTAAGAAGGTCGGCAAGGATGATTACCAACCCCGATGCTTTCAGAGCTAAGTATGGAGGACTGATGTCTCTGTTAAGGGTCCACGTAGTTGAAGGAATCCTGTCTACGTTAATTCAGTTTTACGATCCGATTTATCACTGCTTCACATTCCCGGATTATCAACTAGCACCAACACTGGAGGAGTACTCTCATCTGACTGATTTACCTATCAGTGACCAAGCTCCCTTTTCTGGACTGGAAGAAATTCCAAAGGAACAAACCATTGCAAGAGTAATCTATTTGGACGAGTCAGAAGACAGGACTCACATGACCACTAAGGAAGGAATCCAGGGTTTACCAGCTAAATTCCTGACAGAGAAAGCTCTATACTTTGCCAGTATAGGAAACATAACTGCTTTCGAAGATATATTTGTTCTACTCACATATGGGTTATTCCTCTTTCCCAACATCTATAACTTCATCAATACCAATGCCATTAAGATATTTCTGATTGGAAACCCCGTACCAACCTTGCTCGTAGATGCTTATCATTCTGTACACTTAAGGAATTTGTACAGCGGAGGAATGATCACATGTTGTGTACCCTTGCTTTAAAAATGGTTCACTACCCAAGTCTGCTGCTTTTTGGGACCATAAGAGTACTCTACGTTGGTCACGAAGAATCATGTCTCTTACCAACTCTGACATAGATTGGTATAATAGGATTTATGAGGGGATAAAGATCATCGACAGATGCAGAAACTTCCCTAATGTACCCCTCATAGAAACTAAAGGAGGAATCAGAGTCATTGTAAATCTTTCGGATATTATCGGCCAACGTGACTACTCACGCGGGTTAAGAATATTCTCAAGATAAACTCGTCTAAGTGTAGTATCGCGTAACAACTACTTGGGACTAGTCCCTCATAGCCACCGCACTACATCCTAAAAGGCCAAGTGGGGTGAAGGTAACTACAATCCTCAGAATCACGGGCTCTCAAATTGGGAAAAGTGACATCAATGCGACTACTCACATCAGACATCAACAATCCCAAAGGGCCTCAACTGAGCGTGGTCATCATATGCCATAAATTGTTAGGACTACTCCCAACAACCGACTATTGATTACACCACTATCCTATCATAAGTGTTCTGAAGTCCGGGTTAGGACTTATCTCACCACTCAAAGTAACAACCCTGCACACAGAAAAACCCAAGCACAACAGGCAAATATACAGATATGAATACACAAATGTACAGGCAAGGAAACACGTAATATAACGCAAATACAAACAAGGTGGCTTAACCCTCTTATGGGAAGTTCCCCAGTGAAGTCGCCATTTTCTGTTGCGGTGAGAATCGGATAACAAGCTATTAATTAACTTTCATCGCACATCTTTGAAATTCACCACCGAGCTTTGATTTATCCAAAGGAAAGTGTAAAGAACGAAAACCCTAAGTTAAGAGAATCTAGGTTCGGGGGTTGGTTATACTAAGGGAAGGTATTAGAACCCTAAGTATCTGTAGTACTCTACAAGAGCCTCTTGTTTATATTTGTGTTATGTTATGTTTGCTTGCAAAGGGAAATGTGCTAAGGGAAAAGACCTAGGGGTATATACACTAAGTATGCTCGCCAAGACATCACATCTCGTGCCTACGTATCTGACTAAAGAATCAGAACAACCATAGTTCACCTCAGTATGGGTAGAAGAGATAAAAAGAAAAAGGTGGAATCCAAGAAGGCATTGGATGTAAAGGAAAAAGGTGGAAAAAGAAAAAGGTAGAAAAAAGAAAAAGGTAGAAAACACAAAAAGGTGGCTCGCTAGGATCTCGCAATCCTATGCTTACGTATTCTCAAAAGTTACTTTGAGAAATTAGAGCGTTCGTAGTTCCCCTCAATAGGGTGAGGGACTCTTGAATGTGGTCAAGGTTCCAAGGGAAAGCAGGGAGAAAATATTGAAAGCAAAGCTTGTGAGGATTGATTGGTTAGGAGAAAGAGATTAATGGCTATCTCTTGTGAAAGGATTGTGAAGGGTTAGGCTGTCATGAAGGAGAAGAGATTAATGGCTATCTCTTGTTCAAGTTAAAGAAAGGTTTAAGAGTTATAAGATATTAATGGCTATCTCTTGGGAAGGTTAAGTTAAAAGGGAATGAAGTGTTCACGGGGAAGTAGGGTCTGACAGCAAGACACCTACATGGAGTACGGCGACTCCAAGCCTAAGGCTAAGTTAAAAGGGTAATGAGTTATCTATGACCTTGCGGTCAATAGAGAGACTTTCCTTTGGAAGGAGGGGAATCAAGGGATGGAATTTAAGTGAACAACATGAGTATGGCAAAAGATAATTCACAACAAGCATGAATAAATGGATACAAGTATAGCAGAGTTTACAAGGATTATGAAGTCAAGAGTGGGGACAAGCATATCAACACACATCCACCTTGCAAGAGAATTCTAAGAGGTGCCACAAGCTATGGATAAGGGTGATGAATATGGTTATATCAATGAGGTACTCACAATGAAGAAAATGGACACTTAAGTTCAAAGTCAAAGTTTACATCTTAAGTTAAGATAAGTGAGTATGTGAAGTGTCTAAGAAAAATTAAAACTAGACCTACTCAAGAAACCTTAACAAGATTGATGACCAAATTCAAAACTCTCAAAAAAGTCCTAAAAGGTCTTAGCAAATTACCCAAAAGATAGAAAGAAATTAAGTTCAAAAATTAAGTTCCCAACCATTCCCAAAATAAATATTAAAAGAAGTGAGAATTAGAAAAGACAAATTAAACATAAAATGTTAACATAATATTTTTTTGGAAACTATTTAGAAATAAATATGAGAAAATAAAAAATAAAAAAGAAATTTATAGAAAGTCAAATTAAGCATAAAAACAAACAAATATATGAATTTCCTGGGAGTTTTCGAATAAAAGAAAATATTTTGAATTAATTTATTAAAGCTAAATAAATTAAAATAAAATAAAATAATAAAACCACAAGGAGGTGCATTCAGTAATGGTTATGTGTGTTTTTACAACGTGTGGGCCCTGGGAGGGGGTGTATGTAGTAATGCTAGGCCCAAATCCAGCTTGAAAATGAAAGGAAAATGAAAAGAAAACAAACAAAAGGGGACTGGGGCGAGGGGGATTCGAACCCCAACCCCTTTGGTTTCAGCGTGCAGGTTATACCACTGGGGTGGCTATACATCCGTTGTATAAGCCACCCCCACAAGCATATAACCAATGAGCGAAATAATAATGGCCAGGCGAAAACACATGAAAACGTAGCAATGATACACGCCAACAACATGTATCAATCAGTCACTTGAACTTAAGTCTATACATGACAAAAACACACCCAACCACTCACAACACACCACACACTCTCCCTCTCCCATGCATACGTGAAAAATCTGGCATTTCCACGTGAAGCAGCCATACAAAACCATGGCAAACGTCTCATATTTCCCAACCTCGTTCAAACTCAATTTTCCATCCTTTTTCACAAACTACAAGCCTAAACTGATCAGCAAAAATCAAGGATCTCAACTATACCATTTGTTTACCTTAAGATTAAACACACAATTCATACGAATGCCAATACCAGTGGAACAAAAACTAAGTTCAGAAACTTAGCAACTCAAACACACAAGTCATAGGATGTATGTAATGGTTCACACAACACAAATACAATAAAGTACACATGCCAACATTAAAGAATAATCAAAATCTCAGCATGCTCATGAGTTTCAAGATTTTTTAGAGGCTTACCTCTTGGAGTAGGTCCAAGGCCTCTTCAAGGGACTTGCAGAAGTGTGCTTTCCTTCCCTTTATGCTTTTTGATGCTAGGATAATTGACCAGGATGCTTGGAATGGCTGGATGCAAGCTGGAGCTCCAAACCCGTGCCCTTGTGTCAATGGAAACTTTGAAAATGGCAGATGATGAAGGGTATGTTACAGAACCTTTTTGAGGATCTAAACAAGCTCCATGGGGTGTTGATGGAAGATTTATGTGGTTTATTTATGATTTGCACGAGAGACTTGAAGCTGGACAATGTTCTTGCAAATGGAGGTATGGAAATGGCAGGTAGTGGTGGAGGGATTACAGTTAGGTTTCAGGTGTTTGGATGAACCTGGTGGAGTATTTGGAAGTGGTTTGTGGAGTTTGAGGATGAGTGTTCGAGCGAAGCAAGCTGGAGCAAGGGTTTTGAAAATTTGCAAGGGTTTTGTGAGTGAGAGAATACAAGGAGTATTTAGCCTCTTTGTGGGGCGAATCTGGTGTGTGTTGGAGTGTAGAACAATGCCCTATTTATAGGAAATGTAGAGGGTTCAAGGTATGGGCAGAAAATGAAACTTGCCAAGTTTGCCCCTTTTGGAGAAGTTTTTCGTGTGAGCTGGTTTTGGTCTAAAAGTCTCCAAGATCTTTGGTCACTGATCAAGATAGGGTTTGGTTTTGATTTGGTGGACTGATGGGATTGGTGTACAGTCCAAGTTTCAAGGAGAAAGGTGGCTGCCATGCCTTGGTTTGAAAAGTTTCTCTTTCCTCCATGCTCACTTGTCCCACTTGATTAAACAATGATATTTCAAGTGTGCAGCCTGGAAAATTCGTGACAGAGGTTCTAATCATGTTAAACTTGCTTCTAAACATCAGAATAGTGAAGGTTTTAGTGATATTCTAATTTTTCTAAGTGTAAGACAAAATGCCAACATACCAACTTTAGTGCACCATAACTTAATAACCATTGATCCAAATTGTGAGATTTTTGATCCTTTGCAAAATAGGTATTTGATAGAACAAGTTTCATGTGGAAGAGATCTTGAAATGAGGCTTGGAATAGAGTGATAATCGTCCATGAAGTCAGGTACAAAGGGCTGTCCAAGAAACTTAGAAAAAATTCTAAGTTATGAAAATTTCACAACTTGAAACAACCATCTTTAGGACATCATAACTTGAGATTGGTTTATCCAAATGAGGAGTTCTACACATGCTTGGAAAGCTTGAAGAACAAGGAACAACTTTCATGTCTAAAGATTTTTTATTTGAAGCATGGAACTAGGTGAAAAACAGCCATGAAGTAGTGTTCAAAATTGGGGCAAAATGCTGAAAATTTCACCAAGTCCTAAAGGCAAATTATCTTTCAAGTCTCATAACTTAAAAACCATGCATTTTTTGAAAGAGGGTCCTCTAATACACTTTGAAGATCATGGAAAGAGCTTCCATTTGAGTTTTGAGTCACTCAATTTGGATGTGTGGCTTGAAAGTTATGACTCTTTCAATTTTTGCACAAGTAGTGAAATTTCCACATTTGAAAAGTTTTATGGTTCAAACATTGCTTCCTTTGCAATAAACTTCTTAAAACTTGATTTCTCATGCCTTAACTCATCAATGAGACATGTCATGATGGATTGAGGACTTGGATGCTTCATTTGGATCAAATTCTCAAAGGTTAAAGCCTCAGTCAAAACCCTAATTTCACCTGTGAATGCACTTGAATGATCTCTGAGGATCTTGCTTCTTCAATCACATCTAAGGCTAATAGATAGTCTCTGAGGATGTCTACTATCACATGGAGTCATGTCCCAGGGTTTGAGAACAACTCTTGACCAAGATCAAAGGCCATGATTGTCTTGTCATAACAAAACCCTAATTGGAAGCAGGGTGAACTTGTGGCTCAAGTTACTTGTGATGAGAGCCAGTCACACTTGAATTCTTGTTGAGTAAGACCTCTAGGATGTAGGTGAGCTCACATGGTTTCATTTGGAGCCTTAACTGTCTTTTTGAACAGGTAACTTCCTTTATTCATGTGTGAATTTGGCTTAGGAGACTTTGCCTTCTACTTTGTATAAGTCCTGGCTTTTCACCACAAGAAACAAACTTGCAAAATAAGGTGGTAAGTTAACAATGCGTAGATGATTGAACCTAACATGTCAATGCAATATGTTATGACATCTAAGGGGTACAATAGGTGCCCCTACTTAAATAGCTTTACCGGATGGCACGAGGAATGGAAATCCTCGGGGCATCAAGGTGAAAGGTGTTTAAATATAGCAAACCGAAAATTTTTCCCTTAGATGGAATGCAGATGCTAAGGACAAACAACATACATGCACATGCTGACATGCCATGAACTTCTAGTATGATGATATGATGCCATGATAGTGCAATGATGCAGACAAACCAAACTCCAACAGATAAGGAGCAAACCACCACAGATGAGCTTACTGGGGAAGGATGAGGGTTAGTATCCATGAGGAAAACTCACTGGGGATACAGACTAACCAACATAAGAGACTCAATGGGGAGACTCTGAGGAAACATTGGGGAAAACAAAAGCACACTCTTTACTAGGCATGGAACCAGAAATAAGACATGATCTCTACTGGGGACCAAATTGAAATAAAAGGATAGACATCAACAAAAGGTTTTCTGGGATTTTCTTATACTGAAGAGTTCAAACGGGATCTTCAAGAAAATCCAGAAAAGACAGAGAGAGGCACATCCGGAAAAACATCAGATGGCAAAAGAAACCAGACATCCAATAATGGCTTTGAATGAAAGGTACAAATCACAATATCTAATAATGGCTTTAGATAAAAGTGAATAAATCAGGTATCCAAGAAAACATTGGATGCAAAGAAACCAGTCATCCAATAATGGCTTTGAATGAAGGGTACAAATCATAATATCTGAGAAAGCATCAGATAAGAATGAGGTAAAATGTTAAATCTGAGAAGGCATCAGATGAAAGTGAGCAAACAACGGTAATCCAAGAAGGCATTGGATGCAAAGAAAACAATCATCCAATAATGGCTTTGAATGAAAGGTACAAATCACAATATCTGAGAAAGCATTAGATGAAAGTGAACATAGACTCGATCTGGAAGAACATCAGAAAGAGGGACACATCTGGAAAAGCATTAGATGGTAAAGAAACCAGACATCCAATAATGGTTTTGAGCGAAAGGTACAAATCACAATATCTGAGAAGGCATCAGATAAACGTGAGAAAGGTAGAGATCCAAGAAAGCATTGGATGCAAAGAAACCGATCATCCAATAATGGCTTTGAATGAAAGGTGAACTTATAATATCTGAGAAGGTATCAGACGCAAATGAGACAAAAGGTGAGATCCAAGAAAGCATTGGATAAAAGGAATCACAACGTCCAAGAAAGCATGGAACGAATATGAACAAGGAGATATCCAAGAAGGCATTGGATGAAAAGAAATCACAATATCCAAGAAAGAATTGGATGAATGTGAACTTTCAGGAATGACACTGAATAAACAGAAAAGACTTTCAGAAATGACACTGAAAGGTATCCAACCAAATTTGATGAGGAATATAGAAGAGAGGCAAAATTTCCAGGAATAGCATTGGGAGAAACAAGAGGAACAAGATATCCAGGAATGGTACTGGAGATCACAAGAGATGGACATCCAGGAATGGCACCGGAGTGAGAGAATATAAAGATCCAGGAATAGCACTGGAATGAGAGAAGACCAACATCTATCAACAGGATTAGATGCGCAAGAGAATGACAACATTCAGGAATGGCACTGAATGAAAAGGACATGTAATGTTTTGGTAAGGTAAGACGTGGATAATGACACGACCTCGGGAAAAATGCAAATGAGGATGAAACACTTATGATATGCATATGTATATGAATTATGCAGATGATATATAATCAAATGCAAATGCAGATGCTGGCGACACCGCTCGACTATTTTGGGGAGAAGACAAGATCGGAAAACTGATTCCTCAACACGAGGATCACTGCCATTCTGCTTGGGGATTAGAGATACTATTGCTGGACACATCTCTGCCACGCTGGTAAATTGTATCAAGTGATGCTCTTTGTAGGACGGATGGAAAGTTGCATGGGGATTCCTCAAGTAAACGCCCCCAGATTAACTGACTGTTGTAGATGAACTGATAATTGCATCAATTTGTCTGAATCTTGACATGACTGCTTTGTTGTGCTCTTTAGAAAGCTTGCCCTAGTCTGAGTCTTGAAAAATCTTTTGGATAAACCAATTCTGAGAAGGACTTGCCCCATAACAACAAATCTTGAACTGATTCTTTGACAGGATTTGGAAAGAACTTGCCCTTGATAGGATCACCGACTAAATTTCTTAATTATTTGAAAATTCCTTGAGAAGAAAGCCAGTTTGCAAACAAAAGTATTTGTACAAATGATGACACTAAATTTTACTGTATTTTCGACTCTGATTTCACATGCATATTAGTTGTTTTTCTATTGTTTTTGCTTTGTTATTGTTATGTTCCCATGACCTTTGCCGTTTTCTTCTTGTCGCGGGCGCGGTAGGCCTGTCGCGGGCGCGACAAGGCAAAATCAGTTCCCGCCCATTTTCAAGCCAAGGTCACTTTTGTCTTTGCACCATGCCAACTTTGCCTATAAATACTCTCAGGACTCGAGTTTTAGGATCATCTAATCTTAGTTTACTTCATCCTAGGCATAAATTTCACTCTTGTAAAGCGGTAATTTTCTGACATCGAGGAGTTATTGCACTGTGTGTGATCGAGTTTGTGATCAAGTCTTGGAGTGTCTGTAATCAAGTTGGAGCACTTTGGTAGAAGTAATCCCGCCAGCATTTTCTTTTCTGTACATTGTACCAGATTTAAAGACTCCGCTTTGGAGTAGGTTTTATTTTAATCGCATTTACTTTCATTTATTTCTTGCCCTTGCTTTATTTTGTTTATTTATTGTCTTGCTTTACTTTTCAAAACTTTACTTTTCAAAAGACTTAATTCCATACATGATAAGAATTAATATGACTGTTATAACTACCATGGCTGGCTAAGTTTTAGATAGGTAAGAATGTAAAGACCATAACCACCGTAATACGTCTATATGTTAATAGAAGTACTTAAGGGCTGTTTTAATCTTTAACACAAGTTTTCTGTACTTAAAAGCAATGTTGGGTAAGATCGAAAGCCGTCCAAACATTTGTGAACTTGTTTAGTTCTCAACTGATCATACCGCGAAAGCCCTTTGCTCAGTTGAGTAGGGATTTTTAACACTTTAGAAAGGAGATTTTAAAACTATTTTCAGACGCGTTAGTGGGATTAGAATCTGGTTCATTTTGAACCTCTTTAGTTTAGAGATTTCAGGTCAAAATACTTTTCTGTTTAGTTTAGAATTTGCATTTCTTAAAAGTAAGTTTTCCATGACTCTAACGCAATGCGCGCCTTTTTATAAGTGACAATAAAGGGGTTAGTTTAGAGGGTAAACTTGGTTCTGACTACGCGAAAGCGACAGTTCCTGTTAAATTGAATTTTTTTCTTAAAACAGAAGATATTGCCCGTAAGTAGTTCTGTTGATGAATATAGAAATATTATCGGTTATGAGAATTACATTCAAGCCTATTGTTTTGTCTGAATTTTATTACCTCGTCATTTACTTTTATTTATTTTTCTCTGCATTAGTAAACCCTGAATTGAACTGCCTTAGATAAGCACTGTAACAAACGGAAATCGTTAGATTGGCATTTGGTCTCTGTGGATACGATAACTTTTTATATTACTCTGACGCAATTCGTGCACTTGCGAATACAACGCATCAAGTTTTTAGCGCCGTTGCCGGGGACCAATTTCTCCGAATTTCAAATTTCGTTTGTTATCACCGTTTAGACTAGGGCCGCACGAACTGGTCGATGCGAAGATCTCGCAGCTCCAGTAGTGTAATAGATCCTTTAGTGGAACCAAAACGTTATACTCGCGCACGACTTTGGCTTCGTCGAATTAAGCAAGCTATGGCCAAAGACCGTAACCAAAGACCCCTTAAGGAATTCGCTCAGCCTGCTAACGAAGAACCGAGCTCTAGTATAGTTAACCCTACCATACCTGCCAATAATTTTGAACTAAAACCATCCCTATTACAACTAGTTCAACAAAACCAATTCGCAGGACTACCATCTGAAAACCCAAACCAACATCTAAAAGTCTTTATCCAGTTGTCAAACACCTTTAAGACCAATGGTGCTAGTCCTGAGGCGATTCGTTTAAGACTATTTCCCTTTTCCCTTAGAGACAAAGCCCTAACTTGGTTAGATTCCCTTCCAGCCCATTCTATAACCAACATGGGAAGACCTTAGGAGAACATTCCTTGCCAGATACTTTCCCCCAACCAAAACAGCCGTTCTCCGAAACCAAATAACAAGATTTACCCAAAACCAAGGAGAATCGCTATTTGAAGCTTGGGAGAGGTATAAAGACCTTCTAAGGGCTTGTCCACACCACGGTTTGGAGCAATGGTTGATTATACATACCTTTTACCACGGACTTCATTATAACACAAAGATGTCCATCGACGCTGCCGCTGGCGGTGCCCTGATGAACAAACCTTATCCTGACGCTTGTGGTCTCATTGAAGATATGGCTCAAAACCATCATCAATGGGGAAACGAAAGAGCAACAGTGGAAAAGAAAGAAGCCCAAGGAGGTAAACATGAGGTAAGCTCTATAGACATGATGCAAGCCAAAATGGATGCTATGGCCCTCAAGATCGATCAAATGTACGCACAACCAACCGCTGCAGCAGCAGTAGTATCGGATTGCGAACTTTGTGGTACTAAAGGTAATCAATCAGCTGACTGCCATCTGTTAAAGGAGACTAACCCAGACCCAGTCAACTATGCCCAAGGAAACCCGTTCTCAAATACTTACAACCCTGGATAGAGGAATCACCCTATTTTTTCCTACAAAAACAATAACCCTATCCAAAACCAAGCACCTCCGAGATTAACCAACAATCAAGCACCTAGACAAAACCAACCTATGCAAGCAGTGTCACCTAAGCCAAATATTGAGAAAGTGCTAAATGATTTTATGACAGCACAAGCCCAGCAAAACAAAGAGTTCCTAAATCAGAATATTCATGTGAATGAGCTGCTTACCCTACTAGGAACCAAAATGGATCAAATGACCACCCACAGCAAGATGCTTGAAACCGAGATCTCTCAGGTAGCCTTAAAGCAAGCACCCCAAACTACTCCTGGAGGACAATTTCCTGGACAACCTCAACAGAACCCTCGAGGGCAAGCTAACGCTGTTACCTTACGAAGTGGAACCACTTATGAAGGGCCTAAAAACCCGACATTGAGTGACTCCGAAGTTTCCAAAAAGGATGCTACCCCCGAAGGTGAGAAACCCGTAGAAATTGAGAAACCAAAAGACAGAGATAAAGGAGAAGTTACGGACGAAGCTTCAACACCCCCTCAGCCATACAAACCACCAATTCCCTATCCACAAAGACTTAAACAAACTAAGATCAATGACCAATTCCAGAAGTTTGTTAAAGTTATAGAAAAACTCCATGTAGAGATTCCTTTTACAGAAGCCATCACCCAAATACCATCTTATACTAAATTCCTGAAGGACATCCTCACCAATAAACGTAGACTTGACGATCCAAAACCAGTGGAGTGTAATTCCATTTCCGAGAACAAACTTGCCAAAAAAGACAAAGACCCGGGGAATTTCTCCATACCTTGTATTTTGGGGAATCATGTCATAGATAAAGCCTTTCTGGACTTAGGAGCCAGTGTAAGCCTAATGCCCCTTGCATTTTGTGAACGATTAAAACTAGGAGATTTGCAACCTACTAAGATGTCTCTCCAATTAGCTAACAGATCTATAAAATACCCTGTAGGCGTATTAGAAGACATCCCAGTTAGAATAGGCAAGTTGTTCATTCCCACCGACTTCGTCGTAATGGACATCAAAGAAGATAAAGATATCCCAATCCTCCTAGGTAGACCCTTCCTATCAACTGCAGGAGCCATAATAGATGTCAAGAAAGGAAAATTGACCTTTGAGGTAGGTAACGAAAAAATAGAGTTTGTCCTAGAAAAGTTTCTCGCGGCACCAGTAATAGGCGATGCATGTTATGCAGTTGATGTCATTGATGAATGTGTCCGTGAACTTAACCAGGAAGAGCCAATAGAAAGAATAAAACTACCTTCAACACCCATTGAGAAAGATGATGACAGTATGGAACCCTACATAGATGATAGCCTTTTTGAATGTCTATCCTTAACTCCAGATCCTATACAAAACCCCAGCAAACCAACCTTAGAATTAAAAGAATTACCCAAGAATCTAAGATATGAGTATTTAGACAAAGAAATGGACAGACCAGTTATAGTCAGTGCCGTTCTGAACCAAAATGAAACAAACCAACTCTTAGATGTCTTGCGAAGATATCCCTCAGCACTAGGGTACAACATCTCAGATCTTAAAGGAATAAGTCCATCCATGTGCATGCACCGGATTTCACTTGAGGAAGATGCTAAACCTTGGAGAGAACACCAAAGAAGGATTAACCCTATAATGAGTGAGGTAGTTAAGAAGGAAGTTCTTAAGTTGTTGGAAGCAGGGATAATATATCAGATCTCAGACAGTAAATGGGTAAGCCCTGTGCATGTAGTACCTAAAAAGGGAGGCATCACCGTGGTTCAAAACAAAAAAGGTGAGCACGTTACAAAACGGATAGAAGGAGGTTGGCGTATGTGCATAGATTACAGAAAATTAAACAAAGCCACTAGGAAAGACCATTTCCCATTACCTTTTATAGATCAGATGTTGGAACGTCTAGCTAGATATTCCTACTTTTGTTACCTCGACGGATATTCAGGTTTTTTCCAAATTCCTATACACCCTGATGACCAAGAGAAAACAACCTTCACATGCCCATATGGAACTTTTGCCTATAGACGTATGCCTTTCGGACTCTGTAATGCCCAGCAACTTTTCAGCGTTGCATGATGTCAATCTTCGCTGATTATCTTGATGGAATTATGGAAGTATTCATGGACAATTTCTCAGTCTGCGGATTTGATTTCAATAACTGTCTAGTCAACCTTGAAAAGATCTTGAAGAGATGTGTCGAAGTAAACCTGGTATTAAATTGGGAGAAATGTCACTTCATGGTCACTGAAGGCATAGTTCTAGGACATATCGTTTCTGAAAAAGGCATTGAAGTTGATAAAGCTAAGATCGAGGTGATAGAGAATCTTAAACCACCCAAAACAATTAGAGAAGTTCGAAGTTTTCTTGGACATGCTGGATTTTACCAGCGTTTCATTAAAAACTTCTCTAAGATCACTAAACCTTTGACAGGTCTTCTGATGAAAGATGCCGAGTTCATTTTTGATGAAAAATGCAACGAAGCATTCAACCTTTTAAAACAAGCTTTAATCTCAGCACCCATTATGCAACCACCAGATTGGACAAAACCTTTTGAAATCATGTGTGATGCTAGTGATTACGCTGTAGGAGCAGTGCTAGGGCAAAGATCTGATAAGAAGTTACATGTGATTTACTACGCCAGTAGAACTCTAGATGCCGCTCAGCTAAACTATGCAACCACAGAAAAAGAACTCCTAGCCGTAGTTTTCGCCATAGACAAATTTAGATCCTATTTGGTGGGAGCCAAAATAATTGTTTTCACTGATCATGCCGCCATCCGATACCTTTTGAATAAAAAGGATGCTAAACCTAGGTTACTCCGGTTGATACTTTTATTGCAAGAATTTGACCTTGATATCAGAGATAAGAAAGGCACCGAGAATGTAGTTGTCGATCACCTTTCCAGGCTTGAGTTCTTGAAACCTGATGTAGTACCCATAAATGATGACTTTGCTTATGACAGGTTAATCGCTAAGCTAGATGCCATTGGTGATGTAAGTTTAGAAACCCTAGAAGATTATGAAAAATCCTTAGCGGTAAATAATGTACCTTGGTATGCAGATTTTGTTAACTATCTTGCTGCAGATATAATACCTCCGGACCTCAGTTATCAGCAGAAAAAGAAGTTCTTCAATGACGTTAAACATTTCTATTGGGATGAACCACTCCCTTTTAAGAGAGGCACTGACGGAATCTTTCGCCGGTGTGTTCCAGAGGAAGAAGTGCACCATATCATAGAACATTGTCACTCAGCACCCTACGGAGGACACGCAAGCACATCTAAGACTCACGCTAAAATCTTACAAGCTGGTCTTTATTGGCCAACTATATGGCATGATGTTCATACATATATAACCAAGTGTGACTCGTGTCAACGCTCTGGAAACATCTCGAGGAGAAATGAAATGCCATTAAGAAACATTCAAGAAGTAGAACTTTTTGATGTTTGGGGAATCGACTTTATGGGACCTTTTCCATCATCCTTAGGAAACAAATATATTTTAGTCGCTGTCGATTACGTGTCCAAATGGATTGAAGCTATAGCTGCACCCACAAACGACACCCGAGTAGTGATTAAGATGTTCAAGCAGAATATATTCCCTAGATTCGGAGTTCCCAGACTGGTCATAAGTGATGGAGGATCATATTTTATATCTAGGATTTTTGACAAACTGTTGAGGAAGTATGGAGTTAAACATAGAGTAGCCACACCTTACCACCCGTAAACCAGTGGGCAAGTAGAAGTATCCAATAGAGAGATCAAGCATATCTTAGAGAAAACTGTCTCGATATCCAGAAAGGATTGGTCGCAGAAGCTTTCAGAAGCACTGTGGGCCTACAGGACAGCCTATAAGACCCCCATTGGAACAACCCCTTACCAACTAGTTTACGGAAAATCATGTCACTTACCCTTTGAATTGGAACACAAAGCATATTGGGCCATCAGAACCTTAAACTTTGATTACCTAGCAGCTGGTGAGAAACGCATCTTAGACATACATAAACTAGAAGAGCTCCGACAATCAGCCTATGAAAATGCCATCATATATAAAGAGAGAACCAAAGCATGGCATGACAAGAAGATCATCAAGAAAGACTTCAACATAGGTGACCCTGTTCTTCTATACAATTCAAGACTGTGACTTTTTCCAGGTAAGCTTCGATCTAGATGGACGGGCCCGTTCGAAGTTTCCAAAGTCCTAAAATCCGGGGCAGTGGAAATTAAGAACAAATCTTGCAGTCCGTTCGTTGTAAATGGACAAAGGCTTAAGCATTATGAAGGAGGTGACATTCCAGCATACTACTCCAGGTTCACATTAACAGACCCACCTATCCTCGTACCAGATACATGACTTGAACTCGTCGAGCTAACGACGTTAAACAAGCGCTACATGGGAGGCAACCCATGGTTTTTTTTCCCTTTCGTATTTATTTTCTTTTATTTTGACTTACGTTTGTTTGCTTGTTTGTACATATATGTCTAACTTGTTTTGTGTGTTTGATTTCAGGGCCTGTTTTTCCTAACCTTTTCTTTCAGGATGCCACCAGTCGATGACATGCACGTGACCTTTAGAGACGACGCCCAGAGAGAGCGTTATGCGATGCTTTCACTCAGACCTATGGCACCCACTCGCTACCCAGACAGTGATTGCATGGAAGCTTTGGGCATAGAGCCCAATGTCCGATACTTGACCCACCAGCTCAAATGGGACCAGTACGCTGATGATTTGCATCCCACCTATAGGAACCTCACTCTGGAGTTCCTCAGCTCTTTCTCCTATTATCCGTACTTGGGACCAGATGGCCACACCAGCTTCAGGTTATTTGGCACAGAGTATTCGTTCACCCATACTGAGTTCGGTGATCTTCTTGGATTTGAGATTGGAGTTGGCGCTATCCCTGAGCTGCCCATGGGTTACTTCATGAATAGAGACGTGGAGAAATTTTGGAGTGACATCTCTGGAGGTGGAGGCCCTGACCCTGATACTCACATTTCACAGGTTATCCATAACCCAGCTCTCCGATACTTTCAAATGATCATTACCCATACATTCTTTGGGAGAGCAGATGCTGATGACCACGTTACTGAGGAGGACATATTTTTCATGTTTTGTGCGAATCAGTCACGTCGTTTAGCTTGTGGTAACTTTATGCTGTACTCTTTTAGTGGTGTTGCCACCTGGGCAGGAGGACCTATACATGTAGGAGGTAATGTGACTGAGATTGCTGCTGCTCTAGGCCTTGGCCGAAAGCTATTTCATTTGACTCCCTACTGCAGCCATACCACCATGGATATTGATTTTTGTTTAGATCGGGGGCTGATGAGAAGGAACTCCTTTAATCCCTCTCAGTTCAGACTCCTGATCGATGGTGAGACCATACATCACTTCACTTTGCAAGATCCTGTTATGACCAGTGTCCATGACCCAGCAAACTGGACATATGCCTTAGAAGGACACGGTGAGACGGTAGACGCACCATGACCCTGCCCAGAGCCAGAGTATGTTCCAGCTCTACCACTTGACAGGACCACGGTATGGTCAAATAATCATTCATTAGGTACTCCAGATATGCAGACCCAGATGGCGATGATGCGCCAGGAGATAGCAGATCTCCGACAGACTCTTGCTGACCTACACCTGAGGATGGAAGTGTCAGAGCTGACCCACGCTACTGAGTACGATGTGCTGTATGAAGACATGGAGGAGCTCCGTCGTGAGATAGCGAGACTCCGTGGAGATGACCAGACATCTTGATTTCCATTTTCGTATTATTTACTATATTTCTTATGCATTAATTTACTTCCAGTATCACCCAGACATATTTCCTACTATTTGCATTTGATATATTTCCGATTTATATTAACATTTGAGTTTTTTATGTTTATATGCTAATATTTTCTTTTGTTTTAGTTTTCTTTGACAAAATATATAAAAAAATTTATTATAAAAATATATATATATATATATATATATATATATATATATATATGCTTGTGAAAATTTTGTGCAAAACTACATTTTTAGGACATATGGAATGCTAAAAAGACCCCCCAAGGCCAAAGGAAGGACAAAAAGCCCATTCAAAAAGACAAATTGAGGCCCATCAGCAAATTTACTCTCGTCGCGCCCACGACAGCGTCCTTGTAAAATTGGGACAGAACCTCCATTTCCACCATTTTTGAACCTCCAACCTCTTCAAACCCATTTTTTCCCTCCGAAAAATCCCTATAAAACCCCATTGAAACTCATATCTCTAGCATTCACCAAGCATCTCTTAACTTTCCATTTCAATTTCCATCAACAAAAACCCAAAAAACTCCAACCTTTATCATACCACTTTTCCTCCACCCTCTTCACCATCTTCATCAATGGAGTTTAATGGAGTCATTCTTCGGGAAGGACAATCCGGGAATAGGCAGAAGCGGCAACTTCAAAAGCTTCAGGATCGAGAAATTCTCTCGACGAGGTATGTCGACGATACTTGCTTGCACGCTTTAGGGGTTCATCATAGCGTTTTCCATTTGTTAGACTTTGTAGGTTTAGGCACTGTTTTCACCACAAAAGAACCCACCTATGAGAGGATGACGGTTGATTTTTTGAGTTCATTGGTTTATACCATTCGTCCCGACACTGCTAGCACAGTCGGTACCGTGCATTTTAGACTGTTTGCTGTTGAGTATGAGTTCGGTACCGATGAACTAGCAGGTCTATTGGGATTCCCTCATGGGGAGGGTGCTGTTTGTGAGGCTCCTTCAGATGCTGAATGGTCAGTCGGGATATTCGCCTTCTGGCGCAGGTTGTCAGATACTATTGTTGATTCCTTTAAGGGAATACTCGCCTCGACCATTCATAACCCGGCCATAAGAATTTTCAGATATCTTTTGGCATGCTCTATTTTTGGCAGGGAGAATCAAAACAAAGTTAATAGCAAAGAACTTTTGTTCTTGCAAGGATGCCTCACAAATGTAAGAATCAATCCGGTTCCATTTATGATCGCCCACATGTGCTTAACGGTAAATAAGGGTGGACCGATAGTTTTTGGCGGATTGATTACGTCTATTGCTCGGGCACTAAATTTGAATGATGAGATAGCTACTTTAGAACCACTGCCCCCTCGCACAATTAATTTAAAATTTTTGAAAGACATGAAATTGTGCCGATCGAGGAGGGCTGGTGGTTTTGAGTTGATGATTCACGGGGTAGCCATCGAATCAATTGTTATGTCGTGCAGTAGACGTACAGATGTACGATTCGAGAGGAACTGGATCTATGACCTTACTGCCCCACCTTTTCTATGTCCAATTCCTCCTAATGACCATGACAATGAGGGGCCCGACACAGATGATGAGTATGACCATAGAGAGCGTGTGTCCCCCCCCCCCTCGCCCTACACAATCACACACCGCACCACCTTCTTCTAACACTTTTGCAGGAGCTGCTCCCGGATTTTATATTACGGAGGAGATGTGGCGAGACCATATGGCTAGAGAAGCACGGCATGAAGACCTGCTCTCTTCCATTAAGCAACAGATGGCGGACCAGATGAGCTTTATGCAAGAGTCGCGGTGGAGAGCAGACCAATCTTACGAGACCATCTCCCGTACTCTGCTTGCGATCACCAATGAGGAGTCCCGTCAGCAGCAATATAACCATCAGCACTTTCAGCTTATGGAGGCCACTCAGGGTTCCATCTTAGGTAACCTTCGTGAGGTGAAAGCTGCTCAGACAGAATTGCAGGCTAGGATAGACCAGCGAGACCGTCACCGTAGCAGATCCCGTCGTTCCGAGCGTTCAGCATAGGGCGGCGAGGGCACCAGCGGTCCTCACTAGTTTTGCCAGGTTCCTTTCTCCTTAGCTTACTTCGAAACATTGGGTACAATGTTCGATTTAAGTGTGGGAGGAGATTTTATCGTTTTTATTTCCGTCATTTTAGTAGTTTATTTTTATTTTTCTTAAGTTATCTACTTTTGTTTCTGTTTTAGAAAATGCATGTGTTTGAAGAGTCATTAGTATAAGTATATTTTTTTGTTCACCTTCATTTTTTCCCACATATTTTAACACAAAAAAAAAATTTCTAGAAAAAAGTGTTGTTCTGTAAAATTTTTGGGCTTTAAGACAGGTTCGGGTTAGGATGCGGTGACTTGGGAGAACCTTCGAAACATCAGTATCGTCCTTACACCATGAACTTCGTAAATATAAGAATCACACCTGAAACCCCATGTACCTTGGCCCTAATTTCATTTCAAAAATCATCCTTAGTAGTTTATTTCAGCAATCAGCTCCGGCCTAAACATGTTCTAAGTAGGAGACCGACGAATACAAGCGACTGATCTGAGTGCATATACAAAAAAAAAAAAAGAAAAAAAAAGAAGAAAAAGAAAAAAAAAAGTAATAAGATGTTTAGCTTGCTTATTTCAGTTGGTTCAGAGGTATCTGGCACTGAACTCATTAGGACGGATTACGATCCGATCCCCCACAACTGCACTTGAGAGGAATAAAAGGATTTTACACAGTTCCTTGTGCCAGAAATCCAGTATGAAAAGATCAGAATCACTAACAGGTCACTCTACCATGAAGCATGTGCGGAAAATGGGCTTAATGTGATTGCGCTTGAATGAAAAGGACTCAAAAGAGATGGAAAAGGAAGGCCTAAGTATTGTGGGATATAATGGGTTGATTGGTATAGGAGCGAAGTTTATGTCCGTATTTGCGGATTAGTGTCATCACGATGCCCTTGGTTCACTCAGTTAGTACCGACCACTGCATCCAGACTCGGACTTAGAAGCCCTTTTCGCCCAAAAATCATCGATCGACACTGATTTTTCTATGAGCTTTAAATGTTTTGCTTGAGGACAAGCAAAGGTCTAAGTGTGGGAGAATTTGATGACACTAAATTTTACTGTATTTTTTACTCTGATTTCACATGCATATTAGTTGTTTTTCTATTATTTTTGCTTTGTTATTGTTATGTTTTCCTTTGTTTTCAGGTTTTCAATAAATCGAGGTCCCAGACGAAAAAGGGTGCAAAAGGAGCAAAAATTCAAGTTTGGCAGCAATTTACTCTTGTCGTTTCTCTTGTCGCGGACGCCCCAGGGTAGGCGACGACGTGTCCCATGATCTCCACTGCTCAACTGCCACGTTCCCACGACCTTTGCCGTTTTCAAGCCAAGGTCACTTTTGTCTTTGCACCATGCCAACTTTGCCTATAAATACTCTCAGGACTCGAGTTTTAGGATCATCCAATCTTAGTTTACTTCATCCTAGGCATAAATTTCACTCTTGTAAAGCGGTAATTTTCTCACATCGAGGAGTTATTGCACTGTGTGTGATCGAGTTTGTGATCAAGTCTTGGAGTGTCTGTAATCAAGTTGGAGCACTTTGGTAGAAGTAATCCTGCCAGCATTTTTTTTCCTGTACATTGTACCAGATTTAAAGACTCCGCTTTGGAGTAGGTTTTATTTTAATCGCATTTACTTTCATTTATTTCTTGTCCTTGCTTTATTTTGTTTATTTATTGTCTTGCCTTACTTTTCAAAACTTTACTTTTCAAAAGACTTAATTCCATACATGATAAGAATTAATATGACTGTTATAACTACCATGGCTGGCTAAGTTTTAGATAGGTAAGAATGTAAAGACCATAACCACCGTAATACGTCTATATGTTAATAGAAGTACTTAAGGGCTGTTTTAATCTTTAACACAAGTTTTCTGTACTTAAAAGCAATGTTGGGTAAGATCGAAAGCCGTCCAACCATTTGTGAACTTGTTTAGTTCTCAACTGATCAAATACAGCGAAAGCGCTTTGCTCAGTTGAGTAGGGATTTTTAACACTTTAGAAAAGAGATTTTAAAACTATTTTCGGACGCGTTAGTGGGATTAGAATCTGGTTCATTTTGAACCTCTTTAGTTTAGAGATTTCAGGTCAAAATACTTTTCTGTTTAGTTTAGAATTTGCATTTCTTAAAAGTAAGTTTTCCATGACTCTAACGTAATGCGCGCCTTTTTATAAGTGACAATAAAGGGGTTAGTTTAAAGGGTAAACTTGGTTCTGACTACGCGAAAGCGACAGTTCCTGTTAAATTGAATTTTTTTCTTAAAACAGAAGATATTTCCCGTAAGTAGTTTTGTTGATGAATATAGAAATATTATCGGTTATGAGAATTACATTCAAGCCTATTGTTTTGTCTGAATTTTATTACCTCGTCATTTACTTTTATTTATTTTTCTCTGCATTGTAAACCCTGAATTGAACTGCCTTAGATAAGCACTGTAATAAACGGAAATCGTTAGATCGGCATTTGGTCTATGTGGATACGATAACTTTTTATATTACTCTGACGTGATTCGTGCACTTGCGAATACAACGCATCAACAAACATGGTAATTTTAAAGCAAAGTCATGCAACTTTTGAAATCAAAATTATTTTTGGAAGATGCAAAACAAAAAGAGTTACTGGTCTGAACACGACGGTTCAAGACATTTAAAAGTGAAAGGTAAAGCACAAGTGTAGTGACCTGCAAAAATCTTTGGGAGTCAGTTTACGTAACCTTGCTGTAGTATGCTTTCAAAATAACCTTGCTTCAGTTAGGTCTTTTGAGGGTTGTAACGTGGCCTGGTTCATGGTTTAAGAAACAAAAGATAAAGGCTCAAAGTTTATTTGTGCCCACCCAATCTTCTTGATGAACTTCCAATCCTAAGCTCAGTTAAAACATGATATACATTCAGATTTCCATAGGCTGAGAATTGCACTGATGATAATAGTGATGATGGTTCAGAAGTCAAGGGACTTTGAAATGGCAGTCATTGCTTTCTTACAAATTTGTTTGCCATTGAGGACTTTCAGGATGAAAATTTAAAGGTTTCCTCTTTTTGGGTTGTCATACAAACTCTTTTTTTTTTTATAAGGCAAGGTCATGAGCTTACCATCTTTCTTAGCTTTTGCCTTGAAAGGGACTCGGCTCATTCTTTGGGTAAGGAAAATGACTAAACAACTTAATAATTTCGGTGAACCATCATTGGTATTTGACTTGAGGGACATCTTCGACACTTGCTTGTTGTGTGCGAAGGAAAATTTGTGAATGCAACCATTATATGAAAGGTATTTTGTATGCACGCATAACCAAGTTAACTGAGAACTACCCTGCTCCAAGTTAAGATTTAAGGGTTTTTTATAAGGAAAGAAAAAACTCCTACTTCTAGGCTCGAAGGGTTTGACAAGGGATTAACTTCCTTATTTCTCCAGTGTTTGGGGAGTTGAACAATGCCTTACATCATCAGCAAAGTTTATTTGAAAGTATACCAACGACAATTATGGGTATAATGTTTTCATCATCCTCCCTCCAATCTTTGCATAATCAAAAAGAAAGTTGAAAGAGAAATAAAATATTTTGCAAAAGAAAGCATAAAGATGTAAATAGTGGACAAATGAATTGAATCAAAAGTTGCAATGATCATTTCATTAATCACGAAAGTACAAACATAATTTGAAGGCAAACAGCCAGTACAAAATAAGGAAAATGCAAACAAAAAGAAACAAGGCCCAGTGACTAGTTAAACACAAGGATGAGCTGTTATGTCTTTAAGAAGTAGCTGAGCTGAAGTCGACTGAAGGCTTCACTTGGCGTGCCCTGGCAGAGGGTTTCTTTGGACATTTGGATTGTCCTTAAAGGAGAGGATTTTGTTTCTCATCAATTATTTTACTTTAGCTTTCAATGCAAAGCAACCTTCTAAGTTATGGTCCGCACCACCTTGATGGTTTTCACAATGAAGATCATCCATATAGCCGGCTGGAAGAGGATTTAGAGGAGGAGGCAAAGGCCTTGTGGTAATCAAACCTTGTTGAACCATACCAGGATAAAGCTCGGTGTATGTCATAGGAATAGGATCAAATTGATTCCTATTATGGTACTGGTTCCGTCTTGCAGTTGGACGTTGGGAAGCTTGAGCTGGTCGTGGAGCAGTAACCACGGGAGTGACAGTAGCAACAGTAGGGCGAATAACATACTGAGGTTGGGGACGAGGCCTTCTCACTTCAAACATTACAGCGTTAGTCTGATCTTCCCTTTTCTTCTAAAAGTTCCCATAGGATTTCTTCACAGCATTGGAAGATTCAGCAGCCTTGGATACTTTTCCCTTCTTAAGTCCTTCCTCGAGTCTTTGGCCAATAGTAACCAAATCAGTGAAGTTGGAGGAAACACTTCCAATCATCTTTTCCCAATAGAATGGGGACAGGGTATCCATGAACATTCCAGTCAACTCTTTCTCAGCCAAAGGAGGTTCAACTTGGGAAGCCAACTCCCACCAGCGCTGAGCATACTCCTTAAAATTTTCCT
Source organism: Lathyrus tuberosus (assembly GCA_022829125.1). Lineage (NCBI taxonomy): Eukaryota > Viridiplantae > Streptophyta > Magnoliopsida > Fabales > Fabaceae > Lathyrus > Lathyrus tuberosus. The sequence continues at coordinate 5,626,892 of JALAZF010000032.1, forward strand.
TCTCATGTTGAGTCATGTTTTGTAGTTGGCGGCGATTAGGAGCCATGTCAAGGTTATACTTATACTGCTTCATGAAGGCATTTACAAGATCTTGGAAGCAGTGAATGGAGTTTTGCTCGAGACCCATATACCATTAGAGTGATGCTCCACTCAAACTATCTTGAAAACAGTGGATAAGCAGCTTCTGATTTTTGGTATAAGCAGCCATCTTGCGACAATACATGACCAAATGAGCCCTTGGACAAGAATGGCCCTTGTACTTTACAAATTCAGGAGTTTTGAACTTAGCAGGCATAACAAGATCAGATACTAAGCACATGTTGTCTGCATCTACATTAAAGAAGTCAGTACCCTCAACAGCTTTGAGTCTTTTGTCTAAGGTCTGAAACTGCTCACGGACAACTTCAGGTTCAACAAAGTCTTCACAGTCTTCACCCTGAGCACTGACATCATTGTACTCAAAGAGGGGATTCTCAAAGGAAGCTCAAACAGTCTGTGGAACAGCATAGACCACAGGTATGGGCTCGACGAAAATAGGAGCTTGAAATACAGGCATAACAGCCTGATCCACCATAGCAGTAGATACAATCGGTGGAGAATAGTTGTGTGGCAAACCAAACTCGGGCCAAGTTGACGGTGGCATTTGAACCGGTGTAGATTCAGCACTTGAAACTTCCTGGATGACAGTTCTTTGGGTTTACTCTCCTCTAGCAATCAAGACTTGAAGCATCTCAGTGAGTTTAGTCATACTTGATTTAAGGTCATCGATCTCCATTCAGACCTCAGCATTGTGTGCCTCTTGCTCTGACATCTTGTGTCTATAGTTAGCTCTAGTCCGGTATCAGTGTCGAGGAATCAGCTTAATGATTCACAGGTGACACTGGAAGATAGAGACAGCTGGAGATGAGTTGCTGGACAAACATACACATGCAATGAATCATGCAAAGATGCAAATGATATGCAATGTAATGCAAACAGGATGCAAAACACATGTAACAGGATCAAGGGTTCGAGATCACATCATGGAGTCTGGGTAAAGAACCAACCACAGGGTGTGTACTAGGGTTCTTGTATCCGTAAAACATGGTTCTAAGAAGTTCTCAGAGTCATTGTAAATCTTTCGGATATTATCGGCAGACGTGACTACTCACGCGGGTTAATAATATTCTCAAGATAAACTCATTTGAGTGTAGTATCACGTAACAACTACTTGGGACTACTCCCTCATAGCCACCGCACTACATCCTAAAAAGCCAAGTGGGGTGAAGGTAACTAAGGTCCTCAGAATCACAGGCTCTCAAATTGGGGAGATTGACATCAATGCGACTACTCACATCAGACATCAACAATCCCAAAGGGCCTCAAATGAGCGTGGTCATCATATGCCATAAATTGTTAGGAATACTCCCAACAACCGACTATTTATTACACCATAATCCTATCACAAGTGTTCTCAAGTCCGGGTTAGGATTTATTGTACCATTCAAAGTAACAACCCTGCACACAGAAAAACCCAAGCACTCTGGAGTACTACAGGTCAATTCATTTTTTATCCTATTGAAGCTGATGAAGGAAGGGAAATAGATGTCTCCAATTAACCCTGCTTGCATACTGAGTTTGAACATCGGTCTGTTAGGTTACAGATGCTATGTGGAAGTGGGCCTCAATTTTGGTTATTTTGTTAAGAACAAAGTGTCTGGATTATTTGTAAGATGTTAGGACTGATGCTTTTCGATTGATGTCTGAAGGTACGGGATTTTGGTTATTTTTTATTAGTGTGCTCGCTAAGATTTTTCAATCTTATGCCTACGTATTCCCGTTTAACGAAACTGGGAAATCAGAGCGATCGTAGTTCCTCCTATTCTATGGGAGGAAAAAGGTTGTTTTGGTGTCTTGTTCGAAGCCCAAGACATGAAGCTGAAAGGAGTATATGTATCTTGTTCGAAGCCCAAGATGTGAAGCTGAAGGGTTTATTTGTATCTTGTTCAAAGCCCATGATGTGAAGCTGAAGGGTTTTGACTTTAAAGAGAATTTGTCATCTCTAAAGAGGAGTTATTGATGTTTGTATGCTGTGAGCAAGGCACAAATTTGATGCTAAGAGGTTGATTGACTCAACCGGGGTTTTCTTATACAAAGCCTAAGAGGGGGCTACTGACCCAACCAGAGGGTGTTTTTTATCTGTCTCGTACAAAGCCCGAGATAGAGGCTAAAAGGGGTTAACTCAACAAGAGAGTTTTTGTATCTCGTATGAAGCCCGAGATGGAGGCTGAAAAGTTGGTTGACTCAACAAGAGAGTCTTTTATACTCAACAAGCGAGTGTTTTGTATCTCGTACGAAGCCTGAGATTGAGGCTAAAAGAATATTGACTCAACAAGAGAGTCTTTTATACTCAACGAGAGAGTGTAGGGAAAATCATTGTACAAAGCCCAAGAGGAGGCTATAAGGTGTGTTGATCCAACAAGAGGATCTTTTATACTCAACAAGAGAGTGTTTTGTATCTTGTACGAAGCCCGAGATGGAGGCTAAAAGGGGATTTGACTCAACACGAGAGTTTTTTATACTCAACAAGAGAGTGTTATTGTATCTCGTACGAAGCCCGAGGTGGAGGCTAAAGAGGTTTATTTGACTCAATAAGAGAGTCTGAAAAAGTTAGCTCCGATGGGGAGAACCATTTGTACAAAGCCCAAGAGGAGGCTAACTGTGCTGGCGACTGTTTCAGTTGAGTGACAGGTCTAGTATGTTGGATAAAAGAGAAAATCAGTTCTTATAAAGAGATTGATTAAAGGTGAGGTTGTACCTTGGTACTGATTAGAAGATCAGGGTTATTTCCTGTTCTTTAAGGAAATGGGAAATCCAAAGGGTATTGAGACTGTTCAAGTCTACTGGTGTTTTGAGAAATCGATTCTTGGATAAATGAATGATCTTTGTATGATGCCCAAGAGAAGGCTGGTATGTTAAAGGATAAGGGTCAACCCATTAACTGGTCTGACTCTTGACTCAGAAAGACAGCTCTAGCAAATTGATGACTAGGTTTTGTTCCTATACCTGTAGAGGTCTCTGGGTCCTTGTACTAAGCCCAAGAGAAGGCATGAGAGCTTTTAAGAAGCCGAAGGGTCCTTGTACAACGCCCAAGAGGAGGCAGGAATGCTTTTAAGAAGCCTGTGGGTCCCCAAACCCCGAGAAGTTCAAGACAGGCTATTCACAGAGAATAGATCAAGCCAGGAAAGTTCGAGAATTTGGAAGAAACTCAAGAGATGCCATTCACGGAGAAAAGATCATCTCGGGGGAGTTAGAGTTTCTTTGACAATTTCTAAGGGTGACAGTCTGAGAAAGGGTTCACCGAGAATGCTGCCTTTCACGTCTCCATATTGTTTAACCCCAAGAGGAGGGAAGACTGTGTCTGGTAATCCTATGGGGGATCTAGTTTTGTTTGTATTTGAGAGTGACCAACAGGGCTTTACCTAGTGCTAGACGTAGTTGTCGGGGAAAACTCTAAATAGCTATACTAGTATTACACGGTTGATATTTGACGAGTATATAAAAGTTTGTGAAAGAAGACTTACAGTGAAACAACCCCACAATACAATTATATATATATATATATATATATATATATATATATATATATATATATAAAAGCGGATAAAGAAAGCGGGTAAACACTTACTCGGTTGTAGAGCTTCCATGCTGTTTTGTTAGTTGTTCACCAAAGAAAGCTTTGATAACAATATTATATTCAAAATCAAAGGAGAAAGCACTTTGAAAAGATTGTTGGGGCTTACAGCTCAAGGAGAGGCCCAAGTTTTATTAGTGATTGCACTGTTGTTTGAATTTATACAGAGGGGCTTATACAAGTGATTGAGGCCCAAAAAAAGGTTTTCTGTACAAAGGGACGGGTCTTACACTCTCTCAAGAGGCCCATAAGGTTTTAAAAGAAATGGGACTTACAACACAAGGGGAGGCCCAGGGTTTGATTTTTGAACTGGCGATCGCGCCGAGATTTTACTTTTAACGCAGAGGGACTTATACAATATCCGAGGCCCAAAAGAAGGTTTTGGTTAAAAGGGGATTGGGTCTTACACTCTATTAGAGGCCCAATGATTTTGAATGGGTCTTATAGCTCGAGGAGAGGCCCAAATGATTTATTTTAAACGGGCGATGATCACGCCGAGATTTTTGACGGTATCAGGACTTATACAATACACTGAGGCCCAAAATATTTTGGTGATCAAGAGGGGTTGGGTCTTACACTTTATTAGAGGCCTAAAAGGATTTGAAAAAGTTTGATGAGGGTTGAATTAATCAAAAACCCTAATTTGTTTTCAAAATGTATTTTAATTGAATAAAAAATTCAATTAAAATGATCAAAATTGTTAAGCATGTGAAAAATAAATGGTGATCTTGGATTAATGTTTCAAAAATCAAGTTTTGACCTACAAAATGATTAGAAATCATTAAAATTTGCAAAATCAAGAAGGAAAAAATATTTTAAATGTCAAAAACAATTAAAATATTAATTCTTTGCAAAAATATCAATTATATGAAATAAATAATATTTTTGGGATTTTTTGGTAAAATAAAATATTTTAACATTTTTGTGAATTATTAAAAAAAGAATCAACTCAAAATCATTAAAACTCAGAGAGAAATTAATTTGAATCAATTAAATAAAATCACAAAATTCAAATATTCAAATATTTGAAAAAGGGCGCCAAGAACATGGCAAGAACACGTGCCCTTCCTCTGTTTCTGCAGATTTGCATTTTCTATCCAATCTCACTGAATACTTGATTATATCATGCAATCTACATATCAATCTACTCGTTTCAACCTCACGATCATGTATATGGTCTTTAATTTCATTTATTTTAAACATGGAATAAGAAATCAAAGAGAAACCTCAAGAACCCTAAATTATGCATGAATGTTCAGAAATTCTACACACGATTCAAACAAAGGATTGATTGAGGGAAAACACTTCATGCATGATTATGAACATATGGCCAAATTATTGTGCAGCAAAAAATGCATGGATCATAGAGTTAGAAGAGTTCATGTTTACCACTTGCAGCTGGTGATCGTGTTTTGTGTTAGAGGTGTTACAGCTAGGTTCCAATGATATGGATAACTTCCCTAGGTGCCATGGAGTGTGTCTGGATGCTTGGAGTGGATTGAAATGATCTGGAACTTGAGATGGTACCCCAACTGCAAATCTGTCAAGAGCTTGAGCAATTGGCTAGTGATTTTGTGATTTTGGTGTTCCAGATGTTATGTGAGTGTTTGGATCACTTCTATATGATGTATGTGAGGTGTGTGTGTGTGTGTGTGTGTGATTGGTTTGATTGGAATTGCTCTCAAACTCAAAACCCGATAGTGACTTGCTTTGGAAGGTAAATTTGGAAGTGAGAAGGAGATTTTGAGGAAATCATCTGTTTGATGGCTTTGGTGTACTCAAGCTGATCACAAATGAGCTCTATTTATAGTAGAGCAAGTTTGTTTTGCAAGGAATAGTGAATGGCAACTGCTGCATAGGTTTGGCCAATGTTGAGCAATGAGAATCCAAGTCTCATCTAGCCATTGACTAGAGGTTAGGGCATAGGCTGCTGGTTCCCTTGGTCTTGGATAAGTCTTGACTGAATTCAGTTGGAAATGGCTCAGTCCATGCCACCTTGGTGCGTCCATTAAATGCTCCAATCCAAAATTGGAGTCTTGTCCCTCTTTTAGGGATTTCTAGGTTTGGCATGCTATTTTTGGTTCCAAAGACTTGGGAGGCTTGAGATCAGAGTTGGTTCCTCCTTGATCCCCCCTTGAGGTGTTCAGATGGATAGAGTTGCTTGCCCTTTGCAAAATTTGGGCAATTCGAGCAAAATGCACAAATCTGCCTTGCCATGACAGTTTTCAGCAAGGCATATTGCCAATATCATATCTCATGGCTCAAGTGGAATTTGATGGAGTTCTTGGCCATTTTGGAAAGCCCTTATATGATACAACAACTGTTTGATCATAGTTGGTTTTGATACTTTTTGGATACAAGTGAAAAATGCCCCTACATTTGGGAAAAAAGTGAAGGCAGATTCTGACTTAGTGAAAATTTCACTAAGTGTTGGAAAAAAGTGACATTTTCACTTTTTGTGATTTTGATCATTCCATAACTTGAAATCCATGAGGAATTGGAATGAGTTTTGTTTGAAGCTTTTGTAGAGGGCCATGAAAGCTACAAATCCAGCTTTGAATGGGGAAAAATGGCCTTGTGGTTTAGGAGTTATGATCCTCCAAAGTTGGTACTCTAGCCACTTTGTTCCATAACTTAGAAAAATTTCTAAGTTTTTATGGTTACCCCTTTTACAAGTTATCCCACTTTTCTTGATTTTTCTTGATGAATGATGATTCCAATCACACATTAACATCATTTTAGGGTCAAAGAGCCATAATTGTGAAAAATCTCAAAAAGTCAAAGTTGACTTTTGTGCACAGTTGACTTTTTGTTAGATGAATTCCAAACTGTGCGATCCTCTATGAAATCAAGTCCTTGAACTAAATCAAACTTGATGGATTGATTTCATAGGTTTTATAGGGTGTATTGGATCATGTCCTAGGGTTTGGGAGCATGTCCTGGTCAAAAGTCAAAGCTACAGTTTACTTTTCCCGCGAAACCCTAACTGTGGTTCAGATGAAATTGAAACTTGTTGCTCAAGCTTCTTAGACCAATCCATTGTTGCAAATGGATCAATGTGGTGTGTTAGAGACCCTCAAATATTCTCTTGAGGTCTTGGCTCATGATTAGCCCCAAAAGTCCACTTAGGGGTGAATTAGGTCAAGAAACCCTAATTCCTGATTTTTGATGAATGCATCCCCTGAGACTAAATTGACTTGATGATTGGGTTCATGATGTCCCTTGGGGCATTTTAGGTTAAGATTTGAAGCATTGGCTCATGTCCAGGGGAAAATTTCCATCTGGAGGCCCTGGTCGACCAAAACCCTAATTTGGTGACACTAGCGATCTTGAGGCTTAATCCACCTGGAAGGGGGCAGCCCTGTGCTTAATCCTTAAAGTGGGAGTCCTCTTGATCCTTTGTGGATGTTTGAGAGGTTAGACAAGTTAAAGATCATGTCAATTCTTGATTGATCCTTTGTCTAAGACTCAGAGAGGGCTTGAAACCCTAATTCCTGTTTGTAGTGGATGCTCACCCTTCTTTGGGGAGACTAATGAGGCATAATGATGCACCCATATTGTGATGATGATTTGAACAATGATGGGAAATCTTAGTGGTCAAAATTTGGGGTATGACAGATGCCCCTATTTAATCTTCTTGGACCCGAAGGTGTGAATGGCGAAGGTATTCAGGCATTCGGGTGTAAGAGGATTAAATATCAGAATACCCAAAATTTTGATGGTGGTTATGAATGGTAGCTTACGCCTTCATCTTCTTTTACTAGGCAATGATGCTTAGAAAAGGTAAACTTCCCCTCGATCCTGGTTTTCTACCAAGGAACTGGTCTTAGTTTCTGATACAAACTTCCCCTCGATCCTAGTTTCCTACCAAGGAACTGGTCTTAAGTTCTGAAGAAAACTTCCCCTCGATCCTGGTTTCCTACCAAGGAACTGGTCTAAGTTTCTGATATAAACTTCCCCTCGATCCTGGTTTCCTACCAAGGTACTGGTCCAAGTTTCTTTTGTAAACTTCCCCTCGATCCTGGTTTCCTACCAAGGAACTGGTCTTAGTTTCTTTTGTCAATAAACTTTCTTGACAAGGGACACTATGTGTAGCTATTTTCCTCAAACTTCTCACCAAATTTTCCTGGGGAGGTGCCATTTGATGGAAAAAGATTTTGCTAGACTTGCTGGGGAACCCAGTCGTCTGAGTTGTAGAGGTGCACAAACTTCTCCGTTGGAGATGCCATTTGTCGTCTCTACTGGGGAAAACGAGTCTCTTGAGAGACTGCTTTCGCTTGGGGATATTATATCATACTTTTCTCGGAGATCTTCTCAGAGAAATGCCATATGATGTGATCCAATTTTGAGGTGCCGATGACTTTGTTAACATTGACTTTCTAGAGAGAAGAACCAATGTGCTGTTGAGAATCTTCGGTTGAGAGGCTTTCTCTGGGATTTTCCTTAATCCGGGAAAGCGAAGACATCATCTTCAATGGCGAAGAGTGACGTTGGCTGAGGGTTCTCTGGTTTTTCAGAGGTTCAAATTATCAAAGTGGTCAAGGGCCAATTCTAATCCAGAAATAACGTGAATGAGAGAAATAGTTCAGATGCAACATTTCCTGACGAGGAAATAACTGACAACTCGATTGAGAGGACTGTTATCACTAGGGGATAAGACCGACTAGAGTGATAGTGATGCAATATGAATGTGAATGTAAATCAACAATGCATGATATATGTATGTTTATGCTGACAAAACTGACGCGACATACAGACTAATAGATGAACACGACTGGATACTCGGCCACGGTGGGAGACAAAAAGTATCACTGGTTCACGATAGCAATTCTGCCTTGCTTAGGAGAAATAGTCCCTGCGGGGAACAACGTTGGTCGGGCTTAGGAGGTAAGAACTCTGCCGGGGGTGTTAGATGAAACATGGTCTCTGACACAGTTGATCCTTCGTTCAGGCACACTGGTTTAGAAGGAATACTTTGATTCTGCACTTTGAGGTTCGATTACTTCTGGTGAAGTGATCGATGTTCTTTCGATGTTCAACAGTCAAAAGAAATTGCCATCTTTATTTTAAAAGCAGAAAAGTTTTAACAAGTAAATTCATTTTTGTTTCGTTTCAAGAATCGTTGATCATATTAAAATGTCGTTCTGTAAAGCTAAAACAAATGAGAATTACAAATAAAAGCACAAGGGCTCAAATTTTATTGATAGGATGGAAATCAGCCAAGTGCGTGATTCCATAGAGTATATACAAAGTTAGAAAATGGTAATTTACAGGGAAAAGAGCTACGTTGAAACATAACGACCATTATCCTTCTACCAACTTTAAATTTGGGACATCCTGAGCTTCTGTCGAAGATGACCTTGACTGGAGTTTTTTGGATGGACGACGTAACTATTGCTAAGGGACTTACCTCTGTTGAACATAGTTACTTGCCATTATCCCTAACTTTTTCCTGGATTGTACTTTGAGATTTCCAATCCACCGGGATGATTTTTGATCATGTCTCTAATTTTTGTCTGGACTGCCCTTTCGGGTTTTCAATCCACCGAGACTTTTTTTTTTTTAGTTTAGGAGAAGTATTTCTTGACTACATCAACATTCGTGGGGTAGGCAAATTCCTCTCCGTCCATGGTTGTGATTCTCAAGGCACCGCCTGAGAAAGCTTTCTTGACCACATAGGGGCCGTCATAATTCGGAGTCCATTTGCCCTGGGAATCAGTGAGAAATGATTGTATCTTTTTGAGCACAAGGTCTCCTTTCCTGAAGACGCGAGGTCGGACCTTTTTGTCAAACGCCCTCTTCATTCTTTGCTGATACAACTGACCATGGCATAGTGCCGTCATACATTTTTCTTCGATCAGATTCAGTTTGTCGTTGTGCACTTTGACACCATTCAACTTCTGTAAGCTTAGCTTCCATCAATATCCGGATTGATGGGATCTCTACTTCTATGGGGAGCACTGCTTCCATGCCATATACTAGAGAGAAAGGGGTTGCCCCTGTTGAAGTGCAGACAGATGTGTGATAACCGTGAAGAGCAAAGGGTAGCATTTCATGCCAGTCTTTATAGGTTACAACCATCTTCTGAATAATCTTCTTGATGTTCTTGTTAGCCGCTTCTATCGCTCCGTTCATCTTGGGTCGGTAGGGGGATGAGTTATGGTGTTCGATCTTGAACTCTGCACACAACTCTTTCATCATCTTATTGTTCAAGTTGGATCCATTATCAGTAATGATCTGGCTCGGAACACCATAATGGCAGATGATATTGTTTTTTATAAATTGGACCACCACTTGTTGGGTTACATTAGCGTACGACGATGCTTCGACCCACTTGGTGAAGTAATCAATGGCAACCAGGATGAACCGATGTCCGTTCGAAGCTTTGGGCTCAATCACGCCAATCATGTCGATTCCCCATATAGAAAAAGGCCATGGGGAAGAAAGAACTTTGAGATGCGTTGGCGGTACATGGATTTTGTCAGAGTATATCTGACACTTGTGACACCTCCTAATGTACTCGTAGCAGTCGGATTCCACGGTCAACCAGTAGTACCCTGCTCTCAGAATTTTTCTCGCCATTGTGTGTCCATTGGCATGAGTACCAAAGGACCCTTCATGAAAAAGCTCAGGAAAAAGCTGCTTGCCAGTCTTCTAGAGGGTATCACCGCTCAGGAAAAAGCTGCTTGCCAGTCTTCTGAGGGTTTTTCTGTCTTTCCTAGATTCCCCAGGTGGGTATTCCTATTTCTGAAGGAAGCATTTGATATCATGATACCAAGGTTTATCGTCTATGATTGCTTCAATTGTGAAGATGTAAGTGGGCCGTTCAAGGCACATTATGTCGATCTTAGGTAAGTCATTCCATTGACCTACGCTAATCATGGAAGAGAGAGTGGCTAATGCATAAGCCATGTGATTCTCATCACGAGGGATGTGATGAAACTCGATGCTATTGAATAAGGGTAACAACCTTCTCGCGTAATCTTTGTAAGTAATCAATCATGATTGGTATGTGTTCCAATCTCCTTTGATCTGATTGATAACCAGGGCTAAGTCGCCGTATACGTCCAAGTTTTTGATCCTCAAATCAATCGCTTCCTCGAGACCCATAATACAAGCTTCGTATTCGGCCTCGTTGTTTGTACACTTAAACGTAAGTCTGGCGGTGAAAGGAATGTGGGTACCCTGAGGGGTAACAATGATTGCCCCAATTCTGTTTCCATAATGATTGACAGCTCCGTCAAAGATTAGTCCCCATTGGGAACCTGGTTCTGGCCCTTCACTGGGTAGCGGTTCATCGCAGTCTTTCATTTTTAAATACATGACATCTTCGTCTGGGAAGTCAAACCCAATTTATTCTTGATCCTCAATCGGTTGATGAGCCAAATGATCGGCTAAAATACTCCCTTTTACGGCTTTCTGAGCGTGGTATTCGATGTCATATTCTGACAGTAGCATCTGCCAACGGGCAATCCTTCCCGTGAGACCAGGTTTTTAAAAGACATACTTGATTGGATCCATTTCGGAGATTAACCAAGTAGTGTGACAAATCATGTACTGGCGAAGATGTTTGGCTGCCCAAGCCAAAGCGCAACAAGTTTTCTCGAGCATAGTGTACCGAGTCTTGCAGTCGGTGAATTTCTTGCTAAGATAGTAGATAGTAGACTCTTTCCTTTTGGTTTCGTCTTGTTGGCCAAGTACACAACCCATTGAGTCTTCCAAGACTGTGAGGTAGATGATCAGTGGTCTTCCTTCTACTGGAGGTGATAAAATCGGCGGATTCAACAGGTATTCCTTGATACTGTCAAATGCGGTTTGGCAGTCTTCTGTCCAAACGCAATCCTGGTTCTTTTTGAGTAATTTGAAAATTGACGCACATGTCGCGGTCATAAGGAATATAAATTTGGAGATGTAATTCAAACGTCCCAGGAATCCTCTGACTTGTTTTTCAGTTTTCGGAGAAGGCATTTCTCGAATGGCCTTGACCTTGTCAGGATCAACCTCAATTCATTTCTGGCTGTCGATGAACCCTAAGAGTTTCCCTGAACGGACACTGAATGTGCATTTGTTGGGATTCAAGCGAAGTTTGTACTTCCTCAACCGCTCGAATAGTTTTGACAGGTGGGTCACATGCTCCTCCTCTGTTTTAGATTTGGCAATCATATCATCGACATATAACTCGATTTCTTTATGTATCATGTCATGAAACAGAGTAGTCATGGCCCTTTGATAGGTTGTCCCGGCGTTCTTCAAACCGAACGGAATTACCTTGTAACAAAAGGTACCCCATGGGGTAATGAACAAAGTTTTCTCCATGTCTTTCGGTACCATTTTGATTTGATTATAGCCCGAGAATCCATCCATGAAGGAGAAAACTCTGAATTTCGTTGTACTGTCAACCAGCATGTCAATGTGTGGCAAAGGAAAGTCGTCCTTTGGACTAGCCTTGTTTAGGTCTCTGTAGTTGACACACATTCTGACCTTTCCGTCCTTTTTCGGAACGGGTGCGATGTTGGCTAACCATTGAGGATATTCTGATGTGGCGAGGAAACCCGCGTCAATCTATTTCTGTACTTCCTCTTTGATTTTGATGGCCATGTCCGGGCGAGTCCTTCTCAACCTCTGTTTTACTGGCGAACATTCTGATCTTAACGGTAGGTGATGCTCCACGAGGATGGTATCCAACCCTGGCATGTCCTGATAGGATCAAGCGAATACATAGGGAAACTCTTTGAGAAGCTTTGTCAAACTCCCTTTGGCAGTTGGACTCAGCAGTGCCCTAATCCTGATTTCCTTTCTCTCTTTTTCCGAACCCAAGTTTACCGTTACCAACAGCTCTTTGTGAGGTTTAATGGACCTTTCCTCTTGTCTGAGTAGTCGGGAGATCTCTTCTGGAATTTCGTCATCGCCTTTTTCTTCAGCCTCAAATACCGGGAATTCAAAGTTGGGAGAATGCATCGGATCATATGTTTCAACGGGGTTTAAAACAAGCAATCTGCATGACGTGATGATTCGTGTTTTAGAAGAGATAGAGAGAATGCAAGAGTGTGTGCAGTGTATTTCTTGTTTATTGCTTGTTTTTATTATTGAGTTGTTTTTTAGGATTACCATTTTCTAAGAAAAAAATGAAAAGAGAAAACAGCAATTAATGCGGAAATTACAGGACGACGTTATTTTATTCATGAACAAGTCGGTTCTTGAAACTACAGCCCTATAAAACAAAACTCTGTCGCTTTGGGCAAAGCGAAGAGAGAAAATTTACAGAAAGCGAGCCCTATCAAAACATCCGTTTCACCTAGGTAGGGTGAAAGGTTAAAGATGGCAATTACTTTGACTTATGAACAATCTTCGGAACATCGACAGCAACCCATTGGCGGCGAACTCCTTGGTGAATCACAAAGTCTGGTACCTTCCTTGATTTGTCTTCAGAAATAACACTGATTTCTGGTGGAGCAGGATCGTTGGATTCTGTCTTCCAGGCAGAGTTGTCGTAGGAGGATTCCTCTGTTGTATTTTGCATAGGATTTGTGCTCTCAGGCAAATCTCCCCATCCAGTCGGCTGGATGTCTTCGAGCCTGATACGAGAGCTTTCAGGAGCAGTGTACTTAACCATAAAGTCGTATTTTCCACTTGGTTATCCTAAGGTGTCCCACACTTCTTTGGAACTGGAGGAGTCATCTCTTTTGATGACGTTGACCTCGGGAAAAGCATAGTTGATGAATTCTAGTCCAACAAGCTCTGCCAATTCATCGTCGTACTGGATATTTTCTGAATGACCTGAGTGATGATCCCATGACATGGTGGGGACGCAGGTATTCTGTTCAATGATGCTCAGCTGATCTTTATTGTTCGGCTGATTTTCTTACCCCGAATTGCCTGGATACGGCTGCCAGATAGGCAGGCCATCCATTGGGCAATATTAGTCGTGATCAAAGTTGTCCTTCATCAGAGTGTCTTCCTCTAATGAGTTTGGTGGAGCACGGCATCCTTCCGGATCACAATCTCCATATATCATTTCGACGTCTAACCTTGGTATAAATCTCGGACTCTGTGCAGGATAGCAAAATGGCGTAGGCACCTCTTCTTGAGACATATAACCGTCCTCGTTAAGATAGGACTTCCATTCCTCATCTGGGTCGGAGGGATCCTCCTCGTTGATGGTATGGACTGCTTGAGGCCCTGGGTGAAGGAAACCTCCACTGTGGAAGAAATCCTGAATGGGATGAAAAATTTCATCGTTAGTAGTTGCCTGGGTACAGGTTGAAGAAAAACCAAGACCCTTCTTTGTTTTATTATCAGCAGGAATGACAAGTTGTCCCCATCCTTTCGTATTGTTACTTTTGATCACTTCGAGAGCATCTCTGTATGAGGAAATCGAGGTTCCTTTCTCTGATTAATTCTTATTGCTCACTGAAAGTGCTTGGAACTGAGTTCCAACAACCTCCTCGGGTTCTATACAAGTAGATAATGACAGGTTACTTATGAGCAAGGCTTGTTCCCCACAAACCGTGACGAGTTGATCGTTCTTGACGAACTTCAGTTTCTGGTGCAGTGTTGGAGTGACTGCCCCAACCTGGTGTATCCAAGGTCTTCCTAACAAACAAATGTACGCTGCCCGGACGTCCATGACCTGGAAAGTGATTAGGAAAGTGTGAGGACCGATAGTTATGGGAAGGTCGACTTCGCCGATAACTGCTTTTCGAGATCCGTCAAAGGCTTTGACGATGACCTCACTGCCCCTCATCGGGGATCCTTTGAATGATAGTCACATTAAAGTGGACTTTGGCATAACGTTGAAGGCCGATCCTGTGTCTACCAGTACGCTGGCTAAAGCATCATCCTGGCAGTTGACTGTGATATTGAGCGCCATGTTGTGGCGTCTGCCCCCCTCTGGCAAGTCCTCATCACTGAATCCTAAGTTGATGCAGGAAGTGATGTTAGAGATGATGCTGTCGAACTGTCGTACTGACACATCCTGTTCCACAAAGGCCTGCTCTAAGACTTTCTGTAGAACCTCCCTGTGGGCTTCGGAATTGAGTAAAAGTGATAGCACAGAGATCTTTGAAGGAGTTTGTAACAGCTGTCAACAATGTTGCACTCACTCCTTTGGATGAGGTTCAGCATCTCATCATTATTTTTTGAAAGGTCGGGATTACTGGATTGACCGACTGGTGGATTGGGAGCCTCTGTCTGAAGTTCCTTTTCTTTGTTAGGTTCTCCAACTCCTCGGTTGAAGATTCGACCGCTCCGTGTTACTCGACTGATGTCTGCAATATTCACGACGGAGGGTAATGGAATTTCCTTTCCATTCTCAATTATTGTCGCACCGTATTTTTAAGGGATCGCCTTAGCTGATTCGTACGGTAATGGTCTTAGTAGATAAATAACTACAGGAGCCTTCTGATTTTTCTGACTGTCATAAGTAACTTCGATCAGCTCCTGGCTAAGAACTTTTGATTCGTCCAGTAGCGGGATGATGGTATAAACATCCTTGTTCTGTTGATGATCAGAGATTATGACAATGTCTCTGATTTGATCAGCGAAGTAGTCTGGCATCCAGTTGATTGGCTCGGAACCCGGACATGGGTGAATCTCTCTACGATCCACCTGACCTTGAAGAGCTACCCGCACAAGGTAGTATCCTTGGTTATTCTCCAAGCAGACTCTGCATCGTTCGTAATTATGTGGTGGCACCTGGCCACGCCTGCTTTGGATGCAGTGTAACCTCACTAGGTCAGTTCCCACAGATCAGAATCCTGATTTTGATGCCGAGTGGGGTTTCCATTAAGCACCCTGATTTGTTGCGTGTCTTCATGCATATAGATCGGAAGCCACCAGTGGTTTAATAAGTGTTGTAAAGTTCTTTTAACGAGAGCGCACCCTTGGTTACTCTCACTGCATACTTTACAGTTCAGATAATCGTGAGAAGTGAGAAAACTGAGTTGGACTTGCCTGACGTGTAACTCCACCAAGCTAGTATTCATCAAACGAATATCAAAGATTTGAATCATGTTGATCTGATAAGGATTTCTATCATGGTAGTCCTGGATCCACCCAAGATCCATCTGACGCTGGAGGGCCTCTCGTACGAAAGAGCATCCCTGTTTGTTTACCAAGCAAGTCAGACATGAATTGTAATCATGCTGTGGTAGATTATGATACTGGCTTTGCCTGGAGTGCATCGCCACCAAGTTGACATTCATTGCACGGATGTCGTGATTCTGAATGATGTTGGAATTCATATAGGTCATGTTGACTCCACGAACTCGGTGTTGTTGGATCCATCTGAGATCCAACTTTTCCTGTAGAGCAGATTGCACCACAGAACATCCTTGATTGTTTTTAGAGCAGATATCACACTGGTGATAATTATGAGGTGGCACATGGCCATATCCGCTCTGTCTACAATGCATCTTGACCAAATTGACCCTTAATAAGAGTACATCGTGAATTTGATAGATGTTGCTAGACTCTCCCTCTATCAAATTGACTGCAGCGTTCTCGTGTTGAGGCAGCAGGTTCGTGAGAACATTCGGATTCGTATCCTTGAAAGATAAGACCCCGCTCCTAACAAGCTTCTGTACGTCGGATTTGAAACTGAGACAGTTTTCTATGTTATGCCCTGGTCCTCTTTGATGGTAAGGACAAGTCTGATCCTCCTTGAACCAAAAAGGCGGATTTTCTGGTACTGTAAGAGGAGACCTGGTTTGGACATGCCGCTTGACCAGTAGTAATGGAAACAGTTCTGTGTACAACACGGGTATAGGGTCAAACCCTGGTGGTCGCGTTGAACGATTGTTGTTGTACGGAGGAGGAGCCTGTTGAAGAGGCTGCTGCGCCCTTTGCTGATATTGCTGTTGATTAGGTTGGCTCTGCGCAACCTGAGGTTGATACGTAGGAACAGGCGCAGGGTTGATAGCAGGAGTTATAGCTGCTACTGGTTGATAACGTCGCCTTTGCTTTCCGAGAGAGATATTCCCAATATCCTTCTCTTTTTTCTTAGGGAGAGCACTACCGTATCGTTTTGTACTACTTGATGATCCAGCGTCTTTCACCTAACGTCCTTCTCGGACGGCTTCCTCAAGACGAACTCCCATCTCCACCATCTCGGTGAAGTCACTGGGCGCACTGGCAACCATTCTGTCGTAGGAAAATGAGCTTAAGGTTTTCAAGAAAATCTTTGTCATCTCTTTTTCCTCCAGAGGTGGAGAAATCTGAGCGGCAATTTCACGCAATCTCTGAGCGTATTCTTTAAAGGTTTCCTTTTCCTTTTGTGACATCGATCTGAGCTGATCTCTGTCCGGTGCCATGTCCAAATTATATTTATATTGTTAAACGAAGGCAGCGCCAAGATATCTGAATGTGCCGATCGTGGCGCGGTTTAAACCCATGTACCATTTTAATGCGGCACCGGTTAAACTATCCTAAAAGTAGTGAATCAGTAGCTCCTGGTTCTTTATCTGAGCCGAAATTCGCCGAGCGTACATCACCAAATGGCTCTGAGGGCAAGAGTTACCCTTGTACTTTTCAAAGTCGGGCACCTTGAATTTGTGCGGGACTTTCACATTGGGGACCAAGCAGAGGTCCGCGGCGTCCTTTCCAAATAAATCATGACCGTGAAGGGCCTGCGGTTCTTTCTGGATTTCCAGGAACTGTTCCTGGAACTCATTCATCTTGTCGAACATGCTGTCGTTTCCACCAGAAGGTATCTGGGGAATCTGTCCTTCCGGGACAGTGTGTACTAGGGGTGGTGGTATAGTCATTATGGCTAAGACTCTCGGTGTCTCCCGAAGTTTGTAACCTTCAAGAGTTGCTGTCCTGCCCCTAACATCTTCGCTTTTCCGAAGTTTGTAACCTTCAGGCCCAGCGGTTCTTGCTGCGGTTCCCTGATCCTCAGTGATCAGCGGAACATATCCTTCCGGGATATAGTTGGGTGGCATGCCCCAGGGACGATCTTTTGGCATTTTGTACCTAGGATCATACTTCTCCACTATGGGTGTTGATGTGATCTTTGAGATCACAATCCTTGGTTGTTGCATCTGAGCTTCTGCTAGAGCTTGCATGTCGTTATGAAGCTTTCTCAGATCCTCTTTCAGAGTGTCGATCTCTTCTCTTAACTCTCTGTTCTCTTCCTCAAGATCATCCATCTTTTTCTGACGATTGGCCTGAGTATTGTACGAATGAGACCGTTTGACTCTAGAATCGAGACACAAACGTAAGATTTGTAGGTAAGAAGAATACGTTTATGCGAGAATGATGAATGCAATGATTATATTAATTGTATGTTTTGTTTATTCAAAGTAAACTTCGACAATTAGATTGCAAATATCAAACAGTGGGTGTAGCGAGCAATTTTGGACGTGGTTCTTAAGCACTGTCGCTCTTTGGGGGGGACTACAGGTCGATTCATTTTTTATCCTATTGAAGCTGATGAAGGAAGGGAAATAGTTGTCTCCAACTAACCCTGCTTACATACTGAGGTTAAACAGCGGTCTGTTAGGTTACGGATGCTATATGGAAGTGGGGGCTCTTTCTGCTTACTTTGTTAAGGCTGAAATGATGGGACTATGCTATTGGTAGGATGTTAGTACTGATGCTTTTTGATTGATGTGTGAAGGTACGGGATTTTGGGTTTTTTTATTAGTGTGCTCGCTAAGATTTTTCTTGCAATCTTATGCCTACGTATTCCCGTTTACCGAAATAGGGAAATTAGAGCGATCGTAGTTCCTCCTATTCTATGGGAGGAAATTGTGTTTTTGTGTCTTGTTTAAAGCCTAAGACGTGAAGCTAAAAATGATCTGGATCTTGTTTGAAGTCCAAGATGTGAAGCTGAAGGTGATTTGTTTGTATCTTGTTCAAAGCCCAAGATGTGAAGCTGAAGAGTCAATTTGTATCTTGATTAAAGCCCAAGATATGAAGCTAAAGGGTTTTGACTTTAGAGAGAATTTGTCATCTCTAAAGAGGGGATGTTTGGTCTGTTCGTTACAACTGTTGTGTGACTGATCATAGAGGAGAATTACTTTAACTGGGATATGTGAATCCAGCAATGCCATAATTTCCTTTATAGGGGTTTTTTAACCTGAAGGAGAAGACTTTAACTGAGTTTAGAGTAACCTCATCTTTCCTTAGGAATTTCCCATGCTAAAAGAGGGACAGTGGCATGGATGTAAATAATCCAGAGGCTTGCCGCTTACAGCAATTAGATGGGGAAGAAGGAGTTGTTGATGTTTATATGTTGTGAACGAGGCACAACTTTGATGCTAAAAGGTTGATTGTCTCAACCGGGTTTTCCTTATACAAAGCCTAAGAGGAGGCTAAAAGGTTGACTTTTCCGGGAAAAATTTTCTTTCTGTCTTGTACAAAGCCCAAGATTGAGGCTAAAGGGGTTTGACTCAACAAAGAGTCTTTTTTGTGTGTCTTGTACAAAGCCCAAGACGGAAGCTAAAAGTTGTTTGACTCAAAAGGAGAGTCTTTTATACTCAACAAGAGAGTGATTTTGTATCTCGGACGAAGCCCGAGATAGAGGCTAAAAGGTTGTTTGACTCAACAAGAGAGTCTTTTATACTCAACAAGAGAGTGTTTTGTATCTCGTACGAAGCCCGAGATGGAGGCTAAAAGGTTTGTGACCCAACAAGAGGGTCTTTTATACTCAACAAGAGAGTGATTTTGTATCTCGTACGAAGCCCGAGATGGAGGCTAAAGGGTTAGCTCTGCTGGGGAGAATCATTGTACAAAGCCCAAGAGGAGGCTATAGTAACTGTTTCAGTTGAGTGACATGTCTAGTAGGTTGGTTAAAAGAGAAAATCAGTTCTTATATGAGTAATGTTGCACTCATGGACTTGATCTGAGGGTTAGGATTATTTCCTGTTCTCTAAGGAAACGGGGAATCCATAGGGTTTTGAGACTGTCCGAGTCTACGGGTGTTCTTCCCATTCTTGAAAGGGGCTTGAGAATGTCTTTGAGACTCAAGGGTCTTAGACTGTCCAAGTCTAGAGTTTTATCTTTTGTACTATGCTTAAGAGAAATTAAGAGACAGTACATTTGCGGTGGAAAGATCTAGACTCTTTGAAAGACTGTTTTATTAAGATGACTAATTTCTGTTTCTATACCTCTAGGAGGTCGTCGGGACAATTTGTACGAAGCCCAAGAGGAGGCTGGAAACTTTTAAGAAGCCGAGGGACAATTTGTACAAAGCCCAAGAGGAGGCTATCTTCCCGGAGAAAGAATCATTATACAAAGCCTAAGAGGGGGCTGTAAAAACTTCTAAGAAGCCGACGGGTCCTTGTACAATGCCCAAGAGGAGGTGGGGATGCTTTTAGGAAGCCTGTGGGTCCTTGCACTAAGCCCAAGAGGAGGCTGATGAACAGTTCCAGAAGGGGTTTCACTTGGAACATTGGCCTTCTGTATATGAAATGTTCAAAGGGGAAATTTCTTAGATCTAGTTATCTTAAATTGTTGTAAGGGGAGGTTTTGTCTAGTTCTAGATGTAGTTGCCAGGGAAACTCTAAATATCTATACTATTATTACACAGTTGATATGAGTTTATGAAAGAAGACTTATAGTGAAACACCCCCACAATACAGTTATATACATATGAAAGCGGTAAATGAAAGCGGGTAAACACTTACTCGGTTGTAGAGCTTCCATGTTGTATTGTTAGTTGTTCAAAAAATAAAAGTTGAAAACAGTATTATATGCAAAATCAAAGGAGAAAGTGCTTTGAAAGGAAAATTGGGGCTTACAGCTCAAGGAGAGGCCCAGGGTTTTATCAGTGATCGCACTGTTGTTTTGAATTTGTATAGAGGGACTTATACAAGTGATTGAGGCCTAAAAAGGTTTTCTGTACAAAGGGAATGGGTCTTACACTCTCTCAAGAGGCCCAAAAATGATTGAAAGAATGGGGCTTATAACACGGGGGTAGGCCCAAATGGTTTGATTTTTGAACTGGCGATCGCGCCGAAGTGTTCTTTTAACGCAGAGGGACTTATACAATGTCTGAGGCCCAAAATTGTTTTGGTTAAAAGGGGATTGGGTCTTACACTCTATTAGAGGCCCAAGGGAGTTTTTAGGAAAATAAATGGGTCTTATTACCCAATGATCGTGCCGGACTTTTTGAAATACAACGGGACTTATACAATAAGTGAGGCCCAAAATGGGTTTATTTTACAAAAAGGCTTGGGTCTTACACTCTATTAGAGGCCCATGAGTGTTTAGAAAAGTTTGTTAGGGTGAAAATCAATAAAACCCTAGTTTCATCATTTTTAAAGTAATTATTCAAAGGAAATTAATTAAAATAATACAAATTCCAAATAAGTTTGAATAAACAACTTGTGATTTTGGTTTTTGGTTTGAAAATGAGGTTTTAATCACAAGATGAATTAAAACCTATTTAGTGTTTGTTTTCCAACATGAGTATTTATTTTTTAAAGGTTTAAAAACAAATAAAAGATATTTATTCACAAAAACACTAATTATATTAAATAAATAATATAAATCTAATTTTTTTGTGGAATAAAATATTTCAACATTTTTGTGATTTTTTGCAAAAAGAACAAATCAAAAATAATTAAAATTGAGTGAGTTATTAGTTTTACAAATCATTTAAAATAAATATGAAAAATAACAAAAACAAGAAAAAGTGGTAAAAAAGAGATCTGGGGCGAGGGGGATTCGAACCCCAGACCTCTCGCTTGCCAATACACACAAAACCAGCTGATCAACCACTTGGGCGCAATGCCAATTCAAATATAGTATGGCAAATGAAAAATATAAGGCAAACTTGGTTGGAAAACCTGAAGAATGGCGCCACGGCCATCTTCTTCCTCGAGCTCGTGCATGAAGCTCCCTATCTCACTCATCTCTCAACCATTTGGCATGATTCAAATACCAAACTCATGCGTTTTTTCATAAGGAACAAGATGGCAATACTTGATTTTATTTATTTTCAGTGTATAGCAAATTATATCATTATGGCCGTATGAACCCTAATTTTGCAAAATCAGTCGTGCAGACATGGTAATGAGGCTTATGATCAAATTTCTTGAGGGAAAACACTCAACATATGATGGCAAGCAAATGGCAAAAATATCATGCGAGGAAATATGCATGGATCATGAAGATGTAGTTTTAGGCTTACCTTGATGCAAGCTGAAATGTGATCTCTGCACAAATGGTGTTCCAGATGAAATTTGATGATCCCTACAGCTTCAACGAATGTAGTGAAGTGTGTTGCAAGCTTTGGAACACTCTGAAAACTTCTGGATCAAGTTGGAGAACTCCAACTGTATAATTGAGGCATAATGGCTTGGTTGAAGGGTGATTTTGAGCTAGGGGTGTTACAGTTGGTGTTTAAGTGTTTGGACACCTCAAATACATCATATGTGATGTGTCTGAGCAATTGGAATGGATTGCTTATGGCTGCAACTCAAAACGCGATGGTGGTTGCTAAAAAATAAGGAAATTTGGCACTTAAGAGAGAATGAGAGAAAGCAGTGCTATAAGGTACTTTGGTGTGTCTTGAATGATCCATTGCAACCTCTATTTATAGGTGATCAATTCTTGTCTTGGAGGAATAGTGAATGGCTGCTGGATCAGATCACCTTCAAAGGGATTGGTTGGACATAAATGCCTCTTGCATTAGGTGTAACAGCTGCTCCAAATATATCAGCTATGCCTTGACTGAAATCACATTCCTCAGTCATTTTAATTGTTGTTTAATCAGAGAACTTGACTGAGGAGAGTGATAATCTTGACAATGCACTATTCCACATTAATGCCCTTTGAATTCAAGGCAAAATGTGCCAAAATGCATGAACTTCAAGTTGGAAGATTCCTTGGCTCTTGGACTCAGCCCTATCAGTTGGATCAGATGCATTGTGATTGGTTTGAGTACATGTGGCATAATGATCCTTGGTTTTGATTCAGAAATCGTGTGTGGCAAGCAAACATGCAAACTGATTTTTCCAAAATAGCTTGCAGCAGCATGACTTTGGGCATGGATTTCTCTTGGCTCAAGTTGAATCGATTCGTGCTGATAAGCTCTTTGAATTCTTGGCAACATTTGCAACAACATTGATGTTTACCTTTGGACTTGATTCAGCTTGCAACTATGTGAAAATATCTCACAAGTTTTGGTGTTTCCAACAAAATCTGCCTTGGCCAGAATTTTGCTAAGTGTTGGAAAATGATGTATTTTCATGTTTTAGTCATTTTGGCCCAATCATAACCCAAAATCCACAATGAATTGGAATGAGGTGTAGTTGGAGCTTTTGTAGAGGGTAATGAGAGCTACAAATCTAGCTTTGGATGGGGAAGAATGGCCTTGTGGTTTAGGAGATATGACCCTCCAAAGTTGGTACCCTTGCCACTTTGTTCATAACTTAGAAAATTTTCTAAGTTTTTTATGGTTACCCCTTTTACAAGTTATCCCACTTTTCTTGATTTTTCTTGATGAATGATGATTCCAATCATATATTAACATAATTTTAGGGTTAAAAAACCATTTTTATGAAAAATCTCAAAAAGTCAAAGTTTGACTTTTGTGCACAGTTGACTTTTTATCAAATGAATTCCAAACTGTGCAATCCTTTAGGAAATCATGTCCTTGACCTAAATCAAACTTGATGGACATGTTCCATGGGTGTTATAGGGTATATTGATTCATATACTAGGGTTTGGGAGCATGTCCTGGTCAAAAGTCAAAGATACAGTTGACTTTTCTCGCAAAACCCTAACTGTGGTTCAGATGAAATTGAAACTTGTTGCTCAGGCTTCTTGGATCAATCCATTGTTGAAAATGGATCAATGTAGTGTATTAGAGACCCTTAAATCCTCTCTTGAGGTCTTGGCTCATGTTTTGTCCCAAAAGTCAACTTAGGGGTGAATTAGGTTAAGAAACCCTAATTCCTGATTTTTTGTGAATGCATCCCCTGAGGTTAAATTGACTTGATGATTGGGTTTATGATGACCCTTGGGGCATCATAGGTTATGTTTTGAAGCATTGGCTCATTCCCAGAGGAAAATTTCCATCTGGAGGTCTTGGTCGACCAAATCCCTATTTTGGTGACACAGGCGATCTTGAGGCTTGATCCACTTGGAATGTTGCAACCTTGTGCTTGATCCTTGATGTGGGAGTCCTATTGATCCTTTGTAGATGTTTGAGAGGTTAGACAAGTTGAAGATCATGTCATTCCTTGATTGATCCTTTGTCTAAGGTTCTGAGAGGGCTTGAAACCCTAACTTTGATTGTAGTGAATGCTCACCCATCTTTGGGGAGACTAATGAGGTATGATGGTTCATCCATATTGTGATGATGATTTGCATAATGATGGGGATCTTAGTGGTCAAAATTTAGGGTATGACAGATGCCCCTATTTAATCTTCTTGGACCCGAAGGTGTGAATGACGAAGGTATTCGGGCCTTCGCGGTGCAAGAGGATTAAATATCGGAATACCCGAAATTTTGATGGTGGTTATGAATAGCAGTTAACCCATTCATCTTCTTTTGCTAGGCAATGATGCTTTAGAAAAGGTAGAAACTTTCCCTCGATCCTGGTCTTTAGCCAAGGAACTGGTCTTAGTTTTCTGAAATAAACTTCCCCTCGATCCTGGTTTCCTACCAAGGAACTGGTCTTAGTTTCTGATGTGAACTTCCCCTCGTTCTTGGTTTCCTACCAAGGAACTGGTTTCAGTTTCTGATATAAACGTCCCCTCATTCTTGGTTTCCTACCAAGGAACTGGTCTAAGTTTCTTTCGTCAATAAACTTTATTGACAAGGGACGCTATTCGTAGCGGTTTTCCTCAAACTTCTCGCCGAATTTTCCTGAGGAGATGCTATTTGATGAGTCTAATGGGGATATTACACCATACTTTTCTCGAGATCTTCCCGGAGAAATGCCATATGATGTGATCCACTTTGAGGTGCCGATGACTTTATTGACATTGACTTTCTGGAGAGAAGAACCAATGTGCTGCCGAAAGTCTTTAGTTGAGAGGCTTTCTCTAGGGATTTTCCTTAATCCGGGAAAGCGAAGATATCATCTTCAATGGCGAAGAGTGACATCGGCTGAGGGTTTTCTTGCCTTTTCAGAGGTTCAAGTTATCAAAGTGGTCAAAGAACCAACTTTAGTTCAACAGCAAAGCGGAGAAGCGGTTGTCCAAACACGACGTTTCCCGACAAGGGAAGAACTGACAGATCGATTGACAAGAGGACATTTATCACTAGGGGATAAGACCGACTAGAGTGATAGTGATGCAATATGAATGCAAATGTGAATCAATAATGCATGATGTATGTATGTATATGCTGACAAAACTGACGCGACATATAGACTAGTGGATGAACACGACTGGATACTCGGCCACTGCGTGGGACGAAGAGGTATCGCTGGTCCAAGAGTAGCAATTCTGCCTTGCTTAGGAGAGATAGTCTCTGTGGGGGGACAACCGTTGGTCGGGCTTAGGAGATAAGAACTCGGCCGAAGATGTCAGACGGAGTATTCGCATCTGTCATAAATGATTCTTCGTTCAGGCGCACTGGTTTAGAAGGAGTACTTTGATTCTACACTTTGAAGCTCGATTACTTCTGGAGAAGCGATCGATGTTCGACAGTTAAAAGAAATTGCCATCTTTATTTTAAAAGCAGAAAAAAGTTTTACAAGTAAATTCATTTTTGTTTTATTTCAAGAATCGTTGATCATGTTAAAAATGTCGTTCTATAAAGCTAAAACAAATAAGAATTGCAAACAAAAGCACAAGGGCTCAAATTTCATTGATAGGATGGAAATCAGCCAAACGCGTGATTCCATGGAGTATTTAGAAAGTTTTAGAAAATGGTAATTTTAAGGGAAAAGGGCTACATTGAAACATAACGACCACTATCCTTCTACCAACTTTGAACTCCGGACATTCTGAGCTTCTGTCGAAAATGACCCTGACTGGAGTTTTCTGATGGATGGCATGACTGCTACTAGGGGATTTGCCCCTGTTGGACGTAGTTACTTGCCATTAATCCCTAACTTTTGCCTGGATTGTACTTTGATGATTTCCAATCCACCGGGATGATTTTTGATTATGTCTCTAATTTTTGCCTGGACCGCCCTTTTGGGTTTTCAATCCACCGAGACGTTTTTCTTTTAGTTTAGGCGAAGTATTTCTTGACTACATCAACATTCGTGGGGTAGGCAAATTCCTCTCCGTCCATGGTTGCGAGTCTCAAGGCACCGCCTGAGAAACTTTCTTGACCACATAGGGGCCGTCATAATTCGGAGTCCATTTACCCCGGGAATCAGTGAGAAATGATTGTATCTTCTTGAGCACAAGGTCTCCTTTCCTGAAGACGCGAGGTCGAACTTTTTTGTCAAACGCCTTCTTCATTCTATGTTGATACAACTGACCATGGCATAGTGCCGTTATTCGTTTTTCCTCGATCAGATTTAGTTCGTCGTGCCGACTTTGGCACCATTCAGCTTCTATCAGCTTAGCTTCCATCAATAACCGGATTGACGGGATCTCTATGGCTATGGGGAGAACTGCTTCCATTCCATATACTAGAGGGAAAGGGGTTGCCCCTGTTGAAGTGCGGACAGACGTGCGATAACCGTGGAGAGCAAAGGGTAGCATCTCGTGCCAGTATTTATAGGTTATAACCATCTTTTGAACGATCCTCTTGATGTTCTTGTTAGCCGCTTCTACCGCTCCGTTCATCTTAGGTCGGTAGGGAGATGAGTTATGGTGTTCGATCTTGAACTCAGCGCACAACTCTTTCATCATCTTATTGTTCAAGTTAGATCTATTATCAGTAATGATCTGGCTTAGAACACCATAACTGCAGATGATATTGTTTTTGATAAATCGGACCACCACTTGTCGGGTTACATTGGCGTACGACGCTGCTTCGACCCACTTGGTGAAGTAATCAATGGCTACCAGGATGAACCGATGTCCGTTTGAAGCCTTGGGCTCAATCATGCCGATCATGTCGATTCTCCATATGGAAAAAGGCCATGGGAAAGAAAGAACTTTGAGATGCGTTGGCGGTACATGGATGTGGTCGAGTATATCTGACACTTGTGACACTTCCTCATGTACTTGTAGCAGTCGGATTCCATGGTCAACCAGTAGTACCCTGCTCTCAGAATCTTTCTCGCCATTGTATGTCCATTGGCATGAGTGCCAAAGGATCCTTCGTGAATCTCTTTCATAAGCATGTCTGCTTCTTCTCTGTCTACACATCGGAGTAAGACCATGTCAAAATTCCGTTTATAGAGGGTATCACCACTTAGGAAGAAGTTTCCAGCCAATCTTCTGAGGGTCTTTCTATCTTTCCTAGATGCCCCAGGTAGGTACTCTTGTTTCTGAAGGAAGCATTTGATATCATGATACCAAGGTTTGTTGTCTATGACTGCTTCAATCATGAAGATGTAAGTGGACCGTTCTAGGCGCATTATGTCGATCTTAGGTAATTCATTCCATTGACCTACACTAATCATGGAAGAGAGAGTGGCTAATACATCAACCATGTGATTCTCATCACGAGGGATGTGATGAAACTCGATTCTATTGAATAAGGGTATCAACCTTCTCGCATAGTCTTTGTAAGGAATCAGTCCTGACTGGTAAGCGTTCCAATCTCCTTTGATCTGATTGACGACCAAAGCTGAGTCGCCATATACATCCAAGTTCTTGATCCTCAAATCACTTGCTTCCTCGAGACCCATGATACAAGCTTCGTAGTCGGCCTCGTTGTTTGTACACTTGACCATAAGTCTGGAAGTGAAAGGAATGTGGGTACCCTGAGGTGTTATGATGATTTCCCCAATTCCGTTTCCATAATGATTGACAGCTCCGTCAAAGATTAGTCCCCATTGGGAACCTGGTTCTGGCCCTTCACTGGGTAGAGGTTCATCGCAATCTTTCATTTTTAGATACATGACATCTTCATCTGGGAAGTCAAACCCAATTGATTCTTGATCGTCAATCGGTTGATGAGCCAAATGATCGGCTAAAATACGTCCCTTAATGGCTTTCTGAGCGCGGTACTCTATGTCATATTCTGATAACAACATCTGCCAACGGGCAATCCTTCTCGTAAGAGCAGGCTTTTCAAAGACATACTTGATCGGATCCATTTCAGAGATCAACCAAGTAGTGTGACGAATCATGTACTGGTGAAGACGTTTAGCTGCCCAAGCCAGAGCGCAACAAGTTTTCTCAAGCATAGTGTACCGAGTCTCGGAGTCGGTGAATTTCTTGCTCAGATAGTAAATGGCAAACTCTTTCCTTTTGGTTTTGTCTTATTGGCCAAGCACACAACCCATTGAGTCTTCCAATACTGTGAGTTAGATGATCAGTGGTCTTCCTTCCACTAGAGGTGACAGAATCGGTGGGTTCAACAGATATTCCTTGATACTGTCGAAGGCGGTTTAGCAATCTTCTGTCCAAACACAGTCCTGATTCTTTTTGAGTAATTTGAAAATCGGTGCACACGTTGCAGTCATGAGGAATATGAATCTGGAGATGTAGTTCAAACGTCCCAAGAATCCTCTGACTTGTTTTTCGGTTTTCGGAGAAGGCATTTCTTGAATGGCCTTGACCTTGTCAGGATTGACCTCAATTCTTTTCTGGCTGACGATGAACCCTAAAAGTTTCCCTGAATGGACACCGAAGGTGCATTTATTGGGATTCAAGCGGAGTTTGTACTTTCTCAACCGCTCGAATAGTTTTGACAGGTGGGTCACATGCTCCTCTTCTATTTTAGATTTGGCAATCATGTCATCGACATATACCTCGATTTCCTTGTGTATCATGTCATGAAACAGAGTAGTCATGGCCCTTTGATAGGTTGCCCCGGCGTTCTTCAAACCGAACGGCATTACCTTGTAACAAAAGGTACCCCATGGGGTAATGAACGAAGTTTTCTCCATGTATTTTGGCGCCATTTTGATTTGATTATAGCCCGAGAATCCATCCATGAAGGAGACAATTTTGAAATTTGTTGTACTGTCTACCAGCATGTCAATGTGTGGTAAATGAAAGTCGTCCTTTGGACTGGGCTTGTTTAGATCTCTATAGTCGACGCACATTCTGACCTTTCCGTCTTTTTTTGGAACGGGTACGATGTTGGCTAACCATTGAGGATATTCTGACTTGGCGAGGAAACCCGCGTCAATCTGTTTTTGTACTTCCTTTTTGATTTTGATGGCCATGTCCGGGTGAGTCCGTCTCAACCTCTGTTTTATCGGCGGACATTCTGACCGTAACGGTAAGTGATGTTCCACGATGCTGGTATCCAACCCAGGAATGTCCTGATAGGACCAAGCAAACACATCGGGAAATTCTTTGAGAAGCTTTGTCAAACTCTCTTTGGCAGTTGGACTGAGTAGTGCCCCAATCCTGATCTCTTTTCTCTCTTTTTCTAAACCTAAGTTTACCGTCTCCAACGGCTCTTTGTGAGGTTCAATGGACCTTTCCTCTTGTCTGAGTAGTCGGGAGATCTCTTCTGGAATTTTGTCGTCGTTTTCTTCTTCAGCCTCAAATACCGGGAATTCAAAGTTGGGAGAAGGCCTCGGATCGTATGTTTCGATGGGGTTTAAAGCAAGCAGTCTGCAAGACGTGATGATTTTTTTAGAAGAGATAGAGCGAAAATGCAAGAGTGTGTGTAGTGTATTTTCTTTGGAAAACTGCTTGTTTTTATTATTGAACTATTTTTTTAGGATTACCATTTTCTAAGAAAAGCAAAAAGAGAAAACAGCAATTAATGCAGAAATTACAGAACGACGTTATTTTATTAATGAAGAGTCGATCCTTGAAACTACTGCCCTATAAAACAAAACTCTGTCGCTTTGGGCGAAGCGAAGAGGGAAATTTACATAAAGCGAGCCCTAACAAAACATCTGTTTCACCTGGGCAGGGTGAAAGGTTAAAGTACAGATGGCAATTACTTTGACTTATGAACGATCTTCGGGACATCGACAACAACCCATTGGCGGCGAACTCCTCAGTGGATCACAAAGTCGGTTACCTCCTTTCTTGGCTTGTCCTCAGAAATGACGCTGATTTTTGGCGGAGCAGGATCGTTGGAATCTGTCTCCCAGGCAGAGTTGTCGTAGGAGCATTCCTTAGTTGTATTTTGCGTAGTATTTGTACTCTCAGCTGTATCTCCCCATCCAGTTGGCTGGATGTCTTCGAGCCTGATACGAGAGCTTTCAGGAGCGGTGTACTTGACCATGAAGTCGAATTTTCCACTTGGTTGTCCCAGGGTGTCCCACACCTCTTTGGAACTGGAAGAGTCGTCTCTCTCGATGAAGTTGACTTCGGGAAAAGCATAGTTAATGAATTCTAGTCCTGCAAACGTTACGAATTCATCGCCGTGCTGAGTATTTTCAAGATAGCCTGGGTGTTGATCCCATGACATGGTAGGGACACATGTATTCTTTTTAATGATGCTCAGCTGATTTTTATTGTTCGCCTGACTCTCTTGCCCCAAGTCTCCTGGGTAAGGCTGCCACATTGGTAGGCCATCCATCGGGCCATAATAGTCGTGGTCAAAGTCGTATTTCATCAGAGTGTCCTCCTGTAATGAATTTGGCGGAGCACGACATCCTTTCGGATCACAATCTCCATATATTATTTTGACATCTGACCGGGGTATAAATCTCGGACTCTGTGCGGGATAGCAAAATGGCATAGGCTCTTCTTCCTGAGACATGTAACCGTCCTCGTTGAGATAGGACTTCCATTCTTCCTCCGTACCGGAGGATTCATCTTTATTGATGGTATGCACTTCTTGAGACACTGGGTGAAGGAAACCTACACTGTGGAAGAAGTTCTGAATGGGATGAAGACTTTCATCGTTAGCAGCTGGCTGGGTACAGGTTGCAGAAAAACCAAGACCCTTCTTTGTTTTATTGTCAGTAGGAATGACAAGCTGCCCCCATCCTATTGCATTGGCACTCTCGACCACTTTGATAGCATCTTTTTACGAGGAAATCGAAGTTCCCTCTTCAGATTGATTGTCCTTGTGTAGCGAAAGCGCTTGGAACTGAGTTCCAATTACCCCCTCCGGTTCTACATAAGTGGAAGACGATAAGTTGCTTACGAGCAAGGCCTGTTCTCCACAGACTGTGACGATTTGGTCGTTCTGGACGAACTTTACCTTTTGGTGGAGGGTTGAAGTAACCTCCCCAGCCTGATGTATCCAAGGTCTTCCTAATAAACAACTGTATATTGCCCGGATGTCCATGACCTGGAAAGTGACTTGGAAAGTGTGGGGACCGATAGTTATGGGAAGGTCGACTTCGCCAATAACCGTTTTTCTGGATCCGTCAAATGCTTTGATGACGACTTCGTTGGTTCTCATCAGAGGTCCTTTGAATGATAATTGCATCAAAGTGGACTTCAGCATAACATTCAAGGCTGACCCTGTGTCTACCAGTACGCTGGCTAAAGCATCGTCCTGGCAGTTGAGTGTAATATTGAGCACCATGTTACGACGGCGACCTTCTTCAGGTAATTCCTCATCACTAAATCCCAAGTTATTGCAGGAAGTGGTGTTAGAGACAATGCTATCGAACTGTCTGATTGTTACATCCTGTTCCACAAAGGCTTGCTCCAAGACTTTCTGTAGAGCCTCCCTGTGCGCTTCTGAACTAAGTAACAGTGATAATACCGAGATCTTTGAAGGAGTTTGTAATAGCTGATCAACAATGTTGTATTCGCTCCTCTGGATGAGCTTCAACATCTCATCATTGTTTTTTGAAAGGTCGGGACTACTGGATTGACCGACCGGTGGATTGGGAACTTTTGTCTGAAGTTCCTTTTCTCTGTTAGGTTCTCCAACTCATCGGTTGAAGATTCGACCGCTCAGTGTTACTCGACTGATGTCTGCAATATTCACGACAGAGGGTAATGGAATTTCCTTTCCATTCTCAATTATGGTTGCAACGTATTTGTAAGGGATAACCTTAGTTGATTCATACGGTAGTGGTCCCGGTAGATAGATGACTATGGGAACCTTCTGATTTTTCTGACCATCAGAAGTAATTTCGATCCGTTCCTAGTTGGGAACTCTCGATTCGTCAAGTAGAGGGATGATGGCACAAACATCCCTAGTCCTCTGATGATCAGAGATTACGACAACGTCCTCGATTTGGTCAGCGAGATAGTTGACTGATCCAGAACTTGAGCATGGTTGAATCTCTTTGCGGTCCAACTGACTTTGAAAGGCTGCTCGCACGAGGTAGCATCCTTGATTATCCACTGAGCAAACTCCACACCGCTCATAGTTGTGCAGTGGCACCTGGCCACATCCGCTTTGAATACAGTGTAACCTGACGAGGTCTGTCTCCATCGACCGAACATCCCGACTTTGATATCTAGTAGGATTCCTGTTAGTGATACTAACTTTCTGGGTGTCTTCATCCATATAGATTGGAAGCCACCAGTGGTTCAACAAGTGCTGAAGTGTTTCCTGGACAAGGGCACAGCCTTGATCGTTTTCGCAACCCGCTTTACAGCTCTGATAATAATGTGAAGTGAGAAAACCGAGTCGGACTTGCGTAGCGTGTAACTCCACCAGGCTGGTATTCATTAAGCGAATATCGAAGATTTGAATCATGTTGATTTGATAACGATTCCTATCATGGTAGTCTTGGATCCATCCAAGATTCATCTGACGCTGGAGGGCCTCTTGTACAAAAGAGCATCCCTGTTTGTTTACCGAGCAAGTCAGACCGGAATTGTAATCGTGCCGCAGCAGATTATGATACTGGCTTTGCCTTGAGTGCATTGCCACCAGGTTGGCATTCATCGCACGGATGTCGTGGTTTTGAATGACGTTGGAATTCGTATAAACCATGTTAACTCCACAAACTCGGTGCTCACGGATCCATCCGAGATCCATCTGTTCATGTAGAGCTGATTGCACTACAGAACATCCTTGATTGTTTTTAGAGCAGATATCACACTGGTGATAATTATGAGGTGGTACATGGCCATATCCACTATGTCTACAATGCATCTTAACCAAGTTGGCCTTTAACAAGAGTACATCATGAATTTGATAGATGTTGTTAAACTCTTCCTCTATCAAATTGACTGTAGCCTTCTCGTGTTGAGGTAGCGGGTTTGTGAGAACATTCGGATTCGTATCTTTGAAAGATAAGACCCTGCTCCTAACAAGCTTTTGCACATCAGATTTGAAACTGAGACAGTTCTCTATGTTATGCCCTGGTCCTCCTTGATGGTAAGGGCAAGTCTGATCCACCTTAAACCAAAAAGGCCGATTTTCTGGTACTGTAAGAGGAGCCTTGGTCTGGACGTGCCCTTTGACCAACAGTAACGGAAATAGTTCTGCGTATGTGAAGATGGCTGGTTTCTACCTGAGTGAATCGCACACTCAAAGATACAACAGAGTCGCCACCAAACTTTATTTAGTCCAAAAGGACAGGGAAAATATTGATAAAACCCAAGGGGAAGAGAAACGGGAACGGGGGGTCGGTTATGCGAAAGGAAGGTATTAGCACCTAACGCATCCTTCGTACTTGACGGGAACCATTTCGCTTGCTTATAGGCTTGGATGGGTTATCTATCTAAAGGCTTCTAGCTAAAAGAAAGAGGAGAGATAGGGGAAAAAGAAAAAAAAGAAAGAAAGTGCTCGCAGAGGAACAAGGTCCTCGTGCCTACGTACCCTCATAGTGCAATGAGGAAGTCAGAGCGCCGTAGTTCATGGAACCAAGGGACAAAGAAGAAAGAAAGAAAGGAGGAAGATGGGAGAAAGGTGGAAGTGTGCTTGCCGAGATCATTGCGATCTCATGCCTACGTATCATACATTCGAAAGAATGCAGAATCAGAGCTTCCGTAGTTCGGGGAACTGAACGGAAAACAAAACAAGAAAGAAACAAGGAGATGAAAGAGGTGGTGTCGAAACCAAGAATAAGAATGAAAGAAAAACTCTACTGGGAAAGACCCCGTAGTAAGAGCATTTGCACAAAAGAATAGGAAAAGAATGGTGTCAAAACCAAGAATGAAAGGAACTCCGCTGGGGATAATAAAGAGAAATGGTGTTGAAACCAAGAAAGTAAGAGCAAGGGGAAAAGGAAGGACTCCTCTAGGGATCCGAATAAAGGGATGGTGTCATAACCAAGAGAAAAAAGAGACTCGGTATATTAACTGGCTGTCAGTGGTTAACCGAAGAAAAGAGAATAGAACCCTGGCAGGGAACAGAAGCTGGTGTCAACAGACAGACTGTGATAATCCAAGATAGAGAGTACTGAACCGAGAAAAGGTGTTTGACTCTGAAGGGGCCTCGGTATATTAACTGGTAAACAGTGGTTAACCGAGGGAAGAAAGGACTGCAACTCTATGGGAATAGAGAAGCATTGGTTTTAACAGAGAAAACTGTGATCAACCAAAGAACGGGTGTAGGACCGAACGAAGGTCGTGACCCAAAAGACGGGTGTATGACCGAGCAAAGGTCGTGACCCAAAGGACGGGTGTTGGACTGAGCAAAGGTCGTGACCCAAAGGAGTTCAGTAAACTGACTGAACAAACAGTACTCAACCGAAGAAAGGGTATTTGAACCAAAGAAAGGTTATTAACCCAAACGGTGCAAGTATTCGAACCAAGAGGAGGTTGGCAACTGCGGGGGATTCGGTGTTTACAGACGGACTGTGATCAACCGAAGAGAAAAGAGAGTGATTAACCAAGAGAAGGTGATTAACTCGAAAGAGTTCAGTATTTTAACAGACGGACTATGGTTAACTGAAGAAATGGGTGATTAACCAAGAGAAGGTGATTAACCCAAGAGGTGCTCAGTGTTAACAGACAGACTGTGATTAACCAAGAGAAGGTGATTAACTCGAAAGAGTTCATTATTTTAACAGACGGATTGTGGTTAACTGAAGAAACGGTGTTTACAAATGGTGTTTACAGACCGAATGTGATCAACCGAAGAGGTGCTCGGTGTTTACAGAAGGACTGTGATCAACCGAAGAGAAAAGTGAGTGATTAACCAAGAGAAGGTGATTAACTCGAAAGAGTTCAGTATTTTAACAGACGGACTGTGGTTAACTGAAGAAACGGGTGATTAACCAAGAGAAAGTGATTAACCCAAGAGGTGCTCAGTGTTAACAAACGGACTGTGATTAACTAAAGAAACGGGTAAAATTGGTGTTATAACTAATCGGTAGTGATTAACCAAACAAAGGAGAAGAACCAAGAGAAGGTGGCGAACTCTTGGGGAAAAATGGTCGTGACAGGAAAACTGTGTTGAACCAAAGAAAGAGAATTGAGACTCTTCAGGGGAATCAAAAAGCAATGATTTATTACAAGAAGAAAGGAGTAAGGAAACAAAGGGAGATTGCTAGCGCAAGAATAATGATCTTAACCAAGAAGGGATGGTGATTGATCAAAAGGAGAGATTGAAAGAGATAGAAGTGATCGAGGATCGAAAGAGATCGCAAAGAGAGAAGAGTGATCAAGGATCAACTCGATTGGGGAAAGAAAGCACATCACCGCTTGGAGATAGAGATGGATAAGCCAAGCACAGGGTCATTCGTCCCCTACCTGAAGTAGTCAAAATGAGAGTAGGAATTCTCCCTTCTCATCCCTTCCCTAACACACACAGGGTGTAATGCGGAAGTTGAACCGGACAACACAGCAGCTCCAAGTTGTACAGTGCTCCTGCATAGAGAAACGGACATCATAACGGCGTCAATTTGTACAGTACTCCGATGCAAGGCGTAGCGCGAAACTCCAACTCCACGGGGGGGAACGAGAGAGAAAGCTCTAAAGGAAGCCTAAAGAGAGGAAGGGGAAGATCAACTAATCGAAACGTGTTTCGATCAATTAATCAAGGGAGAAATATGCTAACAACTTTCCAAAGAGGATGATAAGTCATTAAAGCACAAAGGAGTGAATTATTGATTACACAAGATTAAGTTTATCCATGAAGAATAAACTTAATGCAAACTGAAATGGAAGGTGCAAAACAGTGCCAAATGATCATCAAAGTGCCACACAAAAATCATGTATCATGTGAACAAAGATAGTGCAAGAAGGATTATGTTCATACAATGCTAAAAACATGAAACAACATGAATAATTGAAAATGTGCATCAAAAGTTCATGAATATGCCTCAACCAGAAGTGAAATGACATTTAGAACATCCATAAAATCAAGCATGATAATCAATGGAAGTTAAAATGAAGAAAGCATGGCAAACACACTTGAAAATGCAAGAAAATGGCCATTTTATTCAGTGGTAACCGGTTACTCACCATGCGTTAACCGGTTACTTGCTTGAAAATTAGCGTTCTTGAGGAAAATTGCACTGAGTAACCGGTTAACCACCATACGTTAACCGGTTACCACTGAACAATGGTGAAAAAAAAAGTAAAAACAGCTTTTCAAAAGTGATTCTCAGCACATATTCACTTATGCAAACCACCACATGCTTAAATACAAATTTGTGCACGAAAATTACATCATGTAAGGGTAGTTAAACATAACTTGAAATCAATAATCACGAAGATCAAAGATCAAACAATCGCATGGTAAATCACCGGACACGATCAAAATCACAACGTAAACGCTCAAAATCAATCGAAATAGAGAGAAAAGATAGATCCACCAACCTACAAGGCTGAGATGTGCCTTGGTGATTGTTGCAAAGGATTCTTGATGCAGAAAATCAAAGAAAACCAGAGGAATCTTCAATTTGTAGACGAATCGTGTCGAAATCGAACAAAATACGATAAAGCTCCAAAATGCGAATTCGAATCGTTGGAAGTTGTAGCAAATACTCAAGATTAATCCAAAAGCTGAAATAACTCCAGAAATCCAAGTGTTATAGCAAGAATGATTAAGGTTGAGCTCAAGAAATAATCACTTTTGATGTAAAAGTGATTATCCTTCAAAGTAGAAATGAGCTTTGGTGAGGTTTTGGAAGAGAATTGAGATGAAGATGAAGATGTAGTAGAGAAATTCAGAGGGATTGTGGGAGAATTGAGAGTGAAATGGAGCAAATGGTTGAAGGTACTTGAAAATAGGTGAAGGTGAGTTTATATAGATTTTAGGTTTGGAGTGTGAGATGGTTTGGAATTTGGTTTGGAATTAGCTTTGGGTTTGGAACTAGGCTAGGAGTTAGTTGGACTTGACTCACCGAGTCAAGGCGGTTAACTCGTTTAGTTAGAACCAACTCGGTAACAATCCCAAGGTGAAATCCATCATCCAAAGGTT
The DNA here is from genome assembly GCA_022829125.1 of Lathyrus tuberosus. Taxonomy (NCBI): domain Eukaryota; kingdom Viridiplantae; phylum Streptophyta; class Magnoliopsida; order Fabales; family Fabaceae; genus Lathyrus; species Lathyrus tuberosus. The sequence continues at coordinate 5,663,803 of JALAZF010000032.1, forward strand.
GATATACTTGGAAAACAAGGAACATGGTGCATTTGAATTAGAGTAAAACATTGGAATAAATGCACTTGGAATGTCTTGAAATGTCCAAAGAACACTTCTAGAACACTATAGAATCAATGACCAAAGAGAGTGCATGGTTGCTGTCTAAAAAATGCAGCAGGAATTTCAAAATTGCACTGAGTAACCGGTTACTCACCATGCGTTAACCGGTTACTTCAGTCACTTTTTGCCCAAATTGCTCAGGAAATGATATTGGAGTCCCGGTTATGGTTTTCCACCTCTTGTCTTGATGAATAGGTATGGAAACCTTCATTTTGTGCTTGTTTTGATGAGGTGATGACCTTGTGAGGATATGATTAATCAGACTTGAAAAACCTGAATATCCTGCAGCAAGAAACACACAGAGAAAAGTGCGAATGCGTATGCAAACAATGTGAATGCGCATGCTTATGCAAAAGGCAAAAGAGGGAGGTCAAATTTCGGGTTACGACAGCTGCCCCTATTTAATCCTCTTGGACCTGAATGTACGAATTGCGCCAGCTTTTCGATGATTCGAGGTAAAAGGGGATTAAATAAAAGAGTAGCTCGAGAATTTGGCCGACGGCGCCAAACAGATCGGTGCAAAGGTAGAAAAGATAAAGTGCAACATTTGGCTGAAAATCTGCTGGGAGATAAGTCAGGCAAAAAGAGAAGGAGTATGATCGATGCATATGCCATGTATGCTTTTCTACATGATGCTTGATATCATGCAATGTAAAGGCGCAAGATAAGGCACAGTAAGGCGGTTAGGCAAAAATCATAGCAAAACGACTTCGACACCCTCGACCGGGGAGAAGACCCACAGATAAAGATAAACTCTGCTGGAGAAGAGAGTTCACGAAGGATGATGATCTTGCTGAGGAATGAAACCGAGGACATCTCAGGTTTCTAAATCACCATGGCTGTCCCTGTTGGGGATGAAAGAACCAAGTCAATCCTTTCTACCAAGACTGGTTCTGCGTGGGGAAAAGAGATTCCCAAATCATGTTGGCTTGGGTGAGGAGAAACCACTGCTGCTGGTGACAGATAGTTCCTAATCATTGGAGACGATGCACAACCCTAGCTAGGGAAAAGTGAGCAACACGTCTTTGCTAGGAACACCTCAGCATCCTGCCGAGGAGAACGATGACTCTGCTGAGGAACTGCTGAGGAGACAACAACTTCTTCACGGAACCATCACACTGTCGGCCAGGCATTAGGCTTACCAATGGATATTACTGATTATCCTGCAGGAGTTACCAGTAACACATGCAATGCATAATGCTTTCTCGATCGATTTAGCTTTTTATTGTTCTCAACGCTTTTTAGTATTATTTGATCACAAATAATTGTTTATTTTGCAAACAAAATAATAGAATGAGAACAAATTGAGATGACAAGAATGCATTTTGTTGAATGTGAAAATTTTGTACATAAAGTGTGTACAAGGATGAAAACTCCTTGATGAGGAACTTTGCAATAAAATTGAAAAACAAAAGTAAATGGCAAAGGGAAATTATGCTTTGCATTGATTACAACATTGGCCACCATCCACTGTAACTCTAGGTTCCAACGCTTTGCACCAGTTGATGATGATTCGACTACTCTGTTACCGTCTGAGGTCCAGCCGTGATGAAAAGAGGATCAAGTGTTCACAATCAAATTCCTTTATCCCTAATTTTTTCCTGGACATGTTTTCACATTCTTTTTCGTCCACCGGGATGCCCATTTTTGCCTAAGTCGCCCTTTCGGGTTTCCAACATAGCGGGCTACTATTGTTGTTTTTTTTTCATTGTCCCTAACTTTTGCATGGACATTTCTTTTTTTCGGTCCATCATGACGTCCATTTTTTCCTAGATTGTCCTTGCGGATGTCAATCTAACGGACTTTTATCCATTTTTTTTCAGGCATAATATTTTTTTACTGTATCGGAGTTCACGGGCGATGGCAACTCCTCCCCATCCATTGTGGTGAGGATCAGGGCTCCGCCTGAGAAGGATTTCTTGACAACAAAAGGTCCTTCGTAATTGGGAGTCCATTTGCCTCGTGGATCTGAGTGAACAAGTGAATACCTCTTGAGCACGAGTTCGCCTTCACAGAATGTTCGAGGGATAACTTTCTTGTCAAAAGCTCGCTTGAGGTGTTTCTGATATAATTGGCCATGACAAACGGCTATAAGGCACTTCACTTCGATGAGATTCAGCTGGTCCTATCTGGATTGAACCCATTCAGCTTCATCAAGACTTGCTTCCATGATGACTCCGAGCGAAGGAACTTCGACTTCGATGGGTAAAACTGCCTCCATACCATACACGAGCGAATACGGAGTTGCCCCAGTAGAAGTGCGAACTGAAGTTCTGTAGCCATGCAGTGCAAAGGGAAGCATTTCATGCCAATCCTTGTAAGTCTTGACCATTTTCTGGACAATCCTCTTGATGTTTTTGTTTGCTGCTTCAACGGCACCATTCATCTTGGGCAGATATGGTGAAGAGTTGTGGTGCTCGATCTTAAATTCTTGACACAACTCCTTCATCATATTGTTATTAAGGTTGCTTGCATTGTCCGTGATAATGTTGCTAGGAATACCATAACGACGGATTATCTCTTTCTTGATAAATCTAGCAACCACTTGTCGTGTGACATTTGTGTAGGAAGCAGCTTCAACCTACTTGGTGAAGTAATCGATAGCAACTAGAATGAATCGATGACCGTTGGAAGCCTTCGGCTCGATCATTCCATCCATATCTATACCCCACATGGAAAATGGCCAAGGTGCAGTCAAGACATTCAATGAAGTTGGAGGCACATGGATCTTGTCTCCGTAGATTTGGCACTTGTGACATCTTTTGGCAAAGTTGTAACAATCTACCTCCATTGTTGTCTAGTAATACCCAGCCCGAAGGATCTTCTTAGCCATAGCAGGACCTTTAGCATGTACACCCTCACAACCCTCATGTATGGACCTTATGATCGTGTGTACTTCGTGTCTATCCACCCATCTGAGCAACATGGAATCATAATTCCTCTTGTACAGTATACCACCATTTAAGAAGAATTTGACGCAAAGCCGCCTAAGAGCCTTCTTGTCAGTGATAGTGATACCCTCGGGATATTCCTGTTTTTCCAGATATCTTTTGATGTCGTAGAACCAAGGTTTGTCATCAAACTCATCCTCGATTGCTAAACAGTGTGCTGGTTCGTTCAAGTGATCAATACGGATATGAGGAGCTTCATTCTTCCACTTGACCTTGAACATGGATGCTAAAGTTGCAAGAGCATCCGCTAGTTGATTTTCCTCTCTGGGAATATGATGAAAAGTGATCTCATCAAAGTAAGGAATCAACTTCGCTATGTGTTGTTGGTACGGAACCAGCTTGGAATCCCGAGTCACAAAGTTCCCTCTGACTTGACCGATGACCAAGGAAGAATCTCCATAGACCTCAAGAATCTTGATTCTCATGTCAATTGCCGCTTCCATACCGTAGATACATGCTTCATATTCAGCCATATTGTTGGTGCATGCAAAGCATAATCTAGCAGTGAAGGGAAGGTGAAAACCAGTTGGAGAGATGAGGATAGCCCCGATTCCACGACCTTTAGAATTGGAGGCACCGTGGAACACGAGCGTCCATCGCGCCCCTGGTTCGGGTCCTATATCAGGGTCTGGAGTCTCATAATCTCTGATAAACAGAACATCCTCATCAGGAAAGCCAAACGTCATTTGCTGATAGCCCTCTACAGGTTGATGAGCAAGGTAATCAGACAAGACGTTCCCTTTTATTGCTTTCTGGGTAACATGTTGGATATCATACTCAGTTAACAGCATCTGCCACCGAGCAATCCTTCCAGAGACAGCAGGCTTCTCAAATATGTACTTTATCGGATCCATTTTGGATATCAACAAAATAGTATGGTAAATCATGTATTGTCGTAGGCGTCGAGCAGCCCAGACCAGAGCACAACAAGTTTTTTCCAAGAGTGAGTATCTGGTCTCATAATCAGTGAACTTTTTGCTCAGATAGTATATTGCATGTTCTTTTCTGCCAGTGTCATCATGCTGGCCCAATACACATCCCATTGATTCATCGAGAACGGTGAGATACATGATTAAAGGCCTACCAGGAACCGGCGGTACTAAGATCGGTGGTTCTTGTAAGTATTATTTTATTTTTTCAAATGCTTCCTGACAATCATTATTCCATTCAACCGATTGATTTTTCCTTAACAATTTGAACATTGGTTCACAGGTAGCCGTCAAATGAGAAATGAATCTTGAAATGTAATTGAGCCTTCCCAGAAAGCCACAGACTTCTTTTTCTGTTTTGGGAGGCGACATGTTCTGAATTGCCAGAACCTTATCAGGATCAACTTCAATGCCCTTCTGACTTACAATAAAGCCCAACAGTTTACCAGATCGAACTCCGAAGGTGCACTTCGCAGGATTCAACCGCACTCTAAACTTCTAGAGTTTGTCGAAAAGCTTCTTCAGATGAACCAAGTGATCATCCTCAGTTTTGGACTTGGCAATCATATCGTCCACGTAAACCTCAATCTCTTTATGAATCATATCGTGAGAGAGGGTTGTCATGGCACGCTGGTATGTTGCCCCTGCATTCTTTAGACTGAATGGCATAACTTTGTAGCAATATGTACCCCATGGCGTGATAAATTTAGTCTTCTCCATATTAGTTGGGGCCATCTTGATTTGATGATATCCTTAAAAACTGTCCATGAAGGAAAAGACAGAGAACTGCACAGTGTTGTCTACCAAGACATCAATATGAGGCAAAGGAAAATCATCATTCGGGCACTCCTTGTTGAGATCTCGATAATCCACACACATTCTAACTTTACCGTCCTTCTTGGGAACCGGGACAATGTTGGCAATGCATTCAGGATATTCGGAAGTGGCTAGGAACCCAGCATCAAGCTGCTTCTTTACCTCTTCTCTGATTTTGAGTGCCATGTCAGGTCTAGTCTTCCTGAGCTTCTGCTTGACAGGAGGACATCCGGGCTTGAGTGGCAAGTGATGTTCAACGATTTTGGTATCCAACCCAGGCATATCTTGATAGGACCAGGCGAAGGTATAAACATACTCTTTCAATAACTTGACCAACTCGGAGTGTACATGCTTAGCGAGGGAGGCGCCAACCTTGACTTCTCTTCTGACCTCATCAGTACCAAGATTAACAACTTCCATTGGCTCTTTGTGTGGCTGAATCTCTCTACGTTTGTGCTCAAGGAGCCATGCCAGTCCAGCCGGTAATTCACAATCTTCCTCACCATCTTCTTCGGCTTAGTTAATTGGAATTCCAGAATTACGATGGATGTTTGCCATGTTGTTATCAATGCTTTTATTAGTTATGCATGTTTATGAATATGTTTAGAATGAGCTATTTAAAAAAGTGAAACAGAAAAGAAACTTTTTCCATTTGTTTTATGTGAAAAAGTAAAATAAAGAAAGAAAATAGAGCATGATTTTGAATGCAAAAAACTTTTATTTATTGATCACATAATATTGCAAAAGCGTGAGGCCCTTTACAAGCTTTCCACTCGTCTCGGGCGAGGACGAGGGAACGAGAAAGCAAAATGCATTACATGTTATATGGGAAAACTACGGGAATCACGGTAGATGTCCAATTATTGAGCTTGAAACCGGCGGACATTTGCGCACGAAGCTTGAAATCTGATTACTGGGACCAGCGTCATTAGCAGCTGCCACGATGACACCCTGGTGGAAACCCGCGCTATGGAACTTGACAAAGTTGCATTGCTTCCGATCAGAGGAACCAGATTGACGACCAGGATGATATCCTACTCCAAAACGATTATGCTTCTCAACCACATCAATCATGTGCCCCCAGCCTGGCAAGGCACCTCTATCGATGGTCTCTTTAGCACTCTTAGGAGATGCTAAAGTCAATTGTGGTGATCTACTTTGACTAGTTGAAGCAGAGCTGACATCTTCAAACTCGAGACACTGCAGCGGCACCTCAGCTGTGCCTTCCTCAGTCTCGACATATCGAAAAGACGATAACTCGCTTACAATCAAATCCTCTTCACTACAGACAATGACAAGCTGATCCTCAAACATGAACTTCAACTTCTGATGTAAAGTGGATGTAACTGCCCCTGCTGCGTGGATCCATGGACGACCCATTAGGCAACTGTACGCAGGATTGATATCCATCACTTGGAAAGTAATGGTAAACAAATCCGGCCTAGTATTGATGGGTAAATCCACTTCTCCAATGACCTGCCTTCGTGAACCATCAAAGGCTCTGACAACTAAGGCACTTGGTCTCATCTCGATTCCTTCTACTGGTAATTGACTCAACGTGCCCTTAGGCATCACATTGAGAGAAGAACTGGTATCCACTAGAACACGAGATAACAAGATGTCTGTGCAGGTTACAGATATGTGCAGCGCTTTGTTATGGACATTTCCTTCAGGAGACAATTCCGATTCATTAAAACCCAAATACCGACTTGCAGTTATGTTGGACACTACATCATCGAATTCCACAACGGATATATCTTGCATGACATGGGCACTGTTCAAGACCTTCAACAAAGTTGATTTGTGCGCAGGCGAACTCATGAGTAGGGACAAAATTGAGATCCTCGAGGGAGTCTGACCCAGCTGATCCACAATCTTAAAGTCACTTTTCTTGATCAACTTAAGGAACTCTTGATCATCAAGGGTCTCCTTGCTCTTTGAAACATCCTCAGACGGGATAGTCGGCACCGGAACTGCGGTGAAAGATGCCCCTTGTTGAACAGCAGGGGTTACAGATGCAGGCGTTTCCTTAGGAGAAGCAACAGTTGGAATTTGTACAGGCTTCGTAGTGACTTTCGAAGCAAATACTCGTCCACTGCGAGTCATACCTCAACCGGCTGTAACATTCACGATCTCGGATTCGGCGAACCTTATCTCTTGACCTCCAGAAAACACAGTAGACCCATACTTCCAAGGTTCCTCCTTAGAATTCTTATACGGAAACGGCTTCAGCGGACAAACCACGATGGGTTGCACCTTCTTCTGCTTAGGGGATTCAACTGGAACCTTCCTATAGACGATGGTAAACGGATCAATAGCAACAACTTCCTCAATAGGTTTAGATCGGGCAAATTGCACTTCGCCTCGGTTCATTAGAATCTGGACACAAACCTTCAGCCTTCGACACTGGTTGGGATTATCGTCACAAATCTGACACTTGCCATGCAAACCCCTCAACAGCCCATGTTCCTTCAATTTCTTAAAAACCACAGACATCGGAGTCTTTACTTCGTCAACATCCATGATTAATTTAGCCCTTGAATTATCCTCAACCATGTTAACCGTAGGCCCACCATGATTCGGCAATGGATTACTCTGAATGTTGGGTCCTTCCTCAGCGAAAGTCAGGACTTTTTTATCAATGAGTTCCTGGACCTTGGTTTTGATAACAAAGCAATCATCTGTTGCATGTCCTATGTATCCTGCATGATAAGCACAGGATGCATTTGGGTTATGCTTCGGGCCAAATAGAGGAATCGCGGGTGTAATCTACTTGGGAACAATTGCCCCTTGGTGAACCAAGTAAGGAAACAGTTCCGTCTATGATATCGAAATTCTATCAAAATTCGGACGCTTACGGTTTCCTTGACTGTTGTTGTTCTGACGGTTCTGACTCTGCTGATTTTTGTTCTAATGATTCTATTGCTGATTCTGAACATTCTGAACTGGTTGTTGTGGATGATACTGATATAGAGGTTGTTGATATTGTGCAACAGCAATGTACGGATACGGATAGTACGGCAAGGGAGCCATGGGAGCTTGATACTGAGGAGAAACTTGAGCTGTCACAGCGTTATCTTCACCTTCCTTCTTCTTTGACTGACTGTTCTGAGACTTCCGAGTGGCCGGCTGCTGGGAAGCAGTTCCAGGAATCTTTCCAGTCTTCAAACCATTCTCAATCCGTTCACCAATGGTCACAACATCAGCGAAGTTCGATGAAGAACTATCCACCATTTTCTCATAGTAAGATCCTTGCAATGTACCCATAAAGATGTCAACCAACTCATTGTTAGAGAGAGTCGGTCGCACACGAGATGCCATCTCATGCCATCTTTGTGCATACTCCTTGAATGTTTCAGTGGAGCGCTGGGATTGATTTTGTAATTGTAATCTAGTTGGCGCCAGATCAAGGTTATACTTGTATTGTCTCACGAACGCTTCCGACAAATCCCTCTAAGTACGGATTTTGCTGCGCTCCAGGCCCATGTACCAATCCAATGAAGCACCAGACAAACTATCTTGAAAACAATGAACTAGAAATTCATCAATATGGGATGCCATCTTCCTGTAATACATAGTGATGTGACTACGCGGGCAGCTCAAACCTTTATATTTCGGCAAATCAGGTATCTTGAATTTCTGTGGTAGCACAACATTTGGAACCAAACACAAGTCTTTGGCTTCCATACCAAAAGCAGAGAACCCTTCGATAGCTCTGATACGGTCTTCCAATAACTTGTAGTCAACCGATCTATTCTGATTAGTGGGCCTGACAAGAATCTGAGGATTTGGCAGCTGAGAAGCGGCAGGAGCATTCACTTGCGGAGTAGCAAACTGAGAAGGATACACCAAACCCGGATTAACCATCTGACCAACATTTTAACCCATCAGAACACCATACGAATAATTCGGAGGGGGTACCCCAGAAATTGAGGAAGAGGCCCCAGGGTAGAACATCCCAGGATGAACATTCGGAATAGCGGTTTGAGCAACTTGAGATGAAACCAGAACATGAATAGGAGGTCCCCTATACACATGCTCTTCATCATCAGGAGTTTCAGTATCAACCAATCCGGCAGTTTGATGAGTTTGAGCCTGAAGATTCTCAGGATCATCATTCACCACTAGAGGCGGGACTGGAGTAGGCATGACCCATGGATATGCGGTAGCATTCCCGTTAGGCATGGGTGCAACAAAAGGCTGGTATGGCATGAAGGCACAACCATTATTTGCAATATGAGGAGTATAATTTGGAGGCATGCCCCAAGGAAAACCAGCGGGCATCTGGTTCAAACTGGGTTGAACGGCAGACTGATTCACAGGCTCAACTGGCACTTCAACTCTAGCAGGAAAAGGAACAACAACAGCAGGAGTAGCTGTAACAACAAGAGGAACAGTCACAGGAGTGACAACAGTTGCATCAGTAGTAGTTACAACAACAGTGGCAGCAGCAGTGGCGCCCCTCTGGGCACGAAGGAGCTCCATAATGACATCCATGTTCGTCTGGAACTGATCCATCCGACCTTGGAATTGTGCCAGAGTTTCCTTGTATGCAGCGATCTCAGCTTCGAAGTCAGCCATGATTCTAGATTTGCTTGAGCGAGTAAAGTACCGATGTCGAGTCGTCGTCTTGCTACAAGGAAGACGGACAAGAGTGAGCAACGGTTTCGGATGAAGGGACGTGTATATGTGTGCAGATGAATGTATGATATTCATGCAAAAATAAAGTTTTAAATTCCAGGAATTCTTAAACTTATCTTTGTTGACAATAATCATAAAGCATACAAGTAAAGGCATAAAATATAGATTGAGGAAGCATCTTCATTCATTCATTCAATAGAGAAAAGAAGTACAAGTCGAATACAAGTCAAACATCTGCCTTTTGGGCTACAACAAAATTTGCACGGATCCTATCAAATACCACCCTACACACAGATAAGAAATGAAAAACTGCCCAAGGAAGCCGGTGCGGTAATGCATCAGCATATGCATCCCTCAACAACCCTGGTAGGTCCTCCAACGCATGCTCAGCAAATCTGGCTAGACGACCATGCCTCTCATTCTAGTACTTCGCATCCTTCATGAGGTTGCGCAGGAAAGAATGATTAGGTCCCTGAAGCATGTCCTGAAGAAAGGCCTCTTTTTGATCCAGGAGGTTCTGTAGATGAATACTTTGATGCTCCCAGTGAGTGCTCTCTGTGTTGAGCTGACTAATATGCTCTTGGCTCTGATGTGCTTGATCTTGCAGCTTCTGAATCTCACCGAAGACTTTGTCGAGCTCAGCTTGACATTGGGAAAAGTACTTCGCTAACTGACTAGCACGGTCTTGTTCACTTTGCCACTTTGCCTTGAATTCGGATAACTTCCCTCGAAGCTCTTCAAGTTGCTTGTTGTAGCTCAGCTCCTCTTTGTAGGCCTAATAATGAGCATCGGCGATTTGTCTCTTCTTCGAAGCAAGTCTCTCATAGGTGCTCTTCAAAGCATCACCCACCTTCCAACGCTTGTTCTGCTCAACCTCCACCTCTTTGAGCATACGCTCGCGCTTCTGATGGAGCTCAATCTGTAGGCTATCCTTCTCGGAAGTGACTCTATCAAGGTTGAGACGAAGATCAGCATTCTCCTTCTTCAACTTCTCAACAATCAGCTTGAGTTGATCGACTTCAGATGGAGGAACAATGGCAAGTTCAGGGAGCTTGGCATTCATGGAAGGCTCAGGAGAGAGTGGCAACAAAATTCCTTTGACGCGCTCTTTGACCCAAAGTGTGTAAGCTTCCTTGGCTACGCAATTCTTCTTACCCCAATCGGCTCTACCTTCGAGATGAATCGGAGTCCAAGAGGCTCTAAACCTCTTCAGCAAACCCATGTCGTCAACCCCTTCATGAAAGATGAACTCTTCCACTACCTCAGGATCAAGTTTATCAACCATAGGGTATCCCAACTGTCGGAAGGCCATTCTCGGATTATAGTTAATTCCACCTTTTGTACCCAAGAGAGGCACATTGGAGAATTTCCCACAATAAAGAATGATCGGAATATCGTCGAAGACTCGAGAATACCAAGAAATATCATCAGCGGTAAGAGCATGATTCGTTGAGACCACTTGAGATTATCCTTATTCTCAACAAAGGGACCCTTCTGTGGAAGGTGGGACATGAACCATCGGTACAACAAAGGAGCACAACAGACAATGGTTCCTTTCTTATTTTCATTCCTGGAATGAATAGAATGGTAGGTATCAGCAAGAAGCGTCGGAACAGGGTTCTTGGACAAGAAAATGCTGATGGCAGCCTGATCTACGAAATCCTCCATATTCGAAAACAAGACAATCCCATATACCAGCAAAGCGAGAACGGCGTTGAAAGCCTTCCAGTTTCCATTCTTAGCAAAAGTAGTGTCCTTGTCAACCAAGAAATTCGAAGCAAACCCTCGAATACCTTTCCCTTTGGTCTTGAGATTATCCTCCACATCTTTCTTACTAATGCAAAGCGCATCAGCAATAAGATGAAACTTCGGACAACCACTAGTGTAAACATAAGGAACCTGCTTCTCGATCTCAACCCCCAGAATATTAGCATACTCCTCAAGTGTAGGTGCTAGCTGATAATCCTGAAATGTGAAGCATCTATATGGCGGGTCGTAGAACTGAACCAGAGTATGAATAGCAGTAATGTTGACTTCAGTGTTGAGGATGGTCAACAGATTACCATAAGTACCTATGAAAACCCCTCTGTGATCTCCAACCAACAAAGATGCCAAACCTCTCAAAACACCTAGCTTAGGCTCCACAAACTTGTAACTGAAGATGCCATGACAACCAGTAGTCATCTCCACGATAATGTTAACAAAAGATAAGCCCTCGAAAACCTTGGAATGCACATGTAAAAATTAATTTACATGATGAAATGATATGCAACACAGCAACAAGAAGCCAACACTGTTCGAATAATCAAATCTGAACAATTCGGATATTTGCATATAATCTGTGTCAGTGCAACATAATCTGATGTGTCGGTGAGGGAATCTGGCGTGTGTGAGAACACGGGTATGAAGTGGCTTGTTTTCCTGTAAAACCCATCCCCCTCACAGGTATGATCTAGACATAACAAGGTGGTCCCTATAAAGGTTGCCCAAACCATAGGACTCAGAGTGAAAACCCCCCGCCGTAGTGAATTCTCACAGGACGGAAGCATTCTCAAGCGAATCACGATCTGGGATGTGGCTCTTGTGATAGCCCAACACGCAAAACGCAGGCCTCACGACTATCCACGTTCTAGCCTATGTGTATACTAGGCCCGGTGTTAGGACCTTTCTCTCCAATAATATCTACCCGCCCCAACAACAGAAGAAAACAGCAGATATCCAGAATATGTAGCATATGAATATTCAAAGCAGTAAAGAAATGCGATAAATAAACATAAAGCTAAAGCAAGTAATAAAGCGAGTAAAGCACAAAAGATAAACACCCAAACAAGCAAAAATAGCAAACAAAACTAGGCGAGACCCCTCAAGGGATGGACCAGCAATAGGTCAACCTGTCCCCAGCAGAGTCGCCAGCTGAAGATGGTTGGTTTCTACCTGAGTGAATCGCACACTCAAAGATACAACAGAGTTGCCACCGAACTTTATTTAGTCCCAAAGGACAGGGAAAATATCGATAAAACCCAAAGGGAAGAGAAACGGGAACGGGGGGGTCGGTTATGCGAAAGGAAGGTATTAGCACCTAACGCATCTGTCGTACTCGACGGGAACCATTTCGCTTGCTTCTAGGCTTGGATGGGTTATCTATCTAAAGGCTTCTAGCTAAAATAAAGAGGAGAGATAGGGGAAAAAGAAAAAAAAAGAATGAAAGTGCTCGCGGAGGAACAAGGTCCTCGTGCCTACGTACCCTCATAGTGCAATGAGGAAGTCAGAGCGCCGTAGTTCATGGAACCAGGGGACAAAGAAGAAAGAAAGAAAGGAGGAAGACGGGAGAAAGGTAGAAGTGTGCTTGCCGAGATCATTGCGATCTCATGCCTACGTATCATACATTCGAAAGAATGCAGAATCAGAGCTTCCGTAGTTCGAGGAACTGAACGGAAAACAAAAAAATAAAGAAATAAGGAGATGAAAGAGGTGGTGTCGAAACCAAGAACAAGAATGAAAGAAAAACTCTACTGGGAAAGACCCCGTAGTAAGAGCGTTTTCACAAAAGAATAGGAAAAGAATGGTGTCAAAACCAAGAATTAAAGGAACTCCGCTGGGGATAATAAAGAGAAATGGTGTCGAAACCAAGAAAGTAAGAGCAAGGGGAAAAGGAAGGACTCCTCTAGGGATTCGAATAAAGGGATGGTGTCATAACCAAGAGAAAAAAGAGACTCGGTATATTAACTGGCTAGTGTAACGCCCCAGTTTTGGTTATTTTTATTTAATTGAGTCGTTTTGATTATTTTATTATTATATTATGTTATTTTTTACTTTTATTTGAAAATATGTTATTTTTCATCGTGATTATATTTTATCGCGGTTTGGGAACGTTTGCGAGATAATTGAGTGTATGGGTATTTTGGTCATTTCACTTTATTTTCTTAATTTAGAAATATAAATAGAAATAGAAAGAGAGAAAAATAGAAAGGAAAGAAAAAGAGAAGAAGAAAAAGAGGAAGAAAGAAAAGAAGAGAAGAAAAGAGAGAAAACTTGGAAAATCTAGGAATCGATCAACCGACTTTTCTAAACACGATTAAATCGGGTAAGGGTGCGAAACTCTATTATACTATGCTTGTGTATTCTTATGTATGTGTGTATTGGATTGTTTGTTGTGTTTCATAGCTTTTCGATTCTAGGTTGGAAGAGAGAAATCGATGTTTTCGCGGTTGAAAATCGGTGTAAATGCGGTAGAATACTTGTTACCATGATTAGATTATGTTCTGATTGTTATGTGTTGGTTTGGAAGTGTTTTGAAGGGGAAAATATGGTTTTGGAGTGTGTAACAGCGCTGCTGGGTTTTTTGGTTTCGCAGGTTCGCACTGCAAATCCCCTAGCGAAGGGGAAAGCAAGCATTCGCTGGCTATTCGCACTGCGAAGTGTAGCGAGCGAAACTGGACGTGGTTCTTAAGCAATGTCGCTCCTTTTGGGGTGACTACAGGTTGATTCATTTTTTATCCTATTGTGAGCTGATGAAGGAAGGGAAATAGATGTCTCCAATTAACCCTGCTTGCATACTGAGTTTAAACAGCGGTCTGTTAGGTTACGGATGCTACAATGTGGGGGGGCCTCTTTCTTCTTACTTTGAAAGAATGTTGACTTTTGGTAGGATTTTAGGTCTGGGATTCTTGAGGATATGGGATTTGAATTTTTGGTTTATTGTGCTCGCTAAGATTTTTCTTTCAATCTTATGCCTACGTATTCCCGTTTACCGAAACAGGGAAACCAAAGCGTTCGTAGTTCCTCCTATTCTATGGGAGGAAATGGGTTTTTTTGGTGTCTTGTTCAAAGCCCAAGATGTGAAGCGAAAGGTGATTTGTATCTTGTTCAAAGCCCAAGATGTGAAGCTGAAGGTGTTGACCTTAGAGAGAATTTGTCATCTCTAAAGGGGGTCTGTTTGTCACGACTGTTGGGTGACTGACTGTAAAGGAGGATTACTTTAACCGGGATACGCGGATCCTAGCAATGCCATAATTTCCTTTATAGGGGGTTTTAACCTGAAGGAGAAGACTTTAACTTAGTGTAGAGTAATGCCATCTTTCCTTAGGAATTTCTCATGCTAAAAGAGGGACAGTGGCATGGATGTAGATGATCCAGAGGCTTGCCGCTTACAGCGATTAGATGAAGGGGAAAGAGTTGTTGATGTTTGTGTATTGTGAACGAGGCACAGCTTTGATGATAAAAGGTTGATTGGATCAACCAGTGGTTTTTCTTATATAAAGACTAAGAGGAGGCTAATATGTGTCTCGTACAAAGCCCGGGAGAGAGGCTAAAAGGTTTTGACTCGACGATGGAGTCTTTTGGTATCTCGTATAAAGCCCGAGATGGAGGCTATTTGACTCAACAAGGGAGTTTTTTATATCTCGTACAAAGCCCGAGATGGAGGCCAAAGATGGTGATTGACTCAACGAGGGAGTCTTTTGTATCTCGTACGAAGCCCGAGATGGAGGCTAAAATGGTTAGCTTCGCTGGGGAGAATCATTTTACAAAGCCCAAGAGGAGGCGATGGTGCTGTTTCAGTTGAGTGACAGGTCTAGTTTGCTGATTTAAAGAGAAAACCAGTTCTTATATGAGTAATGCTTACACTCAGGGATTTTTGATTCGAGGATCAAGGATATTTCCTTTTCTTTAAGGAAATGAGAAATCCAAAGGGTATTGAGACTGTGTGAGTCTACGGGGTTCCTTCCTATTTTTGAAGGGTGCTTGAGAATGTCTTGGAGACTCAAGGAAATTAGACTGTCCAAGTCTAGAGTTTCATCTTTTGTACTATGCTTTGAGAAACAGTAGTAGACTCTTGGAAAGACTGCTCTATTAAGATGACTGATTTTTGTTCCTATACCTCTAGGAGGTCGTCGGGACAATTTGTACGAAGCCCAAGAGGAGGCTGGAAGTTTTTAAGAAACCGATCGGTCCTTGTACGAAGCCCAAGAGGAGGCTATCATTCCCGGAGGAAGAAATCATTATATGAAGCCTAAGAGGAGGTTGTGAAGACTTCTAAGAAGCCGACTGGTCCTTGTACTAAGCCCAAGAGGAGGCGGGGGTGCTTTTAGGAAGCCTGTGGGTCCTTGAACAATGCCCAAGAGGAGGCCGATGCTTTTAAGAAGTCGATGGATCCCCAAACCCCGAGAAATTCAAGACAGGCTATTCACGAAGAATAGATCAAGCCAGGAAAGTCTGAGAATTTGGAAGAAACTCAAGAGATGCCATTCACGGAGAAAAGATCATCTCTGGGGAGTAGGGTTTCTTGACAAGTGCTTTTAAGAAGCCTGTGGGTCCCCAAACCCCGAGAAGTTCAAGACATGCCATTCACCGAGAATAGATCAAGCCAGGAAAGTTTGAGAATTTGGAAGAAACTCAAGAGATGCCATTCATGGAGAAAAGATCATCTCTGGGGAATAGAGTTTCTTTGACAACTTCTATGAGTGACAGTCTATGAAAGGGTTCACAGAGAATGTTGCCTTTCATGTCTCCATATTGTTTAACCCCAAGAGGAGGGAAGACTGTGTCTGGTAATCCTATGGGGATCTAGTTTTGACTATTTCTAAGAGTGATCAACGGGCTTAATGCTAGACGTAGTTGCCGGGGAAACTCTAAATATCTATACTATTATTACACAATTGATATGAGTTTATGAAAGAAGACTTACAGCGAAACAGCCCCACAATACAGTTATATGTATATGAAAGCGGTAAATGAAAGCGGGTAAACACTTACTCGATTGTAGAGCTTCCATGCTGTTTGGTTAGTTGTTCAACAAAGAAAGATTGAAAACAACAGTACATTTCAAAATCAAAAGAGAAAGTGCTTTGAAAAAGAAAGATTTTGGGGCTTATAGCTCAAGGAGAGGCCCAGGGTTTTATCAGTGATCGCACTGTTGAAATTTGTACAGAGGGACTTATACAAGTAACTGAGGCCCAAAAATGGTTTTCTATACAAAGGGATAGGTCTTACACTCTCTCAAGAGGCCCAAAGAGTTTTAGAAATAGGTCTTACTACTCGAGGGTAGGCCCAGTTGATTTGATTTTGAATTGGCGATCGCGCTGAGGTTTTTGAAAATACAGTGGGACTTATACCATAAGTGAGGCCCAAAATGGTTTGTATTTACAAAGGATTGGGTCTTACACTCTAATAGAGGCCCGAAAGTTTTGAAAAGAAAAAGAGTGGGGCTTATAACACGAGGGTAGGCCCAAAATTTTTTTGTTTTGAAAAGGCGACGATCGCGCCGTTTGTTTTTGACGGTATCGGGACTTATACAATGTACTGAGGCCCAAAAATGATTTGGTCAAAAAAGGATTGGGTCTTACACTCTATTAGAGGCCCAAAGTGTTTGAAAATAATTTATGAGGGTTGAATTAATCCAAAAACCCTAATTTGTTTTCAAAGTGTATTTTAATTGAATAAAAATTCAATTAAAATGATCAAAATTGTTTAACATATGGAAAACAAATTGTGATCTTGGATTAATGCTTCAAAAATTAAGTATTGACCTACAAAATAATTAGAAGTCATTAAAAGTTGCAAAGTCAAGGTAGAAAAAATATTTAAAATGTCAAAAACAATTAAAATATTAATTCTTTGCAAAAATATCAATTATATGAAATAAATAATATTTTTGGAATTTTTTGGTAAAATAAAATATTTTAACATTTTTGTGAATTATTAAAAAAGAATCGACTCAAAATCATTAAAACTCAGAGAGAAATTAATTTTTGAATCAATTAAATAAAATCACAAAATTCAAATATTCAAATATTCAAAAAATGGCGCCAAGAACACGCGCGTGTTCTGGGTTTGCCCAGATTTGCATTTTCTCTCCAATCTCACTGAATACTTGATTATACCATGCAATCCACATATCAATCTACTCGTCTCAACCTCACGATCATGTTTATGACAATTAATTTCATTTAAATTAAGCACAAAACAAGAAATCACGAAAAATCCTCAAGAACCCTAAATTCTGCATGAAGGCTGGGATTTTTGATACACGATTCAAACAAAACAATTAATTGAGGGGAAACATTCCATGCATGATTATGAACATGTGGCCAAATTATTGTGCAGCAAAAAATGCCTGGATCATAGAGTTAGAAGAGCTCATGCTTACCTCTTGCAGCTGGTGATCGTGTTTTATGTTGGAGGTGTTACAGCTAGGTTCTAATGATTTGGATAGCTCCCCTAGGTGCCATGGAGTGTATCTGGATGCTTGGAATGGATTGAAATGGTTTGGAGCTGAAGATGGTACCTCAACTGCAAAACTGTCAAGAACTTGAGCAATTGGCTAGTGATTTTGTGAAATCAGTGTTCCAGATGTTATGTGAGTGTTTGGATCACTTCTATATGATGTATGTGAGGTGTGTGAGTGATTGGTTTGATTAGAAAAGCTCTCAAACTCAAAACCCGATAGTGACTTGCCTTAGAAGGCAAAATTGGAGTGAAAGAAGAGATTTTGAGGAAAGCATCTATTTGACGGCTTTGCTGTACTTAAACTAATCACAATTGAGCTCTATTTATAGTAGAGCAAGTTTGTTTTGCAAGGAATAGTGAATGGCAACTGCTGAGTAGGTTTGGCCAATGTTGGCAAATGAAAATCCAAGTCTCCTCTAGCCATTGACTAGAGGTTAGGGCACAGGCTGCTGGTTCCCTTGGTCTTGGATAAGTCTTGACTGAATTCAGTTGCAAATGGCTCAGTCCATGCCACCTTGATGTTTCCATTGAATGCTCCAATCCAAAATTGGAGTCTTGTCCCTATTTTGGCAATTCTAGGTTCAACATGCTATTTCTTGTTCCAAAGACTTTGGAGGCTTGGCTCAGTGATTGTCCCCTTTAGATTCATTCCTTAGATGTGTCCAAGTGGATAGGAGTGTTTGGATTTGCACAATTTTGGCAAATCGAGCAAAAATGCAAATTCTGCCTTGCCTTGACAGATTTCAACAAGGCAACTTACCAATGTCATATCTCATGACTCAAATTGAATTTGGTAATGTTCTTGGCCATTTTGTTAAGCCCTTACATGATACAACAACTGTTTGAACATGTTTGGTTTTGATCTCTTTTGAATCCAAGTGAAAAATCCCCCTACATTTGGAAAAAAGTAAGGCAAAATCTGACTTAGTGAAATTTTCACTAAGTGTTGGAACAAAGTGACTTTTCTTGATTTTGATCACTCCATAACTCAAAATCCATGAGGAATTTGGACGTAGGTCAGTATGAAGCTTTTGTAGAAGGCAATGAGATCTACAAATCAAGATTTGAATGGGGAACAATGGCCTTGTAGTTTAGGAGTTATGGTCCTCCAAAGTTACCCCTTTTACAAGTTATCCCACTTTATTTGATTTTTCTTGATGAATGATGATTCAAATCATACATTAACATCATTTTAGGGTTAAAAATCCATTTTTGTGAAAAATCTCAAAAAGTCAAAGTTGACTTTTGTGCACAGTTGACTTTTTATCCGATGAATTCCAAACTACGCAATTCTTCAGGAAACCATGTCTTTGACCTAAATCAAACTTGATGGACATGTTCCATGGGTGTCATAGGGTATATCGATGCATTTCCTAGGGCTTGGGAGCATGTCCTGGTCAAAAGTCAAAGTTACAGTTGACTTTTCCCTTAAAACCCTAACTGTGGTGCAGATGAAATTGAGACTTGTTGCTCAAGCTTCTTGGATCAATCCATTGTTGCAAATGGATAAATGTGGTATATTAGAGACCCTCAAATCATGTCTTGAGGCCTTGGCTTATGATTTGTCCCAAAAGTCAACTTAGGGGTGAATTAGGTCAAGAAACCCTAATTCCTGATTTTTGATGTATGCATCCCCTGAGGTCAAATTGACTTGATGATTGGGTTTATGAGGTTCCATGGATCATATTAGGTTATGTTTTGGATCTTTGGCTCATACCCAGAGGAAAATTTCCATCTGGAGGCCCTGGTCGACCAAAACCCTAATTTGGTGACACTGGCGATCTTAAGGCTTGATCCACCTAGAAGGGAGCAGCCTTGTGCTTAATCCTTGGAGTGGGAGTCCTCTTGATCCCTTGTAGCTACTTGAGAGGTTAGACAAGTTGAAGATCATGTCATTCCTTGATTGATCCTTTGTCAAAAGCTCTGAGAGGGCTTGAAACCCTAAATTTGATTGCAGTAGATGCTCGCCCATCTTTGGGGAGACTAATGAGGCAAGATGGTTCCCCCATATTGTGATGATGATTTTCACAATGATGGGAAATCTTAGTGGTCAAAATTTGGGGTATGACAGGTGCCCCTATTTAATCTTCTTGGACCCGAAGGCGTGAATAACGAAGCTATTCGGGCATTCGGGGTGCAAGAGGATTAAATATTGGAATATCCGAAATTTTGACGGCTATGAATGGCAGCTTGCGCATTCATCTTCTTTTGCTAAGCAATGATGCTTAGAAAAGGTAAACTTCCCCTCGATCCTGGTTTCCTACCAAGGAACTGGTCTTAGTTGCGGAAACGAACTTCCCCTCGATCCTGGTTTCCTACCAAGGAACTGGTCTTAGTTGCGGAAACAAACTTCCCCTCGATCCTGGTTTCCTACCAAGGAACTGGTCTCAGTTTCTGTTGTAAACTTCCCCTCGATCCTGGTTTCCTACTAAGGAACTGGTCTCAGTTTCTTTTGTCAATAAGCTTTATTGACAAGGGACGCTATTCGTAGGGGTTTTCCTCAAACTTCTCGCCGAATTTTCCTGGAGAGATGCCATTTGATAGAAAAATTTTTGATGTCAGACTTGCTGGGGAACCCAGTCGTCTGAGTTGTAGAATTGCACAAACTTCTCTGTTGGAGACGCCATTTGTTTCTACTAGGGAAAGCGAGTCTCTTGAGAGGCTGCTTCTGCGTGGGATCTTACATCATACTTTTCTCGAGATCTTCCTGGGGAAATGCCATATGATGGGGTCCAATTTTGAGGTGCCGATGACCTTTTCATCAGTGGTTTTTTCGGAGCGAAACTGACATGCTGCCGAATCTCTGATTACGAGGCTTTCTCTGTGGATTTTTCTTAATCCGGGAAAGCAAGGATATCATCTTCAATGGCGAAGAGTGATGTTTGTTGAACGTTTTCTGGTCTTTCAGAGGTTCAAATTATCAAAGTGGTCAAGGGCCAATTTCAATCCAGAAATAAACTGGAGGTGAGATTGTTCAGACACAGTATTTCCTGACGAGGCAAGGACTGATAACTCGATTGAGAGGACTCCTATCACTAAGGGACAAGACCAGCTAGAGTGATAGTGATGCAATATGAAATGTGCATGCAAATCAATAATGCATGACGTATGTATGTATATGCTGACAAAACTGACGTGACATACAAACTAAAAGATGAACATGACTGGATACTCGGCCATCGCGGGGCGAAAAAGTATCGCTGGTTCAAGACAGCAATTTCACCTTGCTTAGGAGAGATAGTCCCTGTTGGGAGCTATGTTGGTCGGGCTTAGGAGATGAGAACTCGGCCGAGGGGTATCAGATGGGAAATGGTCTCTGACACAGCTGATCCTTCATTTAGGCGTACTGGTTTAGAAGGAGTACTTTGATTCTGCACTTCGAGGTTCGATTACTTCTGGAGAAGCGACCGACGTTCTTCTGATGTTCAACAATCAAAAGAAATTGCCGTCTTTATTAAAAAAGCAGAAAAAGTTTTAAAAGTAAATTCATTTTTGTTTTATTTCAAGAATCGTGGATCATGTTAAAATGTCGTTCTGTAAAGCTAAAACAAATAAGAATTACAAACAAAAGCACAAGGGCTCAAATTTTATTGATACAATAGAGATCAGCCAAATGCATGATTCCAAAGAGTATATACAAAGTTAGAAAATGGTAATTTACAGGGAAAAGGGCTACGTTGAAACATGACGACCGCTATCCTTCTACCAACTTTGAATTCGGGGCATCCTGAGCTTCTGTCGAAGATGACCTTGACTGGAGTTTTCTGACGGATGATGTAACTGCTACTGAGGGACCTGCCTCTGTTGAACATAGTTACTTGCCATTATCCCTAATTTTTTCCTGGATTGTACTTTGAGATTTCCAATCCACCGGGATGATTTTATTTATTTATTTTGTCTCTAACTTTTGCCTGGACCGCCCTTTCAGGTTTTCAATCCACCAGACGTTTTTTTTTTAGTTTAGGAGAAGTATTTCTTGACTACATCAACATTTTTGGGGTAGGAAAATTCCTCTCCGTCCATGGTTGCAAGTCTCAAGGCGCCGCCTGAGAAAGCTTTCTTGACCACATAGGGGCCGTCATAATTCGGAGTCCACTTGCCCCGAGAATCGGTGAGAAAAGATTGTATCTTCTTGAGCACGAGGTCTCCTTTCCTGAAGACGCGAGGTCGAACCTTTTTGTTGAACGCCTTCTTCATTCTCTGTTGATACAGCTGACCATGGCATAGTGTCGTGATTCGTTTTTCCTCAATCAGATTCAGTTCGTCGTGTCGGCTTTGACACCATTCAGCTTCGGTGAGCTTAGCTTCCATCAATACTTGGATTGACGGGATCTCTACTTCTATGGGGAGCACTGCTTCCATGCCATACACTAGAGAGAAAGGGGTTGCCCCTGTTGAAGTGCGGACAGATGTGCGATAACCGTGAAGAGCAAAGGGTAGCATCTCGTGCCAGTCTTTGTAGGTTACAACCATCTTTTGAACGATCTTCTTGATGTTCTTTTTAGCCGCTTCTACCGCTCCGTTCATCTTGGGTCGGTAGGGAGATGAGTTATGGTGTTCAATCTTGAACTCTACGCACAACTCTTTCATCATCTTATTGTTCAAGTTAGATCCATTATCAGTAATGATCTGGCTCGGAACACCATAACGGCAAATGATATTATTTTTGATAAAGCGGACCACCACTTGTCGGGTTACATTGGCGTATGACGCTGCTTCGACCCACTTGGTGAAGTAGTCAATGGCTACTAGGATGAATCGATGTCCGTTTGAAGCCTTGGGCTCAATCATGCCAATCATGTCGATTCCCCATATCGAGAATGGCCATGGGGAAGAGAGAACTTTGAGATGTGTTGGCGGTACATGAATTTTGTCAAAGTATATCTGACACTTGTGACACCTCCTCATGTACTTGTAGCAGTCAGATTCCATGGTCAACCAGTAGTACCCTGCTCTCAGAATTTTTCTCGCCATTGTGTGTCCCTTGGCATGAGTGCCAAAGGATCCTTCATGAATTTCTTTCATCAGCATTTCTGCTTCTGGTCTGTCTACGCATCGGAGCAAGACCATGTCAAAATTTCTCTTATAGAGAGTGTCACCGCTCAGGAAGAAGTTTCCATCCAATCTTCTGAGGGTCTTTCTATCTTTCCTGGATGCCCCAGGTGGGTACTCTTATTTCTGAAGGAAGCATTTGATATCGTGATACCAAGGTCTGTCATCTAGGACTGCTTCAATCGTGAAGATGTAAGCGGGCCGTTCTAGGCACATTATGTCGATCTTAGGTATGTCATTCCATTGACCTACACTAATCATGGAAGAGATAGTGGCTAATGCATCAGCCATGTGATTCCCCTCACGAGGGATGTGATGAAACTCGACTCTGTTGAAGAATGGTAACAACCTCCTCGCATAGTCTTTGTAAGGAATCAGTCCTGATTGGTATGTGTTCCAATCTCCTTTTATCTGATTGATAACTAGGGCTGAGTCGTCGTATACATCCAAGTTTTTTATCCTTAAATCAATCGCTTCTTCGAGACCCATAATACAATATTCGTATTCGACCTCGTCGTTCGTACATTTGAACGTAAGTCTGGCGGTGAAAGGAATGTGGGTACCCTGAGGGGTAATAATGATTGCCCCAATTCCGTTTCCATAATGATTGACTGCTCCGTCAAAGATAAGTCCCCATTGGGAACCTGGTTCTGGCCCTTCACTGGGTAACGGTTCATCGCAGTCTTTCAACTTTAGATACATGACTTCTTCGTCTGGGAAGTCAAACCCGACTGATTCCTGATCGTGGTACTCTATGTCATATTCTGATAACAACATCTACCAATGGGCGATTCTTCCCGTGAGAGCAGGTTTTTCAAATACATACTTGATTGGGTCCATCTTGGAGACCAACCAAGTAGTGTGACGAATCATGTATTGGCGAAGATGTTTGGCTGCCCAAGCCAAAACACAGCAAGTTTTCTCGAGCATCGTGTACCGAGTTTCGCAGTCGGTGAATTTCTTGCTCAAATAGTAAATGGCAGACTCTTTCCTTTTAGTTTCGTCTTGTTGGCCAAGTACACACCCCATTAAGTCTTCCAAGACTGTGAGGTAGATGATTAGTGGTCTTCCTTCCACTGGAGGTGATAGAATTGGTGGGTTCAACAAGTATTCCTTGATACTGTTGAAGGCGGTCTGGCAGTCCTCTGTCCAAATGCAGTCCTGATTCTTTTTGAGTAATTTGAAGATTGGCGCGCATGTCGCGGTCATGAGGAATATGAATCTGGAAATGTAATTCAGACGTCCCAGGAATCCTCTGACTTGTTTTTCAGTTTTCAGAGAAGGCGTTTCTTGAATGACCTTGACCTTGTCAGGATCAACCTCAATTCCTTTCTGGCTGACGATGAACCCTAGTAGTTTCCCTGAACGAACACCGAAGGTGCACTTGTTAGGATTCAAGCGGAGCTTGAATTCTCTTAGACGTTCGAACAATTTTGACAGATGTTCAACGTGATCACTCTCTGTTTTTGATTTTGCAATCATATCATCAACATATACCTCGATTTCTTTGTGTATCATGTCATGAAACAGAGTGGTCATGGCCCTTTGATAGGTTGCCCCGTGGTTCTTCAAACCGAACGGCATTACCTTGTAACAAAAGGTGCCTCATGGGGTGATGAACGAAGTTTTATCCATGTCTTTCGGTGCCATTTTGATTTGATTATAGTCCGAGAATCCATCCATGAAGGAAAAAACTTTGAACTTTGCTGTACTGTCAACCAGCATGTCAATGTGTGGTAAAGGAAAGTCGTCCTTTGGACTTGCCTTGTTCAGATCCCTGTAATCGACACACATTCTGACCTTTCCGTCCTTTTTGGGAACGGGTACGATATTGGCTAACTATTGAGGATATTCTGATGTGGCGAGGAAACCCGCGTCAATCTGTTTCTGTACCTCCTCTTTGATTTTGATGGCCATGTCCGGGTGAGTCTGTCTCAACCTTTGCTTTACCGGCGGACATTCCGGTCTTAACGGTAAGTGATGCTCCACGATGCTGGTATCCAACCCTGGCATATCCTGATAGGACCAAGCGAATACATCGGGGAATTCTTTGAGAAGCTTTATCAAACTCTCTTTGGCAGTTAGACTGAGCAGTGCCCCAATCCTGATTTCTTTTCTCTCCTTTTTTGAACCCAAGTTTACCGTTTCCAATGGCTCTTTATGAGGTTCAATGGACCTTTCCTCTTGTCTGAGTAGTCGGGAGATCTCTTCTGGAATTTCGTCGTCATTTTCTTCTTCAGTCTCGAATACCGGGAACTCAAAGTTGGGAGAAGGCATCAGATCGTATGTTTCAACAGGGTTTAAAACAAGCAATCTGCATGACGTGATGATTCGTGTTTAGAAGAGATAGAGAAAATGCAAGTGTGTGGGCAGTGTATTTCTTTTACTGCTTGTTTTTGTTATTGAATTATTTTTTAGGATAACCATTTTCTGAAAAAACGAAAAGAGAAAACAGCAATTAATGCGGAAATTACAGAACGACGTTATTTTATTAATGAACAAGTCGATTCTTGAAACTACGGCCCTATAAAACAAAACTCTGTCGCTTTGGGCAAAGCGAAGAGGGAAATTTACAGAAAGCGAGCCCTATCAAAACATCCATTCCACCTGGGCAGGGTGAAAGGTTAAAACAAAGATGGCAATTACTTTGACTGGTGAACAACCTTCGGAACATCGACAACCACCCATTGGCGGCAAATTCCTCGGTGAATCACAAAGTCTGGTACCTTCTTTGATTTGTCTTCAGAAATGACGTTGATTTCTGGTGAAGCAGGATCATTGGAATCTGTCTCCCAGGCAGAATTGTCGTAGGAGGATTCCTCTGTTGCATTATGCAGAGTAGTTGTGCTCTCAGCTATATCTCCCCATCCAGTTGACTGGATGTCTTCGAGCCTTATACGAGAGCTTTCGGGAACGGTGTACTTGACCATGTAGTCGTATTTTCCACTTGGTTCTCCCAGAGTGTCCCAAAGTTCTTTGGAATTGGAGGAGTCATCTCTCTCGATGACGTTGATCTCGGGAAAAGCATAGTTGATGAACTCAAGTCCCGCAAATGTTGCGAATTTATCTTCATGTTGAGTAGCTTCAGGATGATCCGAGTGTTGATCCCATGACATGGTGGGGACACAGGTATTCTGTTCAATGATGCTCAGCTGAGTTTCATTGTTCGGCTGATTTTCTTGCCCCAAATATCCTGGATAAGGTTGCCACATTGGCAGACCATCCATTGGGCCATAGTAATTGTAGTCAAATTGGTCTTTCATCAGAGTGTCTTTCTCTAATGAGTTTGGTGGAGCACGACATCCTTCCGGATCACAGTCTCCGTATATCATTTCAACATCTGACCGTGGTATAAATCTCAGACTCTGTACGGGATAGTAAAATGGCGTAGGCACCTCTTCCTGAGACATATAACCATCCTCGTTAAGATAGGACTTCCATTCTATATCTGGGTCAGAGGGATCCTCCTCATTGATAGTGTGTACTTCCTGAGACACTGGGTGGAGAAAACCTCCACTTTGAAAGAAGTTTTGAATGGGATGAAGACTTTCATCATTGGCAGCTGTCTAGGTACAGGTTGCAGAAAAACCAAGACCCTTTTTTGTTGTATTGCTAGTAGGAATGACAAGCTGTCCCCATCCTGTTGTATCGGTACTCTCGACTGCTTTAATAGCATATTTGTATGAAGAAATGGAAGTTCCTTCTTTGAACTGATTGTCCTTGCTTACTAACAGTTCTTGGAACTGAGTTCCAATAACCTCCTCGGGTTCTACACAAGTAGATAATGACAAGTTACTCAAAAGCAAGGCCTGTTCTCCACAAACTGTGACAAGCTGATCGTTCTTGACGAACTTTAGCTTTTGGTGAAGGGTTGAAGTAACCACCCCAGCCTGATGTATCCAAGGTCTTCCTAATAAACAACTGTATGTTGCCCGGATGTCCATGACCTGGAAAGTGACTTGGAAAGTATGAGGACCGATAGTTATGGGAAGATCAACTTCGCCGATAACCGTTTTTCTGGATCCGTCGAATGCTTTGACGACAACCTCGCTGATTCTCATCGGAGGGCCTTTGAATGATAATTGCATCAAAGTGGACTTCGGCATAACATTCAGGGCTGACCCTGTGTCTACCAGTACGCTGGCTAAAGCATCGTCCTGGTAGTTGACTATGATATTGAGCGTCATGTTATGACGACGACCCTCTTCAGGTAATTCCTCATCACTAAATCCTAAATTATTGTAGGAAGAGATGTTAGAGACAATGCTATCGAACTGTCTGATTGTTACATCCTGTTCCACAAAGGCTTGCTCCAAGACTTTCTGTAGAGCCTCCCTATGCGCTTCTGAACTTAGTAACAGAGATAATACAGAGATTTTTGAAGGAGTCTGTAACAGTTGATCGACAATGTTGTATTCACTCCTTTGGATGAGCTTCAGCATCTCATCATTGTTTTTTGAAAGGTCGGGATTACTGGATTGACCGACTGGTAGATCAGGAGCTTCCGTCTGAAGTTCCTTTTCTTTGATGTACTCTCTAACTCCTCGGTTGAAGATTCTACCACTCCGTGTTACTCGACTGATGTCTGCGATGTTCACGATGGAGGGTAATGGAATTTCCTTTCCATTTTCAAGGGTTGTTGCACCATATTTGTAAGGGATAGCCTTAGTTGATTCATACGGTAATGGTCCCGGTAGATAGATGACTACGGGAGCCTTCTGATTTTTCTGGCCATTGTAAGTAATCTCGATCCGTTCCTGGTTGGGAACTTTAGATTCGTCAAGTAGAGGGATGATGGCAAAAACATCCCTGGTCATATGATGAGCAGAGATTGTGACAACGTCCTCAATTTGATCGACAAGGTAGTTCGGCGTCCAGTTGATGGGTCCAGAACCCGGATATGGACGAATCTCTCCACGATCCACCTGTCCCTGAAGAGCTGCTCTCACAAGGTAACACCCTTGGTTACTTTCCGAACAGATGCTACAACGGTCATAATTGTGTGGTGGCACCTGGCCACGCCCACTTTGAATACAATGTAACCTCACTAGGTTAGCTTCCACTGATCAGACATCCTGACTCTGACACCGAGTAGGATTCCTGTTACTGATACTAATTTGCTGAGTATCTTCATCCATATAGATTGGCATCCACCAGTGATTTAACAAGTGCTGAAGTGCCTCCTGGACAAGGGTACAACCTCGGTCATTTTCGCAACCCGCCTTACAGCGGTGATAATTATGTGATACCAGGAATCCGAGTCGGACCTGTTCAGTATGTAACTCTACCAGGCTGGTATTCATTGTCATACCCCAAATTTTGACCACTAAGATTTCCCATCATTGTGAAAATCATCATCACAATATGGGGGAACCATTATATTTCATCAGTCTCCCCAAAGATGGATAAGCATCCACTACAATCAAAATTAGGGTTTCAAGCCCTATCAGAGCCTTAGACAAAGGATCAATCAAGGAATGACATGATCTTCAACTTGTCTAAACCTCTCAAACATCCACAATGGATCAAGAGGACTCCCACATCAAGGATTAAGCATAAGGTTGCTCCCTTCTAGGTGGATCAAGCTTCAAGATCGCCAGTGTCACCAAATTAGGGTTTTGGTCGACCAGGGCCTCCAGATGGGAATTTTTCATCTGGGAACAAGCCAATGATCCAAAATATAACCTAATATACTTCATAGAACCTCATGGACCCAACCATCAAGTCAATTTTGCCTCAAGGGATGCATTCATCAAAAATCAGGAATTAGGGTTTCTTGACCTAATTCACCCCTAAGTTGACTTTTAGGGCAAATCATGAGCCAAGACCTCAAGACAGGGTTTGAGGGTCTCTAATGAACTATATTGATCCATTTGGAACAATGGATTAATCCAAGAAGCTTAAGCAACAAGTTTCAATTTCATCTGCACCACAATTAGGGTTTCGCGAGGAAAGTCAACTGTAACTTTGACTTTTGACCAGGACATGCGCCCAAACCCTAAGACATGATTCAATATACCCTATGACACCCATGGAACATGTCCATCAAGTTTGATTTAGGTCAAGGACATGATTTCATGAAGAATTGCACAATTTAGAATTCATCGGATAAAAAGTCAACTGTGCACAAAAGTCAACTTTGACTTTTTGAGATTTTTCACCAAAATGGATTTTTAACCCTAAAATGATGTTAATGTATGATTTGAATCATCATTCATCAAGAAAAATCAAAGAAAGTGGCATAACTTGTAAAAGGGGTAACCATAAAAACATAGAAAAATTTCTAAGTTATGGAAAAAGTGACCCTAATGTGCCAACTTTGGAGGACCATAACTCTTAAACCACAAGGCCATTGTTCCCCATTCAAAGCTTGATTTGTAGATCTCATTGCCCTCTACAAAAGCTTCATACTGACCTATGTCCAAATTCCTCATGGATTTTGAGTTATGGAGTGATCAAAATCAAGAAAAGTCACTTTGTTCCAACACTTAGTGAAAATTTCACTAAGTCAGATTTTACCCTACTTTTTGCCAAATGTAGGGGGATTTTTCATTTGGATTCAAAAGAGATCAAAACCAAACATGTTCAAACAGTTGTTGTGTCATGTAAGGGCTTTCCAAAATGGCCAAGAACATTACCAAATTCAATTTGAGTCATGAGATATGACATTGGCAAGTTGCCTTGCTGAAATCTGCCAAGGCAAGGCAGATTTTGCACTTTTGGTCGATTTACCAAAATCAGCCAAATCCAAATGCTCCTATCCACTTGGACACCTCTGAGGATTGAATCTAAATGGGACAATCACTGAGTCAAGCCTCCAAAGTCCTTGGAACAAGAAATAGCATGTTGAACCTATAATTGCCAAAATAGGGACAAGACTCCAATTTTGGATTGGAGCATTCAATGGAAGCATCAAGGTGGCATGGACTGAGCCATTCTCAACTAAATTCAGTCAAGACTTATCCAAGACCAAGGGAACCAGCAGCCTGTGCCCTAACCTCTAGTCAATGGCTAGAGGAGACTTGGATTTTCATTTGCCAACATTGGCCAAACCTACTCAGCAATTGCCATTCACTATTCCTTACAAAACAAACTTGCTCTACTATAAATAGAGCTCAATTATGATCAGTTTAAGTACACCAAAGCCATCAAACAGATGCTTTCCTCAAAATCTCTTCTTTCACTCCAATTTTGCCTTCTAAGGCAAGTCACTATCGGGTTTTGAGTTTGAGAGCTTTTCCAATCAAACCAATCACACACACACCTCATATACATCATATAGAAGTGATCCAAACACTCACATAACATCTGGAACATAGATTTCACAAAATCACCAGCCAATTGCTCAAGTTCTTGACAGTTTTGCAGTTGAGGTGCCATCTTCAACTCCAAACCATTTCAATCCATTCCAAGCATCCATACACACTCCATGGCACCTAGGGAAGCTATCCAGATCATTGGAACCTAGCTGTAACACTTCCAACACAAATCACGATCACCAGCTGCAAGTGGTAAGCATGAGCTCTTCTAACTCTATGATCCACGCAATTTTTGCTGCACAATAATTTGGCCATATGTTCATAATCATGCATGGAATGTTTCCCCTCAATTAATTGCATTGTTTGAATCGTGTATCAAAAATCCTAGCCTTCATGCAGAAATTAGGGTTCTTAAGGATTTTTCATGATTTCTTGTTATATGTTTAATTTAAATGAAATTAAATACCATAGACATGATCGTGAGTTTGAAACGAGTTGATTGGTATGTGGATTACATGATATGATTAAGTATTCAGTAAGATTGGAGAGAAAATGCAAATCTGGGCAAACCCAGAACACGCGTGTGTTCTTGGCGCCATTTTTTGAATATTTGAATTTTTGAATTTTGTGATTTTATTTAATTGATTCAAAAATTAATTTCTCTCTGATTTTGAGTTGATTCTTTTTTTAATAATTCACAAAAATGTTGAAATATTTTATTTTCCCAAAAAATCCCAAAAATATTATTTATTTTGTATAATTGATATTTTTGCAAAGAATTAATGTTTTAATTGTTTTTAACATTTAAAATATTTTTTCCACCTTGATTTTGCAACTTTTAATGCCTTCTAATTATTTTGTAGATCAATACTTAATTTTTGAAGCATTAATCCAAGATCACAATTTGTTTTCCATATGTTAAACAATTTTGATCATTTTAATTGAATTTTTATTCAATTAAATACATTTTTGAAAACAAATTAGGGTTTTTGGATTAATTCAACCCTCATAAATCATTTTCAAAACACTTTGGGCCTCTAATAGAGTGTAAGACCCAATCCTTTTTTGACCAAATCATTTTTGGGCCTCAGTATATTGTATAAGTCCCGATACCGTCAAAAACAAACGGCGCGATCGTCGCCTTTTCAAAACAAACCTGGGCCTACCCTCGAGTAGTAAGACCCATTTCTTTTCTTAAAACTCATTTGGGCCTTTATTAGAGTGTAAGACCCAACCCCCTGTGTACAGAAAACTTTTTTGGGCCTCATTCGTTGTATAAGTCCCTCTGTACATTTTAAATTCGGCACGATCGTCGCCAGTTTAAAAACAAAACCTGGGCCTCTCCTTGAGCTATAAGACCCATTCAAAATTTTTGGGCCTCTATTAGAGTGTAAGACCCAATCCCCTTTTAACCAAAACATTTTGGGCCTCAGATATTGTATAAGCCCCTTCAAGTTAAAAGAAAATCTCGGCGCGATCGCCATTTTCTAAACGAAAAATCAATTGGGCCTACCCTCGTGTTATAAGCCCCACTCTTTTTCTTTAAACTTTTTGGGCCTCTATTAGAGTGTAAGACCCATCCCTTTATACATAAAACCTTTTTTGGGCCTCAGTCACTTGTATAAGTCCCTCTATACAAAACAACAGTGCGCTCACTGATAAAGCCCTGGGCCTCTCCTTGAGCTGTAAGCCCCAAAATCTTTCCTTTTCAAAGCACTTTCTCCTTTGATTTTGAATATACTGTTGTTTTCAATCTTTCTTTGTTGAATAACTAACCAAACAGCATGTAAGCTCTACAACCGAGTAAGTGGTTATTGCTTTCATTTACCGCTTTCATATACATATAACTGTATTGTGGGGCTGTTTCACTGTAAGTCTTCTTTCATAAACTCATATTAACTATGTAATAATAGTATAGATATATCGAGTTTCCCCGGCAACTACATCTAGAACTAGGTGACGCCGTTTCGTTTATTCGTAGAAATAGACAACTAGATCCCCAATATGATCACCAGATACAGTCTTCTCTTTGGCTGTCCTCATTAGGAATTGTCAAGAAACTCTACTCCCAGAGATGAATGTATTCTCCGTGAATGGCATCTTTGAGTTTATTCCAAATTCTCGAACTTTCCTGACTTGATCTATTCCTTGTGAATAGCTTGCCTTGAATTTCTCGGGGTTTGGGGACCCATCGGCTTCTTAAAAGCATCGGCCTCCTCTTGGGCATCGTACAAGGACCCACAGGCTTCCTAAAAGCAACCCCGCCTCCTCTTGGGCTTTGTATAAGGACCCGTCGGCTTCTTAGAAGTATTCACAGCCTCCTCTTAGGCTTCGTATAATGATTCTTCCTCCGGGAATGATAGCCTTCTCTTAGGCTTCGTACAAGGACCTCTCGGCTTCTTAAAAGTTTCCAGCCTCCTCTTGGGCTTCGTACAAATTGTCCCGACGACCTCCTAGAGGTATAGGAACAGAACTTAATCATCTGCATAGAACAGTCCTTTCAAAGAGTCTACTACTGTTTCTCAAAGCATAGCACAAAAGATGAAACTTTAGACTTGCACAGTCTAATCTCCTTGAGTCTCAAAGACATTCTCAAGTGACCCCTTTGTTAAATAGGAAGAAAACCCGTAGACTCGGACAATCTCAATACCCTTCGAATTTCCCACTTCCTTAAAGAGCAGGAATAACCCGGATCCTCGAATTAAATCCTTGAGTACAGTGTTGCTCATATAAGAACTGATTTTCTCTTTCAAAATCAGTATACTGGACCTGTCACTCAACTGAAACAGTCACCCTAGCCTCCTCTTGGGCTTTGTATAATGATCCTCCCCAGCGGAGTCAAACCCCTTTTAGCCTCTCTCTCAGGCTTTGTACGAGACACATATTAGCCTCCTCTTAGGCTTTGTATAATAAAATCACTGGTTAATCCAATCAACCTTTTAGCATCAAAGTTGTGCCTCGTTCACAGTACACAAAAATCAACAACTCCTTCCCCTTCATCTAATTGCTGTAAGCGACAAGCCTCTGGATCATCTACATCCATGCCACTGTCCCTCTTTTAGCATGAGAAATTCCTAAGGAAAGATAGCATTGCTCTACACTGAGTTAAAGTCTTCTCCTTCAGGTTGGAAATCCCCTATAAAGGAAATTATGGCATTGTCGGATTCACAAATCCCGGTTAAAGTAATTCTCCTTTATAAACAGTTGTGACATACAACCCCCCCCCCCTTTAGAGATGACAAATTCTCTCTAAAGTCAGGACCTTCAGCTTCACATCTTGGGCTTTGAATAAGATACAAATAGACCCTTCAGCTTTACATCTTGGGCTTTGAACAAGATACAAACCACCTTTCGCTTCACGTCTTGGGCATTGAATAAGACACCAAAAACACCCATTTCCTCCCATAGAATAGGAGGAACTACGAACGCTCTGATTTCCCTATTTCGGTAAACGGGAATATGTAGGCATAAGATCGAAAGAAAAGATCTTAGCGAGCACACTAAACAAAAAACCCAAAATCCCATACTCTCATGTATCTATCAAAAAGCATCAGTCCTAACATCCTAATCCTTGTTCCCCGCCAGAAACCTGTCTGTCAAAATAACACAAGAAAGGCCCCACCACATTGATCGCATCCATAACCTAACAGACCGCTGTTTAAACTCAGTATGCAAGCAGGGTTAATTGGAGACATCTATTTCCCTTCCTTCATCAGCTTTAATAGGATAAAAACTGAATCGACCTGTAGTAAACTGACTCCAGAGAGCGACCGTGCTTAAGAACCGCGTCCAGTTTCGCTCGCTACAGAAAAATGGCGCCCACCGTGGGGCCCTTCTAACCTTTTTTCTCTACACTTGTATGAATACCACAGATTGGGGCTTCTTCCGGGGAACCCATTTCTGTCAGGAACTTAGGATTCATAGCTTTAAAGGTCTAGGACTTTAGGACAAATATATATACTGCTTTTCCTAATTGCTATAAATGTTTATTTTTCTGCTAATGGGAATGCGTGTGATGCCGCATGTGGAAAGATTGAGTATACACTTAAGATAAGTGATGGCGACGAGGTCGACCATCAACCTCAATGGAGGCTGACCAATGCAACCCATTCTCTCACCTAGACAATGGGCCGATTGTGATGTCTGAGAAGCTGAGGAGCCAAACCCTTTTGTAGTGCAGAAACTATCGGAAATAGTTGTCACGCGATACTACCCTCATTTGAGGCTGGTGATCTATTCTCGGTGAATGGCACTTACTCTAAGATTGCTCTACAACTCGCTGGCGATCCGCTTGTTGTTTTACTTTCCTGGGAGGAGCTGATGATAATGAGTACAGGTACAAAAATCACCTTAGTATAAACCTTTGGGGATGGGTAGAGCCTTGACTTCATGACAACGACCCTTTGACCCCATGTTTTTTCTATGTTTTTGTGTGCTGCATTCATGCATTCATTTAAAAAACATTAAAACAAGAAAAAATTTCTCTTATAGTCTCTCTGTTTTTAAAATTAAACTAAGACTGAGATTGCAAATATCAGAGAAAAGGATTGCGCTAATGGATTTCGGTAGAAGGAGAACCCATAGGTATACCTTCAAGGTTCCAAAGCTAGAGGATTTGAGAAGGTTAGCGAGGATGATCACAAACCAGGAGGCTTTCAGAGCCAAGCACGGAGGTTTGCTTCCACTGTTAAGAGTCCATGTGATTGAGGGAATCATGGATGCGCTCATTCAGTTTTTCGATCCGATTTATCACTATTTCACATTCCCGGATTACCAGCTTACACCAATGCTGGAGGAGTATTCTCATCTGATTGATCTACACATTACAGATCGAGCTCCATTTTCTGGACTGTAAGAAATTCCAAAGAATCAGACCATTGCAAGAGCAATTCATTTGGACGAGTCTGAGGTCAAGACTCACCTAACCACTAAGGGTGGCATCCAAGGTTTTCCAGCCCAGTTCTTGACAAAGAAAGCCCTGTATTTTGCCAGTATAGGGAATGTGACTGCTTTTGAAAGCGTCTTTGTCTTGCTCACCTACGGGTTATTTTTGTTTCCCAACATCAATAACTTCGTCGATATCAACTCCATTAAGGTTTTTCTCATTGGAAACTCTGTGCCGACTTTGCTCGCAGATGCGTATCATTCTGTACACTTGGGAAATGTGTACAGCGGAGGGGAGATTACATGCTGTGTACCTTTGCTTTATAAATGGTTTATCTCCCACTTGCCCAAGTCTGCTGCTTTTTGGGACTGCAAGAGTGCCTTACGTTGGTCGCAGAAGATCATGTCTCTTACCAACTCTGATATAGATTGGTGTAATAGGATCTATGATGGAATCAGAATCATTGATCGTTGTGGAAACTTCCCCAACGTACCCCTTATAGGAACTAAGGGAGGAATCAATTACCATCCAATTCTCGTTCGTCGTCAATTTGGATACCCGATGAGACACGTCCCACGGGGTGTTCATTTGGAAGGTCTTTTCTTCAAGGAAGGAGAAAATGACAGAGCACTAAAGATGGAAATAGTGCACGCTTGGAAACAAGTTCATAAGAAAGGACGAGAGTCTCTAGGAAAACCAGACTGCGTCTCGGTGGAGCCTTATCTCCATTGGGTACAAACTAGAGCTCTCAAGCTAAAAATGCCTTATCCTCGTTATAGAATTCTTCCGCCAAAGGACTCTGTCATGTACTTCATGACGGAAACTGAAAAGCTTCAGGTTACTCTCAATAAAGTTCAAAAGGAGAGAAGGTCTTGGAAGAACAAGTACCGCACCCTCGACGTAGAGTGCATCAAAATACAGCAACTACTGAAAGAAAAAGATGCTCTAATTGAAATTTTGGAGCAACATGCTGTTGAGAATCAAGATGACCAAAGGAATTTGCTCACTCCTTTCACCTGGCAAAGGAATAACAACCCGACATCGGCCCAAGAGCCCCGATCAAAGAAAAGGAAAATACCAGAGTCAACACCCGATTTCTGTTCAGGAAGGACTCGGGACCCATTAGCTTAGGTTTCTGTTTCTGCACCTTGTAATCTACTGTATTTCCATTTCTGTAATCCTTTGAATTCAATAAAAAGGGGTTTCCCCACTGTTTGATATTTGCAATCTAATTGTCATAGTTTATTTTGATTAAACCAAAAAATAATTAATATAATCATTGCATTCATCTTTCTCACATCGCGTATTCTTCTTCCCTACGAATCTCATGTTTGTGTCTCGGTTCTAGAGTCAAACTGTCTCATTCGTATAATACTCGGGCCAATCGTCAGAAAAAGATGGATGATCTTGAGGAAGAAAACAGAGAGTTGAAAGAAGAGATTGACGCTCTGAGAGAGGATATGAGAAAACTTCGTAACGACATGCAAGCCATGGCAGAAGCTCAGCTACAAAGAACTGTGATCTCAGAGATCACCTCGACGCCCATAGTGGAGAAGCCTGGGGCATGCCTGTTAACTATATCTCAGAAGGATATGTTCCGCCGATCGCTGAAGATCAGGGAATCTCAACAGAAGCCGCTGGGACTGAAGGTTACAAACTTCGGGAAAGCGAAGATTCCAGGGGCATACTGAAGACTCCTGAAGGTTACAAACTTTGAGAAACGCCAAGATTCGCTGCCGTAGTCACGGTACCACCCCCTGTGGTGCACACTGTCCCAGAAGGACAGATTCCGCCAATACCTGCTGGTAAAAAGGAAACTTTGTTTGACAGAATGGATGAATTCCAGGAGAAGTTCTTGGAAATGCAGAAGGAGCTGCAAGCCATTCGCGGTCAGGATTTATTTGGAAAGGACGCCGCAGACCTCTGCTTGGTCCCCAATGTGAAAGTTCCGCACAAATTCCAAGTGCCCGGCTTTGAAAAGTACAAGGGTAACTCTTGCCCTCAGAGCCATCTGGTGATGTACGCTCGGCAGATGTCAGCTCAGACGGAGAATCAGGACCTACTGATTCACTACTTCCAGGATAGTTTAGCCGGTGCCGCATCAAAATGGTACATGGGTTTAAACCGTACTACGATCAGTACATTCAGAGATCTTGGCACTGCCTTCGTCCAACAATACAAATACAATTTGGACATGGCACCCGATAGAGATCAACTCAGATCGATGTCGCAAAAGGACAAGGAAACCTTTAAGGAATATGCTCAAAGGTGGCATGAAATTTCCGCTCAAATTTGTCCACCTCTTGAGGAAAAAGAGATGACAAAGATCTTCTTAAAGACCTTAAGCTCATTTTACTATGACCGAATGGTTGCCAGTGCACCCAGTGATTTCACCGAGATGGTGGGCATGGGCGTACGTTTTGAGGAAGCCGTCCGAGAAGGACGTTTGGTAAAAGACACTGGATCATCGAGCAGTACTAAAAAATACGGTAGTGCTCTCCCTAAGAAAAAAGAGCAAGATATTGGGAATATCTCTCTCGGAAAGCAAAGGTGTCGATATCAACCAGTAGCAGCTGTAACTCCTGCTATCAGCACCGCGCCTATGTATCAACCTCAGGTTGCACAGAGCCAACCTAATTACCAAAGGACACAACAGCCTCTTCAGCAGGCTCGTCCTCCATATAACAACAACCGTACAACACGGCCACCAGGATTTGATCCTATACCCGTGTCGTACGCAGAGCTGTTTCCATTACTACTGGCTAAGGGGCACATTCAGACTAAGTCCCCTCTTACAGTACCGGAAAATCTGACTTTTTGGTTTAAGGTGGATCAAACTTGCCCTTACCATCAAGGAGGACCAGGGCATAACATTGAGAATTGTCTCAATTTCAAATCCGACGTGCAAAAACTTGTTAGGAGCAGGGTCTTATCCTTCAAGGATACAAATCCTAATGTTCTCACAAACCCCCTGCCTCAACATGAGAAGGCTGCAGTCAACCTGATTGAGAAAGAATTTAACAATGTCTATCAAATTCACAATGTACTCTTGTTGAAAACCAATCTGGTCAAGATGCATTGTAGACAGAGTGGATATGGCCATGTGCCACCTCATAACTATCATCAGTGTGATATCTGCTCTAAAGACAACCAGGGATGTTCTGTGGTGCAAACAGCTCTACAGGAACAAATGGATCTCAGATGGATCCAAGAGCACCGAGTTCGTGGAGTTAACATGGTCTACACGAATTCTAACATCATTCAGAACCACGATATCCGTGCAATGAATATGTCAACTTAGTGGCGATGCACTCAAGGCATGCCAGTATCATAATCTACCGCGGCACGATTACAGTTCTTGTCTGACTTGCTCGGTAAACAAACAGGGATGCTCTTTCATACAAAAGGCCCTCCTGTGTCAGATGGATCTTGGATGGATCCAAGACTACCATGATAGGAACCCTTATCAGATCAACATGGTTCAGATCTTTGATATTCGCGTGATAAATACCAACTTGGTAGAGTTACATGCTGAACAGGTCCGACTCGGATTCCTGATAGCACATGACTATCAAAGCTGTAAAGCGGGTTGCAAAAATGATCGAGGTTGTACCCTTGTCCAGAAGGCACTTCAGCACTTGTTAAATCACTGGTGGATGCCAATTTATATGGATGAAGATACTCAGCAAATTAGTATCAGTGACAGGAGTCCTACTCGGCGTCAGAGTCAGGATGTCCGATCAATGAAAGCTAACCTAGTGAGGTTACATTGTATTCAAAGTGGGCGTGGCCAGGTGCCACCACACAATTATGACCGTTGTGGAGTCTGTTCGGAAAGTAACCAAGGGTGCTACCTTGTGCGAGCAGCTCTCCAGGGGCAGGTGGATCGTGGAGAGATTCCTCCATATACGGATTCTGGACCCATTAACTGGACGCCGAATTACCTTGCCGATTAAGTTGAGGATGTTGTCACAATCTCTGGTCATCACAGGACCAGGGATGTTTTTGCCATTATCCCTCTACTTGACAAATCTAAAGTTCCCAACCGGGAACGGATCGAGATTACTTATGATGGTCAGAAAAATCAGAAGGCTCCCGTAGTCATCTATCTGCCGGGACCAACACCGTACGAATCAACTAAGGCTATCCCTTACAAATACGGTGCAACAACCATTGAAAATGGAAAGGAAATTCCATTACCCTCCGTCGTGAATATTGCAGACATCAGTCGTGTAACACGGAGTGCCAGAATCTTCAACCGAGGGGTTGGGGAACTTAACAAAGAAAAGGAACTTCAGACAGGAACTCCTGATCTACTAGTCGGTCAATCCAGTAATCCCGACCTTTCGAAAAATAATGATGAGATGCTGAAGCTCATCCAAAGGAGTGAATACAACATTGTTGATCAGCTGTTACAAACTCCTTCAAAGATCTTTGTGTTATCACTTTTACTCAGTTCAGAAGCGCACAGGGAGGCTCTACAGAAAGTCTTGGAGCAAGCCTGCGTGGAACATGATGTAACAATCAGACAGTTCGATAGTATTGTCTCTAACATCACTTCCTGTAATAATTTGGGATTTAGTGATGAGGAATTACCCGAAGAGGGTCGCCGTCATAACATGGCGCTCAATATCACAGTTAACTGCCAGGACGATGCTTTAGCCAGCGTACTGGTAGATACAGGTTCAGCCCTGAATGTTATTCCAAAGTCCACTTTGATACAATTATCATTCAAAGGCCCTCCGATGAGAATCAGCGAGGTCGTCGTCAAAGCGTTCGACGGATCCAGAAAAACGATTATCGGCGAAGTTGATCTTCCCATAACTATCGGTCCTCACACTTTCCAAGTCACTTTCCAGGTCATGGACATCCGGGCAATGTACAGTTGTTTATTAGGAAGACCTTGGATACATCAGGCTGGAGCGGTTACTTCAACCCTTCACCAAAAGCTAAAGTTCGTCAAGAACGATCAACTTGTCACAGTTTGTGGGGAACAAGCCTTGCTTGTGAGTAACTTGTCATCATCTGCAAGTGTAGAGCCCGAGGAGGTTATTGGAACGCGGTTCCAAGCACTGTCAGTAAGCAAGGACAATCAGTTCAAAGAAGGAACTTCCATTTCTTCATACAAAGATCCTATCAAAGTGGTCGAGAGTACCAATACAAACGGATGGGGACAACTTGTCATTCCTATTGACAATAAAACAAAGAAGGGTCTTGGTTTTTCTGCAACCTGTACCCAGACAGCTGCCAACGATGAAAGTCTTCATCCCCTTCAAAACTTCTTCCACAGTGGAGGTTTCCTTCACCCAGTGTCTCAAGCAGTACATGCTACCAATGAGGAAGATCCCTCTGACACAGATGAAGAATGGAGGT
The DNA here is from genome assembly GCA_022829125.1 of Lathyrus tuberosus. Classification (NCBI taxonomy): domain Eukaryota; kingdom Viridiplantae; phylum Streptophyta; class Magnoliopsida; order Fabales; family Fabaceae; genus Lathyrus; species Lathyrus tuberosus. Next base: position 5,704,037 of record JALAZF010000032.1, read on the forward strand.
CCTATCTTAATGAGGACAGTTATATGTCTCAGGAAAAGGTGCCTATGCCATTTTGCTATCCCACAGAGAGTCCGAGATTTATACCACGGTCAGATGTCGAAATGATATATGGAGATTGTGATCCGGAAGGATGTCGTGCTCCGCCAAATTCATTAGAGGAGGACACTCTGATGAAAGACAACTTTGACCACAATTACTATGGCCCGATGGATGGCCTGCCAATGTGGCAGCCTTACCCAGGAGACTTGGGGCCAGAAAGTCAGTCGAGTAATGAAACTCAGCTGAGCATCATTAAACAGAATACATGTGTCCCCACCATGTCATGGGATCAACACTCAGGTCATTCAGAAACTACTCAACATGAAGATGAATTCGCAACGTTTGCAGGACTTTAATTCATCAACTATGCTTTTCCCGAGGTTAACGTCATCGAGAGGAATAACTCCTCCAGTTCCAAAGAAGTTTGGGACACCTTGGGACAACCGAGTGGAAAATACGACTATATGGTCAAGTACACTGCGCCCGAAAGCTCTCGTATCAGGTTCGAAGATATCCAGCCAACTGGATGGGGAGATGTACTTGAGAGCACGAATACTATGCAAAATACAACTGAGGAATTCTCCTACGACAACTCTGCCTGGGAGACAGATTCCAATGATTCTGCTCCACCAGAAATCATCGTCATTTCTGAAGACAAATCAAGGAAGGTGCCAGACTTTATGATTCACCGAGGAGTTCGCCGCTAATGGGTTGCAGTTGATGCTCCGAAGGTTGTTCGCCAGTCAAAGTAATTGCCATCTTTAACCTTTCACCCTGCCCAGGTGAAACAGATGTTTTGATAGGGCTCACTTTCTGTAAATTTCCCTCTTCGCTTTTCCCAAAGCGACAGAGTTTTGTTTTATAAGGCTGTAGTTTCAAGAATCGACTTGTTCATTAATAAAATAATGTCGTTCTGTAATTTCCGCATTAATTGCTGTTTTCTCTTTTCGTTTTTCAGAAAATGGTAATCCTAAAAAATAATTCAATAATAAAAAACAAGCAGTAATAAAAATAAAACACTGCACACACTTGCATTTTTCTCTATATCTTCTAAACACGAATCATCATGTCATGCAGATTGCTTGTTTTAAACCTCGTCGAAACATACGATCCGATGCCTTCTCCCAACTTTGAGTTCCCGGTATTCGGGGCTGAAGAAGAAAATGACGACAAAAGTTCAGAAGAGATCTCCCGATTACTCAGACAAGAGGAAAGGTCCATTGAACCTCACAAAGAGCCGTTGGAAACGGTAAACTTGGGTTCAGAAAAAGAGAGAAAAGAAATCAGGATTGGGGCACTGCTCAGTCCAACTGCCAAAGAGAGTTTGATAAAGCTTCTCAAAGAATTCCCCGATGTATTCGCTTGGTCCTATCAGGATATGCCAGGGTTGGATACCAGCATCGTGGAACATCACTTACCGTTAAGATCAGAATGTCCGCCAGTAAAGCAAAGGTTGAGATGCACTCACCCGGACATGGCCATCAAAATCAAAGAGGAGGTACAGAAACAGATTGACGCGGGTTTCCTCGCCACATCAGAATATACTCAATGGTTAGCCAACATCGTACCCGTTCCCAAAAAGGACGGAAAGGTCAGAATGTGTGTCGATTACAGGGATCTAAACAAGGCTAGTCCAAAGGACGACTTTCCTTTACCACACATTGACATGTTGGTAGACAGTACAACAAAGTTCAAAGTATTCTCCTTCATGGATGGATTCTCGGGCTATAACCAGATCAAAATGGCGTCGAAAGACATGGAGAAAACTTCGTTCATCACCCCATGGGGCACCTTTTGTACAAGGTAATACCGTTCGGTTTGAAGAACGCCGGGGCAACCTATCAAAGGGCCATGACAACTCTTTTTCATGACATGATACATAAAGAAATCGAGGTATATGTCGATGATATGATTGCAAAATCAAAAATAGAGAGTGAGCACGTTGAACATTTGTCAAAATTGTTCGAACGTTTAAGAAAATGTAAGCTCCGCTTGAATCCCAACAAGTGCACCTTCGGTGTCGGTTCAGGGAAACTACTAGGGTTCATCGTCAGCCAGAAAGGGATTGAGGTTGATCCTGACAAGGTCAAGGCCATTCAAGAAATGCCTTCTCCGAAAACTGAAAAACAAGTCAGAGGATTCCTGGGACGTCTGAATTACATCTCCAGATTCATATTCCTCATGACCGCGACCTGTGCGCCGATTTTCAAATTACTCAAAAAGAACCAGGATTGCGTTTGGTCAGAAGATTGCCAAACTGCCTTCGACAGTATCAAGGAATATCTGTTGAATCCTCCGATTTTATCACCTCCAGTGGAAGGAAAACCACTGATCATTTACCTCACAGTTCTAGAGGACTCAATGGGATGTGTACTTGGCCAACAAGACGAAACTAAAAGGAAAGAGTCTGCCATTTACTATTTGAGCAAGAAATTCACCGACTGCGAAACTCGGTACACGATGCTTGAGAAAACTTGTTGCACTTTGGCTTGGGCAGCCAAGCGTCTTCGCCAATATATGATTCGTCATACTACTTGGTTAATCTCAGAAATGGATCCAATCAAGTATGTCTTCGAAAAACCTGCTCTCACGGGAAGAATTGCCCATTGGCAGATGTTGTTATCAGAATATGATAGAGTATCATGCTCAGAAAGTCGTTAAAGGGAGTATTTTAGCCGATCATTTGGCGCATCAACCGATTGACAATCAAGAATCAATCGGGTTTGACTTCCCAGACGAAGATGTCATGTATCTAAAGATGAAAGACTGCGATGAACCGCTACCCAGTGAAGGGCCAGAACCAGGTTCCCAGTGGGGACTTATCTTTGATGGAGCAGTTAATCATTATGGAAACGGAATTGGGGCAATAATTGTTACCCCTCAGGGCACCCACATTCCTTTCACCACTCGACTTACGTTCAAATGTACAAACAATGAGGCTGAATACGAAGCTTGTATCATGGGTCTCGAAGAAGCGATTGATTTAAGGATCAAAAACTTGGACGTATACGGCGACTCAGCCTTGGTTATCAATCAGATAAAAGGAGATTGGAACACATACCAATCAGGGTTGATTCCCTACAAAGATTATGCCAGAAGGTTGTTACCCTTCTTCAACAGAGTCGAGTTTCACCACATCCCTCGTGATGAGAATCACATGGCTGATGCATTAGCCACCCTATCTTCTATGATTAGTGTAGGTCAATGGAATGACATACCTAAGATCGACATAATGCGCCTTGAACGGCCCGCCTACGTCTTCACGATTGAAGCAGTCATAGACGACAAACCTTGGTATCACGATATCAAATGCTTCCTTCAGAAACAAGAGTACCCACCTGGGGTATCCAGGAAAGACAGGAAAACCCTCAGAAGATTGGCTGGAAACTTCTTCCTGAGCGGTGATACTCTCTATAAGAGAAATTTTGACATGGTCTTGCTCCGATGCATAGACAGACCAGAAGTAGACATTCTTATGAAAGAAATCCATGAAGGGTCCTTTGGCACTCATGCCAACGGACACACAATGGCGAGAGAAATCCTAAGAGTAGGGTACCGCCATCACATCTCAAAGTTCTCTCTTCCCCATGGCCTTTTTCCATTTGGGGAATCAACATGATTGGCATGATTGAGCCCAAGGCTTCAAACGAACATCGGTTCATCCTAGTAGCCATTGACTACTTCACCAAGTGGGTCGAAGCAGCATCGTACGCTAATGTAACCCGACAAGTGGTTGTCCGATTTATCAAAAACAATATCATCTGTCGTTATGGTGTTCCAAGCCAGATCATTACAGATAATGGATCTAACTTGAACAATAAGATGATGAAAGAGTTATGCACAGAGTTCAAGATCGAACACCATAACTCATCTCCCTATCGACCCAAGATGAACGGAGCGGTAGAAGCGGCCAATAAGAACATCAAGAAGATCGTTCAAAAGATGGTTGTAACCTACAAAGACTGGCACGACATGCTACCCTTTGCTCTTCACGGTTATCGCACATCTGTCTACACTTCAACAGGGGCAACCCCTTTCTCTCTAGTGTATGGCATAGAAGCAGTGCTCCCCAAAGAAGTAGAGATCCCGTCAATCCGAGTATTGATGGAAGCTAAGCTTACAAAAGCTGAATGGTGTCAAAGTCGACACGACGAACTAAATTTGATCGAAGAAAAACGAATAACGGCACTATGCCATGGTCAGCTGTATCAACAGAAAATGAACCCAAGAAGATACAATCATTTCTCACTGATTCTCGGGGTAAATGGACCCCAAATTATGATGGCCCCTATGTGGTCACGAAAGCTTTCTCAGGCGGCGCCTTGAGACTTGCAACCATGGACGGAGAGGAATTTTCGTACCCCACGAATGTTGATGTAGTCAAGAAATACTTCGCCTAAACTAAAAAAAAATAAAATAAACATCTCGGTGGATTGAAAACCCGAAAGGGCGGTCCAGGCAAAAGTTAGAGACAGAATAAAAAAAATCATCCCGGTGGATTGGAAACATCATAGTACAATCCAGGAAAAAATTAGGGATAATGGCAAGTAACTATGTTCAACAGAGGCGAATCCCTTAGCAGCAGCAGTTACATCATCTGTCAGAAAACTCCAGTCAAGGTCATCTTTGACAGAAGCTCAGGATGCCCCGAATTCAAAGTTGGTAGAAGGATAGCGGTCGTTATGTTTCAACGTAGCCCTTTTCCCTGTAAATTACCATTTTCTAACTTTGTAATTACTCTTTGGAATCACGCGCTTGGCTGATTTCCATCCTATCAATAAAATTTGAGCCTTTGTGCTTTTGTTTGTAATTCTTATTTGTTTTAGCTTTACAGAACGACGTTGTTAACTTGATCAACGATTCTTGAAATAAAACAAAAAATGAATTTACTTGTAAAAATTTTTCTGCTTTTTAATAAAGTGGGCAATTTCTTTTGACTGTTGAACATCAAAGGAACATCAACCGCTTCTCCAGAAGTAAGCGAATTTCAAAGTGCAGAATCAAAGTACTCCTTCTAGGCCAGTACGCCTAAACGAAAGATCAACTGTATGAGATGCGGCTTTCCCATATGATACCCTTGGCCGAGTTCTTGTCTCCTAAGCCCGACCAACGGTAGCTCCCAGCAGGGAGTATCCAGTCGTGTTCACCCGTCAGTTTATATGTCACGTCAGTTTTGTCAGCATAAACATACATACATCGTGCATTATTGATTTGCATTCACATTTCATATTGCATCACTATCAATCTAGTTGGTCTTGTCCCTTAGTGATAGGAGTCCTCTCAATCGAGTTCCCAGTTCTTTCCTCGTCAGGAAGGGTTGCGTCTGAACAATCTCACCTCCAGTTTATTTCTGGATTGGAATTGGCCCTTGACCACTTTGATAACTTGAACCTCTGAAAAACCAGAGGAACTTTCAGTCAGCATCACTCTTCGCCATTGAAGATGATATCCTTGCTTTCCCGAATTAAGGAAAATCCACAGAGAATGCCTCGTAATCAGAGATTTGGCAGCACGCCAATTTCGCTCCAAAAAGATCGCTGATGAAAAGGTCATCAACACCTCAAAATTGGACCCCATCATATGGCATTTCTCCGGGAAGATCCCGAGAAAAGTATGATGTAAGATCTCAAGCGAGAGCAGTCTCCCAAGAGACCTGCTTTCCCCCAGTAGAAACAAATGGCGTCTCCAACAGAGAAGTTTGTGCAACTCTACAACTCAGACGGCTGGGTTCCCCAGCAAATCTGACATCAAATTTTTTTTCGTCAAATGGCATCTCCCCAGGAAAATTCGGCGAGAAGTTTTAGGAAAACCGCTACGCATAGCATTCCTTGTCAAGAAAGTTTATTGACAAAAGAAACTGAGACCAGTTCCTTGGTGGGAAACCAGGATCGAGGGGAAGTTTATTTCGGAAACTGAGACCAGTTCCTTGGTAGGAAACCAGGATCGAGGGGAAGTTTAAATCAGAAACTAAGACCAGTTCCTTGGTAGGAAACCAGGATCTAGGGGAGATTTATCCCAAAAGGAAACTGAGACCAGCTCCTTGGCTGAAGACCAGGATCGAGGGGAAGTTTACCTTTTCTAAGCATTATCGCTTAGTTAAAGAAGATGAATGCGTAAGCTACCATTCATAACCACCATCAAAATTTCAGGTATTCCGATATTTAATCCTCTTGCACCTCGAATGCCCGAATACCTTCGTCATTCACACCTTCGGGTCCAAGAAGATTAAATAGGGGCATCTGTCATACCCCAAATTTTGACCACTAAGATTTCCCATCATTGTGAAAATCATCATCACAATATGGGGGAATCATTATATTTCATCTGTCTCCCCAAAGATGGATGAGCATCCACTACAATCAAAATTAGGGTTTCAAGTCCTCTCAGAGCCTTAGACAAAGGATCAATCAAGGAATGACATGATCTTCAACTTGTCTAAATCTCTCAAACATCCACAATGGATCAAGAGGACTCCCACATCAAGGATTAAGCACAAGGTTGCTCCCTTCTAGGTGGATCAAGCTTCAAGATCGCCAGTGTCACCAAATTAGGGTTTTGGTCGACCAGGGCCTCCAGATGGGAATTTTTCATCTGGGCACAAGCCAATGATCCAAAACATAACCTAATATACTTCATAGAACCTCATGGACCCAACCATCAAGTCAATTTTGCCTCAAGGGATGCATTCATCAAAAATCAGGAATTAGGGTTTCTTGACCTAATTCACCCAGAAGTTGACTTTTAGGGAAAATCATGAGCCAAGACCTCAAGAGAGGGTTTAAGGGTCTCTAATGAACTATATTGATCCATTTGGAACAATGGATTAATCCAAGAAGCTTAAGCAACAAGTTCTAATTTCATCTGCACCACAATTAGGGTTTCGCGAGGAAAGTCAACTGTAACTTTGACTTTTGACCAGGACATGCGCCCAAACCCTAATACATGATTCAATATACCCTATGACACCCATGGAACATGTCCATCAAGTTTTATTTAGGTCAAGGACATGATTTCATGAAGAATTGCACAGTTTAGAATTCATCGGATAAAAAGTTAACTGTGCACAAAAATCAACTTTGACTTTTTGAGATTTTTCACCAAAATGGATTTTTAACCCTAAAATGATGTTAATGTATGATTTTAATCATCATTCATCAAGAAAAATCAAAGAAAGTGGGATAACTTGTAAAAGGGGTAACCATAAAAACTTAGAAAAATTTCTAAGTTATGGAAAAAGTGACACTAATGTGCCAACTTTGGAGGACCGTCACTCCTAAACCACAAGGCCATTGTTCCCCATTCAAAGCTTGATTTGTAGATCTCATTGCCCTCTACAAAAGCTTCATACTGGCCTATGTCCAAATTCCTCATGGATTTTGAGTTATGGAGTGATCAAAATCAAGAAAAGTCACTTTGTTCCAACACTTAGTGAAAATTTCACTAAGTCAGATTTTACCCTACTTTTTGACAAATGTAGGGGGTTTTTCATTTGGATTCAAAAGAGATCAAAACCAAACATGTTCAAACAGTTGTTGTATCATGTATGGGCTTTCCAAAATGGCCAAGAACATTACCAAATTCAATTTGAGTCATGAGATATGACATTGGCGAGTTGCCTTGCTGAAATCTACCAAGGCAAGGCAGATTTTTCACTTTTGGTCGATTTACCAAAATCAGCCAAATCCAAATGCTCCTATCCACTTGGACACCTCTGAGGATTGAATCTAAAGGGGACAATCACTGAGCCAAGCCTCCAAAGTCTTTGGAACAAGAAATAGCATGTTGAACCTAGAATTGCCAAAATAGGGACAAGACTCCAATTTTGGATTGGAGCATTCAATGGAAGCATCAAGGTGGCATGGACTGAACCATTCTCAACTGAATTCAGCAAGGCTTATCCAAGACCAAGGGAACCAGCAACCTGTGCCCTAATCTCTAGTCAATGGCTAGAGGAGACTTGGATTTTCATTTACCAACATTGGCCAAACCTACTCAGCAGTTGCCATTCACTATTCCTTGCAAAACAAACTTGCTCTACTATAAATAGAGCTCAATTGTGATCAGTTTAAGTACACCAAATCCATCAAACAGATGCTTTCCTCAAAATCTCTTCTTTCACTCCAATTTTTCCTTCTAAGGCAACTCACTATCGTGTTTTGAGTTTGAGAGCTTTTCCAATCAAACCAATCACACACACACACACCTCATATACATCATTTAGAAGTGATCCAAACACTCACATAACATCTGGAACACAGAGTTCACAAAATCACCAGCCAATTGCTCAAGTTCTTGACAGTTTTGCAGTTGAGGTTCCATCTTCAAATCCAAACCATTTCAATCCATTCCAAGCATCCATACACACTCCATGGCACCTAGGGAAGCTATCCAGATAATTGGAACCTAGCTGTAACACCTCCAACACAAATTACGATCACCAGCTGCAAGTGGTAAGCATGAGCTCTTCTAACTCTATGATCCATGCAATTTTTGCTGCACAATAATTTGGCCATATGTTCATAATCATGCATGGAATGTTTCCCCTCAATTAATTGAATTGTTTGAATCGTGTATCAAAAATCCTAGCCTTCATGCAGAAATTAGGGCTCTTGAGGATTTTTCATGATTTCTTGTTATATGTCTAATTTAAATGAAATTAAATACCATAGGCATGATCGTGATGTTGAAACGAGTTGATTGGTATGTGGATTACTTGATATGATTAAGTATTCAGTGAGATTGGAGAGAAAATGCAAATCTGGGCAAACCCAGAACACGCGCGTGTTCTTGGGTGTTCTTGGCGCCATTTTTTGAATATTTGAATATTTGAATTTTGTGATTTTATTTAATTGATTCAAAAATTAATTTCTCTCTGATTTTGAGTTGATTCTTTTTTTAATAATTCACAAAAATGTTAAAATATTTTATTTTCTCAAAAAATCCCAAAAATATTATTTATTTTGTATAATTGATATTTTTGCAAAGAATTAATGTTTTAATTGTTTTTAACATTTAAAATATTTTTTCCACCTTGATTTTGCAACTTTTAATGCCTTCTAATTATTTTGTAGGTCAATACTTAATTTTTGAAGCATTAATCCAAGATCATAATTTGTTTTCCATATGTTAAACAATTTTGATCATTTTAATTGAATTTTTATTCAATTAAATACATTTTTGAAAACAAATTAGGGTTTTTGGATTAATTCAACCCTCATAAATCATTTTCAAAACACTTTGGGCCTCTAATAGAGTGTAAGACCCAATCCTTTTTTGACCAAATCATTTTTGGGCCTCAGCATATTGTATAAGTCCCGATACTGTCAAAAACAAATGGCGCGATCGTCGCCTTTTCAAAACAAACCTGGGCCTATCCTCGAATAGTAAGACCCATTTCTTTTCTTAAAACTCATTTGGGCCTCTATTAAAGTGTAAGACCCAACCCCCTGTGTACAGAAAACTTTTTTGGGCCTCATTCGTTGTATAAGTCCCTCTATACATTTTAAATTCGGCACGATCGTCGCCAGTTTAAAAACAAAACCTGGGCCTCTCCTTGAGCTATAAGACCCATTCAAAATTTTTGGGCCTCTATTAGAGTGTAAGACCCAATCCCCTTTTAACCAAAACATTTTGGGCCTCAGATATTGTATAAGCCCCTTCGCGTTAAAAGAAAATCTCGGCGCGATCGCCATTTTCTAAACGAAAAATCAATTGGGCCTACCCTCGTGTTATAAGCCCCACTCTTTTTCTTTAAACTTTTTGGGCCTCTATTAGAGTGTAAGACCCATCCCTTTGTACATAAAACCTTTTTTGGGCCTCAGTCACTTGTATAAGTCCCTCTGTACAAAACAACAGTGCGCTCACTCATAAAACCCTGGGCCTCTCCTTGAGCTGTAAGCCCCAAAATCTTTCTTTTTCAAAGCACTTTCTCCTTTGATTTTGAATATACTATTGTTTTCAATCTTTCTTTGTTGAACAACAAACCAAACAGCATGGAAGCTCTACAACCGAGTAAGTGGTTATTGCTTTCATTTACCGCTTTCATATACATATAACTGTATTGTGGGGCTGTTTCACTGTAAGTCTTCTTTCATAAACTCATATCAACTGTGTAATAATAGTATAGATATTTCGAGTTTCCCCGGCAACTACGTCTAGAACTAGGTGACGCCGTTTCGTTTATTCGTAGAAATAGACAACTAGATCCCCAATAGGATCACCAGATACAGTATTCTCTTCGGCTGTCCTCATTAGGAATTGTCAAGAAACTCTACTCCCAGAGATGAATGTATTCTCCGTGAATGGCATCTTTGAGTTTCTTCCAAATTCTCGAACTTTCCTGACTTGATCTATTCCTTGTGAATAGCTTGCCTTGAATTTCTCGGGGTTTGGGGACCCATCGGCTTCTTAAAAGCATCGGCCTCCTCTTGGGCATCGTACAAGGACCCACAGGCTTCCTAAAAGCAACCCCGCCTCCTCTTGGGCTTTGTACAAGGACCCGTCGGCTTCTTAGAAGTATTCACAACCTCCTCTTAGGCTTCGTATAATGATTCTTCCTCCAGGAATGATAGCCTTCTCTTGGCCTTCGTACTAGGACCTCTCGGCTTCTTAAAAGTTTCCAGCCAGCCTCATCTGCATAGAACAGTCCTTTCAAAGAGTCTACTATTGTTTCTCAAAGCATAGTACAAAAGATGAAACTCTAGACTTGGACAGTCTAATCTCCTTGAGTCTCAAAGACATTCTCAAGTGACCCCTTCGTTAAATAGGAAGAAAACCCGTAGACTCGGACAGTCTTAATACCCTTCGGATTTCCCACTTCCTTAAAGAGCAAGAATAACCCGGATCCTCGAATCAAATCCTTGAGTACAATGTTGCTCATATAAGAACTGATTTTCTCTTTCAAAATCAGTATACTGGACCTGTCAATCAACTGAAATAGTCACCCTAGCCTCCTCTTGGGCTTTGTACAATGATCCTCCCCAGCGGAGTCAAACCCCTTTTAGCCTCTCTCTCGGGCTTTGTACGAGACACATATTAGCCTCCTCTTAGGCTTTGTATAAGAAAATTACTGGTTGATCCAATCAACCTTTTAGCATCAAAGCTGTGCCTCGTTCACAGTACACAAACATCAATAACTCCTCCCCCTTCATCTAATTGCTGTAAGAGGCAAGCCTCTGGATCATCTACACCCATGCCACTGTCCCTCTTTTAGCATGAGAAATTCCTAAGGAAAGATAGCATTGCTCTACACTGAGTTAAAGTCTTCTCCTTCAGGTTGGAAATCCCCTATAAAGGAAATTATGGCGTTGCCAGATTCACAAATCCCGGTTAAAGTAATTCTCCTTTATAAACAGTTGTGACATACAACACCCCCCCTTTAGAGATGACACATTCTCTCTAAAGTCAGGACCTTCAGCTTCACATCTTGGGCTTTGAACAAGATACAAATAGACCCTTCAGCTTCACATCTTGGGCTTTGAACAAGATACAAACCACCTTTCGCTTCACGTCTTAGGCATTGAACAAGACACCAAAAACACCCATTTCCTCCCATAGAATAGGAGGAACTATGAACGCTCTGATTTCCCTGTTTCGGTAAACGGGAATACGTAGGCATAAGATCGAAAGAAAAGATCTTAGCGAGCACACTAAACAAAAAACCCAAAATCCCATACTCTCATGTATCTATCAAAAAGCATCAGTCCTAACATCCTAATCCTTGTTCCCCGCCAGAAACATGTGTGTCAAAATAACACAAGAAAGGCCCCACCACTTTGATCGCATCCGTAACCTAACAGACCGCTGTTTAAACTCAGTATACAAGCAGGGTTAATTGGAGACATCTATTTCCCTTCCTTCATCAGCTTTAATAGGATAAAAAATGAATCGACCTGTAGTAAACTGACTCCAGAGAGCGACCGTGCTTAAGAACCGCGTCCAGTTTCGCTCGCTACATTCATCACCCGAATATCAAAGATATGAACCATATTGATTTGATAGTAATTCAAGTCATGGTAGTCTTGGATCTATCCAAGATCCATCTGACGCTGAGGGCCTCTTGTATGAAAGAGCATCCCTGTTTGTTTACCGAGCAAGTCAGACAAGAACTGTAATCGTGCCACCAAGTTGACATTCATTGCACGGATATCGTGGTTCTGAATAATGTTAGAATTCGTGTAGACCATGTTAACTCCACGAAATCGGTGCTCTTGGATCCACCCGAGATCCATTTGTTCCTGTAGAGCTGTTTGCACCACAGAACATCCCTGGTTGTCTTTAGAGCAGATATTACACTGATGATAGTTATGAGGTGGCACATGGCCATATCCACTCTGTCTACAATGCATCTTGACCAGATTGGTTTTCAACAAGAGTACATCGTGGATTTGATAGACATTGTTAGTCTCTCCTTCTATCAAAATGACTGTAACCGTCTCGTGTTGAGGCAGCGGGTTCGTAAGAACATTAGGATTTGTATCCTTGAAGGATAAGACCCCGCTCCTAACAAGCTTTTGCACGTCGGACTTGAAATTGAGACAAGTCTCAATGTTATGCCCTGGTCCTCCTTGGTGGTAAAGGTAAGTTTGATCCACCTTAAACCAGAAAGGCAGATTTTCCGGTACTGTAAGAGGGGACTTAGTCTGAATGTGCCCCTTGGCTAGCAGAAATGGAAACAGCTCTGCGTACGATACGGGTATAGGATCAAATCCTGGTGGCCGTGTTGTACGGTTGTTGTTGTATTGGGGACGAGCCTGGTGAAGAGGCTATTGTGTCCTTTGCTGATCAGGTTGGCTTTGCGCAACCTGAGGTTGATGAGTAGGAATAGGCGCAGGGTTGATAGCAGGAGTCACAGCTGCTACTGGTTGATAACGTCGCCTTTTCTTTCCGAGAGAGATATTCCCAATATCTTGCTATTTTTTCTTAGGGAGAGCACTACCGTATTTTTTAGTACCGCTCGTCGATCCTGTGTCTTTTACCAAACGTCCTTCTCGGACGGCTTCCTCAAGACGTACGCCCATGCCCACCATCTCGGTGAAATCACTGGGTGCACTGGCAACCATTCGGTCATAGTAAAATGAGCTTAAAGTCTTTAATAAGATCTTTGTCATCTCTTTTTCCTCAAGAGGTGGACAAATTTGAGCTGCAATTTCACGCCACCTTTGAGCATACTCCTTAAAGGTTTCCTTGTCCTTTTGCGACTTCGATCTGAGTTGATATCTGTCGGGTGCCATGTCCAAATTGTATTTGTATTGTTGAACGAAGGCAGTGCCAAGATCTCTGAAAGTGCTGATCGTGGCACGGTTTAAACCCATGTACCATTTTAATGCGGCACCGGTTAAACTATCCTGGAAGTAGTGAATCAGTAGGTCCTGATTCCCCATCTGAGCTGACATCCGCCGAGCGTACATCACCAGATGGCTTTGAGGGCAAGAATTACCCTTGTACTTTTCAAAGTCGGGCACTTGGAACTTGTGCGGGACTTTCACATTGGGGACCAAGCAGAGATCTGCAGCGTCCTTTCCAAATAAATCCTGACCGCGAATGGCTTGCAGCTCCTTCTGTATCTCTAGGAACTGCTCCGGGATTTCATCCATTCTGTCAAACAAAGTTTCCTTTTTACCAACAGGTATTGGCGGAATCTGTCCTTCCGGTACAGTGTGCACCACAGGGGGTGGAACCATGACTACGGTAGTGAATCTTGGCATTTCCCGAAGTTTGTAACCTTCAGGAGTCCTCAGTATGCCCCTGGCATCTTTGATTTTCCGAAGTTTGTAACCTTCAGGCCCAACGGCTTCTGTTGTGATTCCCTGATCTTCAGTGATCGGCAGAACATATCCTCCGGGATATAGTTAACAGGCATGCCCCAAGGACGATCTTTCGGCATTTGATACCTAGGATCATACTTTTCCACTATGGGCGTTGAGGTGATCTCCGAGATCACAGTTCATTGTAGCTGAGCTTCTGCCATGGCTTGCATGTCGTTACGAAGCTTTCTCATATCCTCTCTCAGAGCGTTGATCTCTTCCTTCAACTCTCTATTTTCTTCCTCAAGATCATCTATCTTTTTCTGACGATTGGCCCGAGTATTGTACGAATGAGACAGCTTGACTCTAGAATCGAGACACAAACGTGAGATTCATAGAGAAGAAGAATATGTTACGTGAGAATGATGAATGCAATGATTATATTAATTGTTCTTTTTTTTTTAATCAAAATAAACTTCGAAAATTAGATTGCAAATATCAAACAGTGGGGAAACCCCTTTTATTGAATTTCAAAGGATTACAGAAATGGAAATACAGTAGATTACAAGGTGCAGAAACAGAAACCTAAGCTAATGGGTCCCGAGTCCTCTCTGAAGAGAAATCGGGTGCTGACTCTGGTACTTTCCTTTTCTTTGATCGGGGCTCTTGGGCCGTTGTCGGGTTGTCATTCCTTTGCCAGGTGAAAGGAGTGAGCACATTCCTTTGGTCATCTTGATTCTCTACAGCATGTTGCTCTAAAATCTCAATCAGAGCGTCCTTATCTTTTAGTAGTTGCTGTATTTTGATGCACTCTATGCTGAGGGTGCGGTACTTGTTCTTCCAAGATCTCCTCTCCTGTTGAACTTTGTTGAGAGTTATCTGAAGCTTTTCCGTTTCCATCATGAAATACATGACAAATTCCTTTGGCGGAAGAATTCCGTGACGCGGATAAGGCATTTTTAGCTTGAGAGCTCTAGTTTGTACCCAATGGAGATAAGGCTCCACCGAGACACAGTCCGGTTTTCCCAGAGACTCTCGTCCTTTCTTATGAACATGCTTCCAGGCCTGCACTATTTCCATCTTTAGTGCTCTGTCGTTTTCTCCTTCCTTGAAGAAAAGACCTTCCAGATGAACACCCCGTGGGACGTGTCTCATCGGGTATCCAAATTGACGACGAACCAATACCGGATGGTAGTTGATTCCTCCTTTAGTTCCTATGAGGGGTACGTTGGGGAAGTTTCCACAACGATCAATGATTATGATTCCATCATAGATCCTATTACACCAATCTATATCGGAGTTGGTGAGGGACATGATCTTCTACGACCAACGTAAGGCACTCTTACAATCCCAAAAAGCAGCAGACTTAGGCAAAGGGGAAGTAAACCATTTATAAAGCAAAGGTACACAACATGTGATCATTCCTCCACTGTACAAATCCCCTAAGTGTACAGAATGGTACGCATCTGAGAGCAAAGTTGGCACAGGGTTTCCAATGAGAAAAACCTTAATGGTGTTGATATCGACGAAGTTATTGATGTTGGGAAACAAAAAATAACCCGTAGATGAGCAAGACAAAGATGCTTTCAAAAGCAGTCACGTTCCCTATACTGGCAAAATACATGGCTTTCTTTGTCAAGAACTGGGCTGGCAAACCTTGTATGCCACCCTTAGTGGTCATATGAGTCTTGACCTCAGACTCGTCCAAATAAATTACTTTTGCAATTGTCTGATTCTTTGGAATTTCTTCTAGTCCAGAAAATGGAGCTTGATCAGTAATGTGTAGATCAGTCAGGTGAGAATACTCCTCCAGCGTTGGTGCGAGCTGGTAATCCGGGAATGTGAAACAGTGATAAACTGGATCGTAAAACTGGACGAGTGCATCCATGATTCCCTCAATCACATGGACTTTTAACAGTGGTATCAGACCTCCGTGCTTGGCTCTGAAAGCCTCAGGGTTAGTGATCATCCTTGCTAATCTTCTTAAATGCTCTAGTTTTGGAATCCTGAAGGTGTACCTATGGGTTCTCCTTCTACCAAAATCCATGAGCGCAATCCTTTTCTCTGACATTTGCAATCACAGTATTAGTTTATTTTGAAAAACAGAGAGACTAGAAGAGAAATTTTTTGAATGTTTCAATGTTTTTTTTTAGATGAATGCATGAATGCAGCACACAAAAACATAAAAAAAACATGGGGTCAAAGGGTTGTTGTCATGAAGTCAAGGCTCTACCCATCCCCAAAGGTTTATACTAGGGTGATTTTTGTACCTGTACTCAAAATCATCAGCTCCTCCCAGGATAACAAACAGCAAGCGGATCGCCAGCGAGCTGTATGAAATCTTAGAGTAAATTCTATTCACTGAGAATAGATCATCAACCTCAAATGAGGGTAGTATCGCGTGACAACTATTTCCGATAGTTTCCGCACTACAAAAGGGTTGGCTCCTCAGCTTCTCGGACATCACAATCGGCCCATTGCCTATGAGAGGGAATGGGTTGCATTGGTCAGCCTCCACTGAGGTTGATGGTCGACCTCGTCGCCATCACTTATCTTAAGTGTATACTCAATCTTTCCACATGCGGCATCACACGCATTCCCATTAGCAGAAAAATAAACAGGTATAGCAATTAGGAAAAGCAGTATATATATTCGTCCTAAAGTCCTAGACTTTAAAGAGCTAAGAACCCTATGTTCCTGAAAAAAATGGCTCCCCGGCGGAGTCACCATTTTGTGGTTTCTTTCCAATTTAAAGGTTTTTGACCTAAGATCCTAGTGAAGTCAACAAAAAGTCTCATTCCCAGTGAAATTCCCAGTGAGAGAAAGAAGGAGAGAAAGACCGCCCCCACGGTGGGCGCCACTTTTCTGTGGTGGCCACCGCCATGAAAAAGATTGGTCAAAGGATTAAAGCTGTAAGAAAGAACGAGAATGCCCCATGGTGGGCGCCACTTTTCTGTACCGAGCGAAGCTGGACGTGGTTCTTAAGCACTGTCGCTCCTTTTGGGGTGACTATAGGTCGATTCATTTTTTATCCTATTGTGAGTTGATGAAGGAAGGGAAATAGATGTCTCCAATTAACCCTGCTTGCATACTGAGTTTAAACAGCAGTCTGTTAGGTTACGGATGCTATCAATGTGGGGGGGGGGCTCTTTCTTCTTACTTTGAAAGAATATTGACTTTTGGTAGGATTTTAGGTCTGGGATTCTTGAGGATATGGGATTTGAATTTTTGGTTTATTGTGCTCGCTAAGATTTTTCTTTCAATCTTATGCCTACGTATTCCCGTTTACCGAAATAGGGAAATCAGAGCATTCGTAGTTCCTCCTATTCTATGGGAGGAAATGGGTGTTTTTGGTGTCTTGTTCAAAGCCCAAGACGTGAAGCGAAAGGTGATTTGTATCTTGTTCAAAGCCCAAGATGTGAAGCTGAAGGTGTTGACCTTAGAGAGAATTTGTCATCTCTAAAGGGGGTCTGTTTGTCACGACTGTTGGGTGACTGACTGTCAAGGAAGATTACTTTAACCGGGATACGCGGATCCTAGCAATGTCATAATTTCCTTTATAGGGGGTTTTAACCTGAAGGAGAAGACTTTAACTCAGTGTAGAGCAATGCCATCTTTCCTTAGGAATTTCTCATGCTAAAAGAGGGACAGTGGCATGGATGTAGATGATCCAGAGGCTTAACGCTTACAGCGATTAGATGAAGGGGAAAGAGTTATTGATGTTTGTGTACTATGAATGAGGCACAGCTTTGATGCTAAAAGGTTGATTGGATTAACCAGTGGTTTTTCTTATATAAAGCCTAAGAGGAGGATAATATGTGTCTCGTACAAAGCCCGGGAGAGAGGCTAAAAGGTTTTGACTCGACGATGGAGTCTTTTGGTATCTCGTATAAAGCCCGAGATGGAGGCTATTTGACTCAACAAGAGAGTTTTTTGTATCTCGTACGAAGCCCGAGATGGAGGCTAAAGATGGTGATTGACTCAACGAGGGAGTCTTTTGTATCTCCTACGAAGCCCGAGATGGAGGCTAAAATGGTTAGCTCCGCTGGGGAGAATCATTGTACAAAGCCCAAGAGGAGGCGATGGTACTGTTTCAGTTGAGTGACAGGTCCAATATGCTGATTTAAAGAGAAAATCAGTTCTTATATGAGTAATGCTTGCACTCAGGGATTTTTGATTCGAGGATCAAGGATATTTCCTTTTCTTTAAGGAAATGATAAATCCAAAGGGTATTGAGACCGTCCGAGTCTATGGGGTTCCTTCCTATTTTTGAAGGGTGCTTGAGAATGTCTTGGAGACTCAAGGAAATTAGACTGTCCAAGTCTAGAGTTTCATCTTTTGTACTATGCTTTGAGAAACAGTAGTAGACTCTTGGAAAGACTGCTCTATTAAGATGACTGATTTCTGTTCCTATACCTCTAGGATGTCGTCGGGACAATTTGTACGAAGCCCAAGAGGAGGCTGGAAGTTTTTAAGAAACCGATCGGTCCTTGTACGAAGCCCAAGAGGAGGCTATCATTCCCGGAGGAAGAAATCATTATATGAAGCCTAAGAGGAGGTTGTGAAGACTTCTAAGAAGCCAACGGGTCCTTGTACTAAGCCCAAGAGGAGGCGGGGGTGCTTTTAGGAAGCCTGTGGGTCCTTGAACAATGCCCAAGAGGAGGCCGATGCTTTTAAGAAGCCGATGGATCCCCAAACCCCGAGAAATTCAAGACAGGCTATTCACGAGGAATAGATCAAGCCAGGAAAGTCCGAGAATTTGGAAGAAACTCAAGAGATGCCATTCACGGAGAAAAGATCATCTCTGGGGAGTAGAGTTTCTTGACAAGTGCTTTTAAGAAGCCTGTGGGTCCCCAAACCCCTAGAAGTTCAAGACATGCCATTCACCGAGAATAGATCAAGCCAGGAAAGTTCGAGAATTTGGAAGAAACTCAAGAGATGCCATTCACAGAGAAAAGATCATCTCTGGAGAATAGAGTTTCTTTGACAACTTCTATGAGTGACAGTCTATGAAAGGGTTCACAGAGAATGTTGCCTTTCATGTCTCCATATTGTTTAACCCCAAGAGGAGGGAAGACTGTGTCTGGTAATCCTATGGGGATCTAGTTTTGACTATTTCTAAGAGTGATAAACGGGCTTAATGCTAGACGTAGTTGCCGGGGAAACTCTAAATATCTTTACTATTATTACACAGTTGATATGAGTTTATGAAAGAAGACTTACAGCGAAACAACTCCACAATACAGTTATATGTATATGAAAGCGGTAAATGAAAGCGGGTAAACACTTACTCGGTTGTAGAGCTTCCATGATGTTTGGTTAGTTGTTCAATAAAGAAAGATTGAAAACAACAGTACATTTCAAAATCAAAGGAGAAAGTGCTTTGAAAAAGAAAGATTTTGGGGCTTACAGCTCAAGGAGAGGCCCAGGGTTTTATCAGTGATCGCACTGTTGGAATTTGTACAGAGGGACTTATACAAGTGACTGAGGCCCAAAAATGCTTTTCTGTACAAAGGGATGGGCCTTACACTCTCTCAAGAGGCCCAAAGAGTTTTAGAAATGGGTCTTACTACTCGAGGGTAGGCCCAGTTGATTTGATTTTGAATTGGCGATCGCGCCGAGGTTTTTGAAAATACAGTGGGACTTATACCGTAAGTGAGGCCCAAAATGATTTGTATTTACAAAGGATTGGGTCTTACACTCTAATAGAGGCCCAAAAGTTTTGAAAAGAAAAAGAGTGGGGCTTATAACACGAGGGTAGGCCCAAAGTTTTTTTGTTTTGAAAAGGCGACGATCGCGCCGTTTGTTTTTGACGATATCGGGACTTATACAATGTACTGAGGCCCAAAAATGATTTGGTCAAAAAAGGATTGGGTCTTACACTCTATTAGAGGCCCAAAGTGTTTGAAAATGATTTATGAGGGTTGAATTAATCCAAAAACCCTAATTTGTTTTCAAAGTGTATTTTAATTGAATAAAAATTCAATTAAAATGATCAAAATTGTTTAACATATGGAAAACAAATTGTGATCTTGGATTAATGCTTCAAAAATTAAGTATTGACCTACAAAATAATTAGAAGTCATTAAAAGTTGAAAAATCAAGGTAGAAAAAATATTTAAAATGTCAAAAACAATTAAAAGATTAATTCTTTGCAAAAATATCAATTATATGAAATAAATAATATTTTTGGAATTTTTTGGTAAAATAAAATATTTTAACATTTTTGTGAATTATTAAAAAAAGAATCAACTCAAAATCATTAAAACCTATAGAGAAATTAATTTTTGAATCAATTAAATAAAATCACAAAATTCAAATATTCAAATATTCAAAAAATGGCGCCAAGAACACCCAAGAACGCGCGCGTGTTCTGGGTTTGCCCAGATTTGCATTTTCTCTCCAATCTCACTGAATACTTGATTATACCATGCAATCCACATATCAATCTACTCGTCTCAACCTATCATGTTTATGACAATTAATATCATTTAAATTAGGCACAAAACAAGAAATCACGAAAAATCCTCAAGAACCCTAAATTCTGCATGAAGGCTGGGATTTTTTATACACGATTCAAACCAAACAATTAATTGAGGGGAAGCATTCCATGCGTGATTATGAACATGTGGCCAAATTATTGTGCAGCAAAAATTGCCTGGATCATAGAGTTAGAAGAGCTCATGCTTACCTCTTGCAGCTGGTGATCGTGTTTTATGTTGGAGGTGTTACAACTAGGTTCCAATGATTTGGATAGCTCCCCTAGGTGCCATGGAGTGTATCTGGATGCTTGGAATGGATTGAAATGGTTTGAAGCTGAAGATGGTACCTCAACTGCAAAACTGTCAAGAACTTGAGCAGTTGGCTAGTGATTTTGTGAAATCAGTGTTCCAGATGTTATGTGAGTGTTTGGATCACTTCTATATGATGTATGTGAGGTGTGTGAGTGATTGGTTTGATTAGAAAAACTCTCAAACTCAAAACCCGATAGTGACTTGCCTTAGAAGGCAAAATTGGAGTGAAAGAAGAGTTTTTGAGGAAAGCATCTGTTTGATGGCTTTGGTGTACTTAAACTGATCACAATTGAGCTCTATTTATAGTAGAGCAAGTTTGTTTTGCAAGGAATAGTGAATGGAAACTGCTGAGTAGATTTGGCCAATGTTGGCAAATGAAAATCCAAGTCTCCTCTAGCCATTGACTAGAGGTTAGGGCACAGGCTGTTGGTTCCCTTGGTCTTGGATAAGTCTTGACTGAATTCAGTTGCAAATGGCTCAGCCCATGCCACCTTGATGCTTCCATTGAATGCTTCAATCCAAAATTGGAGTCTTGTCCCTATTTTGGCAATTCTAGGTTCAACATGCTATTTCTTGTTCTAAAGACTTTGGAGGCTTGGCTCAGTGATTGTCCCCTTTAGATTCATTCCTCAGATATGTCCAAGTGGATAGGAGTGTTTGGATTTGCACAATTTTGGCAAATCGAGCAAAAATGCAAATTCTTCCTTGCCTTGACAGATTTCAACAAGGCAACTTGCCAATGTCATATCTCATGACTCAAATTGAATTTGGTAATGTTCTTGGCCATTTTGGAAAGCCCTTACATGATACAACAACTGTTTGAACATGTTTGGTTTTTACCTCTTTTGAATCCAAGTGAAAAATCCCCCTACATTTGGAAAAAAGTAAGGCAAAATCTGACTTAGTGAAATTTTCACCAAGTGTTGGAACAAAGTGACTTTTCTTGATTTTGATCACTCCATAACTCAAAATCCATGAGGAATTTGGACATAGGTCAGTATGAAGCTTTTGTAGAGGGTAATGAGATCTACAAATCAAGCTTTGAATGGGGAACAATGGCCTTGTGGTTTAGGAGTTATGGTCCTCCAAAGTTGGCACATTAGTGTCACTTTTTCCATAACTTAGAAAATTTTCTAAGTTTTTATGGTTACCCCTTTTACAAGTTATCCCACTTTCTTTGATTTTTCTTGATGAATGATGATTCAAATCATACATTAACTTCATTTTAGAGTTAAAAATCCATTTTGGTGAAAAATCTCAAAAAGTCAAAGTTGACTTTTGTGCACAGTTGACTTTTTATCCGATGAATTCCTAACTGTGCAATTCTTCAGGAAACCATGTCCTTGACCTAAATAAAAATTGATGGACATGTTCCATGGGTGTCATAGGGTATATTGATGCATGTCCTAGGGCTTGGGAGCATGTCCTGGTCAAAAGTCAAAGTTACAGTTGACTTTTCCCTTAAAACCCTAACTGTGGAGCAGATGAAATTGAGACTTGTTGCTCAAGCTTCTTGGATCAATCCATTGTTGCAAATGGATAAATGTGGTATATTAGATACCCTCAAATCATGTCTTGAGGCCTTGGCTTATGATTTGTCCCAAAAGTCAACTTAGGGGTGAATTAGGTCAAGAAACCCTAATTCCTGATTTTTGATGTATGCATCCCCTGAGGTCAAATTGACTTGATGATTGGGTTTATGAGGTTCCATGGATCATATTAGGTTATGTTTTGGATATTTGGCTCATACCCAGAGGAAAATTTCCATCTGGAGGCCCTGGTCGACCAAAACCCTAATTTGGTGACACTGGCGATCTTAAGGCTTGATCCACCTAGAAGGGAGCAACCTTGTGCTTAATCCTTGAAGTGGGAGTCCTCTTGATCCCTTGTAGCTACTTGAGAGGTTATACAAGTTGAATATCATGTCATTCCTTGATTGATCCTTTGTCAAAAGCTCTGAGAGGGCTTGAAACCTAAATTTGATTGCAGTGGATGCTCACCCATCTTTGGGGAGACTAATGAGGCAAGATGGTTCCCCCATATTGTGATGATGATTTTCACAATGATGGGAAATATTAGTGGTCAAAATTTGGGGTATGACACGAAGGTGAGGGCGAGCATTCGCCAGAGACTCGCACTGGGAACTTTGTGTTGTTTTGTGTTGTTTTCTTTCTGCCTTGGTTCGCTGGGAGACTCGCACTGCGAAGGGGGGAAGCAAAGATTCGTTGGGAGTTTGCACTACAAACGTTAGGAATTTTTAGGCTATTTTCCTTTCTGCCATGGTTCACTGGGACATTCGCACTACGAATGAAGAAGCGAAGGACTCGCTAGGAGCTTCACATTGCGAACATGACAGTTTTTCCCAATTTGTTTTCTTTATAACTTTTGATTCGTGAGTCGGTTTGAGGCGCGGTTTGGCGCGTTGGAAAGATTTTGACATGTTCTTTCTTATTAAAATGGTTTTGAGATTGTTGGCCGATTAAATTATGTCGGGAATTTGAAAAGGTGTCGTTTGGTCAACTTGTACCATTTTAATTGTGTGTATTTGATGTGTTATCATGCAATATGCCTTTGATAGATATGGTATGACTTGTGTGCTATTGTATAATGTAAATGCATTATTTTGGGTTTGATGGTAAAGCATGATTATTGTTGGTTGAGATGGTTGCATGTATGTGTGCATTTGAATGTCATGAGTCATTGTATGCCAAGCATCATGATATGCATGTTGGTGATGTCGTGTGCCCTAGTGGGTGTGAGCGAAGAAACGATTCCAGAGGGAATCCCCTATAATATCGTGTGCCTTATACAAATAGGACTGAAAGCGATGATTATAGACAATCATGCGCCTTATACAAAGAGGACCGAAAGCGATCGGATCGTGCGCCTTATACAAAGAGGACTGAAAGCGATCCATAAACGATCGTGTGCCTTATACAAAGAGGACCGAAAGCGATCGGATCGTGTGCCTTATACAAAGAGGACTGAAAGCGATCCATAAACGTCATGCGCCTTATACAAAGAGGACCGAAAGCGACGGGGAACATCGTTTGCCCTACGGGGAGTTACATTAAGTAACAAGCAATGGTTCCAATAGTTCCTGAGTGAACTAGTGTTGAGAATGATGGATGGATGGTACCGCATGTGCATTGCATAGAGTCGTTATGTCGGTCTCTGTGTATTTGCATAAATCATGAATGGATTGATTATGTGTGAGAATTGTGAATAGATGCATTATGTGTGGAAAATCATGAATGGATTGATTGTGTATGGAATTGTAGATGAAATTGATGAGTTGATATATGTATATATGTTGGTGATAATTGTATTGTGCATGATTAATATGCATTGGTGATGCATATATGAGATATGCATTGTGTTGTTTTGTATTTGAATTCTGGTGTAAGTTGTGGTGAGAATATTTTACGTGAATATTTTTGTGTTATTATATAATTGTATGCAATTATATTATGATTGTGTTTCTAACCCTTCTGCTGTTTTAAATGCTCTATGAGGCATTGCAGATTAGATTGCTGGAGATCTTTTGTTAAGCTTAGGTCTTCATTCTTTTGTCAGTCGGCTCTGATATGTAGCACCGGGTAGTCGGGGAGATGGTTATGTGATTATTTGTATTATGTATATATATCTTTTGGATTGTACATGTATGATGTTGTATATGACAGAAAAACTTTTTATGATATATATATATATATATTTGAGATTCAGTTACATATTTTCCGCTTTTATTCTGTATCTGAGTTGTGGGTGGTAGGAACTAAGTTCCTTTGCTATGTGCTACCTGAATTGTTGCATATCTATATGAGCAGGTTTATGTGTATTTGTTTCAATTGATGTGACCCCCAGTCTATGCCGTGAATGTTCTAAATATACTCTGATGAAATTTTGAATTTTATTTATCGCTTTATTTATTGGGGGTATAGATTGGGGGTGTTACATTAAGTGGTATCAGAGCCAGTCCGTGTCAGTTGTGCCAGTTCGTGTCAGTTTGTGTCAGTCCTTGTTGGTCTTTGTGGTTCGGTGAGCTGTTTGTTTAACCATAGTTGTTGTTATTGGAAATGAACAGAATATGGCTGGTAGGAATGATGCTTCTTTGGCTGAGGCTATGCAAGCTATGGCTCGGGCTGTACAGGGTGCACCTAATGCTGTGGGTAATGATGAGTTCAGGAAGAACAAACTGCCTGTCTTCAAAGGAAGATATGATCCTGATGGTGCACAAATTTGGCTTAAAGAGATTGAAAGAATATTCCGAGTGATGGATTTTAATGAGGATCAGAAGGTGAGACTGGGTACTCACATGTTACTGGAAGAAGCTGATGATTGGTGGGTTAATACACATCATGTGTTAGAAGCTGCAGAGGAGGAGATCACTTGGGCTGTGTTTAGCATTGAGTTTCTGAGGAAGTATTTTCCTGAAGATGTAAGAGGAAAGAAAGAGATTGAGTTCTTGGAGTTGAAAGAAGGTAGTATGTCTGTTGTTGATTATACTGCTAAGTTTGTGGAGCTTGTGCAGTTTTATCCACATTATGCGGAAGCTACTGCAGAGTTTTCTAAGTGTGTGAAGTTTGAGAACGAATTGTGTCCTGAGATAAAGCAGGCAATTGGTTATCAGAGAATTCAAAGGTTTTCAGACTTGGTGGATTGTTATAGGGTTTTTGAGGAGGATAGTAAGGCTCGTTCTACTCACTATAAGAGTATGAGCAAGAGGAAAGGGAAGCAACAGTTCTGTGGTGGTCCTTATGTGACACCAGTTGATAAGGGTAAACAAAGGGGTAATTTTGAGAAAAGGCCAAATGGAGGAGGTATGTCTAATTCTTTGAGATGTTACAGATGTGGTGAAGTGGGACATCGTCAGTTCGAATGTAGGAAGGATTTGAGGAAGTGTTCTAATTGCGGAGGTTTAGGGCATGTTGCAGCTGAGTGCAAGAGGAAGAATGTGGCGAAGTGTTTCAATTGTGGTGAACCTGGTCATATTAGTACAAAGTGTCCGAAACCGAAGCAAGCTCCAGCTGGTGGGAAAGTTTTTGCCTTGGCGGGAACTCAGACTACAAGTGCAGACCGTCTGATTAGAGGTACTTATTTTATTAATAGTACGCCTTTAGTTGCTATTATTGATACTGGAGCGACTCATTCGTTTATTTCGTCTGAGTGCGCGAAGCGTTTGAATCTTTTGTTGTCTTCGATGGATGGAGAGATGGTTATTGATACTCCAGCAATGGGGTCAGTAACTACTTCTTTGGTTTGTTTAAGTTGTCCTTTGACCATTTATGGTAAAGACTTTGAGATGGATTTGGTGTGTTTGCCGTTGGAGGGTTTAGATGTGGTTCTGGGTATGAATTGGTTGTAGTTCAATCGGGTTCATATTGATTGTTATCATAAGCTAGTGAGATTTCCTTCTCTTGAAGAAGACGAAGAGTCGAGTTTCTTATCTACCAAAGAGTTTAAGAAACTTTTGGCGGATGAAGCTCAGTTGTTTGGGTTGTTTGCATCGTTGACTGTGGATAGTCAAGTTTCACTTAATGTGTTTCCTGTTGTGTGTGATTTTCCGAAAGTGTTTCCTGAGGATATTTCGGACTTGCCGCCAGAGAGAGAGGTGGAGTTTTCCATAGATCTAGTTCCTGGTACTAGACCTGTGTCGATGGCACCATATCGAATATCGGCATCTGAGTTGGTTGAGTTGAAGAAGCAATTGAACGAATTGTTGGAAAAGAGGTTTGTGAGGCCGAGTGTGTCGCCTTGGGGTGCTCCAGATTTGTTGGTGAAAAAGAAAGATGGGAGTATGTGATTGTGTATTGATTATCGCCAGTTGAATAAGGTGACGATTAAGAATAAGTATCCTCTTCTGAGAATTGATGATCTGATGGACCAGTTGGTAGGTGCTTGCGTGTTTAGTAAGATTGATTTGAGGTCGGGGTATCATTAGATAAGGGTGAAAGAGGAAGATATTCAGAAGACGACTTTTAGGATACGATACGGTCATTATGAATATTCTGTGATGCCGTTCGGGGTTTCTAATGCGCCAGGTGTGTTTATGGAGTAAATGAATCGCATTTTCCACGAGCATTTGGATCGATTTGTTGTTGTGTTTATTGATGATATCTTGATTTATTCTAAGTCCCGAGAGGAACATGCAGAGCATTTGCGCATTGTGTTACAGGTTTTGAAGGAAAGGAAACTTTTTGCCAAGTTGTCCAAGTGTGAATTCTGGTTGTCGGAAGTGAGTTTTCTTGGTCATGTGATTTCAGGTAACGGTATTGCTCTGGATCCATCTAAAGTAGATGCAGTTCTACAATGGGAGGCTCCGAGATCTGTTACTAAAATTAGAAGCTTTTTGGGATTAGCCGGATATTATCGAAGATTCATTGAAGGTTTTTCTAAGTTAGCACTTCCATTGACCCAATTGACTTATAAAGGTCAAGCGTTCATTTGGGATATTCGGTGCGAGGAAAGTTTTAGTGAGCTGAAGAGAAGATTGACAACAGCTCCGATTTTGATTTTACCGAATCCTACTGAACCGTTTGTGGTGTATTGTGATGCGTCTTTGATTAGGCTAGGTGGAGTGTTGATGCAAGAAGGTAAGGTTGTAGCTTATGCTTCGAGGCAATTGAGGGTGCATGAGAAAAATTATCCTACTCATGATCTGGAATTAGTGGCTGTGGTTTTTGTGTTGAAGATTTGGAGGCATTATCTCTACGGTGCAATATTCGAAGTCTTTAGTGATCATAAAAGTTTGAAATACTTGTTTGATCAGAAAGAGTTGAATATGAGGCAACGTAGATGGTTGGAATTTTTGAAGGACTACGATTTTGGCTTGAATTACCATCCTGGTAAAGCTAATGTGGTAGCCGATGCGTTAAGCCGGAAATCGTTGCATATGTCCGCTTTGATGGTTAAGGAGTGGGAACTTTTGGAAGCGTTTAGAGATTTGAGTTTGGTGTGCGAATTGACGTCTAACAGTGTGAGGCTTGGTATGTTGAAGGTTACTAATGATTTTCTGTTGACCGTTAGTAAGAAACAGAAATTGGATGTGAAATTTGTGGATTTGATGACGGTTGGTAATCAAAGTATGAATGAGGACTTTAAAGTGGATGTAAAGGTGTTTTGAGGTTTCGTGGTAGAATTTGTATTCCTGATGATGCGGAGTTGAAAAGGATGATTTTAGAGGAAGGACACCGGAGTAATTTGAGTATACATCTGGGAGCTAATAAGATGTACCAAGATTTGAAGAAGATTTTCTGGTGGTCTGGATTGAAGCGAGATGTGGCTCAGTTTGTGTATTCATGTTCGACGTGTCAGAAGTCGAAGGTAGAACATCTGAAGCCTAGTGGTTTGTTGTAACCGTTGGATATTCCTGAATGGAAATGGGATAGCATTTTATGGATTTTGTGACAGGGTTGCCGAACACTCAGCGGGGACATAATGCGATTTGGGTGGTTGTGGATAGGCTGACTAAATCGGCGCATTTCATTCCGATTGACATCAGTTTTTATTTGGAGAGGTTGGCAGAGATTTATATCAGTGTGATTGTGAAATTACATGGTGTTTCGTTGAGTATTTTTTCAGATCGAGATCCGAGGTTTACTTCCAGATTTTGGGAAAGTTTGCAAAAGGCTTTAGGATCTAAATTGAGATTGAGTTCTGTTTATCATCCGCAAACGGATGGACAGACCGAGAGAATGATTCAGTTGTTGGAAGACTTGTTGAGGGCTTGTGTTCTTGAGCAAGGTGGTGCTTGGGGATAGTTATCTTGCGTTGGTGGAATTCACGTATAACAACAGTTTCCATTCGAGTATTGGAATGGCACCTTTTGAAGCGTTGTATGGAAGAAGATGTCGAACACCGTTGTGTTGGCACGAATCTGGTGAGAGTGCGGTGGTTGGACCAGAGTTAGTGCAACAGACTACGGACAAGGTGAAACTTATTCGTGAGAAAATGAAGGTTTCTCAGAGTAGGCAGAAGAGTTATCATGATCGAAGGAGGAAAGATCTTGAGTTTCAAGAGGGCGATCATGTATTTTTTAGAGTTACACCGGTGATGGGTGTTGGTCGTGCATTGAAGTCGAAGAAGCTTACTTCTCAGTTTATTGGTCCTTACCAGATATCCGCGAGAGTGGGTGTTGCGGCTTATAGAGTGGCGTTGCCGCCGAGTCTTTCGAATTTGCATGATGTGTTCCATGTTTCACAGCTTCGGAAGTATGTTCCGGATCCGTCGCATGTGATTCCGATGGATGAGGTTGAGGTAAGGGAGAACCTTACGGTTGAGGTGTTACCAGTTAGGATTTTGGATCGCGAGTTGAAGCGGTTAAGAGGAAAGGATATTGCGCTTGTGAAAGTAGCGTGGGGAGGCACTGCTGAGGGCAATTTGACTTGGGAGTTGGAGAGTCAGATGCGGGAGTCGTATCCAGAGTTGTTCGTCTCAGGTAATATTTTTGAGGACGAAAATTTCTAAGTGGGGGAGAGTTGTAACGCCCCAGTTTTGGTTATTTTTATTTAATTGAGTCGTTTTGATTATTTTATTATTATATTGTTTTATTTTTTACTTTTATTTAAAAATATGTTATTTTTCATCGTGATTATATTTTATCGCGGTTTGGGAACGTTTGCGAGATAATTGAGTGTAGGGGTATTTTGGTCATTTCACTTTATTTTCTTAAGTTAGAAATATAAATAGAAATAGAAAGAGAGAAAAATAGAAAGGAAAGAAAAAGAGAAGAAGAAAAAGAGGAAGAAAGAAAAGAAGAGAAGAAAAGAGAGAAAACTTGGAAAATCTAGGAATCGATCAACCGACTTTTCTAAACACGATTAAATCAGGTAAGGGTGCGAAACTTGATTATACTATGCTTGTGTATGATTATGTATGTGTGTATTGGATTGTTTGTTGTGTTTCATAGCTTTTCGATTCTAGGTCGGAAGAGAGAAATCGATGTTTTCGTGGTTGAAAATCGGTGTAAATGCGGTAGAATACTTGTTACCATGATTAGATTATGTTCTGATTGTTATGTGTTGGTTTGGAAGTGTTTTGAATGGGAAAATATGGTTTTGGAGTGCGTAACAGCGCTGCTGGGTTTTTTGGTTTCGCAGGTTCGCACTGCGAATCCCCTAGAGAAGGGGAAAGCGAGCATTCGCTGGCTATTCGCACTGCGAAGGCGAGGGCGAACATTCGCCAGAGACTCGCACTGCGAACTTTGTGTTGTTTTCTTTCTGCCTTGGTTCACTGGGAGACTCGCACTGCGAAGGGGGAAGCGAAGATTCGCTGGAAGTTCGCACTGCGAACGTTAGGAATTTTTAGGCTATTTTCCTTTCTGCCATGGTTAGCTGGGACATTCGCACTGCGAATGAAGAAGCGAAGGACTCGCTAGGAGCTTCGCATTGCGAACATAACAGATTTTCCCAATTTGTTTTCTTTATAACTTTTGATCCGTGAGTCGGTTTGAGGCGCGGTTTGGTGCGTTGGAAAACTTTTGACATGTTCTTTCTTATTAAAATGGTTTTGAGATTGTTGGCGCTTAAATTATGTCGGGAATTTGGAAATGTGTCGTTTGGTCAACTTGTACCATTTTAATTGTGTGTATTTGATGTGTTATCATGCAATATGCCTTGGATAGATATGGTATGACTTGTGTGCTGTTGTATGATGTAAATGCATTGTTTTGGGCTTGATGGTAAAGTATGATTATTGTTGGTTGAGATGGTTGCATGTATGTGTGCATTTGAATGTCATGAGTCATTGTATGCCAAGCATCATGATATGCATGTTGGTGATGTCGTGTGCCCTAGTGGGTGTGAGCGACGAAACGATTCCAGAGGGAATCTGCTATAACATCGTGCGACTTATACAAAGAGGACTGAAAGTGATGATTATAGACGATCGTGCGCCTTATACAAAGAGGACCTAAAGCGATCGGATCGCGCGCCTTATACAAAGAGGACTGAAAGCGATCCATAAACGATCGTGCGCCTTATACAAAGAGGACCGAAAGCGATCGGATCGTGCGCCTTATACAAAGAGGACTGAAAGCGATCCATAAACGTCGTGTGCCTTATACAAAGAGGACCGAGAGCGACGGGGAACATCGTTTGCCCGACGGGGAGTTACACTAAGTAACAAGCAATGGTTCCAATAGTTCCTGAGTGAACTAGTGTTGAGAATGATGGATGGATGGTACCGCATGTGCATTGTATAGAGTCGTTATGTCGGTCTCTGTGCATTTGCATAAATCATGAATGGATTGATTATGTGTGAGAATTGTGAATGGATGCATTATGTGTGGAAAATCATGAATGGATTGATTGTGTGTGGAATTGTAGATGAAATTGATAAGTTGATATATGTATATATGTTGGTGATAATTGTATTGTGCATGATTAATATGCATTGGTGATGGATATATGAGATATGCATTGTGTTGTTTTGTATTTGAATTCTGGTGTAAGTTGTGGTGAGAATATTTTACATGAATATTTTTGTGTTATTATATAATTGTATGCAATTATATTATGATTGTGTTTCTCACCCTTCTGCTGTTTTAAATGCTCTATGAGGCATTGCAGATTAGATTGCTGAGATCTTTTGTGAAGCTTAGGTCTTCATTCTTTTGTCGGTCGGCTCTGATATGTAGCACCGGGTAGTCGGGGAGATCGTTATGTGATTATTTGTATTATGTATATATATCTTTTGGATTGTACATGTATGATGTTGTATATGACAGACAAACTTTTTATGATATATATATTTGAGATTTAGTTACAGATTTTCCGCTTTTATTCTGTATCTGAGTTGTGGGTGGTAGGAACTAAGTTCCTTTGCTATGTGCTACCTGAATTGTTGCATATCTATAAAAGCGGGTTTATGTGTATCTGTTTCAATTGATGTGACCCTCAATCTATGCCGTGAATGTTCTAAATATACTCTGATGAAATTTTGAATTTTATTTATCGCTTTATTTATTGGGGGTATAGATTGGGGGTGTTACAGCTGGCAGTGGTTAACCGAAGAAAAGAGAATAGAACCCTGGCGGGGAACAGAAGCTGGTGTCAACAGACAGACTGCGATAAACCAAGATAGAGAGTGCTGAACCGAGAGAAGGTGTTTGACTCTGAAGGGGCCTCGGTATATTAACTGGTAAACAGTGGTTAACCGAGGGAAGAAAGGACTGCAACTCTGTGGGAATAGAGAAGCATTCGTTTTAACAGAGAAAACTGTGATCAACCAAAGAACGGGTGTAGGACCGAACGAAGGTCGTGACCCAAAGGATAGGTGTATGACCGAGCAAAGGTCGTGACCCAAAGGACGGGTGTAGGCCCGAGCAAAGGTCATGACCCAAAGGAGTTCGGTAAATTGACTGAACAAACAGTACTCAACCGAAGAAAGGGTATTTGAACCAAAGAAAGGTTATTAACCCAAAGGGTGCAAGTATTCGAACCAAGAGGAGGTTGCCAACTGCGGGGGATTTGGTGTTTACAGATGGACTGTGATCAACCGAAGAGAAAAGCGAGTGATTAACCAAGAGAAGGTGATTAACTCGAAAGAGTTCAGTATTTTAACAGACGGACTGTGGTTAACTTAAGAAACAGGTGATTAACCCAGAGAAGGTGATTAACCCATGAGGTGCTCAGTGTTAACAGACGGACTGTGATTAACTGAAGAAACGGGTAAAATTGGTGTTATAACTGACCGACAGTGATTAACCAAACAAAGGAGAAGAACCAAGAGAAGGTTGCGAACTCCTGGGGAAAAAAATGGTCGTGACAGGAAAACTGTGTTGGACCAAAGAAAGAGAATTGAGACTCTTTAAGGGAATCAAAAAGCAATGATTTATTACAAGAAGAAAGGAGTAAGGAAACAAAGGGAGATTGCTAGCGCAAGAATAATGATCTTAACCAAGAAGGGATGGTGATTGATCAAAAGGAGAGATTGAAAGAGATAGGAGTGATCGAGGATAGAAAGAGATCGCAAAGAGAGAAGAGTGATCAAGGATCAACTCGATTGGGGAAAGAAAGCACATCACCGCCTGGAGATAGAGATGACTAAGCCAAGCACAGGGTCATTCTTCCCCTGCCTGAAGTAGTCAGAATGAGAGTAGGAATTCTCCCTTCTCATCCTTTCCCTAACACACACAAGGTGTAATGCGAAAATTGAACCGGACAGCACAGCAGCTCCAAGTTGTACAATGCTCCTGCATAGAGAAACGGACAACTTAACGGCGTCAATTTGTACAGTGCTCCGATGCAAGGCGCGGCGCGAAACTCCTACTCCACGGGGGGCAACGAGAGAGAAAGCTCTAAAGGAAGCCTAAAGAGAGGAAGGGGAAGATCAACTAATCGAAACGTGTTTCGATCAATTAATCAAGGGAGAAATATGCTAACAACTTTTCAAAGAGGATGATAAGTCATTAAAGCACAAAGGAGTGAATTATTGATTACACAAGATTAAGTTTATCCATGAAGAATAAACTTAATGAAAACTGAAATGGAAGGTGCAAAACAGTGCCAAATGATCATCAAAGTGCCACACAAAAATCATGTATTATGTGAACAAAGATAGTGCAAGAAGGATTATGTTCATACAATGCTAAAAACATGAAACAACATGAATAATCGAAAATATGCATCGAAAGTTCATCATGAATATGCCTCAACCAGAAGTGAAATGACATTTATAACATCCATAAAATCAAGCATGATAATCAATGGAAGTTAAAATGAAGAAAGCATGGAAAACACACTTGAAAATGCAAGAAAATGGCCATTCTGTTCAGTGGTAACCGGTTACTCACCATGCGTTAACCGGTTACTTGCTTGAAAATTAGCGTTCTTGAGGAAAATTGCACTGAGTAACCGGTTAACCACCATACGTTAACCGGTTACCACTGAACAATGGTGAAAAAAACAGTAAAAACAGCTTTTCAAAAGTGATTCTCAGCACATATTCACTTATGCAAACCACCACTTGCTTAAATACAAATTTGTGCAGCCGAACAATGAAAATCAGCTGAGCATCATTGAAAAGAATACCAACGTCCCCACCATGTCATGGGATCAACACTCAGGTCATTCAGAAAATATCCAACACAACGATGAATTTGCGAAGTTTGCAGGACTAGAATTCATTAACTATGCTTTTCCTGAGGTCAACGTCAATGAGAGAGATGACTCCTCCAGTTCCAAAGAAGTGTGGGACACCCTAGGACAACCGAGTGGAAAATACGACTTCATGGTCAAGTACACCGCTCCCGAAAGCTCTCGTATCAGACTCGAAGACATCCAGCCAACTGGGTGGGGAGATCCACCTGAGAGCACAAATACTATGCAAAATACAACTAAGGAATCCTCCTACGACAACTCTGCTTGGGAGACAGATTCCAATGATCCAGCTCCGCCAGAAATCAGCGTCATTTCTGAGGACCATCCAAGAAAGAAGGTACCAGACTTTGTGATTCACGTTCGCCACCAATGGGTTGCAGTCGATGTTCCGAATATCGTTCATAAGTCAAAGTAATTGTCGTCTTTATCTAAACCTTTCACCCTGCCCAGGTGAAATGGATGTTTTGATAGGGCTCGCTTTCTGTAAATGCCCCTCTTCGCTTCGCCCAACGCGACAGAGTTTTGTTTTATAGGGTTGTAGTTTCAAGAATCGACTTGTTCATAAATAAATAAACGGCGTTCTGTAATTTCTGCATTAATTGTTGTTTTCTCTTTTCTCTTTTGCAGAAAATGGTAATCCTAAAAAACAATTCAAATAATAAAAACAAGCAGTAAAAAAAATACACTGCACACACTCTTGCATTTTCTCTATCTCTTCTAAACACAAATCATCACGTCATGCAGATTGCTTGTTTTAAAACCCATTGAAACGTACGATCTGATGCCTTCTCCCAACTTTGAATTCCCGGTATTTGAGGCTGAAGAAGAAGATGACGAAGAAATTCCAGAAGAGATCTCCCAATTACTCAGACAAGAGGAAAGGTCCATTAAACCTCACAAAGAGCCGTTGGAAACAGTCAACTTGGGCTCAGAGGAAGAGAGAAAAGAAGTCAAGATTGGGGCACTACTCAGTCCGACTGTCAAAGAAAGCTTGACGAAGCTTCTCAAAGAGTTTCCCGATGTATTCATTTGGTCCTGTCAGGATATGCCATGGTTGGATACCAGCATCGTGGAACATCATCTACCGTTAAGATTAGAATGTCCGCCAGTAAAACAGAGGTTGAGAAGAACTCACCCAGACATGGCCATCAAAATCAAAGAGGAAGTACAAAAACAGATTGACGCAGGTTTCCTCACCACATCAGAATATCCTCAATGGCTAGCTAACATAGTGCCAGTCCAGAAAAAGGACGGAAATGTCAGAATGTGTGTAGATTACAGAGATCTGAACAAAGCCAGTCCAAAGGATGACTTTCCTCTGCCACACATTGACATACTGGTAGACAGTACAACAAAGTTCAAAGTTTTCTCCTTCATGGATGGATTCTCGGGCTATAATCAGATCAAAATGGCGCCGGGAGACATGGAGAAAACCTCCTTCATCACCCCATGGGGTACTTTTTGTTACAAGGTAATGCCATTCGGTTTGAAGAACGCCGGGGAAACCTATCAAAGGGCCATGACTACTCTATTTCATGACATGATACACAAGGAAATCGAGGTATATGTCGATGATATGATTTCCAAATCTAGAACAGAGGAGGAGCATGTGACCCACCTGTCAAAACTATTCGAGCGTCGGAGAAAGTACAAACTCCGCTTGAATCCCAACAAGTACGCCTTCGGTGTCCGTTCAGGGAAACTTTTAGGGTTCATCGTCAGCCAGAAAGGAATTGAGGTTGATCCTAACAAGGTCAAGGCCATTCAAGAAATGCCTTCTCTGAAAACTAAAAAACAAATAAGGGGATTCCTGGGACGTTTGAACTACATCTCTAGATTCATATTCCTCATGACTGCAACATGTGCGCCGATTTTCAAATTACTCAAAAAGAATCAGGACTGCGTTTGGACAGGTGACTGCCAAACCGTCTTCGACAGTATCAAAAAATACCTGTTGAACCCACCGATTCTATCACCTCCAGTGGAAGAAAGACCAATGATTATCTACCTAACAGTCTTGGAGGACTCAATGGGTTGTGTACTTGGTCAACATGAAGAAACAAAAAGGAAAGAGTCTGCCATCTACTATTTGAGCAAGAAATTCACCGACTGCGAGACTCAGTGCACTATGCTTGAGAAAACTTGCTGTGCTCTGGCTTGGACAGCCAAACGTCTTCGTCAGTACATGATTCGTCACACTACTTGGTTAATCTCCGAAATGGATCCAATCAAGTATGTCTTTGAAAAGCCTGCTCTCACGGGAAGGATTGCCCGTTGGCAGATGTTGTTATCAGAATACGACATCGAGTACCACACTCAGAAAGCTGTTAAGGGAAGTATTTTAGCCGATCATTTGGCTCATCAACTGATTGACGACCAGGAATCAGTCAGATTTGACTTCCCAGACGAAGATGTCATGTATTTGAAAATGAAAGATTGCGATGAACCGCTACCCAGTGAAGGGCCGGAACTAGGTTCCCAAAGGGGACTAGTCTTTGACGGAGCTGTCAATCATTATGGAAACGGAATTGGGGCCATTATCATAACACCTCAGGGTACCCACATTCCTTTCACCGCCCGATTAACGTTCAAGTGCACCAACAACGAGGCCGAATACGAAGCTTGTATCATGGGTCTCGAAGAAGCGATCGACTTAAGGATCAAAAACTTGGATGTTTATGGCAACTCAGCCCTGGTTATCAATCAAATCAAAGGAGATTGGAACACATACCAATCAGGATTGATTCCTTACAAAAGACTACGCAAGAAGGTTGTTACCTTTCTTAAATAGAATTGAGTTTCATCATATCCCTCGTGAAGAGAATCATATGGCTGACGCTTTAGCCACTCTCTCTTCCATGATTAGTGTAGGTCAATGGAACGACTTACCTAAGATTAACGTAATACGCCTTGAACGACCCTCTTACATCTTCACGATCGAAGCAATCATAGATGGCAAACCTTGGTATCACGACATCAAATGCTTCCTTCAAAAATAAGAGTATCCGCCTGGGACATCCAGAAAAGACAAAAAGACCCTCAGAAGGCTAGCAGAAAGCTTATTTCTGAGCGGTGATACACTCTATAAGAGGAACTTTGACATGGTCTTGCTCCGATGCATAGACAGACCAGAAGCAAACATGCTGATAAAAGAAATTCACGAAGGATCCTTTGGCACTCATGCCAATGGACACACAATGGCGAGAAAAATTATAAGAGCAGGGTACTACTGGCTGACCATGGAATCCGACTACTACTAGTACATGAGGAAGTGTCACAAGTGTCAGATATACTCAGACAGAATCCATGTACCGCCAACATATCACTAAGTTCTCTCTTCCCCATGGCTTTTTTCCATATGGGGAATCGACGTGATTGGCATGATTAAACCTAAGGCTTCGAACGGACATCTGTTCATCCTAGTAGCCATTGAATACTTCACCAAGTGGGTCGAAGTAGCGTCATACGCTAATGTAACCCAACAAGTCGTGGTCCGCTTTATCAAAAAAAATATCATGTGCCGTTAAGGTGTTCCAAACCAGATCATTACGGACAATGGATCTAACTTGAACAATAAGATGATGGAAGAGTTGTACGCTGAATTCAAGATCGAACACCATAACTCATCTCCCTACCGACCCAAGATGAACGGAGCGGTAGAAGCGGCTAACAAGAACATCAAGAAGATCGTTCAAAAGATGGTTGCAACCTACAAAGACTGGCACGAGATGTTACCCTTTGCTCTTCACGGTTATCGTACATCTGTCCGCACTTCAACAAGGGCAACCCCTTTCTCTCTAGTATATGGCATGGAGGCAGTGCTCCCCATAGAAGTAGAGATCCCATCAATCCGGGTATTGAGGGAAGCTAAGCTAACAGAGGCTAAATGGTGTCAAAGTCGACACGATGAACTGAACCTGATCGAGGAGAAGCGAATAACGAAACTATGTCATGGTCAGTTGTATCAGCAAAGAATGAAGAGGGTGTTTGACAAAAAGGTCCGACCTCGCGTCTTCAGGAAATGAGACCTTATGCTTAAGAAGATACAATCATTCCTCACTGATTCGCGGGGTAAATGGACTCCGAATTACGACGTCCCCTATGTGGTCAAGAAAGCTTTCTCAGGCGGCGCCTTGAGACTCGCAACCATGGATGGAGAGGAATTTTCCTACCCCACGAATGTTGACGTAGTCAAGAAATACTTCGCCTAAATAAAAAAAAAAGAAAGAAAAAAAAATTGTCTCGGTGGATTGAAAACCCGAAAGGGCAGTCCAGGCAAAAATTAGAGACATGATAAAAAATCATCCTGGTGGATTGGAAATCTCGAAGTACAATCCAGGAAAAAATTAGGGATAATGGCAAGTAACTATGTTCAACCAAGGGGCAAGTCCCTCAGCAACAGTTACACCATCCATCAGGAAAAACTCCTGTCAAGGTCATCTTTGACAGATGCTCAGGATCTCCAGAATTCAAAGTTGGTAGAAGTATAGCGGTGGTTATGTTTTAATGTTGCCCTTTTCCCGTAAATTACCATTTTCTAACTTTGTAAATACTCCATGGAATCATGCGTTTGGCTTATCTTCATCATATCAATAAAATTAGAGCCCTAGTGCTTTTGTTTGTAATTCTCATTTGTTTTAGCTTTATAGAATGACATTTTAACATGAGTAACGATTCTTGAAATAAAACAAAAATGAATTTACTTGTTAAAACTTTTTCTGCTTTTAAAATAAAGGTGGCAATTCTTTTTACTGTTGAACATCGGAAGAACATCGATCACCTCTCCAGAAGTAATCGAGCTTCAAAGTGCAGAATTAAAGTACTCCTTCTAAACCAGTGCACCTGAATGAAGGATCAATTGTGTCTGATGCGAATCTTTCATCTGACACCCCCGGCAGAGTTCTTACCTCCTAAGCCCAACCAGCATTGTCCCCACAAGGACTATCTCTCCTAAGCAAGGCAGAATTGTTATCGTGGACCCGTGATACTTTTCATCTCCCGCTGTGGCCTAGTATCCAGTCGTGTTCATCCATCAGTCTGTATGTCGCGTCAGTTTTATCAGCATATACATACATACATCATGCATTATTGATTCATACATATTCATATTGCATCACTATCACGCTAGTCGGTCCTACCCCCTAGTAATAAAAGTCCTCTTGTCAATCGAGTTGTCTGTTCTTTCCTCGTCAGGAAGTGAATCATCTAAGTAATCTCTCTCCAGTTTATTTCTGGATTAGAGATGGTCTTCGACCACTTTGATAAATTGAATCTCTGAAAAGGCAAGAAAACCCTCAGCCTATGTCACTCTTCGCCATTGAAGATGATATCTTTGCTTTCCCGGATTAAGGAAAATCCCTAGAGAAAGCCTCTCAACTAAAGACTTTCAGCAGCACATTGGTTCTTCTCTCCAGAAAGTCAATGTTAACAAAGTCATCGGCACCTCAAAATTGGGGTACATCATATGGCATTTCTCTGAGGAGACCTCGAGAAAAGTATGATGTAATATCCCCAAGCAGACAGCAGTCTCTCAAGAGACTCGTTTTCCCCAGTAGAGTCAATAAATGACGTCTCCAAAAGAGAAGTTTGTGCCTCTCTCAATCAAAACTTTTTCCATCAAATGGCATCTCCCCAGGAAAATTCGGCGAGAAGTTTGAGGAAAACCGCTACAAATAGCGTCCCTTGTCAAGAAAGGTTATTGACAAAAGAAACTGAGACCAGTTCCTTGGCTGAAGACCAGGATCAATGGGAAGTTTATTTCATAAACTAAGACCAGATCCTTGGTAGGAAACCAGGATCGAGGGGAAGTTCATTTCATAAACTGAGACCAGTTCCTTGGTGGGAAACCAGGATCGAGGGGAAGTTCATTTCAGCGACTGAGACCAGTTCCTTGGTAGGAAACCAGGATCAAGGGGAAGTTCACCCTTTTCTAAGCATCATCACTTAGCAAAATAAGATGAATGCGAAAACTACCATTCATAACCACCTTCAAAATTTCGGGTATTCCGATATTTAATCATCTTGCACCCCGAATGCCTGAATACCTTCACCATTCACACCTTCGGGTCCAAGAAGATTAAATAGAGGCATCTGTCATACCCCAAATTTTGACCACCTAGATTCCCATCATTGTGCAAATCATCATCACAATATGGATGAACCATCATACCTCATTAGTCTCCCCAAAGATGGGTGAGCATCCACTATAATCAAATTTAGGGTTTCAAGCCCTCTCAGAGCTCTTGGACAAAGGATCAATCAAGAAATGACATGATCTTCAACTTGTCTAAACCTCTCAAATATCTACAATGGATCAAGAGGACTCCCACTTCAAGGATCAAGCACCAGGCTGCAGCATTCCAAGTAGGTCAAGCCTCAAGATCGCTAGTGTCACCAAATTAGGGTTTTGGTCGACCAGGGCCTCCAGATGGAAATTTTCCTCTGGGCATGAGCCAATGTTTCAAAACATAACCTAAGATGCTCCAAGGGACATCATAAACCCAATCAACAAGTCAATTAAGCCTCAGGGGATGCATTCATAAAAAATCAGGAGTTAGGGTTTCTTGACCTAATTCACCCCTAAGTTGAGTTTTGGGACAAAACATGAGCCAATACCTCAAGAGAGGATTTGAGGGTCTCTAACACACTACGTTGATCCATTTGAAATAATGTATTAATCCAAGAAGCTTGATCAACAAGTTTCAATTTCATCTGCACCACTGTTAGGGTTTCGCGGGAAAAGTCAACTGTACGTTTGACTTTTGACCCAGGCATGCTCCCAAATCTTGGGACATGATTCAATACACCCTATGACACCCATGGAACAGGTCCATCAAGTTTGATTTAGGTAAAGGACTTGATTTCATAGAGGATCGCACGGTTTGGAATTCATCTGACAAAAAGTCAATTGTGCACAAAAGTCAACTTTGACTTTTTGAGATTTTTCACAAATATGGTTCTTTGACCCTAAAATGATGTTAATGTGTGATTGGAATCATCATTCATCAAGAAAAATGAATAAAAATGGGATAACTTGTAAAAGGGGTAACCATAAAAAACTTAGAAAATTTCTAAGTTATGGAATAAAGTGGCAAGGGTACCATCTTTGGAGGATCATAACTCCTAAACCACAAGGCCATTCCCATCCAAAGCTGGATTTGTAGCTCTCATGACCCTCTACAAAAGATTCAAACACAACTCATTCCAATTCCTCATGCATTTTAAGTTATCGAATGATCAAAATCAAGAAAAGTGAAAATGTCACTTTTTTCCAACACTTAGTGAAATTTTCACTAAGTCAGAATCTGCCTTCACTTTTTTCCAAATGTAGTTGAATTTTTCAATTGGATCCAAAAATTATCAAAACCAATTATGATCAAACAATTATTGTATCATATGAGAGCTTTCCAAAATGGCCCAGAACTCCATCAAATTCCACTTGAGCCATGAGATATGACAATGGCAATATGCCTTGCTGAAATCTGTCAAACCAAGGCAGATTTGTGCATTTTGCTCGATTTTCCAAAATTGTGCAAATGACAAACACACTTATCCATCTGAACACCTCAGTAAGGGACCAAGGAGGGACAAAGACTAATCCCAAGCCTCCCAAGTCTTTGGAACCAAAAGTAGCATGCCAAACCTAGAAATCCCTAAAAGAGGGACAAGACTCCAATTTTGGATTGGAGCATTTAATGGATGCACCAAGGTGGCATGGACTGACACATTTGCAAATGAATTCAGTTAAGACTGATCCAAGACCAAGGGAACCAGCAGCATGTGCCCTAACCTCTAGTCAATGGCTAGAGGAGACTTGGATTCTCATTGCTCAACATTGGCCAAACCTATGCTGCAGTTGCCATTCACTATTGCAGCCAAAACAAACTTGCTCTACTATAAATAGAGCTCATTTGTGCTCAGTTTAAGTACACCAAAGCACTATAACACTTGCTTTCCTCAAAATCTTTTTCTTTTGGCAAAAATTCCTTCTTTAGCAAGGTAACTCTGAGTTTTTGAGTTAGGGAGCAATTTCACCCTAGCTCATGATCCAAACACATCCAATATGTCATATCTAAGTTGTCCAAACTCTCACAAGTGACCTGTAACACCAAAATCACCAAGTCACCTCTCAAAACCT
This sequence comes from Lathyrus tuberosus, assembly GCA_022829125.1. Taxonomy (NCBI): domain Eukaryota; kingdom Viridiplantae; phylum Streptophyta; class Magnoliopsida; order Fabales; family Fabaceae; genus Lathyrus; species Lathyrus tuberosus. The sequence continues at coordinate 5,745,852 of JALAZF010000032.1, forward strand.
CAAAATAGGCTTTTTTGTGCATTTTTCAAGCCATGTTTTGAATCAGTCACTTTCCGAACCAGATAAAACCTCAAATACACTCCAAATATCACCCTTGAATTGTCCTAAATGGATCCACACATCTGGAACACCATTTGAGAGAGTTGCTATTTTGGCCACTTTTGCCCCTTTTGCAAGTAAGGGCCAGTTTCCACTTCTGAGGTTTCCAGCTGATTCCAACCATCCTAAAAGCTTACAAGGGATCATTTGAGGTTGTTCAAAGCATCAAAACATTTCTGGAACAAGGCACTTGGCAGATTGCTCAAAAGCTCCAAAAAGAGGTAACCATCACAACTTGGATTCTTTGAATCATGCTTTCTTTTGATGTCCACTGATCATGCATCTCTTAAACATGTTATATGTGTTGTGTTTGAACCAATTTACCATGCAATCCACGCCTGTATCAAGAGATGGCACAGAAAATACAAATCATGGCCTATTTCAAAACCACTATCGAGTTTTTCAATAGGAGCATGATCTGAAAAAAACACCACCACCATTGGATTCCTTGTGAAATTCTAGGCAGGATAGACCTAAATTTTGTCTCAATCCATGGAGAAACGAGAAAGTTATGACCTTTACGTTTCTGACTAAAATCTTGCCTTGCCTTGCCTTAGGCCAGGCCAAAAACAAGGCAAGCCTTGTATATTTATGGTTGTGTTTCAATCAACGGATGTATCACTACCCCAGTGGTAAGGCGCACGCCCTATACACAAGAGGTCTGGGGTTCGAATCCCCCTCGCCCCAGATCCTCTTTTTATCACTTTTTCATATTTTTTATTATTTTTCATATTATTTTTAATGATTTGAAAAATTAATAACTCTCCCAATTTTAATCATTTTTTATTGGTTCTTTTTGAAAAAAGTCACAAAAATATTGAAATATTTTATTCCACAAAAATATTAAGTTTATATTATTTATTTAATATAATTAGTATTTTTGTGAATAAATTCATTTTTAATTGTTTTTCAACATTTTAAAAGTGAATGTTCATCTTGAAAATCAAAACCAAATGAGTTTTAATTCATCTTGTGATTAAAACCTCATTTTTCAAACCTTAACCAAAAATCACAAGTTGTTCATTCAAGTTTATTTGGTATTTTATCATTTTTTTTTATTTTCTTTAAGGAATTTACTTTTAAAATGATGAAATTAGGGTTTTGATTGATTCCACCTTCGACAAATCATTTATAAATACTTTGGGCCTCTAATAGAGTGTAAGACCCAATCCTTTTGAAACCAAAACCTTTTTGGGCCTCAGACATTATATAAGACCCACCATGTTTTCAAAAACCTCAGCGCGATCGCCGTTGCCAAACAAATAAACCCTGGGCTTCTCCTCGAGCTATAAGACCCATTCAAAAACATTTTGGGCCTCTAATAGAGCGTAAGACCCAATCCTTTTTGAAACCAAAACCTTCTTGGGCCTCACTTATTGTATAAGTCCCTCTGTGTATTTTCAAAAAACTTCGGCGCGATCGCCGCTTCCAAGCAAAAATCATCTGGGCCTACCCTCGAGTAGTAAGACCCATTTCTTTTCTTTAAACTCACTTGGGCCTCTAATAGAGTGTAAGACCCAATCCCCTTTTAACCTAAACAATTTTTGGGCCTCAGATATTGCATAAGTCCCTCTGCGTTAAAAGGAAAATCTCGGCACGATCGCCAGTTCAAAATCAACCTTGGGCCTACCCTCGAGTAGTAAAACCCATTTCTTTTCTCTTCCTACTTTGGGCCTCTAAGAGAGTGTAAGAACCATCCCTTTGTACAGAAAACCTTTTTGGGCCTCAGTCACTTGTATAAGTCCCTGTACAAATTCAAAACAACAGTGCAATCACTAATAAAACCTTGGGCCTCTCTTCGAGCTGTAAGCCCCAACTTTCTCTTCAAAGCACTTTCTCCTTTGATTTTGAATTCGAATATACTGTTGTTTTCAATCTTTCTTTGTTGAACAACTAACCCAACAACATGGAAGCTCTACAACCGAGTAAGTGTTGATCCACTTTCATATATATATATATATATATATATATATATATATATATATAACTGTATTGTGGGGCTTCTCACTGTAAGTCTTCTTTCACATACTTTATATACCGTGTAATACTAGTATAGCTATTTATATTTTCCCCGGCAACTACGTCTAGCACTAGGTAAAGCCCTGTGGATCACTCTTAAAATAGACAAAACTAGATCCCCCATAGGAGCACCAGATACAGTCTTCTCTTCGGCTGTCACCCTTAGACATTGTCAAAGAAACTCTAACTCCCCAGAGATGATCTTTTCTCCGTGAATGGCATCTCTTGAGTTTCTTCTAAATTCTCGAACTTTCCTGGCTTGATCTATTCTCGGTGAATAACATGTCTTGAATTTCTCGGGATTTGGGGACCCACAGGCTTCCTAAAAGCATCCCCGCCTCCTCTTGGGCGTTGTACAAGGACCCGTAGGCTTCTTAGAAGTTTTCACAACCTCCTCTTAGGCTTTGTATAATGATTCTTCCTGAACGAAGCTAGCCTCCTCTAGGGCTTCGTACAAATTGTCCCTTCGGCTTCTTAAAAGTCTCCTGCCTCCTCTTGGGCTTTGTACAAATTGTCCCACGGCCTCTTAAAGGTATAGGAACAGAAACTAGTCATCTTAATAGAGCAGTCTTTCAAAAGAGTCTAGACCTTCATCCCTTAACATTCCAGCCTTCTCTCAGGCATCATACAACATGCCTTCGCTATCTGAGAATCTATTTCTCAAACACCAGTAGACTTGAACAGTCTCAACACCCTGGGATTTCCCATTTCCTTAAAGAACAGGAAATAACCCTGATCCTCCGATCACAACCTTACTCATAATCTTTCTCTTCATAAGAACTAATTTTCTCTTTTATCCCACACACTGGACCTGTAAATCAAATGAAACGTTCACCAGCTCAGTAGCCTCCTCTTGGGCTTTATACAAATGACTCTCCCCAGCGGAGCTAACCTTTTAGCCTCCATCTTGGGCTTCGTATGAGATACAAAACACTCTCTTGTTGAGTATAAAAGACTCTCTTGTTGAGTCAATTCCCTTCAGCCTCCATCTCGGGCTTCGTACGAGATATAAAACACTCTCTTGTTGAGTATGAAAGACTCTCTTGTTGAGTCATTAACCTTTTAGCCTCCATCTCGGGCTTCATACGAGATACAAATTACTCTCTTGTTCAGTATAAAAGACTCTCTTGTTGAGTCACCAATCCTTTAGCCTCCATCTCGGGCTTCGTACGAGATACAAATCACTCTCTTGTTGAGTATAAAAGGCTCTCTTGTTGAGTCACCAACCTTTTAGCCTCCGTCTTGTGCTTCGTACAAGACACAAAAACACTCTCTCGTTGAGTATAAAAGACTCTCTTGTTGAGTCAGTCCCCTTTTAGCCTCTGTCTTGGACTTCGTACAAGACATATAATCACTCTCCTGTTTAGTATAAAAGACCCCGGTTGAGTCAATAAACCTTTTAGCATCAAAGTTGTGCCTTGCTCACAACATACAAACATCCACAACTCCTCTCTAGTGATGACAAATTCTCTCTCAGCCAGGACCCTTTAGCTTCACATCTTGGGCTTTGAACAAGATACAAATAGACCCTTCAGCTTCATATCTTAGGCGTTGAACAAGATACAAATCACCTTTCGCTTCACGTCTTGGGCTTTGAACAAGACGCCAAAAACAACCTTTTTCCTCCCATAGAATAGGAGGAACTACGATCGCTCTAATTTCCCTGTTTCGGGAATACGTAGGCATAAGATTGAAAAATCTTAGCGAGTATACTAATCAAAAACCCAAAATCCCATACATCAATCGAAAAGCATCAGTCCTAACATCCTACCCATAGCCCTAAACACTATTTTTTTTAACAAAATAACCTAAGAGAGACCCACAATCTCAGTAGCATCTGTAAACCAACAATTTTGACTGTTTGACCTCAGTTTGCAAGCAGGGTTAATTAGAGGCATCTATTTCCCTTCCTTCATCAGCTTCAATAGGATAAAAAATGAATTGAACTGTAGTACCCCCAAAGCGATAGTGCATCACAACCACGCAAAAATTCGCGCTGCACTCAAGTATAGCAGAGTTTCCAAGGATTATGAAGTCAGGAGTGGGGACAAGCATATTAACACACATCCATCTTGCAAGAGAATTCTAAGAGGTGCCACAAGCTATGGATAAGGGTGATGAATATGGTCATATCAATGAGGTACTCACAATGAAGAAAATGGACACTTAAGTTCAAAGTCAAAGTTTACATCTTAAGTTAAGATAAGTGAGTATGTGAAGTGTCTAAGTAAAATCAAAACAATACCTACTCAAGAATCCTTAACAAGATTGATGACCAAATTCAAAACTCTAAAAAAAGTCCTAAAAGGTCTTAGCAAATTACCCAAAAGATAGAAAGAAATTAAGTTCCCAACCATTCCCAAAATAAATATTAAAAGAAGTGAGAATTAGAAAAGACAAATTAAACATAAAATGTTAACATAATATTTTTTTTGGAAACTTTTTAGAAATATATATGAGAAAATAAAAAATAAAAAAGAAATTTATAGAAAGTCAAATTAAGCATAAAAACAAACAAATATATGAATTTCCTGGGAGTTTTCGAATAAAAGAAAATATTTTGAATTAATTTATTAAAGCTAAATAAATTAAAATAAATAAAATAATAAAACCACAAGGAGGTGCATTTAGTAATGGATATGTGTGTTTTTACAACGTGTGGGCCCTTGGAGGGGTGTATGTAGTAATGCTAGGCCCAAATCCAGCTTGAAAATGAAAGGAAAATGAAAAGAAAACAAACAAAATTGGACTGGGCGAGGGGGATTCGAACCCCAGCCCCTTTGGTTTCAGCGTGCAGGTTATACCACTAGGGTGGCTATACATCCATTGTATAAGCCACCCCCACAAGCATATAACCCATGAGCAAAATAATAATGGCCAGGCGAAAACACATGAAAACGTAGCAATGATACACGCCAAAAACATGTATCAATCAGTCACTTGAACTTAAGTCGCTACGTGACAAAAACGCACCCAGCCACTCACAACACGCCACGCACTCTCCCTCTTCCATGCATACGTGAAAAATTTGGCATTTCCGCGTGAAACAGCCATACAAAACCATGGCAAACCTCTCATCTTTCCCAGCCTCGTTCAAACTCAATTTTCTATCCTTTTTCACAAACTACAAGCCTAAACTGATCAGCAAAAATCAAGGATCTCAACTATACCATTTGTTTGCCTTAAGATTAAACACACAGTTCATACGAATGCCAATACCAATGGAACAAAAACTAAGTTCAAAGACTTAGCAACTCAAACACACAAGTCATAGGAAGTATGTAATGGTTCACGCAACACAAATACAATAATGTACACATGCCAGCATTAAAGAATAATCAAAATCTCAGCATGCTCATGAGTTTCAAGGTTTGTTAGAGGCTTACCTCTTGGAGTAGGTCCAAGGCCTCTTCAAGGGACTTGCAGAAGTGTGCTTTCCTTCCCTTTATGCTTGTTGATGCTAGGAGAACTGACCAGGATGCTTGGAATGGTTGGATGCAAGCTGGAGCTCCAAATCCGTGCCCTTGTGTCAATGGAAACTTTGAAAATGGCAGATGATGAAGGGTATGTTACAGAAACTTTTTGAGGATCTAAACAAGCTCCATGGGGGTGTTGATGGAAGATTTATGTGGTTTATTTATGATTTGCATGAGAGACTTGAAGCTGGACAATGTTCTTGCAAATGGAGGTATGGAAATGGCAGGTAGTGATGGAGGGATTATAGTTAGGTTTCAGGTGTTTGGATGAACCTGATGGAGTATTTGGAAGTGGTTTGTGGAGTTTGAGGATGAGTGTTCGAGCGAAACAAGCTGGAGCAAGGGTTTTGCAAATTTGCAAGGGTTTTGTGAGTGAGAGAATGCAAGGAGTATTCAGCCTCTTTGTGGGGTGAATCTGGTGTGTGTTGGAGTGTAGAACAATGCCTTATTTATAGGAAATGCAGAGGGTTCAAGGTATGGGCAGAAAATGAAACTTGCCAACTTTGCCCCTTTTGGAGAAGTTTTTCGTGTGAGCTGGTTTTGGTCCAAAAGTCTCCAAGATCTCTGGTCACTGATCAATATAGGGTTTGGTTTGATTTGGTGGACTGATGGGATTGGTGTAGAGTCCAAGTTTCAAGGAGAAAGGTAGCTGCCATGCCTTGGTTTGAAAAGTTTCTTTTTCCTCCATGTTCACTTATCCCACTTGATTAAACAATGCTATTTTAAGAGTGCAGCCTGGAAAATTCGTGGCAGAGGTTCTAATCATGTTAAACTTGCTTCTAAACATCAGAATAGTGAAGGTTTTAGTGAATTTCTGATTTTTCTAAGTGTAAGACAAAATGCCAACATACCAACTTTAGTGCACCATAACTTAATAACCATTGATCCAAATTGTGAGATTTTTTATCCTTTGCAAAATAGGTATTTGATAGAACAAGTTTCATGTGGAAGAGATCTTGAAATGAGCCTTGGAATAGAGTGAAAATTGTCCATGAAGTCAGGTACAAAGGGTTGTCCAAGAAACTTAGAAAAAATTCTAAGTTATGAAAATTCACAACTTGAAACGACCATCTTTAGGACATCATAGCTTGAGATTGGTTTATCCAAATAAGGAGTTCTACACATGCTTGGAAAGCTTGAAGAACAAGGAACAACTTTCATGTCCAAAGATTTTTTATTTGAAGCTTGGAACTAGGTGAAAAACAGCCATGAAGTAGTGTTCAAAATTGGGGCAAAATGCTGAAAATTTCACTAAGTCCTAAAGGCAAATTATCTTCCAAGTCTCATAACTTAAAAACCATGCATTTTTTGAAAGAGGGTCCTCTAATACACTTTGAAGATCATGGAAAGAGCTTCCATTTGAGCTTTGAGTCACTCAATTTGGATGTGTGATTTGAAAGTTATGACTGTTTCAATTTTTGTACAAGTAGTGAAATTTCCACATTTGAAAAGTTTTATGGACCAAACATTGCTTCCTTTGAAAGAAACTTCTTAAAACTTGATTTCTCATGCCTTAACTCATCAATGAGACATGTCATGATTAATTGAGGACTTGGATGCTTCATTTGGGTCAAAATCTCAAAGGTTAAAGCCTCATTCAAAACCCTAATTTCACCTGTTAATGCACTTGAATGATCTCTGAGGATCTTGCTTCTTCAATCACATCTAAGGCTCATAGATAGTCTCTGAGGATGTCTACTATCACATGGAGTCATGTCCCAGGGTTTGAGAAGAACTCTTTGTAACACCCCCAATCTATACCCCCAATTAAATAAAGCAGTAAAAGAAAATTCAAAATTTCATCAGAGTATATTTAGAAATTCACAGCATAGATCGAGGGGTCACATCAATTTGAAACAAACACAATAAACCTGCCCATAAAGATATGCAACACTCGTAGGTAGTAAATAAACAGAGGAACTTGGTTCCTACTACCCACAATTCAAATACAGAATAAAGCGGAAAATTTGTACTGAATCTCATATATATATATATATATATATATATATATATATATATATATCATAAAAAGTTTGTCCTACATCAAGTTATACATGCACAAGCCAAAAGATATATATATATATATATATATATATATATATATATATATATATATATATATATATATATACACACACATATACACATCAAACTACAACACGATCCCCCTGACTACCCGGTGCCACATATCAGAGTCGACCGACAAAAGAATGAAGTCCTAAGCTTCACAAAAAGACCTCCAGCAACTCTAATCTGCAATGCCTCATAGAGCATTATAAAACAGCAGAAGGGTGAGAAAAACAATCATAATATAATTGCATACAATTATATATAACACCAAAAATACACATATATCCTGTTCTCACCACAACTCATACCAGTATTCAAACACAAGGCAACACAATGTATAATTCATATTTCCATCACCAAGGTATACAAACCATACACAATACAAGTATCACCCACACATATCCATATATCAATTTATCAATTTTATCCACAATTCCACACATACACAAACCATTAATGATTTATGCAAATGCAAGAGACCGACACAACGACTCTATGCATATGCACATGCGGTACCGACTTCCAATGTTTCTCATCACTAGTTCACTCAGGAACTCTGCTGGAATCATCGCTCGTTACATCACTGTAACTCCCCGTCGGGCATACGATGTTCCCCGTCGCTCACACCCCACACGGGCACACGACGTTTATGCATCGCTCACACCCCCCATGGGCACACGATCGTCTATAACCATCGCTTTCGATCCTCTTATTTTTAAGGCGATTCATACCTCTTATTTTTAAGGCTCACGATATTATAGCAGATTCCCTCTGGAATCCATCCGTCACTCAGGACGTCACAAGAATGCATATCATGATGCTTGGCATATCATGCTTTGCAATTCAAGCCCAAAACAATGCATTTATACTACACAACAGCACGCAAATCATACCATATCCATATCAACAGCACATTGCATGATACACACCAATTACACACAATTATAACGACAAAAGTCGACAAAACGACACTATTCCAAATTTCTGACATAATTAAATTGGCTAACAATCTCAAAATTATTATAATAAGAACGTACACCTCAATAGCTACTCAACGATACCAAGAATATTAAAAACAGATAAACGGAACACAAGTTACGGACTAAACAAGAAAAGACATCGCGAAAAAACTACATTTTGCAATTTTCCTGACAATACGCGTATTGCCCTGAGCCATACGCGTATTTCCCTGATTCCTCGCCCATTCCATACGCGTATTGCCCAAGGTCATACGCGTATGGGCAGAGACCATTTTTCCCCAAAATTCCCATTAAAATTCCAATACGTGTAGTGCCCTACATCATACGCGTATTGCCCTAAACATTACGCGTACCATACGCAAATGGACAGATGGCCGAGAAATTGAAGCTTCCATACGCGTATTGCCCAGTTTTCTTCAATGCCATACGCGTATTGTCTTGACCAATACGCGTATTGCCTTGAGTGATACGCGTATGGGCAGTGGAAATCCAGAATTTATTTTCTGCAGAATTTTTCTGCGTTTTTCCAACCAAATTCAACCCATTTTCACCTATACACCAAAAAAATTACCAATACAATGCCTAACAACATGTATCTAACATGTATCAACAATAATGGACCTGAAAACATGATTTCCGACACAATTTAATCGATTTCTAATCAATTTTACATAATATGGGTTTTACTATATTTTTCCATTTCAATCCAATAACAATAAAAAACATACATACATAATCATACACAAGCATATAATAATCGAGTTTCGCACCCTTACCCAATTTAATCGTGTTTAGAAAAGTCGAGAGATTGATTTCTTGATTTCCAAGTTTTTCTCTCTTTTTCTTCTCTTCTTCTCTTTTCTTTCCCTTTTTCTTCTTCTCTTTTTCTTTCTCTCTATTTTTCTCTCTTTCTATTTTCTATTTTCTAACTTAAGGAAAAATAAGATGAAATGACCAAAATACCCCCTCACTCAAATATCTCGCAAACGTTCCCAAAACCCGATGAAATATAATCACGACGAAAAATAACACATTTTCACATAAAAGTCAAAAATAAAATAATATAATAATAAAATAATCAATACGACTCGATTAAATAAAAACTGACAAAACTGGGGCGTTACAACTCACCCCCACTTAGAAATTTTCGTCCTCGAAAATATACCTGAGACGAACAACTCTGGATACGACTCCCGCATCCGACTCTCCAACTCCCAAGTCAAATTTCCCTCAGCAGCGCCTCCCCACGCCACTTTCACAAGTGCAATATCCTTGCCTCTCAACCGTTTCACCTCGCGATCCAAAATCCTAACTGGTAATACCTCAACCGTAAGGTTCTCCCTTACCTTAACCTCATCCATCAGAATCACATGTGACGGATCCGGAACATACTTCCGAAGCTGTGAAATATGGAACACATCGTGCAAATTCGACAGATTCGGCAGCAACGCCACCCTATACGCCACAACACCCACTCTCGCGGATATCTGGTAAGGACCAATAAACTGAGAAGTAAGTTTCTTAGATTTCAATGCACGACCCACACCCGTTACCGGTGTAATCCTAAAAAATACATGATCGCCCTCTTGAAACTCAAGATCCTTCCGTCTCCGATCATGATAACTCTTTTGCCCGCTCTGAGAAGCCTTCATTTTCTCTCAAATAAGCTTCACTTTCTCCGTAGTCTGTTGCACCAACTCTGGTCCAACCACCGAACTCTCACCAGATTCGTGCCAACACAACGGTGTTCGACATCTTCGTCCATACAGTGCTTCAAATGGTGCCATTCCAAAACTCGAATGGAAACTGTTATTATACATGAATTCAATCAATGCAAGATAACTATCCCATGCACCACCTTGCTCAAGAACACACGCTCTCAACAAATCTTCCAACGACTGAATCGTCCTCTCCGTCTGTCCATCCGTCTGCGGATGATAAGCCGAACTCAATCTCAATTTAGAACCCAACGCCTTCTGTAAACTTTCCCAAAATCTCGAGGTAAACCTAGGATCTCGATCTGAAACAATACTCAACGGAACCCCATGCAACTTCACAATCACACTGATGTAAATCTCCGCCAACCTCTCCAAAGAAAAAATGATGTCAATCGGAATGAAATGAGCCGATTTAGTCAGCCTATCCACAATCACCCAAATAGCATTATGCCCTCGCTGTGTATTTGGCAACCCTGTTACAAAATCCATGGAAATGCTGTCCCACTTCCACTCATGAATCTCCAACGGTTGCAACAAACCACTAGGCCTCTGATGTTCCACCTTTGAATTTTGATAAGTCAAACATGCATAAACAAACTGAGCCACATCTCTTTTCAATCCAGACCACCAGAAAATCTTCTTCAAATCTTGGTACATCTTATTCGCTCCCGGATGTATACTCAAATTACTCCGGTGTCCTTCCTCCAAAATCATCCTTTTCAACTCCGCATCATCAGGAATACAAATCCTACCTCGGAACCTCAAAACACCATTAATATCCACTTTAAAATCACTATTCGTATCTTTTTCTCCCACCAACATCAAATCCATAAATTTCACATCCAGCTTTTGTTTCTCACTAACCGTCATCAGAAAATCATTAGTAATCGTTAGCATTCCAAGCCTCACGCTATCCGACGTCACTTCACAAACCAAACTCAAATCTCTAAATGATTCCAAAAGTTCCCACTCCTTAACCATTAAAGCGGACATATGCAATGATTTCTAACTCAACGCATCGGCTACCACATTAGCTTTACCAGGATGGTAATTCAAGCCAAAGTCGTAGTCCTTCAAAAATTCCAACCATCTACGTTGCCTCATATTTAGCTCTTTCTGATCAAACAAATATTTCAAACTTTTATGATCACTAAAGACTTCAAATCTTGCACCGTAGAGATAATGCCTCCAAATCTTCAACACAAAAACCACAACTGCTAATTCAAGATCATGAGTAGGATAATTTTTCTCATGCACTCTCAATTCCCTCGAAGCATGAGCCACCACCTTACCTTCTTGCATCAGAACACCACCTAGACCAATCAAAGACGCATCACAATAAACCACAAATGGTTCATTAGGATTTGGAAAAATCAAAATCAGAGCTGTCGTCAATCTTCTCTTCAGCTAATTAAAACTTTCCTCGCACCGAATATCCCAAATGAACGCTTGCCCTTTAAAAGTCAACTGGGTCAAAGGAAGTGTTAGCTTAGAAAAACCTTCAATGAACCTTCGATAATATCCGGCCAAACCCAAAAAGCTTCGAATTTCAGTAACAAATCTCAGAGCCTCCCATTGTAGAACTGCTTCTACTTTAGATGGATCCACAGAAATACCATTACCTGAAATCACGTGCCCAAGAAAACTCACCTCCGACAACCAGAACTCGCACTTGGACAATTTGGCAAAAAGCTTCCTTTCTTTCAAAACCTACAAAACAATACGCAAATGCTCCGCGTGCAGCTCCCGAGACTTAGAATAAATCAAAATGTCATCAATAAACACAACAACAAATCGATCCAAATGCTCGTGAAAAATACTATTCATGTACTCCATAAACACACCTGGCGCATTAGAAACCCCGAACGGCATCACAGAATATTCATAATGACCGTAACGTGTCCTAAAAGCCGTCTTCTGAATATCTTCCTCTTTCACCCTAATCTGATGATACCCTAACCTCAAGTCAATCTTACTGAACACACAAGCACCAACCAACTGATCCATCAGATCATCGATTCTTGGAAGAGGATACTTATTCTTAATCGTCACCTTATTCAACTGGCGATAATCAATACACAACCGCATACTTCCATCTTTCTTTTTCACCAATAAAACTGGAGCACCCCAAGGAGAAACGCTTGGCCTTACAAACCTCTTTTCCAACAACTCATTCAACTGCTTCTTTGACTCAACCAACTCAGATGCCGACATTCGATAAGGTGCCATAGAAACAGGTCTAGTACCAGGGACTAGATCTATAGAAAACTCCACCTCTCTCTCTGGCGGCAAATCTGAAATATCCTCGGGAAACACTTCCAGAAATTCACACACAATAGGATACACATCAAGTGAAACTTGACTATCCACAGTCAATGATGCAAACAACCCAAACAACTGAGCTTCATCCGCCAAAAGTCTCTTCAACTCTTTGGTAGATAAGAAACTCGAGTCTTCGTCTTCCTCAAGAGAAGGAAACCTTACCAGCTTATGATAACAATCAATATGAACTCGATTGAATTGCAACCAATTCATTCCCAGAACCACATCTAAACCCTCCAACGGTAAACACACCAAATCCATCTCAAAGTCTTTACCATAAATGGTCAAAGGACAACTTAGACAAACCAAAGAAGTAGTTACTGACCCCATTGCTGGAGTATCAATAACCATTTCACCACCCATCGAAGACAACACAAGATTCAAACGCTTCGCGCACTCAGACGAAATAAACGAATGAGTCGCTCCAGTATCAATAATAGCAACTAAAGGAGTACTATTAATAAAACAAGTACCTCTGATCAGACGGTCTGCACTTGAAGTCTGAGTTCCTGCCAAGGCAAAAACTTTCCCACCAGCTGGAGCTTGCTTTGGTTTCGGACACTTCGTACTAATATGACCAGGTTCACCACAGTTGTAACATTTCACCACATTCCTCTTACAATCAGTTGCGATGTGTCCCAAACCTCCATAATTAGTACACTTCCTCATATCTTTCCTGCACTCAAACTGACGATGCCCCAACTCACCACATTTATAACATCTCAGAGGACCAGACATTCCTCCTCCACTTGACCTTTTCTCAAAATTCCCCCTTTGTTTACCCTTATCAGCTAGTGTTACATACGGACCACCACGGAACTGTTGCTTCCCTTTCCTCTCACTCACACTCTTATAATGAGTAGAACGAGCCTTACTATCCTCCTCATAAATCCTACAACAATCCACCAAATCAGAAAACCTCTGAATCCTTTGATAACCAATTGCCTGCTTTATCTCAGGACGCAATCCGTTCTCAAACTTTACACACTTAGAAAATTCAGCAGTCGCTTCAGCATAATGAGGATAAAACTGCACAAGTTCCACAAACTTAGTAGTATAATCAACAACAAACATATTACCTTGTTTTAACTCCAAGAACTCAATTTCCTTCTTTCCTCTTACATCTTCAGGAAAATACCTCCTCAGAAACTCAATGCTAAACACAACCCAAGTAATCTCCTCCTCTGCAGCTTCCAACACATGACGAGTACTAACCCACCAATCATCAGCTTCTTCCAGTAACATGTGAGTACCCAGTCTCACCTTCTGATCCTCAGCACAATCCATCACCTGGAAAATCCTTTCAATCTCTTTCAGCCAAATCTGAGCACCATCAGGATCATATCTTCCTTTGAAGACAGGCGGTTTGTTCTTCCTGAACTCATCATTACCTGCAGCATTAGGTGCACCCTGCATAGCCTGAGCCATAGCTTGCATAGCAGCAGCCAAAGCAGTGTCATTCCTACCAGCCATATTCTGTTCATTTCCAATAACAACAACTATGGTTAAACAAACAGCTCATCCAAACACCAAGACCGACAAAGACTGACACAACTGACACGGACTGGCTCTAATACCACTAATGTAACACCCCCAATTAAATAAAACAGTAAAAGAAAATTCAAAATTTCATCAGAGTATATTTAGAAATTCACAACATAGACCGAGGGGTCACATCAATTTGAAACAAACACAATAAACCTGCCCATAAAGATATGCAACACTCGTAGGTAGTAATTAAACAGAGGAACTTGGTTCCTACTACCCACAATTCAAATACAGAATAAAGCAGAAAATCTGTACTGAATCTCATATATATATATCATAAAAAGTTTGTCATACATCAAATCATACATGCACAAGCCAAAAGATATATATATACATATACACATCAAACTACAACACGATCCCCCTGACTACCCGGTGCCACATATCAGAGCCGACCGACAAAAGAATGAAGTCCTAAGCTTCACAAAAACACCTGCAGCAACTCTAATCTGCAATGCCTCATAGAGCATTATAAAACAGCAGAAGGGTGAGAAAAACAATCATAATATAATTGCATACAGTTATATATAACACCAAAAACACACATATATCCTGTTCTCACCATAACTCATACCAGTATTCAAACATAAGGCAACACAATGTATAATTCATATTTCCATCACCAAGGTATACCAACCATACACAATACAAGTATCACCCACACATATCCATATATCAATTTATCAATTTTATCCACAATTCCACACATACACAAACCATTAATGATTTATGCAAATGCAAGAGACCGACACAACGACTCTATGCATATGCACATGCGTTACCGACTTCCAATGTTTCTCATCACTAGTTCACTCAGGAACTCTGCTGAAATCATCGCTCTTTACATCACTGTAACTCCCCGTCGGGCATACGATGTTCCCCATCGCTCACACCCCACACGGGCACACGACGTTTATGGATCGCTCACACCCCACACGGGCACACGACCCGATCGCTCACACCCCACATGGGCACACGATCGTCTATAACCATCGCTTTTGGTCCTCTTATTTTTAAGGCGATTCATACCTCTTATTTTTAAGGCTCACGATGTTATAGCAGATTCCCTCTGGAATCCATCCGTCACTCAGGACGTCACAAGAATGCATATCATGATGCTTGGCATACAAGGACTCATGACATTCAAAATGCACACATATATGCAACCATCTCTCTTAACATAAATCATGCTTTGCAATTCAAGCCCAAAATAATGCATTTATACCACACAATAGCACGCAAATCATACCATATCCATATCAACAGCACATTGCATGATACACACCAATTACACACAATTATAACGACAAAAGTCGACAAAACGACACTATTCCAAATTTCTGACATAATTAAATCGGCTAACAATCTCAAAATTATTATAATAAGAACGTACAGCTCAATAGCTACTCAACGATACCAAGAATATTAAAAACAGATAAACGGAACACAAGTTACGGACTAAACAAGAAAATACATCGCGAAAAAACTACATTTTGCAATTTTCCTGACAATACGCGTATTGCCCTGAGCCATACGCGTATTGCCCAGATTCCTCGCCCATTCCATACGCGTATTGCCCAAGGTCATACGCGTATGGGAAGAGACCATTTTTCCCCAAAATTCCCATTAAAATACCAATACGCGTAGTGCCCTACATCATACGGGTATTGCCCTAAATGTTATGCGTACCATACGCAAATGGACAGATGGCCGAGAAATTGAAACTTCCATACGCGTATTGCCCAGTTTTCTTCAATGCCATACGCGTATTGCCTTGACCAATGCGCGTATTGCCTTGAGTGATACGCGTATGGGCAGTGGAAATCCAGAATTTTTTTTCTGCATAATTTTTCTGCGTTTTTCCAACCAAATTCAACCCATTTTCACCTATACACCAGAAAAATTACCAATACAATTCCTAACAACATGTATCTAACATGTATCAATAATAATGGACCTGAAAACATGATTTCTGACACAATTTAATCGATTTCTAATCAATTTAATATAATATGGGTTTTACTATATTTTTCCATTTCAATCCAATAACAATAAAAAACATACATACATAATCATACACAAGCATATAACAATCGAGTTTCGCACCTTTACCTGATTTAATCATGTTTAGAAAAGTCGAGAGATTGATTTCTTGATTTCCAAGTTTTTCTCTCTTTTTCTTCTCTTCTTCTCTTTTCTTTCCCTTTTCCTTCTTCTCTTTTTCTTTCTCTCTATTTTTCTCTCTTTCTATTTTCTATTTTCTAACTTAAGGAAAAATAAGATGAAATGACCAAAATACCCCCACACTCAAATATCTCGCAAACGTTCCCAAAACCTGATGAAATATAATCACGACGAAAAATAACACATTTTCACATAAAAGTCGAAAATAAAATAATATAATAATAAAATAATCAATACGACTCGATTAAATAAAAACTGACAAAACTGTGGCGTTACACTCTTGACCAAGATCAAAGGCCATGATTGTCTTGTCATAACAAAACCCTAATTGGAGGCAGGTGAACTTGTGGCTCAAGTTACTTGTGATGAGAGCCAGTCACACTTGAATTATTTTTGAGTAAGACCTCTAGAATGTAGGTGAGCTCACATGGTTGCATCTGGAGCCTTAACTGTCTTTTTGAACAGGTAACTTCCTTGATTCATGTGTGAATTTGGCTTAGGAGACTTTGCCTTCTTCTTTGTATAAGTCCTGGCTTTTCACTACAAGAAGCAAACTTGCAAAATAAGGTGGTTAGTTAACAATGAGTAAATGATTGAACCTAACATGTCAAATGCAATATGTTATGACATATAAGGGGTTAAATTTGGGGTACAACAACCTTGAAGAAGAAGTCTGAGAAGGACGATTGGTCAAAGGTGCAGATCCATCAAGCAGTACCAAAAGATATGGTAGTGCTTTCCCAAAGAAAAAAGAGCAAGATATTGGTAATATCTCTCTCGGAAAGCAAAGGAGAAGGTATCAACCAGTAGCAGCGGTAACTCCCGCTATCAACCCTGAGCCGGCTTCGACTTATCAACCTCAGGGTGCTTAGAGCCAACCAAGTCAACAACAGTATCAACAAAGGACACAACAGCCTCTTCAGCATGCCCGTCCACAGTACAACAATAACAATCGTACGACACGACCACCAGGGTTTGACCCTATACCGATGTTGTACGCAGAACTATTTCCACTTCTACTGGCCATGGGGCCCCTCCAAACTAGGTCTCCTCTCGCAGTATCGGAAAATCCGCCTTTTTGGTTCAAAACGGATCAAACTTGCCCTTACCATCAAGGAGGATTGGGGCACAACATTGAGAACTATCTCAGCTTCAAGTCTGATGTACAGAAGCTTGTCAGGAACAGGGTCTTATCTTTCAAAGATACTAATCCAAATGTTCAGATGAACCCGTTGCCTCAACATGAGAAGACTGCAGTAAATTTAATAGAGGAAGAATTTAGCCGCAGTTATCAAATTCACGATGTACTCTCACTAGGAAAAAATCTGGTGAGGATGGATTGCAGACAGAGTGGGTACGATCATGTGCCACCTCACAATTATCACCAGTGTTATACCTGCTCAAAGAATAATCAGGGGTGTTCCGTAGTGTAATCAGCTCTACAAGAATAGATGGATCTGGGTTGGATCCAGGACCACCGAATCCGGGAAGTCAACATGGCCCATGCGCATCCCAACATTGTTCAGAACCAAGACGTCCGCACAATGAACGTCAACTTAGTGGTGATGCATTCAAGGAAAAGTCAACATCATAATCTTCCACGGCACGATTACAATACATGTCCGATATCCTCAATAATCAATCAGGGATGCTTTTTTGTACAAGAGGCCCTCTAGCGTCAGATGGATCTCGGATAGATCCAGGACTATCAAGAGAGAAATAACCATCAAGTCAACATGGTTCAAATCTTTGACATACGCTTCATGAATACCAGTCTGGTAGAACTACATGCTAAGCAAGTCAGGCTTGGCTTTCTGGCTTCACTTGATTATCAAAACTGTGATGAGTTTTGTGAGAACGACCAAGGATGTGCACTTGTCCAAAGAACACTTCAACACTTGTTGGACCACTGGTGGCTTCCAATCTACTTGGATAAAGCTACACAACAGATCAGTATGGCAGACAAAAATCCTGATAGACATCAAAGTCAGGATGTCTGCTCGATGGAAACAGATCTAGTAAAGTTGCACTGCATACAAAGAGGACGTGGCCGGGTGCCACCGCATAATTATGAGCACTGTAGAGTTTGCTCAGAGAATAACCAGGGATATTATCTTGTACAGTCAGCTCTTTAAAATCAGTTGGACCAAAAAAAAATTCGACCATGTTCAAGTTCTGGTTCGATCAATGTGATACAAGACCATCTTCCTGATCAAAGCAAAGACTTTGTCATGATCTCTAATCACGACATGGCCAAAGACGTTGCGCCATAATCCCTCTAATCGATGAGTCAAGAGTTCCTCTTAATAGTAGAAAGATTCTCAACCTCGCACCAATTGAGGCTGCCTACGATGGTCAGAAAAATCAAAAGGCTCCTGTGGTTATCTATCTGCCGGGACCAATACCGTACAAATCCGATAAGGCTATCCCTTACAAGTATGGTGCAACAAGAATCGAAAATGGAAAGGAAACTTCATTACCCTCCGTCTTAAACATTGCCGACATCAATCGAGTAACACGGAGCGGCCGGATCTTTAACAGAGGAGTTGGAGAACCCACCAAGGAGAAGGAACCTCAAACAGAAGTTCCCAATCAACCAGTCGGTCAATCTAGTAATCTAGAACTGGCAAAGAACAATGATGAGATGTTGAAGCTCATCCAGAAAAGCGAGTACAACATTGTAGACCAACTGTTGCAAACTCCTTCGAGAATCTTTGTGATATCTCTCTTGCTCAGTTCCGAAGATCACAGGGAGGCTTTGCAGAAAGTCTTGGAGAAAGCTTTCTTAGAACAAGATGGGACGATAAGATTGTTTGACAGCATCATCTCCAACATCACTTTCTGCAACAACTTAGGATTCAGTGATGAAGAGCTGCCGGAAGAAGGCAAAAATCATAACATGGCGCTTAACATTACAGTCAACTTCCAGGACGATGCTCTAGCCAGCGTACTGGTAGACACAGGATAAGCTTTGAGTGTTAGGCCAAAATCAACTCTGATATGACTATCATTTCAAGGAGCCTCGATGAGAGGCAGTGAGGTCATCGTCAAAGCATTTGACGGATCTAGAAAAATAGTTATCGGCGAAGTCGACCTTCCCATAACTATCGGTCCTCACATTTTCCAAGTCACTTTCCAGGTCATGGACATCCGGGCAGCATACAATTGTTTATTAGGAAGACCTTGGATACACGAAGCTGGGCAGTCACTTCGACACTTCACCAGAAGCTGAAGTTCGTCAAAAATGACAAATTAGTCACGGTATGCGGAGAGCAGGCCTAATAGTGAGCAATTTATCATCATTCTCCTATGTAGAACCCAAGGAGGTCGTTGGAACCCAGTTTCAAGCACTATCAGAGAGCAATGAGAATCGATCAGAAAGAGGGACATCGATTTCCTCATATAAGGACGCTCTCGAAGTGATCAAGAGAAATGACGTAAAGGGATGGGGACAGATTGTAATTCCTACGGATAACAAGACAAAGAAAGGTCTTGGTTTCTCCTCAGCCTGTACCCAAACTGCAAAGAAAGATTAAATTTTTCATCCCATTCAAGACTTCTTCCACAGTGAAGGCTTCCTTCACCCAGTGTCTCAAGAAGTACACACCATCAACAAGAGTGACTCCTCTGATACGAACGAGGAGTGGAAATCTTATCTCAACGACAACGGTTACATGTCTCAGGAAGAAACACACATGCCATTCTGTTTTCCCAAACAGAGTCTGAGATATATACCAAGATCAGACGTTAAGATGATATACGGAGATTATGATCCTGAGGGATGTCGTGCTCCGCCAAACTCATTAGAAGACAATCCGATGAAAGACAACTTCGACTATGACTATTATGATCCACTGGATGACTTGCCTATCTGGCAGCCGTACCCAGAAGACCTGGGGAAAAAGAGTCAGCCAAACGATGCTTATCAGCTGAGCAGTATTGAAAAGAATACCTACATCCCCACCAAACCATGGGATCATTACTCAGGACATTCCGAAGATATCCAGCACAACGATGAATCTACAAGGATTGCAGGACAAGAGTTCATCAACTATGCTTTTCCTGAGGTCAACGTTATTGAAAAGGATGACTCATCTACTCCTACAGAAGTATGGGACACCTTAGGACAGCCGAGTGACAAGTACGACTTCTTGGTCAAGTACACCGCTCCTGAAAGCTCTCGCATCAGATACGAGGATATCCAACCAACTGGATGGGGAGATCCTCTTGAGAGTGAAAACATTAAGGAAGATACAATAGAAGAGTTCGTTTATGACAACTCTGCTTGGGAGGAAGACTCCAACGATCCTGCTCCACCAGAAATCAGCGTCATTTCTGAGGAGAAACCAAGAAAGAAGGTACCAGACTTTGTGACTCATCGAGGAGTTCGTCGCCAATGGGTTGTTGTCGATGTCTTGAAATTCGTCCATAAGTCTAAGTAATTGCCATCCTTGTTTTAGCCTTTCACCCTGCCCAGGTGAAACGGATGTTTTTATAGGGCTCACTTTTCTGTAAATGTCCCTCTTCGCTTCGCCCAAAGCGACAGAGTTTTGTTTTATAGGGCTGTAGTTTCAAGAATCGATAAATCATAAATAAATAATGTCATTCTGTAATTTCCGCATTTTTTGTTGTTTTCACTTTTCTTTTTTCAGAAAATGGTAATCCTAAAACAGCCCAAAAATAAATAAAAACAAGCATTTTTCAGAAAATACACTGCACACACTTGCATTCTCTCTATCTCTTCTAAAAAATGAATCACCACGTCATGCAGATTGCTTGTTTTAAACCCCGTTGAAACATATGATCCAATGCCTTCTCCCAACTTTGAATTCCCGGTATTTGAAGCTGAAGAAGAAGAGGATGAAGAAATTCCAGAAGAGATCTCCTGATTACTCAGACAAGAGGAAAGATCTATTGAGCCCCACAAAGAGCCGTTGGAAACGGTCAATTTGGGTTCAGAAGAAGAGAGGAAAGAAGTCAAGATTGGGGCACTGCTCAATCCAGCTGTCAAAGAAAGCTTGATAAAACTTCTCAAAGAATTTCACGATGTATTTGCTTGGTCCTATCAGAACATGCCAAGGTTGGATGCCAGCATTGTGGAACATCATCTACCGTTGAAGTTAGAATGTCTGCCGGTAAAACAAAGGCTGAGACGGACTCACCCGGATATGGCTATCAAAATCAAGGAGGAAGTGCAGAAACAGATTGACGTAGGTTTCCTCGCCACCTCAGAATATCCTCAATGGCTAGCCAACATAGTGCCAGTTCCGAAAAAGAACGAAAAAGTCACAATGTGTGTAGATTACATGGATCTGAACAAAGCCAGTCCAAAGGATGACTTTCCCTTGCCGCACATAGACATGCTGGTTGACAGTACATCAAAGTTCAAAGTCTTCTCCTTCACGGATGGATTCTCGGGCTATAATCAAATCAAAATGGCGCCAGAAGATATGGAGAAAAATTCATTCATCACCCCATAGGGCACCTTTTGTTACAAGGTAATGTAGTTCGGTTTGAAGAACACCGGTGCAACCTATCAAAGGGCCATGATAACTCTGTTTCACGACATGATGCACAAAGAAATCGAAGTGTATGTCGATGATATGATTGTCAAATCTAAAACAGAAGAAAAGCATGTGACACACCTGTCAAAGTTATTCGAGCGTCTGAGAAAATAGAAACTCTACTTGAATCCCAACAAATGCACGTTTGGTGTCCGCTCGGGAAAACGTTTAGGGTTCATCGTCAGCCAGAAAGGAATTGAGGTTGATCCTGACAAAGTCAAGGTCATTCAAGAAATGCCTTCGCCAAAGACTGAGAAACAAGTCCGAGGATTTTTGGGACGTCTGAATTACATTTCCAGATTCATATCCCTCATGACCGCGACATGTGCACCGATTTTCAAGCTCCTCAGAAAGAATCAAAGCTGTGTATGGACAGAAGATTGCCAAAAAGCTTTCGACAATATCAAAGAGTATCTGTTGAACCCACCAATCCTCTCACCTCCAGTAGAGGGAATACCATTGATCATACACCTAATAGTCTTGGAAGACTCTATGGGTTGTGTACTTGGCCAACAAGACTAAACAAAAAGAAAAGAGTCTTCCATCTACTATTTAACCAAGAAATTCACTGACTGTTAAACTCAGTACACTAAGCTTGAGAAAACTTGTTGTGCTCTGGCTTGGGCAGCCAAACGTCTTCGCTAGTACATGATTTGTCACACTACTTGGTTAATCTCCGAAATGGATCCGATCAAGTATGTCTTTGAAAACCTGCTCTTACGGGAAGGATCGCCCATTGGAAGATGCTGTTATCAGAATACTACATCGAGTACCATGCTCAGAAATCCGTCAAAGGGAGTATTTTAGCCGATCATTTGGCTCATCAACCAATTGATGATCAGGAATCAGTCGGATTTGACCTCCCAGACGAAGATGTCATGTATTTGAAAATGAAAGATTGCGATGAACCGCTACCATGTGAAGGGCCAGAACTAGGTTCCCAATGGGGACTAATCTTTGACGGAGCTGTCAACAATTATGGAAATGAAATTGGGGCAATCATCATAACACCTCAGGGTACCCACATTCCTTTCACTGCCAGACTAACATTCAAGTGCACAAACAACGAGGCCGAATACGAAGCTTGTATCATGGGTCTCGAAGAAGCGATTGACTTAAGGATTAAGAACTTGGATGTGTATGGAGACTCGGCCCTGTTTATCAATCATATCAAAGGAGATTGGAACACATACCAATCAGGACTGATTCCTTACAAAGATTACGCAAGAAGGTTGTTGCCATTCTTCAATAGAATAGAGTTTCATCATATCCCTCGTGAGGAAAATCACATGGATGATGCATTAGACACTCTCTCCTCCATGATTAGTGTAGGCCAATGGAACGACATACCTAAGATTGACATAATGCGCCTTGAAAGGCCGGCTTACATCTTCATGATTGAGGCAGTCATAGACGACAAACCTTGGTATCACGATATCAAATGCTTCCATCAGAAACAAGAGTACCCGCTTGGGGAATCCAGAAAAGACAGGAAGACTCTCAGAAGGCTGGCATGCAACTTCTTCCTGAGTGGTGATACACTTTACAAGAGAAACTTCGACATGGTTTTGCTCAGATGCGTAGACAAACTAGAAGCAAACATGCTGATGAAAGATATTCACGAAGGATCCATTGGCACTCATGCCAACGGACACACAATGGTGAGAAAAATTCTAAGAGCACGGTACTATTGGCTGACAATGGAATCTGATTGCTACAAGTACATGAGGAAGTGTCACAAGTGTCAAATATACGCTGCCAAAATCCATGTACCACCAATGTCTCTCAAAGTTCTTTCTTCTCCATTGCCTTTTTCTATATGGGGAATCGACATGATTGGCATGATCGAAATTAAGGCTTCAAACGGACATTGGTTCATCCTGGTTGCCATTCACTACTTCACCAAGTGGGTCGAAGCAGCGCCATACACTAATGTAACCAGACAAATCGTGGTCCGATTTATCAAAAACAATCCCATCTGCCGTTATAGTGTTCCAACCCAGATCATTACTGACAATGGATCTAACTTGAACAACAAGATGATGAAAGAGTTATGCGCTGAGTTTAGGATCTAACACCATAACTCGTCTCCCTATCGACCTAAGATGAACGGAGCGGTAGAAGCGGCTAACAAGAACATCAAGAAGATTATTCAAAAGATGGTTATAACCTACAAAGATTGGCATGAAATGTTACCCTTTGCTCTTCATGGTTATCGCACATCTGTCCACACTTCAACAGGGGCAACCCCTTTCTCTCTAGTATATGGCATGGAAGTAGTGCTTCCCATAGAAGTAGAATGGTGTCAAAGTCGACACGGCGAACTGAACCTAATCGAAGAAAAGTGAATAACGGCTCTATACCATGGTCAGTTGTATCAGCAAAGAATGAAGAAGGCGTTCGACCAAAAGGTTCGACCTCGCATCTTCCGAAAAGGAGACCTCGTGCTTAAGAAGATACAATCATTCCTCACTGATTCCCGGGGCAAATGGACTCCGAATTACGATGGCCCCTATGTGGTCAAAAAAGCCTTCTCAGGCGACGCTTTGAGACTCGCGACCATGGATGGAGAGGAATTTACCTACCCCACGAATGTTGACGTAGTCAAGAAATACTTCGCCTAAATAAAATAATTAAAAAACGTCTCGGTGGATTAAAAACCCGAAAGGGAGGTCCAGGCAAAAATTAGAGACACAAGCAAAAGTCATCCCAATATATTGGAAATCTCAAAGTACAATCCTGGAAAAAATTAGGGATTCATGGCAAGTAACTATGTCCGATAAGGTTAAATCCCCATCGGTAATACCATCCGTCAAAAGACTCAAGTCAAGGTCATCTTCGACAGAAGCTCAGGATGTCCAGAATTCAAAGTTGGTAGAAGGATAACGGTCGTTATGTTTCAATGTAGCCCCTTTCCCTTAAAGATGGCAATTTTTTTTCACTGATGAACATCGAAAGGAACATCGATTGCTTCTCCGAAGATGATTGAACCTTAAAGTGCAGAATCAAAGTACTCCTTCTAAACCAGTGCACCTGAATGAAGGATCAACTATTTCGGATGTGATTTTCCCATATGATATCCCCGGCAGAGTTCTTACCTCTTAAGACCGATTGATGACTTTTCTCCCCCACATGGACTACCTCTCCTAAGCAAGGCAGAATTGCTATTTTGAACCAGTGATACTTTTCATCCCCCACCGTAGCCGGGTATCCAGTCGTGTTCATCTATTAGTCTGTATGTCGCGTCAGTTTTGTTAGCATAAACATACATACATCATGCATAATTGATTCACATTCATAATCATATTGCATCACTATCGCTCCGGTCAGTCTTATCCCCAAGTGATAACATCCTCCCGCCAATAAGGTTGTCGGTTCTTTCCTCGTCAGGAAACGTATCGTCTAAAGCAATCTCTCCCCAGTTTATTTATGGATTGGAGACGGTCCTCGACCACTTTGATAACTTGAACCTCTGAAAGGCAAGAAGACATTCGATAAACGTCACTCTTCACCATTTAAGATGATATTTTTGCTTTCTCGGATTAAGGAAAATCCCTAGAGAAAGCCTCTCAACCGAAGACTCTCGGTAATACATCAATTTTTCTCCCAAGAAATTCGATGTTAATGAAGTCATCAGCATCTCAAAATTGGATTACATCACATGGCATTTCTCCGAAAAGATCTCGAAGAAAAGTATGATGTAATATCCCCGAGCAAAGAGCGGTCTCTCAAGAGACTCGTTTTCCCCCAGTAGAGTCAATAAATGGCATCTCCAACAGAGAAGTTTGCACACCTCTACAACTCAGACAAATGGGTCCCCCCAGCAAGTCTGACCTCAACTTTTTTCCCATCAAATGGCGTCTCCCCAGTAGAAAACTCGGCGAGAAGTTTGATGAAAACTGCTACACATAGCGTCCCTTGTCAAGGAAGAAACTCGACAAGAAGAAACTTAGACCAGTTCAGTGGCTGAAGACGGATTGAGGGGAAGTTTATTTCAAAAAAACTAAGACCAGTTCCGTGGTTGAAGACCAGGATCGAGGGGAAGTTTATCAAGAAACTGAGACTAGTTCCGTGGCTGAAGACCAGGATCGAGGGGAAGTTTATTTCAAAAAAAACTAAGACCAGTTTCATGGCTGAAGACCAGGATCGAGGGGAAGTTTATTTAAAAAAAAACTAAGACCAGTTCCGTGGCTAAAAACCATGATCAAGGGGATGTTTTACCCTTTTCTAAATGACATTGCTTAGCAAAAGAAGATGGATGAGCAAACCGCTAACATTCATAACCACTGTCAAAATTTCAGGTATTCCGATATTTAATCCTCTTGCACCCTGAATGTCCGAATATCTTCGCCATTCACACCTTCGAGTCCAAGAAGATTAAATAGGGGCATCTGTCATACCCCAAATTTTGACCACCAAGATTTCCCATCATTGTGCAAATCATTGCCACAATATGGATGTACTTCCTTGCCTCATCAATTTCCTCAAGGATTGTTGAGCTTTCACTACTACCAAGAATTAGGGTTTGGGCCCTCTCTGAGCATTTGGGCAAAAGATCAATCAAGAAATGACATGATCTTTAACTTATCTAACCTCTCAAACACCCATAAGGGATTAAGAGGACTCCCACATCAAGAATCAGGCACAGGAGTGCAACATTCCAAGTGGATCAAGCCTCGAGATCACCAGTGTCACCAACTTAGGGTTTTGGTCGACCAAGGCCTCCAGATGAAAATTTTCTTCTGGGCATAAGCCAATGCTTCAAATCACAACCCAAGATACTCCAAGGGATCTCATGGACCCAATCATCAAGTCAATTTAGCCTCAGGGGATGCATTCATAAAAAAATCAGGAGTTAGGGTTTCTTGACCTAATTCACCCCTAAGTTGACTTTTGAGGCAAGGCATGAACCAAGAACTCAAGACATGATTTGAGGGCCTCAAATACACTACATTGATCCATTTACAACAATGGATTGATCCAAGAAGCTTGATTCACAAGTTTCAATCTCATCTGGACCACAATTAGGGTTTTAAAGAAAAAGTCAACTGTATCTTTGACTTGTGACCAAGACATGCTCCCAAACCTTGGTACATGATTCAAGACACCCTAAAAACACCTATGGAATCCAACCTTTAAGTTTGAATTGGGTCAAAAAACTTGATTGCACAAAGAATCACACAGTTTGGATTTCATCTGACAAAAAGTCAACTGTGCACAAAATCAAGTTTGACTTTTTGGATTTTTTCACAAATATGGTTCCCCTAAGTAAAAAACAATGTTAATTTATGGTATTGATCATTATTCATCAAGAAAAATCAAGAAAAGTGAGGTTTCTTGCAAAAGGGGCAACCTTGAGAAACCAAATTTTTCCTAAGTTATGGAACCAAAGTGGTTTTTACCCAACTTTGCAAGGTCATAACTCTTAAACCACAAGGCCTTTTTCTCCCATTCAAAGCTCAAATGAGAGTCCATCTGACATACTTCAAATATGTCAACTACAAGAGATTCCAAATCCCCATGAATTTTGAGTTATGGATTGATCAAAATCACAAAAAGTGAAAATGGCCACTTTGATCCAAATCCCAATGAATTTTCAATAAGTCAGAATCTGTCTTACTTTTTCCAAAATGTAGAGGCACTTTTTACTTTGATCCAAGCAGAACCACGACCAACTTTGAACATCAAAGTTGAAGTATGCCATGGGGGCTTTCCAACAAGTACCAGATCATCTCCAAATTCAATTTGAGTAGGGAGTTCCAACCCTTGGAACATGGCATCAAAGACTGATTTTGTTCAAGGAAGATTATAGGTCATTTGCTCGATTTGGCCCAATCAGATAATTATAAGCCTTGTCATCCATTGGGACACCTCAAGGGATAAAATCAAAGAGGAATGATCTGATCCACAAGCCTCCCAAGTCCAAGGAACTACATGTAGCCATAAATGCCCTAAAAAGGCTAAAAAGCTCAAAGACTCCAATTTTGTTTCAAAGCATTCAATGGATACATCAAGGGGGCATGGACTAAAGCAAACCTAACTGAATGAGTCAAGATTCAGCTCTGAACCAAAGGACCATAGGCATGTGCCCTAACCTCAAGTCAATGGCTAGAGGAGACTAAAGATGCCTTTTGATCAACATTGGCCAAAGGGCTGTCCAAGCTGCCATTCACTATTCCTTGCAAAATAAACAGGCTCTACTATAAATAGAGCTCATTTGTGGCCAGTTTGAGTACACCAAAGCACTACAACACTTGCTTTCCTCAAAATCTCTTTATTTATGTAGAAATGCCTTCTTTTGCAAGTCGTCTCTGAGTTTTCGAGTTAGAGAGCAATTCCACCACAGCTCATGATCCAAACACATCCAATGTATCATATATAAGTTGTTCAAACACTCATCCTTGATCTGAAACACCAAAATCAGAAAGTCAACCTCCAAAACCTCAATTTTTTACTTTTTTGCATTTTTCAAGCCATGTCTTGATTCAGTCACTTTCAAAACCAAAGAAAGCCTCAAACACACTCCAAATATCATCCTTAAACTGTCCTAAATGGTTTCCCTCATCTGGAATATCATTTGAGTGAGTTACCATTTTGGTCACTTTTGCAAGAAAGAGCCAATTCTTGTTCTTGAGGATTCCAGCTGATTTTGATCATCCTAAAAGCTTCTAAGGGATCAATCAAGAGTGTCTAAAGCATTAGATTACTTCTGGAACAAGGATCTTGACAAATAGCACAAGGAGCTTCAAGAGGTAAGTGCATCACAACTTGAACTCTCTAAATCATGCATTGCTTTGATGTCCATTGATCATGGACATCTCATACATATCATATGTGTTGTGTTTGAACCAATTTGCCATACTATTGTTGCCTGTATAATAAGATAACATAGAACATGCAAATCTAGGCCTATTTTGAAACCACTATCGGGTTTTAAAATAGGGACATCTTTAGAAAAATCTAAAAGCACCATTGGGTTCCTCATGGAATTCTTGTCAGGATACACCTAAATTTTGTTCAAATCCATGGAGAATTGAGGAAGTTAGAGCCTTCATGCAAATCCACAAAAACTTGGCTTTTTGCCTTGGCCAGGCCTAAAAACCAAGTCACTCTCATATATTCATGGGGTAGTTTTGATACACGGATGTATCACCACCTCAGTGGTAGCACACATGTGTGTTGGTTGGGAGGTCGTGGGTTCAAGACCCACCCAGACCATTTTGCAATTTTCCCCCATTTTTGCTATTTTTCACATTTTTTATGGTTTTTATTAATTAATTCCAAAATTAATTTCTCTCTCAATTTTAATTATTTTTTATTGGTTCTTTTTTTGAAAATTCAAAAAAAATGTTAAAATATTTTATTCTACAAAAATCTCACAAAAAATATTATTTATTTCATGTATTTGGTATTTCTGTAAAGAATTATATTTTTATTTGTTTTTAAGCATTTAAAAATATTTCTTTCTCTTGATTTTGCAAATTCAAATGATTTTCAAATCATTCTATGAATAAAACATGATTTTTCAAACATTAATCCAAGATCACAACTTGTTTTTCACAAATGTTTGATAATTTTGACCATTTTAATTGAATTTTTATTCAATTAAAATGCATTTTTAAATCAAATTAGGGTTTTTGCTTATTTTCACCCTCACAAATCATTTTTTTAAAAACTCGTTGGGCCTCTAATAGAGTGTAAGACCCAATCCTTGTTGTACATAAACCTTTTTGGGCCTCAGTCATTGTATAAATCCCATTGTGTTTTCTAAGACTGCGGTGCGATCGTCACCCTTTAAACAAAAATTATTTGGGCCTCTCCCTGAGTTGTAAGCCCCATTTTCTTTTCTTTTAAATCACTTTGGGCCTCTTGATAGAGTTTAAGTCCCATCGCTTTGTAAATAAACCGTTTTTGGGCCTCAGACATCGTTTAAGTCTCGATACGATTTCAAAAATCTCGGCACGATCTCCGTTTTCAAACAAAATCATCTGGGCCTACCCTTATGTTGTAAGTCCTATTTCTTTTCTTTTTCAAACACTTCGGGCCTCTTAATAGAGTGTAAGACCCATCTCTTTGTACAGAAAACCTTTTTGGGCCTCAGTCGTTGTATAAGTCCCGATATAATTTTCAGATCAACGGTACGATTACTGTTTTTCATCTGGGCCTCTCCTTGGGTATAAGCCCCAATCTTCTTTTCAAAACAACTTTCCCTTTTAATTTAGGTTTAAATTCATAGTTGTTATCAAAACTTTCTTTAATTTCTTGAACAACTAACCATACAATTGTTAGAATGGAAGCTTGCTCACCTATAAGTTTTATCAGCTTTCTTTTACATATTTGTATATATATTTGTTTGTAATGCTGGAAGCTTGCTCACCTGTAAGTCCTCCTACCCTCTTTTACAAACAGTATATATTTCATCTGTATATATATGCCTGTATATCTTGCTTAGATTTTTCTCCGACAATTAGGTCTAGGATTAGATAAAGCCAGTGGTCACTCTTTCAACACAGTCAAAACTAGTTTCCCATAGGAATTTCCAGAAACAGTCTTGCCTCCTCTTGGGCTTATACAATATGGAACAGAGAAAGGCATTATTCCCGGTGAAACTTTTCTCAAGACTGTCACTACTAGAAATTTGTCAAAGAAATTCATTTCCCCTAGAGAGGATTAATTCCCAGTGAAACCTCTCTTGAATTTCTTCAAACCCTAGAACTGTTCACTAAAGAAAAGATTATTCCCGGTGAAACTTTTCTTGAACTTTTCTTAAGTTTGGACCCATAGGCTTCCTAAAAGCATCCCTAGCCTCCTCTTGGACTTTGTACAAGGACCCTCATACTTCATAGAAGTTCTCATGCCTCCTCTTGGGCTTAGTACAAGGACCCAAAGACCTCTTACAGGTGTAGGACAGAACCTAGTCATCCTTTGTTAGAGCAGTCTTTCCAAAGAGTCAAAACATCAAACCAATTTAGGGTTGATTCTCATCCCTTAAAACACCAGGCTCCTCTTGGGCATCATACAAAGATAAACCTTTTAATTCCAGTAGACTTGGATAGTCTCATCTCCTTTTGGATTTAAAAAAAACCCTCAAGTTTCCCAAAAGTGCAGGATAAACCCTGATCATCTCATTAATCACCAGCAGAGTTAAAACCTCCATAGGTTTCAAAACTAAATCTCTAAAATCCTCACTTAGAATTTCCCCAACTAGGGTCAAATCACTATCACTAAACCTTTATCAGAACCTCAAGGTATCTGATATTTCAACTTTTCTGTAATCCTCAGCAAGAGTTGATTCCTCAATCTGGACCTGCTTTTGGATTTCAATAGTCCTTAGCGGGAGTTAGCCTCCTCTTAGGCTTTGTATAAAGATCTTTCCTCACTCTCTTGTTGAGTCAGTTTCTTTTCAGCCTCAATCTTGGGTTGTGTACAGACACCCACATAAACACTCTCTAGCTGAGTCAGTCAAATATCTTTTAGCCTCAATCTTGGGCTTTGTACAAGACACATATAACATCTCCCTAAGCAGAGTCAATTCTCTTTCCAGCCTCAATCTTGGGCTTTGTACAAGATAAATCATACTCTCCAGTAGAGTCAAAAAACCCTCTTTTAGCCTCAATCTTGGGCTTTGTACAAGACAGATAAAACCTCTCACCAGTAGAGTCAGTTTCCCATTTTAGCCTCAATCTTGGGCTTTGTACAAGACAGACAAAATATTACCCCTGAAAAGTCAATTTCCAGACTCCTCTTAGGCTTTGTATAATGATATCCCCAAAAAAGTCAGTCTCTTTTTAGCCTCAATCTTGGGCTTTGTACAAGACACGTATGGAATCTCCCTAGTGGAGTCAATTCTCTTTCAGCCTCAATCTTGGGCTTTATACAAGATAGATAATAATCTCCCCAGTGGAGTCAATCAAACTTTTAGATTCAACCTTGGGCTTTGATCAAGGCACACAAAAATCAACATTCCCTTCAGAGGAAATAAAAATCTCTCTGTAGGAAGACATTTCTCTGTACAATCACACATCAAAATAGAAAATCAAACAAACCTTAATCCCAGATAACTGCTGTAAGTGGCACACTTGTTAATTCTAAAATCCAAGTTGTGGTCCCTCTTTATCCTAGTAAAAAACCTTCTTTCATCTAATTGCTGTAAGTGGCAAGCCTCTGGATTATTTACATCCAAGCCAATGTCCCTCTCTTAGCATGAAAGACTCCTAAGGAAAAATGGAATTACTCTACACTGAGTTAAAGTTTCCTCCTTCAGGACAAATCCCTCATAAAGGAAATTATGGAATTACTGGATACACATATCCCAGTTAAAGTAATTCTCCTTTATAATCAGTCTCCTAACTGTTGTGATAAACAGACGAGATATCTCCCTTAGAGATGACAAATTCTCTCTCAGTCAAACCTTTTAGCTTCAATCTTGGGATTTAAACAAGACACAAATACTCAACCCTTTAGCTTTAATCTTGGGCTTCGAACAAGACACCAAACATCTTTTCCTCCCATAGAATAGAAGGAACTATGATTGCTCTTATTTCCCTGTATTATTTAAATGGGGAATACGTAGGCATAAGATTGCGAAATCTTAGCGAGCACACCAATAAAAAACATTAGGTCCAGTACCTTCACACACTAATCAAATACCTTAAGTCCAGTACCTTACTGTCATACCCCAAATTTTGACCACCAAGATTTCCCATCATTGTTCAAATCATCACCAAAATATGGATGTACTTTCATGCCTCATCAATCCCCTCAAAGAGGATTGAGCATTCACTACAATCAAGAATTAGGGCTTTGAGCCCTCTCAGAGAACTTAGACAAAAGATCAATCAAGAATTGACATGATCTTCAACTTGTCTAGCCTCTTAAACACCCACAAAGGATCAAGAGGACTCCCACATCAAAAATCAAGTACAAAGTTGCAACATTCCAAGTGGATCAAGTCTCAAGATCGCCTGTGTCCCCAAATTAGGGTTTGGTCGACCAGGGTCCCCAGATGAAAATTTCCATCTGGGCATGAGCAAATGCCTCAATGTATGGTCCAAAAAGCTCAAAAGGATCTCAAGAGCCCATCCACAATGGCAAAATCACCTTGAAGGTCCATCTATAAAAAAATCAGGAATTAGGGTTTTGACCTAATTCATCCCTTGAGTTAACTTGTGAAGTGAGGCATGAATTAAAGCTTCAAAATGAGCTTCAAAGACCTCAAATACATCATATTGACATGTTTTCAAGATTTTATAGACTCAAAGAGCTTAAATCCTAAGCCACAAGAACTCAAAACCATCTGATCACAAATTAGGGTTTCTGATGGAAAAAGTCAACCCTATCCTTGACTGTTGGCCTACCCTTGATCTCAAACCTTGGGGAGGGGTCCAAGACATTCCTAAATACCCTTGGAAGCCATCCATGAAGTTTAATTAAGCCCAAGGATTGATTTCACAAAAGGATCACAAATTCAAATTTTCATCTAATGAAAAAGTCAACTGTACAAAAGTCCAAGTTTGACTTTTTGAATTTTTGGTCAACCAAGGTTCCTTAACCCTAGAAAATGTTAATATGTGATTTGAATCATCATTCATCAATAAAAATCAAAGAAAGTGAGTTAACTTGCTAAAGGGGTAACCATAAAAAACTTAGAATTTTTTCTAAGTTATGGAACAAAGTGGCTAGGGTACCAACTTTGCAAGGCCATATCTCCCAAACCCTAAGGCCTTTTTCTCCCATTCAAAGCTCAGATGGAAGCCATCATTACATACTTCAAAAGTGTCAACTACAAGAATTTCCAATTCTTCATGGATTTTGAGTTATGGTTGGATCAAAATGACAAAAACTTGGAATTTACCACTTTTCCAACACTTAAACAAAATTCTGTCTAAGTCAGAAAAACAAGTGACACACCAAAACTTGGAGGGCTGTTTCACATAGTTCTAGGCTGAATCAGTTTAATATGTAAACATCAAAGTTGTTGTGCATATTGCCTACAATCCAAGGAACTCATTGGCATGAAACAACTCAGCTTGAGCCAAGAGTTATGGCTGCTACAAGACACCATGGCACAACTGTCTTGAAAAATCAGCTTGTGTAATTTCTTGCCATACACAATTTTGAGCCAAAAAGCAATGATCACTATGCCACATTTATCCAATCTAATCCTAGTGCATCTGATCCAACCTTCAAACTTGGACTGAAATGCCAAGAGCTTATCCATGAGAATTGATGAGTTTTTGGCATATATCCCTTGAATTCAAAGGGAATTAATGTGGAATAATGCACATTCAAGATTATCACTCTCCTTAGTCAAGTTCTCTGATTAAACAATAATTAAAAGGATTGAAGAATGTGATTTCAGTCAAGGCATAGCTGATTTATTGGGGACAGCTATTGCACCTAGTGCAAGAGGCATTTATGCCAAGCCAAGACCATTGAACCATACCCTTATCCTCTGAGCTTCAAGAGAACCACTTCAACACAACTTCTCTACTATAAATAGAGGTCCTAACTGATCATTCAAACTATACCAAAGCTCATTACAACAAGGTTTTCTCTCTTTCACTCCCTAGGCATAAAAACTTCATTTCTTGAGAGGTTACTATCGGGTTTTGAGTTGGAGATCAATACCACTCAAACCATTGATTCAGACACATCACATATAACATATAGAGGGTGTCTGAACACTCACCTCCCTTCTGTAACATCAAAATCACCAAATGGCCATCCAATTCCACAAAACTCATGACTTGCTGCAGAAGGAATCAGGTTGATCAATCTAAAGGGCTCTCAATCACTCCAAGAATTCAAACACTTTCCTTAGGGTACAAGGAAGCTGCCCAAAGCATTAGAACTCAACTGTAACACCTCCATCATCAAATTCGATTCACACCTGCAGAGGTAAGCCTCAAACTGTCAAACTCATTGAATCATGCTCATAAATATATTTTGTGATTACCATTGTGTTTCTAAATTTTTGTAGATCATTTACCCTCAATCAAATGTTGTTTACAGTTCGTATATAGGATTTCATTGAGTTCATTCCAATTTTAGGGTTCATCAGGTTTTGTCAGATTATGTTTTGATTCACTCAATTTCAATAAAATTGAGTATTGCCATTGTGTTCCTTGTCTCAAAACGCATGATTTTCATATTTGGATCATGAGGAATGGTTGAGAAACGAGTGAGATAGGAGGCTTCACATATTTGAGCTTGAGGATGAAGATGGCCATTGCGCCATTCTTCAGAAATTCATCTTCTTTTACTATATATTTATCACTTGCCATGTTATAAATGAATTGGCATTGCGCCCTAGTGGAAACACTAGTATGTTTGTGTGTGTGAGCGAGTGAGAGGTCTGGGGTTCGAATCCCCCTTGCCCCAAACCTTTTGGTATTTTTTTTCAATCATTTTCAAAGGCATTTTACACATATTATTATCCCTTGCCATTCTCTATCAGCCCACGCAAGTGGCTCAGTTGGCAAAATTTTGAATTATCCTCCCCCAGGGCGTGAGTTCAAACTTTGGGGGGACCATTTCTAATTTTTTACCACTTAATTTTATCTTTTTTTCACCAATCTTTTAATAACTTTGAAAATTAATTTCTCATTCATTTTTCATCATTTTTGATTGGTTCTTTTTGCAAAAATTCACAAAATTGATAAAGTATTTTATTCTACAAAAATCTCACAAAAAAAATTTTGTTTGTCCATATTTAATATTTTTTATAAAGAACTTATTTTATTTGTTTTAAACATTTGAAAATATTTCTTTCCTCTTGATCTTTTCAAGACCAAATGAGTTTTAAATCATCTTGTGATTAAAACCTCATTTTTCAAACCTTAACCAAAAATCACAAGTAGTTTATTTAAACTTATTTGGTATTTTTATCATTTTATTAATTTTCTTTAAAGAATTACTTTTAAAAGAAAATGAAATTAGGGTTTCTTTGATTTTTGATCATTATTAAACATTTTAAACACTTTGGGCCTCTAATAGAGTGTAAGACCCAACCCTCTTTTATACATAAAATAATTTTGGGCCTCAGTCGTTGTATAAGTCCCGATGCAATTTTCAAAACAACGGTGTGATCACTGTTTTTTTCCATGGGCCTCTCCTTGAGTTGTAAGCCTCATCTCTGGTACAAAAATAAACTTTGGGCCTCTAATAGAGTGTAAGACCTAACCCCCTTTGTACACAAATAATTTTGGGCCTCAGTCATTATATAAGTCCCACTGTGTTTTAGAAAATCTCGGCGCGATCGCCATTTCAAAACAAAATCAACTAGGCCCACCCTTGTGTTGTAAGTCCCATTTCTTTTCTTTTTCAAATCTTTGGGCCTCTCCTTGAGTTGTAAGACCCATCCCTTTGTACAAAAAATCTCTTTGGGCCCCAGTCATTGTATAAGTCCCATTACAGTTTATAAAACAACGGTGAGATTACTGTTTTTCATCTGGGCCTCTCCTTGAGTATATGCCCCAACAATCTTTTCAAAAACAACTTCTCTTTTGATTTAAATTCAAATATACAGTTGTTATTAAAACTTTCTTTAATTTCTTGAACAACTAACAATACAGCTATGGAAGCTTGCTCACCTGTAAGTTTTTACCAACTTTACTTTACATGCTTTTATATATATAATTGTATTGTGGGAAGCTTGCTCACCTGTAAGTCCTTCTTTCATATCCTTTCAAATACTTGTCATATATTAACTGTATATATACTAGTATAGCCGCTTAGAGTTTTCGCTGGCAACTAAGTCTAGAACTAGATAAAGCCAGTTGGTCACTCTTTAATACAGTCAAAACTAGATCCCCATAGGATTTCCAGATACAATCTTGCATTCTCTTGGGCTTAAACAATATGGAACAAAGAGAAAGGTGTCACACCTTAATTTTTGACCCTAAGATCCCCGTTTTGCCCGTTCGCATAACATGTTAGGTCGATCATTCGTGCATAGCTAACCACTTTATCTAGATTTTGCTTGTTTGTTTCATTTGTGAACACAGGTACTACTGTGGAAGATTCAAGATCTTAAAGGTTGTGCTGTGTGTGTTTGTAGAGGTTCCATGGTCCTTGCAAGAAGCGTGTGGATCCCTGAGAGATTGTGCCCGCCCCTTTTTGACCCCCAAACCACTACCAAGCCTTTTCTCCCTCCAGATTCCTCAGTTTTCCCCCCGGAATACTAGATCGTTGCACCCTTTGATATGGAATTTGGTACCTTAAGGCTGGTCACTGGTTGTGTGGCAAGGTTATACTGCAAGATGGTGTTTTCCCCTCTTTGTCAGCTCCTCAAGAATTAAGAATTGTGTTTGCTTGATGATGTCGTGTTCTTAAGTAATGAAGGTTCAATTTAGAAGGAAGTAGACATTTGGAACCCAAAGTACAGGTTCAAGGCTTCAATTTAATTATTCAAGAATTCAAACTAAATTCGAAGAGATTGCACATATCTGTTCTCACGTGAATAAGTTCAAGTTCATCATTCACCAATTTAAGATCACCGAGGTAAAATGCGTCCTTATGGTCGAAACTCATGCTTATGGTATATGGAATACAAGTCACAAATGATGAAGTCAAGATCCTTCAAGCGGATCATGTGGATCGTATTTTGATTTACAAGAGTCATTATGGCCAAACGTGGAAGATGATGTTTGATTAATTAACTTGTTGGTAGTTTTTCTTCCGTATATTAAGTTACATTCAAGAGATTCAAACTAATGATTAAAGTTTGTTAAAACACAAATTTGAAGAAGTTTTGCTTGGGATCAAACCATACGAAACCATCAAGGCTCACACTTTCACATGCTCCATTACAATTCCTACAAAAACCATTTGCCAATGTTAAATTCAATTGGTTCATAATTAGAAGATAAGGAATAGATGTTTTGGTACAAAGGTTCACAAAAAAAAACCGTTCAAAAGTTAAGGATGCAATTTCTAATATATTTTGCATCCAAACTTACATCTTAAGGTTCTAAATTTCCAAAGCCACCACAAAGGGGATAAATCCTAAAATTTATGTCATTATGAATTTCTAAAATGGAATTAAGATTGCAAGCAAAGCATTCATGATCTTGACAAGGAGACTTTTGCGTTCAAGCCTGTTTTAAGAATTACAAGAATTTACCATAACCCACCAAAACAATGAGGAACGTAAGCAAATTGCAAATTTCAAAGTATGAGACTCCAATTCAAATATGCAAAGTACAAATCACAAATCTGCTGCAAAATTGCTTTTACAAAGTACTTCCAGGTGAAAATCATAAAGCAAGCAATTGAAACATATGATGAGGAACTAAGGCAATGCTTCTTGTCCCATATTTGGAACTCTAGTGGCATTTTCAATGGTTTTCACGTTGAGCTGGGAGCAGTACCAATTATGGCAGTCATGGATTATCCTCTAGAGCCATCATCAATTACTTCCAGCATGGCTGACATTCTTAATGATCCATCGTTCGTAAGTTTCTTTAGTGCAGCTTTAGTTATTGGAAATACTTCAAATGCTCCAATCACCGGACAACACCAGCCTGCAACCATATGACAAGAACATCAATTTGATGTCAAATTAAAGTTGTGCATCTAATACCAATACCACATAGCAGCCAATATTATTCCAACTGCCGTCAAGGATTCATTAAGCAGACTCTACATGCCTGAACCGGAAGTGAGATAAGTTGTTTTTCAAACACATAACGTAAGTGTAGCATGAGTTCTAGAGAGATTCAAATTGCCAATAATTCCAAAAGACAAAGTTTGAAACTCATGAATTCAGAATCATAGTACAATTCACTAACAGTGAATCATGAAGTTGTGAATTGCAAATAACACTCGCAGGTGAAGCTTAGATTCCTAGCATGTGATCCGTCCTTAACTAAAATCCACCAGACCCTACATGATGGAACTCGTGTGCTAAAAAAATCCAAATACCTAATCTTACTTTGGTCAATCCCCGTCTTATTTGTTCATCCAATTTACAACAGTGTTTCGCAAATGTTACGAGAGTGTACCTGAGCATACATGGATAGAATCTCCTTGGCTGGTCTCTAAACAGATTAGTATACCTTCAAATAACAAGGTTTCTTCACACGTGTTTAATTTGGAGGCAACAATTTGAAGACTTTTACTGGAGAAGTTGCGATGACTTGGAATGATTTGCGACGTGTTTAGTGTCATTTCCACTGGCATCTGCAGTTACCCAAAAAATGAGGAAAGAATCAAGATAGGGATAGAAAGAGATCACTAAAATTGGACATGATCAACCAAGAATCCTTTCATTCTGACCTTAGCTACTCGCTCCAAATTTTGGAGACTTGACTAGGATTTTGGAAGTAGGATTAGCTTTACATTGATCCTCAAAACCAGAATTTTAGAACCTGCACGAAATCAAAAATGTCACACTCATCCTTGAAGTTCAAAGACACATGGATAATAGGTCAAAAGCATATATGCATCGGTCACAAGGTGTTTTAAATTTAACTGAAAGGTCAAACCACGGTTCAATAAGGTATCCAACAATACATAAAAAAAGAAAGTGTTTCAAAGTTACCAACTATGAAATCGAAGTTTACGTTGCAAGAGTCCTTACAGCCAAACATTTCCAAATCCACCTCAACCAACTGTCGGTTGCTGGCATAAATAACTCATGGAGTTCCAAGCTTGCAGACATAGTCCCCACCCTCCATATCTCAAGACAGTACGACAGTCTTTAATCCAGGATTCCTCATCAAGCATGAACGCCAAACACATGAAAAAGAAAAGGAAAAGTTAATTCGATATGGTAAATGGCAAAATTAATAGAATCAAAAGTTGCAAGTTAGAAACCATTTGGAAATCAAAATCAACGTTGGTTCAGAATCTTTTCCTCATAAAATTTTCGTCCAACAATGGCAAGTTTTGGCACCATTTCAAATGTCATCAATGTGCTATTTTTCATCCTTGGTTATTACCGTTAAAATAAAGCAAAAACAATCGCAATCAGTCATTCACCAAATCACAAAAATAAGTAATCATCCAAACTTTCCAAATCGGTTTCAACACAATCAAACCAAGTTGGTAAGTTTTCAAAATAATTCCAAATCAGATCCAGACAGGCCCACAACCAAGAAGGAAACACCATTCAATACACAATTAGAATCAATATCAACCTCAGGGTATATAAGAGGCACTTGTGACATTTGAAAGGACGCCAAAAAAACCTACCCTAAAGGAGACGAAAAAACAGAGTGAGAGAGAGAGACAGAGACAGAGAGAGAGAGAGAGAGAGATTCATCATCACCAATCCTTTAAGTCAATTACAAGCATCAAACTCTAATCCCAATCACAACGCAGAGACACTTTCACCAGAAAATCATCAAAATCATCACACTCAAAAGAATCAGATACGAAAAACTTCATTTTAGCACCAAATCAGAAATCCGAATAACACATACACACATACGAAAGGATCAAGGACGTTACCCGTTGAAGCAAACACAACGCACACAGCTCGAGAAATCAAAGGAGTAAGTACTCGGTCGAGGTGGATCAAAGATTAATGAGCACGTTCCCTTTTACTTTTTTTCCATCTTTGTTATCACATGTAATATGTAAATCATGAAATCATAGTGAAATTGGGGTATCGGGCTTGTTGGGGTTGGGGTTTTTGATTCGCATTGTTTGATTGATCGGGAGAGACAAGAGGGTGGCGACGAAGAGATTTAGGGTTTCAAACCCTATCTCTTTTGAGAGAAGAAAGAATGACGAGAGAGAGTGAGAGATGAGAGTCCGTGTGTGATTTGTTTTCTTCTTTTGTTTGTCGAATAATCATGTGCACTCACGCCCACACACATGCACCGTGCACTCACCCTTTTCGTCCTTTGGATCACACGTGTGCGTATCAAACGGTTGAGGTTTGAGGGTCTATGGTAGACCCTCCCTCCTGGCACACATAGGATCCCTCTGTTTAATTAACGTATTCATCTTTTAATTTAACTTTTTAGTAAATTCAAAATTCTTTCTTTTAATTGGAATTGGTTTTTAATATAATTATTTCTCTAAAAGTGATAAACTTTTTAAATAACCCTTTAATAATATAACCTTTTTTATATTCCCAAATATTACTTTTAGTAAAATAATTAAATTAATTAAAACTTTTGTTAGCTTTTTCCTTTTAAAAATCCTTTTTAAAAAAATATATATTAAAATAAAATCTTTTCTAATTAATAACTTTTGTTTATTTACTTTTTTTTAATATAACTTTAAAATTAAATAAGAATAAACACTTTTTGTTTTTTTAAATATTAAAATTAAACCCTTTGCTAAATTAATAATTTTTTCTCTAATTAACTTTTAGCTTGACTTTAAAACTAAATATTAAAGCTTTTTTAGATTATTAAAACCTTTTATAAATAAAAACCTTTAACTTTTTATTAATATTAATCTTTAACATAATTCTAAAATAAAATAATCTTAATTAATCCCTCGCACTTAAGTGTACGTATGAGTGCTTATTTAGTATGTTTGTATGCTTACCTC
Source organism: Lathyrus tuberosus (assembly GCA_022829125.1). Lineage (NCBI taxonomy): Eukaryota > Viridiplantae > Streptophyta > Magnoliopsida > Fabales > Fabaceae > Lathyrus > Lathyrus tuberosus. The sequence continues at coordinate 5,787,344 of JALAZF010000032.1, forward strand.
TGTCTACATGTATGCTTTTTATTATTATTCTCAAAACCTTTTCAAAATGTAAAAATCTCAATCCAACGTCGAGTCCCTTTTATACCCATATAAGTCGATTGCCTTTGGGCATCGCATTCGACCTTTGGTCACCATACACTATACTAGCTCACATTCGCTAGTGCGCACATTTAATCTAAGTTAATAGTCCCCTTTAACTCCAATGGAAAGGTACATTAATATTGACTCAAATGTCATAGGACTAACTCTTAGAACCCTTGGCCTTAGGATTTGGAGTCTTCGTACTCCATGTCTCTCTATAGACACTTAGAATCTTAGCCTTATGATTGAAGTATTCCGTACTCAAAGTAAATGTTTCTCCATGAACATTTGCAAGCCTACCCCTCTTAAACCAACTTACAACTTTAGAGTCACCACACTCTATGTAAGGTCTTACCCAAGACTTTACCTCCCCTTGGAACCTTGACCCCGTCAAGAAGTTCCTCTTCTCAGAACTACACATTACTCAGATTCCGTTCCCCTTGGGATACGTAGGCATAAGGTGTGATACCTTGTCGAGTATACTTAGATACTAACCCATAGGGTCTCTCCCTTAGAATAGCAACCTTTGGCATAGTACCCTTAGCAAGCGAGTAAGAGATAACATAAATACTAACGAGAGGTCCCCCTAGAGTACTACAGACGTTTAGGATGCTAATACCTTCCCTAGGCGTAACCAACCCCCGGACCTTAGATCTCCCCCCTTTTGTTTTTTTTGACCTTGAACCTTTCCTTTGGACAAATCAAAGTCAGTGGCGAAATAAAAGAAATGTGATCCTAGTTAACCAATAACTATGGTATCCAATTCTCACCGCGACAAAAGGCATTATTCTCGATGAAACTTTTCTCAGACTATCACTATTAGAAATTGTCAAAGAAATTCATTTCCCCGGAGAGGATTAATTCTCAGTGAAACCTCTCTTGAATTTCTTCAAACCCTAGAACTGTTCACTAAAGAAAATATTATTCTCGGTGAAACTTTTCTTGAACTTTTCTTAAGTTTGGACCCACATGCTTCCTAAAAGCATCCCCGCCTCCTCTTGGGCTTTGTACAAGGACCCTCCGGCTTCTTAGAATTTCTCATGCCTTCTCTTGGACTTAATACAAGGACCCTGAAGACCTCTTAAAAGTATAAGATAGAACTTAGTCATCCTTTGCTAGTGCAGTCTTTCTAGTGTCAAATCTCACACCAATTTAGGGTTGATTCTCATCCCTTAAAACACCTGCCACCTCTTGGGCATCATACAAAGATAAACTCTTCCATACCAGTAGACTTAGACAGTCTAATCCCCTTTCGGATCTCAAAAACATTCTCAAGTACCTTACAAACATAGGAGAAACCCTGGTCATTTTGGATCAATCTCCAGTAGAGTTAAAACCCATGGGTTCTAAAACCCAGTCTCTTTCCTAAAATTCCCCAGCCAGGGTCCGTTTATCATCAGTATAACAATATCCCAAATCAGAACCTCAAGGTCTCTGATATTTCAACTCTTCTGTAACCCTCAGCAAGAGTTGATTCTTCATTTGGACCTGCCTCGGGATCTCAATAATCCCCAGCAGAAGCTAGCCTCCTCTTAGGCTTTGTATTATAACCCTTCCTTTCCTCAGCATAGTCAGTCTCCTCTTGGGCTTTGTAAAATGATTCCCCCTTAGCAGAGCTAACCTTTTCAGACTCTCTTGTTGATTCAATCACCTTTCAATACTCTCTTGTTGAGTCAACCCTTTTTAGTCTCAATCTTGGGCTTTGTACAAGACAGATAAGACCATTCTCTTGTTGAGACAATCTTTTCCAGCCTCCTCTTAGGCTTGGTATAAAGATTTCCCCTAGCAGAAGTTAGCCTCCTCTTAGGCTTTGTATAATGATTTCTCCAGCTTGTTCAGCCACAATCCTGGGCTTTGTACAGGACAGATAAAAGCACTCTCTTGTTGAGTCAAACCCTTTCAGCCTCAATCTTGGGCTGTACAGGACACCATATAAATTTCCTAAGCAGAGTCAATCCTATTTTTTTAGCCTCAATCTTGGGCTTTGTACAAGATAGATAATACTCTCCTGCAGGGTCAAACTTATTTCAGCCTCAATCTTGGGCTTTGTACAAGACACCTAAAATATCCTCAACTGAGTCAGTAAAGTCTCACTTTAGCCTCAATCTTGGGCTTTGTACAAGACAGATAAGGATTTCTTTCCCACAGAGTCAGTCTTCTTTTCAGCCTTAATCTTGGGCTTTATATAAGACACATATAAACCTTCCCCGGCGGAACCGAAGTCCCTTTTAGCCTCAATCTTGGGCTTTGTACAAGACAGACAGAACATTTTCCCAGGAATAGTCAAACTTTTAGCCTCCTCTTAGGCTTTGTATAAAGATATCCCTAAAGGATTCAGTCTCTTTTAGCCTCAACCTTGGGCTTTGTACAAGACAGATAAACACTCTCTTGTTGAGTCAGTCATTTCTAGCCTCCTCTTAGGCTTTGTATAAGGACTTCCCTAGTGGGGTCAATCAACCTCTTAGCTTCAACCTTGGGCTTTGATCAAGGCACACAAAAATCAACATCCCCTCAGAGGAAATCAAAATCTCTCTGTAGGAAGTCATTTCTTTGTTTATCACTTATCAAAACTGACATTCAAAACAAACCCTAATCCCATATAACTGCTGTAAGTGGCGCACTTGTTGATTCAAATATCCAAGTTGTTGTCCATCTTTTATCCTGGTAAATCCTCTCTTTCATTTAATTGCTGTAAGTGGCAAGCCTATGGATTATTTACATCCACGCCACTGTCCCTCTCTTAGTATGAGAAATTCCTAAGGAAAAATGGTGTTGCTCTACATTGAGTTAAAGTTTTCCCCTTCAGGATAACATCCCTATAAAGGGAATTATGGCATTGCTAGATTCATATATCCCAGTTAAAGTAAGCCTCCTTTATAAACAATCACCCAACAACTGTGATAAACAGACCTAATGTCTCCCCTTTAGAAATGACAAATTCTCTCTCAGTCAAACATTTTAGTTTCAATCTTGGGCTTTGAACAAGACACAAATACTCAACCTTTTAGCTTCACTCTTGGGCTTTGTACAAGACACCAAAATATCATTTTTCCTCTCTTAGAATAAGAGGAACTACGATTGCTCTGATTTCCCTGTTTCTTTAAACGGGAATACGTAGACATAAGATTGCGAAATCTTAGCGAGCATACTAATCAAAAACTCTAGGTCCAGTACCTTCATACGAATCAAAACTTAGGTCCAGTACCTTACCAAAAACATCAGAAAACCCGAACATCAACAAAAACTCACTCACTCTCTCATATTTCCCAAGAAACTTTCCCAGCCTATTAACAGATAAACACCATCAAGTATAAAGCAGGACCTAAAGCTAACAACCTATGGAAAACCACATATAGGATGGGTAATTGACAACTCCCCATTGTATAACCTGACCCCGAACTCCCTGAATCTCTTTAAGCGTTTGTTCAGTTAAACATTCGCGTGCAAGGTTAGTTTTAGATAGCTTCCCTTTCCCTTCCAGCTTCACGGGATAAATAAGAAATCAGAAAGTAGCACCCCCTCCTCTTCATTAGGGAGAAAACCCAACTTCTGTGATAAGGTGGTCACGTCACCGACAAAAATCGCACGCTACACTTACCAAAAACATCGGAAAACCCGACATCAACAAAAACTCTCTCTCAAACACTCCCAAAGGAGAAACTTTCCCAACCCACGACAGACAAACACCAGTAAGTAGAAAACAATATAGAAATTGCTAATAACCTGTGGATAACCACATATAGGTTGGGTAATTGACAACACCCTATTGTATAACCTAACCCCGAACTCCCCAATCTCTTAGCATTTGTTCAGTAAAACATTTGCGTGCAAGGTTAGTTTTAGATAGCTTCCCTTTCCTTTCCAGCTTCATAGGATAAATAAGAAATCAGAAAGTAGCACCCAATCCCTACCGTTGTGGTGAGGAAAAACCAAATGGCGATAAGGTGCTTGCGTCACTGACAAAAATCGAACGCTACAGCCGCCACCGTTACAACTGTTGGTGTGCCAATTTAGTTCATGACCGGCGTAAGTGCCAGGTTGGTGGAGTTCAGTACTCAGCCTCGTAGGAGTTTGGCTGATGGGAGTCAGGCTCCCTGATCGGCCCGAGTTGTAAATGACTCTTGCCTAGCTCTTGGTACTACTCGACCCTTCTCGCTTTCGTAGCCGAACTCACGTCTAGCCTTGGCCGACCATACAACTCGGCTCCAAATATATTTGGCATGTACATAAGCCCCCCGAGCACTACATCCGCTCACAAGGGTACATTACTCGGCAGTAACAGGAACCCAGATATATTTGACTGATGTCGTGCTATAGTTTGGCTTCTCTTCTTAGGTCCTTACGTGTCAAAAGTTCCTTGGAGGGTCGTGTCCTTTCAATTCCCCTAGTTTAATGATGACTGTTAATGACTACTCCCTAGCTACTTTTGGGTGTTGAGTCTTAAAATCCTCCTCTCTCCCTCTTCTCATTTTTACATCCAAATTATCTTCCTTCTTTAACAACCTGAACATTTTCCCAAGCTCCAGGGCTTTTCTACACACAGGTATTCTTCCACCATTCTTGATTTTCATTTTATTCTTCAATTTTGTTTTTAGAAAGTATGGTAGTGTTTAGTAAACGAGATGGTGAGGGTAATGGTAGTGACATCTGTATGAGTGTCGTAGAGAGGAAAGAGTTGTGGGAACAATGCATGCAGGAAATAGAAAGTGCTTTAGGGCCAGAAGAGTATAGACGAGTCATGAACGAAGTTTATGGCGAGGTTCTCACTTTTGAGAGTAATTTTGATTCTGGCTCATCTTCCTCGGGTTTTGTAGAGATTTCGATGGCGATTGTTGCTTCTTTCGATCTCGAGGTCATGAACCATAAGAATAGTACCTTCGATGATATAGAAATAGCGAAACTCCGGTCCAAAAGGCAAATATCTTCAACTGGATCCGAGGATGTTGTCTTGGAATCGTGTATTCCCGGAGAACAAGTTTGTATACTCCGTCCTAAAGGTGTTAAAGAAGATTTTTTCTATTTCTATGCTGGGGTTCTAGAGGATTTTAATATCCAAATACTCTTTTCTGATTTTGAAACGGATGTGTTAAAAGCCGTGAACATAGCTCCCTCTCAACTTCGCCCCAACAGTTGGGGTTTTATAAATACTTTTGAAAGAGTTTGTGAAGTTTTAGATATCACACCCACAATTGGTCTGTTTTTCTATTTCTTTAAGGTTAAAGGTGTTGACAATTGTAGTTGGATAGAAATCAGTGGGATTCCCAGGCGGAGTTTTCTCTAGGCATACACTTCTAATTATAAGAATTATAAGAACCGATTCTTAAGGGTAAAGAGTGGACCGAGGTGTCCACAAGTGTGTCATACCCCAAATTTTGACCACCAAGATTTCCCATTATTGTGAGCATCATCACAATATGGATGTACTTTCATGCCTCACCAATCTCCTCAAAGATGATTGAGCATTCACCACAATCAAGAATTAGGGTTTTGAGCCCTCTCAAAGCACTTAGGCAAAGGATAAATCAAGAAATGACATGATCCTCAACATGTATAACACCTCAAACACCTATAAAGGATCAAGAGGACTCCCATATCAAGAATCAAGCACAAGGTTGCAACATGCCAAGTGGATTAAGCCTCAAGATCGCCAGTATCACCAAATTAGGGTTTTGGTCGACTGAGGCCTCCAGATAAAAATTTTTATCTGGGCATGAGCCAATACTTCAAAACATAACCCAAGATACTCTAAGGGACCTCATGGACCCAATCATCAAGTCAATTTAACCTCAGGGGATGCATTTACCAAAAATCAGAAATTAGGGTTTCTTGACCTAATTCACGCCAAAGTTGACTTTTGGAACAAATCATGAGCCAAGACCTCAAGACATGATTTGAGGGTCTCCAATGCACTACATTGATCCATTTGCAACAATGGATTGACCCAAGAAACTTGGTTCACCAGTGTCAATTTCATCTGGACCACAATTAGGGTTTTGAAGGGAAAAGTCAACTGTACCTTTGACTTTTGACCAAGACATGCTCCCAAACCTTGGGACATGATTCAATACACCTTATATCACCTATGGAGTCCATCCATAAGGTTTGATTTAGGTCAAGGACTTGATTTCACAAAGGATCGCACAGTTTGGATTTCATCCGATAAAAGTCAACTATGCACAAAATCAGGTTTGACTTTTTGGAAATTTTCACGAATGTGATTCCCCTAAGTCAAAAATAATGTTAATATGTGATTTGAATCATCATTCATCAAGAAAAATTAAAGAAAGTGAGTAAACTTGCTAAAGGGGTAACCATAAAAAAACTTAGAATTTTTCTAAGTTATGGAACAAAGTGGCTAGGGTACCAACTTTGCAAGGTCATATCTCCCAAACCCTAAGGCCTTTTTCTCCTATTCAAAGCTCAGATGGAAGCCCTCATTACATACTTCAAAAGTCTCAACTATAAGAGTTTCCAATTCTTCACGGGTTCTGAGTTATGGTTGGATCAAAATCACTAAAACTTGGAATTTACCACTTTTCCAACACTTAGACAAAATTCTGTCTAAGTAAAAAAAAAAATAAGTGAAACACAAAAACTTGGAGGGTTGTTTCACATAGTTCTAGGCTGAATCAATTCAAGATGTAAACATCAAAGTTGTTGTGCATATTGCCAACAATCCAAGGAACTCATTGGCATAAAACAACTCAACTTGAGCCAAGAGTTATGGCTGCTGCAAGACACCATGGCACAACTGTCTTGAAAAACTAGTTTGTGTGATTTCTTGCCGTATATGATTTTGAGCCAAAAAGCAATGATCACTATGCCACATTCATTCAACATGATCATAATGCATCTAATCCAACCTGCAAACTTGGACTGAAATGCCAAGAACTTCTCCTTGAGAATTGATGAGTTTTTGGCATATATGCCTTGAATTTAAAGGGAAATAATGTGGAATAGTGCACATTCAAGTTCTCACTCTCCTCAGTCAAGTTCTCTGATTAAACAACAATTAAGAGGCATTTATGCCAAGCCAAGATCATTGAACCATGACCTTATCCTCTGAGCTTTAAGAGAACCACTTTAACACAACTTCTCTACTATAAATAGAGGTCCTAACTGATCATTCAAACTACACCAAACCTCATTAAAACAAGGCTTTCTCTCTTTCACTCCTTAGGCCTATAAACTTCATTCCTTGAGAGGTTACTATTGGGTTTTGAGTTGGAGATCAATACTACTCAAACCATTGATTCAGACACATCACATATAACATATAGAAGGTGTCTGAACACTCACCTCCCATATGTAACATCAAAATCATCAAATGGTCATCCAATTGCACAAAACTCATGACTTTCTGCAGAAGGAATCAGGTTGATCAATCTAAAGGGCTCTCAATCACTCCAAGCATTCAAACACTTTCCTTAAGGTACAAGGAAGCTGTCCAAAGCATTAGAACTCAACTGTAACACCTCCATCATCAAATTCGATTCACACCTGCAGAGGTAAGCCTCAAACTGTCAAACTCATTGAATTATGCATCAAAAATATGTTTTGTGATTACCATTGTGCTTATGAATGTTTGTAAATCCTTTCCCTCAATCAGTTGTTGTTTATAGTTCGTGTATAGGATTTCATTGAGTTCATGCAAATTTTAGGGTTCATCAGGTTTTGTTATATTATGTTTTGATTCACTTAATTTCAATAAAATTGAGTATTGCCATTGTGTTCCTTGTCTGAAAGCGCATGATTTTCATATTTGGATCATGTGAAATGGTTGAGAAACGAGTGAGATAGGAGGCTTCACGTATTTGGCTCAAGGAAGAAGATGGCCATGGCGCCATTCTTCAGAAATTCAACTTGTTTTACTATATATTATTCAGTTGCCATGTTATAACTAAATTGGCATTGCGCCCTAGTGGAAACACTAGTATGTTTGTGTGTGTGAGCGAGCGAGAGGTCTGGGGTTCGAATACCCCTCGCCCCAGACCTTTTGATAATTTTTTTCAACCATTTTCAAAAGGAATTCTCACATACTATTATCCCTTGCCATCTTCTATCAGCCACACGCAAGTGGCTCAGTTGGCAAAATTTTGAACTATCATCCTCAAGGGCGTGAGTTCGAACCTTGGGGGGACCATTTCTAATTTTTTACCAGTTAATTTTATCAAATTTTCACCAATCTTTTTAATAACTTTGAAAATTAATTTCTCATTCATTTTTCATCATTTTTTATTGGTTCATTTTGCAAAAATTCACAAAATTGATAAAGTATTTTATTCTACAAAAATCTCACACAAAAAATATTAATTGTCTATATTTAATATTTTTTCATAAAGAACTTATTTTATTTGTTTTTACATTTGAAAATATTTCTTTTCTCTTGATCTTTTCAAAACCAAATGAGTTCTAAATCATCTTGTGATTAAAACCTCATTTTTCAAACCTTAACCAAAAAATCATAAGTAGTTTATTTAAACTTATTTGGTATTTTTATCATTTTTATTAATTTTCTTTAAAGAATTAATTTTTAAAATATAATTAGGGTTTCTTTGATTTTTGATCATTATCAAACATTTAAACACTTTTGGGCCTCTATTAGAGTGTAAGACCTAATCCCCTTTTAACCAAAACCTTTTGGGCCTCAGACATTGTATAAGTCCCCCTGCATTTTCAAAAATCTCGGCGCGATCGCCAGTTCAAAATCAAACCATCTTGGGCCTCTCCTTGAGCTATAAGTCTCACTTCTTTTCTTTTAAACACTTTTGGGCCTCTAATAGAGTGTAAGACCAAACCCCCTTTGTACATAAACTCTTTTGGGCCTCAGTCTTTGTTTAAGTCCCGATACGATTTTAAAATCTGGGCGCGGTCGTCGTCTTTTAAACAAAAACCATTTGGGCCTCTCCTTGAGTTGTAAGCCTCATCACTTGTATATAAAATAAAGTTTGGGCCTTTCCTTGAGTTGTAAGACCCATTCCTTTGTATAGAAAACCTTTTTGGGCCTCAGTCATTGTATAAGCCCCAGTACAGTTTATAGAACAACGGTACGATTACTGTTTTTCATCTGGGTCTCTCCTTGAGTATAAGCCCCAACAATGTTTTCAAAACAACTTCCCTTTTGATTTAGGTTCAAATTCACAGTTGCTATCAAAACCTTCTTTAATTTCTCGAACAACTAACCATACAGTTGTTACAATGGAAGCTTGCTCACCTGTAAGTTTTTATCAGCTTTCTTTTACCTGCTTTTATATATATAACTGTATTGTGGGAAGCTTGCTCACTTGTAAGTCCTTCTTTCATTCCTTTAAATACATGTCATATATATATAACTGTATTGTGGGAAGCTTTCTCACCTATAAGTCCTTCTTTCATATCCTTTTAAATACTTGTCATATATCAACTGTATATATACTAGTATATCTGCTTAGAGTTTTCCCTGGCAACTAGGTCTAGAATTAGGTAAAGTCAGTTGGTCACTCTTAAATGCAGTCAAAACTAGATCCCCATAGGATTTCCAGATACAGTCTTGCCTTCTCTTGGGCTTAAACAATATGGAACAAAGAGAAAGGCATTATTCCCAGTGAAACTTTTCTCAGACTGTCACTATTACAAATTGTCAAAGAAATTCATTTCCCCATAAAGGATTAATTCTCGGTGAAACTTCTCTTGAATTTCTTCAAACCCTAGAACTGTTCACTAAACGATTAATTCTCGGTGAAACCTTTCTTGAACTTTTCTTAGGTTTGGGACCCACAGGCTTCCTAAAAGTATCCCTGCCTCCTCTTGGGCTTTGTACAAGGACCCTCCGGCTTCTTAGAAGTTCTCGTGTCTTCTCTTAGGCTTAATACAAGGACCCTAAAAGACCTCTTAAAGGTATTGTAGTGAGCAGTTTTTGTCGGTGACGCGACCACCTTATTGCTGGGTTTTCCTCACCGCAATGGTATGAGGGGGTGCTACTTTTTGATTTCTTATTTATCCCATGAAGCTGGAAGAGATTGGGGGGTCCGGGGTCAGGTTATACAAAGGGGAGTTGTCAGTTACCCATCCTATATGTGGTTATCCACAGGATAATAGCTTTAGGTTTCGCTTTATACTTGATGGTGTTTATCCGTTAATAGGTTGGGAAAGTTTCTTGGGAAATATGAGTGAGTGAGTGAGTTTTTGTTGATGTTCGGGTGTTTTTGGTAAGGTACTGGACCTAAGTTTTGAATGGTATGAAGGTACTGGACCTAGAGTTTTTGATTAGTATGCTCGCTAAGATTTCACAATCGTATGCCTACGTATTCCGGTTTAAATGAAACAGGGAAATCAGGGCAATAGTAGTTCCTCCTATTCTATGGGAGGAAAAAGATGATGTTTTGGTGTCTTGTTCAAAGCCCAAGATTGAAGCTAAAAGGTTTATATGACTGAGAGAGAATTTATCATCTCCAAAGAGGGATTGTTGATTTTTGTGTGCCTTGATCAAAGCCCAAGGTTGAAGCTAAGAGGTTGATTGATTTCACTAGGGAGGTCCTTTATACAAAGCCTAAGAGGAGGCTGGAAAAGACCGACTCAACAAGAGAGTGTATATATGTCTTGTACAAAGCCCGAGATTGAGGCAAAAAAGAGACTGACTTTTTGGGGATATCATTATAAAAATCCTAAGAGGAGGCTAGAAGTTTGAATTTTCTGGGGAAAATGTTCTATCTGTCTTGTACAAAGCTCAAGATTGAGGCTAAAAGGGATTTTGGCTCCGTTGGGGAGGGTTTATATGTGTCTTGTACAAAGCCCAAGATTGAGGCTGAAATGGGAAATTTAACTGACTCTGGTGAGGATATTTTATGTGTCTTGTACAAAGCCCAAGATTAAGGCTGAAATAAGTTTGACTCTGCTTGGGAAATTATTCCTTAAAGCCTAAAAGAAGGCTGGGAGGAAATGACTTCGCTGGGGAAGATATCTGTCCCAAGCTTAAGAGATGAAGATTTATGTCTTGTACAAAGCCCAAGATTGGGGCTAAAAGGGTTTGACTTAACAAGATAGCGTTTTTATCTGTCCTGTACAAAGCCCGGGATTGTGGCTGAACAAGCTGGAGAAATTATTCTACACAATTTGAGAGGAGGCTAGCTCCTGCTAGGGGAAATATTTATACCAAGCCTAAGATGAGACGGGGAAAAGATGGACTCAACAAGAGAGTATCTTTATTTGTCTTGTACAAAGCCCAAGATTGAGGCTGAAAACGGTTGACCCAACAAGAGAGTCTGAAATGTGATTGACTCAACAAGAGAGTCTGAGAAAGTGATTGACTCAACAAGAGGGTCTGAAGAGTGATTAACTCAACAAGAGAGTCTGAAAAGGTTAGCTCCGCTGGGGATAATCATTGAACAAAGCCCAAGAGGAGGCTGACTTTGCTAAGGAAAGGTCATTATACAAAGCCTAAGAGGAGGCTAGCTTTTTGCTGGGGATTATTGAGATCCCGAGGCAGGTCCAAATGGAGATTCAACTCTTGCTAAAGTTTACAGAAGAGTTGAGGTATCAGATACCTTGAGGTTCTGATTTGGGATAGTGTTATACTGATGATAAACTAACCCTGGCTTGGGGATTTTTAGGAGAGAGACTGGGTTTTAGAACCCACGGGTTTTAACTCAGCCGGAGCTTTATCCAAAATGACCAGTGTTTCTCCTATGTTTATAGGGAACTTGAGAATGTCTTTGAGACCCAAGGTTTAGACTGTCCAAGTCTGCTGGTGTGGAAGAGTTTATCTTTTGTATGATGCCTAAGAGGAGGCGGGTGTTTTAAGGGATGAGAATCAATCCTAAATTAGTCTGAGGTTTTGACTCAAGAAAGACTGGTCAAGCAAAGGATGACTAAGTTTTGTCTTATACCTTTAAGAGGTCTCCAGGGTCCTTGTACTAAGCCCAAGAGAAGGCATGAGAACTTCTAAGAAGCCGAATGGTCCTTGTACAAAGCCCAAGAGGAGGCGGGGATGCTTTTAGTAAGCCTGTGGGTCCCAAACCAAGAAAAGTTCAAGAAATGCTATTCACCGAGAATAGATCATTTAGTGAAAGTTCTGAGGTGTGAAGAAACTCAAGAGATGCTATTCACCGAGAATAGATCAACTCTGGGGAGTAGAATTTCTTTGAAAAATTCTAGGGGTGACAGTCTGAGAAAAGGTTCACGAAGAATACTGTCTTTCTCTTTGTTCCATATTGTTTAAGCCCAAGAGAAGGCAAGACTGTATCTGGAAATCCTATGGGGATCTAGTTTTAATCGTATTCAAGAGTGACCAAACTGGTTTACCTAGTTCTAGACCTAGTTGCGGGGAAAACTCTAAATAACTATACTAGTTTATATACAGTTAGTATATGACAAGTATTTTAAAAGGATATGAAAGGAGACTTACAGTGCGCAGCTTCTCACAATACAGTTATATATATGAAAGCATGTAAATGAAAGCAGATAAAACTTACAGGTGAGCAAGCTTCCATGTTGTATTGTTAGTTGTTCAAAGAAATTAAAGAAAGTTTTGATAACAACTATATATTTGAACCTAAATCAAAAAGGAAGTTGTTTTAAAAAGGTTGTTGGGGCTTATACTCAAAGAGATGCCCAAGGTTTAATAGTGATCGCACCGTTGTTTTGAAATCGCATCGAGACTTATACAACAACTGAGGCCCAAAGAGGTTTATTTACAAAAGGGTTGGGTCTTACAACTCAAGGGGAGGCCCAAAAAGATTTGAAAGAAAAGAAATGGGATTTACAACACAAGGATGGGCCCAGATGAAAATGTTTTGAAAACGGCAATCGCGCCGAGATTTTTGAAATCAGAGTGGGTCTTATACAATAACTGAGACCCAAGTTATTTTAGCTTCAAAAAGGGATTGGGTCTTACACTCTATTAGAGGCCCAAAGAGTTTCAAAATGAATAAAGATGGGTCTTATAACTCAAGGAGAAGCCCAATTGATTTTGTTAAAAAGGCGACGATCGCGCCGAACTTTTGAAAATATACAGAGGGACTTATACAATGTGTGAGGCCCAAAATTGTCTATTTACAAAGGGGTTGGGTCTTACACTCTATTAGAGGCCCAAAGAATGTTTTCAAAAAGATTGATGAGGGTGAAATTAATCAAAACCCTAATTTTGTTAAAAATGGAATTAATTTTGATTAAAAATTAATAAAATCTTTGAAAACATGTGAGAAATGAGTTGTGATTTTGGTTCAATGTTTCAAAATTCATGTTTTTATCCACAAAATGATTGAAAACCATTTAAGTTTGGAAAATCAAGAGAAAGAAAATTTTTAAGATGTTAAAAAACAAATAAAAATAAATTCTTTGCAAAAATATCAAATATATGAAATAAATAATATTTTTGGGAAATTTTTGTAAAATAAAATATTTTAACATTTTTGTGAATTTTGAAAAAAGGAATCAACTCAAAATCATTAAAATTCAGAGAGAAATTAATTTTTGAATCAATTAAATAAAATAATAAAAATTCAAAAATTCAAAAGTTTGAAAAAGGGCGCCAAGAACACATTGTTCTTGCCCGCGTGCCCTGTTTTTGTCTGATTTGCATTTTCTCATCAATCTCACTGAATACTTGATGAAATCACACAATCCACATATCAATCTGCTCGCTTTCAACTCACGATCATGTCTATGATCTTTAATTTCATTTATTTTAAGTATGGAATGAGAAATCAAGAGAAACCTCAAGAACCCTAATTTCTGCATGAAGGCTAAGAAATTCCATACATGATTCATACAAAGCAATCAATTGAGGGGAAACACTCCAGACATGATTATGAACATATGAAATTATTGTGTGAGGAAATATGCATGAATCATGAGATGACCAAGTTTAGGCTTACTTGAATGTCGTGGCAGCAAAAGCAATTTGATTTTTGAGTAGGAGGTGTTACAGATGAGTTGTGATGATCTGAACAGCTTCCTTAGGTGCTATGGAGTGTTCTGAATGCTTGGAGTGGATTGGATTGAGCTGGAACTTGATTTGGCACCTCAACTGCAAATTTGTCAAAGGCTTGTGCAGATGGCAAGTGATTTTGAGAATCTGATGTTCTAGATATGATTTTGTGCTATGGAAAACTTCTATATGTTATATGTGAGGTGCGTGTGTGATTGGTTTGGTTGGAATTGCTCTCAAACTCAAAACCCGATAGTGACTTGAGTTAGAAGGCAAAATTGGAGTGAAAGAAGTGATTTTGAGGAAAGCATCAGTTTGGGTGCTTTGGTGTACTCAAACTGATCACAAATGAGCTCTATTTATAGTAGAGCAAGTTTGTTTTGCAAGCAATAGGGAATGGCAACTGGTACATGTATGTGGCCAATTGTGATAAAATGGAATCTCAAGTCTCCTCTAGCCATTGACTTGAGATTAGAGCACAGGCTTTGTAGCTTTGGTTCAGAGATAAACTTGGACTAAATTCAGTTGAAATAGGCTCAGTTCATGCCACCCTGGTGCATTCATTGAATGCTTGGAAACAAAATTGGAGTCTTGGCATCTTTGTAGCCTTTTTAGGTTTGGCATGGCTATTGTAGATTCTTGGACTTTGGAGGCTTGGAGATCAGATCATCCCCCTTGGATTTGATCCTCAGATGTGTCCAAATTGATGACAAGGCTTGGATTGATCAGATTTGGACAAATCGAGCCAATGTGCACAAATCTGCCTTGTACAAACCAGTTCAGGATGCCATGTTCCAAGGGTTGTATCTCCTTGCTCAAGTGGAATTTGGAGATGATCTGGTACTTGTTGGAAAGCCCTCATGGCATACTTTAACTTTAATGTCCACCCCTAGACCTGGTTTGACTTGGATCAAGATGAAAAATGTCCCTACATTTGGGAAAAAGTAAGGCAGATTTTGACTTAGTGAAAATTTCACTAAGTGTTGGAAAAATGTCATTTTCATGTTTTCAGCCATTTTGATCACTCCATAACTTAAAATCCATGAGGAATTGGAATGAGATGTAGTTCAAGCTTTTGTAGAGTGTAATGAGAGCTACAAATCCAGTTTTGGACCATCCAAAATGGTTGCTTGGATCTCAAGTTATGGTCCTTGGAAGTTGGTACCCTAGCCACTTTGTTCCATAACTTAGAAAAATTCTAAGTTTTTTTATGGTTACCTCTTTTACAAGTTAAATCACTTTCTTTGATTTTTCTTGATGAATGATGATTAAAATCACATATTAACATTGGTTTAGGGTCAAGGAACCATAATTGTGCAAAATTCCAAAAAAGTCAAACTTGATTTTGTGCACAGTTGACTTTTTATCCGATGAAATCCAAATTGTGCGATCCTTTGTGAAATCAAGTCCTTGACCTAAATCAAACCTAAGGGATATATTCCAAAGGTGTTATAGGGTGTATTGAATCATGTCCCAAGGTTTGGGAGCATGTCCAGGTCAAAAGTCAAAGGTACAATTGACTTTTTTTTCTCGAAACCCTAATTGTGGTACTGATGAAATTGAAACTTGTGGATCAAGCTTCTTGGATCAATACATTGTTGAAAATGGATCAATGTAGTGTATTGGAGACCCTCAAATCATGTCTTGAGGTCTTGGTTCATGTTTTGTCCCAAAAGTCAACTTAGGGGTGAATTAGGTCAAGAAACCCTAATTCCTGATTTTTGATGACTGCCTCCCCAGAGGCTAAATTGACTTGATGATTGGGTTCATGAGGTCCCTTGGAGTATCTTGGGTTGCGCTTTGAAGCATTGGCTCATTCCCAGAGGAAAATTTCCATCTGGAGGCCCTGGTCGACCAAAACCCTAATTTGGTGACACTGGCGATCTTGAGGCTTGATCCACTTGGAATATTGCAACCTTGTGCTTGATTCTTGACGTGGGAGTCCTCTTGATCCTTTATAGGTGTTTGAGAGTTTAGAAAAGTTGAAGATCATGTCATTCCTTGATTGATCCTTTGTCTAAGTGCTTTGGGAGGGCTCAAAACCCTAATCTTTGATTGTAAAGAATGCCTAACAATCCTTGAGGAGATTGATGAGGCATGATGGCACATCCATATTGTGGTAATGATCCTCACAATGATGGGAAATCTTGGTGGTCAAAATTTGGGGTATGACAGATGCCCCTATTTAATCTTCTTGGACCCGAAGGTGTGAATGGCAAAGGTATTCGGGCATTCGGGGTGCAAGAGAATTAAATATCGGAATACCCAAAATTTTGATGGTGGTTATGAATGGCAGTTTGCTCATCCATCTTCTTTTTCTAAGCACTGATACTTAGAAAAGGTAAAACTTCCCTTCGATCCTGGTTTTCAGCCAAGGCACTGGTCTCAGTTTCTGAAATAAACTTTCCCTCGATCCTGGTTTTCATCCAAGGAACTGGTCTCAGTTTCTGAAATAAACTTCCCCTCGATCCTGGTCTTCAGCCAAGGAACTGGTCCTAGTTTCTGAAATAAACTTCCCCTCGATCCTGGTCTTCAGCCAAGGAACTGGTCTCAGTTTCTGAAATAAACTTCCCCTCGATCCTGGTCTTCAGCCAAGGAACTGGTCTTAGTTTCTTTTGTCAATAAAATTTCTTGACAAGGGACGCTATTTGTAGCGGTTTTCATCAAACTTCTCGCCGAGTTTTCCTGGGGAGATGCCATTTGATGGGAAAGAGTTTTGATGTTAGACTCGCTGGGGAAACCCATTCGTCTGAGCTGTAGAGTTGTACAAACTTCTCTGTTGGAGATGCCAATTGTTGACTCTACTGGGGGAAATTAGTCTTTTAAGAGACTGTTTCCTGCTTGGGGATATTACATCATACTTTTCCTCAAGATCTTTTCAAAGAAACGCCATGTGATGCAATCCGACTTGGAAGTGCTGATGACCTTTTCGTCAGCGAATGTTCTGGAGAAAAACTGTTGTACTGCCGAATCTTTGATTAAGAGACTTTCTCCGGGGGTTTTCCTTAAATTCGGGAAAGCGAGCATATCATCTTCAATGGTGAAGAGTGACATTCGTCGAAAGTTTTCTTACTTTTTAGAGGTTCAAGTTATCAAAGTGGTCGAAGACCATCTCCATCCCAGAAATAAACTGGGGAGAAAGGTGGTTCATACAAAACATTCCCTGACGAGGAAAGAATTGACAACTCGAGTGAGTGGATTTTTATTGCTAGGGGATAAGACCGACTAGCGTGATAGTGATGCAATATGAATATGAATGTAAATCAATAATGCATGATGTATGTATGTATATGCTGACAAAACTAACACGACATACAGACTTAATGAATGAACACGACTGGATACTCGGCCACTGCAGAGGACGAAGAAGTATCTTCGGTTTAAGATAGCAATTCTGCCTTGCTTAGGAGAAATAGTTCCTGTGGGGAACAACGTTGGTCGGGCTTAGGAGGTAAGAACTCTGTCGGGGATGTCGGACGGCATATTCGCATCTAACACAACTGATCCTTCATTTAGGCATACTGGTTTGAGAAGGAGTACTTTGATTATGTACTTTAAAGCTTAATCGTTTTTGGAGTAGCGATAGATGTTCTTTCATTGTTCAACAGTCAAAAGAATTGCCATCTTTATATTAAAAGCAGAAAAATTTGACAAGTAAATTCATTTTTGTTTTATTTCAAGAATCGTTGATCATATTAAAATATCGTTCTACAAAGCTAAAATAAATAAGAATTACAAACAAAAGCATTAAGGCTCAAATTTTATTGATAGGATGGAAATCAGCCAAACACGAGATTCCATGGAGCATCTACAAAGTTAGAAAATGGTAATTTAAGGTAAAAGGGCTACATTGAAACATAACGACCGCTATCCTTCTACCAACTTTGAATTCTAGACATCCTGAGCTTCTGTCGAAGATGACCTTGACTGGAATTTTTCTGATGGATGGCATGACTGCTGCTGAGGGATTTGCCCCTTTGTTGGACGTAGTTACTTGCCATGAATCCCTAACTTTTGCCTAGATTGTACTTTGAGATTTCCAATCCATCGGGATAATTTTTTATTATGTCACTAATTTTTGCCTGGACCGCCCTTTCGGGTTTTCAATCCATCGAGAAGTTTTTTTTTTTAATTTAGGCGAAGTATTTCTTGACTTCGTCAACAATTCTGGGGTAGGAAAATTACTCTCCATCCATGATTGTGAGTCTCAAGGCACCGCCTGAGAAAGCTTTCTTAACCATATAGGGCCGTCATAATTCAGAGTCCACTTGCCCCGGGAATTAATGAGGAATAATTGTATCTTCTTGAGCATGAGGTCTCCTTTTCTAAAGACTCGAGGTCGTACCTTTTTGTCAGACGCCTTCTTCATTCTTTGCTGATACAACTGATCGTGGCATAAAGCCGTTATTTGCTTTTCTTCAATCAAATTCAGTTCGTCGTGTCGACTTTGACACCATTCAGCCTCTGTTAGCTTAGCTTCCATCAATACCCAGATTAATGGGATCTCTACTTCTATGGGGAGCACTGCCTCCATGCCATATACTAGAGAGAAAGGGGTTGCCCCTTTGAAGTGCAGACAGATGTACGATAACCGTGAAGAGCAAAGGGTAACATCTCGTGCCAGTCTTTGTAGGTTACAACCATCTTTTGAACAATCTTCTTGATGTTCTTGTTAGATGCTTCAACCGCTCCATTCATCTTTGGTCGGTAGGGAGATGAGTTATGGTGTTCAATCTTGAACTCAGCGCACAACTCTTTCATCGTCTTATTGTTCGTGTTAGATCCATTATCGGTAATGATCTGGCTTGGAACACCATAACGGCAGATGAGATTGTTTTTGATAAATCTGACCATGACTTATTGGGTTACATTGGCGTATGATGCTGCTTCGACCCACTTGGTGAAGTAGTCAATGGCTACCAGGTTGAACCGATCTCCGTTCGAAGCCTTGGATTCAATCAGACCAATCATGTCGATTCCCCATAAGGAAAAAAGCCATGGGGAAGAAAGAACTTTGAGATGCGTTGGTGGTACATGGATTTTATCTGAGTATATCTGACACTTGTGACATATCCTCATGTACTTGTAGAAATCGAATTCCATTGTCAACCAATAATATCCTGCTCTCAGAATTTTTCTCGCCATTGTGTGTCCGTTGGCATGAGTGCCAAAGGATCCTTCGTGAATCTCCTTCATCAGCAGGTTTGCTTCTGGTCTGTCTACGCATCGGAGCAAGACCATGTCAAAGTTTCTCTTATAGAGTGTATCACCGCTCAGGAAGAAACTGCCTGCTAGCCTTCTGAGGGTTTTTCTGTCCTTTCTGGATGCCTAGGTGGGTACTCTTGTTTCTGAAGGAAGCATTTGATATCGTGATACCAAGGTTTGTCGTCTATGACTGCTTCAATCGTGAAGATGTAAGCGGGTCGTTCAATGCGCATTACGTCGATCTTAGGTATGGCATTCCATTGACCTACACTAATAGTGGAAGAGAGAGTGGCTAGTGCACCTGCCATGTGATTCTCTTCACGAGGGATATGATGAAACTCAATTCTGTTGAAGAATGGTAACAACCTTCTTGCGTAATCTTTGTAAGGAATCAATCCTGATTGGTAAGTGTTCCAATCTCCTTTGATCTGATTGATAACCATGGCTGAGTCTCCATATACATCCAAGTTCTTCATCCTTAAATCAATTGCTTCTTCGAGACCCATGATACAACCTTCGTATTTGGCCTCGTTGTTGGTACATTTGAATGTCAATCGGGCGGTGAATGGAATGTGGGTACGCTGAGGTGTTATGATGATTGCCCCAATTCCGTTTCCATAATGGTTGACAGCTCCATCAAAGATTAGTCCCCATTGGGAACCTGGTTCTGGCCCTTCACTGGGTAGCGGTTCATCGCAATCTTTCATTTTCATGTACATGACATCTTCATCTGGGAAGTCAAATATGACTGATTCCTGATCGTTAACCAGTTGATGAGCCAAATGATCAGCTAAAATACTTCCTTTGATGGCTTTTTGAGCATAGTCTCAATGTCGTACTCTGATAACAACATCTACCAACGGGCTATCCTTCCCGTGAGAGCAGGTTTTTCAAAGACATACTTGATCGGATCCATTTCGGAGATTAACCAAGTAGTGTGACAAATCATGTACTGGCGAAGACGTTTGGCTGCCCAAGCCAGAGCACAACAAGTTTTCTCAAGCATAGTGTACCGAGTTTCACAATCGGTAAATTTCTTGCTCAGATAGTAGATGGCAGACTCTTTTCTTTTTGTTTCGTCTTGTTGGCCAAGTACACAGCCCATGGAGTCTTCCAAGACTGTTAGGTAGATGATCAGTGGTCTTCCCTCCACTGGAGGTGATAGAATCGGTGGATTCAATAGGTATTCCTTGATACTGTCAAAGGCGGTTTGATAGTCCTCTGTCCAAACACAGTTCTGGTTCTTTTAGAGTAATTTGAAAATCGGCGCACATGTCGCGTTCATGAGGAATATGAATCTGAAGATGTAGTTCAAACGTCCCAGGAATCCTCTGACTTGTTTTTCAGTTTTCGGAGAAGGCATTTCTTGAATGGTCTTGACCTTGTCAGGATCAAGCTCAATTCCTTTCTGGCTGACGATGAATCGTAGCAGTTTTCCTGAGCGGACACCGAACGTGCACTTATTGGGATTCAAGCGAAGTTTGTACTTTCTCAGATGCTCGAATAGTTTTGACAGGTGAGTTACATGCTCCTCTTCTGTCCTAGATTTGGCAATCATATCATCGACATATACCTCTATTTCTTTGTGTATCATGTCGTGAAACAGAGTAGTCATGGCCCTTTGATATGTTGCCCCGGCGTTTTTCAAACCGAACGACATTACCTTGTAACAAAAAGTGCCCCATGGGGTGATGAAGGAAGTTTTCTCCATGTCTTTCGGCGCCATTTTTATTTGATTATAGCCCGAGAATCCATCCATGAAGGAGAAGACTTTGAATTTTGTTGTACTGTCTACTAGCATGTCTATGTGTGATAAGGGAAAGTCATCCTTTGGACTGGCCTTGTTCATATCCCTGTAGTCTACACACATTCTGACCTTTCCGTCCTTTTTTAGAACGGGTACTATGTTGTCTAGCTGTCATACCCCAAATTTTGACCACTAAGATTTCCCATCATTGTGCAAATCATCATCACAATATGGATGTACCATCATGCCTCATTAGTCTCCCCAAAGATGGGTGAGCATCCACTACAATCAAACTTAGGGTTTCAAGCCCTTTCAGAGCTCTTAGACAAAAGATCAATCAAGGAATGACATGATCTTCAACTTGTCTAACCTCTCAAACATCTGCAATGGATCAAAAGGACTCCCACATCAAGAATCAAGCACAATGTTGCAGCATTTCAGGTGGATTAAGCCTCACGATCGCCAGTGTCACCAAATTAGGGTTTTGGTCGACCAGGGCCTCCAGATGGGAATTTTCCTCTGGGCATGAGCCAATGCTTCAAAGAATAACCTATGATGCTCCAAGGGACATCATAAACCCACTCACCAAGTCAATTTAACCCCAGGGGATGCATTCATAAAAAAAAATCAGGAATTAGGGTTTCTTCCCTAAGTTGACTTTTGGGGAAAAACAGGAGCCAAGACCTCAAGACATGATTTGAGGGTCTCTAATACACCACATTGATCCATTTGCAACAATGGATTGATCCAAGAAGCTTGAGCAACAAGTTTCAATTTCATCTGAACCATAATTAAGGTTTTACGGGAAAAGTCAATTGTAGCTTTGACTTTTGACCAGGACATGCTCCCTAACCCTAGACATGATTCAATACACCCTATAACACCTATGAAATCAATCCATCAAGTTTGATTTAGGTCAAGGACTTGATTTCATAGAGGATTGCACAGTTTGGAATTCATCTAATAAAAAGTCAACTGTGCACAAAAGTCAACTTTGACTTTTTGAGATTTTTCACAATTATGGTTTTTAACCCTAAAATGATGTTAATGTGTGATTGGAATCATAATTCATCAAGAAAAATCAAGAAAAGTGGGATAACTTGTAAAAGGGGTAACCATAAAACACTTAGAAATTTTCTATGTTATGGAACAAAGTGGCTAGGGTACCAACTTTGAAGGATCATAACTCCTAAACCACAAGGCCATTTTTCCCATCCAAAGCTGGATTTGTAGCCCTCATGGCCCTCTACAAAAGCTTCAACTACATCTCATTCCAATTCATCATGGATTTTGAGTTATGGAATGATCAAAATGGCTGAAAACATGAAATGTCACTTTTTCTAACACTTAGTGAAATTTTCACTAAGTCAGAATCTGCCTTACATTTTTCCAAATGTAGGGGGATTTTTCACTTGGATCCAAAAAGTATCAAAACCAATTATGATCAAACAGTTGTTATATCATATGAGGGCTTTCCAAAATGGCCAAGAACATCACCAAACTCAACTTGAGTCATGAGATATGACAATGGCAATATGCCTTGCTGAAAACTGCCAAGGCTAGGCAGAATTTTGCACTTTTGCTCGATTTGGCAAAATCAGATAATTCCAAGCCTTGTCATCACTTTGGACACATCTGAGGATCAAATCTAAAGGGAACAAACACTGATCCAGGCCTCCAAAGTCTTTGGAACAAGAAGTAGCATGCCAAACCTAGAAATCCCTAAAAGAGGGACAAGACTCCAATTTTGGATTGGAGCATTTAATGGATGCTTAGAGGTGGCATGGACTGACACATTTACAACTGAATTCAGTCAAGAATGATCCAACAACTAGGGAACCAAAGGCCTGTGCTCTAACCTCTAGTCAATGGCTAGAGGAGACTTGGCTTCACATTGATCAACATTGGCCAATCCTCCGCTGTGGTTCCCATTCTCTATTGATCCCAAAACAAACTTGCTCTACTATAAATAGAGCTCATTTGTGCTCAGTTTGAGTACACCAAAGCCATCAAACAGATGCTTTCCTCAAAATCCATCTCTTTAGGCCAAAATGCCTTCTTTAGCAAGGTAACTCTGAGTTTTTGAGTTAGAGAGCATTTCCATCACAGTTCATGATCCTAACACCTCCAATATATCATATCTAAGCTGTCCAAACTCTCACAAGTGACCTGTAATCCTTAAATCACAAAGTCACCTCTCAAAACCTCAAAATAGTACTTTGTGCATTTTTCAAGCCATGCCTTGATTCAGTCACTTTCCAAACCAGATAAAACCTCAAACACACTCCAAATATCATCCTTGAACTGTCCCAAATGGTTCCCCCCATCTGGAACACCATTTGAGGGAGTTGCTATTTTGGCCATTTTAACCCCTTTTGCAAGAAAGGGCCAGTTTGTGTTTTTGCAGGTTCCAGCTGATTCCTCTCATCCTAAAAGCTTCTAAGGGATCATTTGAGAGTGTCCAAAGCATCAAACTATTTCTGGAACAAGAAACTTGGCAGATTGCACAAAAAATTCCAAAAGCTCAAAAGAAAGGTAAGCATCATGACTTGAACTTTCCAAAATATGCATTGCTTTGAAGTCCACTGATCATGCACATCTCATACATGTTATATATGTTGTGTTTGAACCAATTCATCATGTAATTCATGCCTGTACCAAAGTGTAGCATAGAAAATACAATTATAGGCCTATTTCAAAACCACCATCGGATTTTGAGGAGGGAGTATGATCTGAAAAAAATACCACCACCATTGGATTCCTTGTGAAATTCTAGGCCAGATGCATATAAATTTTGTCCCCAACCATGGAGAAATAAGAGAGTTATGGACCTTCCCGTTTCTTGCCAAAACTTGCCTTGCCTTGCCTTGGCCAAGCCTAGAAAACAAGGCAAGCCTTGTGTATTTGTTGGTTTGTTTCAATCAACGGATGTATCACCACCCCAGTGGTAAGGTGCGCGCCCTATAACCTTGAGGTCGTGGGTTCAAACCCCACCAAGACCATTTTGTGTTTTCTCTTTTTTTTTTTGCTATTTTTCCAATATTTTCATGTTTTATTAATTAATTGGAAAATTAATAACTCCTTCAATTTTAATTATTTTGGATTGGTTCTTTTTGCAAAAAATCAAAAAAATGTTGAAATATTTTATTCCACAAAAAAATCAGGTTTATATTATTTATTTAATATAATTATTATTTTTGTGAATAAAGTCCTTTTTAATTGTTTTTAACATTTTAAAAGTGAATATTTACCTTGAAAGTCAAAACCAAATGAGTTTTAATTCATCTTGTAATTAAAACCTCATTTTTCAAACCTTAAACAAAAATTAGAAGTGGTTTATTCAAACTTATTTGGTATTTTTTTATTGATTTTCTTTAAATATTCACTTATAAAGGGAAAAATTAGGGTTTTCTTTGATTTCAAACCTCATCAATCATTTTCATATATTTTTGGGCCTCTAATAGAGTGTAAGACCCAATCCTTTGTAAATACAAACTTATTTTGGGTCTCACTTATTGTATAAGTCCCGTTGTATTTCAAAAGTTCGACGCGATTATTGCCCGTATAAAACAAACCCTGGGCCTCTCCTCGAGCTATTAGACCCATTCAAAATCATTTTGGGCCTCTAATAGAGTGTAAGACCCAATCCCCTTTTGAAACCCAAAACTTTTGGGCCTCAGTCGTTGTATAAGACCCACGGTGTTTTCAAAACTTCGGCGCGATCCCCATTTTCAAACAAATAACCTTGGGCCTTTCCGTGAGCTGTAAGCCCCGCCACTTGTATAAAAATAAACCTTTGGGCCTCTTGAGAGTGTGTAAGACCCATCCCCTTGTACAGAAAACCTTTCTTGGGCCTCCGTCACTTGTATAAGTCCCTGTACAAACCGACAGTGCGATCACTGATTAAACCTTGGGCCTCTCCTTGAGCTGTAAGCCCCAATTTTCCTTTCAAAAGGCACTTTCTCCTTTAATTTTGTAACGTACTGTTATTTTTAATTCCTTTGTTGAACAACTAACAATACAGCATGGAAGCTCTACAACCGAGTGAGTGTTTACCCGCTTTCATTTACCGCTTTCATATCTATATAACTGTACTGTGGGGCTGTTTCATTGTAAGTCTTCTTTCATAAACTCATATCGACTGTGTAATAATAATATAGATATTTAGAGTTTCCCTGGCAACTACGTCTAGAACTAGACAAAACCTCGTCTCCCTACATCCGACGCTATACTGGATATTTCAACATAACCTAAACCATGAGAATTTTCTTTTACAACAATTTTAGATAACTAGATCTAAGAAATTTCCCCCTTGAACATTTCATATACAGAAGGCTAATGTTCCAAGTGAAACCCCTTCTGGAACTGTTCATCAGCCTCCTCTTGGGCTTAGTGCAAGGACCCACAGGCTTCCTAAAAGCATCCCCGCCTCCTCTTGGGCGTTGTACAAGGACCCGTCGGCTTCTTAGAAGTTTTCACAGCCTCCTCTTAGGCTTTATATAATGATTCTTTCTCTGGGAAGATAGCCTCCTCTTGGGCTTAGTACAAATTGTCCCTCGACTTCTTAAAAGTTTTTCTCGCCTCCTCTTGGGCTTTGTACAAATTGTCCCGACGACCTCCTAGAGGTATAGGAACATAAATTAGTCATCTTAATAGAACAGTCTTTCAAAGAGTATAGATCTCACTACTACTGTTTCTTAAGCATAGTACAAAAGATAAAACCCGTAGACTCGGACAGTCTAAAGCTCCTTTGGATTCCTCGTTTCCTTAGAGAACATGAAATAATCCCGATCCTCAGATCAAATCCATGAGTACAACATTACGCATATAAGAACTGATTTTCTCTTTTAACTAACATGCTAGACCTATCACTCAACTGAAATAGTTACCATAGCCTTCTCTTGGGCTTTATACAATGATTCTCCCCAGCGGAGCAAACCTTTTAGCCTCTATCTCGGGCTTCGTACGAGATACAAAATACTCTCTTATTGAGTATAAAAGACTTTCTTGTTGAGTCAATATCCTTGTAGCCTCCATCTCGGGCTTCGTACGAGATACAAAACACTCTCTTGTTGAGTATAAAAGACTCTCTTGTTGAGTCAATTTACTTTTAGCCTCCATCTCGGGCTTCGTATGAGATATAAATCACTCTCTTGTTGAGTATAAAAGACTCTCTTGTTGAGTCAAACCTTCAGCCTCTATCTCGGGCTTCGTACGAGATACAAAAGCGCTCTCTTGTTGAGTATAAAAGACTCTCTTGTTGAGTCAAACAACCTTTAGCTTCCGTCTTGGGCTTCGTACAAGACACATACAAAAGCACTCTCTTGTTGAGTCAACCCTTTTAGCCTCTCTCTCAGGCTTCGTACGAAACACATAAAAACACCCTCTTGTTGGGTCAATAGCCTCCTCTTAGGCTTTATATAAGGAAAACCCCGGTTGAGCCAATCAACTTTTTAGCATCAAAGTTGTGCCTCGTTCACAGCATACAAACATCAATAACTCCTCGCCTAATTGTTGTAAGCGGCAAGCCTCTGGATTATTTACATCCACGCCACTGTCCCTCTTTTAGCATGAGAAATTCCTAAGGAAATATGGCATTGCTCTACACTGAGTTAAAGTCTTCTCCTTCAGGTTGAAAATCCCCTATAAAGGAAATTATGGCATTGTTGGATTCATATGTCCAGTTAAAGTAATTCTCCTTTATAATCAGTCACCCAACTGTTATGACAATCAGACCCCCTTTAGAGATGACAAATTCTCTCTAAAAGTTAAAACCTCTTTAGCTTCACATCTTGGGCTTCGAACAAGATACAAATAGACCCTTCAGCTTCACATCTTGGCCTTTGAACAAGATACATACACTCCCTTTAGCTTCACGTCTTGGGCTTTAAACAAGACACCAAAACACCATTTCCTCCCATAGAATAGGAGGAACTACAATCGCTCTGATTTCCCTATCCCGGGAATACGTAGGCATAAGATTGCAAAAGAATCTTAGCTAGCACACTAATAAAAAAACCAAAGTCCCTACCTCCATATCCTAACAAATTCCCCATGAACAGTCCCAGTATCTCGTTCCGAACAAAATAAGCAGAGAGAGGCCCCACATCCACATAGCATCTGTAAGCCAACATTTTTTATTGTTTAACCTCAGTTTGCAAGCAGGGTTAGTTGGAGACATCTATTTCCCTTCCTTCATCAGCTTCAACAGGATAAAAAATGAATCGACCTATAGTCCCCAAGAGCGACAGTACTTAAGAACCACGTCCAAAAATTGCTCGCTACAGAAAAATGGCGCCCACTGTGGGGCTAGAAGGAGGGGATCTTGTCTCTCTTATCTCTCTGGTTGAAACCTTTTCTTAAGACGAGTCCTTGGGTTCACAAGGTATCACCGAATGACGGTTCCATCAGGGAATGTCATTATTGCTAAGATCGGCCCTCACTAGGATCTTAGGTCAAAACCTTTAAGTTGGGAAGGTACCACAAATGGCGACTCCGCCGGGGAGCCATTTCCTGTTAGGATCATAAGATTCATAGCTCTTAAAAGTCTAGGACATTAGGACAAATATATATATTGCTTTTCCTAATTGATATCTGTGTTTATTTTTCTGCTAATGGGAATGCATGTGATGCCGCATGTGGAAAAATTGAGTATACACCTAGGAAAAACCTCTTTTAGTAGTGCGGAAGCTATCGGAAATAGTTGTCACGCAATACTACCCTCTTCTGAGATTCTTTGAAATACATCACCTAGCACGGTTCCCGGCCCGTTGATGTTATCTCGACAAGAATCAATGATTTTGAGAGACAGGTACAAAAATCACTAGTATAAACCTTTGGGATAGGTAGAGCCTTGACTTCATGACACCGACCCTTTGACCCCATGTTTTTTCTATGTTTTTGTGTGCTGCATTCATGCATTCATTTTTAAAAAAACATTAAGCAAAGAAAAATTTTCTCTTCTAGTCTCTCTTTTTCAAACTAAACTAAGACAATGATTGCAAATGTCAGAGAGAAAAGGATTGTGCTAGTGGATTTCGGTAGACGGAAAACTCACAAGTATACCTTTAAGGTTCCAAAACTAGAGGATTTAAGAGGATTAGCAAGGATGATCACTAACCCTGACGCTTTCAGAGCCAAGTACGAAGGTCTACTACCTCTGTTAAGGGTCCGTGTAATTGAAAGAATCATGGAGGCACTCGTTCAGTTTTACGATCCGGTTTATCACTATTTCACATTCTCGGATTACCAGCTCGCACCAACGCTGGAGGAGTATTCCCATCTGATTGATCTACCCATTACTGATCAAGCTCCCTTTTCTAGACTGGAAGAAATTCCAAAGGATCAGGCCATTGTAAGAGCAATTTATTTGGATGAGTCAGAAGTCAAGACTCACATGACCACCAAAGGAGGAATCCCGGGTTTACCAGCCAAGTTTCTGGTAAAGAAGGCTCTATACTTTGCTAGTATAGGGAACTTGGCCGCTTTTGAGAGCATCTTTGTTTTGCTCACCTACGGGTTATTTTTGTTTCCCAACATCGATAACTTTGTAGATATCAACGCCATTAAGGTTTTTCTCATTGGAAACCCTGTACCAACCTTGCTCGCAGATGCGTATCATTCTGTACACTTAAGGAATTTATACAGCGGAGAAATGATCGCGTGCTGTGTACCCCTGCTATATAAATGGTTTATCTCCCATTTGCCTAAGTCAGCTGCTTTTTGGGATCATAAGAGTGCCTTACATTGGTCGCAGAAAATCATGTCTCTTACCAACTCTGACATAGATTGGTGCAATAGGATTTATGACGGGATCAAAATCATTGATCGTTGTGGAAACTTCCCCAACGTACCCCTCATAGGAACTAAGGGAAGAATCAATTACTATCCAGTTTTAGTTCGTCGTCAATTTGGATACCCGATGAGGCATGTCCCGCATAATGCTCATCTGGAAGGTCTTTTCTTCAAGGAAGGAGAAAATGACAGGGCACTAAAGATGGAAATAGTGCATGCTTGGAAACATGTTTATAAGAAAGGACGAGAGTCTCTAGGAAAACCGGACTGTGTCTCGGTCGAGCCTTATCTCCACTGGGTACAAACTAGAGCTCTCAAGCTAAAGATACCTTATCCTCGTCACGGAGTTCTTCCGCCAAGGGAATCTGTCATGTACTTCATGACTGAAGCGGAAAAACTTCAGGTTACTCTCAACAAAGTTTAACAGGAGAGGAGGTCTTGGAAGAACAAGTACCGCATTCTCAATGTGGAGTGTACCAAAATACAGCAACTGCTGAAAGATAAGGATGCTCTGATTGAGATTTTGGAGCAGCATGCTGTAGAAAATCAGGATGACCAAAGGAATTTGCTCGCTCCTTTCATTTGGCAAAGGAATGACAACCCGACAACGGCCCAAGAGCCCCGGTCCAAGAAAAGGAAAGTACCAGAATCAGCACCCGAGTTCTCCTCAAAGAGGACTCAGGGCCCATTAGCTTAGGTTTTTGTTTCCGCACCTTATAATTTACTGTATTTCCATTTCCGCAATCCTTTGAATTCAATAAAACAGGGTTTCCCCACTGTTTGATATTTGCAATCTAATTGTCGGAGTTTATTTTGATTAAACCCAAAAAACAATAAATATAATCATTGCATTCATCATTCTCATGTCACGTATTCTTCTTACCTACGAATCTCACGTTTGTGTCTCAGTTCTAGAGTCAAACTGTCTCATTCGTACAATACTCGGGCCAATCGTCAGAAAAAGATGGATGATCTCGAGGAAGAGAACAGAGAGTTGAAAGAAGAGATCGACGCTCTAAGAGAGGATACGAGAAAGCTTCGTAACGACATGCAAGCCATGGCAGAAGCTCAGTTACAAAGAATTGTGATCTCAGAGATCACCTCAACGCCCATAGTGGAGAAGTATGATCCTAGGTATCAAATTCCGAAAGATCGTCCCTGGGGCATGCATGTTAACTATATCCCGGAAGGATGTGTTCCGCCGATCACTGAAGATCAGGGAATCATAGTAGAAGCCGCTGGGCCTGAAGGTTACAAACTTCGGGAAAGCGAGGATGCCAGAGGCATATTATTGACTCCTGAAGGTTACAAACTTCGGGAAACGCCAAGATTCACTGCCGTAGTAACGGTACCACCCCCTGTGGTGCACACTGTCCCGGAAGGACAGATTCCACAGATACCTTCTGGTAGAAAGGAAAGTATGTTCGATAGAATGGATCAATTCTAGGAGCAGTTCCTGGAAATGCAGAAGGAACTGCAAGCTATTCGCGGTCAGGATTTATTTGGAAAGGACGCCGCAGACCTTTGTTTGGTCCCCCAATGTAAAAGTCCCGCACAAATTCCAAGTACCCGATTTTGAAAAGTACAAGGGTAACTCTTGCCCTCAAAGCCATTTAGTGATGAACGCTCGGTGAATGTCAGCTCAGACAGAGAATCAGGATCTACTGATTCACTACTTTCAAGATAGTTTAATCGGTGCCGCATTAAAATGGTACATGGGTTTGAACCGCGCTACGATCAGCACTTTCAGAGATCTTGGCACTGCCTTCGTCCAATAATATAAATACAATCTAGACATGGCACCAGACAGAGATCAACTCAGATCAATGTCGCAAAAGGACGAGGAAACCTTTAAGGAATACGCTCAGAGATGGCGTGAGATTGCGGCTCAAATTTGTCCACCTCTTGAGGAAAAAGAGATGACAAAGATTTTCTTAAAGACCTTGAGCTCATTTTACTACGACAAAATGGTTGCCAGTGCTCCCAGCGACTTCACCGAAATGGTCGGTATGGGAGTGCGTCTCGAGGAAGCCGTTCGAGAAGGACGTCTAGTCAAAGACACTGGGTCGACAAGCGGTACTAAAAAATACGGTAGTGCTCTCCCTAAGAAAAAAGAGCAACGGTACCAACTAGTAGCAGCTGTAACTCCTTCTATCAACCCCGCGCCTACGTATCAACCTCAGGTTGCACAGAGCCAACCTAATCAACAGTAATTTCAGCAAAGGACACAACAGCCTCTTCAGCAGGCTCGTCCTCAATACAACAACAACCGTACAACACGGCCACCAGGATTTGATCCTATACCCGTATCGTACGCAGAACTATTTCCGTTTCTACTGGCCAAGGGGCATGTCTAGACTAAGTCTCCTCTTACAGTACCGGAAAATCTGCCTTTTTGGTTCAAAGCGGATCAGACTTGTCCTTACCATCAAGGAGGACCAGGGCATAACATAGAGAACTGTCTTAGTTTAAAATCCGACGTGCAAAAGCTTGTTAGGAGCGGGGTCTTATCTTTCAAGGATACGAATCCGAATGTTCTCACAAACCCGCTGCCCCAACACGAGAAAGCTGCAGTTAATTTGATAGAAGGGAAGTCTAGCGACAACTATCAAATTCACGATGTACTCTTATTGAGGGCCAACTTGGTCAAGATGCATTGTAGACAGAGTGGATATGGCCATGTGCCACCTCATAATTATCACCAGTGTGATATCTGCTCTAAGAATAATCAGGGATGTTCTGTGGTGCAATCAGCTCTACAGGAACAGATGGATCTTGGATGGATCCAAGAGCATCGAGTTCGTGGAGTCAACATGACCTATACGAATTCCACATCATTCAGAATCACGACATCCGTGTGATGAATGTCAACTTGGTGGAGATGTACTCCAGGCAAAGCCAGTATCATAATCTGCCGCGGCATGAGTACAATTCCTGTCTGACTTGCTCGGTAAATAAACAGGGATGCTCTTTTGTACAAGAGGCCCTCCAGCATCAGATGGATCTTGGATGGATCCAAGACTACCATGATAGGAATCATTATCAAATCAACATGATCCAGATCTTCGATATTCACTTGATGAATACCAGCCTGGTGTAGTTACATGCTAAACAGGTCCGGCTCGGGTTCCTGGTATCACATGATTATCAGAACTATAAAGCGGGTTGTGAAAACGATCAAGGCTGTGCCCTTGTCCGAGAAACACTTCAGCACTTGTTGAACCATTGGTGGCTTCCAATCTATATGGATGAAGACACCCAGCAAATTAGTATCACTAACAGGAATCCTACTAGATATCAAAGTCAGGATGTTCGGTCAATGGAAACAGACCTAGTAAGGTTACACTGTGTTCAAAGCGGACGTGGCCAGGTGCCACTACACAACTATGAGCGGTGTGGAGTTTGCTCAGTGGATAATCGAGGATGCTACCTCGTACGAGCAACCCTTCAAAGTTAATTGGACCGCAAAGAGATTCAACCATGGTCAAGTTCTGGATCAGTCAACTACCTCGCTGATCAAATCGAGGATGTTGTCGTAATCTCTGATCATCAGAGGGCTAGGGATGTTTTTACCATCATCCCTCTACTTGACGAATCGAGAGTTCCCAACCGAGAATGGATCGAAATTATGTACGATGGTCAGAAAAATCAGAAGGCTCCCATAGTCATCTATCTACTGGGACCACTACCGTATGAATCAACTAAGGCTATCCTTTACAAATACGGTGCAACAACAATTGAGAATGGAAAGGAAATTCTGTTACCCTCCGTCGTGAATATTGCAGACATCAGTCGAGTAACACGGAGTGGTAGAATCTTCAACAGAGGAGTTGGAGAACCCAGCAAAGAGAAGGAACCTCAAACAGAAGTTCCCAATCCACCGGTTGGTCAATCCAGTAATCCCGACCTTTCAAAAAACGATGATGAGATGCTGAAGCTCATCCAAAGGGGTGAATACAACATTGTTGATCAACTATTACAGACTCCTTCAAAGATCTCGGTATTATCACTGTTACTTAGTTCAGAAGCGTCCAGGGAGGCTCTACATAAAGTCTTGGAGCAGGCCTTTATGGAACAGGATGTAACAATCAGACAGTTCGATAGCATTGTCTCTAACATCACCTTTTGCAATAACTTGGGATTTAGTGATGAGGAATTACCTGAAGAAGGTCACCGTCATAACATGGCGCTCAACATTACAGTCAACTGCCAGGACGATGCTTTACCCAGCATACTGGTAGACACAGGGTCAGCCCTGAATGTTATGCCGAAGTCCACTTTGATGTAATTATCATTCAAAGGCCTCCGATGAGAACCAGCGAGGTCGTCGTCAAAGCATTTGACGGATACAGAAAAACGGTAATCGGCGAAGTCGACCTTTCCATAACTATCGGTCCTCGCACTTTCCAAGTCACTTTCCAGGTCATGGACATCCGGGCAACATACAATTATTTATTAGGAAGACCTTGGATACATCAGGCTGGGGCAGTCACTTCAACCCTCCACCAAAAGCTAAAGTTCGTCCAGAACGACAACAGGCCTTGCTCGTAAGCAATTTATCGTCATCCACTTATGTAGAACCGGAGGGGGCAATCGGAACCTAGTTCCAAACGCTCTCGCTACACAAGGGCAACCAATCTGAATGGGGAACTTCGATTTCCTCGTACAAAGATGCTATCAATGCGGTCAAGAGTGCCAATACAACAGGATGGGGGCAGCTTGTCATTCCTACTGACAATAAAACAAAGAAGGGTCTTGGTTTTTCTGCAACCTGTACCCAGACAGCTGCTAACGATGAAAGTCTTCATCCCATTCAGAACTTCTTCCACAGCGGAGGCTTCCTTCAACCAGTTACTCAAGAGGTGCATACCATAAATAAAGATGATTTATCCGATACGGAGGAAGAATGGAAGTCCTATCTCAACGAGGACGGTTATATGTCTCAGGACGAAATGCAGACTCCCTTGTGCTTTCCTACACAGAGCCCGAGATTTATACCCCGGTCAGATGTCGAAATCATATATGGAGATTGTGATCCAGAAGGATGTCGTGCTCTGCCAAAATCATTAGAGGAGGACACTCTAATGAAAGACAACTTTGACCATAGCTATTATGGCCCGATGGATGGCCTGCCAATGTGGCAGCCTTACCCAGGAGACTTGGGGCAAGAAAGTCAGCCAAATAATGAAAATCAGCTAAGCATCATTGAAAAGAATACCTGCGTCCCCACCATGTCATGGGATCAACACCCAGGTTATCCTGAAAATACTCAGCACGACGATGAATTCACAACGTTTGCAGGACTAGAATTCATTAACTATGCTTTTCCCGAGGTCAACGTCATCGAGAGAGATGACTCCTCCAGTTACAAAGAATTGTGGGACACCTTGGGACAACCGAGAGGAAAATTCGACTTCATGGTCAAATACACCGCTCCTGAAAGCTCTCGTATCAGGCTCGAAGACATCCAGCCGACTGGATGGGGAGATACAGTTGAGAGTTCAAATACTACGTAAAATACAACTGAGGAATCCTCCTACGACAACTCTGCCTGGGAGACAGATTCCAATGATCCTACTTCACTAGAAATCAGTGTCATTTCTGAAGACAAATCAAGGAAGGTACCAGACTTTGATATTCGCTGAGGAGTTCGCCGCCAATGGGTCGCAGTTGATGTTCTAAAGATTGTTCATAAGTCAAAGTAATTGTCGTCTTTTAACCTTTCACCCTGCCCAGGTGAAACAGATGTTTTGATAGGGCTCGCTTTCTGTAAATTTCCCTCTCCGTTTTTCCCAAAGCGACAGAGTCTTGTTTTATAGGGTTGTAGTTTCAAGAATCGACTTGTTCATTAATAAAATAACGTCGTTATGTAATTTCCGCATTAATTGCGGTTTTCTCTTTTCGTTTTTCGGAAAATGGTAATTCTAAAAAACAACTAAATAATAAAAACAAGTAGTAAAAAAAACACTGCACACACACTTGCATTCCCTCTATCTCTTCTAAAACAAATCATCACGTCATACAGATTGCTTGTTTTAAACCCCGTTGAAACATACGATCCAATGCCTTCTCCCAACTTTGAATTCTCGGTATTTGAGGCTGAAGAAGAAAATGACGACGAAATTCCAGAGGAGATCTTCCGACTACTCAGACAAGAGGAAAGGTCCATTGAACCTCACAAAGAGCCATTGGAAATGGTAAACTTGGGTTCAGAAAAAGAGAGAAAAGAAATCAGGATTGGGGCACTGCTCAGTCCTACTGCCAAAGAAAGTATGACGAAACTTCTCAGAGTGTTTCCCGATGTATTCGCTTGGTCCTATCAGGATATGCCAGGGTTGGATACCAGCATCGTGGAACATCATCTACCGTTAAGATCAAAATGTCCGCCAGTAAAACAGAGGTTGAGACGGACTCACCCAGACATGGCCATCAAAATCAAAGAGGAGGTACAAAAACAGATTGACGCAGGTTTCCTCGCCACATCAGAATATCCTCAATGGTTAGCCAACATCGTACCAGTTCCGAAAAAGGACGGAAAGGTCAGAATGTGTGTAGACTACAGAGATCTAAACAAGGCTAGTCCAAAGGACGACTTTCCTTTACCACACATTGACATGCTGGTAGACAGTACAGCAAAGTTCAAAGTTTTCTCCTTCATGGATGGGTTCTCGGGATATAATCGGATTAAAATGGCATCGAAAGACATGGAGAAAACTTCGTTCATTACCCCATGGGGTACTTTTTGTTACAAGGTAATGTCGTTCGGTTTAAAGAACGCCGGGGCAACCTATCAAAGGGCCATGACTACTATGTTTCATGACATGATACACAAGGAAATTAAGGTATATGTCGATGATATGATTGTCAAATCTAAAACAGAAGAGGAGCATGTGACCCACCTGTCAAAACTATTCGAGCGGTTGAGAAAGTACAAACTCTACTTGAATCCCAACAAGTGCACCTTCGGTGTCCTTTCAGGGAAACTTTTAGGGTTCATCGTCAGCTAGAAAGGAATTGAGGTTGATCCTGACAAGGTCAAGGCCATTCAAGAAATGCCTTCTCCGAAAACTGAAAAACAAGTCAGAGGATTCCTGGGACGTTTGAACTACATCTCCAGATTCATATTCCTCATGAACGCGACATATGCGCCGATTTTCAAATTACTCTAAAAGAACCAAAACTGCGTTTGGACAGAGGACTATCAAACCGCCTTCGACAGTATCAAGGAATACCTGTCGAATCCGCCGATTCTAACACCTCCAGTGGAAGGAAGACCGCTGATCATCTACCTCACAGTCCTAGAGGACTCAATGGGATGTGTACTTGGCCAAAAAGACGAAACCAAAAGGAAAGAGTTTGCCATTTACTATCTAAGCAAGAAATTCACCGACTGCGAGACTCGGTACACTGTGCTTGAGAAAACTTGATGCGCTTTGGCTTGGGCAGCCAAACGTCTTCGCTAGTACATGATTCATCACACTACTTGGTTGATCTCGGAAATGGATCCAATCAAGTATGTATTTGAAAAACGTGCTCTCACAGGAAGGATTGCCCGTTGGCAGATGTTGCTATCAGAATATGACATAGAATACCACGCTCAGAAAGCCGTTAAAGGAAGTATTTTAGCTGATCATTTGGCTCATTACCCGTTTGACAATCAAGAATCAATCGGGTTTGACTTCCCAGACGAAGATGTCATGTATTTGAAAATGAAAGACTGCGATGAACCGCTACCCAGTGAAGGGCCAGAACCAGGTTCCCAATGGGGACTAATCTTTGATGGAGCAGTTAATCATTACGGAAATGGAATTGGGGCAATTATCATAACACCTAAGGGTACCCACATTCCTTTCACCGCCAGACTTACATTCAAGTGTACAAACAACGAGGCCGAATACGAAGCTTGTATCATGGGTCTTGAAGAAGCGATCGACTTAAGGATCGAAAACTTGGATGTATATGGCGATTCAGCCCTGGTTATCAATCAGATCAAAGGAGATTGGAACACATACCAATCAGGACTGATTCCTTACAAATATTATGCGAGAAGGTTATTACCCTTCTTCAACTGAATCGAGTTTCATCATATCCCTCGTGAAGAGAATCACACGGCTGATGCATTAGCCACTCTCTCTTCCATGATTAGTGTAGGTCAATGGAATGACATACCTAAGATCGACATAATGCACCTTGAACGTCCAACTTACATCTTTGTGATTGAAGCAGTCATAGACGACAAACCTTGGTATCACGATATCAAATACTTCCTTCAGAAACAAGAGTACCCACCTGGAGCACTAAGGAAGGATAAAAAGACCCTCATAAGGCTAGCAGGAAGCTTCTTCCTGAGTGGTGATACTCTCTATAAGAGAAACTTTGACATGGTCTTTCTCCGATGCGTAGATAGACCAGAAGCAGACATGCTGATAAAAGAAATTCACGAAGGATCCTTTGGCACTCATGCCAACGGACACACAATGGCGATAAAAATTCTAAGAGCAGGGTACTACTGGTTGACCATGGAATCCGACTGCTACAAGTACATGAGGAAGTGTCATAAGTGTCAGATATACTCAAACAAAATTCATGTACCACCAACACATCTAAAAGTTCTTTCTTCTCCATGGCCTTTTTCCATATGGGGAATCGACATGATCAGCGTGATTGAGCCCAAGGCTTCGAATGGACATCGGTTCATCCTGGTAGCCATTGATTACTTGACCAAGTGGGTCGAAGCGACGTCATACGCCAATGTAACCTGACAAGTGGTGGTCCGATTTATCAAAAACAATCTCATTTGTCGTTATGGTGTTCCGAGCCAGATCATTACGGATAATGGATCTAACTTGAACAACAAGATGATGAAAGAGTTGTGCGCAGAGTTCAAGATCGAACACCATAACTCATCTCCCTACTGGCCCAAGATGAATGGAGCGGTAGTAGCGGCTAACAAGAACATCAAGAAGATTGTTCAGAAAATGGTCGTAACCTACAAAGACTGGCACGAGATGCTGCCCTTTGCTCTTCACAGTTATCGCACATCTGTCCGCACTTCAATAGGGGCAACCCCTTTCTCTCTAGTATATGGCATGGAGGCAGTGCTCCCCATAGAAGTAGAGTTCCCATCAATCCAGGTATTGATGGAAGCTAAGCTTACAGAGGCTGAATGGTGTCAAAGTCGACACGACGAATTAAACCTGATCGAAGAGAAGCGAGTCACGACACTATGCCACGGTCAATTGTATCAACAGAGAATGAAGAAGGCGTTTGACAAAAAGGTTCGACCTCGCATCTTCAGGAAATGAGACCTCGTGCTCAAGAAGATACAATCATTTCTCACTGGTTCTCGGGGCAAATGGACTCCGAATTATGACGGCCCCTATGTGGTCAAGAAAGCCTTCTCAGGCGGTGCCTTGAGACTCGTAACCATGGATGGAGAAAAAATTTCCTACCCCACAAATGTTGACGTAGTCAAGAAATACTTCGCTTAAACTAAAAAAAAAAAGAAAAAAACGTCTCGGTGGATTGAATGCCCGAAAGGGCGGTCCAGGCAAAAATTAGTGACACAATAAAAAATCATCCCGATGGATTGGAAATCTCAAAGTACAATCCAGGCAAAAGTTAGGGATAATGGCAAGTAACTATGGTCAACAGGGGAAAATCCCCCAACAGCGGTAATGCCATCCATCAGAAGAAAAACCCTAGTCACGGTCATCTTCGACAGAAGCTCAGGATGCCCCGAATTCAAAGTTGGTAGAAGGATAGTGGTCGTTATGTTTCAATGTAGCCCTTTTCCCTTAAATTACCATTTTCTAACTTTATAAATACTCTATGGAATCACGTGTTTGGCTGATTTCCATCCTATCAATAAAATTTGAGCCCTTGTGCTTTTGTTTGCAATTCTTATTTATTTTAGCTTTATAGAACGACGCTTTTAACATGATCAAAGATTCTTGAAATAAAACAAAAATGAATTTACTTGATAAAATTTTTCTGCTTTTAAAATGAAGATGGCAAATTCTTTTAACTGTTGAACATCGAAAGAACATCAATTGCGTCTCTGAAGGTGTTCGAGCCTCAAAGTGCAGAATCAAAGTACTCCTTCTAAACCAGTGCGCCTGAATGAAGGATCAGTTATGTCAGATGCGAATACTCCGTCTGACATCTCTGGCAGAGTTCGTACCTCCTAAGCCCGACCAATGGTTGTTCCCCGCAGGGATTATTTCTCCTAAGCAAGGCAGAATTGTTATCTTGAACCAGCGGTACTTCTTCGTCCCTCGCAGTGGCCGAGTATCCCGTCGTGTTCATCCATTAGTCTGTATGTTGCGTCAGTTTTGTCGGCGTAAACATACATACATCATGCATTATTGATTTACATTCTCATTCATATTGCATCACTATCACTCTAGTCGGTCTTATCCCCTAGTGATAAAAGTCTTCACAATTGAGTTGTCAGTTCTTTCCTCGCCAAGAAATGGTGCGCCTGCCCTAGATCTCTCCCCCAGTTTATTTTTGGGATGAAGTCGGCCCTTGACCACTTTGATAACTTGAACCTCTGAAAGACCAGAGAACCCTCAGCAAATGTCACTCTTCGCCATTGAAGATGATATCTTCACTTTCCCGGATTAAGGAAAATCCCCAGAGAAAGCCACGCGACTAAAGACTCTCAACAACACATTGGTTTTTCTCTCTAGAAAGTCAATGTTAATGAAGTCATCGGCACCTCAAAATTGGATCACATCACATGGAATTTCTCCGAGAAGATCCTGAGAAAAGTATGATGTAATATCCCCAAGCGACAGCAATCTCTCAAGAGACCTGCTTTCCCCGGTAGAGTCAACAAATGGCATCTCCAACAGAGAAGTTTGTACCCCTCTACAATTCAGACAGATGGGTTCCCTAGCAAGTCTGGCATCAAAATTTTTTCTATCAAATAGCATCTCTCCAAGAAAATTCGGCGAGAAGTTTGAGGAAAACCGCTAGGCATAGAGTCCCTTGTCAATAAAGTTTATTGACAAAAGAAACTGAGACCAGTTCCTTGGTAGGAAACCACGATCGAGGGGAAGTTTATTTCGGAAACTGAGACCAGTTCCTTGGTAGGAAACCAGGATTGAGGGGAAGTTTACTTCAGAAACTAAGACCAGTTCCTTGGTAGGAAACCAGGATCGAGGGGAAGTTTACCTTTTCTAAGCATCATTGCTTAGCAAAAGAAGATGAATGCGTAAGCTACCATTCATAACCACCATCAAAATTTCGGGTATTCCGATATTTAATCCTCTTGCACCCCGAATGCCCGAATACCTTCACCATTCACACCTTCGAGTCCAAGAAGATTAAATAGGGGCATCTGTCATACCCCAAATTTTGACCAATAAGATTTCCCATCATTGTACAAATCATCATAACAATATGGATGTACCATCATGCCTCATTAGTCTCCCCAAAGATGGGTGAGCATCCACTACAATCAAACCTAGGGTTTCGAGCCCTCTCAGAGCTCTTAGACAAAGGATCAATCAAGGAATGACATGATCTTCAACTTGTATAGCCTCTCAAACATCTGCAATGGATCAAAAGGACTCCCACATCAAGAATCAAGCACAATGTTGTAGCATTCCAGGTGAATTAAGCCTCACGATCGCCAGTGTCACCAAATTAGGGTTTTGGTCGACCAGGGCCTCCAGATGAGAATTTTCCTTTGGGCATGAGTCAATGCTTCAAAGTGTCATACCCCAAATTTTGACCACTAAGATTTCCCATCATTGTGAAAATCATCATCATAATATGGATGAACCATCATGCCTCATTAGTCTCCCCAAAGATGGGTGAGCCTTCACTACAATCAGAATTAGGGTTTCCAACCCTCTCTGAGCTTTTAGACAAAGGATCAATCAAGAAATGACATGATCTTCAACTTTTCTAGCCTCTAAAATATCCACAAGGGATCAAGAGGACTCCCACTTCAAGGATTAAGCACAAGGCTGCTCCATTCCAGGTGTATCAAGCCTCAAGATCGCTAGTGTCACCAAATTAGGGTTTGGTCGACCAGGGCCTCCAGATGGAAGTTTTCCTCTTGGAATGAGCCAATGCTTCAAAGCATATCCTAAAATACTCCATGGAACCTTATGGGCCCAAGCATCAAGTCAATTTGGCCTCAGGGGATGCATACATTAAAAATCAGGAATTAGGGTTTCTTGACCTAATTCACCCCTAAGTTGACTTTTGGGACAAATCATGAGCCAAGACCTCAAGACATGATTTGAGGGTCTCCAACATACCACATTGATCCATTTGTAACAATGGATTGATCCAGGAAGCTTGAGCAGCAAGTCTCAATTTCATCAGTACCACAGTTAAGGTTTCGCGAGAAAAGTCAACTGTATCTTTGACTTTTAATGAGGACATGCTCCCAAACCCTAGGACATGATTCAATATACCCTATAACACCCATGGAACATGTCCATCAAGTTTGATTTAGGTCAAGGACATGATTTCCTAAAGGATTGCACAGTTTGGAATTCATCTGATAAAAAGTCAACTGTGCACAAAAGTCAACTTTGACTTTTTGAGATTTTTCACAAAAATGGTTTTTTAACCCTAAAATGATGTTAATGTATGATTTGAATCATCATTCATCAAGGAAAATCAAGAAGAGTGGGATAACTTGTAAAAGGGGTAACCATAAAAACTTAGAAGATTTTCTAAGTTATGAACAAAGTGGCAAGGGTACCAACTTCGGAGGATCATAACTCTTAAACCACAAAGCCATTTTTCCCCATCCAAAGCTTGATTTGTAAATCTCATTACCCTCTACAAAATCTTAAAAGTGACCTCCCTCCAAATTCCTCATGGATTTTGAGTTATGGAATGATTAAAATCACAAAAAGTGAAAATGTCACTTTTTTCCAACACTTAGTGAAATTTTCACTAAGTCAGAATCTGCCTTCACTTTTTTCCAAATGTATGGGGATTTTTCACTTGGATCCAAAAGGTATCAAAACCAAATATGATCAAAAAGTTGTTGTATCATATGAGGGCTTTCCAAAATGGCCAAGAACATCACCAAATTCCACTTGGGCCAAGAGATATGACAATGACAATATGCCTTGCTGAAAACTGCCAAGGCTAGGCAGAATTTTTCATTTTTGCTCGATTTGCTAAAATCAGATAATTCCAAGCCTTGTCATCACTTTGGATACATATGAGTATCAAATCTAAAGGGGGCAAACACTGAGCCAAGCCTCCAAAGTCCTTGGAACAAGAAGTAGCATGCCAAACCTAGAATTGCCTAAAAGAGGGACAAGACTCCAATTTTGGATTGGAGCATTCAATGCATACACCAAGGTGGCATGGACTGAGCCATTTGTAACTGAATTTAGTCAAGACTTGTCCAAGACCAAGGGAACCACAGCCCTGTGTCCTAACCTCTAATCAATGGCTAGAGGAGACTTGGATTCCAAAGTGCAACCATTGGCCAAACCTCTGCTGCAGTTGCCATTCACTATTGCTTGCAAAACAAACTTGCTCTACTATAAATAGCGCTCAATTGTGATCAGTTTGAGTACACCAAAGCCATCAAACAGATGCTTTCCTCAAAATCTCTTCTTTCACTCCAATTTTGCCTTCTAAGGCAAGTCACTATCGGGTTTTGAGTTTGAGAGCTTTTCCAATCAAACCAATCACTCACACACATCACATACATCACATAGAAGTGATCCAAACACTCATATAACATCTGGAACACCAAAATACAAAATCACCAGCCAGTTGCTCAAGTTCTTGACAGATTTGCAGTTGGGGTACCATCTCAAGTTCCAGATCATTTCAATCCATTCCAAGCATCCAGACACACTCCATGGCACCTAGGGAAGCTATCTAGATCATTGGAACCTAGCTGTAACACCTCTAACACAAAACACGATCACCAGCTGCAAGAGGTAAGCATGAGCTCTTCTAACTCTATGATCCATGCAATTTTTGCTGCACAATAATTTGGCCATATGTTCATAATCATGCATGGAATATTTTTCCTTAATCAATTGCATTGTATGAATCGTGTATGGAATTTCTAAACCTTCATGCAGAAATTATGGTTCTTGAGGTTTCTCTTTGATTTCTTATTCCATGTTAAAAATAAATTATTAAAGACCATAGACATGATCGTGAGGTTAAAACGAGTAGATTGATATGTAGATTGCGTGATATAATCAAGTATTCAGTGAGATTGGATAGAAAATACAAATCTGCAGAAACAGAGGAAGGGCACGTGTTCTTGCCATGTTCTTGGCGCCCTTTTTCAAATATTTGAATATTTGAATTTTGTGATTTTATTTAATTGATTCAAAAATTAATTTCTCTATGAGTTTTAATGATTTTGAGTTGATTCTTTTTTTAATAATTCACAAAAATGTTAAAATATTTTATTTTCCCAAAAAATCCCAAAAATATTATTTATTTCATATAATTTATATTTTTGC
Source organism: Lathyrus tuberosus (assembly GCA_022829125.1). Classification (NCBI taxonomy): domain Eukaryota; kingdom Viridiplantae; phylum Streptophyta; class Magnoliopsida; order Fabales; family Fabaceae; genus Lathyrus; species Lathyrus tuberosus. The sequence goes on from JALAZF010000032.1 coordinate 5,830,554, forward strand.
AAAGAATTAATATTTTAATTGTTTTTTACATTTAAAATATTTTTTCCTTCTTGATTTTGCAAATTTTAATGACTTCTAATCATTTTGTAGGTCAAAAAATGATTTTTGAAACATTAATCCAAGATCACAATTTATTTTCCACATGTTAAACAATTTTGGTCATTTTAATTGAATTTATTATTCAATTAAAATACATTTTGGAAACAAATTAGGGTTTTGATTAATTCAACCTTCATCAAAACTTTTAAAAACACTTTGGGCCTCTAATAGAGTGTAAGACCCAATCCCTTTGTAAATACACCACTTTTTGGGCCTCAGTCATTGTATAAGTCCCACTGTATTTTCAAAAACAACGGCGCGATCGTCGCCTCTTTTAAAAAAACCATCTGGGCCTACCCTCGTGTTATAAGCCCCATTTCTTTTCTTTAAACTCTTTGGCCTCTAATAGAGTGTAAGACCCAATCCTTTGTAAATACAAACCTATTTTGGGCCTCACTTATTGTATAAGTCCCGTTGTATTTCAAAAAGTTCGACGCGATCATCGTCCGTTGAAAAACAAACCTTGGGCCTCTCCTCGAGCTATAAGACCCATTCAAAATCTTTTGGGCCTCTATTAGAGTGTAAGACCCAACCCCATTTGAAAACCAAACCATTTTGGGCCTTAATGGATTATATAAGACCCACCGCGTTTTCAAAAATCTCGGTGCGATCGCCATTTTCAAACAAATGACCCTGGGCCTCTCCTTGAGCTGTAAGCCCCACCATATGTACAATAATAAATCTTTTGGGCCTCTTGAAAGAGTGTAAGACCCATCCCCTTGTACAGAAAACCTTTCTTGGGCCTCAGTCACTTGTATAAGTCCCTCTGTACAAAACCACAGTGCAATCACTGATAAACCTTGGGCCTCTCCTTGAGCTGTAAGCCCCAACATCTTTTAAAAATACTTTCTCCTTTAATTTTGAATATACTGTTGTTTTCAATATTTCTTTTTTGAATAACTAACCAAACATCATGGAAGCTCTACAACCGAGTAAGTGGTTATATGCTTTCTTTACCCGTTTTCATATACATATAACTGTATTGTGGGGCTGTTTCACTTTAAGTCTTCCTTCATAAACTCATATCAACTGTGTAATACTAGTATAGAAATTTAGAGTTTCCCCAGCAACTACGTCTAGCACTAAGCCCTGTTGATCACTCTTAAATAGACAAAACTAGATCCCCCATAGGATTACCAGATACAGTCTTCCTTCCTCTTGGGGTTAAACAATATGGAGACGTGAAAGGCAGCATTCTCTGTGAACCCTTTCACAGACTGTCAGCCTTAGACATTGTCAAAGAAGCTCTACTCCCCAGGGATGATCTTTTCTCCGTGAATGGCATCTCTTGAGTTTCTTCCAAATTATCAGACTTTCCTGGCTTGACCTATTCTCTGTGAATAGCCTGTCTTGAATTTCTCGGGGTTTGGGGACCCACAGGCTTCCTAAAAGCATCCCCGCCTCCTCTTGGGCGTTGTACAAGGACCCTACGACTTCTTAGAAGTATTCACAACCTCCTCTTAGGCTTCGTATAAGGATTCTTCCTTCGGGAAGAGATCCTCCTCTTGGGCTTCATACAAATTGTCCATCGGCTTCTTAAAAGTTTCCAGCCTCCTCTTGGGCTTCGTACAAATTGTCCCGACGACCTCCTAGAGGTATAGGTGTAATACCCCAAATTTTGACCACTTAGATTTCCCATCATTGTGAAAATCATCATCACAATGTGGATGAACCATCATGCTTCATCAGTCTCCCCAAAGATGGGTGAGCATCCAATACAATCAAAATTAGGGTTTCAAGCCCTCTCTGAGTGCTTAGACAAAGGATCAATCAAGAAATGACATGATCTTCAACTTGTCTAATCTCTCAAACATCCACAATGGATCAAAAAGGACTCCCACTTCAAGGATTAAGCACAAGGCTGCTCCCTTCTAGGTGGATTAAGTCTCAAGATCGACAGTGTCACCAAATTAGGGTTTTGGTCGACCAGGGTCTCCAGATGGAAATTTTCATCTGGGCACAAGGCAATGATCCAAAACATGACCTAATATGCTTCATGGAACCTCATGAACCCATGCATCAAGTCAATTTTGCCTCAGGGGATGCATTCATCAAAAATCAGGAATTAGGGTTTCTTGACCTAATTCACCCCTAAGTTGACTTTTGGGACAAACCATAAGCCAAGACCTCAAGAGATGATTTGAGGGTCTCTAATACACCATATTGATCCATTTGGGACAATGGATTGATCCAAGAAGCTTGAGCAACAAGTCTCATTTTCATCTGCACCACAATTAGGGTTTTAAGGGAAAAGTCAACTGTAACTTTGACTTTTGACCAAGGCATGCTCCCAAACCCTAATACATGATTGAATATACCCTATGACACCCATGGAACATGTCCATCAAGTTTGATTTAGGTTAAGGACATGATTTCCTGAAGAATTGCACAGTTTGGAATTCATCTGATAAAAAGTCAACTGTGCACAAAAGTCAACTTTGACTTTTTGAGATTTTTCACCAAAATGGATTTTTAACCCTAAAATGATGTTAATGTATGATTTGAATCATCATTCATCAAGAAAAATCAAGAAAAGTGAGATAACTTGTAAAAGGGGTAACCATAAAACTTAGAAATTTTTTTAAGTTAAAAATAAAGTGGCAAAGGTACCAACTTTGGAGGACCATAACTCCTAAACCACAAGGCCATTTTTTCTCATCCAAAGATGGATTTGTAGCCCTCATTATCACCTACAAAAACTTCAACTACAAGTCATTCCAATTCATTAAGGATTTTGAGTTATGGAGTGATCAAAGTGGCTGAAAAGTGAAAATGTCACTTTTTCCAACACTTAGTGAAATTTTCACTAAGTCAGAATTTGCCTTCAGTTTTTTCCAAATGTAGGGGGATTTTTCACTTGGAATCAAAAGAGATCAAAACCAAACTTGTTCAAACAGTTGTTGTATCATGTAAGAGCTTTCCAAAATGGCCAAGAACATTGCCAAATTCAACCTACATCATGAGATATAACATTGGCAAGTTGCCTTGCTGAAATCTGTCACAAGCAAGGCAGAATTTGCATTTTGGCTCAATTTTCCAAAATCAGCCAATTTCAATTGCTCCAATCCACTTGGACACCTCAGAGGATTGAATCTAAAGGGGACAATCACTGAGCCAAGCATCCAAGATCCAAGGAACAAAGAATAGCATGTTGAACCTAGAATGGCCAAAATAGGGACAAGACTTCAAATTTGGAATGAGGCATTCAATGGAACCATCAAGGTGGCATGGACTGAGCCATTCTCATCTGAAATCAGTCAAGACTTATCCAAGACCAAGGGGACCAAAGCTCTGTGCCCTAACCTCTAGTCAATGGCTAGAGGAGACTTTCATTCCCATTGGCCAACATTGAGGAAACCTACTTACCAGCTGCCATGCACTATTCCTTGCAAAACAAACTTGCTCTACTATAAATAGAGCTCAATTGTGGTCAGTTTAAGTACACCAAAGCCATCTAACAGATGCTTTCATCAAAATCTCTTTCTCTTGGCAAAAATGCCTTTCTTAGCAAGGTAGCTATCGGGTTTTGAGTTTGGGAGCAATTCTACACAAACCAATCACTCACACACCTCACATACATCACATATGAGCTGATCAAACACTCACATAACTTCTGAAACATCAATTTCATGAAATCACCAGCTGGTTGCTCAAATTTTCAAACAAGGTGCAGCTGAGATGCCATAAACTGATCCAGTCCATTTCAATTCAATCCAAGTGTTCAAACACACTCCATATGGTGTAGGGAAGCTGTTCAGATCATCACAACTTGTCTGTAACGCCTCCAACTCAAAATCACATCTGCTCTTGCTGTCACGACTTGGAGGTAAGCACATACTTGGTCATCTCTCAATCTATGCCTATTTCCTCGCACAATAATTTGCCCATATGTTCATAATCATGCATGGAATGTTTTCCCTCAATTAATTGCATTGTTTGAATCGTGTATCAAAAATCCTAGCCTTCATGCAAAAATTAGGGTTCTTGAGGTCTCTTCGTGATTTCTTGTTGTATGTTTAATTTAAATGAAATTAAAGTACATAGACATGATTGTGAGGTTGAGACGAGCATAATGATATGTGGATTGCATGATATGATTACGTATTCATGGAGATTGGATAGAAAATGCAAATCTGAGAATTCAAGAACACGCGCGTGTTCTTCAGCCTGTTCTTGGCGCCATTTTTTCAAATTCAAATATTTGAATTTTGTGATTTTGTTTAATTGATTCAAAAATTAATTTCTCTCTGAGTTTTAATGATTTTGAGTTGATTCTTTTTTTAATAATTCACAAAAATGTTAAAATATTTTATTTTATCAAAAAATCCCAAAAATATTATTTATTTCATATAATTGATATTTTTGTAAAGAATTAATATTTTGATTGTTTTTGGCATTTTAAATATTTTTTCTACATTGATTTTGCAACTTTTAATGCTTTCTAATTATTTTGTAGGTCAATACTTAATTTTTGAAGCATTAATCCAAGATCACAATTTGTTTTCCATGTGTTAAACAATTTTTGATCATTTTAATTGAATTTTTATTCAATTAAATACATTTTGAAAACAAATTAGGGTTTTGGATTAATTCAACCCTCATAAATCATTTTCAAAACACTTTGGGCCTCTATTAGAGTGTAAGACCCAATCCTTTTTTTTGACCAAATCATCTTTGGGCCTCACTTATTGTATAAGTCCCGATACCGTCAAAAAACAAACGGCGCGATCGTCGCCTTTTCAAAAATCATCTGGGCCTACCCTCGAGTAGTAAGACCCATTTATTCATCTCAAAACTCTTTGGGTCTCTTGAGAGAGTGTAAGACCCATCCCCCCTTGTACAAAAACTTTTTGGGCCTCACTCATTGTATAAGTCCCTCTGTACAAGTAAACGGCGCGATCGTTGCCCGTTTAAAAATAAAACTCATCTGGGCCTACCCTCGTGTTATAAGCCCCTCTCTTTTCTTTAAACCTTTTTGGGCCTCTTGAGAGAGTGTAAGACCCATCCCTTTGTACAGAAAACCTTTTTGGGCCCCAGTCACTTGCATAAGTCACTCTGTACAAATTCAACAGTGCGCTCACTGATAAAACCCTGGGCCTCTCCTTGAGCTGTAAGCCCCAAATCTTTCTTTTTCAAAGCACTTTCTCCTTTGATTTTGAATATACTGTTGTTTTCAATCTTTCTTTGTTGAACAACTAACCAAACAGCATGGAAGCACTACAACCGAGTAAGTGGTTATCGCTTTCATTTACTGCTTTCATATTATAAACTGTATTGTGGGGCTGCTCACTGTAAGTCTCCTTTCATAAACTCATATCTACTGTGTAATAATAGTATAGATATTTCGAGTTTCCCCGGCAACTACGTCTAGAACTAGGTGACGCCGTTTCATTTATCCGTAGAAATAGACGCCTAGATCCCCAATAGGAGCACCAAATACAGTCTTCTCTTCGGCTGTCCTCCTTAGGAATCGTCAAGAAGCTCTACTCCCCAAGATGAATGTATTCTCCGTGAATGGCATCTTTGAGTTTCTTCCCAATTCTCGAACTTTCCTGACTTGATCTATTCCTTGTGGATAGCTTGCCTTGAATGTCTCGGGGTTTGGGTACCCACTACGGTCATAATCTTGGACCTTAACTAAGGAACCCTCTTTAAAAGTTAAAAGTCGCTGGATAGTAAACCTCGCACGTTTACCAGTGGTTTTTATCTTTAAAAGAGTTATCTCTCCTAATGGAAAGGAGATGATAGACCCATGGGCTTCTTAAAAGCATCGGCCTCCTCTTGGGCATTATTCAAGGACACTGCGGCTTCTTAGAAGTATTCACAACCTCCTCTTAGGCTTCGTATAATGATCTCTTCCTCCAGGAATGATAGCCTCCTCTTGGGCTTCGTACAAGGACCCGTCGGCTTCTTAAAAGTTCCCAGCCTCCTCTTGGGCTTCGTACAAATTGTCCCGACGACCTCCTAGAGGTATAGGAACATAACCTAGTCATCCTCATAGAACAGTCCTTTCATAGAGTCTACTACTGTTTCTCGAAGCATAGTACAAAAGATAAAACTCTAAACTTGGACAGTCTAACTTCCTTGAGTCTCAAAGACATTCTCAAGCACCCTTCGTTAAATAGGAAGGAAACCCGCAGACTCAGATAGTCTCGATACCCTTTGGATTTCCTGTTTCCTCAAAGAGAAGGAAATATCCCTGATCCTCAAATCAAATCCATGAGTACAGTGTTGCTCATATAAGAACTGATTTTCTCTTTTAAATCAGTATATTGGATATGTCACTCAACTGAAACAGTTACAATAGCCTCCATCTCGGGCTTCGTACGAGATACCAAAATTCTCCCCAGTGGAGTCAAAACAACCTTTTCGCCTCTCTCTCGGGCTTTGTACGAGATACAAAAACACTCTATTAGTGAGTATAAAAGATTCTCCAACTGAGTCAACTCTTTGCTAGCCTCCTCTTAGGCTTTGTATAACGATATGCCCCACTGGGTCAAAAACTTTTAGCCTCTCTCTCGGGCTTTGTACGAGACACAAAATAGCCTCCTCTTAGGCTTTGTATAATGATTTTCCTAACGGAAATTAGCCTCCTCTTAGGCTTTGTATAAGAAAACCACTGGTTGATCCAATTAACCTTTTAGCATCAAAGTTGTGCCTCGTTCACAGTACACAAACATCAACAACTCCTTTCCCTTCATCTAATCGCTGTAAGCGGCAAGCCTCTGGATCATCTACATCCATGCCACTGTCCCTCTTTTAGCATGAGAAATTCCTAAGGAAATATGGCATTGCTCTACACTGAGTTAAAGTCTTCTCCTTCAGGTTAAAACCCTTTCTTCGGAAATTATGGCATTGCTCGGATCCGCGTATCCCAGTTAAAGTAATTCTCCTTCCCCCTCTTTAGAGATGACAAATTCTCTCTAAAGTCGAGGTCTTTCAGCTTCACGTCTTGGGCTTTGAACAAGACACAAATAGACCTTTCAGCTTCACATCTTGGGCTTTGAACAAGATACAAACCACCTTTCAGCTTCACATCTTGGGCTTTGAACAAGATACAAACCACCTTTCGCTTCACGTCTTGGGCTTTGAACAAGACACCAAAACACCAAAAACACCCATTTCCTCCCATAGAATAGGAGGAACTACGAACGCTCTGATTTCCCTGTTTCGGTAAACGGGAATACGTAGGCATAAGATCGAAAGAAAAGATCTTAGCGAGCGCAATCAACAAAAAACCCAAATCCCATATCTCAGTCAATCAAAAGCAGTAATTCAAAAGCATCAGTCCTAACATCCTAATCCTTATTCCCCGCCAGAAACCTTCTGCCCAGGTAAAAAGAAAGAAAGAACCTGTATTGGCGAAATACGAATAACCAGTACAAAGGCCCCCCCACATTGATAGCATCTGTAACCTAACAGACCGTTGTTTAAACTCAGTATGCAAGCAGGGTTAATTGGAGACATCTATTTCCCTTCCTTATTCAGCTCACAATAGGATAAAAAATGAATTGACCTGTAGTTTTAAGCTCAACCGCAGAGAGCGACCATCGCTTAAGAACCGCGTCCAAAATCGCTCGCTACAGAAAAGTGGCGCCCAACGTGGGGCCGTTCACTGACTTTCTTAAAATTTAAGGTGAAAACCTTGGACGAATCTTTTTTATGGCGGTGGCCACCACAGAAAAGTGGCGCCCACCGTGGGGACGTTCACTGACTTTCTTAAAATTTAAGGTGAAAACCTTGGACGAATCTTTTTCATGGCGGTGGCCACCACAGAAAAGTGGCGCCCACCGTGGGGCCGTTCACTGAATTTCTTAAAATTTAAGGTGAAAACCTTGGACGAATCTTTTTCATGGCGGTGGCCACCACAGAAAAGTGGCGCCCACCGTGGGGCCCGTTCCTTTCTTTCTACTTCTCTTGTGTGAAAAATTACACAAATGGCGACTCTGCTGGGGAGTCTCCTTTTCTGCCTTAGGGTATCATCCCCGTTTTCCACGGAAAATGGTAACTCTACCGAAGAGAAAGATTGACCTATGTTGGTCCATCTCTTAGGCAGGGAACCACAGATTGGGGCTTCCGTCGGGGAACCCATTTCTGTCAGGAACTTAAGAATCGTAGCTTTATAAGTCTAGGATGATTAGGACAAATATATATACTGCTTTTCCTAATTGCTATACGTGTTTATTTTTCTGCTACTGGGAATGCGTGTGATGCCGCATGTGGTGAGATTGAGTATACACTTAAGAAAAGCCAACCTTTTTCGTAGTGCGGAAGCTATCGAAAATAGCTGTTACGCGATACTACCCTCATTTGAGGCTGGTGATCTATTCTCGGTGAATAGCACTTACTCTAAGATTGTACACAACTCGCTGGCGATCCGCTTGTTGTCTGCCTTCCTGGGAGGAGCTGATGATAATGAGTACAGGTACAAAAATCACCTTAGTAAACCTTTGGGGATGGGTAGAGCCTTGACTTCATGACAACGACCCTTTGACCCCATGTTTTTTCTATGTTTTTGTGTGATGCATTCATGCATCCATTTAATAAAACATTAAGACATTCAAAAAATTTCTCTTCTAGTCTCTATGTTTTTCAAATTAAACTAAGACTTTGATTGCAAATATCAGAGAAAAAGATTACGTTAATGGATTTCGGTAGAAGGAGAACTCACCAGTATACCTTCAAGGTTCCAAAACTAGGGGATTTGAGAAAGTTAGCGAGGATGATCGTTAACCCAGAGGCTTTCAGAGCCAAGCACGGTGGTTTGCTACCACTGTTAAAAGTCCATGTGATTAAGGGTATCATGGACGCGCTCATTCAGTTCTACGATCCGGTTTATCATTGTTTCACATTCCCGGATTACCAGCTATCACCAACGCTGGAGGAGTATTCTCATCTGGCTGATTTACATATCACAGATCGAACTCCATTTTCTGGACTGGAAGAAATTCCAAAGAATCAGACTATTGCAAGAGCAATTCATTTGGACGAGTCTGAGGTCAAGACTCACATGACCACTAAGGGTGGCATCCAAGGTTTGCCAGCCCAGTTCCTGACCAAGAAAGCTCTGTACTTTGCTAGTATAGGGAACATGACTGCTTTTGAAAGCATCTTTGTCTTGCTCACCTACGGATTATTTTTGTTTCCCAACATTAATAACTTCGTTGATATCAACGCTATTAAGGTTTTTCTCATTGGAAACCCTGTGCCGACTTTGCTCGCAGATGCGTATCATTCTGTACACTTAGGAAATTTGTACAGCGGAGGGGAGATCACATGCTGTGTACCTTTGCTCTATAAATGGTTTATCTCGCACTTGCCCAAGTCTGCTGCTTTTTGGGATTGCAAGAGTGTCTTACGTTGGTCGCAGAAGATCATGTCTCTCACCAATTCCGATATAGATTGGTGTAATAGGATTTACGAGGGAATCAGAATCATTGACCGTTGTGGAAACTTCCCCAGCGTGCCCCTCATAGGAACTAAAGGAGGAATCAACTATCATCCGATATTAGTTCTTCGTCAATTTGGATACCCGATGAGACACATCCCACTGGGTGTTCATCTGGAAGGTCTTTTCTTCAAAGCAGGAGAAAGTGACAGAGCACTAAAGATGGAAATAGTGAAAGCTTGGAAACATGTTCATAAGAAAGGACGAGAGTCTCTGGGAAAACCGGACTGTGTCTCGGTGGAGCCTTATCTCCATTGGGTACAAACTAGAGCTCTCAAGCTAAAGATGCCTTATCCTCGTTACGGAATTCTTCCGCCGAGGGAAATTGTCATGTACTTCATGACGGAAACTGAAAAGCTTCAGGTTACTCTCAACAAAGTTCAAAAGGAAAGAAGATCTTGGAAGAACAAGTACCGCACCCTCGACGTAGAGTGTATCCAAATACAGCAATTACTGAAAGAGAAAGACGCTCTGATTGAAATTTTGGAGCAGCATGCTGTGGAGAATCAAGATGACCAAAGAAATTTGCTCACTCCTTTCACTTGGCAAAGGTATGACAACCCGACAACGGCCCAAGCGCCCCGGTCAAAGAAAAGGAAGATACCAGAATCAGCACCCGGTTTCTCCTCAGAGAGGACTCGGGACCCATTAGTTTAGGTTTCTATTTCTGCACTTTGTAATCTACTGTATTTCCATTTCTGTAATCCTTTGGAATTCAATAAAAAGGGGTTTCCCCACTGTTTGATATTTGCAATCTAATTGTCGAAGTTTATTTTGATTAAACCAAAAAACAACAATTAATATAAACATTGCATTCATCATTCTCACATCGCGTATTCTTCTTACCTACGAATCTCACGTTTGTGTCTCGATTCTAGAGTCAAACTGTCTCATTCGTATAATACTCGGGCCAATCGTCAGAAAAAGATGGATGATCTTGAGGAAGAAAACAGAGAGTTGAAAGAAGAGATCGACGCTCTGAGAGAGGATATAAGAAAGCTTCGTAACGACATGCAAGCCATGGCAGAAGCTCAGCTACAAAGAACTGTGATCTCAGAGATCACCTCAACGCCCATCATGGAAAAGTATGATCCTAGGTATCAGATGCCGAAAGATCGTCCGTGGGGCATTCCTGTTAACTATATCCCAGAAGGATATGTTCTGCCGATCACTGAAGATCTGGGAATCGCAACAGAAGCTGTTGGGCCTGAAGGTTACAAACTTCAGGAAAGCGAAGATGCCAGGGGCATACTGAAGACTCCTGAAGGTTACAAACTTCGGGAGGCGCCAAGACTTACTGCCGTAGTCACGGTACCACCCCCTGTGGTGCACACTGTCCCAGAAGGACAGATTCCACCAACACCTTCTGGTAAGAAGGAAACTATGTTTGACAGAATGGATGAATTCCAGGAGCAGTTCTTGGAAATGCAGAAAGAGCTGCAAGCCATTCGCGGTCAGGATCTATTTGGAAAGGACGCCGCAGACCTCTGCTTGGTCCCAAATGTAAAAGTCCCGCACAAGTTCCAAGTGCCCGACTTTGAAAAATACAAGGGTAACTCTTGCCCTCAGAGCCATCTGGTGATGTACGCTCGACGGATGTCAGCTCAGACGGAGAATCAGGACCTGCCGATTCACTACTTCCAGGATAGTTTAACCGGTGCCGCACTCAAATGGTACATGGGTTTAAACCGTACTACGATCAGTACATTCAGAGATCTTGGTACTGCCTTCGTCCAATAATACAAATACAATTTGGACATGGCACCCGACAGAGATCAACTCAGATCAATGTCGCAAAAGGAAAAGGAAACCTTTAAGGAGTATGCTCAAAGGTGGCGTGAAATTGCCGCTCAAATTTGTCCACCTCTTGAGGAAAAAGAGATGACAAAAATCTTCTTAAAGACCTTAAGCTCATTTTACTATGGCCGAATGGTCGCCAGTGCGCCCAGTGATTTCACCGAAATGGTCGGCATGGGTGTACGTTTTGAGGAAGCCGTCCGAGAAGGACGTTTGGTAAAAGACACTGGATCAACGAGCGGTACTAAAAAATACGGTAGTGCTCTCCCTAAGAAAATAGAGCAAGATATTGGGAATATCTCTCTCGAAAAGCAAAGGCGACATTATCAGCCAGTAGCAGCTGTTACTCCTGCTATCGGCCCCGTGCCTGTTCCTATGTATCAACCTCAGGTTGCGCAGAGCCAACCTGACCAACAAAGGACACAACAGCCTCTTCAGCAGGCCCGTCCTCCATATAACAACAACCGTACAATACGGCCACCAGGATTTGATCCTATACCTATAACGTACGCAGAACTATTTCCGTTACTGCTGGCTAAGGGGCACATTCAGACTAAGTCTCCCCTTTCAGTTCCGGAAAATCCGCCTTTTTGGTTTAAGGTGGATCAAACATGCCCTTATCATCAAGGAGGTTCAGGGCATAACATTGAGACTTGCCTGAATTTCAAATCCGACGTGCAAAAGCTTGTTAGGAGCGGGCTCTTATCTTTCAAAGATACGAATCCTAATGTTCTTACGAACCCGCTGCCTCAACATGAGAAGGCTGCAGTCAATCTGATTGAGAAAGAGACTAACAATGTCTATCAAATTCACGATGTACTCTTATTGGGGACCAATCTGGTCAGGATGCATTGTAGACAGAGTGGATATGGCCATGTGCCACCTCATAACTATCACCAGTGTGATATCTGCTCTAAAGATAACCAAGGATGTTCTGTAGTGCAAGCAGCTCTACAGGAACAAATGGATCTCGGATGGATCCAGGAGCACCGAGTTCGTGGAGTTAACATGGTCTCTACGAATTCTAACATCATTCAAAACCACGACATCCGTGTGATGAATGTCAACTTGGTGGCGATGCACTCAAGGCAAAGCCAGTATCATAATCTGCCGCGGCACGATTACAGTTCCTGTCTGATTTGCTCGGTAAACAAACAGGGATGCTCTTTCATACAAGAGGCCCTCCAGTGTCAGATGGATCTTGGATGGATCCAAGACTACCATGATAGGAACTCCTATCAAATCAACATGGTTCAGATCTTTGACATTCGCGTGATGAATACCAATCTGGTAGAGTTACATACTGAGTAGGTCCGACTCGGATTCTTAATATTACATGACTATTAAAATTGTAAAGTGGGTTGCGAAAATGATCGAGGTTGTACCCTTGTCCAGGAGGCACTTCAGCACTTGTTAAATCACTGGTGGATGCCAATCTATATGGACGAAGATACTCAGTAGATTAGTATCAATAACAGGAATCCTACTCGTCGTCAAAGTCAGGATGTCCGATCAATGGAAGGTAACCTAGTGAGGTTACATTGTATTCAAAGTGGGCGTGGCCAGGTGCCCCCACACAACTATGACAGTTGTAGCGTCTGTTCGGAATGTAACCAAGGGTGTTACCTTGTGAGAGCAGCTCTTCAGGGTCAGGTCGATCGTGGAGAAATTCATCCATATCCAGGTTCTGGACCCATCATTTGGTCGCCGAACTACCTTGCCGATCAAGTTGAGGATGTTGTCACGATCTCTGGTCATCACCAGATCAGGGATGTTTTTGCCATCATCCCTCTACTTGACGAATCTAGAGTTCCCAACCAGGAACGGATCAAGGTTACTTATGACGGTCAGAAAAATCAGAAGGTTCCCATAGTCATCTATCTACCGGGGCCACTACCGTATGAATCAACTAAGGCAATCCCTTACAAATACGGTGCAACAATAATCGAGAATAGAAAGGAAATTCCATTACCCTCTGTCGTGAATATTGCAGACATCAGTCGTGTAACACGGAGCGGTCGAATTTTCAACCGAGGGGTTGGAGAATCCAACAAAGAAAAGGAACTTCAGATAGAAATTCCTGATCCACCAGTCAGTCAATCTGGTAATCCTGACTTTTCAAAAGACAAAGATGAGATGCTAAAGCTCATCCAAAGGAGTGAATATAACATTGTTGATCAACTGTTATAGACTCCTTCAAAGATCTCGGTATTATCACTGTTACTCAGTTCAGAAGCGTACAGGAAGGCTCTACAGAAAGTCCTGGAGCAAGCCTTTGTGGAACAGGATGTAACAATTAGACAGTTCGATAGTATTGTCTCTAACATCACTTCCTGCAATAATTTGGGATTTAGTGATGAGGAATTACCTGAAGAGGGTCACCGTCATAACATGGCGTTCAACATTACAGTTAACTGCCAGGGCGATGCTTTAGCCAACGTACTGGTAAACACAGGGTCAGCCCTGAATGTTATGCCGAAGTACACTTTGACGCAATTATCATTTAAGGGCCCTCCGATGAGAGTCAGCGAGGTCGTCGTCAAAGCATTCGACGGATCCAGAAAAACGGTTATCGGCGAAGTTGATCTTCCCATAACTATTGGTCCTCACACTTTCCAAATCACTTTCCAGGTCATGGACATTCGGGCAACGTACAGTTGTTTATTAGGAAGACCTTGGATACATCAGGCTGGAGCGGTTACTTCAACCCTCCACCAAAAGCTAAAGTTCGTCAAGAACAATCAACTTGTCACGGTTTGTGGGGAACAAGCCTTGCTTGTAAGCAACTTATCATCATCTACTTGTGTGGAACCCGAGGAGGTTATTGGAACTCAGTTCCAGGCACTATCGGTGAGCAAGAACGATCAGTTCAAAGAAGGAACTTCAATTTCTTCATACAAAGATGCTATCAAAGCGGTCGAGAGTACCGATACAACCGGATGGGGACAGCTTGTCATTCCTATTGACAATAAAATAAAGAAGGGTCTTGGTTTTTCTGCAACCTGTACCCAGACAGCCGCCAACGATGATAGTCTTCATCCCCTTCAAAACTTCTTCCACAGTGGAGGTTTTCTTCACCCAGTGTCTCAGACAGTTCATGCTATCAATAAGGAAGATCCCTCTGACACAGATGAAGAATGGAAGTCCTACCTTAACAAGGACGGCTATATGTCTCAGGAAGAGGTGCCCATGCCTTTTTGCTTTCCTACAGAAAGTCCGAGATTTATACCAAGATCAGATGTCGAAATGATCTACGGAGATTGTGATCCGGAAGGATGCCGTGCTCCGCCAAATTCATTAGAGGAAGACACTCTGATGAAAGAAAACTTTGATCACAATTACTATGGCCCGATGGATGGTCTGCCAATGTGGCAGCCTTACCCAGGAAACTTGGGGCAAGAAAGTCAGCTGAGTAATGAAACTCAGCTGACCGTCATTGAACAAAATACCTGTGTCCCCACCATGTCATGGGATCAACATTCAGGTCATTCGGAAATTACTCAACATGAAGATGAATTCGCAACGTTTGCAGGACTAGAATTTATCAACTATGCTTTTCCCGAGGTCAACGTCATCGAGAGGGATGACTTCTCCAGTTCCAAAGAAGTTTGGGACACTCTGGGACAACCAAGTGGAAAATACGACTTTATGGTCAAGTACACCGCTCCCAAAAGCTCTCGTATCAGGCTCGAAGATATCCAGGCAACTGGATGGGGAGATACAGCTGAGAGCACCGATGCTATGCAAAATACAACAGAGGAATCCTCCTACGACAATTATGCCTGGGAGACAGATTCCAATGATCCTACTCAGCCAAAAATCAGCGTCATTTCTGAAGACAAATCAAGGAAGGTGCCAGACTTTGTGATTCACCGAGGAGTTCGCCGCCAATGGGTTGCTATCGAGGTTCCGAAGGTCGTTCATCAGTCAAAGTAATTGCCATCTTTTAACCTTTCACCCTGCCCAGGTGAAATGGATGTTTTGATAGGGCTCGTTTTCTGTAAATTTCCCTCTTCGCTTTGCCCAAAGCGATAGAGTTTTGTTTTATAGGGCTGTAGTTTCAAGATTCGACTTGTTCATTAATAAAATAACGTCGTTCTATAATTTCCACATTAATTGCTGTTTTCTTTTTTGCTTTTTCAGAAAATGGTAATCCTAAAAAACATTCAATAATAAAAACAAGCAGTAAAATCAAAACACTGCACACACTTACATTTTCTCTATCTCTTCTAAACACGAATCATCACGTCATGCAGATTGCTTGTTTTATACCCCGTTGAAACATACGATCCGATGCCTTCTTCCAACTTTGAGTTCCCGGTATTCGAGGCTGAAGAAGAAAATGACAATGAAATTCCAGAAGAGATCTCCCGACTACTCAGACAAGAGGAAAGGTCCATCGAACCTCACAAAGAGCCGTTGGAAACGGTAAACTTGGGTTCAGAAAAAGAGAGAAAAGAAATCAGGATCGGAGCACTACTCAGTCCAACTGCCAGAGAGGGTTTGATAAAGCTTCTCAAAGAATTCCCCGATGTGTTCGCTTGGTCCTATCAGGATATGCCAGGGTTGGATACCAGCATCGTGGAACATCACTTACCGCTAAGATCGGAATGCCCGCCAGTAAAGCAAAGGTTGAGACGCACTCACCCGGACATGGCCATCAAGATCAAAGAGGAGGTACAGAAACAGATCGACGCGGGTTTCCTCGCTACATCTAAATATCCTCAATGGTTAGCCAACATCGTACCCGTTCCCAAAAAGGACGGAAGGGTCAGAATGTGTGTTGATTACAGAGATCTAAACAAGGCAAGTCCAAAGGACGACTTTCCTTTACCACACATTGACATGATGGTTGACAGCATAGCAAAGTTCAAAGTATTCTCCTTCATGGATGGATTCTCGGGCTATAATCAGATCAAAATGGCACCGAAAGACATGGAGAAAACTTCGTTCATTACCCCATGGGGTACCTTTTGTTACAAGGTAATGCCGTTCGGTTTGAAGAATGTCGGGGCAACCTATCAAAGGGCCATGACTACTCTGTTTCATGACATGATACACAAAGAAATCGAGGTATATGTCGATGATTTGATTGCAAAATCAAGAACAGAGGATGAGCACGTTGAACATCTGTCAAAATTGTTCGAACGTCTAAGAAAATTCAAGCTCCGCTTGAATCCTAACAAGTGCACCTTCGGTGTCCGTTCGGGGAAATTACTAGGGTTCATCGTCAGCCAGAAAGGAATTGAAGTTGATCCTGACAAGGTCAAGGCCATTCAAGAAATGCCTTCTCCGAAAACTGAAAAACAAGTCAGAGGATTCCTGGGACGTTTGAACTACATCTCCATATTCATATTCCTTATGACCGCGACGTGTGCGCCGATTTTCAAATTACTAAAAAAGAATCAGGATTGCGTTTGGTCAGATGATTGCCAAACTGCCTTCGACAGTATCAAGGAATATCTGTTGAATCCTCCGATTCTATCACCTCCAGTGGAAGGAAGACCACTGATCATTTACCTCACAGTCCTAGAGGACTCAATGGGATGTGTACTTAGCCAACAAGACGAAACTAAAAGGAAAGAGTCTGCCATTTACTATCTAAGCAAGAAATTCACCGACTGTGAAACTCGGTACACAATGCTTGAGAAAACTTGTTGTGCTTTGGCTTGGGCAGCCAAACGTCTTCGCCAGTACATGATTCGTCATACTACTTGGTTGGTCTCCGAAATGGATCCAATCAAGTACGTTTTTGAAAAACCTGCTCTCACGGGAAGGATTGCCCGTTGGCAGATGTTACTATCAGAATATGACATAGAGTACCACGCTCAGAAAGCCGTTAAGGGAAGTATTTTAGCCGATCATTTGGCTCATCAACCGATTGACAATCAAGAATCAATCGGGTTTGACTTCCTAGACGAAGATGTCATGTATCTAAAAATGAAAGATTGCGATGAACCGCTACCCAGTGAAGGGCCAGAACCAGGTTCCCAGTGGGGACTTATCTTTGACGGAGCAGTCAATCATTATGGAAACGGAATTGGGGCAATCATTATTACCCCTCAGGGTTCCCACATTCCTTTCACTGCCAGACTTACGTTCAAATGTACGAACAACGAGGCCGAATACGAAGCATGTATTATGGGTCTCAAAGAAGCGATTGATTTAAGGATCAAAAACTTGGACGTATACGGCGATTCAGCCCTGGTTATTAACCAGATAAAAGGAGATTGGAACACATACCAATCAGGATTGATTCCTTACAAAGACTATGCAAGAAGGTTGTTACCCTTCTTCAACAGAGTCGACTTTTATCACATCCCTCGTGATGAGAATCACGTGGCTGATGCATTAGCCACTCTCTCTTCCATGATTAGTGTAGGTCGATGGAATGACATACCTAAGATCGACATAAAGCGCCTTGAACGGCCCGCTTACATCTTCACAATTGAAGCAGTCATAGACGACAGACCTTGGTATCACGATATCAAATGCTTCCTTCAGAAACAAGAGTACCCATCTAGGGCACTCAGGAAAGACAGGAAAACCCTCAGAAGATTGGCTGGAAACTTCTTCCTAAGCGGTGACACTCTTTATAAGAGAAATTTTGACATGGCCTTGCTCCGATGCGTCGACAGACCAGAAGCAGACATGCTCATGAAAGAAATTCATGAAGGATCCTTTGGCACTCATGCCAACGGACACACAATGGCGAGAAAAATTCTCAGGGCCGGGTATTATTGGTTGACAATGGAATCCGACTGCTACAAGTACATGAGGAGGTGTCACAAGTGTCAGATATACTCTGACAAAATTCATGTACCGCCATCACATCTCAAAGTTCTTTCTTCCCCGTGGCCTTTTTCCATATGGGGAATCGACATGATTGGTATGATTGAGCCCAAGGCTTCAAACGGACATCAGTTCATCCTGGTAGCCATTGACTATTTCACCAAGTGGGTCGAAGCAGCGTCATTCGCCAATGTAACCCGACAAGTGGTGGTCCGATTTATCAAAAACAATATTATCTACCGTTATGGTGTTCCAAGCGAGATCATTACTGATAATGGATCTAACTTGAACAATAAAATGATGAAAGAGTTGTGTGCAGAGTTCAGGATCGAACACCATAACTCATCTCCCTACCGACCCAAGATGAACGGAGCGGTAGAAGCGGCTAACAAGAACATCAAGAAGATTGTTCAAAAGATGGTTGTAACCTACAAAGATTGGCACGAAATGCTACCCTTTGCTCTTCATGGTTATCGCACATCTGTCCGCACTTCAACAGGGGCTACCCCTTTCTCTCTAGTATATGGCATGGAAGCAGTGCTCCCCATAGAAGTAGAGATCCCGTCAATCAAGGTATTGATGGAAGCTAAGCTCACCGAAGCCGAATGGTGTCAAAGTCGACACGACGAACTAAACCTGATCTAAGAGAAGCGAATCACGGCACTATGCCACGGTCAGTTGTACCAACAGAGAATGAAGAGGGCGTTTGACAAAAAGGTCTGACCTCGTGTCTTCAGGAAAGGAGACCTTGTGCTCAAGAAGATACAATCATTTCTCACTGATTCTCGGGGCAAATGGACCCCAAATTATGATGGCCCCTATGTGGTCACGAAAACTTTCTCAGGCGGCGCCTTGAGACTTGCAACCATG
Organism: Lathyrus tuberosus; assembly: GCA_022829125.1. Lineage (NCBI taxonomy): Eukaryota > Viridiplantae > Streptophyta > Magnoliopsida > Fabales > Fabaceae > Lathyrus > Lathyrus tuberosus. The sequence goes on from JALAZF010000032.1 coordinate 5,849,560, forward strand.
GACGGAGAAGAATTTGCCTACCCCACGAATGTTGATGTAGTCAAGAAATACTTCGCCTAAACTAAAAAAAAAACGTCTCGGTGGATTGAAAACCCGAAAGGGCGGTCCAGGCAAAAGTTAGAGACAAAATGAAAAGAATCATCCCGATGGATTGGAAATCTCATAGTACAATCCAGGCAAAAGTTAGGGATAATGGCAAGTAACTATGTTCAACAGAGGCAAGTCCCTCAGCAGTAGTTACATCATCTATCGGAGGAAATCTCCAATCAAAGGTCATCTTCGACAGAAGCTCAGGATGTCCCGAATTCAAAGTTGGTAGAAGGATAGTGGTTGTTATGTTTCAACGTAGCCCTTTTCCCTGTAAATTACCGTTTTCTAACTTTGTATATACTCTTTGGAATCACGCGTTTGGCTGATCTCCATCTTATCAATAAAATTTGAGCCCTTGTGCTTTTGTTTGTAATTCTTGCTTGTTTTAGCTTTACAGAACGACGTTGTTTAAACTTAATCAGCGATTCTTGAAATAAAACAAAAAATGAATTACTTGTTAAAACTTTTTCTGCTTTTAAAATAAAGATGGCAATTTCTTTTGACTGTTGAACATCAGAAGAACATCGATCGCTTCTCCCGAAGTAAGCGAACTTCAAAGTGCAGAATCAAAGTACTCCTTCTAAGCCAGTATGCCTGAATGAAGGGATCAACTGTGTCAGAGACCTTGTTTCGTCTGACACACCTCGGCCGAGTTCTCATCTCCTAAGCCCGATCAACATAGCTCCCAACGGGACTATCTCTCCTAAGCAAGGTGGAATTGCTATTTTGAAATCAACGGTACTTCTTCGCCCCGCGATGGCCGAGTATCCAATTGTGTTCATCCATTAGTCTGTATGTCGCGTCTGTTTTGTCAGCATATACATACATACTTCATGCATTTTATTTGCGTTTACATTTCATATTGCATCATTAGTCGGTCTTGTCCCCTAGTGATAAACAGTTTTCTCAATCGAGTTTGTCAGTTCTTTCCTCGTCAGGAAGTGTTGCGTCTGCACAATCTCGCCACCAGTGTATCTTTAGATCAGAGTCGGCACTTGGCCACTTTGATAACTTGAACCTCTGAAAAGCCAGAGAAAACTCTCAATAAACATCACTCTTCACCATTGAAGATGATATCCTTGCTTTCCCAGATTAAGGAAAATCCACAGAGAAAGCCTCGTGATCAGAGATTCGGCAGCATGCCAGTTTTGCTCCGAAAGGACCGCTGATGAAAAGGTCATCGGCCCCACAAAATTGGACCCCATCATATGGCGTTTCTCCGGGAAGATCCCGAGAAAAGTATGATGAAAGATCCCAAACGAAAACAGTCTCTCAAGAGACTCGCTTTCCCCAGTAGAAACAAATGGCGTCTCCAACAGAGAAGTTTGTACAACTCTACAACTCAGACGAATGGGTTCCCCAGCAAGTCTGACATCAAAACTTTTTCCACTCAAATGGCATCTCCCCAGGAAAATTCGGCGAGAAGTTTGAAGGAAAACCGCTACAAACAGCGTTCCTTGTCAAGAAAGTTTATTGACAAAAGAAACTAAGACAAGTTCCTTGGTAGGAAACCAGGATCGAGGGGAAGTTTAAATCAGAAACTGAGACCAGTTCCTTGGTAGGAAACCAGGATCGAGGGGAAGTTTAAATCAGAAACTGAGACCAGTTCCTTGGTAGGAAACCAGGATCGAGGGGAAGTTTAAATCCGAAACTAAGACCAGTTCCTTGGTAGGAAACCAGGATCGAGGGGAAGTTTATTTAAATCAAAAACTAAGACCAGTTCCTTGGTAGGAAACCAGGATCGAGGGGGAGTTTACCTTTTCTAAGCATCATCGCTTGGCTAAAGAAGATGAATGTGTAAGCTACCATTCATAACCACCATCAAAATTTCGGATATTTCGATATTTAATCCTCTTGCACCCCGAATGCCCGAATCCCTTCGTCATTCATACCCTCGGGTCCAAGAAGATTAAATAGGGGCATCTGTAATACCCCAAATTTTGACCACTTAGATTTCCCATCATTGTGAAAATCATCATCACAATGTGGATGAACCATCATGCTTCATCAGTCTCCCCAAAGATGGGTGAGCATCCAATACAATCAAAATTAGGGTTTCAAGCCCTCTCTGAGTGCTTAGACAAAGGATCAATCAAGAAATGACATGATCTTCAACTTGTCTAATCTCTCAAACATCCACAATGGATCAAAAAGGACTCCCACTTCAAGGATTAAGCACAAGGCTGCTCCCTTCAACTTGTCTAATTTCTCTCTGAGTTTTAATGATTTTGAGTTGATTCTTTTTTTAATAATTCACAAAAATGTTAAAATATTTTATTTTATCAAAAAATCCCAAATATATTATTTATTTCATATAATTGATATTTTTGTAAAGAATTAATATTTTGATTGTTTTTGGCATTTTAAATATTTTTTCTACATTGATTTTGCAACTTTTAATGCTTTCTAATTATTTTGTAGGTCAATACTTAATTTTTGAAGCATTAATCCAAGATCACAATTTGTTTTCCATGTGTTAAACAACTTTTGATCATTTTAATTGAATTTTTATTCAATTAAATACATTTTGAAAACAAATTAGGGTTTTGGATTAATTCAACCCTCATAAATCATTTTCAAAACACTTTGGGCCTCTATTAGAGTGTAAGACCCAATCCTTTTTTTTGACCAAATCATCTTTGGGCCTCACTTATTGTATAAGTCCCGATACCGTCAAAAAACAAACGGCGCGATCGTCGCCTTTTCAAAAATCATCTGGGCCTACCCTCGAGTAGTAAGACCCATTTATTCATCTCAAAACTCTTTGGGCCTCTTGAGAGAGTGTAAGACCCATCCCCCCTTGTACAAAAACTTTTTGGGCCTCACTCATTGTATAAGTCCCTCTGTACAAGTAAACGGCGCGATCGTTGCCCGTTTAAAAATAAAACTCATCTGGGCCTACCCTCGTGTTATAAGCCCCTCTCTTTTCTTTAAACCTTTTTGGGCCTCTTGAGAGAGTGTAAGACCCATCCCTTTGTACAGAAAACCTTTTTGGGCCCCAGTCACTTGTATAAGTCCCTCTGTACAAATTCAACAGTGCGCTCACTGATAAAACCCTGGGCCTCTCCTTGAGCTATAAGCCCCAAATCTTTCTTTTTCAAAGCACTTTCTCCTTTGATTTTGAATATACTGTTGTTTTCAATCTTTCTTTGTTGAACAACTAACCAAACAGCATGGAAGCACTACAACCGAGTAAGTGGTTATCGCTTTCATTTACTGCTTTCATATTATAAACTGTATTGTGGGGCTGCTCACTGTAAGTCTCCTTTCATAAACTCATATCTACTGTGTAATAATAGTATAGATATTTCGATTTTCCCCGGCAACTACGTCTAGAACTAGGTGACGCCGTTTCATTTATCCGTAGAAATAGACGCCTAGATCCCCAATAGGAGCACCAGATACAGTCTTCTCTTCGGCTGTCCTCCTTAGGAATCGTCAAGAAGCTCTACTCCCCAAGATGAATGTATTCTCCGTGAATGGCATCTTTGAGTTTCTTCCCAATTCTCGAACTTTCCTGACTTGATCTATTCCTTGTGGATAGCTTGCCTTGAATGTCTCGGGGTTTGGGTACCCACTACGGTCATAATCTTGGACCTTAACTAAGGAACCCTCTTTAAAAGTTAAAAGTCGCTGGATAGTAAACCTCGCACGTTTACTAGTGGTTTTTATCTTTAAAAGAGTTATCTCTCCTAATGGAAAGGAGATGATAGACCCACGGGCTTCTTAAAAGCATCGGCCTCCTCTTGGGCATTATTCAAGGACATTGCGGCTTCTTAGAAGTATTCACAGCCTCCTCTTAGGCTTCGTATAATGATATCTTCCTCCAGGAATGATAGCCTCCTCTTGGGCTTCGTACAAGGACCCGTTGGCTTCTTAAAAGTTCCCAGCCTCCTCTTGGGCTTCGTACAAATTGTCCCGACGACCTCCTAGAGGTATAGGAACAGAACCTAATCATCCTCATAGAACAGTCCTTTCATAGAGTCTACTACTGTTTCTCGAAGCATAGTACAAAAGATAAAACTCTAGACTTGGACAGTCTAACTTCCTTGAGTCTCAAAGACATTCTCAAGCACCCTTCGTTAAATAGGAAGGAAACCCGCAGACTCAGATAGTCTCGATACCCTTTGGATTTCCTGTTTCCTCAAAGAGAAGGAAATATCCCTGATCCTCAAATCAAATCCATGAGTACAGTGTTGCTCATATAAGAACTGATTTTCTCTTTTAAATCAGTATATTGGATCTGTCACTCAACTGAAACAGTTACAATAGCCTCCATCTCGGGCTTCGTACGAGATACCAAAATTCTCCCCAGTGGAGTCAAAACAACCTTTTCGCCTCTCTCTCGGGCTTTGTACGAGATACAAAAACACTCTATTAGTGAGTATAAAAGATTCTCCAACTGAGTCAACTCTTTGCTAGCCTCCTCTTAGGCTTTGTATAACGATATGCCCCACTGGGTCAAAAACTTTTAGCCTCTCTCTCGGGCTTTGTACGAGACACAAAATAGCCTCCTCTTAGGCTTTGTATAATGATTTTCCTAACGGAAATTAGCCTCCTCTTAGGCTTTGTATAAGAAAACCACTGGTTGATCCAATTAACCTTTTAGCATCAAAGCTGTGCCTCGTTCATAGTACACAAACATCAACAACTCCTTTCCCTTCATCTAATCACTGTAAGCGGCAAGCCTCTGGATCATCTACATCCATGCCACTGTCCCTCTTTTAGCATGATAAATTCCTAAGGAAAGATGGCATTGCTCTACACTGAGTTAAAGTCTTCTCCTTCAGGTTAAAACCCTTTCTTTGGAAATTATGGCATTGCTCGGATCCGCGTATCCCAGTTAAAGTAATTCTCCTTCCCCCTCTTTAGAGATGACAAATTCTCTCTAAAGTCGAGGTCTTTAAGCTTCACGTCTTGGGCTTTGAACAAGACACAAATAGACCTTTCAGCTTCACATCTTGGGCTTTGAACAAGATACAAACCACCTTTCAGCTTCACATCTTGGGCTTTGAACAAGATACAAACCACCTTTCGCTTCACGTCTTGGGCTTTGAACAAGACACCAAAACACCAAAAACACCCATTTCCTCCCATAGAATAGGAGGAACTACGAACGCTCTGATTTCCCTGTTTCGGTAAACGGGAATACGTAGGCATAAGATCGAAAGAAAAGATCTTAGCGAGCGCAATCAACAAAAAACCCAAATCCCATATCTCAGTCAATCAAAAGCAGTAATTCAAAAGCATCAGTCCTAACATCCTAATCCTTATTCCCCGCCAGAAACCTTCTGCCCAGGTAAAAAGAAAGAAAGAACCTGTATTGGAGAAATACGAATAACCAGTACAAAGGCCCCCCCACATTGATAGCATCCGTAACCTAACAGGCCGCTGTTTAAACTCAGTATGCAAGCAGGGTTAATTGGAGACATCTATTTCCCTTCCTTATTCAGCTCACAATAGGATAAAAAATAAATCGGCCTGTAGTTTTAAGCTCAACCGCAGAGAGCGACAAGCGCTTAAGAACCGCGTCCAAAATCGCTCGCTACAATAGGAACAGAAATTAGTCATCTTAATAGAACAGTCTTTCAAAGAGTCTAGATCTTTCTACCGTGAACGTACTACTACTGTTTCTTTAAGCATAGTACAAAAGATAAAACTCTAGACTTGGACAGTCTAATCTCCTTGAGTCTTGAAGGCATTCTCAAGTAGGGAAAAACACCAGTAGACTCGGACAGTCTCCAATACCCTCTAGATTCCCCATTTCCTTAAAGAACAGGAAATAACCCTGATCCTCTGATCAATCCCAAAGCATAGCCTTACCTTTAATCAGTCTCTTTATATGAACTGATTTTCTCTTTTAACCAACCTACTGGACCTGTCACTCAACTGAAACAACACTCCTTTTAGCCTCCATCTCGGGCTTCGTACGAGATACAAAAGACTCTCTTGTTGAGTCAAACCTTTTAGCCTCTATCTCGGGCTTCGTACGATATACAAAAAGACTCTCTTATTGAGTCAAACCTTTTAGCCTCTATCTCGGGCTTCGTACGAGATACAAATCACTCTCTTATTGAGTATAAAAGACTCTCTTGTTGAGTCAAACCTTTTAGCCTCCGTCTTGGGCTTCGTACAAGACACATACAAAAAACACCTTCTTGTTGGGCCAATAGCCTCCTCTTAGGCTTTGTATAAGAAAAACCCCGGTTGAGTCAATCAACCTTTTAGCATCAACACTGTGCCTCGTTCACTGGATACAAACATCAACAACTCCTTTCATCTAATCGTTGTAAGCGGCAAGCCTCTGGATTATTTACTTCCACGCCACTGTCCCTCTTTTAGCATGAGAAATTCCTAAGGAAAGATGGCATTGCTCTACACTGAGTTAAAGTTTTCTCCTCCAGGTTAAAACCCCCTATAAAGGAAATTATGGCATTGCTAGGATTAACATATCCCGGTTAAAGTAATCCTCCTTTATAGTCAGTCACCCACCAGTTGTGACAAACAGACCCCCCTTTAGAGATGACAAATTCTCTCTAAAGACAACACCCTTTTAGCTTCACATATTGGGCTTTGAACAAGATATAAACCACCTTTAGCTTCACGTCTTGGGCTTTAAACAAGACACCAAAACACCATTTCCTCCCATAGAATAGGAGGAACTACGATCGCTCTGATTTTCCTGTTTCGGCAAACGGGAATACGTAGGCATAAGATTGAAAGAAAAATCTTAGCGAGCACACCACTTCAAAAAAACCTCAGGTCATAAATCCTCACATATCCACCAAAATATCTGAGTCCGTATTCCCTACCAAAAGTCTAAATTCAACCAAAATAACCTAAGAGAGGCCCTCCACATTGATCGCATCTGTAAACCAACAGTTTTGACTGTTTGACCTCAGTTTGCAAAGCAGGGTTAGTTGGAGACATCTATTTCCCTTCCTTCATCAGCTTCAATAGGACAAAAAATGAATTGACCTGTAGTAACACAGAGCGGCAGTGCTTAAGAACCGCGTCCAAAATCGCTCGCTACAGAAAAATGGTGCCCACCGTGGGGCCTTCTCGTTCTTTCTTACAGTTTTAGGTAGAATCCTTGGACAAGTCATTTTCATGGCGATGGCCGCCACACAGAAAAATGGCGCCCACCGCAGGGCCTTCTCGTTCTTTCTTACAGTTTTAGGTAGAATCCTTGGACAAGTCATTTTCATGGCGGTGGCCGCCATACAGAATAGTGGCGCCCACCGTGGGGCCCTCTTTTTTATCTCTCAGGTAGAAACCAAAGAATGATGACTTCACTAGGGACTTCACTGGGATAGGACCTTTTTGACTTCACTAGGATCTTAGGTCAAAACCTTTAAAGTTAGGAAGATACCACAGGATGACGACTCCGCCGGGGAGCCATTTTTGTCATGAACATAGGATTCATAACTCTTTAAAGTCTAGGACATTAGGACAAATATATATATATATATATATTGCTTTTCCTAATTGATATCTGTGTTTATTTTTTTGCTAATGGGAATGTGATGCCGCATATGGAAAGATTGAGTATCCACCTAGGAAATACCTCTTTTAGTAGTGCGGAAACTATTGGAAATGGTTGTCATGCGATACTACCCTCTTCTGATTGTTCTTCGAAAAACATCACCTAGCACGGTTCCCGGCCCGTTGGTGTTTTCTCGACAAGAACTGATGACGTTGAGAGACAGGTACAAAAATCACTAGTATAAACCTTTGGGGGAGGGGGGTAGAGCCTTGACTTCATGACACCGACCCTTTGATCCCTTGTTTTTTCTATGTTTTTGTGCGCTGCATTCATGCATTCATCTAAAAAACATTACATCAAAGCAAAATTTTTTCTTCTAGTCTCTCTTTTTCAAATTAAACTAAGACAATGATTGCAAATGTCAGAGAAAAATATTGCGCTCATGGACTTCGGTAGATGGAGAACTCATAAGTATACCTTCAAGGTTCCAAAACTAGAGGATTTGAGAGGATTAGCGAGGATGATCACTAACCCTGAAGCTTTCAGAGCCAAGTACGGAGGTCTGCTACCTCTGTTAAGAGTCCATGTGATTGAAGGAATCATGGAGGCACTCGTTCAGTTTTACGATCCGGTCTATCATTGTTTCACATTCTCGGATTACCAGCTCGTGCCAACGCTGGAGGAGTATTCTCACCTAACCGATCTACACATTACTGATCGAGCCCCATTTTCTGGACTGGAAGAAATTCCAAATGATCAGACCATTGCAAGAGCAATCTATTTGGATGAGTCAGAAATCAAGACTCACATGACCACCAAGGGTGGACTCCCAGGTTTGCCAGCCCAGTTCCTGACAAAGAAGGCTCTGTACTTTGCTAGTATAGGGAACATGATTTCTTTTGAAAGCATTTTTGTCTTACTCACTTACGGGATATTTCTATTTCCCAACATTAATAGCTTCGTTGATATCAACGCCATTAAGGTTTTTCTCATTGGAAACCCTGTGCCCACCTTGCTCGCAGATGCGTATCATTCTGTACACTTAGGAAATTTGTACAGCGGAGGGATGATCACATGTTGCGTACTCCTGCTATATAAATGGTTTATCTCATATTTACCCAAGTCTGCTGCATTTTGGGATCATAAGAGTGCCTTACGTTGGTCGCAGAAAATCATGTCCCTTACCAACTCAGATATAGATTGGTGCAATAGGATTTATGACGGGATCAGGATCATTGACCGTTGTGGAAACTTCCCCAACGTACCCCTCATAGGAACTAAGGGAGGAATCAACTACCATCCAGTGTTGGATCGTTGTCAATTTGGATACCCGATGAGGCATGTCCAGCGTAATGCTCATCTGAAAGGTCTTTTCTTCAACGAAGGAGAAAATGACAGGGCACTAAAGATGGAAATAGTGCACGCTTGGAAACATGTTCATAAGAAAGGACGGGAGTCTCTAGGAAAACCGGACTGTGTCTCGGTGGAGCCTTATCCCCACTGGGTACAAACTAAAGCTCTCAAGCTAAAGATGCCTTATCCTCGTCACGGAGTTCTTCCGCTGAGGGAATCTCTCATGTACTTCATGACTGAGACGGAAAAAATTTAGGTTACTCTCAACATAGTTCAACAGGAGAGGAGGTCTTGGAAGAACAAGTACCGCACCCTCAATGTAGAGTGTACCAAAATACAGCAACTGCTGAAAGATAAGGATGCTCTGGTCGAGATTTTAGAGCAACATGTTGTGGATAATCAGGATGACCAAATGAATTTGCTCATTCCTTTCACTTGGCAAAGGAATAACAACGCGACAACGGCCCAAGAGCCCCAATCCAAGAAAAAGAAAGTACCAGAATCAGCACCCGGTTTCTCCCCAGAGAGGACTCGGGACCCCTTAGCTTAGGTTTCTATTTCCGCACCTTGTAATCTACTGTATTTCTATTTTCGCGATCCTTTGAATTCAATAAAACGGGGTTTCCCCACTGTTTGATATTTGCAATCTAATTGTCAAAGTTTATTTTGATTAAACAAAAAAAACAATTAATATAATCATTGTATTCATCATTCTCACGTCACGTATTCTTCTTACCTACGAATCTCACGTTTGTGTCTCGGTTCTAGAGTCAAATTGTCTCATTCGTACAATACTCAGGCCAATCTTCAGAAAAAGATGGATGATCTCAAGGAAGAAAACAGAGAGTTGAGAGAAGAGATCGACGCTCTAAGAGAGGATATGAGATAGCTTCATAACGACATGCAAGCCATGGCAGAAGCTCAGCTACAAAGGACTGTGATCTCGGAGATCACCTCAACGCCCATAGTGCCAAAAGATCGTCCCTGGGGCATGCCACTTAACTATATCCCGGAAGGATATGTTCCGCCGATCAATGAGGATCAGGGAACCGCAGCAGGAACCGCTGGGCCTGAAGGTTACAAACTTTGGGAAAGCAAAGATGCCAGGGGCATGACAGCAACTCCTGAAGGTTACAAACTTCGGGAGGCACCAAGAGTCTCAGCCATAATGACTATACCACCGCCCGCGGTACACACTGTCCCGGAAGGACAGATTCCACAGATACCTTCTGGTGGAAACGACAACATGTTTGAAAGAATGAATGAGTTCCAGGAACAGTTCCTGAGAATGCAGAAAGAACTGTAGGCCCTTCGCGGTCAGGATTTATTTGGAAAGGACACCGCGGACCTCTGCTTGGTCCCCAATGTGAAAGTCCCGCACAAATTCCACGTGCCCGACTTTGAAAAGTACAAGGGTAACTCTTGCCCTCAGAGTCACTTGGTGATGTACGCTCGGCGAATGTCAGCTCAGACAGAGAATCAGGATTTACTGATTCACTACTTTCAGGATAGTTTAACCGGTGCCGCACTAAAATGGTACATGGGTTTAAACCGTGCTACGGTTAGCACTTTCAGAGACCTTGGTACTGCCTTCGTCCAACAATATAAATACAATCTGGACATGGCACCAGACAGAGATCAACTTAGATCAATGTCGCAAAAGGACAAAGAAACCTTTAAGGAATACGCTCAGAGATGGCGTGAAATTGCCGCTCAAATTTGTCCACCTCTTGAGGAAAAAGAGATGACAAAGATCTTCTTAAAGACCTTGAGCTCATTTTTCTATGACAAAATGGTTGCCAGTGCGCCCAGCGACTTCACCGAGATGGTCGGTATGGGAGTTCGTCTTGAGGAAGCCGTCCAAGAAGGACGTCTAGTCAAAGACACTAGATCATCAAGTAGTACAAAGCGATACGGTAGTGCTCTCCCTAAGAAAAAAGAGCAAGATATTGGGAATATCTCTCTCGGAAAGCAAAGGCGACGTTATCAACGAGTAGAGGATGTGACTTCTTCTATCAATCCTGCGCCTATTTCTATGTATTAACCTCAGGTTGCGCAGAGCCAACCTAATCAACAAAGGACTCAACAGCCTCTTCAGCAGGCTCGTCCTCTATACAATAACAACCGTACAATGCGGCCACTAGGATTTGATCCTATACCCATATTTTACGCAGAACTATTTCCGTTACTATTGGCTAAGGGGCATGTCCAGACTAAGTCCCCTCTTACAGTACCGGAAAATCCGCTTTTTTGGTTTAAGGTGGATCAGACTTTCCCTTACCATCAAGGAGGACCAGGGCATAACATAGAGAACTGTCTCAATTTCAAATCCGACGTACAAAAGCTTGTTAGGAGCGGGGTCTTATCTTTCAAGGATACAAATCCTAATGTTCTTACAAACCCGCTGCCTCAATACGATAAGGTTACAGTCAATTTGATAGAGGGAGAGACTAACAACGTCTATCAAATTCTTGATGTACTCTTGTTAAGGACCAATCTAGTCAAGATGCATTGCAGACAGAGTGGATATGGCCATGTGCCACCTCATAATTATCACCAGTGTGATATCTGCTCTAAAAGCAATCAAGGATGTTCTGTGGTGCAATCAGCTCTACAGGAACAGATGGATCTCGAATGGATCTAAGAGCACCGAGTTCGTGGAGTTAACATGGTTTACACGAATTCTAACGTCATTCAGAACCACGACATTCGTGCAATGAATGTCAGCTTGGTGGCGATGCACTCCAGGAAAAGCCAGTATCATAATCTGCCGCGACACAATTACAATTCCTGTCTGACTTGCTCGGTAAACAAACCGGGATGCTCTTTTGTACAAGAGGCCCTCCAGCGTCAGATGGATCTTGGATGGATCCAGGACTACCATGATAGGAATCCCTATCAGATCAACATGATTCAAATCTTCGATGTTCGCTTAATGAATACCAGCCTGGTGGAGTTACATGCTAAACAGGTCTGGCTTAGGTTCCTGGTATCACATGATTATCAGAGCTGTAGGGCGGGTTTCAAAAACGATCAAGGATGTGCCCTTGTCCAGGAAACCCTTCAACACTTGTTGAATCGCTGGTGGTTTCCAATCTATATGGTTGAAGACACCCAGCAAATTAGTATTACCAATAGGAACCCTACTCGGCATCAAAGTCGTGATGTTCGATCTGTGGAAACTGACCTAGTGAAGTTACATTATATTCAAAGCGGGTGTGGCCAGGTGCCACCACACAACTATGAATGTTGTAGAGTCTGTTCGGAAAGTAACCAAGGATGTTACCTTGTGCGAGCAGCTCTTTAGGGTCAGGTGGATCGTAGAGAGATTCGCCCATATCCGGGTTCCGGACCAATCAACTGGGCGCCGGACTACCTCGCTGATCAAATTGAGGACGTTGTCGTAATTTCTGATCATCAGAGGGCTAGGGATGTTTGTACCATCATCCCTCTACTTGAGGAATCGAGAGTTCCCAACCAGGAACGGATCAAAATTGCTTACGATGGTCGGAAAAATCAGAAGGCTCCCGTAGTCATCTATCTACCGGGACCATTACCGTATGAATCAACTAAGGCTATCCCTTACAAATACGGTGCAACAACAGTCGAGAATGGAAAGGAAATTCCATTACCCTCCGTCGTGAATATTGCAGACATCGGTCGAGTAACACGGAGTGGTCGAATCTTCAACCGAGGAGTTGGAGAACTTAACAAAGAAAAGGAGCCTCAGACAGAAGTTCCCAATCCACCAGTCGGTCAATCCAGTAATCCCGACCTTTCGAAAAACAATGATGAGATGCTGAAGCTCATCCAAAGGAGTGAATACAACATTGTTGATCAACTATTACAAACTCCTTCGAAGATCTCTGTGCTATCACTTTTACTCAGTTCAGAAGCTCACAGGGAGGCTCTACAGAAAGTCTTGGAGCAAGCCTTTGTAGAACAGGATGTAACAATCAGACAGTTCGATAGCATTATCTCTAACATCACTTCCTGCCATAACTTGGGATTTAGTGATGAGGAATTACCTGAAGAGGGTCGCCGTCATAACATGGCGCTCAATATCACGGTCAGCTGCCAGGGTGATGCTTTAGCCACCGTACTGGTAGACACAGGGTCAGCCCTGAATGTTATGCCGAAGTCCACTTTTATGTAATTATCCTTCAAAGGACCCCCGATGAGAACCAGTGAGGTCGTCGTCAAAGCATTTGACGGGTCCAGAAAAACGGTTATCGGTGAAGTCGACCTTCCCATAACTATTGGTCCTCACACTTTCCAAGTCACTTTCTAGGACATGGACATCCGGGCAATGTACAGTTGTTTATTAGGAAGACCTTGGATACATCAGGCTGGGGCGGTCACCTCGACCCTCCACCAAAAGTTAAAGTTCGTCTAGAATAACCAGCTCGTCACGGTCTGTGGAGAACAAGCCTTGCTCGTGAGTAACTTATCATCATTTACTTGTGTTGAATCCGAGGAGGTTATTGGAACTCAGTTCCAAGCACTGTCGGTGAGCAAGGACAATCAATCCTAAGAGGGAACCTCAATTTCCTCAGACAAAGATGCTATCAAAGCAGTTGAGAATGCTAATACAATAGGATGGGGACAACTAGTCATTCCTACTGACAATAAAACAAAGAAGGGTCTTGGTTTTTCTGCAACCTGTACCCAGACAGTTACTACCAGCAATGAAAGTCTTCATCCCATTCAAGACTTCTTCCACAGTGGGGGTTTCCTTCACCCGGTGCCTCAAGAAGTGCATACCATCAATAAAGATGATTCCTCTGATATGGAGGAAGAATGGGAGTCCTATCTTAACAAGGACGGTTATATGTCTCAGGACGAAACGCAGACTCCTTTTTGCTTTCCTACACAGGGTCCGAGATTTATACCCAAGTCAGATGTCGAAATGATGTACGGAGATTGTGATCCGGAAGGATGTCGTGCTCCACCAAACTCATTAGAGGAGGACACTCTGATGAAGGACAACTTTGACCACAACTATTATGGCCCGATGGATGGCCTGCCAATGTGGCAGCCGTACCCAGGAGACTTGGGGCAAGAAAATTAGTCGAACAACGAAAATCAGCTGAGCATCATTGAACAGAATACCTGCGTCCCCGCCATGTCATGGGATCAACACTCAGGTCATTCAGAAAACATCCAGTACGACGATGAGTTTGCAACATTTGCAGGACTTGAGTTCATCAACTATGATTTTCCTGAGGTCAGCGTCATCAAGAGGGATGACTCCTCTAGTTCCAAAGAAGTGTGGGACACCTTGGGACAACCAAGTGGGAAATACGACTATATGGTCAAGTACACTGCTCCTGAAAGCTCTCGTATCAGGCTCGAAGACATCCAGCCAACTGGATGGGGAGATCTACCTGAGAGCAACAGTGTTATGCAAAATGCAACAGAGGAATCCTCCTACGACAATTCTTCCTGGGAGACAGATTCCAATGATCCTGCTCCACCAGAAATCAGCGTTATTTCTGAAGACAAATCAAGGAAGGTGCCAGAGTTTGTGATTCACCGAGGAGTTCACTGCCAATGGGTTGCTGTCGATGTTCCGAAGATTGTTCATAAGTCAAAGTAATCGCCGTCTTTAACCTTTCACCCTGACCAGGTGAAACAGATGTTTTGATAGGGCTCACTTTCTGTAAATTTCCCTCTTCGCTTCGCCCAAAGCGACAGAGTTTTTTTATAGGGCTGTAGTTGCAAAAATCGACTTGTTCATTAATAAAATAACGTCGTTCTGTAATTTCCGCATTAATTGTTGTTTTATCTTTTTGCTTTTTCAGAAAATGGTAATCCTAAAAAAAAATCAATAATAAAACAAGCAGTAAAAGAAATACATTGCACATACTCTTGCATTTCCTCTATCTCTTCTAAACACAAATCATACCGTCATGCAGATTGCTTGTTTTAAACCCCGTTGAAACATACGATCCGATGCCTTCTTCCGACTTTGAGTTCCCGGTATTTGGGGTTGAAGAAGAAGTTGACGACAAAATTCCAGAAGAGATCTCCCGATTACTCAGACAGGAGGAAAGGTCCATTGAACCTCATAAAGAGCCGTTGGAAACGGTAAACTTAGGTTCGGAAAAAGAGAGAAAGGAGATCAGGATTGGGGCCCTACTCAGTCCGACTGCCAAAAAGAGTTTGATAAAGCTTCTCAAAGAATTCCCCGATGTATTCGCTTGGTCCTATCATGATATGCCAGGGTTGGATACCAGCATCGTGGAACATCATTTACCATTGAGATCGGAATGTCCGCCAGTAAAATAGAGGTTGAGACGGACTCACCTGGACATGGCCATCAAAATCAAAGAGGAGGTACAGAAAAAGATTGACGCGGGTTTCCTCGCTACGTCAGAATATCCTCAATGGTTAGCCAACATCGTACCCGTTCCCAAAAAGGTTGGAAAAGTCAGAATGTGTGTGGATTACAGAGATCTAAACAAGGCTAGACCAAAGGACGACTTTCCTTTACCACACATTTACATGCTGGTAGACAGTACAACAAAGTTCAAAGTGTTCTCCTTCATGGATGGATTCTCAGGCTATAATCAAATCAAAATGGCGCCGAAAGACATGGAGAAAGCTCTGTTCATTAACCCACGGGGTACCTTTTATTACAAGGTGATGTCGTTCGGTTTGAAGAACGCCGGGGCAACCTATCAAAGGGTCATGACTACTCTTTTTCATGACATGATACACAAAGAAACCGAGGTATATGTCGATGATATGATTGCAAAATCTAAGACAGAATAGGAGCATGTGACCCATCTGTCAAAACTATTTGAGCGGTTGAGAAAGTACAAACTCCGCTTGAATCCCAACAAGTGCACCTTCGGTGTCCGTTTGAGAAAACTTTTATGGTTCATCGTCAGCCAGAAAGGAATTGAGGTTGATCCTGACAAGGTCAAGGCCATTCAAGAAATGCCTTCTCCGAAAACTGAAAAACAAGTCAGAGGATTCCTGGGACGTTTGAACTACATCTCTAGATTCATATTCCTCATGACCACGACATGCGCGCCGATTTTCAAATTACTCAAAAAGAATCAGGGCTGTGTTTGGACAAAAGACTGCCAAACTGCCTTCGACAGTATCAAGGAATACCTGCCGAACCCGCCGATTCTATCACCTCCAGTGGAAGGAAGACCATTGATCATCTACTTAACAGTCTTGGAAGACTCCATGGGCTGTGTGCTTGGTCAACAAGATGAAACAACAAGAAAAGAGTCTTCCATCTATTATTTCAGCAAGAAATCCACCGACTGCGAGACTCGGTATACTATGCTTGAAAAAACTTGATGCGCTTTGGCTTGGGCAGCCAAACGTCTTCGCCAGTACATGATTCGTCACACTACTTGGTTGGTCTCCGAGATGGATCCAATCAAGTATGTCTTTGAAAAGCCTGCTCTCACGGGAAGAATTGCCCGTTGGAAGATGTTGCTATCAGAATATGACATAGAGTACCATGCTCAAAAAGTCGTTAAGGGGAGTATTTTAGCCAATCATTTGGCTCATCAACCGATTGATGATCAAGAATCAATCGGGTTTGACTTCCCAGATGAAGATATCATGTATTTAAAAATGAAAGATTGCGATGAACCGCTACCCGGTGAAGGGCCAGAACCAGGTTCCCAATGGGGACTTATCTTTGACGGAGCTGTCAATCATTACAGAAATGGAATTGGGGCAATCATCATAACACCTCAGGGTACCCACATTCCTTTCACCGCCAGACTTACGTTCAAGTGTACAAACAATGAGGCCGAATACGAAGCTTGTATTATGGGTCTCGAGGAAGCGAATGATTTGAGGATCAAAAACTTGGACGTATATGGTGACTCAGCCCTGGTTATCAATCAGATTAAAGGAGATTGGAACATATACCAATCAGGATTGATTCCTTACAAAGACTACGCGAGAAGGTTGCTACCCTTCTTCAACAGAGTTGAGTTTCATCACATCCCTCGTGATGAGAATCACATGGCTGATACATTAGCCACTCTCTCTTCCATGATTAGTGTAGGTCAATGGAATGACATACCTAAGATCGACATAATGCGCCTTGAACGGCCCGCTTACATCTTCGCGATTGAAGCAGTCATAGACGATAAACCTTGGTATCACGATATCAAATGCTTCCTTCAGAAACGAGAGTACCCACCTGGGGCACTAAGGAAAGGCAGGAAAACCCTCAGAAGGCCGGCTGGTAGTTTCTTCCTGAGCGGCGATACACTCTATAAGAGAAACTTTGACATAGTCTTGCTCCGATGCATAGACAGACCAGAAGCAGACATGCCGAGGAAAGAAATTCACGAAGGGTCCTTTGGCACTCATGCCAACGGACACACAATGGCGACAATAATTCTAAGAGCATGGTACTACTGGTTGACCATGGAATCTGACAGCTACAAGTACATGAGGAAGTGTCACAAGTGTCAAATATACTCTGACAAAATTCATGTACCGCCAACACATCTCAAAGTTCTTTCTTCCCCATGGCCTTTTTCCTTATGGGGAATCGACATGATTGGCTTGATTGAGCCTAAGGCTTCAAACGGACATCGGTTCATCCTGGTAGCCATTGACTATTTCATCAAATGGGTCGAAGCAGCGTCGTACGCTAATGTAACCCGATAAGTGGTGGTCCAATTTATCAAAAACAATATCATCTGCCGTTATGGTGTTCCGAGCCAGATCATTACTGATAATGGATCTAACTTGAACAATAAGATGATGAAAGAGTTGTGCGCAGAGTTCAAGATCGAACACCATAACTCATCTCCCTACCGACCAAAGATGAACGGAGCGGTAGAAGCGGCTAACAAGAACATCAAGAGGATTGTTTAGAAGATGGTTGTAACCTACAAAGATTGGCACGAGATGCTACCCTTTGCTCTTCATGGTTATCGCACATCTTTCCGTACTTCAACAGGGGCAACCCCTTTCTCTCTAGTATATGGCATGGAAGCAGTGCTTCCCATAGAAGTAGAGATCCCATCAATCTGGGTATTGATGGAAGCTAAGCTTACAGAAGCTGAGTGGTGTCAAAGTCGACACGACGAACTCAACCTGATCGAAGAGAAACGAATCACGGCACTATGCCATGGTCAGTTGTATCAACGAATAATGAAGAAGGCCTTTGACAAAAAGGTTTGACCTCGCATCTTCAGGAAAGGAGACCCCGTGCTCAAGAATATACAATCATTTTTCACTGATTCTTGAGGTAAATGGATTCCGAATTATGATGGCCCATATGTGGTCAATAAAGCTTTCTCAGGCGGTGCCTTGAGACTTGCAACCATGGACGGAGAGGAATTTGCCTACCCCACAAATGTTGATTTAGTCAAGAAATACTTCGCCTAAAAAAAGAAGAAAAAAAAACGTCTCGGTGGATTGAAAACCCGAAAGGGAGGTCCAGGAAAAAATTAGAGACATGATCAAAAATCATCTCGGTGGATTGGAAATCTCAAAGTACAATCCAAGCAAAAATTATGGATAATGGCAAGTAACTACTTTCGACAAAGGGGCAAGTCCCTCGGCAGCAATTACATCATCCGTCAGGAAAGCTCCAGTCAAGGTCATCTTCGACAGAAACTCAGGATGCCCCGAATTCAAAGTTGGTAGAAGGATAGTGGTCGTTATGTTTCAACGTAGCCCTTTTCCTTGTAAATTACCATTTGCTAAACTTTGTATATACTCTATGGAATCACGCGTTTGGTTGATTTCCATCCTATCAATAAAATTTGAGCCCTTGTGCTTTTATTTGCAATTCATATTTGTTTTAGCTTTCAGAATGATGTTTTTAACATGATCAACGATTCTTGAAACGAAACAAAAATGAATTTACTTGTTAAAATTGTTCTGCTTTTAACAAATAAATAAAGACGGCAATTTCTTTTGATGGTTGAACATCGAAAGAACATCGATCGCTTCTCCAAAGGTGTTCGAGCCTCAAAGTGTAGAATCAAAGTACTCCTTCTAAACCAGTATGCCTGAATGAAGAATCAGCTATGTCATATGTGAATGCTCCATCTGACCTCTTCAGCCGAGTTCTCATCTCCTAAGCCCGACCATCATCGCTCCCAACAGGGACGTTTCTCCTAAGCAAGGCGGAATTTCTATCTTGAACCAGCGGTACTTCTTCGCCCCGCGATGGCTGAGTATCCAGTTATGTTCATCTATTAGTTTGTATGTCGCGTCAGTTTGTCAGCATATACATACATACATTATGCATTATTGATTTGCATTCATATTCATATTGCATCACTATCACTCTCGTCGGTCTTGTCCCCTAGTGATAACAGTCTTCTCAATCGAGTTGTCAGTTCTTTCCTCGTCAGGAAAGGTTGCATCGAAACAATCTCTCTCCTCTAGTTTATTTCTGGATCAGAACTGGCTCTTAACCACTTTGATAACTTGAACCACTGAAAGACCAGAGAACCTTCAACCGATGTCACTCTTCGCCATTGAAGATGATATTTTCGCTTTCCCGGATTAAGGAAAATCCATAGAGAAAGCCTCTTAAGAAGAGATTCGGCAATGCAGCTGTTTTTCTCCAAAAAAAAAACTGCTGATGAAAAGGTCATCAGCACCTCAAAATTGGATCACATCATATGGCGTTTCTCCGGGAGGATCCCGAGAAAAGTATGATGTAATATCCCCAAACAGAAAGCAATCTCTCGAGAGACTCGTTTTCCCCAGTAGAGTCGGCAAATGGCGTCTCCAACGGAGAAGTTTGTACACCTCTGCAACTCAGACGACTGGGTTCCCCAGCAACTCTGACATCAAAAATTTTTCTATCAAATGGCATCTCTCCAAGAAAATTCGGCGAGAAGTTTGAGGAAAATCGCTACGAATAGTGTCCCTTGTCAAGAAAGTTTATTAACAAAAGAAACTTAGACCAGTTCCTTGGTAGGAAACCAGGATCGAGGGGAAGTTTATTTCAGAAACTGAGACCAGTTCCTTGATAGGAAACCAGGATGGAGGGGAAGTTTATTTCAGAAACTGAGACCAGTTCCTTGGTAGGAAACCAGGATCGAGGGGAAGTTTATTTCAGAAACTGAGACCAGTTCCTTGGTAGGAAACCAGGATCGAGGGGAAGTTTATTCCAGAAACTTAAACCAATTCCTTGGTAGGAAACCAGGATCGAGGGGAAGTTTGTTTCAGAAACTTAGACCAGTTCCTTGGTAGGAAACCAAGATCGAGGGGAAATTTATTCCAGAAACTTAGACCAGTTCCTTGGTAGGAAACCAGGATCGAGGGGAAGTTTACATCAGAAACTTAGACCAGTTCCTTGGTAGGAAACCAGGATCGAGGGGAAGTTTATTCTAGAAACTGAGACCAGATCCTTGGTAGGAAACCAAGATCGGGGGGAAGTTTATTTTAGAAACTAAGACCAGTTCCTTGGTGGGAAACCAGGATCGAGGGGAAGTTTTTTACCTTTTCTAAGCATCATTGCTTAGCAAAAGAAGAAGAATGCGTAAGCTGCCATTCTTAACTACCATCAAAATTTCGGGTATTCCGATATTTAATCCTCTTGCACCCCGAATGCCCGAATACCTTCGTCGTTCACACCTTCGGGTCCAAGAAGATTAAATAGGGGCATCTGTCATACCCCAAATTTTGACCACTAAGATTTTCCATCATTGTGAAAATCATCATCACAATATGGATGAACCATCATGCCTCATTAGTCTCCCCAAAGATGGGTGAGCCTTCACTACAATCAGAATTATGGTTTCCAGCCCTCTCTGAGCTTTTAGACAAAGGATCAATCAAGAAATGACATGATATTCAACTTGTCTAGCCTCTCAAATATCCACAAGGGATCAAGAGGACTCCCACTTCAAGGATTAAGCACAAGGCTACTCCCTTCCAGGTGGATCAAGCCTCAAGATCGCTAGTGTCACCAAATTAGGGTTTGGTCGACCAGGGCCTCCAGATGGAAATTTTCCTCTAGGCATGAGCCAATGCTTCAAATCATATCCTAAAATACTCCATGGAACCTCATGGGCCCAAGCATCAAGTCAATTTAGCCTCAGGGGATGCATACATAAAAAATCAGGAATTAGGGTTTCTTGACCTAATTCACCCCTAAGTTGACTTTTGAGACAAATCATGAGCCAAGACCTCAAGACATGATTTTAGGGTCTCCAACATACCACATTGTTCCATTTGTAACAATGGATTGATCCAGGAAGCTTGAGCAGCAAGTCTCAATTTCATCTGTACCACAGTTAGGGTTTCGCGAGAAAAGTCAATTGTATCTTTGACTTTTGACCAGGACATGCTCCCAAACCCTAGGACATGATTCAATATACCCTATAACACCCATGGAACTTGTTCATCAAGTTTGATTTAGGTCAAGGAGATGATTTCCTAAAGGATTGCACAGTTTGGAATTCATCTGATAAAAAGTCAACTGTGCACAAAAGTCAACTTTGACTTTTTGAGATTTTTCACAAAAATGGTTTTTTAACCCTAAAATGATGTTAATGTATGATTTGAATCATCATTCATCAAGGAAAATCAAGAAAAGTGGGATAACTTGTAAAAGGGGTAACCATAAAAACTTAGAAAATTTTCTAAGTTATGAACAAAATGGCAAGGGTACCAACTTCGGAGGATCATAACTCCTAAACCACAAAGCCATTTTTCCCTATCCAAAGCTTGATTTGTAGATCTCATTACCCTCTACAAAAGCTTAAAAGTGACCTCCCTCCAAATTCCTCATGGGTTTTGAGTTATGGAATTATCAAAATCACAAAAAGTGAAAATGTCACTTTTTTCCAACACTTAGTGAAATTTTCACTAAGTTAGAATCTGCCTTCACTTTTTTCCAAATGTAGGGGGATTTTTCACTTGGATCCAAAAGGTATCAAAACTAAATATGATCAAACAGTTGTTGTATCATATGAGGTCTTTCCAAAATGGCCAAGAACATCACCAAATTCCACTTGGGCCAAGAGATATGACAATGGCAATATGCCTTGCTGAAAACTGCCAAGGCTAGGCAGAATTTTGCATTTTTGCTCGATTTGGCAAAATCAGATAATTCCAAGCCTTGTCATCACTTTGGATACATCTGAGGATCAAATCTAAAGGGGACAAACACTGAGCCAAGCCTCCAAAGTCTTTGGAACAAGAAGTAGCATGCCAAACCTAGAATTGCCTAAAAGAGGGACAAGACTCCAATTTTGGATTGGAGCATTCAATGCATACACCAAGGTGGCATGGACTGAGCCATTTGTAACTGAATTCAGTCAAGACTTATCCAAGACCAAGGGAACCACAACCCTGTGCCCTAACCTCTAGTCAATGGCTAGAGGAGACTTGGATTCCAAAGTGCAACCATTGGCCAAACCTCTGCTGCAAATGCCATTCACTATTTCTTGCAAAACAAACTTGCTCTACTATAAATAGAGCTCAATTGTGATCAGTTTGAGTACACCAAAGCCATCAAATAGATGCTTTCCTCAAAATCTCTTCTTTCACTCCAATTTTGCCTTCTAAGGTAAGTCACTATCGGGTTTTGAGTTTGAGAGCTTTTCCAATCAAACCAATCACTCACACACCTCACATACATCACATAGAAGTGATCCAAACTCTCACATAACATCTGGAACACCAAAATCACAAAATCACCAGCCAATTGCTCAAGTTCTTGGCAGATTTGCAGTTGGGGTACCATCTCAAGTTCCAGATCATTTCAATCCATTCCAAGCATCCAGACACACTCCATGGAACCTAGGGAAGCTATCCAGATCATTGGAACCTAGCTATAACACCTCTAACACAAAACACGATCACCAACTGCAAGAGGTAAGCATGAGCTCTTCTAACTCTATGATCCATGCAATTTTTGCTGCACAATAATTTGGCTATATGTTCATAATCATGCATGGAATATTTTCCCTCAATCAATTGCATTGTATGAATCGTGTATGGAATTTCTGAACCTTCATGCAGAAATTAGGGTTCTTGAGGTTTCTCTTTGATTTCTTATTCCATGTTAAAAATAAATGAAATTAAAGACCATAGACATGATCGTGAGGTTAAAACGAGTAGATTGATATGTAGATTGCAGGATATAATCAAGTATTCAGTGAGATTGGATAGAAAACGCAAATCTGCAGAAACAGAGGAAGGGCGCGTGTTCTTGCCATGTTCTTAGCGCCCTTTTTCAAATATTTGAATATTTGAATTTTGTGATTTTATTTAATTTATTCAAAAATTAATTTCTCTCTGAGTTTTAAAGATTTTGAGTTGATTCCTTTTTTAATAATTCACAAAAATGTTAAAATATTTTATTTTCCCAAAAATATTATTTATTTCATATAATTGATATTTTTACAAAGAATTAATATTTTAATTGTTTTTTACATTTAAAATATTTTTTCCTTCTTGATTTTGCAAATTTTAATGACTTCTAATCATTTTGTAGGTCAAAACATGATTTTTGAAACATTAATCCAAGATCACAATTTGTTTTCCACATGCTAAACAATTTTGGTCATTTTAATTGAATTTATTATTCAATTAAAATACATTTTGAAAACAAATTAGGGTTTTGATTAATTCAACCCTCATCAAACCTTTTAAAAACACTTTGGGCCTCTAATAGAGTGTAAGACCCAATCCCTTTGTAAATACACCATTTTTTGGGCCTCAGTCATTGTATAAGTCCCACTGTATTTTCAAAAACAATGGCGCGATCGTCTCCTCTTTTAAAAAAACCATATGGGCCTACCCTCGTGTTATAAGCCTCATTTCTTTTCTTTAAACTTTTTGGGCCTCTAATAGAGTGTAAGACCCAATCCTTTGTAAATACAAACCTATTTTAGGCCTCACTTATTGTATAAGTCCCGTTGTATTTCAAAAAGTTCGACGCGATCATCGTCCATTGAAAAACAAACATTGGGCTTCTCCTCAAGCTATAAGACCCATTCAAAATCTTTTAGGCCTCTATTAGAGTGTAAAGCCCAACCCCCTTTGAAAAACAAACCATTTTGGGCCTCAATGCATTGTATAAGACCCACCGCGTTTTCAAAAATCTCGGAGCAATCGCCGTTTTCAAACAAATGACCCTGGGCCTCTCCTTGAGCTGTAAGCCCCACCACTTGTACAAAAATAAATCTTTTGGGCCTCTTGAGAGAGTGTAATACCCATCCCCTTATACATAAAACCTTTATTGGGCCTCAGTTACTTGTATAAGTCCCTCTGTACAAAACCACAATGCAATCACTGATAAACCTTGGGCCTCTCCTTGAGTTGTAAGCCCCAACATCTTTTCAAAATACTTTCTCCTTTAATTTTGAATATACTGTTGTTTTTTATATTTCTTTGTTGAACAACTAACCAAACAGCATGGAAGCTCTACAACCGAGTAAGTGGTTATATGCTTTCTTTACCCGCTTTCATATACATATAACTGTATTGTGGGGCTGTTTCACAGTAAGTCTTCTTTCATAAACTCATATCAACTATGTAATACTAGTATAGATATTTAGAGTTTCCCCGGCAACTACGTCTAGCACTAAGCCCTGTTGATCACTCTTAAATAGACAAAACTAGATCCCCACAGGATTACCAGATATAGTCTTCCCTCCTCTTAGGATTAAACAATATGGAGACGTGAAAGGCAGCATTCTCGGTGAACCCTTTCACAGACTGTCACCCTTAGACATTGTCAAAGAAACTCTACTCCCCGGGGATGATCTTTTCTCCGTGAATGGCATCTCTTGAGTTTCTTCCAAATTCTCGGACTTTCCTGGCTTGATCTATTCTCTGTGAATAGCCTGTCTTGAATTTCTCGGGGTTTGGGGACCCACAGGCTTCCTAAAAGCATCCCCGCCTCCTCTTGGGCGTTGTACAAGGACCCTACGGCTTCTTAGAAGTATTCACAGCCTCCTCTTAGGCTTCGTATAAGGATTCTTCCTTCGGGAAGAGAGCCTCCTCTTGGGCTTCGTACAAATTGTCCCTCGGCTTCTTAAAATTTTCCAGCCTTCTCTTGGGCTTCGTATAAATTGTCCCGACGACCTCCTAGAGGTATAAGAACAGAAATTAGTCATCTTAATAGAACAGTCTTTCAAAGAGTCTAGATCTTTCTACCGTGAACGTACTACCACTATTTCTTTAAGCATAGTATAAAAGATAAAACTCTATACTTGGACAGTCTAATCTCCTTGATTCTCGAAGGCATTCTCAAGTAGGGAAAAACACCAGTAGACTCAGACAGCCTTCAATACCCTCTAGATTCCCCATTTCCTTAAAGAACAGGAAATAACCCTGATCCTCTGATCAATCCCAAAGCATAGCCTTACCTTTAATCAGTCTCTTTATAAGAACTGATTTCCTCTTTTAACCAACCTACTGGACCTGTCACTCAACTGAAACAGCACTCCTTTTAGCCTCCATCTCAGGCTTCGTACGAGATACAAAAGACTCTCTTGTTGAGTCAAACCTTTTAGCCTCTATCTCGGGCTTCGTACGAGATACAAAAAGACTCTCTTGTTCAGTCAAACCTTTTAGCCTCTATCTCGGGCTTCGTACGAGATACAAATCACTCTCTTGTTGAGTATAAAAGACTCTCTTGTTGAGTTAAACCCTTTTAGCCTCCGTCTTGGGCTTCGTACAAGACACATTCAAAAAAATACCCTCTTGTTGGGCCAATAGCCTCCTCTTGGGCTTTGTATAAGAAAAACCTCGGTTGAGTCAATCAACCTTTTACCATCAACACTGTGACTCGTTCACAGGATACAAACATCAACAACTCCTTTCATCTAATCGCTGTAAGTGGCAAGCGTCTGGATTATTTACATCCACGCCACTGTCCCTCTTTTATCATGAGAAATTCCTAAGGAAAGATGGCATTGCTCTACACTGAGTTAAAGTCTTCTCCTCCAGGTTAAAACCCCCTATAAAGGAAATTATGGCATTTCTAGGATTAACATATCTCGGTTAAAGTAATCCTCCTTTAGAGTCAGTCACCCACCAGTTGTGACAAACAGACCCCCCTTTAGAGATGACAAATTCTCTCTAAAGACAACACCCTTTTAGCTTCACATCTTGGGCTTTGAACAAGATATAAACCACATTTAGCTTCACGTCTTGGGCTTTAAACAAGACACCAAAACACCATTTCCTCCCATAGAATAGGAGGAACTACGATCGCTCTGATTTCCCTGTTTCGGTAAACGGGAATACGTAGGCATAAGATTGAAAGAAAAATCTTAGCGAGCACACCACATCAAAAAACCTCAGGTCACAAATCCTCACATATCCACCAAAATATCTGAGTCCGTATTCCCTACAAAAGTCTAAATTCAACCAAAATAACCTAAGAGACCCCCCCCCCACACACACATTGATCGCATCTGTAAACCAACAGTTTTGACTGTTTGACCTCAGTTTGCAAAGCAGGGTTAGTTGGAGACATCTATTTCCCTTCCTTCATCAGCTTCAATAGGACAAAAAATGAATCGACCCGTAGTAACCCAGAGCGGGAGTGCTTAAGAACCACGTCCAAAATCGCTCGCTACACAAAGTATAACCTATGATGCTCCAAGGGACATCATAAACCCATTCACCAAGTCAATTTAACCTCAGGGGATGCATTTACAAAAAAAAATCAAGAATTAGGGTTTCTTGACCTAATTCACCCCTAAGTTAACTTTTGGGTCAAAACAGGAGCCAAGACCTCAAGACATGATTTGAGGGTCTCTAATACACCACATTGATCCATTTGCAACAATGGATTGATCCAAGAAGCTTGAGCAACAAGTTTCAATTTCATCTGAACTACAATTAGGGTTTTGCGGGAAAAGTCAACTGTAGCTTTGACTTTTGACCAGGACATGCTCCCTAACCCTAGGACATGATTCAATACACTCTATAACACCTATGAAATTAATCCATCAAGTTTGATTTAGGTCAAGGACTTGATTTCATAGAGGATTGCACAGTTTGGAATTCATCTGATAAAAAGTCAACTGTGCACAAAAGTCAACTTTGACTTTTTGAGATTTTTCACAATTATGGTTTTTAACCCTAAAATGATGTTAATGTGTGATTGGAATCATCATTCATCAAGAAAAATCAAGAAAAGTGGGATAACTTGTAAAAGGGGTAACCATAAAAGACTTAGAAATTTTCTATGTTATGGAACAAAGTGGCTAGGGTACCAACTTTGAAGGATCATAACTCCTAAACCACAAGGCCATTTTTTCCCATCCAAAGCTGGATTTGTAGCCCTCTACAAAAGCTTCAACTACATCTCATTCCAATTCAACATGGATTTTGAGTTATGGAATGATCAAAATGGCTGAAAACATGAAATGTCACTTTTTCTAACACTTAGTGAAATTTTCACTAAACCAGAATCTGCCTTATTTTTTTCCAAATGTAGGGGCATTTTTCACTTGAATCCAAAAAGTATCAAAACCAATTATGATCAAACAGTTGTTGTATCATATGAGGGCTTTCCAAAATGGCCAAGAACATCACCAAACTCAACTTGAGTCATGAGATATGACAATGGCAATATGCCTTGCTGAAAACTGCCAAGGCTAGGCAGAATTTTGTACTTTTGCTCGATTTGGCAAAATCAGATAATGCCAAGCCTTGTCATCACTTTGGACACATATGAGGATCAAATCTGAAGGGAGCAAACACTGATCCAAGCCTCCAAAGTCTTTGGAACAAGAAGTAGCATGCCAAACCTAGAAATCCCTAAAAGAGGGACAAGACTCCAATTTTGGATTGGAGCATTTAATGGATGCTTAGAGGTAGCATGGACTGACACATTTGCAACTGAATTGAGTCAAGAATGATCCAACAACTAGGGAACCAAAGGCCTGTGCTCTAACCTCTAGTCAATGGCTAGAAGAGACTTGGCTTCCCATTGATCAACATTGGTCAAACCTCTGTTGTGGTTGCCATTCACTATTGATCCCAAAAAAAACTTGCTCTACTATAAATAAAGCTCATTTGTGCTCAGTTTGAGTACACCAAAGCCATCAAACAGATGCTTTCCTCAAAATCCCTCTCTTTATGCCAAAATGCCTTCTTTAGCAAGGTAACTCTGAGTTTTTGAGTTAGAGAGCATTTCCATCACAGCTCATGATCCTAACACCTCCAATATATCATATCTAAGTTGTCCAAACTCTCACAAGTGACCTGTAATCCTTAAATCACAAAGTCACCTCTCAAAACCTCAAAATAGTACTTTTGTGCATTTTTCAAGCCATGCCTTGATTCAGTCACTTTCCAAACCAGATAAAACCTCAAACACACTCCAAATATCATCCTTGAACTGTCCCAAATGGTTCCCCCCATCTGGAACACCATTTGAGGGAGTTGCTATTTTGGCCATTTTAACCCCTTTTGCAAGAAAGGGCCAGTTTGTGTTTTTGCAGGTTCCAGCTGATTCCACTCATCCTAAAAGCTTCTAAGGGATCATTTGAGAGTGTCCAAAGCATCAAACCATTTCTGGAACAAGAAACTTGGCAGATTGCACAAAAAACTCCAAAAGCTCAAAAGAGAGGTAAGCATCATGACTTAAACTTTCCAAAATATGCATTGCTTTGAAGTCCACTGATCATGCACATCTCATACATGTTATATATGTTGTGTTTGAACCAATTCATCATGTAATTCATGCCTGTACCAAAGTGTAGCATAGAAAATGCAATTATAGCCCTATTTCAAAACCACCATCGGATTTTGAGGAGGGAGCATGATCTGAAAAAAATACCACCACCATTGGATTCCTTGTGAAATTCTAGGCCAGATGCATATAAATTTTGTCCCCAACCATGGAGAAATGAGAGAGTTATCGACCTTCCCGTTTCTTGCCAAAACTTGCCTTGCCTTGCCTTGGCCAAGCCTAGAAAACAAGGCAAGCCTTGTGTATTTGTTGGTTTGTTTCAATCAACGGATGTATCACCACCCCAGTGGTAAGGCGCGCGCCCTATAACCTTGAGGTCGTGGGTTCAAACCCCACCCAGACCATTTTGTGTTTTGTCATTTTTTTTTTGCTATTTTTCCAATATTTTCATGTTTTATTAATTAACTGGAAAATTAATAACTCCTTCAATTTTAATTATTTTGGATTGGTTCTTTTTGCAAAAAATCACAAAAATGTTGAAATATTTTATTCCACAAAAAAATTAAGTTTATATTATTTATTTAATATAACTATTATTTTTGTGAATAAAGTCCTTTTTAATTGTTTTTAACATTTTAAAAGTGAATATTTACCTTGAAAGTCAAAACCAAATGAGTTTTAATTCATCGTGTAATTAAAACCTCATTTTTCAAACCTTAAACAAAAATCACAAGTGGTTTATTCAAACTTATTTGGTATTTTTTATTGATTTTCTTTAAATATTCACTTATAAAGGGAAAAATTAGGGTTTTCTTTGATTTCAAACCTCATCAATCATTTTCATATATTTTTGGGCCCCTAATAGAGTGTAAGACCCAATCCTTTGTAAATACAAACCTATTTTGGGCCTCACTTATTGAATAAGTTCCTAGGAATTTCAAAAGTTCGGCGCGATTATCGCTCGTATAAAACAAACCCTGGGCCTCTCCTCGAGCTATAAGACCCATTCAAAATCATGTTGGGCCTCTAATAGAGTGTAAGACCCAATCTCCTTTTGAAACCCAAAACTTTTGGGCCTCAGTCGTTGTATAAGACCCACGGTGTTTTCAAAACTTCGGCGCGATCGCCGTTTTCAAACAAATAACCCTGGGTCTCTCCGTGAGCTATAAGCCCCACCACTTGTATAAAAATAAACCTTTGGGCCTCTTGAGAGAGTGTAAGACCCATCCCCTTGTACAGAAAACCTTTCTTGGGCCTCAGTCACTTGTATAAGTCCCTGTACAAACCGACAGTGCGATCACTGATTAAACCTTGGGCCTCTCCTTGAGCTGTAAGCCCCAATTTTCCTTTCAAAAGGCACTTTCTCCTTTAATTTTGTAACATACTGTTATTTTCAATTCATTTGTTGAACAACTAACAATACAGCATGGAAGCTCTACAACCGAGTAAGTGTTTACCCGCTTTCATTTACCACTTTCATATGTATATAACTGTACTGTGGGGCTGTTTCACTGTAAGTCTTCTTTCATAAACTCATATCGACTGTGTAATAATAGTATAGATATTTAGAGTTTCCCCGTTAACTACGTCTAGAACTACACAAAACCTCGTCTCCCTACATCCGACATTATACCAGATATTTCAACATCACCTAAACCATGAGAATTTTCTTTTACAACAATTTTAGATAACTAGATCTAAGAAATTTCCCCCTTGAACAGTTCATATACAGAAGGCCAATGTTCCAAGTGAAACCCCTTCTAGAACTGTTTATCAGCCTCCTCTTGGGCTTAGTGCAAGAACCCACAGGCTTCCTAAAAGCATCCCCGCTTCCTCTTGGGCGTTGTACAAGGACCCGTCGGCTTCTTAGAAGTTTTCACAGCCTCCTCTTAGGCTTTATATAATGATTCTTTCTCCGGGAAGATAGCCTCCTCTTGGGCTTAGTACAAATTGTCCCTCGGCTTCTTAAAAGTTTTTCTCGCCTCCTCTTGGGCTTCGTACAAATTGTCCCGACGACCTCCTAGAGGTATAGGAACAGAAATTAGTCATCTTAATAGAACATTCTTTCAAAGAGTCTAGATCTCACTACTACTGTTTCTTAAGCATAGTACAAAAGATAAAACCCGTAGACTCGGACAGTCTAAAGCTCCTTTGGATTCCCCGTTTCCTTAGAGAACATGAAATAATCCCGATCCTCAGATCAAATCCATGAGTACAACATTACCTATATAAGAACTGATTTTCTCTTTTAACCAACATGCTGGACCTGTCACTCAACTGAAACAGTTACCATATCCTTCTCTTGGGCTTTGTACAATGATTCTCCCCAGCGGAGCAAACCTTTTACCCTCCATCTCGGGCTTCGTACGAGATACAAAACACTCTTTTGTTGAGTATAAAAGACTCTCTTGTTGAGTCAATATCCTTTTAACCTCCATCTCAGGCTTCATACGAGATACAAAACACTCTCTTGTTGAGTATAAAAGACTCTCTTGTTGAGTTAATCTACTTTTAGCCTCCATCTCGGGCTTCGTATGAGATACAAATCACTCTCTTGTTGAGTATAAAAGACTCTCTTGTTGAGTCAAACCTTCATCCTCCATCTCGGGCTTCGTACGAGATACAAAAGCGCTATCTTGTTGAGTATAAAAGACTCTCTTGTTGAGTATAAAAGACTCTCTTGTTGAGTCAAACAACCTTTAGCTTCCGTCTTGGGCTTCGTACAAGACACATACAAAAGCACTCTCTTGTTGAGTTAACCCTTTTAGCCTCTCTCTCAGTCTTCGTATGAAACACATAAAAACACCCTCTTGTTGGGTCAATAGCCTCCTCTTAGGCTTTATATAAGGAAAACCCCGGTTGAGCCAATCAACCTTTTAGTATCAAAGTTGTGCCTCGTTCACAACATATAAACATCAACAACTCCTCGCCTAATTGCTGTAAGCGGCAAGCCTCTGGATTATTTACATCCACACAACTATCCCTCTTTTAGCATGAGAAATTCCTAAGGAAAGATGGTATTGCTCTACACTGAGCTAAAGTCTTCTCCTTCAGGTTGAAAATCCCCTATAAAGGAAATTATGGCATTGCTGAATTCATAGGTCCAGTTAAAGTAATTCTCCTTTATAATCAGTCACCCAACTGTTATGACAATCAGACCCCCTTTAGAGATGACAAATTCTCTCTAAAAGTTAAAACCTCTTTAGCTTCACATCTTGGGCTTCAAACAAGATACAAATAGACCCTTCAGCTTCACATATTGGGCTTTGAACAAGATACATACACTCCCTTTAGCTTCACGTCTTGGGCTTTGAACAAGACACCAAAACACCATTTCCTCCCATAGAATAGGAGGAACTACGATCGCTCTGATTTCCCTATCCCGGGAATACGTAGGCATAAGATTGCAAAAGAATCTTAGCGAGCACACTAATCAAAAAACCAAAGTCCCTACCTCCATATCCTAACAAATTCCCCATGAACAGTCCCGGTATCTCGTTCCGAACAAAATAAGCAGAGAGAGGCCCCACATCCACATAGCATCTGTAAGCCAACAGTTTTGACTGTTTAACCTCAGTTTGCAAGCAGGGTTAGTTGGAGACATCTATTTCCATTCCTTCATCAGCTTCAACAGGATAAAAAATGAATCGACCTGTAGTCCCCCAAGAGCGGCAGTGCTTAAGAACCACGTCCAAAAATCGCTCGCTACACTAGCCATTGAGGATATTCTGAGGTGGTGAGGAAACGCGCGTCAATCTGTTTCTATACTTCCTCTTTGATTTTGATGGCCATGTCTGGATGAGTCCGTCTTAGTCTTTGTTTTACTGGAGTACATTCTTATCTTAACGGTAGATGATGTTCCATGATGCTGGTATCCAACCCTGGTATATCCTGATAAGACCAAGCGAATACATCGGGAAATTCTTTGAGAAGCTTTATCAAATTTTCTTTAACAGTTGGACTGAGCAGTGCCCCAATCTTAACTTCTTTTCTCTCTTCTTCTGAACCCAAGTTGACCGTTTCCAATGGCTCTTTGTAAGGTTGAATGGATTGTTCCTCATGTCTGAGTAGTCAGGAGATCTCTTCTGGAATTTCTTCGTCATTTTCTTCTTCAGCCTCAAATACCGGGAATTCAAAGTTGGGAGAAGGTATTGGATTGTATAATTCAATGGGGTTTAAAATAAGCAATCTGCATGACGTGATGATTTGTTTTTAGAATAGATAGAGAGAATGCAAGAGTGTTGTGCAGTGTAATTTCTGAAAAATGCTTGTTTTTATTATTTGAGTTATTTTTAGGATTACCATTTTTTGAAAACGCGAAAAGAGAAAACAGCAATAAATGCAGATATTATAGAACGCCGTTATTTTATTTATGATCTTGTCGATTCTTGAAACTACAGCCCTATAAAACAAAACTCTGTCGCTTTGGGAAAAGTGAAAAGGTATATTTACAGAAAGTGAGCCCTATCAAAACATCCGTTTCACCTGGGCAAGGTGAAAGGTTAAGATAAAGACGGAAATTACTTAGACTTATGAACAACTTTCGGAACGTTGACAGCAACCCATTGGCAGCGAACTCCTCGGTGAATCACAAAGTCTGGTACTTTCCTTCTTGATTTGTCTTTAGAAATAACGATGATTTCTGGTGAAGCAGGATCGTTGGAATCTGTCTCCCAGGCAGAGTTGTCGTAGGAGGATTCTACTGTTGTATCTTGCATAATGTTTGCACTCTCGGATGGATCTCCCCATCCAGTTGGCCGGATGTCTTCAAGCCTGATACGAGAGCTTTCGGGAGCGATGTACTTGACTAAGAAGTCGAATTTACCACTCGGTTGTCCTAAGGTGTCCCACACCTCTTTGGAACTGAAGGAGTCATCTCTTTCGATGACGTTGACCTCGGGAAAATCATAGTTAAGGAACTCTTGTCCTGCAATTTTTGCAAACTCATCGTTGTAATGGATATTTTCTGAATGCCCTGAGTAATGATCCCATGATTCAGTGGGGACGCAGGTATTCTTTTCAATGATGCTCAGCTGATATGCATCATTTGGCTGACTCTCTTGCATCGAGTCTCCTGGGTATGGCTGCCAGATAGGCAGCCATCCATTGGACCATAACAGTCGTGGTCAAAGTTGTCTTTCATCGGAGTGTCTTCCTCTAATGAATTTGGTGGAGCACGGCATCCTTCCGGATCACAATCTCCGTATATCATCTTGACGTCTGACCTTGGTATATATCTCGGACTCTGTGCGAGAAAGCAAAATGGGGTAGGCACCTCTCCCTGAGACATATAACCGTCCTCATTAAGATATGACTTCAACTCTTCATCCGTGTCGGAGAAATCTCCCTCGTTGATGGTATGTACTTCTTGAGACACTGGGTGGAGAAAGACTCCACTATGGAAGAAGTTCTGAATGGGATGAAGACTTTCATCGTTAGTAGTAGTCTGGGTACAGGTTGAAGAAAAACCAAGGCCTTTCTTTGTTTTGTTATCAGTAGGAATGACAAGTTGTCCTCATCCTTTAGCATTGTTACTTTTGATCACTTCGTGAACATCTTTGTATGAGGAAATCGGCGTTCCTCTTTCTGATTGGTTGTCATTGCTCACCGAAAGTGCTTTGAACTGGGTTCCAACAACCTCTTCCGGTTCTACATGAGTGGACGATGATAAGTTGCTCATGATCAAGGCTTGCTCTCTGCAGACTGTGACTAATTGGTCGTTCTTGACGAACTTCAGCTTCTGTTGAAGTGTCGAAGTGACTGCCCCAGCCTCGTGTATCCAAGGTCTTCTTAACAAACAGATGTATGCTGCTCGGATGTCCATGACCTGGAAAGTGACTTGGAAAGTGTGAGGACCGATAGTTATGGGAAGATCGACTTCGCCAATAACTGTTCTTTAGGATCCGCCAAATGCTTTGACGATGACTTCACTGCCTCTCATCGGAGATCCTTGGTATGATAATCGCATCAGAGTAGACTTGGGCATAACATTTAGAGTTGATCCGGTGTCTACCAGCACACTGGCTAAAGCATCGTCCCGACAGTTGACTGTAATATTGAGTGCCATGTTGTGACTTTGGCCCTCTTTCGGCAGTTCTTCATCACTGAATCCCAAGTTATTGTAGGAAGTGATGTTGGAGATGATGCTGTCGAATTATCTTATTGTCACATCTTGTTCCACAAAGGCCTGCTCTAAGACTTTCTGTAGAGCCTCTCTGTGAGCTTCGGAACTGAGTAAAAGAGATAGTACAGAGATTTTTGAAGGAGTTTGCAACAGTTGGTCAACAATGTTGTATTCACTCTTCTAGATGAGCTTCAGCATCTCATCATTGTTCTTTGAAAGGTTAGGATCACAGGATTGACTGACTGGTTGATCAGGAACTTTTGTTTGAGGTTCCTTTTCTTTGCTGGGTTCTCCAACTCCTCGGTTGAAGATCCGACCGCTCTGTGTTACTCGACTGATGACTGCAATATTCACGATGGAGGGTAATGGAATTTCCTTTCCATTCTCAATTATTGTTGCACCATACTTGTAAGGGATAGCCTTATCGGACTTGTACGGTACTGGTCCCAGCAGATAAATAGCTACAGGAGCCTTTTGGTTTTTCTGGCTATCATAGCCGGCCTTAATTGGTTCGAGGTTAAGAATCCTTCCACCATCGAGAGGAACTCTCAATTCATGGAGTAAAGGGATTATGGCACACACATCTTTGTCCATTTCCCGCTTAGGGGTCAAGACAACATCTTTGCCTTGATTAGGATGATAGTCCGACATTGAACCAGATCTTGACCATGGTTGAATCTCCTTATGGTCCAACTGACTTTGAAGGGCTGCTCGCACGAGGTAGCATCCTTGATTATTCTCTGAGCAAACTCTACGGCGTGCATAGTTGTGTGGTGGCACCCGGCCACGTCCGCTTTGTATGCAGTGTAACCTCACTAGATCTATTTCCATTGATCGAACATCCTTACTTTGATGCCTAGTAGGGTTCCCGTTAGTCATGCTGACTTGTTGCGTGTCTTCATCTAGATAGATCAGAAGCCACCAGTGGTTTAATAAGTGTTGCAGTGTCCTTTGAACGAGTGCACATCCTTGGTCACTCCCACGACACACTTTACAATTTTGATAATCATGCGAAGTCAGAAAACCGAGCTGGACTTGTGTAGCATGTAATTCCACTAAGCTGGTATTCATCAAGTAAATATCAAAGATTTGAATCATATTTACTTAATAATGACTTCTATCGCGGTAATCTTGAATCCATCTAAGATCCATCTGACGCTGGAGGGCCTCTTGTACAAAAGAGCATCCCTGATTGTTTACCGAGTATGTCAGATAGGAATTGTAATAGTGTCGTGGCAGATTATGATGTTGGATTTGCCGCGAGTGCATTGCCACCAAGTTGACATTCATTGCTAGAATATTGTGGTTCTGGATGATGTTGGAATTCGTATAAGTCATGTTGACTTCACGAGTTCGGTGATCTTGGATCCATCCGAAATCCATCTGTTCTTGTAGAGCTGACTGCACCACAGAACATCCTTGATCGTTTTTAGAGCAGATATCACACTGGTGATAGTTATGAGACGGTACATGACCATATCCACTTTTTCTACAATGCATCTTGACCAAGTTGGTTCCCAATAAGTGTACGTCGTGAATTTGATAGTTGTGCTTAGACTCTTCTTCTATCAAATTTACCGCAGCTCTCACGTGTTAAAGCAACGAGTTCGTCTGAACATTTGGATTTGTATCCTTGAAGGATAGGACCCCGTTCCTAACAAGCTTCTGTACGTCGGATTTGAAGATGAGACAGTTTTCAATGTTGTGCCCCAGTCCTCCTTGATGATAAGGGCAAGTTTGATCTGCTTTGAACCAAAAAGGTGGATTCTCCAGTATCGCAAGAGGAGCCCTGGTTTGGACATGCCCCTTGACCAGTAGTAGTGGAAACAGTTCTGCATACATCATTGGTATAGGGTCGAAACCTTGTGGTCGTGTTGTACGTTGTTATTGTACTGAGGATGAGCCTGCTGAAGAGGCTGTTGTGTCCTTTGCTGATATTGTTGTTGAATCGATTGGCTCTGAGCAACCTGAGGTTGATACATAGGAACAGGCGCAGGGTTGATAACAGGAGTTACAGCTGCTACTGGTTGGTACCGTCGCCTTTGCTTTCCGAGAGAGATATTACCAATATCTTGCTCTTTTTTCTTAGGAAAAGCACTACCGTATCTTTTAGTATTGCTTGATGGTCCGGCCTCCTTGACCAGACATCCTTCTCGGACTGCTTCCTCAAGACGAACTCCCATGCCCATCATTTTAGTAAAGTCGCTGGGCACACTGGCGACTATTCTGTCGTAGTAGAACGAGCTTAAAGTTTTCAAGAAGATCTTTGTCATCTCTTTTTCCTCAAGAGGCGGACAAATCTGGGCGGCAATTTCACGCCATCTCTGAACATATTCCTTAAAGGTTTTCTTGTCCTTCTGTGACATTGCCCTAAGTTGATCTCTGTCTGATGCCATGTCCAGGTTATACTTATACTGCTGATCGAAGGCATCGCCAAGATCTCTGAAAGTAACGATCTTGGTACGATTTAAACCCATGTACCATTTGAGTGTGGCACCGGTTAAACTATCTTGGAAATCATGGATCAGTAGCTGTTGGTTCTCTGTCTGAGTTGACATCCTCTGAGCGTACATCACCAAATGACTTTGAGGGCAAGAGTTGCCCTTGTACTTTTCAAATTTGGCCACCTTGATTTTGTGCGGAACTTTCACATTGGGGACCAAACAAAGGTATGCGGTGTCCTTTCCGAATAGATCCTGACCGCGAAGGGCTTGCAGTTCCTTCTGCATCTCCAGGAATTGTTCCTAGAACTCATTCATTCTGTCGTACATCTCTGTGTTTCCACCAGAAGGTATCTGTGGAATCTGTCCTTCCGGGACAGTGTGTACCACGGGTGGTGGTATACTCATTACGGTAGTGACTCTTGGTGCTTCCCTTTCCTGAAGTTTGTAACCTTCGGGAGTTGCTGTCATGCCCCTTACATCTTCGCTTTCCTGAAGTTTGTAACCTTCAGGCCCAGCGGTTCCTACTACAGTTTCCGGATCTTCCGTGATCGGCGGAATATATCCTTCCGGGATATAGTTAATAGGCATGCCCCAGGGATGATATTTAGGCATGTTATACCGAGGATCATACTTTTCCACTATGGGCGTCGATGTGATCTCTGAGATCATAGTCCTTTATATCTGGGCTGCTGCCAGAGCTTGCATGTCATTGTGAAGTTTCCTCAGATTCAGAGCGTCAAGTTCTTCTCTCAACTCTCTGTTCTCTTCCTCGAGATTATCCATTTTCTTTTGTCGATTGACCCGAGTATTGTACGAATGAGACAGTTTGACTCTAGAATCGAGATACAAACGTGAGATTCATATGTAAGAAGAATGCGTTATGTGAGAATGATGAATGATATGCAATGATTATATTAACATTTATTTTTTTTAATCAAAAGAAACTTCAACAATTAGATTGCAAATATCATACAGTGGGGAAACCCCGTTTTATTGAATTCAAAGATTGCGGAAATGAAAATACAGTAATTTACAAAGTGCTGCAAAAGGAAATGTCTAAACTTATGGATCCTGAGTCCTCTCCGAGGAGGGCTCAGGTGCTGGTTCTGGCGCTTTCCTTTTCTTTGACCGGGTCTCTTGAGCCGTTGTCGGGTTGTCATTCCTTTTCCAAGTGAAAGAAGCGAGCAAATTCCTTTGGTCTTCTTGACTTTCTACAGCGTGTTGCTCTAAAATCTCGATCAGAGCGTCTTTTTCTTTTAACAGTTGCTATATTTTGTTACACTCCACACTGAGAATACAGTACTTGTTCTTCCAAGATTTCTTCTCCTGTTGAACTTTGTTGAGAGTTACCTGAAGCTTTTCTGTATCAGACATAAAATAAAGGACATATTTCTTTAACGGAAGAACTTCTTGACGAGGGTAAGGCATCCTCAGCTCGAGAGCTCTAGTTTGTACCCAGTGGAGATAAGGTTCCACAGAGACACAGTCTGGTTTTCCTAGAGACTCTATTCCTTTCCTGTGAACATGTTTCCAGGCATGCACTATTTCTATTTTTA
This sequence comes from Lathyrus tuberosus, assembly GCA_022829125.1. Lineage (NCBI taxonomy): Eukaryota > Viridiplantae > Streptophyta > Magnoliopsida > Fabales > Fabaceae > Lathyrus > Lathyrus tuberosus. The sequence continues at coordinate 5,888,240 of JALAZF010000032.1, forward strand.
GTGCCCTGTCATTTTCTCCTTCCTTGAAGAAAAGACCTTCCAGATAAACATTACGCGGGACATGTCTCAGTGGGTATCCAAATTGACGACGGACTAAAACTGCATGATAATTGATTCCTCCTTTAATTCCTATGAGGGGTACATTAGGGAAGTTTCCACAATGGTCAATAATTCTTATCCCGTCATAGATCCGATTGTACCAGTCTATGTCAGAGTTGGTAAGAGACATGATTCTCTGTGACCAACGCAAAGTACTCTTATGATCCCAAAAAGCAGCAGACTTAGGTAAATAGGAAGTGAACCATTTGTATAGCAAGGGTACACAGCATGTGATCATTCCTCCACTATACAAATTCCATAAGTGTATAGAATGATAAGCATCTGCGAGCAAGGTCGGTACAGGGTTTCCAATCAGAAATATCTTAATGGCATTGATATCAATGAAGTCATCAATGTTGGGAAACAGAAATAACCCGTAGGTGAGCAGAACAAAGACACTCTCAAAAGCAGCCACTTTCCCTATACTAGCAAAGTACAGAGCTTTCTTTACAAAAACTTGGCTGGCAAACCTTGGATTCCACCCTTAGTGGTCATGTGAGTCCTGACTTCTGACTCATCCAAATAGATTGCTCTTGCAATGGTTTGATCCTTTTGAATTTCTTCCAGTCCATAAAAGGGAGCTTGGTTAGTAATGGGTAAATCAATCAGGTGAGAGTACTCCTCCAACGTTGGTGCAAGTTGATAATCTGGGAATGTGAAACAGTGATAGACCAAATCGTAGAACTGAATGAGTGTAGCCAGGATTCCTTCAATTACATGGACCCTTAACAGAGACAGCAGTCCTCCGTACTTAGCTCTGAAAGCATCAGTGTTGGTGATCATCCTTGCCAACCCTCTTAAATCCTCTAGTTTTGGAACCTTGAAGGTATTCTTGTGAGTCTTCCTTCTACCGAAATCCATAACGCAATATTTCTCTCTGACATTTGCAATCATTGTCTTAGTTTAATTTGAAAAAGAGAGACTAGAAAAGAAGATTTTTTCTTTGTTTAAAGTTTTTTTTATGAAATGAATGCATGAATGCAACACACAAAAACATAGAAAAAACATGGGGTCAAAGGTTCAGTGTTATGAAGTCATGGATCTACCTATCCCCAAAGGTTGTACTGGTGATTTTTTGTACCTATCCTCAAAATCATTGACCCCCTTGGGATAACAACAATAGGCTTGTTCACCCGAACGAGCTGCAGTATCTTAGAGTAATCTCAAATGAGGGTAGTATCGCGTGACAACTATTTCCGATAGCTTCCTCACTACAAAATAGTAACATGGTCTCAGCCTACTAAATCCTCAGTTTTACGGACACCACAATCGAACAATCTACTTTCAACAACCGAAGTCGTATAGGCATTGAATCCGCAAAGGGTATCTCCACTGATTCGATGGTCGACCAGGGTCTCTTATTTGGGAGTCACTTCCTGTAAGATTACCCGTCTAATGCCATCACTTATCTTAGGTGTCACTCAAACTTTCCAGATGCGGCATCACCCGCAGTCCCATTAGCAGAAAAATAAACATGGATATCAAGTAGGAAAAGCGATATATATATATATATATATATTCCTAAAACTAATATCCTAGACCACTTAGGAGCTATAATCCTAGTCCTAAACAAATAAAAAGAACGTCCCCAGTAGAGTCGCCATTTTTCTGTAGCGAGCGATTTTTGTCGGTGACGCGAGCACCTTATCGCTGGGTTTTCCTCACTGCAATGGTAGGAGGGGGTGCTACTTTCTTATTTCTTATTTATCCCATGATGCTCGAAGGGAAAGGGAAGCTATCTAAAACTAACCTTGCACGCGGATATTTAACTGAACAAACGCTTAAAGAGATTGGGGGGTCCGGGGTCAGGTTATACAATGGGGAGTTGTCAGTTACCCATCCTATATGTGGTTATCCACAGGATATTAGCTTTAGGTTTCACTTTATACTTGATGGTGTTTATCCGTTAATGGGTTGGGAAAGTTTCTTGGGACATATGAGTGAGTGAGTGAGTTTTTGTTGATGTTCGGGTGTTTTGGTAAGGTACTTGACCTAAGTTTTGAATGGTATGAAGGTACTGGACCTAGAGTTTTTTTATTAGTATGCTCGCTAAGATTTCGCAATCTTATGCCTACGTATTCCCGTTTAAATGAAACAGGGAAATCAGAGCAATCGTAGTTCCTCCTATTCTATGGGAGGAAAAGATGATGTTTTGGTGTCTTGTTCAAAGCCCAAGATTGAAGCTAAAAGGTTTATATGACTGAGAGAGAATTTATCATCTCTAAAGAGGGATTGTTGATTTTTGTGTGCCTTGATCAAAGCCCAAGGTTGAATCTAAGAGGTTGATTGATTTCACTAGGGAGGTCCTTTATACAAAGCCTAAGAGGAGGCTGGAAAAGACCGACTCAACAAGAGAGTGTATATATGTCTTGTACAAGGCCTGAGATTGAGGCAAAAAATAGACTGACTTTTTGGGGATATCATTTTACAAAGCCTAAGAGGAGGCTAGAAGTTTGACTTTTCCAGGGAAAATGTTCTATCTGTCTTGTACAAAGCCCAAGATTGAGGCTAAAAGGAATTTTGGCTCCGTTGGGGAGGGTTTATATGTGTCTTGTACAAAACCCAAGATTGAGGCTGAAATGAGTTTGACTCTGCTTGGGAAATTATTCCTCAAAGCCTAAAAGAAGGCTGGGAGGAAATGACTTTGCTGGGGAAGAAATATGTCCCAAGCTTAAGAGATGAAGATTTATGTCTTGTACAAAGCCCAAGATTGAGGCTAAAAGGGTTTGACTCAACAAGGGAGCACTTTTATCTGTCCTGTACAAAGCCCAGGATTGTGGATGAACAAGCTAAAGAAATTATTCTACACAACTTGAGAGGAGGCTAGCTCCTGCTAGGGGAAATCTTTATACCAAGCCTAAGATGAGGCAGGGAAAAGATGGACTCAACAAGAGAGTATCTTTATCTGTCTTGTACAAAGCCCAAGATTGAGGCTGAAAATGGTTGACCCAACAAGAGAGTCTGAAATGTGATTGACTCAACAAGAGAGTTTGAGAAAGTGATTGACTCAACAAGAGAGTCTGAAGAGTGATTGACTCAACGAGAGAGTCTGAAAAGGTTAGCTCCTTTGGGGAGAATCATTGGACAAAGCCCAATAGGAGGCTGACTTTGCTGAGGAAAGGTTATTATACAAAGCCTAAGAGGAGGCTAGCTTTCTGCTGGGGTTTATTGAGATCCCGAGGCAGGTCCAAATGGAGATTCAACTCTTTCTAAGGTTTACAGAAGAGTTGAGGTATCAGATACCTTGAGGTTCTGATTTGGGATAGTGTTATACTGATGATAAACTAACCCTGGCTTGGGGATTTTTAGGAGAGAGACTGGGTTTTAGAACCCACGGGTTTTAACTCAGCCGAAGATTTATCCAAAATGACCAGGGTTTCTCCTATGTTTATAGGGAACTTGAGAATGTCTTTGAGACCCAAGGTTTAGACTGTCCAAGTCTGCTGGTGTGAAAGATTTTATCTTTTGTATGATGCCCAAGAGGAGGCGGGTGTTTTAAGGAATGATAATCAACCCTAAATTGGTCTGAGGTTTTGACTCAAGAAAGACTGCTCTAGCAAAGGATGACTAAGTTCTTTCTTATACCTTTAAGAGGTCTTCAGGGTCCTTGTACTAAGCCCAAGAGAAGGCATGAGAACTTCTAAGAAGCCGAATGTTCCTTGTACAAAGCCCAAGAGGAGGCGGGGATGCTTTTAGGAAGCCTGTGGGTCCCAAACCAAGAAAAGTTCAAGAAATGCTACTCACCGAGAATATACCATTTAGTGAAAGTTCTGAGGTTTAAAGAAACTCAAGAGATGCTATTCACCGAGAATAGATCAACTCTAGGGAGTAGAATTTCTTTGACAATTTCTAGGGGTGACAGTCTGAGAAAAGGTTCACGAAGAATACTTCCTTTATCTTTGTTCCATATTGTTTAAGCCCAAGAGAAGGCAAGACTGTATCTAGAAATCCTATGGGGATCTAGTTTTGATCGTATTCAAGAGTGACCAAACTGGCTTTACCTAGTTCTAGACCTAGTTGCCGGGGAAAACTCTAAATAACTATACTAGTATATATACAGTTGACATATGACAAGTATTTTAAAATGATATGAAAGAAGACTTACAGTGCGCATCTTCCCACAATACAGTTATATATATGAAAGCATGTAAATGAAAGCAAATAAAACTTACAGGTGAGCAAGCTTCCAGGCTGTATTGTTAGTTGTTCAAAGAAATTAAAGAAAGTTTTAATAACAATTGTATATTTGAACCTAAATCAAAAAGGAAGTTGTTTTGAAAAGGTTGTTGGGGCTTATACTCAAAGAGGTGCCCAAGGTTTAACAGTGATTGCACCGTTGTTTTGAAATCGCATCGGGACTTATACAACGACTGAGGCCCAAAGAGGTTTATTTACAAAGGGTTGGGTCTTACAACTCAAGGGGAGGCCCAAAAAGATTTGAAAGAAAAGAAATGGGACTTACAACACAAGGGTGGGCCCAGATGAAAATGTTTTGAAAACAGCGATCGCACCGAGATTTTTGAAATCACAGTAGGTCTTATACAATAACTGAGGCCCAAGTTATTTTAGCTTCAAAAAGGGATTGGGTCTTACACTCTATTAGAGGCCCAAAGAGTTTAAAAATGAATAAATACGGGTCTTATAACTCAAGGAGACGCCCAATTAATTTTGTTAAAAAGGCGACGATCGCGCCGAACTTTTGAAAATATACAGAAGGACTTATACAATGTGTGAGGCCCAAAATTTTCAATTTACAAAGGGGTTGGGTCTTACACTCTATTAGAGGCCCAAAGAATGTTTTGAAAAAGATTGATTAGGGTGAAATTAATCAAAACCCTAATTTTGTTAAAATGGAATTAATTTTGATTAAAAATTAATAAAATCATTGAAAACATGTGAGCAATGAGTTATGATTTTGGGTCAATGTTTCAAAAATCATGTTTTTATCCACAAAATGATTGAAAACCATTTAAGTTTGGAAAATCAAGAGAAAGAAAATTTTTAAGATGTTAAAAAACAAATAAAAATTAATTCTTTGCAAAAATATCAAATAAATGAAATAAATAATATTTTTGGGAAATTTTTGTAAAATGAAATATTTTAACATTTTTGTGAATTTTGATAAAAGGAATCAACTCAAAATCATTAAAATTCAGAGAGAAATTAATTTTTGAATCAATTAAATAAAATAATAAAAATTCAAAAATTCAAAAGTTTGAAAAAGGGCGCCAAGAACACCTTGTTCTTGCCCACGTGCCCTGATTTTGTCTGATTTGCATTTTCTCATCAATCTCACTGAATACTTGATGAAATCACACAATCCACATATCAATTTGCTCGCTTTCAACTCACGATCATGTCTATGGTCTTTAATTTCATTTATTTTAAGTATGGAATGAGAAATCAAAGAGAAACCTCAAGAACCCTAATTTTTGCATGAAGGCTAAGAAATTCCATACATGATTCATACAAAGCAGTCAATTGAGGGGAAACACTCCAGACATGATTATGAACATATGGCAAAATTATTGTGCAATGAAATATGCATGAATCATGAGATGACCAAGTTTAGGCTTACTTTAATGTCATGGCAGCAAGAGCAATTTGATTTTTGAGTTGGAGGTGTTACAGATGAGTTGTGATGATTTGAACAGCTTCCTTAGGTGCTATGGAGTGTGTCTGAATGCTTGGAGTGGATTGGATTGAGCTGGAACTTGATTTGGCACCTCAACTGCAAATCTGTCAAAGACTTGTGCAGATGGCTAGTCATTTTGAGAATCTGATGTTCCAGATGTGATTTTGTGCTATGGATCACTTATATATGTTATATGTGAGGTGCGTGTGTGATTGGTTTGGTTGGAATTGCTCTCAAACTCAAATCTCGATAGTGACTTGAGTTAGAAGGCAAAATTGGAGTGAAAGAGGTGATTTTGTGGAAAGCATCAATTTGGGTGCTTTGGTGTACTCAAATTGATCACAAATGAGCTCTATTTATAGTAGAGCAAGTTTGTTTTTCAAGCAATAGGGAATGGCAACTGGTACAGGTCTGTGGCCAATTGTGATCAAATGGAATCTCAAGTCTCCTCTAGCCATTAACTTGAGATTAGAGCACAGGCTTTGTAGTTTTAGTTTAGAGATAAACTTGGACTGAATTCAGTTGGAATAGGCTCAGTTCATGCCACCTTGGTACATCCACTGAATGCTTGGAAACAAAATTGGAGTCTTGGCATCTTTGTAGCCTTTTTAGGTTTGGCAGGGCTATTGTAGATTCTTGGACTTTGGAGGCTTGGAGATCAGATCATCCCCCTTAGATTTGATCCTCAGATGTGTCCAAATTGATGACAAGGCTTGGATTGATCAAATTTGGACAAATCGAGCCAATGTGCACAAATTTGCCTTGTACAAACCAGTTCAGGATGCCATGTTCCAAGGGTTGTATCTCCTTGCTCAAATGGAATTTGGAGATGATCTGGTACTTGTTGGAAAGCCCTCATGGCATACTTTAACTTTGATGTCCACCCCTAGACCTGGTTTGACTTGAATCAAGGTGAAAAATGTCCCTACATTTGGGAAAAAGTAAGGCAGATTTTGACTTAGTGAAAATTTCACTAAGTGTTGGAAAAATTTCATTTTCATGTTTTCAACCATTTTGATCACTCCATAACTTAAAATCCATGAGGAATTGAAATGAGTTGTAGTTGAAGCTTTTGTAGAGTGCAATGATAGCTACAAATCCAGCTTTAGACCATCCAAAATGGTTGCTTGAATCTCAAGTTATGGTCCTTGGAAGTTGGTACCCTAGCCACTTTGTTCCATAACTTAGAAAAATTAGAAGTTTTTTTATGGTTACCCCTTTTACAAGTTAACTCGCTTTCTTTGATTTTTCTTGATGAATGATGATTCAAATCACATATTAACATTGTTTTAGGGTCAAGGAACCATAATTGTGCAAAATTCCAAAAAGTCAAACTTGATTTTGTGCACAGTTGACTTTTTATCGGATGAAATCCAAACTGTGCGATCCTTTGTGAAATCAAGTCCTTGACCTAAATAAAACCTAAGGGATATATTCCATAGGTGTTATAGGGTGTATTGAATCATGTCCCAAGGTTTGGGAGCATGTCCAGGTCAAAAGTCAAAGGTACAGTTGACTTTTTTTCTCGAAATCCTAATTGTGGTACTGATGAAATTGAAACTTGTGGATCAAGCTTCTTGGATCAATCCATTGTTGAAAATGGATCAATATAGTGTATTGGAGACCCTTAAATCATGTCTTGCGGTCTTGGTTCATGTTTTGTCCTAAAAGTCAACTTAGGGGTGAATTAGGTCAAGAAACCCTAATTCCTGATTTTTTATGACTGCCTCCCCAGAGGTTAAATTGACTTGATGATTGGGTTCATGAGGTCCCTTGGAGTATCTTGGGTTGTACTTTGAAGCATTGGCTCATGCCTAGAGGAAAATTTCCATCTAGAGGCCCTGGTCGACCAAAACCCTAATTAGGTGACACTGGCGATCTTGAGGCTTGATCCACTTGGAATATTGCAACCTTGTACTTGATTCTTGATGTGGGAGTCCTCTTGATCCTTTATAGGTGTTTAAGAGTTTAGACAAGTTGAAGATCATGTCATTCCTTGATTGATCCTTTGTCTAAGTGCTTTGGGAGGGCTCAAAACCCTAATCTTTGATTGTAAAGAATGCCTAACAATCCCTAAGGAGATTGATGAGGCATGATGGCATATCCATATTGTGGTAATGATCCTCACAATGATGGGAAATCTTGGTGGTCAAAATTTGGGGTATGACAGGTATAAGATAGAACTTAGTCATCCTTTGCTAGAGCAGTCTTTCTAGAGTCAAAACCTCAGACTAATTTTAGGGTTGATACTCATCCCTTAAAAGAGTCAGCCTCTACTTGGGCATCATACAAAGATAAACTCTTCCATACCAGTAGACTTGGACAGTCTAATCCCCTCTCGGATCTCAAATACATTCTCAAGTTCCCTGTAAACATAGGAGAAATCCTGGTCATTTTATTAAATCTCCAGTAGAATCGAAACCCGTGAGTTCTAAAACTCCGTCTTTTATCCTAAACTTCCCCAGCCATGGTCAGTTTATCATCAGAGCCTCAAGGTATCTGATACCTCGACTCTTCTGTAAACCCTCAGCGAGAGTTGATTCCCCATTTGGACTTGCCTCTGGATCTCAATAAATCCTTAGCAGAAGATAGCCTCCTCTTAGGCTTTGTATAAAGATTTCTTTCTTTGTTCTTCCCCAGCAAAGATAGCCTCCTCTTGGGCTTTGTACAAAGATTTTCCCCAGCTAAGCTAACCCTTTCAGACTCTCTTGTTGAGTCAACCACCTTTCAATACTCTCTTGTTGAGTCAACCCTTTTTAGCCTCAATCTTGGGCTTTGTACAAGACAGATAAGAACACTCTCTTTTTGAGTCAATCTTTTTCAGCCTCCTCTTAGGCTTGGTATAATGATTTCCCCTAGCAGAAGTTAGCCTCCTCATAGGCTGTGTATAATGATTTCTCCAGCTTGGTCAGCCTCAATCTTGGGCTTTGTACAAGACACCATATAAATTGCCTAAACAGAGTCAACCATCTCTCCAGCCTCAATCTTGGGCTTTGTACAAGACACCTAAAATATCCTCAGGCGAGTCAGTAAAGTCTCTTTTTAGCCTCAATCTTGGGGTTTGTACAAGACAGGTAAAGATTTCTTTTCCATAGGGTCAGTCTTCTTTTCAGCCTCAATCTTGGATTTTGTACAAGACACATAAAAACCCTCCCCAGAAGAGTCGAAATCCCTTTTAGCCTCAATCTTGGGCTTTGTACAAGACAGACAAAATATTTTCCCTAGAAAAGTCAAACTTTTAGCCTCCTCTTAGGCTTTGTATAATGATATCCCCCAAAGACTCAGTCTCTTCTAGCCTCAATCTTAGGCTTTGTATAAAACATATATAAACACTCTCTTGTTTGAGTCAGTCTTTCCCAACCTCCTCTTAGGCTTTGTATAAGGAATTCCCCTGTGGAATCAATCAATCTCTTATCTTCAACCTTGGGCTTTGATCAAGGTACACACAAAAACCAAAATTCCCTCAGAGGAAATCAAAAACTCTCTGTAGGAAGTCATTTCTCTGTTTATCACTCTTCAAAACAGAAAATCAAAACAAACCTTAATCCCAGATAACCGTTGTAAGTGGCACACTTGTTGATTCAAATATCCAAGCTGTTGTCCATCTTTTATCCTGGTAAATCCTCTTTTTCGTCTAATTGCTGTAAGCGGCAAGCCTTTGGATTATTTACATCCACGCCACTGTCCCTCTCTTAGCATGAGAAATTCCTAAGGAAAATGGCATTGCTCTATATTGAGTTAAAGTTTTCCCCTTCAGGACAAATCCCCTATAAAGGAAATTATGGCATTACTGGATTCTCATATCCCAGTTAAAGTAATCCTCCTTTATAATCAGACACCCAACAGTTGTGATAAACAGACGAGGTGTCTCCCTTTAGAGATGACTAATTCTCTCTAAAGTCAAACCTTTTAACTTCAATCTTGGGCTTCGAACAAGACACAAATACTCAACTTTTTAGCTTCAAACTTGGGCTTTGAACAAGACACCAAAACATCTTTTTCCTCCCATAGAATAGGAGGAATTATGATTGCTCTGATTTCCCTGTTTCTTTAAACGGGAATACGTAGGCATAAGATTGCGAAATCTTAGCGAGCATACCAAACAAAAACTCTAAGTCCAGTACCTTCATACCAAAAAAAAAATTTAGGTCCAGTACCTTCACGTCAATCAAAGCAGAGGTCCAATGCCTCACCAAAATCATCAAAAACTCACTCTCTATCTCAAACTTCTCCCAACCCATTCCCAGATAAACACCATCAAGTACAAAGTGTAACCTAATGCTAACAACCTGTGGATAACCACATATAGGATGGGTAATTGACAACTCCCCATTGTATAACCTGACTCCGGACCTCCAATCTCTTTAAGCAATTGTTCAGTTAAACATTCGCGTGCAAGGTTAGTTTGAGATAGCTTCCCTTTCCCTTCCAGCTTCACGGGATAAATAAGAAATCAGAAAGTAGCACCCCACTCCTCCTCTTTGAGGAGGAAACCATTCTCTGCGATAAGGTGGTCACGTCACCGACAAAAATCGCACGCTACAGATAAATGGCGACTCTGCTGGGGGCGTCTTTGATTTGTCTATGATTATAAACTATAATTCTTAAGAGGTCTAGGATGTTAGTTTTAGGAATGAATATATATATATATATATATATATATATATATATATATATATATATATATATATATATATATATATATCGCTTTTCCTACTTGATATCCGTGTTTATTTTTCTTCTAATGGGAATGCGAGTGATGTTGCATGTGGAAAGTATGAGTGATACCTAAGATAAGTGATGGTAGAGACTGGTGGTCTTACAGGGAGTGAATCCCGAATAAGTTGTCCCGGTAGACCATCAAATCAGTGGAGGTACCCTTTGCGGATTCAATGTCTAACAACTTCGGTTGTGAAAGCAGATTGTTCGATTGTGGTATCCATGAAACTGAGGATTTAGTAAACAGTAACCATGTGGCTATTTAGTAGTGCGGTAGCTATTGAAAATAGTTGTCACGCGATACTACACTCAATTGAGATTACCCTAAGATGCTACAACTCACTCGGGTGAACCAGCCTGTTGTTGTTATCCCAAGGGGGGTCAATGACTTTGAGTACATGTACAAAAATTCACCATAGTACAACCTTTGGGATAGGTAGAGCCATGACTCCATGCTCGTGACGTTGAACCTTTGAACCCATGTCTGTTCTATGTTTTTGTGTGATGCATTCATGCATTCATTTAAAAAACATATAAAACAAAGAAAAAATCTTCTTTTCTCTTCTCTCTTTTTCAAATTAAACTAAAACAATGATTGCAAATATCAGAGAGAAAGATTGCGTTATGGATTTTGGTATAAGGAAGACGCACAAGTACACCTTCAAGGTTCCAAAACTAGAGGATTTAAAAGGGCTGGCGAGGATGATCACCAACCCTAATACCTTCAGAGCTAAGTATGGAGGACTGCTGTCTCTGTTAAGGGTCGATGTAGTTGAATGAATCCTGTCTATGTTAATTCAGTTTTATGATCCGGTTTATCACTGTTTCACATTCCTGGATTATCAAATAGCACCGACGCTAGAAGAATACTCTCACCTGACTGATTTACCTATCACTGACCAAGCTCCCTTTTCTGGACTGGAAGAAATTCCAAAGGATCAAACCATTGCAAGAGCAATCTATTTGGACGAGTCAGAAGTCAGGACTCACATGACCATTAAGGATGGAATCCAAGTTTTACCGGCCAAGTTTCTGGTAGAGAAAGCCCTGTACTTTTCCAGTGTAGGAAACATAACTGCTTTCGAAGATATCTTTGTTCTACTCACATATGGGTTATTCCTCTTTCCCAACATCGATAACTTTGTCGATACCAATGCCATTAAGATATTTTTGATTGGAAACCCCGTACCAACCTTGCTCGCAGATGCTTATCATTCTGTACACTTAAGGAATTTTTACAGCGGAGGAATGATCACATGCTGTGTACCCTTACTTTACAAATGGTTCACTTCCCTTTTACCCAAGTCTGCTGCTTTTTGGGATCACAAGAGTACTATACGTTGGTCATAGAGAATCATGTCTCTTACCAACTCTGACATATATTGGTATAATAAGATTTACGAGGGGATAAGAATCATCGACCGTTGTGGAAATTTCCCTAATGTACCCCTCATAGGAACTAAAGAAGGAATCAACTAGCATCTAATTTTAGTTCGCCGACAACTCGGATACCCGATGAGGCATATCCCGCGTAATGTCTATCTGGAAGGTCTTTTCTTCAAGGAAGGAGAAAATGACAGGGCACTAAAGACAGAAATAGTGCATGCCTGGAAACATGTTCACAGGAAAGGAAGAGAGTCTCTAGGAAAACCGGACTGTGTCTCTGTGGAACCTTATCTCTACTGGGTACAAACTAGAGCCCTCAAGCTAAGGATGCCTTACCCTCGTCAAGAAGTTCTTCTGTTAAAGGAATATGTCCTTTATTTTATGTCTGATACAGAAAAACTCCAGGTCACTCTCAACAAAGTTCGACGGGAAAAGAAATCTTGGAAGAACAAGTACCGTATTCTCAATGTGGAGTGTACCAAAATTCAGCAACTGTTAAAAGAAAAGGATGCTCTGATCAAGATTCTAGAACAGTATGCTATAGAAGATCAAAGGAACTTGCTCACTCCTTTCACTTGGCAAAGGAATGACAACTCAACAACGGCTAAAGAGCCCCGGTCAAAGAAAAGGAAAATACCAGAAAGGACTCAGGATCCATAAACCTAGACATTTCCTTTTACAACACTTTGTAAAATACTGTATTTCCCTTTCTGCAATCTTTCAATTCAATAAAACGGGGTCTCCCCACTGTATGATATTCGCAATTTATTTGTTGAAGTTTCTTTTTGATTAAAAACAAAAAAAAACAACAAATAATAATAAATATATCATTGCATTCATTATTCTCACATAACGCATTCTTCTTCCCTTCGAATCTCACATATGTGTCACGATTCTAGAGTCAAACTGTCTCATTCGTACAATACTCGGGCCAATCGACAAAAGAAAATTAATGATCTCGAGGAAGAGAATCGAGAACTGAGAGAAGAAATCGGCGCTCTGAAAGAAGATCTGAGGAAACTTCACAGTGACATGCAATCTCTGGCAGCAGCTCAGAGACAACAATAAAGGACTGTGATCTCGGAGATCACATCTACGCCCATAGTAGAGACGTATGATCCTCGGTACAACATGCCTAAAGATCGTCCCTAGGGCATACCTATCAACTTCATCCCTGAAGGGTATATTCCGCCAGTCACGAAAGACCTGGAAACTGCAGCAGGAACCGCTGGGCCTGAAGGTTACAAACTTCGGGAAAGCGGGGATGCAAGAGTCATGACAGCAACTCCTGAAGGTTACAAACTTCGGGATAGGGAAGCACCAAGGGTCACCGCCGTAATGACTATACCATAACCAGTGGTACACATTGTCCTGGAAGGACAGATTCCACAAGTAGTCTCTGTGGAAATGAAAGTATGTACGACAGGATGAATAAGTTCCAAGAACAATTCCTGGAGATGCAGAAGGAACTGCATGCCATTCGCGGTCAGGATTTATTTGGAAAGGACGCCGCAGACCTTTGTCTGGTCCCTAATGTAAAGATCCCGCACAAATTCAACGTGCCTGACTTTGAGAAATACAATGGTAACTCTTGCCCTCAAAGCCATTTGGTGATGTACGCTCGAAAGATTTCAACTCAGACTGAGAATCAACAGCTACTGTTCCACTATTTCCAAGATAGTTTAACCGGTGCCGCACTCAAATGGTACATGGGTTTAAACCGCACCAAGATTGTCACTTTCAGAGATCTCGGGGCTGCCTTCGTTCAGCAATATAAATATAACCTGGACATGGCACCAAACAGAGATCAACTTAGAGCAATGTCGCAGAAGGACAAGGAAACTTTTAAGGAATATGCTTAGAGATGGCGTGAAATTGCCGCCCAGATTTGTCCCCCTCTTGAGGAAAAAGAGATGACAAAGATCTTTTTGAAAACCTTGAGCTCATTCTACTATGACCGAATGGCGGCCAGTGCGCCTAGTGACTTCGCTGAAATGGTGAACAAGGGAGTACGCCTTGAAGAAGCAGTCCGAGAAGGACGTCTAGTCAAAGGTGCAGAACCATCAAGCAGTACCAAAAGATACGGTGGTGCTTTCCAAAAGAAAAAAGAGCAAGATAATGGTAATATCTCTCTCGGAAAGCAAAGGCGAAGGTATCAACCAGTGGCAGCGGTAACTCCTGCTATTAACCCTGCGCCGGTTCCAACGTATCAACCTCAAGTTGCTTAGAGCCAACCGAATCAACAACAATATCAGCAAAGGACACAACAACCTCTTCAGCAGGCTCATCCTCGGTATAACAATAACAACCGTACGACACGACCACCAGGGTTTGACCCTATACCGATATTGTACGCAGAACTATTTCCACTCTTACTGGTTAAGGGGCACGTCCAGACCAGTTCTCCTCTCACAGTACCAGAAAATCCACCTTTTTGGTTCAAAGCAGATTAAACTTGCCCTTACCATCAAGGAGGATCGGGGCATAACACTGAAAACTGTCTCAGCTTCAAATCTGATGTGCAGAAGCTTGTCAGGAACGGGGTCTTATCCTTCAAGGATACAAATCCAAATGTTGAGACGAACCCGTTGCCTCAACACGAGAAAACTGCAGTAAATTTGATAGAGGAAGAATTTAACCACAGTTATCAAATTCACGATGTACTCCTATTAGGAACCAATCTGGTCAGGATGCATTGCAGACAAAGCGGGTACGGTCATGTACTGTCTCACAATTATCACCAGTGCGATATCTGCTCGAAGAATAATCAAGGATGTTCCATAGTGCAATCAGCTCTACAAGAACAGATGGATCTCGGATGGATCCAAGGTCACTGAATCCGCAAGGTCAATATGGCCCACGCAAATCCCAACATTGTTCAGAACCACAGCATTCTGGCAATAAATGTCAACTTGGTGGCAATGCACTCAAGGCAAAGCCAACATCATGATCTACCACGACATGATTACAATTCCTGTCCGATATGCTCAATAAACAATCAGGGATGCTCTTTTGTACAAGAGGCCCTCCAGCATCAGATGGATCTCGGATGGATCCAGGATTACCGTGATAGAAGTGGTCATCAAGTTAATATGATTCAAATCTTTGATATCCGCTTGATGAACACCAGTCTGGTAGAATTACACGCTAAGCAGGTCAGGCTCGGTTTTCTGGCTTCACATGATTATCAGGACTGTAAAGTGTGTCGTGAAGACGACCAAGGATGTCCACTTATCCAAAGAACACTTCAACACCTGTTGAACCACTGGTGGCTTCCGATATACCTAGATGAAGACACACAACAAGTCAGTATGACTGACGGGAATCCTACTAGGCATCAAAGTCAGGATGGTCATGCGATGGAAATATATCTAGTAAAGTTACACTGCATACAAAGCGGACGTGGTCGGGTGCCACCACACAATTATGAACGCTGTAGAGTTTGCTCAGAGAATAACTAAGGATGCTACCTTGTACGGTCAGCTCTTCAAAATCAGTTGGACCAAAAACAGATTCGACCATGTTCAAGTTCTGGTTCGGTCAATGTAATGCAAGACTATCTTACTGATCAAAGCAAAGACATTGTCTTAATCTCCAATCATGAAAGGATCAAAGTTGTATGCGCCATAATCCCTCTACTCCATGAATCAAGAGTTCCTCTTGATAATAGAAAGATTCTCAACCTCGAACCAATTGAGGCCGGCTACGATGATCAGAAAAATCAAAAGGCTCATGTGGTTATCTATCTGCCACGACCAATACCGTACAAATTCGATAAGGTTATCCCTTACAAGTACGGTGCAACAACAATCGAGAATGGAAAGGAAACTCCGTTACCCTCCTTCGTAAACATTGCTGACATCAGTCGAGTAACACGGAGCAGCCGGATCTTCAACAGAGGAGTTGGAGAACCCACCAAAGAAAAGGAACCTCAAACAGAAGTTCCCAATCAACAATCGGGCAATCTAGTAATCTCGAACTTACAAAGAACAACGATGAGATGTTGAAGCTCATCCAGAAAAGCGAGTACAACATTGTAGACCAACTGTTGCAAACTCTTTCGAGAATCTCTGTGTTATCTCTCTTGCTCAGTTCCGAAGCTCACAGGGAGGCTCTGCAGAAAGTCTTAGAGCAAGCCTTTGTTTAACAAGATGTGATGATAAGACAATTTGACAGCATCGTTTCCAACATCACTTCCTGCAACAACTTAGGATTCAGTGATGAAGAACTACCAGAAGAAGGAAAAAATCACAACATGGCGCTTAACATTACAGTCAACTGCCTGGACGATGCTCTAGCCAGCGTACTGGTAGACACGAGATCAGCTCTAAATGTTATGCCAAAATCAACTCTGATGCGACTATCATTTCAAGGATCTCCGATGAGAGGCAGCGAGGTCATCGTCAAAGCCTTTGACGGATCCAGAAAAATAGTTATCGGCGAAGTCGAACTTCCCATAACTATCGGTCCTCACACTTTCCAAGTCACTTTCCAGGTCATGGACATCCGGGCAGCATACAGCTGTTAATTAGGAAGACCTTGGATACACGAGGTTGGGGAAGTCACTTAGACACTTCACCAGAAGCTGAAGTTCGTCAAAAATGACAAGCTAGTCACAGTCTGTGAAGAGCAGGCCTTGATCGTGAGCAACTTATCATCATTTTCCTGCGTAGAACCAGAGGAGGTTATTGGAACCCAGTTTCAAGCACTTTCGTTGTGCAATGAGAATCGATCCGAAAAAGGAACATCGATTTCCTCATACAAAGTTGCTCTCAAAGTGATCGAGAGTAACAACGCAAAAGGATGGGGACAGCTTGTCATTCCCGCTGATAACAAGACAAAGAAAGGTCTTGGTTTTTCCTCAACCTGTACCCAGACTGCTACTAACAATGAAAGTTTTCATCCCATTCAGGACTTCTTCCACAGTGGAGGCTTCCTTCACCCAGTGTCTCAAGAAGTACATACCATCAATGAGGGTGACTCCTCCGATACAGATGAAGAGTGGAAGTCCTATCTCAACGAGAATGGTTATATGTCTCAGGAAGAAACGCATACGCCATTTTGCTATCCCACGCAGAGTCCGAGATACATACCAATATCAAACGTCAAAATGATGAAAGACAACTTCGACTATGATTATTATGACCCAATGGATGACTTGCCTATCTAGCAGTCGTACCCAGAAGACTTAGGGAAAAAGAGTCAGCCAAACGATGCATATCAGCTGAGCATTATTGAAAAGAATACATGCATCCCACCAAATCATGGGATCATTACTCAGAGCATTCAAAAAATATCCAGCACAACGATGAATCTGCAAAGATTACAGGACAAGAGTTTATCAACTATGCTTTTCCTGAGGTCAACGTCATCGAGAAAGATGACTCCGCCAATCCCACAACAGTATGGGACACCCTAGGACAACCGAGTGGCAAGTACGACTTCTTGGTTAAGTACACCGCTCCTGAAAGCTCTCGTATCAGGCTCGAAGACATCCAGCCTACTGGATGGGGAGATCCGCCTGAGAGTGAAAACATTGTGCAAGATACAACAGAAGAGTTCACCTACAACAACTCTTCCTAGGAGGAAGACTCCAACGATCCTGCTCCGCTAGAAATCAGTGTCATTTCTGAGGACAAACCAAGAAAGAAGGTACCAGACTTTGTGATCCACTGAGGAGTTCGCCGCCAATGGGTTGTTGTCGATGTCCCGAAAGTCGTTCATAAGTCTAAGTAATTGTCGTCTTTGTTTTAACCTTTCACCCTGCCCAGGTGAAACAGATGTTTTGATAGGGCTCACTTTCTGTAAATGTCTCTCTTCGCTTTGCCCAAAGCGACAGAGCTTTGTTTTATAGGGCTGTAGTTTCAAGAATCGACAAAATCATCAATAAATAACGACATTCTGTAATTTTCGCATTTTATTGTTGTTTTCACTTCTCGCTTTTTCAGAAAATGGTAATCCTAAAACAGCCCAAAAATAAAAACAAGCATTTTTAAAAAAAATACACTACACACACTCTTGCATTCTCTCTATCTCTTCTAAAAATAAATCATCACGTCATGCATATTGCTTGTTTTAAACCCCATTGAAACATGCGATCCAATGCCTTCTCCCAACTTTGAATTCCCGATATTTGAGGCTGAAGATGAAGAAGACGAAGAAATTCCAGAGGAGATCTCCCGATTACTCAAACAAGAGGAAAGGTCCATTGAACCTCACAAAGAGCTGTTGGAAACGGTCAACTTGGGTTCAGAAGAGGAGGGAAAAGAAGTCAAGATTGGGGCACTGCTCAGTCCGAACGTCAACGAAGACTTGATAAAACTTCTCAAAGAGTTTCCCGATGTATTCACTTGGTCCTATCAGGACATGCCAGGGTAGGATACCAGCATTGTGGAACATCATCTACCGTTAAGATCAGAATGTCTGCCAGTAAAACAAAGACTGAGACGGACTCATCTGGACATGGCCATTAAAATCAAAGAGGAAGTGCAGAAACAGATTGACGCGGGTTTCTTCGCCATCTCAGAATATCCTCAATGGCTAGCCAACATAGTACCAGTTCTGAAAAAGGACGAAAAAGTCAGAATGTGCGTGGACTACAAGGATCCGAACAAGGCCAGTCCAAAGGATGACTTTCCCCTACCGCACATAGACATGCTGGTAGACAGTACAGCAAGGTTCAAAGTATTCTCCTTCATGGATGGATTCTCGGGCTATAATCAAATCAAAATGGCACCGAAAGATATGGAGAAAACTTCATTCATCACCCCATGGGGCACCTTTTGTTACAAGGTAATGCCGTTCGGTTTGAAGAACGCCGGGGCGACCTATCAAAGGGCCATGAGAACTCTGTTTCACGACATGATACACAAAGAAATAGAAGTGTATGTCGATGACATGATTGCCAAATCTAAGACAGAAGAGCAGCATGTGACCCACCTGTCAAAACTATTTGAGTGTTTGAGAAAGTACAAACTCCGCTTGAATCCCAACAAATGCACATTCGGTGTCCGCTCAGGAAAACTGCTAGGGTTCATCGTCATCCAAAAACGAATTGAGGTTGATCCTGACAAGGTCAAGGGCATTCAAGAAATGCCTTCTCCAAAGACTGAAAAACAAGTCAGAGGATTCCTGGGACGTTTGAATTACATTTCCGGATTTATATTCCTCATGACCGCGACATGCGCGCCAATCTTCAAATTGCTCAAGAAGATACAATCATTTATCACTGACTCCCAGGGCAAATGGACTCCGAATTATGATGGCCCCTATGTGGTCAAGAAAGCTTTCTTGGGCGGCGCCTTGAGACTCACAACCATGGATGGAGAGGAATTTTCCTACCCCACAAATGTTGATGTAGTCAAGAAATACTTCACCTAAATAAAAAAAAACGTCTCGGTGGATTGAAAACCCGAAAGGACGGTCCAGGAAAAAATTAGAGACAAAAGCAAAAATCATCCCGATGGATTGGAAATCTCAAAGTACAATCCAGGAAAAAATTAGGGATTCATGGCAAGTAACTACGTCCGACGATATAAAATCCCCAGCAGTAATGCCATTCATCAGAGGAAAAATTCCAGTCAGGGTCATCTTCGACAGAAGCTCAGGATGTCTAGAATTCAAAGTTGGTAGAAGGAATACGGTCGTTATGTTTCAATGTAGCCCCTTTTCCCTTAAATTGCCATTTTCTAACTTTGTAAATATTCTATGGAATCAGGCTCTTGGCTGATCTCCATTCAATCAATAAAATTTGACCCCTAGTACTTTTGTTTGCAATTCTTATTTGTTTTAGCTTTATAGAATGACATTTTTAACATGATCAACGATTCTTGAAATAAAACAAAAATGAATTTACTTGTCAAAAATTTTATTCTTTTAAAATAAAGATGGCAATTCTTTTGACCGTTGAACATCGAAAGAACATCGATCGCTTCTCCGAAGGTGGTTGAACCTCAAATTGCAGAATAAAAGTACTCCTTCTAAACCAGTACGCCTGAATGAAGGATCACTTATGTCAGAGACCATGTTTCATCTGACATCCCCGACAGAGTACGTATCTCTTAAGACCGATTGAACAATTATTTCTCCCCACCGGGA
Organism: Lathyrus tuberosus; assembly: GCA_022829125.1. Lineage (NCBI taxonomy): Eukaryota > Viridiplantae > Streptophyta > Magnoliopsida > Fabales > Fabaceae > Lathyrus > Lathyrus tuberosus. Next base: position 5,908,176 of record JALAZF010000032.1, read on the forward strand.
TCGTCTCTCCTATGCAAGGTAGGATTGCTATTTTGAACCAGTGATACTTTTAATTCCCAGCAGTGGCCGAGTATCCAATCCTGTTCACTAGTATGTATGTCGCGTCAGTTTTGTCAGCATAAACATACATACATCATGCATTATTGATTCACATTCATAATTATATTGCATCACTATCACTCTATTCGGTCTTGTTCCCAAGTGATAAAAGTCCTCTCAATCAAGTTGTCCATCATTTCCTCATTGGGAAATGCAGCGTCGAAACAATCTCTCCCCAGTTTATTTCTGGATTGGAGACGGTCCTCGGCCACTTTGATAACTTGAACCTCTGAAAGGCAAGAAAACATTCGACAAACGTCACTCTTCACCATTGAAGATGATATCCTCGCTTTCCCGGATTAAGGAAAATCCCCATAGAAAGCCTCACAACTAAAGACTCTCAGCAACACATTGATTTTTCTCCCCAAGAGAGTTAATGATAATGAAGTCATCAGCACCTCAAAATTGGGTTACATCACATGGCATTTCTCCGAGAAGATCTCGAAGAAAAGTATGATGTAATATCCCCAAGCAGGAAACAGTCTCTCAAGAGATTTGATTTCCCCAATAGAGTCAACAAATGGCGTCTCCAATAGAGAAGTTTGAACACCTCTACAACTCATACGAATGGGTTCCCCAGCAAGTCTGACATCAAAACTTTTTCCCATCAAATGGCATCTCCCCAGGAAAATTCGGCGAGAAGTTTGATGAAAACCGCTACACATAGGAAGAAAGTGAGACTAGTTCCCTGGTTGAAGACCAGGATCGAGGGGAAGTTTATATCAGAAACTGAGACTAGTTCCTTGGCTGAAGACCAGGATCGAGGGGAAGTTTATATCAGAAACTGAGACCAGTTCCTTGGCTGAAGACCAGGATCGAGGCGAAGTTTTTACCTTTTCTAAGTATCACTGCTTAGCAAAATAAGATGGATGAGCATACTACCATTCATAACCACTGTCAAAATTTCAGGTATTCCGATATTTAATCCTCTTGCACCCCCGAATGCCCGAATACCTTCGCCATCACACCTTCGGGTCCAAGAAAATTAAATAGGGGCATCTGTCATACTCCAAATTTTGACCACCAAGATTTCCCATCATTGTGAGCATCATCACAATATGGATGTACTTTCATGCCACTTCAATCTCCTCAAAGATGATTGAGCATTCACCACAATCAAGAATTAGGGTTTTGAGCCCTCTCATAGGACTTAGGCAAAGGATCAATCCAGAAATGACATGATCCTCAACTTTTCTAACACCTCAAACACCTATAAAGAATCAAGAGGACTCCCACATCAAGAATCAAGCACAAGGTTACAACATTCCAAGTGGATTAAGCCTCAAGATCGCCAGTATCACCAAATTAGGGTTTTGGTCGACTGAGGCCTCCAGATAAAAATTTTCATCTGGGCATGAGCCAATACTTCAAAACATAACCCAAGATACTCTAAGGGACCTCATGGACCCAATCATCAAGTCAATTTAACCTCAGGGAATGCATTTACCAAAAATAAGAAATTAGGGTTTCTTGACCTAATTCACCCCTAAGTTGACTTTTGGGACAAATCATGAGCCAAGACCTCAAGACATGATTTTAGGGTCTTCAATACACTAAATTGATCCATTTACAACAATGGATTGACCCAATAAACTTGGTTCACCAGTTTCAATTTCATCTGGACCACAATTAGGGTTTTGAAGGGAAAAGACAACTGTACCTTTGACTTTTGATCAAGATATGTTCCCAAACCTTGGGACATGATTCAATACACCCTATATCACCTATGGAGTCCATCCATTAGGTTTGATTTAGGTCAAGGACTTGATTTCATAAAGGATCACACAGTTTGGATTTCATCCGATAAAAAGTCAACTGTGCACAAAATTAAGTTTAACTTTTTGGAATTTTTCACAAATATGATTCCCCTAAGTCAAAAATAATGTTAATATGTGATTTGAATCATCATTCATCAAGAAAAATTAAATAAAGTGAGTTAACTTTCTAAAGGGGTAACCATAAAAAAACTTAGAATTTTTCTAAGTTATGGAACAAAGTGGCTAGGGTACCAACTTTGCAAGGCCATATCTCCCAAACCCTAAGGCCTTTTTCTCCCATTCAAAGCTCAGATGGAAGCCCTCATTACATACTTCAAAAGTGTCAACTACAACTTGAAATTTACCACTTTTCCAACACTTAGACAAAATTCTGTCTAAGTAAAAAAAATAAGTGAAACACCAAAACTTGGAGGGTTGTTTCACATAGTTCTAGGTTGTATCAATTCAAGATATAAACATCAAAGTTCTTGTGCATATTGCCAACAATCCAAGGAACTAATTGGCATGAAACAACTCAACTTGAGCCAAGAGTTATGGCTGCTGCAAGACGCCATGGCACAACTATCTTGAAAAACCAGTTTGTGTGATTTCTTGCCATACACGATTTTGAGCCAAGAAGCAATGATCACTATGCCACATTCATTCAATATGATCATAATGCATCTGATCCAACCTGCAAACTTGGACTGAAATGCCAAGAACTTCTCCTTGAGAATTGATGAGTTTTTGGCATATATGCCTTGAATTCAAAGGGCGATAATGTGGAATAGTAAACATTCAAGATTCTCACTCTCCTCAGTCAAGTTCTCTTATTAAACAACAATTAAAAGGACTGAGGAATGTGATTTCAGTCAATGCATAGCTAATCTATTTGGGACAGCTATTGCACCTTGTGCAAGAGGCATTTATGCCAATCCAAGAGCATTGAACCATGACCTTATCCTCTGAGCTTCAAGAGAACCACTTCAACACAACTCCTCTACTATAAATAGAGGTCCTAACTGATCATTCAAACTACACCAACCTCATTACAACAAGGCTTTCTCTCTTTCACTCCTTAGGCCTAAAAACTTCATTCCTTGAGAAGTTACTATCGGGTTTTGAGTTGGAGATTAATACCACTCAAACCATTGATTCAAACACATCACATATAACATATAAAAGGTGTCAGAACACTCACCTACCATCTGTAACATCAAAACCATCAAATGGCCATCCAACTGCACAAAACTCATGACTTGCTGCAGAAGGAATCAGGTTGATCAATCTAAAGGGCTCTCAATCACTCCAAGCATTCAAACACTTTCCTTAAGGTACAAGGAAGTTGTCCAAAGCATTAGAACTCAACAGTAATACCTCCATCATCAAATTCGATTCTCACCTGCAGAGGTAAGCCTCAAATTGTCAAACTCATTGAATCATGCATCATTAATATGTTTTGTGACTACCATTGTGTTTCTGAATGTTTGTAGATCTTTTACTCTCAATCAATTGTTGTTTACAGTTCGTGTATAGGATTTCATTGAGTTCATGCAAATTTTAGGGTTCATCAGGTTTTGTCATATTATGTTTTGATTCACTTAATTTCAATAAAATTGAGTATTGCCATTATGTTCCTTGTCTGAAAGCGCATGATTTTCATATTTGGATCATGTGAAATGGTTGATAAATGAGTGAGATAGGAGGCTTCACGTATTTGGCTCAAGGAAGAAGATGGCCATGGCGCCATTCTTCAGAAATTCAACTTGTTTTACTATATATTATTCAGTTGCCATGTTATAACTGAATTGGCATTGTGCCCTAGTGGAAACACTAGTATGATTGTGTGTGTGAGTGAGCGAGAGGTCTGGGGTTCGAATCCCCCTCGCCCCAGACCTTTTGATATTTTTTTTTCAACCATTTTCATAAGGAATTCTCACATATTATTATCCTTTGCCATCTTCTATCAGCCACACGCAAGTGGCTCAGTTGGCAAAACTTTGAACTATCCTCCCCAAGGGCGTGAGTTCAAACATTTAGGGGACCATTTCTAATTTTTTACCACTTAATTTTATCAATTTTTTCACCAATCTTTTTAATAACTTTGAAAATTAATTTCTCATTCATTTTTCATCATTTTTTATTGGTTCTTTTTGCAAAAATTCACAAAATTGATAAAGTATTTTATTCTACAAAAATCTCACACAAAAAATATTAATTGTCTATATTTAATATTTTTTCATAAAGAACTTATTTTATTTGTTTTTACATTTGAAAATATTTTTTTTCTCTTGATCTTTTCAAAACCAAATGAGTTCTAAATCATCTTGTGATTAAAACCTCATTTTTCAAACCTTAAACAAAAAATCTTTAGTTTATTTAAACTTATTTAGTATTTTTATCATTTTAATTAATTTTCTTTAAAGAATTACTTTTTAAAATGAAATTAGGGTTTCTTTGATTTTTGATCATTATCAAACATTTAAACACTTTTGGGCCTCTATTAGAGTGTAAGACCCAATCCCCTTTTAACCAAAACCTTTTGGGCCTCAGACATTGTATAAGTCTCACTGCATTTTCAAAAAGCTCGGCGCGATTGCCAGATCAAAATCAAACCATCATGGGCCTCTCCTTGAGCTATAAGTCCCACTTCTTTTCTTTTAAACACTTTTGGGCCTCTAATAGAGTGTAAGACCCAACCCCTTTTGTACATAAACTCTTTTGCGCATCAGTCATTGTATAAGTCCCGATACGATTTTAAAATCTCGGCGCGCTCGTCACCTTTTAAAAAAAACCATTTGGGCCTCTCCTTGAGTTGTAAGCCCCATCATTTGTATATAAAATAAACTTTGGGCCTCTCCTTGAGTTATAAGACCCATTCCTTTGTATAGAAAACCTTTTTGGGCCTCAACCATTTTATAAGCCCTAGTACAGTTTACAGAACAACGGTACGATTACTGTTTTTCATCTGGGCCTCTCCTTGAGTATAAGCCCCAACAATCTTTTCAAACCAACTTCCCTTTTGATTTAGGTTCAAATTCACAGTTGTTATCAAAACCTTCTTTAATTTCTTGAACTACAAACTATACAGCTGTTACAATGGAAGCTTGCTCACCTGTAAGTTTGTATCAGCTTTCTTTTACCTGCTTTTATATATATAGCTGTATTGTGGGAAGCTTGCTCACCTGTAAGTCCTTCTTTCATTCTTTTAAATACATGTCATATATATATATAATTGTATTGTGGGAAGCTTGATCACCTGTAAGTCCTTTTATCATATCCTTTTAAATACTTGTCATATATCAATTGTATATATACTAGTATATCTGCTTAGAGTTTTCCCGGACAACTAGGTCTAGAACTAGGTAAAGCCAGTTGGTCACTCTTAAATACAGTCAAAAATAGATCCCATAGGATTTCCAGATACAGTCTAGCCTTCTCTTGGGCTTAAACAATATGGAACAAAGAGAAATGCATTATTCCCAGTGAAACTTTTCTCAGACTGTCACTATTAGAAATTATCAAAGAAATTCATTTCTCCATAAAGGATTAATTCTCGGTGAAACCTCTCTTGAATTTCTTCAAACCCTAGAACTGTTCACTAAAGGATTAATTCTCGGTGAAACCTTTCTTGAACTTTTCTTAGGTTTGGGACCCACAGGCTTCCTAAAAGCATCCCCGCCTCCTCTTGGGCTTTGTACAAGGACCCTCCGGCTTCTTAGAAATTCTCATGCCTTCTCTTGGGCTTAATACAAGGACCCTAAAAGACCTCTTAAAGGTATAAGACAGAACTTGGTCATCCTTTGCTAGAGCAGTCTTCCCAGAGTCAAAACCTCAGACCAATTTTAGGGTTGATACTCATCCCTTAAAAGAGACAGCCTCCTCTTGGGCATCATACAAAGATAAACTCTTCCATACCAGTAGACTTGGATAGTCTAATCCCCTCTCGGATCTCAAAGACATTCTCAAGTTCCCTGTAAACATAGGATAAATCTTGGTCATTTTAATAAATCTCCAGTAGAATCGAAACCCGTGAGTTCTAAAACTCTGTCTTTTATCCTAAACTTCCCCAGCCAGGGTCAGTTTATCATCAGAGCCTCAAGGCATCTGATACCTCGACTCTTCTGTAAACCCTCAGTGAGAGTTAATTCCCTATTTGGACCTGCCTCTGGATCTCAATAAATCCTCAGCAGAAGATAGCCTCCTCTTAGGCTTTGTATAAAGATTTCTTTCTTTGTTCTTCCCCAGCAAAGATAGCCTCCTCTTGGGCTTTGTACAAAGATTTTCCCCAGCTAAGCAAACCCTTTCAGACTCTCTTGTTGAGTCAATCACCTTTCAATACTCTCTTGTTGAGTCAACCCATTTTAGCCTCAATCTTGGGCTTTGTACAAGACAGATAAGAACACTCTCTTATTGATTCAATCTTTTTCAGCCTCCTCTTAGGCTTGGTATAATGATTTCCCATAGCAGAAGTTAGCCTCCTCGTAGGTTGTGTATAATGATTTCTCCAGCTTGGTCATCCTCAATCTTGGGCTTTGTACAAGACACCATATAAATTGCCTAAACAGAGTCAACCCTCTTTCCAGCCTCAATCTTGGGCTTTGTACAAGACAGATAATACTCTCGAACAGAGTCGAAGTTCTTTCAGCCTCAATCTTGGGCTTTGTACAAGACACCTAAAATATCCTCAGGCGAGTCAGTAAAGTCTCTTTTTAGCCTCAATCTTGGGGTTTGTACAAGACAGGTAAAGATTTCTTTTCCATAGGGTCAGTCTTATTTTCAGCCTCAATCTTGGGTTTTGTACAAGACACATAAAAACCCTCCCCAAAAGAGTCGAAATCCCTTTTAGCCTCAATCTTGGGCTTTGTACAAGACAGACAGAATATTTTCCCTAGAAAAGTCAAACTTTTAGCCTCCTCTTAGGCTTTGTATAATGATATCCCCCAAAGAGTCAGTCTCTTCTAGCCTCAATCTTGGGCTTTGTACAAAACATATATAAACACTCTCTTGTTTGAGTCAGACTTTCCCAGCCTCCTCTTAGGCTTTGTATAAGGTCTTCCCCCGTGGAGTCAATCAATCTCTTAGCTTCAACCTTGGGCTTTGATCAACGCACACACAAAAACCGAAATCCCCTCAGAGGAAATCAAAAACTCTCTGTAGGAAGTCATTTCCATGTTGATCACTCTTCAAAACAGAAAATCAAAACAAACCTTAATCCCAGATAACCGCTGTAAGTGGCACACTCGTTGATTCAAATATCCAAGTTGTTGTCCATCTTTTATCCTGGTAAATCCTCTCTTTCGTCTAATTAATGTAAGTGGCAAGCCTCTGGATTATTTACATCCACACCACTATCCCTCTCTTAGCATGAGAAATTCCTAAGGAAAAATGGCATTGCTCTACATTGAGTTAAAGTTTTCCCCTTCAGGACAAATCCCCTATAAAGGAAATTATGGCATTAGTGGATTCTCATATCCCAGTTAAAGTAATCCTCCTTTATTATCAGTCACCCAATAGTTGTGATAAACAGACGAGGTGTTTCCCTTTAGAGATGACTAATTCTCTCTAAATTCAAACCTTTTAGCTTCATTCTTGGGCTTCGAACAAGACACAAATACTCAACCTTTTAGCTTCAATCTTGGGCTTTAAACAAGACACCGAAACATCTTTTTCCTCCCATAGAATAGGAGTAACTACAATTGCTTTGATTTCCCTGTTTCTTTAAACAGGAATACGTAGGCATAAGATTGTGAAATCTTAGCGAGCATACCAAACAAAAACTCTAGGTCCAGTACCTTCATACCAAACAAAAACTTTAGGTCCAGTACCTTCACATCAATCAAAACAGAGGTCCAATACCTCACAAAAATCATCAAAAACTCACTCTTTATCTCAAACTTCTCCCAACCCATTCCCAGATAAACACCATCAAGTACAAAGTGTTACCTTTAAGTGATGAGAAACTACTTGCCTTCTTGAGTAATTGCTTGCCTATTATTTTTCATCACCTTTAAGTACTCTCGTTCTGACGTTTAGGATTCACTACTACGGAAAACACATTTAACAACGGTTGGGAAATGTATGTAATCACGCGTACAGAGGCGTTGTTTTGTAGAGTGTCTTATATATATGATACGTATAATCACGGACCAGTAACTGTTGTATTACACTGGAAAGAGCGCTACCTATCACAACGGGTGATACAATCAACCGTTGTGATAAATTAATTGTCCTAGGTTTGATTCCCAGATGCGCTGTTTTGATATTTATTTTTTCTAGACAGCGTGCGAGATATTATATCGGTTGAGTATTATAACTGTTGTTAAATAATAAGTTATTATTACGGTTATCATGTATAACCGTTGTTACATATTCTGCAGATTTAAGAAAAAGATTCCTGATTTTATAATTAATCCCTTTTTTGTAACCTGTATTATTGTTCACCATATCACACCATATCATAATACTGTTAATTGTATCATATTCATAATATCACATAACTGTATCATATGCAATTGTAACAAATATCTTACAATATATCAGAACAAACAACCTGCAGCTTACACATTAAATAACATCACATAATTGTATCATATTCAATTGTAACAAATATCTTATAATTTATCAGAACAAATAGCCTAGAGTTTACACATTACATAACATCACATAGTTGTATCATATTGATCAATTGTAACAAATATCTTACAATTTATCAGAACAAACAACCTACAGTTTACACAGTACATAACATCACATAATTGTAACTTGGTGTTTTGGTTTCTTGTCTCTTGGTGTCTTGACTCTAAAAACCTATGATTTCAAATAATTATACTTGTTAGTAAAAATATTTAGAAACTATAATATACAATTAATATATTAGAATAAAGAGTAAACTACATACTTGTTAATTTTCCCATATGCCTTCTTCATGATCGATTCGAACAGTCTGCACGACATCTCCATCAACTTCATCATATGAGGTAGGGACTTGTGTTGTGTAAGAAGGTGTGGACAGAATATCAAGACTTCCATCACTAAGAGGAATGTGTTTTCCTTGGAGAACGATTGACCATTTCCCCGATATGTCCGATGGGCCGGTAACATAGAAAACTTGTTTTGCTTGAGAAGCCATGATGAATGGTTCGGTCATAAAAGATGTCTTGCCAAGGTCGACCCGTGTGAATCCTAAGTCATCAATGTGTACACCATTACTACTATTGGGAACCCATTTGCATTTAAATAAAGCCACTTTGAAAATAACATAATCAATCTCCCAAATCTCATCAATGACACCATAAAACGCGGTAGTTGCCAATACATGATTCTTAACTTTCAAACTAGAGAAGTTAATGCTGGAAGCTCGTTCTGCTCGGAGAGGATCTAGAGGAGTTGTTTCTTCTAAATCGGACTTGGGTGGGTTGGAGATCCGACAACCAAAGCGGACAAGGGGAATGAGTACTAAGGAAACCCCGAGTAAGAGTGAACCTCAGCCTTCTGCCCCTCCTACCCAAGAAGAAACTTCGCAAGGTGCTCCCAAGAGGCTAAAAACCCTTATGACTGACGAAGTCTGTCAAGCCGACATGGAGATCAACTCTCTTAGGCGAGTTTCTAGGGAAAATGTTGCATCCGGGGAGTTTGAATTTTGGTCTAACAGCTTTGATGGGCTTAGATTTATGTGCGATCATCTTAACGCCACAGAGGATGTTAATAAAGTGAAATCTATTGGTCGGAAGAAGATTACACAAAATGTAAGCTCCTACCTTATGCGGTGTGCTATTCTTGCTAGGGGCCTATTTGAATCCAGCGATGATTCTAAGATGGAGAAGCTTAAGCTGAAAGAAGAGATTACCCGGCTACAGGAAGCTCACAAGGTTCAATCGGAAAAGATTTCCGGCTTAGAGAAAAACCTAGCTGATGAGAAGAAGAGCAAGGAGACCCTTGAATCTAAACATAAGTTGGCTTTGTCTAAGGTTACTGAGGAGTTGAAGCAAATCAAAGTCTCTCATCAAGAACTTTCGGTTTCCAACTCTGAGCTCACTGAGTCCCTTAAGAATGCTCAGATTAAAGTTCTCTCCGCTGGTGACGAGGCCTTTGACAAGGCCAAGGACCAAGTTTTATGCCTCCATCCCGGGTTGGATCTGTCCGAAGTTGATTACTTCAAGGTGGTGCAGGATGGCTGCCTTGTAGATTTGGAAGAGCTTGAAAAGAATAATCTGAGGAAGTCTCCTACTCCTGTCAATGACGGGATGAGACCCTGGACAATGCTGGCGTGAATGGCACCTCAGTTGCTGACAGATTTTGAAGTTTTCCTTGTTTTGGTTAGTCATCCTTCTGGATGCATTTTTGATGTATTTTGGCGAGGGGATGTGGTGTTGTCCCCCCTTATGCTCATGACTTTTTAGCCTTCGGGCTTTGTAATGTACAATATTTGGCCCCTCTAAGGCTTTTATTTATGTCATTTCTGTTTATCGTGTTTATTCCCTTGCAAAATAATCCCGTGTGTATATCCAACCCCTCGGGTACTAAGTTAAAATAACTTAAGGTGTCCGATTATAAAGTGTCGGGTATTATTTTCACCTATTTGCTTTGCTTATGTTTGATTTCTAAGACTTTTTGGATAGCTCATCGCGAAGCTAATTATTATTTACGAAGCCTTTAACTATTGCGTGCGTATAGCCTTGACACTTTTGAGAGTCCTGGACTCTTATAGGAATAGGTTCCGATTATGGTATGGACTCGGGTGTCCTTTTATCAGAGATTTGTTCCCAGTTCTTATTAGCCTTTGGCGGTTGATCATGTATGACTCTTGATACTCACAAGCCCCAAGTTTCTTTTGGCATATTTAAGCTTGGATGTTTCATCATTTTCATAATTTATTGTCCAGCCTGTGGGCACAGAACGAGTAGACACATTTATAAGTGTTTGTTCAACCCATGTACGTGGAGCGTATGTGGGCGACCTATGTACGCGGAGCAAGTCAACATGTTTATAGGAGTTAGTCAACCCTTGTACGTGGAGCGTTTATGGGCGACCTATGTACGCGGAGCAAGTCAACACGTTTATAGGAGTTTAATCAACCCTTGTACGCGGAGTGCTTATGGGCGACCTATGTACGCGGAACAAGTCAACACGTTTATAGGAGTTTAATAAACCCTTGTACACGGAGCATTTATGGGCGACCTATGTACGCGGAGCAAGTCAACACGTTTATAGGAGTTTAATCAACCCTTGTACGCAGAGTGTTTATGAGCGACCTATGTATGTGGAGCAAGTCAACACATTTATATGAGTTTAATCAACCCTTGTACACAGAGCGTTTATGGGCGACCTATCTACGCGGTGCAAGTCAACACGTTTATTGGAGTTTAATTAACCCTTGTACGCTGAGCGTTTATGGGCGACCTATGTACGCGGAGCAAGTCAACATGTTTATAGGAGTTTAATCAACCCTTGTACGTGGAGCTTTTATGGGCGACCTATGTACGCGGAGTAAGTCAACACGTTTATAGGATTTTTCCGAGTTATAACTCATCATCCTCATCCGAATACCTATAAACAAGACATAAAAATTTTTAAGTCCAGGTGCCTCGTTAAAAACCCTTGCCCTTGCAAGGGAAAAGAGTGCAACCCGGATCCTTTATTCATTATTGAATTACATAATATTTAGCTAAAATATAGCCTAAGATTGGATACATTCCATGTCCTAGGTATTTCTACTCCCTCTAATGTTTCTAGCTTGTAGGCTCCGTTGTTTAGTTTTCGAAGTACCCTGAATGGGCCTTCCCAGTTGGGGGCAAGTTTTCCCTTATTTTTGGGGTCTGTGATTTTCTTCAAGACCAGATCGCCTTCCTGGAACTCCCTCTGCCGGACTTTCAGGTTGTATTTTCTTGTCAACCTCTGTTTTGCAGCGACTTCTCTGACCCGTGTTGTCTCTCTAACCTCATTTATTTGATCAACCGAGATGTTCAAATTATCCATGTTGGCGACTTCATTAAAGTGTTCAAGCCTCCAAGTCGGGGTGTTGATTTCCACCGCTATCATTGCATCAGCTCCATACATCATCCTGAAGGGTGTCTCTTGAGTAGTAGAATGTGGTGTTGTGTGGCATGACCACAAGATCTCGGGTAGGTACTCGGCCCACATTCCTTTTACCTCCTCCAGCTTCTTTTTTATTCCTCCTAGGATAACTTTGTTTGCAGCTTCTGCTTGGCCATTGGTTTGGGGATGTTCCACATATGTGAACTTGTTTTTTATTCAATAATCCATGCAAGAGTCTATGACGGAAGTGCTTGCAAATTGAGCTCCATTGTCCGAGACTATGATTCCCGGCAAACCAAACTGACATATGATATTCCTCCAATAAAATTTGTGAACCCTCTCGAAAGAGATCCGAACAATAGCCTCGGCTTCCACCCATTTTGTGAAATAGTCAACTGCAACGATTAGGAACTTGAGCTGTCTTGAAGCAACTGGGAATGGTCCTAGGATGTCTGCTCCCCACTGATGGAATGGCCATGGAGATGAAATTAAATGGAGCAATTCAGCTAGTAGGTGTTTAATTGGAGCGAACACTTGGCACTTCTCGTACTTTCTAACGTACTCGACATAATCTCGCGTCATATGTGGCCAGTAGTACCCGACTCTTAGGATTTTCTCAGATAATGCTCTCCCACCGATGTGGCTACCACAGGCTCCCTCGTGGACCTCTTTAATTACCAGTTCAATCTCAGGCTCTGACACACATCTGACCATAGGTGTTGACCTACCCATCTTGTACAGCGTGTCCAAGATTATGACGTATCGTGAAGCTATTCTTTTAATCTTCCGGGCTTCATTGACATCTTCAGGTAATATTTCCTGGGTCAGATAGTTGATGATGGGCCTCATCCATCCTTGGATGTCCTCTATTGTTAATACTTCCTCCGATTGAATGTTGGGTGCTTCGAGAACTTCTTGGATCATAGTCTTATTCATTCCTGAATTCTTTGAGCTTGCTAATCGGGCTAGGAGGTCGGCTCGGGCATTGTCTTCTCTTGGGATTTGGACGACTTCGAATTCTGAGAATGCTTTGGATATTCCTGAAGCTTTATGAAGGTACTTTATCAGGGTAGAATCCTTCGTCTGGTACTCGTTCCTCACCTATCCGACCACTAGCTGGGAGTCGGTCTTCACTAATAAATGTGTTACTCTGACCTCTCTCGCCAATTTCATTCCAACAATCAAAGCTTCATACTCTGCTTGGTTGTTGCTAACCTGAAAATTGAAACATAAAGAGTATTCTAATGTTAGATCTCTAGGTCCTTCCATAATTATTCCTGCTCCGCTTCCTTTGAGATTTAAATATCCATCTACATAGAGGATCCATCTGTTTGAGATCTCTTCTCCAGTTAGTGCACTTAATTCTACCACAAAATTGGCCAGTGTCTGTGACTTGATACTGGTTCTGGGCATAAAGTTGATGTCATACTCAGAGAGCTCTACTGCCCACTTGACCATCCTTCTTGCTAAGTCGGGCTTTTTTAGTATATGCTTGATTGGGTCATTCATCTTAACTGTGATGGGGTGCCCTTGAAAATAATGTCTCAGCTTTTGGGTTGTGATAACTACTACTAGCGCCAATCGTTCAATCTGCTGGTACCTTAGCTCTACCCCTTTTAGAACTTTGCTGATAAAATACACGGGTCGCTCTCCGTCTTCTCCATCTTGTACTAAAACCGAGCTAAGGGCTTTATTCGTGACTGATAAGTATAAGACCAAAGGTGTGTTTTCTTTGGGCCTTACTAGGACAGGAGGCGAGGACAGGAAATGCTTTACTTCTTGAAAGGCCTCTTCGCATGCCTCTGTCCATTCAAACTCCTTATACTTCCTTATAGAAGCAAAGAAGTGTATTGATTTGTCTCCTGCACATGATAAAAATTGTGACAAAGTGGCTAGTCTCCCGGATAGCTGTTGAACCTCCTTTTTCATGGTTGAACTTCTCATATCTATTATAGCCTGGCATTTGTCCGAGTTCGCTTCTATTCCCTGGCTGGTGAGCATAAATTCGAGGAACTTCCCGACTTGCACTCCAAAGGTACACTTGTTCGGGTTCACTCTCATGTTGTAGCTTCTTATGGATGCAAAGGTTTCTATCAAATCCTTTACATGTGACTAGTTTGTGCTTGTCTTGATAACCATGTCATCTACATAGACCTCCATATTCCGACCTATTTGAGTAGCGAACACCTTATACATCAGCCTCTGGTAAGTAGCCCTAACATGTTTGAGTCCAAAGGGCATGACCTCATAATAATAATTGCTTTGATGTGTCATGAAGGCAGTTTTAGGTGCGTCTATCAGATTCATTCGGATCTGATTGTATCTGGAGTATGCATCCATAAAGCTGAGCAAATGGAACCCAGGCGTAGCATCTATCAGTCGGTCAATTTTTGGCAATGGATACGGATCTTTAGGACACACCTTATTGATGTTTTACCATCACCACGTTGGATAACCAGGTCAGATACTTGATCTCTTTGATGAACCCGACCTGTAACAGCTTCTCGACTTCCCCTGCAATTGCTTTCCTCTTTTCATCACCATCCTTTCTTTTCCTTTGGGAAACTGGCTTGATATCTGGATCGATTGCTAAGTGATGGCACATGAAATTGGGGTCTATCCCTGGCATGTCTGAAGGTTTCCAGGCGAAAAGATCCACATTGTCTTTTAGTGTTTGAACGATCTCTTTCTCCTCTTCGGGGGACAGGTTGACTCCGATGTGTGTAACATGGGACGGTAGGTGCCCAATCTAGACTTGCTTTGTTTCTTCATTGGGCATTATGTTGTCTTCAACTGAATCATCACGTGGGTCTATGTTGACCAGGCGAACTTTGAGGGTATTCTTGGGATCTGCTTCTCATGCGTGTTCCTTTCTTTTCAACTTTAGACTATCCTTATAACACTTTCTCGCCAGCCCCTGGTCGCCTTTGACAATACCAACCCGGCCATCTCCGAGTGGGAATTTCATGGTCAAATACAGAGTTGAAAGCGAAGCATCCAGGGCGTTGAATGATGGCCGACCTATAATGATGTTATAAGATGAAGAAGCACTGACTATCAGGTATCTTACTCAGACGGTCTTCGCATTAGCTCTGTTGCCAAACGTAGTCTGCAACGTAGGTGCCCGAACACCTGCACCTGTTCTCCCGAGAATCCTACTAGACTGCCTTTGAATGGTAATAACTCAGTCGTGTCGAGCCCCATTCCTCTGAAAGCATCCCAATACAGTACGTCGGCTAAGCTTCCAGGGTCTATCAATACCCTTTTCACGCTCCAGTCTCTTATTTGTACTTTAATAACCATGGGGTCATTTTCATAAGCAAGGAATCCTATGGCGTCTCGTTTGGAGAATATTACAGCACCTAAGTTTTCTTCCGGCTTCTCTGGGGATCTCTGGTCGATATGCATGACTGCCCTAGCATATCTTTTTCTGGCCGAACTTTTTCCCCACCACCAGCGAACCCTCCGGCGATGGTGTTTAGTGTGTGCCGAGCTGTCTTTGTCTCGTTACCATCCTCGGCATCTGAACTCTTCTTCCGGGTTGAATTTTCTGGTCCAGGGTCATCTTGGCGGGGACTTCTCTTGTTATTTTGTGGTTGAGAATCCTTCACATATGCCAAGAGATTACCCCTCTAGATTAGAGCTTCAATTTCTTTTTTTCAGCTGTTGATAGTCCTTGGTGTGATGTCCCCGTATACGGTGGTAATTACACCAAGCCTCAGGTTGCCTTCCCATGATACCGTTGGCTCTTTTGGGATGATCTGTCTTCGGTAACAAGTTCAAATTGCCGACTTCTTTAAGGATATCTCCCTTGCTTGTATTCAATGGGGTGAGGTCTCTGTCCGGCTCATATGACTGTCTGTAGGGTATGGGAGCATGTCGCTGGCGCATAGCTCCCCGAGGATGATCCTTTCTCCTGTTTGACGCCTCTTCCTTGCTCTTTGTCTTTTCACTGCTGTCCCGGGCTCTTTTCTCTTAGTTATTTTCTTCTCCTTTGATGTAACACTATGCCTGAGTAGTGATCTCGTCCATGCTGATAGTTGGCTTCTGAGCTAACGACTCATTGAACTTTCCGGCCCGTAGTCCATGTTGAAAAGCTCCCACAAATAGTTCTTGGTTTGGATGAGATACTTTGAGGGTTTCCTCATTGAATCAAGCCAGGTACTCACGTAGTGATTCTGAGTGTTTCTGTCGAACACTTAACAGTGTGGTCGTGGACACCTTCTGGCGCTTGTTTGCCGAGAAGTGTTGTACTAACTTCTTAGTCAAGTCTTGTTAGCTTATGATGGAGAGCCGTGGAAGGCTCATGTACCATCTTAGAGCTACATTCTTAAAGGTACCGGCCATGAGCTTGCACTTCAGTGAATCCGAAGGGGCAACTATGGCCATCTGATTGTTAATGGCAATAACATGCTCCTGAGGATCCGTCTTCCCATCATAGGAGGTTAGTGATGGTGCTTTAAATTTTTTCGGGACGTGGTCATCCCATATCTCTTGAGAAAGAGGTTGTGGTTCGAGAACCTCCTCCTCACTGTCGTCGTCAGCCTGACTTTGCTGTTGCAGAACTTGATTGTTGTCTTGCAGTGTCTCATTCTGCTGACGCATGACCTCCGTCATGGCTAGCAGTTGAGCCATGTCTGGAGGATCTCTTTCAGAGGACATGTTGTTAGTGTAAGGTGTGGCCTGGGAGAGTTTTACCTAGGCCCCACGGTGGGCGCCAAATGTTCTAGCCAAAAGTGCTAGTCTTCTACTTTAGGGCAGAGAAGACTATGATGTCTATATTGTTCGAGTATATTTGGGGATTTGAGAGATATACTTGTGTTGTGTACAGTCTCAAGATGATTGTCTAGCTTAACCCTTACGTGGGAGCCCCTTTTATAGCCTTCATTCAAGGTTTGCCATTAAGAGAAATCTCTTGGTCTTCTGGCATTACATGGCCATCATTGCCGTAACTCCTCTTTATGAATGCATGCTTTGAAGACCTGGTAACGTCCATATTGATGCGCCTCCACCGTTACAACTGCTGGTGTGCCAGTTGAGTTCATGACCGGCGTAAGTGCCGGGTTGATGGAGTTCAGTACTCGACCTCGTAGGAGTTTGGCTGATGGGAGTCGGGCTCCCTAATCGGCCCGAGTTATAAATGACTCTTGCCTAGCTCTTGGTGCTACTCGACCCTTCTTGCTTTCATAGCCGAACTCACGTCTAGACTTGGCCGACCATACAACTCGGCTCCAAATATATTTGGCATGTACAGATATCATGTTTGAATATCACCTTTATCATTCTTTATCCATCTTGGTTGATATCATGTTTTAATGTCATCCTTTATTATGTTTAAAGCTTTGATATCATGTTTGAATATCATTCTTCTTCATCTCATCCATTACCGCTCATATACTCATGTTTACTCTTTGACTTTGTCAAGTCATCCCTTAGTGAAGTTAGCTTATTAGCTCTCCTCCTTCTCTTTTTGCATAAATCCAAAGGAAAGATCATTTTGTTGACTTTATGTCATAGGTAGTATACCTTTCCCTCAATTACCTTTTTTAACTTTATTAAGTCATTTACCCTTTCAACCATACCTTAGGTTACCCTTTGACTTTGTTAAGTCATTAACCTTTCAACTTAGTCTTAGGTTAGAGTTTGTAAACTCTTTGACTTTGTTAAGTCATGTAAATGTTGTTGTAAACACTTACTTCCCCCTTAGAACCTTGATCACTATCAAGTGCTCTTCACCCTTATTAAGGTGAACTACGATTGTGTCATACCCCAAATTCTGACCACAAGATTTCCCATCATTGTGCAAATCATCACCACAATATGGATGCACCTTCATGCCTCATTAATCTCCTCAAAGATGGTAGAGCATTTACTATAATCAAGAATTAGGGTTTCCATCCCTCTCTGAGCATTTGGGCAAACGATCAATCAAGAAATGACATGATCTTCAACTTATCCAAACTCTCAAACACCCATAAGGGATCAAGAGGACTCCCACATCAAGAATTAAGCACAAAGTTACAACATTCCAAGTGGATCAAGCCTCAAGATCGCCAGTGTCACCAAATTAGGGTTTTGGTCGACCAAGGCCTCCAGATGAAAATATTATTCTGGGCATGAGCCAATACTTCAAAGCACAAACCAAGATACTCTAAGGAGCCTTATGAGTCCCATCATCAAGTCAAAATAACCTCAAGGGATGCATTCATAAAAAATCAGGAATAGGGTTTCTTGACCTAATTCACCCCTGAGTTGACTTTTGAGGCAAGACATAAGCCAAGACCTCAAGACATGATTTGAGGGCCTTAAATATACCACATTGATCCATTTACAACAATGGATTGATCCAAGAAGCTTGATTCACAAGTTTCAATTTTATCTGGACCACAATTAGGGTTTTGAAGAAAAAGTCAATTGTGCCTTTGTCTTTTGACCAAGACATGCTCCCAAACCTTGGGACATGAATCAAGACACCCTAAAACACCTATGGAATCCATCCATTAGGTTTGAATTGGGTCAAGAACTTGATTGCACAAAGGATCACACAGTTTGGATTTCATCTGACAAAAAGTCAATTGTGCCCAAAACCAAGTTTGGCTTTTTGGAATTTTTTATAAATATGGTTCCCCTAAATCAAAACAATGTTAATGTATGGTATTGATCATCATTCATTAATAAAAATCAAGAAAAGTGAGGTTTCTTGCAAAAGGGGCAACCATGAGAAACCAAAAATTTTCTAAGTTATGGAACAAAAGTGATTTTGTACCAACTTTGCAAGGTCATAACTCCTAAACCACAAGGCCTTTTTCTCCCATTCAAAGCTCAAATGAAAGTTCATCTTACATACTTCAAATATGTCAACTACAAAAGATTCCAAATCCTCATGGATTTTGAGTTATGGATTGATCAAAATCACAAAAATTGGAAATGGCCACTTTTTCCAACACTTAGTGAAATTTTCAAGAAGTCAGAATATGTTTCACTTTTTCCAAACTTTGAGACCATTTTTCACCTTGATCCAAGTTGAACCAAGCCAACCTTGAACATCAAAGTTAAAGTATGTCATGAGAGCTTTCCAACAAGTACCAGATCATCTCCAAATTCAATTTGAGTAGGGAGTTACAACCCTTGGAATATGGCATCAAAGACTGGTTTCTTCCCAAGGCAGATTTGTGCATTTTGCTCGAATTAGCTAAATCAGACAATTTCAAGTCTTGTTATCCATTTGGACACTTCAAGGGATAACATCTAAGGCACAATGTCTGATCCACAAGCCACTCAAGTCCAAGAATCTACATGTAGCTATGTGGCACCTAAAAAGGCTAAAAATCTCAAAGACTCCAATTTTGTTTCAATGCATTCAATGGATTCACAAGGTGGCAAGCATCAAGACATTGCTAACTGAATTGAGTCAAACCTTATCTTTGAACCAGAGGACTCATAGCCTATGCCCTAATCTCAAGTCATTGGCTAGAGGAGACTTGGGATTCCTTTTGATCACCATTGGCCAAAGGACTGTCCAAACTGCCATTCACTATTCCTTGCAAAACAAACTTGCTCTACTATAAATAGAGCTCATTTGTGATCAGTTTGAGTACACCAAAGAACCACAACACTTTCTTTCCTCAAACTCTCTCTCATTATGCAAAAATGCCTTCTTTTGCAAGTCACCACTGAATTTTTGAGTTAGAGAGCAATTCCACCACAGCTCATGATCCAAACACATCCAATGTATCATATATAAGCTGTTTAAACACTCATCCTTGATCTGAAACACCAAAATAAGAAAGTCAATCTCCAAAACCTTAAATTTTGACTTTTTTGCATTTTTCAATCCATGTCTTGATTCAGTCACTTTCAAAACCAAATCAAGCTACAAACACACTCCAAATATCATCCTCAAATTGTTCCAACAAGTTTCCCTCAACTGTAACATCATTTGAGTGAAATACCATTTTGGTGACTTTTGCAAGAAAGAGCCAATTCTTATTACTGAGGATTCCAACTGGTTTTGATCATTCTAAAAGCTTCTAAGGGATCAATCAAAGGTGTCTAAAGCATTGGATCACTTCTGGCACAAGCATCTTGAAAGATAGCATAAGGAGCTTCAAAAGGTAAGTACATGACAACTTGAACTCTTTAAATTATGCAATGCTTTGATGTCCATTGATCATAGACATCTCATACATATCATATCTGTTGTGTTTGAACCAATTTACCATGCTATTTTTGCTCGTATGATGTGATAGCATAGAACTTGCAAATCTTGGCCTATTTTGAAATCACTATTGGGTTTTAAAATATAAGCATTTTCAGAAAATTCCAAAAGCACCATTGGATTCCTCATGAAATTCTAGGCAGGGTCCATCTAAATTTTGTCCAAATCCATGGAGAATTGAGGGATTTATGGTCTTCATGCAAGAGGCTTAAAATCAGGTCAGCCTTGGGCAAGGGCCAGGCCATGGCACCTTGGCCAGGCCTAAAACCTTGCCACCCATATATGTTTATGGGGTGGTTTTGATACACTGATGTATCACCACCCCAGTGGTAGCGCGCTTGTGTGTTTGGTTGGGAGGTCGTGGGTTCAAGACCCACCCAGACCATTTTTCCATTTTCTCCCTTTTTGCTATTTTTTTCATATTTTTATGGTTTTTATTAATTAATTCCAAAATTAATTTCTCTCTCAATTTTAATTATTTTTTATTGGTTCTTTTTTTGAAAATCCAAAAAAAATGTTGAAATGTTTTATTCCATAAATAAATTAAATTTATATTATTTATTTAATATTGTTTGAATTTTTGTAATTAATTTCATTTTATTTGTTTTCAAACATTTTTAAATGAAATTCTCACCTTGATTTTTAAACTTCAAATGAATTTCAAGCTTTCATGTGATTAAACATGATTTTTAAAAATATTTTTCAAAGTCGATAACTTGTTTTTGATATTTTATATCATTTTTTATTTAATTTCCTTTGAAAATTATGTCTTTTAAATTCAAAATTAGGGTTTTCTCTAAATTTTGATTTTTCAAACTTCACATAAACACTTTTTGGGCCTCTAATAGAGTGTAAGACCCATCCCTTGTCACACCAAACTTTTTTGGGCCTCAGTCATTGTATAAGTCCCGACACGATTTTCAAAATAACGGTGCGATCGTTATTTTTCATCTGGGCCTCTCCTTGAGTTGTAAGCCCCATCTTTTTGTATAAAATAAACTTTTTTGGCCTCTAATAGAGTGTAAGACCCAACCCCCCTTTGTACAAAAACCTTTTTTGGGCCTCAGTCATTGTATAAGTCTCGACACGATTTTCAAAATAACGGTGCGATCGTTATTTTCATCTGGGCCTCTCCTTGAGCTATAAGTCCCATCTCTTGTATAAAAATAACTTTGGGCCTCTAATAGAGTGTAAGACCTATCCTCTTTATAAGTCCCTTTTGTGCTTTTCAAAACTACGACGCGATCGTCGCCTTTTCAAAAGAATTCATTTGGGCCTCTCCTTAAGTATAAGCCCCAAACTTCCTTTCAAAACAACTTTCCTTTTGATTTTGATTCAAATATATAGTTGTATCAAAACTTTCTTGAATAACTAACCATGCAGCTATAACACTGGAAGCTTGCTCATCTGTAAGTTCTACCAGCTTTCTTTTATATACTTTCTTATATATTTCATCTGTATATATATATATATATATATATATATATATATATATGCCTGTATATTACTTGCTTAGAGTTTTCCCCGGCAATTAGGTCTAGAATTAGATCAAACCAGTGGTCACTCTTTCAACACAGTTAAAACTAGTTCCCCATAGGAAATTCCAGATACAGTCTTGCCTCCTCTTGGGCTTATACAATATAGAACAGAGAAAGGCATTATTCCCGGTGAAACTTTTCTCAAGACTCTCACTATCTAGAAATTTGTCTAAGAAATTCATTTCCCCCGGAGAGGATTAGTTCCCGGTGAAACCTCTATTGAATTTCTTCAAACCCTAGAATTGTTCACTAAAGAAAGGATTATTCCCGATGAAACCTTTCTTGAACTTTTCTTAGGTTTGCACCCACAGGCTTCCTAAAAACATCCCCAGGCTTCTTAGAAGTTCTCATGCCTCCTCTTGGGCTTAATACAAGGACCCAAAGACCTCCTACAGGTATAGGACAGAACTTAGTCATCCTTTGATAGTTCAATCCTCTAGAGAGTCAGAATCTCAAAACATCAGAACAATTTAGGGTTGATTCTCATCCTTTAAAACACCAGCCTCCTCTTGGGCATCATACAAAGACAAACCTTTTCATACCAATAGACTTGGACAGTCTCACATCCTTTTGGATCTCAAGAAACCCTCAAGTTTCCTAAAAAACACAGGATAAACCCTGATCATTTCATTAATCACCAACAGAGTTGAAACCTCCATAGGTTTTAAAACTCAATCTTCAAACTTTTCATCCTAATTTCCCCCGCTAAGGTCAACTTACTATCAATACAACACCAATAAAATCAAAACCTCAAGGCATCTGATATCTCAACTCTTCTGTAATTCTCAGCAAGAGTTGATTCCCTAATTTGGACCTGTCTCTGGATCTCAATAATCCTCAGCAGAAGTCAGCCTCCTCTTAGGCTTTGTATAATGATCATCCCTCAACACCATTTAGCCTCAATCTTGGGCTTTGTACAAGACAGATAAAATATTCTCTAGCTGAGCCAGTCAAATTCCCATTTAGCCTTAATCTTGGGCTTTGTACAAGACACATATAAATATTCTCCAGCTAAGTTAATTATCCTTTTAGCCTCAATGTTGGGATTTGTACAAGATAGATAAAACCCCTCCCTAGTGGAGTCAATCCTTTTTTAGCCTCAATCTTGGGCTTTGTACAAGACAGACAAAATATTCCCCGGAAGAGTCAATTCCTTCTAGCCTCCTCTTAGGCTTTGTATAATGATCTCCCCAAAAAAGTCAGTCTCTTTTCAGCCTCAATCTTGGGCTTTGTACAAGACAGATATAAAACTCCCTAAATAGTGTCAACCTTTTAGCTTCAACCTTGGGCTTTGATCAAGGAACATAAAACCAACATCCCCTCAGAGGATATCAAGAGTTCTCTCTGTAGGAAGACATTTATCTGTACATCACACATCAAAACAGACAATCAAACAAACCTTAATTCCAGATAACTGTTGTTAGTGGCACACTTGTTGATTCAAAAATCCAAGCTGTAGTCCATCTCTTATCCTAGTAAACCCTTTTCTTTCATCTAATTATTGTAAGTGGCAAGCCTCTGGATTATTTACATCCAAGCCATTGTCCCTCTCTTAGCATAAAAGATTCCTAAGGAAAAATGGCATTGCTCAACACTGAGTTAAAGTTTTCTCCTTCAGGATAAATCCCTTATAAAGGAAATTATGGCATTGCTGGATTCCATACGTTCCAGTTAAAGTAATTCTCCTTTATAATCAGTCATCCCAACAACTGTGATAAACAGATGAGATTTCTCCCTTTAGAGATAACAAATTCTCTCTCAATCAAAACCTTTTAGCTTCAATATTGGGGTTTGAACAAGACACAAATAACCTTTAGCTTCAATCTTGAACTTTGAACAAGACACCAAAACATCTTTTCCTCCCATAGAATAGGAGGAACTACGATTTCTCTGATTTCCCTGTTTTTTTCTTTAACGCGAATACGTAGGCATAAGATTGCGAAATCTTAGCGAGCACACTAATCAAAAACCTTAGGTCCAGTACCTTACCAAAAACATCGAAAAACTTGAAATCAACAAAAATACTCTCTCAAACAGTCCCAAAGGAGAAACTTTCCCAACCCACAACAGATAAACACCAGTAAGTAGATAACAGTAGAATTTTCTAAACGATCTATGGATAACCATATATAGGATGGGTAATTGACAACTCCCCATTGTATAACCTGACCCCGGACCCCCCAATCTCTTAGCATTTGTTAAAGAAAACATTTGCGTGCAAGGTTAGTTTTAGATAGCTTCCCTTTCCTTTCCAGCTTCATAGGATAAATAAGAAATCAGAAAGTAGCACCCAATTCCAACCAAATGAGGTAAGGTGGTTGCGTCACCGACAAAAACCACACGCTACAGAAAAATGGCGACTCTGCTGTGGAGTCAAACTAGGATTAGAATTCCTAAGAGGTCTAGGTTTTTTAGCATACTATATATATATATATATATATATATATATATATATATATATATATATATATATATATATATATATATATATATATATATATATTTACTGCTATTCCTACTTGATATCCGTGTTTATTTTTCTGTCAATAGGAATGCGATTGATACGCATGTGGAAAGTTTGAGAGAACATTAAGATAAGGGTGGCATAGACAGGAGACCTTATAGGGAGTGAATCCTGAACAAGCTATCCTGGTAGCCCACCGAATCAAGCGAGGTACCTGTGTGGATACTAAATGTTGAACGAACGTTCGTCGTGAAAGCAAAGTTATCCCAGTGTGGTACCTGTGACCCTGAGGATTTAGTAGACATTAACCATATGACCATTTGGTAGTGTGGTGGCTATAGAGAATAGTTGATACGCAATACTACACTCAAATGAGATTCATCCTAGGATATTACAGCTCACTCGAGTGAATCAGCTTGCTGTTGATATCCCTATGGGGTTCAATGATTTTGGGAACCTTAGAACCCGTTCTACAGGTACAAAAATTGAGCAAAATAGTACAACCTTTGGGGATGGATAGAGCCGTGACTCCATGCTCTTGACGTTGAACCCTTGAACCCATGTTTTTTCAATGTTTTTGTGTGTTGCATTCATGCATTCATCTAAAAAAACTCTTTTTAAACAAAGGAAAAATCTCTTTTCAAAATAAACTAAAACAATAATTGCAAATATCAGAGAGATTGCGTTATGGATTTCGGTAGAAGAAAGACGCACAAGTACACCTTCAAGGCTCCGAAACTAGAGGATTTAAGGAGGTTGGAAAGGATGATTACCAACCCTGAGGCTTTCAGAGCCAAGCACGGAGGGTTGTTGTCTCTGTTAAGGGTCCACATAGTTGAAGGAATCATGTCTACGCTGATTTAGTTCTACGATCCGGATTATCATTGCTTCACATTTCCGGATTACCGGCTGGCACCAACACTGGAGGAGTACTCTCATCTGATTGATTTACCTATCACTGATCGAGCTCCATTTTTTGGATTGGAAGAAATTCCAAAGGAACAAACCATTGCAAGAGCGATCTCTTTAGGCGAGTCAGAAGTTAGGACTCACATGACCACCAAAGGAGGAATCGAGGGTTTACCAGCTAAGTTCTTGATAGAGAAAGCTCTGTACTTTGCTAGTATAGAAAATGTAACTACTTTCGAAGACATCTTTGTTCTACTCACATATGGGTTATTCCTTTTTCCCGACATCGACAACTTCGTCGATACCAACACTGTTAAGATATTTCTGATTGGGAACCCCGTACCAACCTTGCTCGCAAATGCTTATCATTCCGTACACTTAAGGAATTTGTACAGCGGAGGAATGATCACATGTTATGTACCCTTACTTTATGTTGAAATACAAGAGACTAAGAGACATATGAATAAATCGTGTGTTTTGAAAAGCACTACGGAGACATTATTATATATATATATATATATAGATTACAACTAATTACATGATATAGTCGATGTGGGACTATTCTATATACAAATATTCTTAACACTATATATATTTATAAATATCAACACTCCCCCTCAAGCTTGAGCATATAAGTCAAATGCACCAAGCTTGTTACATATATAGTTAGTTCTGGGGCTTCGTAGGGCTTTTGTAAACACATCTGCCAATTGATCATTAGAGTTGACAAAGCTTGTGACGATGTCGCCTGACTCGATCTTCTCTCTAACAAAGTAATAATCTATCTCAATATGTTTGGTCCTCTCATGGAACACTGGATTTGAAGCAATGTGCAATGCAGCTTGATTATCACAAATAAGTGTCATTGGTCTTTCTTCTTCAACTTGAAGTTCCTTGAGCAACTGTTTTAACCAAATAAGTTCACATGTTGCCATTGCCATGACCCTATACTCTGCCTCGGTGCTTTATCTTGCAACTACATTTTGTTTCTTACTTTTCCAGGATATAAGGTTTCCACTAACAAGTACAAAATACCCAGAGGTGGATCGTCTATCAATGGGTGACCCTGCCCAATCAGAATCAGAGTATCTAACTAACTGGGTATGTCCTTTATCCTCATACATAAGACCTTTTCATGGAGCACATTTGATGTATCTCAGAATCCGGATAACAGCATCCATGTGTTCCTGACAAGGAGAATTTAAGAACTGGCTTACCACACTGACTGCAAAAGAAATGTCCAGACGAGTGACTGTGAGATAATTCAACTTTCCAACCAATCTCCTATACCTTCCTGAGTCAGATAGAGGCTCCCCCTGATTGGGTAGTAGTTTAACACTTGGATCCATAGGAGTATCGGCTGGTTTAACATTTAACAAACCTGTTTCTTCCAAAATATCCATAGCATATTTCCATTGAGAAATCACCAAACCATCTTTAGATTGGGCTACTTCAATACCCAAGAAATAGCAGAGTTTACCAAGATCTTTTGTCTGAAATTATTTCGAGAGATGTTGTTTCAAATGGAGTATTCCCTGCTGATCACTACTAGTTATGACAATGTCATCTACATACACAATAAGATAAATACACCCTTGGGGTGAGTGACGTAAAAAATAGAATGGTCATCTTCACTACGGATCATACCAAATTGTTGTACTACAGCACTGAATCTGCCAAACCAAGCTCTCGGAGATTGCTTAAGACCATAAAGAGACATGTGTAGCCTACAAACCATATTCGATGACTCCCCCTGCACAATAAACCCAGGTGGTTGCTCCATATATACTTCCTCTTCAAGATCACCATGTAAGAATGCATTTTTGATGTCAAGTTGATGAAGAGACCAATGTCGAATTGCTGCAATGGCTAGAAGAAGTCTAACAGATGCCATCTTGGCTACATGCGAAAAGGTATCACTATAATCCAACCCAAAAATCTGAGTGTATCCTTTAGCTACCAATCGAGCTTTAAATCGATCAATCTTACCATCTGGACCAACCTTCACTGTATAAAGCCAACGAAAACCTACTAAAGTTTTCCCATGGGGTAGAGGAACCAGTTCCCAGGTACCACTACTTTGAAGAGCACATATTTCATCAATCATTACTTGCCACCACTCAGGGTGAGATAATGCTTCACCTGGAGGTTTAGGAATAAAAACAGAAGACAAAGAAGATAAACAAGTATACTGCAAAGGGGAAAGACGATGATAATGTAAATCAATATAATATGGAGAAGGATTTTGTGTTTGACGTATACCTTTTCGAAGGGCAAGCGGAAGATCAGACTCAGGTTGAAGGATCGGATCTGGTGATGGCGAGAGCGTCAGAGGAGAGTCCATAGTGACCTCAGGGATAGGTACGACTTCAGGGACAGATACGACTTTAGGGACAGGTACGACAGACATTGGGCGACGACGGTGATATGTTTGAAGTGGTCGAGGAGTGGGGGGGTCAACCGTAGGGGTATCTAGTGGGTCAGGTTTCCTAGAATGATGGGGGATAATGACAGATGAGACTTCCGGAAGGGGTGTGGTAATACTTTCCTGTAGAGGTTCCGTAGTTACTTGTCTGGACTCGAAATATGGAATAGACTCGAAGAAGGTAACATCGGCGGATAACAGGTATCGTTGTAGAGTATGTGAGTAGCAACGATAACCCTTTTGGGATCGATGATAGCCAAGAAATACACACTTTAGTGATCGAGCTGATAGTTTATCAAGACCAGGGGAGAGATTGTGTACAAAACACGTAGACCCGAAGACTCGAGGAGGAATTGGGTGAAGTGGAGAGTTTGGAAATAGGATTGAATGAGGGATTTTATTATTAAGGACAGATGAGGGCATGTGATTTATGAGGTAACATGTCGTAAGCACCGCATCTCCCCAAAATCGGAGAGGAACATTACCATGGAGAAGTAGGGTCTGAGTGGTTTCTATGAGGTGCCGATTTTTGCGTTCGGCTACCCTGTTTTGTTGGGGTGTATGAGGGCAAGAGGTTTGGTGCAAAATACCATTGGATGACATAAATGTTTGAAATTGTTAGGATAAATATTCACGTGCATTGTCACTTTTTATGGTACGAATAGACAAACCAAATTGGGTTCTTATTTCTCGATAAAATTGTTCAAAAATGGAAAACAATTCAGATCTGTTCTTCATTAAAAATAGCCACGTGCAACGTGAAAAATCATCAATAAAAGTTACAAAATGCCTAGACTCAAAAGTAGACACGGTACGTGAGGGACCCCAAACATCGGAGTGAACTAAAGCAAAAGGGGACGCAGCCCGTTTATTGACTCGATCGAAAAAGTGACTATGAGTATGTTTCCCTAACTGACAAGACTCACAATGTAAAGTGGATAATTTAGATAAACTGGGTACCAACTTTTGTAGCTTGGGAAGACCTAGATGACCTAACTGTGCATATATAATGAGTGGAGAATTTGTGGTGGAGCATGTGGTAGATGACGTAGAGAAGTAGTAGAGGCCTTGAGACTCACATCCGACGCCAATCGTCTATCCCGAACTCCAATCCTGCAGAGTAACATTACTATTAGTAAAGGTGATAGAACAATTTAGGGAACGAGTTAAACGACTGACTGACAGTAAATTAAATGGGCAATTAGGTACATATAGGACAGAAGTAACAGAGAGAGATGGTAAAATTTGAACAGTACCAATCCCTTGGGATCGAGTTTGAGAACCATTTGCGGCAGTTATAATGGGTAAGAAACCAGAGGTAGAGAGGGAAGAAAAAAATACCTTTATTACCAGTAACATGATCAGACGCACCAGAATCGAAGACCCAAGGACCAAAAGGAGATGATTGAGAGAAACAAACAGATGAATTACCAGTGTGTGCAACCGAAGTAGTGGAACTAGAGATCTGATTAGTCTGACACCACCTGAGAAAATCCTCGTAGCTTGGCGTAGGTTCTGAATAGAAGGTGAAATCTGCATAGAGGTTGGGTTGTCACTTTGAGCTGCATTTACTTGGCGTGGGGGTTTGTCATGTAGCTTCCAACAACGGAAGATAGTATGTCCAAGTCGGTTACAATGGTCACACTTGGGATGAGGTTTGGAGTTGGATGACCCTCCTCGAGGGCGATTCTGATTGTTGCCAAGAGATACGAGGGCAGCAGTGTCACCTGGTGTTGGAGCAATAGTAGATGGAGGAGAAACTGGACCAAATGCATGAGGTGTAGCCAAGCGCAACAGTTATTCACTAACTGCATCATAGTTAGGAACAGTAGTACCTGATAAAATCTGGTTACGAATAGAGTCGAGTTCGGATGGTAGTCCTTTAAGTGCCATGACCATGAAAAATTTACTCTGTTGTTCGGCATGAACTGTTGCATCTTTTACTTACGGCATGAGGGTTGCGTAACTTGCTTTCAAGGCATCAAGCTTACTCATATATGTTTGCATATCCATAATTTCCATCTTCAGTGTGTCGAGTTTGAGGATGACACTGTATAGACAATGAACGTCATTGGAGAAGACTTTCTTCGCCTTTTCCCAAACCTCATAGCAAGTGGAGAAGGCTTGATATTGTGCTTGGAGGTTAGGTGCTATGGAGAACCATAACACGGTAAGCAGAGAGGCGTCAGTTTTCTTCCATTTAACGAGTTTGGCAGTGGCAACATTACTCAATTGTGTGGTTTGGTGATCTTCATATCCCTGACCATGAAACCACATATCAACAGCACGAGCCCATATGTTATAGTTTATTGATCTGGTTATTTTTTCACATGGGATAAGCGGGACTTTAGTAAACGACACAGAATCAGCGTCTCCCATGGTTTAATGACACAAAAAACGGAGTGAAATTGGGGCTGTTTGCACTTGAGCACCGGTTTCCATGAGTCGGAAAGTAAAACACAGGTCGGATCTGGAATGGGTGGGGAGAAGAGAGTAGACCGCAGAAAAATGGTCGGAATCAGTCATCGGACGCGCTGGGACAGTGGCGGGAAAAAGGACGACGACCGGATCGGAGGACGGCGAGTTGGATGATGGGGTCAGTTTTTCGAAACGTCGCCAGAAGTTTTGTCGGAACAGTAACGACGGCAGTGGCGGCAAGGCGGTTACCGTAGAATTTTGAAAAGTGGGAGGCAAACTGGAGTGACAACACGGTTTGCCAAAAAAATATTTCTCACCGGAAGACAGTAGGTCAACCGGGTAAAGTACGGCGAAAAAAGAATTGCCTCTTAGTAGGCTCTAGATACCATGTTGAAATACAAGAGACTAAGAGACATATGAATAAACCGTGTGTTTTGAAAAGCACTACGGAGACGTTATTATATATAGTGATATAGTCGATGTGGGACTATTCTATATACAAATATTCTTAACACTATATATATTTACAAATATCAACACTTTACAAATGGTTCATTTCCCATTTACCCAAGTCTGCTGCTTTTTGGGATCACAAGAGTACTCTACGTTGGTCACAGAGGATTATGTCCCTTACCAACTCTGACATAGATTAGTATATTAGGAATTATGAAGGGATAGAGATCGTCGACAGATGCAGAAATTTCCCTAACATGCCCCTCATTGGAACTAAAGGAGGAATTAACTATCACCCAATTTTAGCTCGCCGTCTACTCGGATACCCGATGAAGAATATCCCACATAATGTTCATCTGGAAGGTCTTTTCTTCAAGGAAGGGGAAAATGATAGGGCACTAAAGAAGGAAATAGTGCATGACTGGAAACCCATTCACAGGAAAGGAAGAGAGTCTCTAGGAAGACCAAACTGTACCTCTATGGAGCCTTATCTCCACTGGATGCAAACTAGAGCCCTTAAGCTGAGGATGCCTTACCCTCGTCAAGAAGTTTTTCCGTTAAAGGAATATGTCCTTTATTTCATGTTTGATACGGAAAAACTCCAAGTAGCTCTCAACAAAGTTCAACGTGAGAAGAGCTCTTGGAATAACAAATACCGAATCCTCAATGTGGAATGTACCAAGATTCAGGAACTGTTAAAGGAGAAGGATGCTCTGATTGAAATATTAGAACAACATGCTATAGAGAGTCAAGAAGACCAGAGAAATTTGCTCGCTCCTTTCACTTGGTAAAGGACTAACAACCCGACAACGGCTGAAGAGCCCCAATCAAAGAAAAGGAAAATATCAGAACCAGCATCTGAGCTCTCTTCAGAGAGGACTCAGGATCCATAAGCTTAGCCGTTTTCCTTATAGCACTTTGTAAAATACTGTACTTTTCCTTGTAACATACTACAATCTTTCGAATTCAATAAAAGGGGTGTCCCCCACTGTATGATATTTGCAATCTATTTGTTGAAGTTCTTTTTTATTAAAACAAAAACTAAAAAATATGTCTTTGGATATCATTCATCATTCTCACATAACGCATTCTTCTTATCTTTGAGTCTCACGTATGTGTCATGATTCTAGAGTCAAACTGTCTCACTCATATAATACTCGGGCCAAACGACAAAAGAAAATAGACAATCTCGAGGAAGAGAACAGAGAGCTGAGAGAAGAAATTGATGCTCTAAAGGAAAGTTTGGAAAAACTTCACAGTGACATGCAATCCTTGGCAGCAGCTCAGAAGCAACAACAAAGGATTGTGATCTCAGAGATTACATCTACGCCCATAATGGAGACACGTGAGAATCATCCTCGGTACAACATGCCAAAAGGTCTCCTCTAGGGCATGCCTCTCAACTTTGTCCCTGAAGGATATATCCTACCGGTCACTGAAGACTAAGAAACTGCAGCAGGAACCACTGGACCTGAAGGTTACAAACTTCGGGAAAGTGAAGACGCAAGGATTACAAACTTCAGGGTATGGAAGTGCCAAGAGTCACCGTAATAATGTCTATACCACAACCAGTGGTACATACTGTCCCGGAAGGATAGATTCCACAAGTAATTTCTGGTGGAAACGAAGACATGTACGAAAGAATGAATGAGTTCTAGGAACAATTCTTGGAGATGCAGAAGGAACTGCATGCCATTCGCGGTCAAGACTTATTCGGAAAGGACGCCGCAGACCTCTATCTGGTCCCTAATGTAAAGATACCGCACAAATTCAAGGTGCCTGACTTTGAAATATACAAAGGCAACTATTGCCCTCAAAGTTATTTGGTGTTGTACGCTCGAAAAATGTCTACCCAGACAGAAAATCAACAGCTACTGATCCATTACTTCCAAGACAGTTTAATCGGTGTCGCACTCAAATGGTACATGGGTTTAAACCGCACCAAGGTATAGATGGCATGAAATTGCCGCCTAGATCTGTCCCCCTCTTGGGGAAAAGGTGATGACCAAGATATTTTTGAAAACATTAAGCTCATTATATTAAGGCCGAATGGTTGCAAGTGCGCCCAGTGACTTCACTGATATGGTGAACATGGGAGTATGCCTTGAAGAAGCAGTACAAGAAGGACGATTGGTCAAAGATGCAGATCCATCTAGCAGTACTAAGAGATACGATAGTGCTTTCCAAAAGAAAAAAGAAAAAGATATTAGTAATATCTCATGGAAAGCAAAGACGAAGGTATCAACCAGTAGCGGCGATAACTCCCGCTATCAACCCAACGCCGGCTCCGACTTATCAACCTCGGGTTGCTCAGAGCCAACCAAGTCAACAACAGTCTCAGCAAAGGACGCAACGGCCTCCTCAGCAGGCTCATCCATAGTACAATAACAACAATCGTACAACACAACCATCAGGGTTCGACCCTATACCGATGTTGTACGCAGAGTTATTTCCACTTCTACTGGCCAAGGGGCACGTCCAAACCAGGACTCCTCTTGCAGTACCAGAAAATCCACCTTTTTGGTTCAAAGAAAATCAAACTTGCCCTTACCATCAAGGAGGATCGGGGCACAACATTGAGAACTGCCTCAGCTTCAAGTCTGACGTACAGAAGCTTATCAGGAACGGGATCCTATCTTTCAAAAATACTAATTCGAATGTTCAGACGAACCCGTTGCCACAACATGAGAAGACTGCAGTAAATTTAATAGAGGAAGAATTTAGCCGCGGTTATCATATTCATGATGTGCTCCTATTAGGAACCAATCTGGTTAGAATGCATTGCAGACAGAGCGGGTATGGTCATGTATCGCCTCACAATTATCACCAGTGTGATATCTACTCAAAGAATAATCAGGGGTGTTCTGTAGTACAATCATCTCTACAAGAACAGATGGATCTGGCCTGGATCCAGGATCACCGAATCAGTGAAGTCAACATGGCCCATGCGCATCCCAACATTGTTCAGAACCACAACATTCTTGCGATGAACATCAATTTGGTGGCGATGCATTCAAGGAAAAGTCAATACCATAATCTGCCACGGCACGATTACAACACTTGTCCGATCTACTCAATAAGAAATCAGGGATGCTCTTTTGTACAAGAGGCCCTCCAACTTCAGATGGATCTCGGATGGATCCAAGACTACCGTGAGAGAAATAACCATCAAGTCAATATGGTTCAGATCTTTGACATACTCTTGATGAATACCGTTCTGGTAGAATTACATGCTAAGCAAGTCAGACTCGGCTTTCTGGCTTCACATGATTATCAAGACTGTGAAGAATGTCGTGAAGATGACCAAGGGTGTGCACTTGTCCAAAGAACACTTCAAAACTTGTTGGACCACTGGTGGCTTCCAATCTACTTAGATGAAGCTATACAACAGATTAGTATGACTAACGAGAATCCTGGTAGGCATCAAAGTCAGGATGTCCGCTCGATGGAAACGAATCTAGTAAAGATGCACTGCATACAACGCGGGTGTGGCCGGATGCCATCCCACAACTATGAGCGCTGGAGAGTTTATTCAGAGAACAACCAAGGATGCTACCTCGTACGAGCGGCTCTTCAAAATCAGTTAGACCGGAAAGAGATTCGTCCATGTTCAAGTTCTTGGTCGATCAACGTGAAACAAGGAAATCTCCCTGATTAAAGCAAAGACGTTGTCATAATCTCCGATCATGGG
The DNA here is from genome assembly GCA_022829125.1 of Lathyrus tuberosus. Taxonomy (NCBI): domain Eukaryota; kingdom Viridiplantae; phylum Streptophyta; class Magnoliopsida; order Fabales; family Fabaceae; genus Lathyrus; species Lathyrus tuberosus. Next base: position 5,942,186 of record JALAZF010000032.1, read on the forward strand.
AAAACCAAAGACGTTTGCGCCATAATCCCTCTACTCGATGAATCAAGAATTCCTCTTGATAGTAGAAAAGATCCTAACCAGGAACTGATTGAGGTTGCCTATAACGGTCAGAGAAACCAAAAAGCTCTTATGGTTATCTACCTTCCAGGTCTGATACCGTACAAATTAGAAAAGGCTATCCATTACAAGTACGGTGCAATGACCATTGAAAATGGAAAGGAAACTCCATTACCCTCCGTCGTGAACATTGTCAACATCAGTCAAGTCACACGGAGCGGCCGGATCTTCAGCAGAGGAGTTGGAGAACCCACCAAGGAAAAGGAACCTCAAACAGAAGTTCCAAATCAACAAGTCGGGCAATCCAGTAATCCAGAACTGGTAAAGAACAACGATGAGATGCTGAAGCTCATCCAGAAAAGCGAGTACAACATTGTGGACCAACTGTTGCAAACTCCATCTAGAATCTCTGTGTTATCTCTCCTACTTAGTTTCAAAGCTCACAGGGAAGCTCTGCAGAAGTCTTGGAGCATGCTTTCATAGAACAAGATGTGACAGTAAGATAGTTTGATAGCATCATCTCCAACATCACTTCCTGTAATAATTTAGGATTCAGTGATGAAGAACTGACGGAAGAAGGCAAAAATCATAATACGGCACTTAACATTATAGTAAACTTCCAAGACGATGCTTTAGCCAGCGTACTGGTGGACACAGGATCATCTTTGAATGTTATGCCAAAATCAACTCTAATATGACTATCGTTTCAAGGAGCTCCAATGAGAGGCAGTGAGATCATCGTCAAAGCCTTTGACGGATCTAGAAAAACAGTAATCGAGGAAGTCGATATTCCCATAACCATCGGTCCTCACACTTTCCAAGTCACTTTCCAGGTCATGGATATCCGGACAGCATACAACTGTTTATTAGGAAGCCTTGGACATGCGAAGCTGGGGCAGTCACTTCGACACTTCACCAGAAGCTGAAGTTTGTCAAAAATGACAAGTTAGTCACAGTATATGAGACCAAGCCTTAATCGTGAGCAACTTATCATCATTCTCCTATGTAGAACCCGAGGAGGTTGTTGGAACCCAGTTCTAGGCACTCTCGGTGAGCAATAAGAATCAATCAGAAAGAGGGACGTTGATTTCCTCATACAAAGATGCTCTCGAAGTGATCAAGAGTAATGACATAAAAGGATGGGGACAGATTGTAATTCCTACTAATAACAAGACAAAGAAAGGTCTTGGTTTCTCTTCAGCCTATACCCAGACTACTAAGAAAGACGAAAGTTTTCGTCCCATTAAGGATTTCTTTCACAGCAGAAGCTTCCTCCACCCAGTGTCTCAAGAGGTACACACCATCAATGAAAGCAATTCCTCCGATACGGAAAAAGAGTGGAAATCTTACCTTAACCATGACGGTTATATATCTCCAGAAGAGGCGCACATACCATTCTGTTTTCCCAAGCAGAACCCGAGATATATACCAAGATCAGACGTCCGAATGATCTATGGAGATTGTGATCCTGAGGGATGTCGTGCTCCACCTAACTCATTAGAAGATGATCTAATGAAGAACAACTTCGATCAGGGCTATTATGATCCCCTGGATGACTTGCCTATCTAGAAGTCGTACCCAAAAGACTTGAGGCAAAAGAGTCATCCAAACGATGCCTACCAACTGAGTAAGATTGAAGAAAATACCCACATCCCCACCGGGTCATGGGATCATTACTCAGGACAGTCCGAAGATATCCAGCACAATGATGAATCTGCAAAGATTGCAGGACAAGAGTTCATCAACTATGCTCTTCCTGAGGTCAACGTCATCGAGAAGGATGACTCCTCTATCCCCACAGAAGTATGGGACACCTTAGAACAGCCGAGTGGCAAGTACGACTTCCTAGTCAAATACACTGCTCCCAAAAGTTCTCGAATCAGATACGAGGACAACCAGCCAACTGGATGGGGAGATCCGCTTGAGGATAGAAACATCGGGGAAGAGACAACAGAAGAGTTTGTTTACGATAACTCTGCATGGGAGGAAGACTCCAACGATCCTACTCCGCCAGAAATCAGCGTCATTTCAGAGGACAAACCAAGAAAGAAGGTACCAAACTTTGTGATTCACCGAGGAGTTCGTCGCCAATGGGTTGCTGTCGATGTCCCGAAAGTCGTCCATAAGTCTAAGTAATTGCCATCTTTTTTTTAACCTTTCACCCTGCCTAGGTGAAACGGATGTTTTTATAGGGCTCACTTTTTTGTAAATGTCCCTCTTCGCTTTGCCCAAAGCGATAGAGTTTTGTTTTATAGGGTTGTATTTCAAAAATCGACAAATCGTAAATAAATAATGTCATTCCCGCATTTATCATTGTTTTCACTTTTCATTTTTCAGAAAATTGTAATCCTAAAACAACCCAAAATAATAACTGTTAGTTCTTGAATTGGCTGGAATTTTGGTAAAACAAAGTATATTCAATGTTGATGTCAAGGTACTGATGTTGCAACATTGAAGTCTTAACACTGGGCTGTGTTAAGTAGTTAATTTGCTGAAGCTGGATGTCTGATGTCACATAGGCGATGTTGTGACATTAGACCTGCAGAATTAATAACATCAGGTTGTGATGTTGTTAGGGTTGCGTGTTAGCTGGAATTGTGGAGAGCAAGCTGTCTCATTGGATGCGAATATCTTGGGATAGATATTTGCTGTTGCATAGAAGATCTGGTGCAGATTTGTAGGAGATTTAAAAGGGTGAAGATTTAAAAAGATTTTAGGAGAAAATCTGTTTTAAATATTCAGTTTTAAATAACAAAACTGGGAGATATTGTAGCAGGTCCAAGACCAATTCAAGGAGCTATATAAAGCGCACCAGTATGAGAGAAAAGCGACGAAGAAAGTGAGCCAAAGACTGAGAGTCGTGTTGTGTCTTCGTGCATGTTTTGTAAGCCATTCGAGAGTGAATTGGCATTGTGATTTTGAGTTGTTCTTGATCAAAGCTGTGAAGCATAATCAAGTAGTGGTATTCAAAGTGTGTAATCTTTGAAGTGTTATAGGGATTGAGTAGTGTTCTCATATCTAAGTGGGTTCTTAGGTAGAAAGTTACTAGTAGAGATTAAGTTTAGGAGATTGTCAACTGGGTTGTTGAGTCTGTAAATTAATTCTACAAGTAGTGAATTTCATCCCTGGCTTGGTAGCCCCCAGACGTAGGTAGTTAGACTGAACTGGGTGAACAATTCTTTGTGTTGCTTTGTTACTGTTATTGCTGTCCATTGTGCAGAGTGTGTTGTTGAGACATCGCACCTTAACATCACACGTCTGATACCAGAATTTCAATTGGTATCAGAGCAGGCATTCTGTCTGTCTATGGGTGAGATCTAGGGAAGTTACTTTCTGGTGTAAAGATGGACAAAGAAGTTGGAGGATTCGTCAACAGACCCCCTATTTTGGATGGATCCAATTATGATTATTGGAAGCCAAGGATGACTACCTTCTTAAAATCCTTGGACAGCAGGGCTTGGAAGGCTGTTATTAAAGAGTGGAAAGCACCTGTTGTGTGTGAAAAAGATGATGCTGGCAAAGATAAAGAAGGCACCTCAAAGCCAAAGCCTGAAGAAGAGTGGACCAAGGAGGAAGATGAGCTCGCCCTTGGAAATTCCAAAGCTCTAAATGCAATCTTCAATGGAGTGGATAAGAACATCTTCAGGTTAATCAATACCTGTGAAGTTGCTAAGGAAGCGTGGGATATTTTGTAGGCTACACATGAAGGAACATCTAGAGTTAAGATATCAAGACTTCAGCTGTTAACATCAATATTTGAAAGCCTGAAGATGAAGGAAGATGAGACTATTCATGACTTCCACATGAGTGTTCTTGAGCTGGCCAATGCTTCTAGTGCTCTTGGAGAGAAAATGTCAGAAGAAAAGCTTGTAAGGAAGATTCTTAGATCCCTTCCTAAGAGTTATAAGATGAAGGTGACTGCTATTGAAGAAGCTCAAGACATTAGCAAGATGAGAGTAGATGAGCTAATTGGATCTCTTCAAACTTTTGAGCTTGGTTTGAATGAAGAAGAACCAGAAAAGAAGCCCAAGGGTATTTCTTTGGTCTCCACTCCTGCTGAAGATAAGGAAGTCAAAGACTCTCAGGAAGATTTGTCTCAAGCCATTGCAATGTTGGGAAGGCAGTTCAACAAAGTGTTAAAAAGATGGAACAATAACTACAAGCCTAGTGTCAAGAACAGTTCCTCTGACATCAGTAAGCCAAAAGAGAAAGATGAAGAGAAGACTGCCCAGGATAGAGGTGTTCAGTGCTTTGAATGTGAATGGTATGGACATGTCAAGAAAGAATGTCCCACATTCTTGAAGAAGCAGAAGAGGGCATGTCAGTTTCCTGGTCTGAATCTGATAGTGAAAGTGAAGGTGAGTCAGCAAGGCATGCTAGAGCCTTAACAGGAACTGTTGTGTCTGATGATGATAGTGATGAAGAAATAACTTATGAGGAGCTAGCTTCTACTTATCGAGAGCTGTGTTTGAAAAGTGCTGAGATTTGTCAAGAAAACAAGTGTCACAAGCAACAGATTGCTCAGCTTGAAAATGAAAAAGCTGATCGGGAAAACGAAGTTGTACTAGTTAAGTCTCAACTAGAGCAGATGACAAAATTCGTTAGGATGATGAACAGTGGTACTGCTAATCTTGATAAGATTCTTCAGCCAGAGAAAGCTGCTGGAGATAAATCAGGAATAGGATATGTGGCCAGCACTTCAGGAACAAAAAGGGAGATGTCTCAACCTTTGTCTCAAAATCAACCTAAGAGACAGGGTCCTACCCCAAAGAGGGTTGTTCAGCTCCAGAATGTTGAGAAGAAGAATGGTCCTCATCAGAGGAAGACGCAGCCCCAAGGAGTTAGTCAGCATACGCCTCCCCAATATCACAAGAGCTTGGAGGCTGTTGGGTCAAATCAGAACAGGTTTCATCATCAGGGGAACAGGAATGGAAATAAATTCAACAAAGTTGTGCCTTATTACTATGGAAGAAGGAAGCCTCATCACCATAGAAGACAGCCTAAGAGACACCATCATCAGTATAGGAGAAGACAATTCAACTATGGAATAAGGAGACAAAATGATGGGTGGCAGCCACAGCATTATCAAAGTGGAAGAAGATTTAACCACTTTAGAAACGACAGAGTCAGATGCTTCTATTGTGGCAGGATTGGACATATGCAGTCCTCGTGCTTCAACTTCACGGTTATCCTAATTCTGCTCCTCAACCCAAACAGAAAGAGGTAAGGCCTAAAGTGATGAAGCAATGGATACCTAAAGTTACCAGCTTGATAGCTCACACTTCCTTAAGGGTTTCTACCAAAGATGACTGGTATTTTGACAGTGGGTGTTCAAGACACATGACTGGAGTAAAGAATCTGCTTGTTGATGTGAAACCTCAGACTTCTGGCTATGTTACATTCGGTGATGGAATCAAAGGAGAGATAAAGGGGATTGGTAAACTAAACTGTGCTAGTGCTCCCAGACTAGACAATGTTCTTCTTGTTAAAGGACTAGCAGCAAATTTGATTAGTATTAGTCAACTTTGTGATCAAGGATTCAAAGTAGACTTCACAAAGTCCGAATGTATGGTCAAATATGACAAAGAGAAGTAATCATGAAGGGAACCAGGTCTAAGGACAATTGTTATCTTTGGGTGCCGCAAAACTCAGATTCCTCCACGTGTGTGCTTGCTAAAGAAGATGATGTCAAAATCTGGCATCAGAAGTTGGGACATCTTCACCTAAAGGGAATGAAGAGAATTATCTCCTCAGAAGCAGTCAGAGGGATTCCCAAACTTAGTATTGAGGAAGGAAAGGTGTGTGGAGACTGTCAAAAAGGAAAGCAGACAAAGATGTCTCATCCGAAGCTTCAACATGACACCACCTCCAAGGTATTGGAACTCCTTCATATGGATTTGATGGGACCTATGCAGGTTGAAAGTCTGGGTGGAAAGAAATATGCTTATGTTGTTGTGGATGACTATTCAAGATACACCTGGGTGAATTTCATCAAAGACAAATCTGAGGTGTTTGATGTCTTCAAAGAGCTCTGCCAAAGACTCCAAAGAGAAAAGGAGAGTAAGGTCATCAGAATAAGAAGTGATCATGGAAGAGAGTTTGAGAATAGCAAGTTTGAAGAATTTTGCTTAGCTGAAGGTATAAGTCATGAGTTTTCATCGCCTATCACGCCTCAGCAAAATGGAGTAGTTGAGAGGAAGAACAGAACTATACAAGAGTCGGCTAGAGCAATGATTCATGCCAAGAAACTTCCTTATCACTTCTGGGCTGAAGCCATGAACACTGCCTGCTACATTCACAATAGGGTTACCCTAAGAAGAGGCACTTCATCCACTCTATATGAACTATGGAAGGGAAGAAAACCTAATGTTAAGTATTTCCATGTGTTTGGTAATAGATGTTACATCCTGGCAGATAGAGAGCAGAGAAGGAAATTAGATTCCAAAAGTGATGAAGGAATATTTTTGGGGTACTCCATCAATAGCAGAGCATATCGGGTCTTCAACTCCAGGACCAAAGTAATGATGGAGTCAATCAATGTTGTGATTGATGATGAAGATAAGCATGAAGTTGAGGATGTCATAGAAGATGTTGGAACATCAGCTGATAAGTTTCTCTAGAAGTTGAAGAAAGAAATCCATCTCCTGGTGCTGCTGATACTGAGCCTGAGCAACCTCAGAAGGATCCTTCTATCAGAATTCAGAAGGATCATCCTAAGGAGCTAATTATAGGTGATCCAAATTCTGGAGTAAGGACTAGGTCCAGAGAAATCATAGCTAGATCGTGCTTCGTATCCAAAATTGAGCCAAAAAATGTCAAGGAAGCTCTGACAGATGAGTTTTGGATAAATGCTATGCAAGAAGAACTGGAGCAGTTCAGAAGAAATGAAGTCTAGGATCTTGTGCCAAGACCAGAAGGGGTGAATGTTATTGGAACAAAGTGGATCTACAAAAACAAATCTGACGAGCTTGGAGTGGTTACAAGAAACAAAGCGAGACTTGTTGCACAAGGTTATACTCAAGTTGAGGGAGTTGACTTTGATGAGACGTTTGCTCCAGTGGCTAGATTAGAATCCATCAGACTACTCTTGGGTATGGCTTGTAACCTAAGATTCAAGCTGTTCCAAATGGATGTGAAGAGTGCTTTTCTAAATGGCTATCTGAATGAAGAAGTCTATGTAGATCAACCTAAAGGATTCACTGATCCAAACTTCCCCAATCATGTGTTCAAACTGAGGAAAGCACTGTATGGCTTAAAACAAGCTCCAAGGGCCTGGTATGAGAGGTTGACAGAATTCTTAGTAGCAAATGGGTATAGAAAAGGAGGGATTGACAAAACTTTATTTGTCAAGGAAGAAGGCGAAAAATTAATGGTAGCCCAAATTTATGTGGATGACATTGTATTTGGGGGGATGTCAGATGCTATGGTGAAACAGTTTGTTCAACAAATGCAATCAGAATTTGAAATGAGTTTGGTTGGAGAACTCAGCTACTTTCTTGGATTACAAGTCAGACAAATGGAGGATTCTATCTTTATTTCTCAAAGCAAATATGCTAAGAGCATAGTAAAGAAATTTGGCCTGGATAATGCCAATCACAAAAGGACACCTGCTCCCACCCATTTGAAGCTATCCAAGGATTAGAATGGAGTGAGTGTGGACCACAGCTTGTACAGAAGTATGATTGGGAGTTTACTGTATCTCACAGCAAGCAGACCTGACATTTCTTTTGCTGTTGGAGTGTGTGCTAGATATCAATCTGATCCTAAGGTGAGTCACTTGAATCAAGTAAAGAGGATTCTGAAATATGTGAATGGCATAAGTGACTATGGGATGCTATATAGCCATGATTCTGGGATTGATTTAAAAGGATATTGTGATGCTGATTTGGCTGGAAGTGCAGATGATAGAAAAAGCACTTCAAGAGGGTGTTTCTTTCTAGGGAATAATTTGATTTCCTGGTTCAGCAAGAAGCAGAATTGTTTATCTCTCTCAACTGCTGAAGCGGAGTATATAGCAGCAGGAAGTAGTTGCTCTCAGCTAGTTTGGATGAAGCAGATGTTGAGTGAATACAATGTCAAACAAGATGTTATGACACTATACTGCGATAATCTGAGTGCAATTAATATATCTAAAAATCCTATACAGCATAGTAGGACAAAGCACATAGACATAAGGCATCACTTCATAAGGGATCTGGTTGAAGATAAAATTGTTACCTTGGAGCATGTAGCCACAGATAACCAGCTGGCTGACATATTCACTAAAGCCTTAGATGCAAACCAATTTGAAAGGTTAAGAAGCAAATTGGGAATCTGCATTTATGAAGACTAAATGTGCTAGAAAGGGGTTGTGGGCAGTTGGTGTTTTTCTGCAAATGTTTAGTCAATTGCCAGGTGAAGGTTGTCAAATTGTGGCTAAAAAGGGGGAGAAGTAGCCAAAAGTAGCTAAAGTACAATATGCAGAGATTAAGGGGGAGTAACTAACAGATGCTATGCTGGTTGTTGCATTAAGGGGGAGTGCTCATTGCTGCTAATAATGAAATATGTGCAGCTGTTTAAAGATTGTAGCTGAAGTGAATTGAAGATTGATTTATACAGAAGTGTTTTTGTGAGCAGCAGAGTTTGGTGAATTGAAGAGAGCAACAGAGTTTGGTGAATTGAAGATGTTGATGATGCTGCTGCTTGGAGTTTCAAAAAATTTTATTGAAGTTTTTCCGCTGCTGAAGTCTCTGAAGATGCAGAGTGAAGAGATTGTTTTAGCCAAAATTAGCCAAAGGGGGAGATTGTTAGTTCTTGAATTGGCTGGAATTTTGGTAAAACAAAGTATATTCAATGTTGATGTCAAGGTACAGATGTTGCAACATTGAAGTCTTAACACTGGGATGTGTTAAGTAGTTAATTTGCTGAAGCTGGATGTCTGATGTCACATAGGCGATGTTGTGACATTAGACCTGCAGAATTAATAACATCAGGTTGTGATGTTGTTAGGGTTGCGTGTTAGCTAGAATTGTGGAGAGCAAGTTGTCTCATTGGATGCGAATATCTTGGGATAGATATTTGCTGCTGCATAGGAGATCTGGTGCAGATTTGTAGGAGATTTAAAAGGGTGAAGATTTAAAAAGATTTTAGGAGAAAATCTGTTTTAAATATTCAGTTTTAAATAACAAATCTGGGAGATATTATAGCAAGTCCAAGACCAATTCAAGGAGCTATATAAAGCGCACCAGTACGAGAGAAAAGCGACGAAGAAAGTGAGCCAAAGACTGAGAGTCGTGTTGTGTCTTCATGCATGTTTTGTAAGCCATTCGAGAGTGAATTGACATTGTGATTTTGAGTTGTTCTTGATCAAAGCTGTGAAGCAGAATCAAGTAGTGGTATTCAAAGTGTGTAATCTTTGAAGTGTTTTATGGATTAAGTAGTGTTCTCATATCTAAGTGGGTTCTTAGGTAGAAAGTCACTAGTAGAGATTAAGTTTAGGAGATTGTCAACTGGGTTGTTGAGTCTGTAAATTAATTCTACAAGTAGTGAATTTCATCCCTGGCTTGGTAGCCCCCAGACGTAGGTAGTTAGACCGAACTGGGTGAACAATTCTTTGTGTTGCTTTGTTACTGTTATTGTTGTCCATTGTGCAGAGTGTGTTGTTGAGACATCGCACCTTAACATCACACGTCTGATACCAGAATTTCAATAACAATCATTTTTCAGAAAATACACTGCACACATTCTTGCATTATTTCTATCTCTTCTAAAAAATGAATCATCACATCATGCAGATTGCTTATTTTAAACCCCATTGAAATATACGATCCAATGCCTTCTCCCAACTTTGAATTCCCGGTATTTGAAGCTAAAGAAGAAGAGGACGCAGAAGTTCCATATGAGATCTCCTGATTACTCAGACAAGAGGAAAGGTCTATTGAGCCTCACAAAGAGCCATTTGAAACGGTCAATTTGGGATCAGAGGAAGAAAAGAAAGAGGTTAAGATTGGAGCACTGCTCAGTTCAACGGTCAAAGAAGGCTTAATAAAACTTCTCAAAGAGTTTCCAGATGTATTTTCTTGGTCCTATCAGGATATGCCAGGGTTGGATACCAGCATCGTGGAACATCATTTACCATTGAAATCAGAATGTCCGCTGGTAAAACAAAGGCTGAGAAGAACTCACCCGAATATGGCTATCAAAATCAAGGAGAAAGTGCAGAAACAGATCGACGCAGGTTTCTTTGCCACCTCAGAATATCCTCAATGGCTAGCTAACATAGTGCCAGTTTCAAAAAAGGATGGAAAAGTCAGAATGTGTGTAGACTACAGGGATCTGAACAAAGCAAGTCCAAAGGATGACTTCCCCTTACCACACATAGACATGTTGGTAGACAGTACAGCAAAGTTCAAAGTCTTCTCCTTCATGGATGGATTCTCGGGCTATAATCAAATCAAAATGGCACCGAAAGATATGGAAAAAAATTCATTCATCACCCCATGGGGCACCTTTTGTTACAAGGTAATGCCATTCGGTTTGAAGAACGCCGGGGTAACCTATCAAAGGGCTATGACAACTCTGTTTCACGACATGATGCACAAAGAAATCGAAGTGTATGTCGATGACATGATTGCTAAATCTAAAACAGAAGAAGAGCATGTGACACACCTGTTAAAGTCATTCGAGCGTCTGAGAAAATACAAACTCCGCTTGAATCCCAATAAATGCACGTTCGGTGTTCGCTCAGGAAAACTTTTAGGGTTCATCGTCAGCCAAAAAGGAATCGAGGTTGACCTTGACAAGGTCAAGGCCATTCAAGAAATGCCTTCACCAAAGACCGAAAAATAGGTCAGAGGATTTTTGGGACATCTGAATTACATCTCAAGGTTCATATCCCTCATGACCGCGATATGCGCACCGATCTTCAAACTACTCAGAAAGAATCAAAGTTGTGTATGGACAGAAGATTTGCAAAAAGCTTTCGACAGTATCAAAGAATATCTATTGAACCCACCAATTTTGTCTCCTCCTGTGGAAGGAAGACCACTGATCATCTACCTAACAGTCTTGGAAGACTCTATGGGTTGTGTACTTGGCCAACAAGACGAAACAAAAAGAAAAGAGTCTGCCATTTACTACTTAAGCAAAAAATTCACTGACTGTGGTACGCTATCCTCGAGAAAACTTGTTGTGCTCTGGCTTGGGCAGCCAAACGTCTTTGCCAGTACATGATTTGTCACACTACTTGGTTAATCTCAGAAATGGATCCAATTAAGTACATCTTTGAAAAACCTGCTCTCTTGGGAAGGATTACCCGTTGGCAGATGTTGTTATCGGAATACGACATCGAGTACCATGCTCAGAAAGTCGTCAAAGGAAGTATTTTAGCCGATCATTTGCCTCATTAATCGATTGGCGATCAGGAATCAGTCAGATTTGACTTCCCAGACGAAGATGTCATGTACTTGAAAATGAAAGATTGCGATGAACCGCTACTCAATGAAGGGCCAGAACCAGGTTCCCAATGGGGACTAATATTCGAAGGAGCTGTCAACAATTATGGAAACGAAATTGGGGCAATCATCGTAACACCTCAGGGTACCCATATTCCTTTCACCGCCCGACTGAATTTCAAATGTACAAACAACGAGGCCGAATACGAAGCTTGTACCATGGGTCTTGAAGAAGAAATTGACTTAAGGATAAAGAATTTGGATGTATATGGAGACTCATCCCTGGTTATCAATAAGATCAAAGGAGATTGGAACACATACCAATCAGGATTGATTCCCTACAAAGATTACGCGAGAAGGTTGTTACCATTCTTCAATAGAATCGAGTTTCATCATATCCCTAGTGAAGAAAATCACATGGCTGATGCACTAGCCACCCTCTCTTCCATGATTAGTGTAAGTCAATGGAACGACGTACCTAAGATTGACATAATGCGCCTTGAAAGGCCCGCTTATATCTTCACAATTGAAGCAGTCATAGATGAGAAACCCTGGTATCATGATATCAAGTGCTTACTTCAAAGACAAGAGTACCCGCCTAGGGCATCAAGAAAAGATAGAAAGACTCTCAGAAGACTGACAGGCAACTTTTTTCTGAGCGGTGATATACTCTATAAGAGAAACTTCGACATGATTTTGCTCTGATGCATAGACAGACAAGAAGCGAACATGTTGATAAAAGAGATTCACGAAGGATCCTTTGGCACTCATGCCAACGAACACACAATGGCGAGAAAAATTCTGAGAGCGGGATATTATTGGCTGACAATGGAATCTGATTGCTACAAGTACATGAGGAATTGTCACAAGTGTCAGATATACGCAGACAAAATCCATGTACCGCCAACGCATCTCAATGTTCTTTCTTCTCCATGGCCTTTTTCTATATGGGGAATCGACATGATTGGCATGATCGAACCCAAGGCTTCGAACGGACATCGGTTCATCCTGGTAGCCATTAACTACTTCACCAAGTGGGTCGAAGCAGCGTCATACACCAATGTAACCCGACAAGTCGTGGTCAAATTTATCAAGAACAATCTCATATGCCGTTATGGTGTTCCAAGCTAGATCATTACTGATAATGGATCTAATTGGAACAATAAGATGATGAAAGAGTTGTGTGTTGTGTTCAAGATCAAACACCATAATTCATCTCCCTACCGACCTAAGATGAACGGGACGGTAGAAGCAGCTAACAAGAACATGAAAAAGATCGTTCAAAAGATGGTTGTAACCTACAAAGATTGGCACGAGATGCTACCATTTGCTCTTCATGGTTATCGCACATCTGTCCACACTTCAATAGGGGCAACCCCTTTCTCTCTAGTATATAGGATGGAGGCAGTGCTCCCCATAGAAATAGAGATACCATCAATCAGGGTATTAATGGAAACTAAGTTAACGGAGGCTGAATGGTGTCAAAGTCGACACGATGAACTGAATCTGATCGAAGAAAAGCGAATAACGGCTCTATGGCATGGTCAGTTGTATCAGGAAAGAATGAAGAAGGCGTTCGACAAAAAGGTCCGACCTCGCATCTTCAGGAAAGGAGACCTTGTGCTCAAAAAGATACAATCATTCCTCACTGATTCTTGGGGCAAATGGACTCCGAATTATGATGGCCCCTATGTGGTCAAGAAAGCCTTCTCAAGCGGCGCCTTGAGACTCGCAGCCATGGATGGAGAGGAGTTTACCTACCCAAAGAATGTTGACGTAGTCAAGAAATACTTCGCCTAAATGAAATAAATAAAAAACATCTCGGTGGATTGAAAACCTGAAAAGGCGGTCCAGGCAAAAATTAGAGACATAAGCAAAAATCATCCTGATGGATTGGAAACCTCAAAAGACAATCCAAGCAAAAGTTAGGGATTCATGGCAAGTAACTACGTCCGACAAGGTTAAATCCCCAGCGGTAACACCATTCGTCGAAAAACTTCAAGTCAAGGTCATCTTCAACAGAAGCTCAGAATGCCCAGAATTCAAAGTTGGTAGAAGGATAACGGTCGTTATGTTTCAATGTAGCCCCTTTTCCCTTAAAATTACCATTTTTCTAAACTTTGTAAATGCTCTATGGGATCACGCGCTTGGCTGATTTCCATCCTATCAATAAAATTTGAGCCCTAGTGCATTTGTTTGCAATTCTCATTTGTTTTTGCTTTACAGAATGACATTTTTAACATGATCAACGATTCTTGAAACAAAACGAAAAAATGATTTTACTTGTCAAATTTTCTTCCACTTTTAAAATAAAGATGACATTTCTTTTTAAACTGCTGAACGCACAAAGAACATCGATAGCTTCTCCGAAGGTGATTGAACCTCAAAGTACAAAATCAAAGTACTCATTCTAAGCCAGTACACCTGAATGAAGGAACAACCGTTTCAGATATAATATCCCATTTGACATTCTCAGCAGAGTCCGTACCCCTAAGGTCCAATTGATGGTTCTTTCTTCCCACAAGGTCTACCTCTCCTAAGCAAAACAGGATTGTTATCGTGAACCAATGGTACATTTTCATCCCCCGCAGTGGCCGAGTATCCAGTCGTGTTCATCCACTAGTCTGTATGTCGCGTCAGTTTTGTCAGCATAAACATACATACATCATGAATAATTGATTCATATTCATATTCATATTGCATTAATATCGCTCTGGTCATACTCATTCCCAAGTGATAAAACCATATTGTCAATCAAGTTGTCTGTTGTCCTTTCTGCGTCGAATAAGACAAAATCCTGGTTTAAGTTCTTTCCTCGTCAGGAAATGTATCGTCTGAGCAATCTCTCCCCCAGTTTTTTTCTGGATTGGAGACGGTCCTCGACCACTTTGATAACTTGAACCTCTGAAAGGCCAAAAGACATTCGACAGACACCTTTGGAACATCACTCTTCACCATTAAAGATGATATTTCTCGCTTTCCCGGATTAAGGAAAATCCCCAGAGAAAGCCTCTCAACCGAAGACTCTTAGCAATACATCGGTTTTTCTCCCAAGAAAGTCGATGTTAATGAAGTCATCAGCATCTCAAAATTGGATTACATCACATGGCATTTCTCCGAAAAGATCTCGAAGAAAAGTATGATGTAATATCCCCGAGCGAAAAGCAGTCTTTCAAGAGACTCGTTTTCCCCATTAGAGTCAACAAATGGCATCTACAACAGGGAAGTTTGCACACCTCTACAACTCAGACAAATGGGTACCCCCAACAAGTCTGACCTCAAACCTTTTCCATCAAATGGCGTCTCCCTAGTAGAAAACTCGGTGAGAAGTTTGATGAAGACCGCGCTACACATTCCTTGTCAAGAAAAGAACTCGACAAGAAGAAACTGAGACCAGTTCCCTGGCTGAAGACCAGGATCGAGGGGAAGTTTATTTCAAAAGAAATTGAGACCAGTTCCCTAGATGAAGACCAGGATCAAGGGGAAGTTTATTTCAAAAGAAAGTGAGACCAGTTCCGTGGCTAAAGACCAGGATCGAGGGGAGGTTTATTACTAAAGAAACTAAGACCAATTCCGTGGCTAAAGACCAGGATCTAGGGGAGGTTTATTTCAAAAGAAACTGAGACCAGTTCCATGGCTAAAGACCAGGATCGAGGGGAGGTTTATTATAAAAGAAACTAAGACCAGTTCCATGGCTGAAGACCAGGATCGAGGGGAAGTTTTAACCTATTCTAAGTAACATTGCTTAGCAAAAGAAGATGGATGAGCAAACTGCCATTCATAACCACCGTCAAAATTTTGGGTATTCCGATATTTAATCCTCTTGCACCCTGAATGTCCGAATATCTTCGCCATTCACACCTTTGGGTCCAAGAAGATTAAATAGGGGCATCTGTCATACCCCAAATTTTGACCACAAGATTTCCCATCATTCTGCAAATCATCACCACAATATGGATGTACCTTCATGCCTCATCAATCTCCTTAAAGATGGTTGAGCATTCACTATAATCATGAATTAGGGTTTCCATCCCTCTCTGAGCATTTGAGCAAAAGATCAATCAAGAAATGACATGATCTTCAACTTGTCCAAACTCTCAAACACCCATAAGGGATCAAGAGGACTCCCACATCAAGAATTAAGCACAAAGTTGCAACATTCCAAGTGGATCAAGCCTCAAGATCGCCAGTGTCACCAAATTAGGGTTTTGGTCGACCAAGGCCTCCAGATGAAAATTTTCTTCTGGGAATGAGCCAATACTTCAAAGAATAACCCAAGATACTCCAAGGAGCCTTATGAGTCCCATCATCAAGTCAAAATAACCTCAGGGGATGCATTCATAAAAAATCAGGAATTAGGGTTTCTTGAGCTAATTCACCCCTGAGTTGACTTTTGAGGCAAGACATGAGCCAAGACCTCAAGAAATGATTTGAGGGCCTCAAATATACCACATTGATCCATTTACAACAATGGATTGGTCCAAGAAGCTTGATTCACAAGTTTCAATCTCATCTGGACCACAATTAGGGTTTTGAAGAAAAAGTCAACTGTGCCTTTGACTTTTGACCAAGACATGCTCCCAAACCTTGGGACATGATTCAAGACACCCTAAAACACCTATGGAATTCATCCATTAGGTTTGCATTGGGTCAAGAACTTGATTGCACAAAGGATCACACAGTTTGGATTTCATCTAACAAAAAGTCAACTGTGCCCAAAATCAAGTTTGACTTTTTGGAATTTTTCACAAATATGGTTCCCCTAAGTCAAAAACAATGTTAATGTATGGTATTGATCATCATTCATTAATAAAAATCAAGAAAAGTGAGGTTTCTTGCAAAAGGGGCAACCATGAGAAACCAAAATATTTTTAAGTTATGGAATAAAAATGATTTTGTACCAACTTTCCAAGGTCATAACTCCTAAACCACAAGGCCTTTTTCTCCCATTCAAAGCTCAAATGAAAGGTCATCTTACATACTTCAAATATGTCAACTACAAAAGATTCCAAATCCTCATGGATTTTGAGTTATGGATTGATCAAAATCACAAAAATTGGAAATGGCCACTTTTTCCAACTTTTAGTGAAATTTTCAAGAAGTTAGAATCTGTTTCACTTTTTCCAAACTTTGA
This sequence comes from Lathyrus tuberosus, assembly GCA_022829125.1. Classification (NCBI taxonomy): domain Eukaryota; kingdom Viridiplantae; phylum Streptophyta; class Magnoliopsida; order Fabales; family Fabaceae; genus Lathyrus; species Lathyrus tuberosus. Next base: position 5,958,809 of record JALAZF010000032.1, read on the forward strand.
GACCATTTTTCACCTTGATCCAAGTTGAACCAAGACCAACCTTGAAAATAAAAGTTAAAGTATGTCATGAGAGCTTTCTAACAAGTACCAGATCATCTCCAAATTCAATTTGAGTAGGGAGTTACAACCCTTGGAATATGGCATCAAAGACTGGTTTCTTCCCAAGCCAGATTTGTGCATTTTACTCGAATTAGCTAAATCAGACAATTTCAAGTCTTGTTATCCATTTGGACACCTCAAGGGATAACATCTAAGGGACAATGTATGATCCACAAGCCGCCCAAGTCCAAGAATCTACATGTAGCTATGTGGCACCTAAAAAGGCTAAAAATCTCAAAGACTCCAATTTTGTTTCAATGCATTCAATGGATTCACAAGGTGGCAAGAATCAAGACATTGCTAACTGAATTGAGTCAAGCCTTGTCTCTGAACCAGAGGACTCACAGCCTGTGCCCTAACCTCAAGTCAATGGCTAGAAGAGACTTGAGATTCCTTTTGATCACCATTGGCCAAAGGACTGTCCAAGCTGCCATTCACTATTCCTTGCAAAACAAACTTGCTCTACTATAAATAGAGCTCATTTGTGATCAGTTTGAGTACACCAAAGCACCACAACTCTTTCTTTCCTCAAAATCTCTCTCATTATGTAGAAATGCCTTCTTTTGCAAGTCACCACTGAATTTTTGAGTTAGAGAGCAATTCCACCACAACTCATGATCCAAACACATCCAATGTATCATATATAAGTTGTTCAAACACTCATCCTTGATCTGAAACACCAAAATCAGAAAGTCAATCTCAAAAACCTTAAATTTTGACTTTTTTGCAGTTTTTAAGCCATGTCTTGATTCAGTCACTTTCAAAACCAAACCAAGCTACAAACACACTACAAATATCATCCTCAAATTGTTCCAACAAGTTACCCTCAACTGTAACATCATTCGAGTGAGATACCATTTTGGTCACTTTTGCCACTTTTGCAAGAAAGAGCCAGTTCTTGTTCCTGAGGATTCCAGTTGGTTTTTATCATTCTAAAAGCTTCTAAGGGATCAATTAAAGGTGTCTAAAGCATTGGATCACTTCTGGCACAAGCATCTTGAAAGATAACACAAGGAGCTTCAAGAGGTAAGTACATGACAACTTGAACTCTTTAAATTATGCAATGCTTTGATGTCCATTGATCATAGACATCTCATACATATCATATGTGTTGTGTTTGAACAAATTTACCATGCTATTATTGCTCGTATGATGTGATAGCATAGAACTTGCAAATCTTGGTCTATTTTGAAATCACTATAGGGTTTTAAAATAGAAGCATTTTCAGAAAATTCCAAAAGCACCATTTGATTCCTCATGAAATTTTAGGCAGGATCCATCTAAATTTTGTCCAAATCCATGGAGAATTGAGGGAGTTAAGGCCTTCATGCAAAAGGCCTAAAATCAGGCCAGCCTTTGGCAAGGGCCAGGCCATGACGCCTTGGCCAGGCCTAAAACCTTGCCACTCATATATGTTTCTGGGGTGGTTTTGATACACGGATGTATCACCACCCCAGTGGTAGCACGCATGTGTGTTTGGTTGGGAGGTTGTAGGTTCAAGACCCACCCAGACCATTTTGCCATTTTCTCCCTTATTGCTATTTTTTCATATTTTTATGGTTTTTATTAATTAATTCCAAAATTAATTTCTCTCTCAATTTTAATTATTTTTTATTGGTTCTTTTTTTGAAAATCCACAAAAATGTTGAAATATTTTATTCCACAAAAAAATTAAATTTATATTATTTATTTAATATAGTTTGAATTTTTGTAATTAATTTCATTTTATTTGTTTTCAAACATTTTTAAATGAAATTCTCACCTTGATTTTTCAACTTCAAATGAATTTCAAGCTTTCATGTGATTAAACATGATTTTTAAAAATATTTTTCAAAGTTAATAACTTATTTTTGAATATATTTTATATTTTATATAATTTTTTATTCAATTTCCTTTGAAAATTATGTCTTTTAAATTCAAAATTAGGGTTTTCTCTAAATTTTGATTTTTCAAACTTCACATAAACACTTTTTGGACCTCTAATAGAGTGTAAGACCCGTCTCTTATCACACCAAACTTTTTTGGGCATCAGTCATTGTATAAGTCCCGACACGATTTTCAAAATAACGGTGCGATCGTTATTTTTTATCTGGGCCTCTCCTTGAGTTGTAAGCCCCATATTTTTGTATAAAATAAACTTTTTGGGCCTCTAATAGAGTGTAAGACCCAACCCCCCATTTGTACGAAAACCTTTTTTGGGCCTCAATCATTGTATAACTCCCGACACGATTTTCAAAATAACGGTGTGATTGTTATTTTTCATCTGGGCCTCTCCTTGAGCTATAAATCTCATCTCTTGTATAAAAATAAATTTGGGCCTCTAATAGAGTGTAAGACCCATCCTCTTTATAAGTCCTTTTTTTGCTTTTCAAACCTACGACGCGATCGTCGCCTTTTCAAAAGAATTCATTTGGGCCTCTCCTTAAGTATAAGCCCCAAACTTCCTTTCAAAACAACTTTCCTTTTGATTTAGATTCAAATTTATAGTTGTATCAAAAATTTCTTGAATAACTAACCATGTAACTGTAACACTGGAAGCTTGCTCACTGGTAAGTTCTACCAGATTTCTATTATATACTTGCTTATTTATTTCATCTGTATATATATATGCCTGTATATTACTTGCTTAGAGTTTTCCCCTGCAATTAGGTCTAGAATTAGATCAAACCAGTGGTCACTCTTTCAACACAGTCAAAACTAGTTCCCTATAGGAAATTCCAGATACAGTCTTGCCTCCTCTTAGGCTTATACAATATGGAACAGAGAAAGGAATTATTCCCAGTGAAACTTTTCTCAAGACTATCACTATCTAGAAATTTGTCTAAGAAATTCATTTCCCCCAGAGAGGATTAATTCCAGGTGAAACCTCTCTTGAATTTCTTCAAACCCTAGAATTGTTCACTAAAGAAAGGATTATTCCCGTTGAAACCTTTCTTGAACTTTTCTTAGGTTTTGACCCACAGGCTTCCTAAAAGCATCCCTAGCCTCCTCTTGGGCTTTGTACAAGGACCCTCAGGCTTCTTAGAAATTCTCATGCCTCCTCTTGGGCTTAATACAAGGACCCAAAGACCTCCTACAGGTATAGGACAGAACTTAGTCATCCTTTGATAGTTCAATCCTCAAGAGAGTCATAATCTCAAAACATCAGAATAATTTAGGGTTGATTCTCATCCCTTAAAACACCAGCCTCCTCTTGGGCATCATACAAAGACAAACCTTTTCATACCAGTAGACTTGGACAGTCTTACCTTCTTTTGGATCTTAAGAAACCCTCAAGTTTCCTAAAAAACACATAATAAACCCTGATCATTTCATTAATCACAACAGAGTTGAAACCTCCATAGGTTTTAAAACTCAATCTTCAAACTTTTCATCCTAAGTTCCCCAGCTAAGGTCAACTTACTATCAATATAACACCAACAGAATCAGAACCTCAAGGCATCTGATATCTCAACTCTTCTGTAATCCTCAGCAAGAGTTGATTCCCCAATGTGGACCTGTCTCTGGATCTCAATAATCCTCAGCAGAAGCCAGCCTCCTCTTGGGCTTTGTATAATGATCATCCCTCAACATCTTTTAGCCTCAATCTTGGGCTTTGTACAAGACAGATAAAATATTCTCCAGCTGAGCCAGTCAAATTCCCTTTTGGACTCAATCTTGGGCTTTGTACAAGACGCATATAAATATTCTCCTGCTGAGTTAATTATCCTTTTAGCCTCAATCTTGGGATTTGTACAAGGTAGATAAAACCCCTCCCCAGTGGAGTCAATCCATTTTTAGCCTGAAACTTGGGCTTTGTACAAGACAGACAAAATATTCCCCGAAAGAGTCAATTCCTTCCAGCCTCCTCTTCGGCTTTGTATAATGATCTCCCTAAAAAAGTCAGTCTGTTTTCAGCCTCAATATTGGGCTTTGTACAAGACAGATATAAAACTCCCTAAATAGAGTCAACCTTTTAGCTTCAACCTTGGGCTTTGATCAAGGCACATAAAACCAAAATCCCCTCAGAGGATATCAAGAGTTCTCTCTGTAGGAAGACATTTATCTGTACATCACACATCAAAATAGAAAATTAAACAAACCTTAATTCCAGATAACTGTTGTAAGTGGCACACTTGTTGATTAAAAAATCCAAGTTGTAGTCCATCTCTTATCCTGTTAAACCCCTTTCTTTCATCTAATTGTTGTAAGTGGCAAGCCTCTGGATTATTTACATCCAAGCCAATGTCCCTCTCTTAGCATTAAAGATTCCTAAGAAAAAATGGCATTGCTCAACATTGAGTTAAAGTTTTCTTCTTCAGGATAAATCCATTATAAAGGAAATTATGGCATTGCTGGATTCCATACATTCCAGTTAAAGTAATTCTCCTTTATAATCAGTCACCCCAACAACTGTGATAAACAGATGAGATTTCTCCCTTTAGAGATAACAAATTCTCTCTCAGTCAAAACCTTTTAGCTTCAATCTTGGGCTTTGAATAAGACACCAAAACATCTTTTCCTCCCATAGAATAGGAGGAACTACGATTGCCCTGATTTCCCTGTTTTTTTCTTTAACGCGAATACGTAGGCATAAGATTGTGAAATCTTAGCGAGCACACTAATCAAAAACCTTAGGTCCAGTACCTTACCAAAAACATCGAAAAACTCGAAATCAACAAAAATACTCTCTCAAACATTCCCAAAGGAGAAACTTTCCCAACCCACGACAGATAAACACCAGTAAGTAGATAACAGTAGAATTTGTTAAATGATCTATAAATAACCATATATAGGATGGGTAATTGACAACTCCCCATTGTATAACCTGACCCCGGACCCCCCAATCTCTTAGCATTTGTTAAAGAAAAAATTTGCGTGCAAGGTTAGTTTTAGATAGCTTCCCTTTCCTTTCCAGCTTCATAGGATAAATAAGAAATCAGAAAGTAGCACCCAATTCCAACCAAATGCGGTAAGGTGGTCGCGTCACCGACAAAAAATCGCACGCTACAAATAGAACATTTCCAAATATTAGCAACATATTACCATAACACAAATACTTTCAAGAGGTTCCTATAGGATACTATAGATACTTAGGGTGTTAATACCTTCCCTTAGTATAACCAACCCCCGAACCTTTAGATCTCTTCGCATTGTTGTTGCATTGCATAATTAGGGTTTTATTCGATCTATTCCCTTTCCTTTGGATAAATCAAAGTTCGGTGGTGAACATTCAATGTTTTTTTATTCAAGTTGATATAGTAGCTTAATATCTGATTCTCACCGCGACATGCTTCATTTGCAAATGTTACGAAACAAGTGGTTGCCTGCTTCATAAAGAAAGAAATCATCTGCCGTTATGGGATACCTGAGAGGATCATTATTGATAATGGGTCGAATCTTAATAACAAGATGATGAAAGAGATATGCTAGAGCTTTAAAATTCAACACCATAACTCTTCTCCATATCATTCGAAGATGAATGGTGCTGTTGAGACAGCTAATGAGAATATCAAGAAGATTGTGCAAAAGATGGTGGTGACGTACAAGGATTGGCACGAGATGCTTCCCTTTTCTCTACATGGATATCTTACTTCGGTGCGCACTTCAACAGGGGCAACCTTGTTCTCTCTTATTTATGGTATGGAAGCAGTCTTGCCAATAGAAGTGGAGATCACCTCCTCAAGGGTCATGACGGATGTGAAGCTTCATGAAGCTGAGTGGGTTTAAACAAGGTTTGATCAGTTGAATCTTATCGAAGAAAAGAGAATAGCAGCCATTTGTCACGGGCAAGTGTATCAAAGAAGGATGAAGAGGGAATTTGATCAGAAGGTGCGTCCTCGGTGCTTCCAAACTTGTGAGTTGGTATTGAAAAGGATCCTGCCTCCTCAAATAGATTCCAGGGGCAAATGGACTCCAAATTACGAAGGACCATTTGTTGTGAAGAAGGTTTACTCCAAAGGAGCCTTGATACTCTCACAATGGATGGTGAAGAGTTTATGTCCCCTGTGAATGCAGAAGCATTCAAAAAGTACTTCGTGTAAAATAGACTCGGTGGACCACAAAAAGAACGGCTCCAGGAAAAAATGGGCATCCCGGCGAACCATAAAAAAAGAGAAGGTTCAGGCAAAATTTAGGGATAAAAAGAATGAAAGAAATGAATAAACCCGCTAACTTGAAAACCTGAAAGGGCAACTTAGGCAAAAAAAAAAAGGGTATCCCGGTGGACTGAAAACCCGAAAAGGGCGGTCCAGGTAAAAGTTAGGGATTTGAAAGCGAGAGACTGCAGTCTGCGTGGAATCTATGTTTCTCATAAGAATTTCAAAGGATCGGGATCAATCCAATCATTCTCCTTAGCAAGCAAAGAATTGAAGCACTCGAAGATATAAGAGTCATAGCAGAATCGGAACTCGATAGAAATCTATTTCTACATTGCCATCATTGTACTTTATTTTGCTTTGTATATACAGTTACCTCTTTTAGGAATTGTTTCCTGATGTAAACGCCTATTTTTCAGGCCAATTTCAATCAATAAAATTCATCTTTACTCAAAAATCTTTCATTTTGTTTTTACTATTTTGTTTGATAAAACGTCTGACATTTTTTTATAAACATTGTATTTAGAAAAATTTGAAAACATGCTAAACATTTGAAATTACTCAAGGTCTTGAGTGTTCTAATTGGTAAACAAGGTTGGCATACTATATCTGGGGCACAATCTGTTAAAATTGAAGGGACTGTTGTACACTCATGATGATCAGCCTGCAGCACTAAGCATGTTCATTAAATTGGGATTTCAAATCTCTCTGTTCCCCCAGAAAAGCGCAAGGAGATAGCTTCTTGTCAACAAGAAGTTGGAGTTTCTTTCTTCCCCAAGCAAGGATTTATTTTCCAACAGACAAGAGTTTATTTCCAAGGATCTTTTGCATCCCCAGCAGTAACGAAGATTTCATCATTCTTGCATGTAGTAATCATCATTGCATTGCATCTACCAAAACACATAGCATTTCCATTTGATATGGAGCATTACGCCATAGAGAAAATTTAAACATATGCATACGAAGCATAAACCAATTTTGATACCCGGCACTAAACCTGAATCAATCTTCAAACACGACACATAATATATCCCCATAGAGAATGTTGAGCCCGTTCCCCAGCAGATATTTCAACCAATCTACAGGGCCACAGATCTGTCGATCTTACCCTCTATTTACTCGTTGTTTCCCCAGTGGAGTCATCCTTCTGTGTACAGTTATCGGGATTGCAAACCCGTTGATTTTGTTTCCCGTATTGAGATCCATTGATCTTTCCACTCTTGTTTCAGGATGTAAATCCATAGATTTTACTCCTTGATATATTTTCTTGGGTCATAGATCCCTTGATATTTCTTCTTATTCATAGATTTGTTGATCTTAATTCCCTTTCATTTTCTTGGGTTGTAAATGCGTTGATCATACTTCCTATTCCCCAGCTTTTGAGTCGTGTATCCGTTGATATTACTTTTCTTTGTTTCTTTGGGTTGCAGATCCGTTGATCCTACTTCCTTTCCACGGATCCGTTGATCTTATCTTTTGAGCCATAGATCTGTTGATCTTCTTTGGAGTTGTAAATCCGTTGATATTACTTGTCTCCATCTCTTGGGTTGTAGATCTGTTGATCCTACTTCCTTTCTATAGATTCGTTGATCTTCCTTTGAGTTGCAAATCTGTTGATTTTGTTTCTCTTCACATTTTTGGGTTGTAGATCCGTTGATCCTACTTCCTTTCTATAGATCCGTTGATCTTCTTTTGATTTGTAAATCCATTGATCTTACTTCTATCCATCTTTTGGGTTATAGATCTGTTGATCCTACTTCCTTTTTATAGATCCATTGATCTTCCTTTGAGTTGTAAATCCATTGATGTTGTCTCTCTCCATTTTGTGGGTCGTAGATCCGTTGATCCTACTCCCTATCCATATATTCTTTGATCTTTTATTTGGAGTCGTATATTCGTTGATATTACTTCTCTCCATATTTTGGGTTGTAGATCTGTTGATCCTACTTCCTTTTTATAGATCCGTTGATCTTCCTTTGAGTTACAAATCTTTTGATGTTGTCTCTCTCCATTTTCTGGGTCGTAGATCCGTTGATCCTACACCCTATCCACAGATTTGTTGATCTTTTCTTTAGAGTTGTATATCTGTTGATATTACTTCTCCTCCGCTTTTGGGTCGTAGGTCCGTGGATCCTACTTCCTAGATCCTTTGATCTTATTTCATTATCTTTTGAGTCATAAGTCCGTTCATGTTACCTTTCTGCGTTCATTGGGTCGTATATCTGTTGATCCTACTTCCAAGATCCGTCGATCTTACCTCTCTTTATCTTCCTTTGAGTCGCAAATCCGTTGATATTACTTCTCTTCATTCTTTGGAGTCGTGTATCCATTGATATTACTTCTCTTTACCTTTTAGGTTGTAGATCCGTTGATCCTACTTCTTGTCCATAGATTCGTTGATCTTCCTTTGAGTTGAAAATTCGTCGATGTGGTCTCTTTTCATTTTGTGGATCATAGATCCATTGATCCTACTCCCTATTCACAGATTCGTAGATCTATTATTTTCATCTGTATCACCTTTCATTGGTACTATTATACCGTTACCAGATTACCATTGATAAACTATAGTCATTCACCACAAGCTTTTCACCAGAAACCAAAGCTATTACATCACCATGTCCATCTTTTACCTCAGAGTGCAAATTTTATGGTTCTTTTTGTATTCAATCCCCTTCTAACTTGAATGTTTGAAAGTCGTTGCTCTTCACACCTTCAGGTTTAAGTTGATTGAATAGGGGCAGTTGTCGCACCCTAAAATTTGCCCTCTTATTTTCTAATCCTCACTAGTTTGTGCTCCTCATTCATATGCACTATCCACTAGGTCATAGCAAGCACAAGCATGCATTTCATTGGGCTCTTAGGACGTGAGGCAGGAGGTTTTATGTTAATATGGATTTCCATTACTCAAAGTTTATTTCATTGGGTTATCGTACTCAAGTTTGAAGCGAGGTGTTGGTTTTCGACCATCATGAGCAGTTTTTATCGGAGGTTTATTAAAGCACAGTGACATCTTCTTTGAGTCTCTTTAAGGGTGTCAGATGTTCAAGGTTTCATTAGTGGCCTAACTGGAAAGTTTTTGAACTAAATGTTGTTCAAGTTAGGTTTACTTGAGGTTAGCAGGTTGGATGTATGTGCAATTTTCAGTTTCGAATTGGATGCGATGTGATTTTGGTTGAGAAAGAGGAAATTGTTTCATTCTCAAGTTGAATTTATCATAAAGCAATGCTTGGTATATGAAGATCTTCAAATCAGGGTTTTTTGTGTCAAGTTTAGATCATCTGGTGAAATCAGGTTGCAAAGCCATCAAAAGTTGAAACAGTTGCTTTCTATTCAGTTCAGATCATTTCAAGGTAGAGTCAGGGTTGTGATGTCATTCATCAGATTTCGATTCGAGTTGACTTCTTTTTAATTTAATTCAAGAATCATGGTGGTCAAGTGCAATTGTCAAGGATTTAAGTGTTGTTCAAATGTGGAGGCGCGTTACAGAAACCATTCCTTACCCATGTTCATTCCCGTAACCACTTTTTATCCATTTTTCACTTAGTATCCGTTTCTAAACCACTTCTACTTTCCAATTACCCATTTTTAATTCAATTTATTTTTCTTATCCATTTTTCGTTCCAATTATCTTATTTCTAATCCAATTACCTATATCCAGTAACCATTTCTTTTAATCCATGTTCTTAAATCCATTCTTCTCTAGTCAATTTCCAAACCTTATTCCCATATTTCAAATATCCACATTTATAAAAATAATTTTCCATCCCAACATTTCCAAAAGTCCATTTGATTGATACAATGAGGTGATTCACATTATAAAGCCCAACCACAATTTCATGATAAGCCCATTTGCAACATTTGTTTACAAGTCAAAGGAAATTACAAAAAAAAAAAGGAAAAAGTACAATTACAAAGAGAAAATTCAGCAAAGTACAATTTGGTCAAATACAATTTTATACACTTTGCCTTATTTATTATAACAGTAACCTGCACACATGAAGTTTTTAAGAAGCAATCCCCAAGCTAGCATAAGGCATACGCCCAACAACCAACAAAACCTGCATTTGAAAATAGCTCCACTTGACAACCAGACAAAACCTTGTGTACCTCTAAATTTAATCCACAAGTTTGAATATTTTGAAAAGATCATAAAAGGGGAGGGGAGGAGAACAACAGGGCAAGAAAAAAAGAGGCTTTCATTTAGAACACCATCACATTTGTCTTCTGAAAAATCATTTCAACACCTTGAACCTACTGTTTTCACAGCAATCTCAAAACCAATGAGATAACCATTACTCATCAATCATAAAATGTACAAAAAAACCTGAACAACCTTTAGCAGCAAAACGATTTCCAAGTCATCTCAACACACACTGCTTATCTAAAAGAGAAGAACAGAACTATATTCTCCTTCAGAAATCCAAAAAAACACAGATCAATTCAAACCAACAGTACAAAGCACAAGCAAAGAGGAGAAGTGTAGAAGAACGAGGATAGAGTAGGACGCACCTATAAAGTCAACATTAATCTGGTAAGTGTTTCGAGCCAAGTTGTTTTTGTTTTCCTTTTGAAGGTTATGCTTCAACATGAATCGATATAACCGAAATCGAAACTCTGTAGTCTAATCGAAATCATGATACATTGCATTTGAAATTTTTATTTTAGTTGTGGAGAAATCGTTTGGGCACGATGCGGTTTGCGCATGATAAGCAATTATTGGAAGAGATTATGAGTTTAATGGGAGGTTGCCAGAGCATTTGGAATCGCGATTAAGAGAGAGAGAGAGAGAGAGAGAGAGAGAGGGGGGGGAGGAAGAGTTTGACTCCTAAATTTCCCTATGAAGCTTGAAGCTTCACAAGCTTCATCAATGGCTGAGGCGGGTTCACGCATGGAGGGAGAGAGATAACGAGTAGAGGCGATTAAGAGATGTGAAGTGAACAAGGTGAAACCGCGCAGAAAGGATGAGAGAGCATGATGTTTCTATTTCACGCATAACTTACTTTTTCTCACGATGTTGTTTCTATTTTTTCCCTTTCTTCATGTGTTGCTTTTGTTCGCTGATGCAGGGATGAAGTGGGTTTTGACCAACTTGTGGAAATCATTTGGGTCGGATCTGACCCGATCCGACTCCCCCTTCTTTTTGTTCGACCAATCTTAATGGGCTTTAGCCTTACTATTTAAAAAAAATCATTCCAGGGCCCTTTGCTTTTTTATTCTTTTTTTTTATATTTTATTTTATTTCCTAATATTGTCATGTAAATACATTAAGATAAAAGCAAGTGTTTTTTGTTTTTCTATTATTATTAAACTTTTTTTTAAAAAAAGGTTTTATTTATTTTGTTCCCCTTTTAATAAATAAATTTTGATTCAATTTTTATTTTAGATTTATTTTAGTTAGATTTATCCATTTCAAATGTTTATCTTAATTATTAATATTTAATTTCCCATGTAGTAACTTTTAATTATCAACATTTAAAAATAACCAAAAATGATTAAAAAACTAAAAAGACAAGAATATTTAGCTTTAGGTTTAGAGTTTTAGTTTGAGACATAAGAGCTTTCGTAAGGACTTATTAGGTTTCGTGTGTGACCTAGGTTTGTTTTGAATCGTCATTAGGGACTTATGAATTTAAATCGCAAAGTGGTCACCATTGTATCGCTTTTAATGCTTTGAACTTGCGTTGTTGATTATTCTTTTTGTTTGGCTCCGGACACATTTCGCACGCACGGTTTACTCTTTGGCTACTTTACAACTAGCCTCTTTATTTTTTGCACTAATCATCCCTTGTACTTTTTCATGTATCCCTCCCCCATTTGATGTACTTTATTATATTGCTTTCTTTTTTCTTGTTTTCCGCTAGCCATTTTAGGATTTAGGATCGATCAAACCCTAAAAGCATTCTTCACCACATATCAAGTCATACCCCAATCTGTAAGTCGGATTCCTCGTGCATCGCCATCAACCTACCCCTAACCTAATCACCACTTTTTTTCATTTCACCCTAATTCATCATTTTCTTCCTAAGTCAAAAAAACCTTGGACTTGTACCAAGTTCATTTTCAAACTTTTTCTCAATAAAATTGGATTGATTGTGGAGTGGTTAGGTGAAGGTCTTGTCCTATCCCAAGTGTTTTACATTACCGTCAGGGTTCACTGTCATAAAACACTTACCATCCAAAATAAGACATCTCTTAAATAAAACGAATATTGTCCTCTTTGTATTGAACTAAAGAGATGGGATTAAGTGAAGACTTCTTCCTCCCTGAGTATTAGGATGCTCACTTTAGAGTGTGTGGTCTCGATACTCGTCTTTCAATACAAATACGTGAATATATTCGCCACACAATTTTCAAAACAAATATTTTGAGATAAAGAATTGGGTACTACCCACAGGGGTTCCTATCCGAGGACTTATTTCACCCCTAAAATCAATCTCCATCAATCAAATGTGACATCTTGCCTCGATGGCAAAAACTTAAACCATTTCAGAAAATGGCATGTTATTTCCGTTCTACCGCAATACAAGTAACACATAAGACTCCACGATCGAGCAGAAATACACCTAATTGCTAGAATAAAAACGTTAACATTGTCCATAAAAAACAACAACAAATCATGGTTCTACGAACTGCGGACGCTCTGATTCCTCATTGGTCAATGAAGATACGTAGGCACAGGACGACGAAGTCTTGGCGAGCCACCTTTTCTTTTTTCCACCTTTTCCTTTGTCAACCTTTTTCCCCAATCCTTAGCGAGAACTTTATTTCTCAAACCCTTTTCTTTTCCTTTTGAAGCATTCCTAAAGAGCATGATCCTTTAGCAACATCCTAACACATAAGACAAGCGAATGGTTCCCATTGAATACGATGGATGTAAGGGGTGCTAACACATTCCCTTTGCATTACTGGCTTCAGAAGCCATCTTTTGGTCGTGAGACCATCTTATCCTTTCTCTTGGGGTTTTCTCGATGTTTTCCCTTCCCTTTTGGGATAAATAAAGTTCGATGGTGACTCTGTGTCTTCGCCGGTTTTTCGCATATCGACACAAATCTTGCTCTAACAATCTCCCCCTTTTTTATGATGACAAACAAGAGTATTTAAAGAATAATGTTTGGGTTATTTTGAATTTTGTTAGATACCATCAGAGCAGGATGTGTGAAAGCTCCCCCTGAGTTCCGTTTCTAAGAAATTTTAAAATATTTTTAGTTTTCCTAGCAACAGTAGGGTATGAGGTTTGTAAGCTCCCCCTGAGTCTAGTAGTCCATAATTAAGTTCTGAGAACTTATCCTAAGTTCCATTTTTCAAGAAAACTATAATTTTAACTTTCTTAACACTACCGGAAAAGAGGAAGTTTGTAAACTCCCCCTTAGATCAATGTAAGAAGAGTTAAAATTATTCACCCGAGAAATATAACCAAAATAAAAATGGACAAAAGCATAAGCATTTTAAATACTTCAATATTTCTCCCCCTTTTGTCACATCAAAAAGGGTAAAGTACTACGAAAGAAAGAGATGCAGTCAGAGCTCCCTATATGGTCAAAGACACTTTATAGGGCTTACAGCAGTCATAGGAGTTTTCCAAGAGGTTCAAAGATGGTTGGTACAGGAAGGTACTTGACTGACTACTTAAAACACACTATAAAGGTAGATCAACTTTTAGAAATCTTAAGTGTTCATCCAGTTCATCAGAAATACTTCAAGCAAGAGTTAGCTATGAAGAGAAAACTCATAGCTACATGCCTCTCAGAAATGAGCAGCATGGTTATGCAGGAGAAAATAATTTACTGAACAAGGTTGAAACAACAAAAGACAGAAGTTTTACCACAAGGGAACATTCTGCACAACATCTTGCAAATGCAGCAAAGGAAAGTCAGAAACTGAAGGAAGAGAAATGTATTTAAACCAGATTGGCTACCTACAGAGATAAAATTTCATAATCAAAGGAGCACAATAATACTTCTAAAGATTCTTCAGCTGAAGATAAGGAAGCAAATCAATGCTCGGGAGAATATTTAAGCAACACAGAGAGAGATGACTGAAGCAATAAAAAGGCTAGAAATAAACAAGTTTATTGTACTGTCAAGTCTCTACAAATGTAATCTATTTAATGAAATATTTCCCTTGAATCAGTTCAAAACTTAATTTGGCTAGCAAGAGAAAATCTCATAGTACTTTTAGAGATATTAAAGAAACATAACAAACATATATTAATTCGAAGATATAGAATGTTCATAAGTGCACAGACATAGAAATTCATAGTTATAACAAGATAAACAGTAAAAAAATTTTAAAAAAAAAATCAATCCAAACAACAAGGTTTAACAACAAACATAGAAAACATATAAGCAGGTTCTAAATCCTAGGCATAAGGTTTCTTCAATAATTCCATGATTGCCTTGAGATCAGAACCAAATTCTTCTTGCTTCTCAACCACATATTTGAATTTAGCATCCACTGAGAGTTGATTGCTAGTCGTCTGATTTCTCATATCCTTTTGTCATTCAGCAACTGCAATTACTTTAGCTTCAAGACTCTATAGTTGCTTTTGACTAGACACATCAACTTCTTTAGTAGAGAAATCTCTTAGTTCTTCAATGATCAGATTGACATTTCTTCTGAATCTTTCCCATTTCCCATTGTAAGTTGTAGAGTTAGTGGATGAAAATCCTTCTTCTACAAGTGTTTTTGCCTCATCAAACAATCCATTCTTGAATACTTCTAACCGAGAAAGTACATGATTGGGTAATGGTTGATGATTAGTCACATGTTGAGATGTGGTTTTCTGGTTTTCAGGAATAAATTCATCTGTGGTGTCATTCCCTAATGAATGAGTTGATGGAGATTGGTGTTGATCAGGTTCTTGGTGGGTTTAAAGTGAGACATGAGTTTGATCATTGTTTTCAGTAGGTTGTTCTGATTCAGCATGCTCAGGACCATCAGTAAAAAAGTCCTGAACAAGATTATCTGAGATGGTTTTGGTGGAACTGCTAGAGGGTGAAGCAATGTTGAGGGGATTAGCATCCAAATTGCTTCTAGTTTCATCAGGAACTTATGAAGTAGGATCAGTTTGAATGTAAGCATTAATTTCTTGGATGGTTTGATTAAGGGATTCATTGATTTGATTTGGGGTTGTTGTTGAAGTTTTTAGTAAGGAGAAGTCAGTGTTTAAAGGGATAATGGACAGTGCGGAGATTTGATTGGATTCAGAGGGTGAGGGTGTAGGAGACTTTCTCAGTGAAGTGTAAAGATTGGAATCATTTTGGAGTTCAGCCTCAGTACCTGATCCAGTAGCAAGTGAGACGAATTCATCTGTCGCTTCTGTATCACTGCTAGTGTCATCTGGATTCTCATTCTCAAGAATTCTGAAATCTTCTTTCTCTTCAGTAGTTTCCTCTACATCTTCTGCTTTAGAATAAACATCTTTGCTTGTTCCAACCCTATCTTCAATAGTGGCATCTCTTTTGCAGCTATTAAAGAATTTTTGAGTCAACTTGATAACTTCAGATGAGTTAACAACAGATTCCAATCTACTTCCAAGCTGTTTTCTCAAAACTTCCTTATGTAATTCTTTAAACTCAGTGGCTTCCTTGATAAGATTCTTTTTAATCAAATCTTCTGTCACAATTGCTGAATAGGAATTTATGACATCTGTGAAGAGATTGTCAGCCTGTTCCAAGGCATGAGCCCTCTTTGCTTCCCTTTCTTTTTCTTCTAATTGACTCAAGCTTGACAATTTCCTTTTCTTAGATGTAGGAATTTCCTTATCTGAGTTGTTGTCAGATCCTTCTCCTCTTGTTTTGGTGGAAGGGATTTTAGCAATTTCTCTGAGCTTATCAACTTCTTGTTACAGATTTTCTTTTGCTTTGAAATATTCTTCCGTTCTCTGAACAAATCTTCCTTCCTCCTGCTGCACTGCTTTCTGGGTGTAACGCCCCGTTTTGTCCGATTTATTTAATCGAGTCGATTTAATTATTTTTATTTTTATATTATTCTATTCTTGACTTTTATTTGGCAATATATTATTTTTCATCGTTATTATGTTTTATCGCGTTTTGAGAGCGTTTGCGAGATATTTGAGAGTAGGGGTATTTTGGTCTTTTTGCTGGGTTATTTTTCATAAAATAGAAAATAGAGAGAAAAAGAGAGAAAATAGAAAGAAGGAAAAATTGACGAGAGAAAGGAAGAGAAGGTAAAAGGAGAGGAGAAGAGGAAAATCAACATAGCTCCGTTTCAATCGCGAATAATCGGGTAAGGGTGAGAAGTTTCAATTATATCTTGTTTGTGTATGTATATGTGTTGTTTGTTGTAATTGTTTTGGTTGTTTTCACAACTTTTTCTTATTAATAAATTGATGAATAATTGATAGAAATCGATGTTTCCACGGTCGAAACTCGATATAAACTGCGTAGAATACTTGTTGATTATGTTGGGACATGTTAGGGTCGATATATTGTGATTTGGAATTGTTTAGATGAGAATTGGAGAGAATTTGGGATGAATTTCGTAGTATGAATTATGCAGGAAAATTCTGGGTTTTCGCTGCCCATACGCGTATCAGGCAAGGCAATACGCGTATTGAGTTGGGCAATACGCGTATGGCAAGGAAGGAATGTAGGCAATACGCGTATGGGAGTGGGCAATACGCGTATGGAGTGAGGCAATACGCGTATTGGAATTTTAGTGGGCTTTTTGGGGAAAAATCAGTCTCTGTCCATACGCGTATCACATTGGGCAATACCCGTATGGATGGGTGAGTGAGCTGGGCAATACGCATATGGCTCAGGGCAATACGCGTATGACCAGAGAGGGTGCTGAATGTTGCCATTTCGCGATTCCTTTTCTTTTTAATTCCATAACTTGTGTTCGGATTATCCGTTTTGAACATTCTTTGTATCGTTGGAAAGCTATTGAAATTTTATTTCTTATTAAAATGGTTTTGAAATTGTTGGCCGATTTGATTATGTCGGGAATTTGGAAATGTGTCGTTTTGTTGACTTTTACCGTTTAATTGTGTGTATTTGATGTGTTATCATGCAATGTGCTTTTGATATCTATCGTATGACTTGTGTGATGTTATATGATGTGAATGCATGTGATTGAATGTTGTGATGATGGTTTGTGGCCTGGCAAATAAATGCAATGTGTTGAGTTTGGTTGTATATGCATGATTATGGATGTGTATATGTGTGCATTTAATGTCATGAGTCATTGTATGCCAAGCATCATGATATGCATTCTTGTGATGTCGTGTGCCCTAGTGGGTGTGAGCGACGAAATGGTTCCAGAGGGAATCCGCTATAACATCGTGTACCTTATACAAAGAGGTGTGAGCGATGATTATAGACGATCGTGTGCCTTATACAAAGAGGTGTGAGCGATCGGGTCGTGTGCCTTATACAAAGAGGTGTGAGCGATCCATAAACATCGTGTGCCTTATACAAAGAGGGGTGAGCGACGGGGAACATCGTTTGCCCGACGGGGAGTTACACTAAGTAACAAATGATGATTCCAATAGTTCCTGAGTGAAATAGTGATGAGATTGATGGATGGATGGTACCGCATTTGCAGAGTCATTGTGTCGGTCTCTTTGCATTTGCATTAATCATGAATGGATTGATTATGTGTGGAAAATCATGAATGGATTGATTATGTGTGGAAAATCATGAATGGATTGATTATGTGTGAAAATTGTGAATTGATTGAGTATCTGTTGAGATTTATGATTGGATTGGTGAATTGATGTGCATATGTGATAAATGCATTAGTTATGGATGATATGTGTTATGTATAGACATGTGCTATGTGATGTGGTGGTGTGTTTTCATATGTTATAACGTTGGTATGCCTTATGTGCGAATATGTGATTATGTGGGTATAAGTGATATATGTTATATATTTGTGGCATGCAATATGTATTAGTATGTGATGCTTGTGGTGAGAATAACTATGCATGTGAATTTTTATATGTTTGCATATTATTATGCAATCTTGATTTAGTTGTTATTTCTCACCCTTCTGCTGTGGTTTGTTGCTCTATGAGGCAATTGCAGATTTGTGTCTTGGAGGCTTTTGTGAAGATTAGTCCTCCGTCTTTTATCGGTTTGTCTGCTCTGATACGTAACACGGGAGTCGGGGAACGCTGTATATATATATATATATATATATATATATATATATATATATATATATATATGTATACATTTGTTGAATCTATTTTGTATTAACTTTGTATAAGTATTTTGATGTTCTAGAATGATTTATTTAATAAAACAAAGCAGTTATGGATCTTTCCTTTTTATTCCATAATTGAAATTTCCTTTTATATGGAAAAAGTTTCCCTTTGAGGTGATTCCATTTTGTGTTATGTATCAAAAATTTATGAGCAGGGAATGTGATTTCTTTCCTTAATTGTCGCATCCTTGTTTCTGTCAGAAAAATAAATTTTTATTTACTCTGATTTAATTATGTATTATTTATTCGCGATGGGAATTGGGGTGTTACAATAGTGGTATCAGAGAAGGTCGGTCCGTCCAGCCAAGTTGTGAGTCAGTTGGTGTGACAGTTGAATATTGTCGGTGTTGTTTGTCCCTTAGTACGTGATATGTGTGTGAAACACTGTCAGTGCTTTCTGGTTTTCTAATCCTTTGTCTTCAGGTGTGAGATTGAGATAAGTGGAGGAGAAGTTGGAACTTCTCCAAGTTGCTTCGGTTGTGTGTTGTAGATTGCAAGAGTGTAAGTGTTGTTTGGACAGTGTTGTTTCTGATTCCGGAGGAAATTTGGAGGTAATGTTTGTGTCAACTAAGGATTTGTGCCTTAGGTAGTTTTGTGCATAGGATGTGAGAAATGCTATTATAGTTTGGTAAAGGCGGTTTATTCCCCATCATGATTGTCGGCTGTCTATTGGAAAATTGAGGAACTGATCACCCTTAATCTCTTGTTGATAGCAGACGGGAATTAAGTTGGATGGAATAGGCGTGTCTTTCCGGCCTTTATAGTATGTGCAATGAATTGATTGGAATTAAGAAAATGGTTACAGATTGTTTTGTTGAGTCGATGAAGATTCTTATATCTTAAGATGAGACGAATTAGAGGTTTTGGTATATTGGTCCAGTTGGGAAGTCATTGAGAGAGGACGATTGGGTTTTATTTAAGGGTTGTTCTCAGAGAGTAGAGTGTGAACTCAAATTGACGAATGGGAAGATTTGAGGTTTGGATCTGCTAAGTAAGTAGAAGAACTTTTAGGAAGTGAAACTCATATTGAAAGAGCGGTTGGAAGATTTACTTGAAAAGGGATTTGTGAGACCAAGTGTGTCGTCTTAGAGAGCTCCAGCTGTGTTAGTAACAAAAAGGAAGGATGATTGAACGGAATAACAAGCATGATGTGTATAATGGTATTGAGACTATGGAAAGCAAAACTTAGAGTTCTGGTGAGGTTTGGAGTCTTTGGAATTTTAGAGCATTAATGGAAATCTTGAGAAAATCCTAGTTGTGGATGTAATATTTGAGAGTTCTTTCTAGTTGGTTGTTGCTACATGTGGGGATTTACGGAATTTGGACTGTTAAGCGAAGAAATTGTGTATGGATTACTGACAGTTGAATAAGGTAGCAATTGAGAATAAGTGTCCACTTTTATGAATAGATAACTGGAATGGTTTGGTTGAGTTTGAGTGAAATCACAATTGTTTGGAATGTTTGATAAGAGTGGTGAATTGAGGGAGTAACCAGTTACCCATTGAAAAATTTTGCAAAAGCTTTAAGAATTTATATCTTTTGGAATGTTGTTGGGCATTACAACGTACAGTGATGTCATTTGGGGTTAGAAATGCATCTGTAATGTTTGTGGAGTAGATGAATCGTATATTCCATATTTATTTGGATAAGTTCGTAATGGCTTTGATTGAGGATATTCGAATCTGTTATAAACTCAGAGGAAGAACAGGTAGAGTGTTTGAGATTTGAATTACAAGTGTTGAAGAGAGACGAAGTTTTATGCTAAGTTATTTAAGTGAGAATTTGGGTTGAAAAAGGTTAGTTTTCTTGGAAATGTTATTTCGGATGAGAGTATAGTTAATGGATCCATCGAGAGTAGATGTAGTTCTACAATGAGAGATTCCAAAGTCGGTTAAGGAGATTAGAAATTTTTGGGCTTAGTTGGTTGTTACTGCAGGCTATGGAAGACTTTGCTAAGTTCGTGCTTCTGTTATCTAAGTGGACTTGCAAAGGGTGAGTCGTTTGTTTTGGATGTTCGTTGTGAGTAAGTTTTGGTGAGCTGAAGTAGAAGTTGTCTACGGCTCCAGTTTTAATACTATGTGATCCTGATAAACCATTTGTTAGGTATTTGGATGCGTCTTTGATGAGTTTAGTCAGTGTGTCAATGCAATGGGGTAAAGTCGTAGCTTATGCTTTACGACAATTGAGGATTTATAAAAGGATCTATACTATTCTAGATTTGGATTTGGTTGAGGTTGTATTGTGTTGGAATAATTGGAGGTATTATCTTTATGGTTTTAGGTTCGAAGTGGTTAGTAATCACAAGAATATTGAGTACTTGTTTGGTCTGAAGGAATAGAGTATGAGACAACGAGGAGGGTTGGAATTCGTGATGAGTTATGAATTTGGTTTGGATTATCCTTCGGGAAAAGTTAACGTCGTGCGTAATTAGTTAAGTTGAAAGTTTTTATGCATGTCTGTTTTGATGGTCAGGGAGTTAAAATGATTTGAGCAATTCGGAGACTTGTGTCTGGTGTATGAGATAACACAGTAGAGTGTGAAGTTGGGTATATTAAAGTGAACAGTGATTTTTCGTGAATATGAGAAAGAGTTAGATTTTGGACGTGAGATTGGTAGCTTTGATGGTTACGAATAATCAGAGTGCGCAGCGGAAGCGTGATGTGGCACATTTTGTTTATGCATGTGGGACTTGTAAGAATTCATAGGTTGAACATTGGAAACATGTAGGAGTAATGAGACCGTTGGACGTTCCGAATGGAAGTGTTAGGTGGAAGGTTTAAATATTATTCTTGGGCTACTAGGTATATGGATGTTTTGGTTATATGTTCGATTGGTGAATCGTAACATTGTTGTAATATGGTTGTGTAACAAGGATGTTGGTTTGGTGGTCACGTTGAGGTTGTTGAAGCGATGTTGGGTTGTGGAACCTTGTGTTCTTGTTTGTGTTGTTGCCTCGTTTCCATCGTGATGGTTCGAGTGCGGGTAGCTAATTCCTGTGTGGGGAATTAGGGGAGTGTTACCTGTGTGTTCGTAACTTGGGTATTCTTTGAGTCGTGAGTTAGTCGTCAAGTGCATTGTATGCGCTTTGCATCTTGTCGTTGTAGTTGTTGTCGTTGTCGAGTCGTTGTTGTAGTTGCTGTTAGCAAGGTGGGTTGTCAGTTTGTGTTATTTGTGGTGTGCATTTGGTTGGCATGATAGTTTGTTAGTCGGATGCGAGAGTCGTGTCTGGAGTTGTTCGTATCAGTATATTTTCGAGCAGGAAAATTTCTAAGTGGGGGAGAATTGTAACGCCCCGTTTTGTCCGATTTATTTAATCGAGTCGATTTAATTATTTTTATTTTTATATTATTTTATTCTTGACTTTTATTTGGCAATATATTATTTTTCATCGTTATTATGTTTTATCGCGTTTTGAGAGCGTTTGCGAGATATTTGAGAGTAGGGGTATTTTGGTCTTTTTGTTGGGTTATTTTTCATAAAATAGAAAATAGAGAGAAAAAGAGAGAAAATAGAAAGAAGTAAAAAGAGAAGAGAGAAAGGAAGAGAAGGGAAAAGGAGAGGAGAAGAGGAAAATCAACATAGCTCCGTTTCAATCGCGAATAATCGGTAAGGGTGAGAAATTTCAATTATATCTTTCTTGTGTATGCATATGTGTTGTTTGTTGTAATTGTTTTGGTTGTTTTCACAACTTTTTCTCATTAATAAAGTGATGAATAATTGATAGAAATCGATTTTTTCACAGTCGAAACTCGATATAAACTGCGTAGAATACTTGTTGATTATGTTGGGACATGTTAGGGTCGATATATTGTGATTTGGAAGTGTTTAGATGAGAATTGGAGAGAATTTGGGATGAATTTTGTAGTATGAATTATGCAGGAAAATTCTGGGTTTTCAGGCAAATTCAGGCAAGGCAATACGCGTATTGAGTTGGGCAATACGCGTATGGCAAGGAAGGAATGTAGCCAATACGCGTATGGGAGTGGGCAATACGCGTATGGAGTGAGGCAATACGTGTATTGGAATTTTAGTGGGCTTTTTGGGGAAAAATCAGTCTCTGCCCATACGCGTATCACTTTGGGCAATACGCGTCTGGATGGGCGAGTGAGCTGGGCAATAGGCGTATGGCTCAGGGCAATACGCGTATGACTAGAGAGGGTGCTGAATGTTGCCATTTCGCGATTCCTTTTCTTTTTAATTCCATAACTTGTGTTTCGATTATCCGTTTTGAACATTCTTGGTATTGTTGGAAAGCTATTGAAATGTTCTTTCTTATTAAAATGGTTTGGAAATTATTGGCCGATTTAATTATGTCGGGAATTTGGAAATGTGTCGTTTTGTCAACTTTTACCGTTTAATTGTGCGTATTTGATGTGTTATCATGCAATGTGCTTTTGATATCTATCGTATGACTTGTGTGATGTTATATGATGTGAATGCATGTGATTGAATGTTGTGATGATGGTTTGTGGCCTAATGGCAAGTAAATGCAATGTGTTGAGTTTGGTTGTATATGCATGATTATGGATGTGTATATGTGTGCATTTGAATGTCATGAGTCATTGTATGCCAAGCATCATGATATGCATTCTTGTGATGTCGTGTGCCCTAGTGAGTGTGAGCGACGAAACTGTTCCAGAGGGAATCTGCTATAACATCGTGTTCCTTATACAAAGAGGTGTAAGCGATGATTATAGACGATCGTGTGCCTTATACAAAGAGGTGTGAGCGATCGGGTCATGTGCCTTATACAAAGAGGTGTGAGCGATGATTATAGACGATCGTGTGCCTTATACAAAGAGGTGTGAGTGATCGGGTCATGTGCCTTATACAAAGAGGTGTGAGCGATCCATAAACGTCGTATGCCTTATACAAAGAGGTGTGAGCGACGGGGAACATCGTTTGCCCGACAGGGAGTTACACTAAGTAACAAGCGATGATTCCAATAGTTTCTGAGTGAACTAGTGATGAGATTGATGGATGGATGGTACCGCATTTGCATAGAGTCATTGTGTCGGTCTCTTTGCATTTGCATAAATCATGAATGGATTGATTATGTGTGGAAAATCATGAATGGATTAATTATGTGTGGAAAATCATGAATGGATTGATTATGTGTGGAAATTGTGAATTGATTGAGTATGTGTTGAGATTTATGATTGGATTGGTGAATTGATGTGCATATGTGATAAATGCATTGGTTATGGATGATATGTGTTATGTATAGACATGTGCTATGTGATGTGGTGGTGTGTTTTCATATGTTATAACGTTGGTATGCCTTATGTGCGAATATGTGATTATGTGGGTATAAGTCATATATGTTATATATTTGTGGCATGCAATATGTATTAGTATGTGATGCTTGTGGTGAGAATAACTATGCATGTGAATTTTTATGTGTTTGCATATTATTATGCAATCTTGATTTAGTTGTTATTTCTCACCCTTCTGCTGTGGTTTGTTGCTCTCTGAGGCAATTGCAGATTTGTGTCTTAGAGGCTTTTGTGAAGATTAGTCCTCCGTCCTTTGTCGGTCTGTCTGCTCTGATACGTAACACGGGAGTCGGGGAACGCTGTAGATATATATGTATACATTTGTTGAATCTATTTTGTATTAACTTTGTATAAGTATTTTGATGTTCTAAAATGATTTATTTTATAAAACAAGGCAGTTATGTATCTTTCCGCTTTATTCCATAATTGAACTTTCCTTTTATATGGAAAAAGTTTCCCTTTGAGGTGATTCCATTTTGTGTTATGTATCAAAAATTTATGAGCAGGGAATGTGATTTCTTTCCTTAATTGTGGCATCCTTGTTTCTGTCAGAAAAATAAATTTTTATTTACTCTGATTTAATTATGTATTATTTATTCACGATGGGAATTGGGGTGTTACACTGGGCATCTCCCATTAGCTTCTTTCTTACAAGTCTTTGTACTTCTGTTTCTTCTTCATCCTCTTCATTATCATAGACAATTACCATTTCTTGTATCTTTCTCCTTGAGTTATACACATCCTGAGATCTTTCAGGAAGTTGATTAATATGTTCCTGAGTAATGGTTACTCTGCACTCCTTTTTAGCTTCTTTAATAAGCATTCTGATGACATCAGGAGAATCTTCCTTGGTTATAGTAGGAAAGTTATTCAGAAACTTCCTATTCTTCTCTCTTCTGATTTTGATAGGATTGTCAATTGTTATAATGTCCTTTTTTAGTCTATCTTTCATATGAGCCAGAACAGATGCAGATAATACACTCTCATACGCTTCATCCAGATCCTGAGTGGCTCCATATTCTGTCAACAGATTGATCAGTTTGCCTTGATAGAACAGTTCATAAAGTAACCTTGAATAAGGTAATTTTCTCTTGAGTTTCTTGGAGGTGTATTTGATGGATTCACACAAGTGATGAAAGATGTAACCAGGGAGGTTTAACTTTTTGAGAAGTTGTAAGAAACCAGAGAAACAACTTATGATCCCAGGAAATTTGGTCAAAACTTCCATCTCACGGAATTAAGCAACCAATAAGAATCTTAAATAGTAGTTTATGTTCCAGATGCATGTTCTTTACTTTCCCAAAGTTGCTTTTCTTTTTTAACAGATCATCCTTAATTTCTTTGTCATAAATTCCTCCATCCTTTCTATTGTGAATCAAAAATCCTTTATTTTCAGCTCCAATTAACTTTACAATGTGATTTTAAGTAATGGTAACTTCTAGACCCATTACAGCAGATTTAATTTCTTTATGCTTGAATTCCTTTAAACCCATTTCTGCTCTAATTTTTCCTTTCAATTTCTTGTTGTTTGCTATAGCAATCCTTTCCTCGGTCTGAGCAGAGAACTCATCATATACTTCTGCTCTGACCCAGAAGTCTTTAACCAGTGTTGGATAAGTGGGTCCATTCAGCAATTTGAAGTAGTCCATCCATCCTTGAGACTCAAAATACTTCTTCAGATTACAACCATTTGTAGCAAAGCCCTAGAATTCAATAATTTGCTCAATAAGAAGCTTAAGATCATCTTAATTGAGTGAAGAAGTCTTTGGTTTGATCTTAAAATCTTGCATGGAATCAATGTTTAGAGGATGGGCAGAAGAAGATGCCATAGGGAGGGTAAAAGGATTTTTCTAGGGTTTTTCAGTTAGGGCACAAAAATATATTGTGATAGAGGTTGTGTGTGTTGGGAAGGTGTTGAAATAAATGACATTAATGAAAGATTAAACACAAAGGTATTAAGCAAACTTAATATCTTTCAAATTCAAGTAATAAGCGTAAGGAGAATAATTCATACAGGTGTAAAGTGCGATACAGGTGTAAAAAAAATAATTACCCTTAAAGCATGTGAGAAACAAAAAAATCTTAAGCGTAAGAATCTTAATTAGAAAATTTTCAGAGATTATCTTGTAACAAAGCTTTACTTTAACAAAGATTTTGACAGAGACAATTTCTAACAATTGTTCAGATTAAGATTCTCATTTTGAAACAAAAGAATGATAGGGCTCTCATCAAAAGAGTTAGAAGGAAAAAAATAACTTATTTCACAAAAAGAGCAAATATCCATGTCACAGGTTCTGAAAGGTATAAAGTAAATTTTATCCAAGAGAAGTAGTACAGATGCAACTTATAAAAAAAAACTGAAAAGATAAAGTAAAACTTATCTGGATATATTTTCTGAACCTAGGACTGAAGTCAGTTTTGATGAGATGCTTGTGATATGTTCAGTAGCTAGTATGTTGAACACAAAGTCTTTAAGTAACACCATTTGATTTTGAGACCCGTTGTTCAGGTAGATAACTTAATTCAACAACTCCCCTTAAATTCATACTGAAATGAAAAGTACATATTCCCACAAGATCTTTGTCTGAACCACTGTGAAGTGTTATGCATAGACCAAGCTCTGGTGCCAATTGAAGGAGGGAAAACACACAAGAAGTGGGTTGAATTGTGTGTTTCAAGAATTCAAATCCGTTTCTTTTCTTTTGCATTCAGAAGATAGATACGATTCTGAATATACATTCGGCAAAGAAAACAGTACATGAAACACAACAGATTTATACTGGTTCCTCTCCCAACTGAGAGTACTCCAGTCCCCTTGCTTAGCAAGAGATTTTTACTATAATAAATGCTCGAATACACTGGCTTATGTATTTAAACATAAGACTTTTACAACACAGACTTATAGTCTGAAACTCTTCTGTTTAATCAGATCCTAACCAAGACAACCTTGCTTAGAGCACATGTCTAAGACTTTAACTTGCTTGATCAGTTTCTAATTAATACTTTATCTTGCTTAGAGCTCATGTCTAAGACTTCACCTGCTCAATCAGCTCCTGATTGAGACTTCCTTTGCTTAGATCACGTGTCTAAGACTTTCCTTCTGCTTAGAGCACATGCCTAAGACTTCTGCCATTGCTTAGAGCACATGTCTAAGACTTTACCTTGCTTAGAACACATGTCTAG
This sequence comes from Lathyrus tuberosus, assembly GCA_022829125.1. Taxonomy (NCBI): domain Eukaryota; kingdom Viridiplantae; phylum Streptophyta; class Magnoliopsida; order Fabales; family Fabaceae; genus Lathyrus; species Lathyrus tuberosus. The sequence goes on from JALAZF010000032.1 coordinate 5,985,675, forward strand.
GACTTCTTTGCTTAGACCTCCTGCCTAAGACTTCACCTTTGCTTAGAGCACGTGTCTAAGACTTCTTTGCTCAAACCTTCTGTCTAATACTTCACCTTTACTTAGAGCACATATCTAAGACTTTACCTTTGCTTAGAGCACATGTTTAAGACTTCACCTTTGCTTAAAGCACATGTCTAAGACTTCTTTGCTTAGACCTCTTGTCTAAGACTTCACCTTTGCTTAGATCACATGTTTAAGACTTCACCTTTGCTTAAAGCACATGTCTAAGACTTCACCTTTGAACCATATATTCAAAAGAAGGGAGAACCAGGTGTATCAGATTCTGAATTAGAGACACAGAGTAACGACCCTAAAAAGATCTTAAGCACTTGAAGGTTTCCAGGATATTCAGTATTTAGGAAACCTTAAGCCTTATTACAATCTTCAACAATACCAGATGGTTCTGCATATACAATAGTGTTGTTCACTGCTGATCTTGTCATTTCTTCAATCAGATAGAGGTGTAGAGCACCTTTATCCTCTTTTGCCTTCAAGTGACTTCTTGTTTCTTGTTCCACATTTTAAGTATAACTTCCAACTACTTAAATAGCAGATTTTTGGGAACTAGCCATTGAGAAGATAAACAATCAGGAAGTACTTTGATCTCTTTGAAAATACAAGAGACGTTTGAAAAAAAATACACTCAAGAGACGTTAGGAGATGGATTTTGTGTTGTTATATAAGGAGGAAATCTTTGTTGTGAAGACTCAGAACTTCAGAGAAAATATTTACTCTATAAGAGAGTGTTAGTTGAGTCTTGTCTTTTTATACATTATTCCTGGGCATTAATTCTAAACTAGTCAAATTGAGTATTGTGTTGTATAAGAGTGTTATGTTTTATCTTTGTAATTGAATAAACACTTGAGAGAGTTCTTGAGTGAAAGTGAGAGGTGTCTCTGATTCAGGGGGGGCCTGATCGAATCTTCATATGTAGTATTAGGAAAGCGGCTATGGACAAGTTGCAACGCCCCGGTTTATTTTAATTATTTCTATTATTTTTCGTAATTAAAATTATATGATGTTGTGTATATGTGTGTGATTATGTGTGTTTTGGTTGTGTTTGGGTTGCCCTTAGTATGGGGTAGTGACCTTGGAATTATAGAGATTAAGGTGTTGGGGGTATGTGACCAATTATGTAAAACTAGGTGGTGTGGAGAGTAGTACTAATTAAATTATATTACTAATATTTGGTTGATCATAATATTAGTTGAATAATATTAAATTAATTAAAATATTGATTATTATTATTATTATTATTATTTTAATAAGTAGATATTAGTAGTAGTAGTAATAATAATAATAATAATAATAATAATAATAATATAATAACAAGAGTAGAAGAATAAGGAGAGCAAAGTGGTCCATTCATGATGTTTAGTTAGGGTAAGGAAGGAAGAGCATATTAGGGGTCTAAGGGTTGTAGTAGGAAAAGAAGAAAATTGGAAAGAGGGAGTCATTGTGAACGATCGCATTTTTGGAGAAAAGAGGAACGGAAGAGAGAAGCAGAGCTAGGGCTTAGAGAGCATTTGAAGAATCATCACTAAGGTAAGGGTGGGGTTCTTTGATCACTTAAGGGATGAATAATATATGTATGAGGGTGGGTAAATCGTTATTGTTCATATCTATGCATCTCTTGTTTGTTCTGATGTTTCGGTGTGAAGTTGAGGTTGCATGTCGGTGTTCGTAATTATGTGAAAATTGCTAAATTGTGTGTTTTCCTCAATAATGCTATGAATACTGTGAAGGAATTGATGAATATTATGTATTTACTCCCCTTGTATGATGCTCTACATGTTATGTTGTGTTTTGGGTTTGTTGGAGGTCGAAAATGCAGAATTTTGGGTCTGGGCTGTACAGAAACACAACTGCAGGGTTGTTGATTCGCACATGTTCGCCGGGCAAACGAGGTGTCTCGTCGGGAGAAGCGATCTCGCTTGGAGGTCGTCGGGAGAAACTGAGAGGCGAGCGGGGGGTGGAAAATAGGAGCTACTGGAATTTGTATGGGAGAGGAATCTCGCTTCGGCTTTGTCGGGCGAGCATTGGGCGAAAAAGAAATTTCGTCGAGCGAAGATGAGTTCGCTGGCATCTCGCTGGGCGAACATCAGGCGAGTAGAACTGGAATGAACATAATTTTCTAAAACTTTAAAAACTCATATCTTTTGATCCGTAGGTCCGTTTTAGTCGCTGTTCGAATCGTTGGAAAGCAGGTTTCGTGTAATTTTTATTAAAATTATTTTTAATTACATAATTCCAACTATTCGACGTGTAAGTTATGTTCCCGTGTACGTTACGATGTGTTGAATGTTGAAATGTTGTGTTCGGTTGTGCGGGTGTGTGTTGTAGCCGTGGATTGCAATTGTTGCTTGTTTTGGCTGGTATATGTTGCGTGTTGGACTATTGTGGTGTGATGTATTGGTTGTATGATAGTTATATGCATTAGTCGTCGTTGTATGTTGTCGTTGAATGCATGTCATGTTGCATAAGTTATATGATAAGTCGTGTGCCCATGTGGGGTGTGAGCACCTTATCCGGATTCTTTGAAATAGAATCGTGTTATTGTGGTTGTTGAGGTAATCGTGTACCCATGTGGGGTGTGAGCGATTACGGGTGTTCGTGTGTCCATGTGGGGTGTGAGCGAGCACAGATGTCGTGTGCCCGTGTGGAGTGTGAGCGACTCATACGGAAATACCGACGGGAATTATGATCATGAAAAAGGGATCGAATTTGTACCACATGCATTGAGTCGAGTTGTGAGTCTCATTGCATTGCATTGTGTTGTGTTGTGTTATGGATTATATGATTGTCTGCTTGTGTGGAAAATTGTAATTGTGTTGATGTTGTGATGATAGGGTGAATTGTATAATGATTATATGCCGTTATATTTATATTATGCATTCCTTTTGTTGATTTGAGAATCTCACCCCTTCTGTTTGAATGTTGCCTCCAGGTGGGTAACGTGCAGATAATCAAGAATAGTGCGGAGTTGCCGTTAGTGAAGACAAAGTCCTTCACTTTATGTTTTGAGTCGGCGTCTGCTCTGATGTGTAACACTGTGGATATGGAACGCTTATTGTTATTTATTTCGTTGTCGTCATTACTTTTGTTTAATTGATGTTGGTTACGTGGTTCAAACATATTATGTTTTTAGTTGAGTTTCCGCTGCTACATGAAAAAAATATTTAAGTATGATTTTGTTGGCACTATTAATAATAATTATGTGTTACATGTCGTATGCATGAGCAGGTGTATGTTGGAGAGTAACAGCCTATATGTTGAATTTTTATTCTGATAATTGTATTATTTTACGCGGGGTTTTAGGGTGTTACATCGAAGTGACTTCAGATAAAACCAATTGTACTTCTAACTATTAGGAGTGAAGTTCTTTCTATAAGGAGTACTGAATGTAATTTGGATATTATTAGGAAAAGAGGCGTTGAACTAAGAGAGTTCAAATCAAACCAATTTGTACTTTTGACTATTAAGATAAAATTTCGTTTCATTGGGTTACGTTCTCTAAACGTATGTGATTTTGTACTGAATTGAGTTACTAATTCTTGTGTTATTTATATTTTTCCTTTGTTCTTTCTACTATGCATTTAACTTGTCATACATATTGTTACAACATTATGTCTGAGAACAAAATTTCACTAATTATATAATAAATATATTTTTTGAGATGTTTTAGAAAAAGGAATGCATAACCTAGTGGTTAGGCACTCATACTTATGTCCAAAGTGTCATGAGTTTAAACTTAGCAAGAGCCAATTTTTTATTTTTTTTATGTTTTAAGATCTCCCATCCTAAAAATAAATAAAAAAATAAAATAAAATAAAATGAAAATGCTAACGTTAAAATGCTAACATGAATTTTAAAATGATTGATTTAACATGTCATTAGGGCCACATCACTAAACGTTTGTCACAGATTTTTTTAAACGGGAACTTAATATCAGGGATGAATATCAAAAAGTTCTTAATATTCAAGGATTATTTAAAAAAATACAAATATAAAATTCAAAAACTCGTCAACTTACGTTTATTTATTTAGAGAAAAGTTGTTTTAAAGATAAAGAATGTGATAACGTATCTGCCTATTTGTCAAAAAAAAGGCAATGAGATTACAAGGATGACAATTAAACTCATTTATAGTGGGCATTCGGACAAAAAAAATCCATAATAGATAATATAAAAATTATCATAATAGATAGTATAAAAAAAATGTAAAATGAATACGAGTACAACTAATTACAAACTAATGTAAGCAATACCTGTGCTATACCCACCTAATATGTATATTTACACATTTTAATTGTATTGTTATATAAAAATATATATTTATCAATTTTAAAAAATGCATCAATATTAAACTATTACACATTTTAATATAAATATTTGTTGATTTAGTAATCCAACAATAAATTTTTTTAAACTTCTTTAACATTGTTAAAATTTAAAGTGATATATTATTTTATAATTGTTTGATTTTTTTAATTAGAAATACAAGTAACAAATGTGATAGGAGTACTTAGATATCTATAGGATACTAATAATATAAAGGAAATAGAATAGAAACTTTGTTCTCAGTCTCACTATATTTTGTGAAAGTTAAGATACTTGTTGATTTATTTAAAAGACTGCAGTGACTTTTATAAAATCTTGCAATTTTTTTATCAAGTAGCTTAGTGGTTGGAATTCACCATTTTAAAGGTGAATAAGTGGGAAGTTACGGATTTGAACTCGCATCTCTGTGTCTAATGTCCCTGCACCGTTATCATCTGAGTTGGTTTAACAGGACTCTTACAATTTAAATGTATTTAAAACAGAGAAAAATAAGGAAAACAAATTCTAACAAACTTGAACAAATCAACTCCTAGAAACTAGCTTATTTAGACTTATATATTCTTTAGCGTCAACCGCAAACCCAACAAATTCCTCCCTTTAAACTGACATATGCTTAACCAGCATCAGTTTACTCCTCGGGTCGTTGAACACCAAACAAATCTCGAAGTTTCACAAACTCATCCAACTTATTAGGTTTAGTCATTATGTCTACCACTAGATCATCAGTTCCACAAAATGATAACTTCACAACTCCTTCACTTGATAAATTGTGTTGATAATTATATCTAACAATTTGTATGATTCCTTGTAATTCAAACCTGACACTTCCTTTTCCTTGAACCTCCATTCTTGAGTTTTCACCCAATCAGACAGAATGCTTGAAGCTTTCGTCGAATGGAATAATATTGATGAGATAGTAGAATCAATAAGGTTCCCAATCAACAATTCAAATAAAGACCACTTAAGGTGAGCCAGTTTCCAATGCTTCATAGATGATAAAATTTGAATTGAAATTTTAACAAACAGTTTGTGTGTTATCAATATGTCAAACACTTGGCGTGCGAAACACACCAAGTCAAATATCCCTTGAATTTGTAGTGCAGAATTTTTCTCACTTGCAATCAAAGTGATTGCAATGGTTTTTCACAATAGTTTGAAACACTACAAATCAATTAAATATTTCTAACAATTAATTTCACACAAACTTCAACAATATAAAAGTAAGGAGATAGAGAGATAGAGAGGGAACGACACCCAATTTGTTTAGGCAGTTCCTCTTTCGTCCTCGCTTCGGATGCGTCAAAATAGAATTGAGATATGTATAACATATGTGTGCAATATTCAATTACAAGAGAAGTCCTAGCTAACCAACAATCTAACCCAATTGTTGAGGTTGAATCTAACCACTTCTCTCCCCTTGATTTCAGCTGAATCAAGAGCATCAAACACTTCAAACAAACCTCCGGTTACCGCTACTCACTTGACCGAACCTTCTGTTCTTCAAGTCTTTCACTCGGTTGATTTCGATCGCAAGATGTTTGACCCCAAATCTTCCAAAACAATCCTCCGGTTAACGTTACTCCCTTGACCGAACCCACCGTTCTTTAAGGCTTTCACTCGGCTGAATCTGTGATGCAAAGATTTGTGCAAAAACCCCTAAATCTATCAAGATCTTGGAGGACAAAACCCCAATGGTTTTATTCAAAGAAAATCCCATTGAATCTCTACCCAAACTTGATTTACAAATCCTACGTTTTGACATTATCACTCTTAACAAAGCACAATCAATAAAGATGATTATGTGTGATTATTGATGAATGCAATTGTGAGAGTGAAGATGAAAAGCAATGCAATGTATCTTTCAATTTTCTTCTTGTTTTTCAAAGTGATGCATATGAGAATATATATGTACATGAATGAGTAACAGAAAAACTGAGTTTGGGAACACAAAGACACAGAAAAATGGGTGAATACGCGCGAGAGGTCGACCTGTAGGAGCCGTGAGTCGACCTGAGCAAGACAGAGATCAAAACTGCACACAAAAGAGGTTCATGCGTCGACCAACAGTAGGCCATGCGTCGACGCATGCAAGGCAGAAAACTTCCAAACGTTTCTCTTACAGTGTGCGTCGACCTGTAGGAGTCCTGAGTCGACGTAAACATGGCAGGAAGTTTCAAAAACCATTTCTCTTCATTGTGAGTCGACCTATGACCTATGTGAGTCGACTTAAGGCTTTAAAAATGACTCAAACCCCATTTTTTACATAGTGTATGATCCTATATGTCTAAATACATGTATACCGATCTTTATGCACGTTTGTAAAAGATAAATGCATGACTTAGACAAGGTGATACCGTCCAAAATACACAAGTACGAAATATCCTAGTTTTGACATCATTAAAACATAGTAAGAAGGAACCTTGCCGTCACATACTCCCCCTTTTTTATGATGGCAAAAACTTGCAAAACCTTCCCAAAAAATTGAGTACTTGAAGGACATTCTCCCCCTGACTATATGCACTTCCATAGAATTCTAAACTTTGTGAACTCGCTTTTTCTTTCTCCCCCTTTGACAACAACAAAAAGAGTAAAGCAAACAGTCATTTGTACACATACCATACACATAACAACACAAATATATGCTATTGCAACAGATACAGCATTAACAATCATCCACATATAATGTTGTCAATGCAAACAATAAAGATAAATAACTCAAGAACCATAGAGAAATAGTAATGCATTACACAAGATACATAGTTCAATATAAGTCTTGAGAAAAATAAAATAACAAAACAAAACAAAACAAAATGAGATGCAAGACATGACAACAACACAACTCAATTAAATATGGTCTTCGACCCCTATGAGGTTGACCTCTCCCTCGAAATGATTGATCTTGATTTGCTTCTTGAGCATCCAAACGTTCACACAGACCAAGGACACTTCGGTTGAAAGTGTTGAATCTCAATGAGAGGGCACGGTGCTGATTTGCTGAGGTTTCAGCCATTTGATCGAACCGACCCAAAACCCTTGATGCAAAGAGATCAAAGTTTTCATTCTGAGCACGAATTTTTCCCTGCACTGTTTCATACCGTTGTTCTTGAAGAGCTGCAAAGTTTTGGTGCTCAAGTTGCATATTTCGGAGCATTTCAAGAACGGCCGAATTGTCAGCGAGTAGGGGTGGAAAAACGGTTCGGACCCGCTGGGTCGGCCCGTTTGACCCGCCATTTTTGGCGGGTTGGACTGAGGTTTTCGGCTCGGTACTTTAAGTTGGCCCGCCCCACCTAACCCGCTTGAAAAGCGGGCCGAGCCGAGGCGGGGCGGGTTTTGCCCACGGAATTTTTGTTAAATTTTTTTATTTTTTTTACTTAGAATTAAAACAACTTTAACTATAAAAACAACACTCTTCTCTTAGGATTATGTTGATTGAATTGTATTATAAATTATTATACAAACAAATTGAATTATAATTGTAACGTTCTTTCTATAACTTTCTAATACATGTGTTGATTGAAAAAAATTGAAATAAAAGAACAATTATATGGCATGCAGAATTATTAAGTTGTCAAACATTAGCTCATATGTTTTCTTTAGAAATAAATGTTGATTTTAAGAAAATGAAGGATTTAATTAGTGTATACGTGTGACCGATTTAGGATTTAACTATTAAGGAATCATTCAATATAAGAGTCTATATGATGTAAACAGTGAGAAAGTCAGGTGTTGATATTTTATACACTACTATTTTATGCACTGTAATGTTTTATGCAGTGTAGTTGTTATCATTGTTTGTCTTTTGTAAATCCTTAATTGGGTTTTTTTAGTAGTCAGTTTTTAAATAGGATTAGGATGATATGTATTGTTTATTTATTTTGATATGTTTTTTATTGTGCATCAGTTTATTTCGTTATTTTTTTTGTTGTAATTGGTCTTTATTTATTTTATTTTTTGAATTGTTTGGACTTAAGACATGTTGAAGTTCTATTATGTGTTGTTAAAAAAATCTTTTGTCGACAACCTCTTTGGTAATAAATAAATAAATAAATTAAATTATGTAGTAAATCAAATTATAAAATAAAAAATAAAAAATTAGCGGGCCGGCCCGCCAACTCGTCAACTCGTTAGTAAACGGGGCCGGCTTGGCTATTGAGCTCGGACGCCTAAGTTGGCCTGCCCTACACCGCTTTTGGACGGGCTTAAACTAGGCGGGCCTAAACGGGGTGGGCCGCCCACTTGGCCACCCCTATCTGCAGGAGGATTATGTGGAGAATGAGGCACATATGAGGTGCCTTGCTCGGACCAAGCGTTTTGATGCCATGTACCCCATCCTTGGTTAGCATTAGTGTCCTGAACCGGAGAGTCACCCAAGCAGGCATGATCATCATGACTTTCAAAGGGAACCTCGGTTTCCATGGGATGAGTTTCCTCGTCTTCATCTTACTCTTCCTCTTCAGCTTCATCTAAGTTCCGGATGAGTCCACTTGAACCCCTAGACCTGACCACATAAGTTTTCTATTGCTTGTCCCAAATGTATCCCATAAGATTCATAGTCTTTTGACTAAACTCTTGGTCAGCAGTAAGAGAGATGTAAGGGATGCCTGGCACAGAAATTCCGGCATGATCTAATATGGTTTGGATCAACAATCCATAGCATAATGATGAACCTCTACTGCTTTCTTTCAAAGCATAAATGCGACTTGCAAAATAATAAGGCCAGTTTACCTTGATCTTGTTCTTGAGTAAATACACCAAATGAACTTCAGCTTGATCAACCCGAGAATAACCACCTTTGTTTGGACGTAAAACGTGAGAGACAATCCACTACAGAATGCGATCCTCCCGTTTCAAAATACCAGTGGTGACAGGCTTAGGGAAGAGATCACTCGCGAGAACTTCCGCAGGATAAGGATCCTTAAGCATAGAGTTCAACCCAATTTTAAAATCATATTGTGGAGCCAACTTGGTATCAATTATATGAAGATCAGGAGAAAGACGAGGACACATGTCAAACAAGTCTCGCCATATAGTGCTACCAACATTGTAGCTTTTTCCCCCCATCTTGAAAGCAAACTCATACCCAGTAAATTTATCCATCAAACCCACATAAAACATTCTAACCATATCTTCGTTATAGTTTGTACTACATTCCAAAAAAGCATTAATCTTTTGATGGTTTAGAATATCTACAATTTCAGGAATATGCATCATATCCGCTAACTTAGGATAATATACATGCTGCTTAACAATAGATCTTTTTCTAAAAGTTGTCTCATATACTTCAGCAAGTTCAAAAGAAAGTAATGATAAAGCATTTACCAGAGTTTGAGAGGATGATGCCCTACCAGACCTTTTACCAGTCAGTCTTGAAGTAGCCATGTGAGAAAAACCTTATTTGTTGATGAAGATACACAGTTGTAGCAGTAGAAATGAGTGTAGAAAGGCGAAATTCTTCACCAATTCAGGTTTGAAACCCTAATTTTTTAGAATCTTTGAAGGGGGTTTTTAGGGTTTTGGAGGAATTTAGAGGGATGAAGACCACAAGAGACACAAATGCAAAGATGAAAGACAAAATAGAAGCCTGAAAGGTATTTATTTTTAAAAAAAATCAGAAAACACGAGCGATGCGTCGACCTCTAGAAGTTATGCGTCGACGCATGCGAATATATTTTTCAAAAATTTTAAAGATTCAGTATGAGTCGACGCAAGGGGGGCCCTCAGGTTGACGCATGACAGGCAAAGGCTTCCAAGCTTGAATTTTGATAATCATGAGTCGGCCTATAGACCGGACAGGTCGACGCATGCAAAAAAAAGAAGAAAAAAAATTATATGAATGATGCAGAGAAAGATAAATAACAAGCCTCTACCATTTCAAACATCATTATGGAAGAAGAGTGGAAACTAAAACTATCATTTAAGCATCAAAAATACACGCCACACATAATAGAAAACATCTATTTAGCCAAGTTAAAGCAATTAGATAGGAACGATATTACCTCCAATGATGATGAAAGAAGAATGCCCTCACATAGCTTAAACTTTCAAACATGGTTAAGCAATATATAAACAAGCATAGATAGAGCGCATGCAAAAATTCATTAGACACGATCCGAGATATCGAGAACACCAAGTTCCATACGAATGTTAAAGAAAGGTTCTGTCGTGAGAGGTTTTGTAAAAATATCGGCAAGTTGATTTTTACTATCAACATGCTTGAATACGACATCTCCTTTCTCAACATGATCCCTAAGGAAGTGGTAACGAATCTCAATATGTTTAGTGCGAGAACGTAGCACTGGATTCTTGGTTAGATTGATGGCACTCGTGTTGTTGCAAAGAATAGGAATACGATGAAGTTTAACATTGAAATCGAGTAGTTTTTGTTTAAGCCACAAGATTTGGGCACAACAACTACTGGTTATGACATATTCCGCCTCGACAGTTGACAAAGCAATGGAAACTTGCTTTTTGTTATGCCAACTCACTAAGGAGTTTGAAAGGAAATGACAAGTGCCACTAGTGCTCTTCCTATCCGATTTGCAACCGAAAAAATCAGAATCAGAATAACCAACCAAATTACAATCACTTCCCTTGGAAAACCAAAGCTCATACTTGGATGTACCACAAAGGTATCTAAGTATACGCTTTATCGCTTTTAAATGTGATTCATTGGGACATGATTGATATCTAGCACACATACAAATACTAAACATGATATCCGGTCGAGATGCAATGAGATATAGAAGAGAACCTATCATACCTCTATACTTATTTACGTCGACGACCTTACTGTTTTCATCTCGATCTAAATTCACATTTGTGGGCATTGGAGTGTCAATAGATTTTGAGTTTGCCATATCAAAGCGCTTGAGTAGATCATAACAATACTTTGTTTGGCTCATAGAAGTTCCTTCTTCGAGTTGTTTGATTTGAAGGCCAAGGAAGTAGGTCAGCTCCCCCATCATACTCATCTCAAACTCACCCTGCATTAGCTTTAAAAATTCCTTGACCAAGGTCATATTAGTATATCCAAAAATAATGTCATCTACATAAACTTGAACTAGAATAGAGTGATTTCCTTGACGCTTAATAAAGTGTGTAGTATCAACCTTCCCTCTTGAGTATCCTTGATCGAGTAAAAATTTGCTAAGTCGCTCATACCAAGCCCTAGGGGCTTGTTTGAGACCATACAAAGCACGTTTAAGTTTATAAGCGTAATTTGGATACTCATGACTTTCAAAACCGGGAGGTTGAGATACATAAATCTCTTCATTAATATATCAGTTTAAGAAAGCACTCTTAACATCCATTTGATATAATATGAAATTTTGTGAACAAGCATAGGCTAGCAAAAGGCGTATAGCCTCAAGGCGGGCAACCGGAGCATAAGTCTCCTCATAGTCAATGCTCTCCCCTTGGTTATAACCTTGAGCCACTAGTCGGGCTTTATTACGAGTTATTACTCCGTTTTCGTCTAGCTTATTCCTAAATGCCCATTTTGTACAAATTACTCGATGGCCTAGCGGAGGGAAGACAAAGTCTCATACCTCATTTCTTTTGAATTGATTCAATTCCTCTTGCATTGCCAAAAACCAATGTTTATCGAGTAAGGCAGAAAACTTTCAAACGTTTTTCTTACAGTGTGCGTCGACTTGTAGGAGTCATGAGTCGACGCAAGCATGGCAGGAAGTCTCAAAAACCATTTCTCTTCATTGTGAGTCGGCCTATGACCTATGTGAGTCGACCTAAGGCTTTAAAATGACTCAAACCCCATTTTTGACATAGTGTATGATCCTATATGTCTAAATACATATATACGGATCTTTATGCGCGTTTGTAAAAGATGAATGCATGGCTTAAACAAGGTGATATCGTCCAAAATACACAAGTACGAAATATCCTAGTTTTGACATCATTAAAACATAGTAAGAAGGAATCTTGCCCTCACAAAGCATACCATAAAGTTGAAGTTGTTTGTGAAACTTCAAAGTATTTTATAAACAATTTTAACATCGTCCATGTTTTCTCCACAGTTCCTCGTGTCATTGGTAGTAGACATAACTCCTGTGAAGTACTCTGACACACCTTATTCCTATTTCATTTATAGAGTTTTGAATGTTTTGCAAAGCGGTTGTAGCTGTATACGCTTAACTCTAGCACTTCTCTAATACTTGACTTTCATTGAATCCCACAATTGTTTGGTTGTTTCCTTCTCAGTGATGGTTTTTAAGATGCTCTTGTCTATGGACTAAAAAGTTAGTTCGTTCTTTACTTTAAGATCTTTGAGTTTTGCTTTGTCTAGTGCCTTCTGATGTCTCGCGCTTATGGCTTCGGTCCCTTTAACTCTTCGAGCTCATGTTCAATGACGCTTCAGTACTCCTTGGAGCGGAGGATGTTTTACATAAGCAAACCCTAGTGATCGTAGTCACCATCAAACTTCATAACGCATAGTGTTGCTAAACATACACGGACGCACAGAAAGAGAGAAAAAGAGAGAGAGAGAGAGAGAGAGAGAGAGAGAGAGAGAGATTAGCGGAATCATGATTGGATCGTGAAGAGAGAAGTTCACAACTCTACTTCAGACAAAATATAGAAAAACAAGAAAATAAGAAATCAAACACTTACTTTTATTATAAAGAGTGATGTTTACAAGACTAGACTCTTAGACTATTTTCTGGGAATTTTGATTAATTTCAAAGAAAAGAAGAGTGGTTGTTGTTCTTCGATGCGCTGATTAATCAAGAAACCCTTCTACTTATAGTGAATTATGATGGAGTGAAGGTACGAGATCGGGTGCTCATTGGGCCCCATCGACATCCACGTATCCTTTTCCGAAATAATTCAACTAAGGGTAAATCTTATCTTGATTTCTCTGATTGCAAACGACAAGCAACTTTTTACAAAAAGAGGATGAGGGAATCTACACCTGTCCCCCATTATTACAAAAAGACAAACAACTTTTCAAAAGTAAATGCAAACACTCAGTGAATCTTATCCTGAAGATTCATTATTACAAAACGACAGAAACTTTACACAAAGTGGGCTGCTGACATGACTGGGGAATCTTACTGGTATTGGTCCCATGATTCTGACGTGTCATCCTCAGATGCGGACGTCTCCATGCTCCCGGATCCACTGCTGCAACTTCCAGTGTATCTTCTCCAGTTCCTTGGTGGCTCTGTTAACATGCGGCCTGTGATCATTCCAGTAATTGTCTCTGGTGGAGAGCCTTCTGCATTCTTTAGCTCTCTCTTCGGCCATCTGGTGAAGTAAACTGAGCTCGGCTTGCACTCTTTTCCCTTGTCTGTTGAATAGCTCATCGGTGGCTTCTCCCATTTTTTAGAATGCTTCCAAGGTGAGTGGATCAGATGATTGCCTTGTTTGGTATATTTGTTCCAAGATACTGAGGGGATCTGTTGGGCAGTTGTCTGGATAAGTCTCTTGGCATATTGGTCATGTTGGTGCTGCGGAGTTTTCTTCCATTCTTGAATTGCTTCCTCCAAAAGAAGAAGGTGGTTGTGTACTCGAGCTTCCTGTTCTTGACATCCTGCATATGCAACAAAGTGAGCAATTCTGGATAAAGTATCGGCTAAGATATTTTGTTTTCCCTCAATATGTTCAAAGTGAACTTTGACTCCTGATCCAGTTATGAAATCCGTGAATGCTAACCACCTAACTCTTGATGGTTTATTTTGGGTAGATTTATTGTAAAAGCTTATGATGGCTTGGCAGTCTGTTCTGAGGGTTATTTCTCCTTTGTCTAGGTAATGGATCTTAAAATTTTCCAGAGAACCCATGCAGGCATAGATTTCTGCATCTATGGTTGATTTAATCTTCTGAAATTTTCCTGAAGCATAGGCACAAATCTTTTCAGAACCTCTTGGGTCATGCCTTTGGTTCTTCCATTTGCACACTCCCCCCCCCCCCCCATCCCTCCATACAGCCATCCATTTCTAGGATGATGTAGGCATGTTCAGGTGGGATCTCAAGATCAGGCAATTTTTGCACTATTTCTTTGTTCTGGCGAACGATTCTCCAGTCACCGCTCTTCATTCTTTTATCACCATGGGGGCTAGTTTTTGTGTGTAACGGACCTGTTAGAGTTCCTAGGTTCGGGATGTAACTACGGGCGTAGTTTAGTATTCCCAGAAATCCTCGTAGCCCCTTTTTGTCCATCAATTTTGCTTCATCAAAATCTAGTATTTTCTTTATGATGTGCGGTTGTAGTCTGATCTTTCCTTGCCTGGTGATTGCGCCCAGGAATTCAACTTCCTTGGTTGCCAGCTTCATTTTTGTTGGGGAGAGAATTAAACCATGCCTCCTTATGATTTTTGTGAACTGCTGTAGGTGCTTTGCATGTTCCTCCTCGTTCATGGAGAAAACCAAGATGTCATCTATGTATACTGCAATGAAATGTTCAGTGCCTTTGAAGCAATTATCCATTTTTCGCTGGAAAATTGCAGGTGCATTCTTGAGTCCGAACGACATGACTAACCATTCATACAGGCCTCCCGGGACAATGAAGGTCGTCCAAGGGATAGATTCTTCATCCATTGCGATTTGATGGAAACCAGACTTCAAATCAAACTTTGAATAAATTTTGTTGTTTCCAATCCTTTTGAGGATTGTGTTGATCCCTGGCAAACTATATTGATCCTTGTATGTGTTATCATTCAAGGTTCTATAGTTGAAGACCATCCTTTCTTTGCCCTTTGCTTCCTTCCCCGAAACAGGATCAATCTATGTTCCTGATTTAACAATTATGGCCATGGTCCTATGTCTGCTCTTACTGGGTCGTATGACCTTGAGTTCGAGCAAGGCATTGACATGCTTTCGGAAGGATTCCTCCATTTGGAAAGAATGACTTTGAATAGTGATAGATTGCCCTTTACTCTCACAAATCTAAATCACACTTGAGATAACCAATTCTGAAAAAACAAATACAAATACTATAGTATCCTACCCATTGTCATCTAGTACAAAACAAAAAAATATTTTAGAAGAAGTAAAACATTACAAAAACAACGGATATGAAACAATAAATATCGGTTAATACAAAATCAAATTCAAGACCAAATTTTTTTTAATGAAATTAAAAATATAGAATCAGAAAAAACAAACATTATAATGAACCGATGTTAGGCCAGTAAAGCTCTAACTTTATTCCTACTAGAAAATAAAAAATAAAAAACAATTACATGATATTACTTTCTTTAAGAAAAAACTCACTCCTACAAACCAAAATATTGCTCTTTCTTTTATCATTTTCTATAAAAATAACTTATACATAAGCACTTATTACGATAAACCCCGGTTGTAAGCTTCAAATAAATTGTTTATTCAATACCATACCATGAAGTTAACACATGGAGGGGACAAAAAGCTGAAACCAGATTAGAATACAGAAAAATATTGAGAAAGTTGTGTATCTCTGCATCATAAACCGAGGCATTTTATAATCGAAACGAAATAGTTCAAATCAAAAAGAGTGAAAAAGAAGTGAATCTCACTCACATTTTATTAGGCCTGGAATTCTTAGAGCTATTATTTCGTACAGATCTGTCGAAGTTCTCTTCTCTTGGAATTCTCTTCGATAGAAACGCAGCCTCCTCTATTCTTCCCCCTGCCTCTAAAGCAGTTACCAGATCATTTAGACATATCAAGTCCTGATGTAAACCCTTCTCCACCAATTCATAGCATAAACCGAATGCTTCTGAAGCCTTGTTGATTTTACAAAGATCGATAATAACTGTATTAAACAAATCAACGTCGACATTCTGATTATTTTTCAAACTAAAAAACAGCATTTTGCATGCTTCCGATGACCTTCCTTTCTTGCAAAGAAACTGAACCACTTCATCCATTTTAACACGGTATCCGTTCTTATTTATCAACTCGTTGATTTTGAATGCTTTATGTTGCAGTCCACGGTAAAAAAGTAGCTGTAAACACTCAGTTGAAAGGTTTATATTTTGTCGGATATTTCTCTCCAACATCGTGACAACAACATCGGCAGACTCATGAACACAACCCTTTTCCAAAAGTCTAGTGAGTATAGAATGCCATGTAGATGTTTCTGGTTGATACGAACTCTTTAGCATTTTCTCGAGTGTCTCCTTTGCAAGGAGAGGCTTATCGTTCTGAAGAAAACCATCGATCAAATAGTCATAGACATCAATATCGGGAAGAAAATCCCTTCTCAGCATCCATATCAAAAGCTCGTATCCGTTTTCGAATGCGCCTTCTTTACAGTGCCCCAAAATCACTAACTGGTATGTTAGGGGATCTTGTGTTCCCCTTTTCATTAGCTGCCTGAGTACCCTTTCGGCTTTCTTTGTTTTCCCATTTTGACACAAATACTGAAAAATATGCTTATAAGAAGCAGCCAGCGGCTTAGGGCCAAAGCTACATAACAAAACCTCCTTCTCGAACAACTCATCAAAAAGCATCTCTGCCTTATCATAGTCCCCTTTCTGACATAAACTCCGTATCAGAACACTGTACGAGGCTGAATCTGCTAAAACCAGTAAATTTTTCATGTTTTCAAAAACCTTGAAAGCTTCATTGAGGTTTCCAGCACAACAGTGTGAATTAATCAATGTATTGAAGGTACATGCATCAGGAATCGATCCATCGTCGCCATTCATTTGTTCCAAAATATCTTTCATTTTGTCCCACCTGTGTACTTCACAAAGTCCTTTAATCAGAGTGTTATACGTAACTATATTCGGCTTAAGGCCTCTACCATTCATCTCTTCAAGAATAGCCAAGGCCTCATCGACTTCTTGTTTCATACAATACCCTCGAATCAAAGTTGTGTAAGTGACAACATCAGGACTCAAATCTTTGCATTTCTTGCTCATACCATTCACCAAATTATGCGCTACCTTGACCTTCCCTGCTCTACACAAACCATCAACAAGCGTGTTATAAGTAACAACATCAGGATCGCAATTAAAACTCGTCATTTCTTTAAAGAATCGAAACCCTTCATCAACCATGGAATTCTTACAAAACCCTCTAATCAAAATGTTAAACGTGTACGAATCTGGAGTAACACCATACGTGTTAAGCATTTCATCATACACCTCTTTGGCCATACCAATCCTACCCCTTCTAAGCAAAACCAACAAAACACTATTAAACGTAACCACAGATGGTGAAACACCAATAACCTTCATACTCTCAAAAAGCTTCACAGACTCTTTAAACAATCCAGCTTCGCCGTAACTCCTAATCAAACTATTGAAAAACTTATCATCAACCTTAACTTCACAATTAGACCTTTTCTCAATGGAGTAAAGGAAATTCCTAGCTACATTGAGATTTTTCTCGCGACCCAGAATTTCTAACATCATGAAATAGGATTGTGCATTATGAGAGAAACCATTTTCATGTACCCAATTGAAGAAATGAAAGGCCTTGGAGGGTACCTTGATATGGCGAAGTGTTTGAAGAACGGTAGTTTTGGAGAGAGAATTTGCGAATGATGATAATAACCCATTTGACCAAGGATTGAAATTTATTAGATTAACCATTGTTTTAGCGGTTTTGCTTGTGTTTCTCGGTCTGGGTTTTTCATTTTGAACAAGTTGTGGTTGTTTTTGTTGTTGTTGTTGAATTTCATCATTGACATTTTGTGATTGAATAGAACAGAAGCATCTGAAATTTTGGGGGGAAAGTGATTATTAGTGTTATTATGTGAAAAATGTAATGAAGAAAATGAGAAGATTGAAGAGAAGTGAACCTGAGAGATGAAGGAGGGTGTGAGGTGAAGTTGGAAATTGAAGTGAGACGCTGATTTGAAAATATAGTTGGAAAATGCATGTTTGTGGGTTATCTGAGATTTGGGCGGTTGTTCAGAGTGGTTGGATTGATGAAAATATTGAGCGATGGTGGAGGGAGGAAGAATCAGCGGCGAGGAGTGAGTTGAGGAGGAGGGACGGAAGAGAACTGCGAAAAAAGAATAGGTTATTATTATTAAAAAAAAAAAAATTAATAGTTATTTTATTATCATTTGGGCGAAATTTAAAAAATTCTCGATAAAATAAATTTAAATCCTCCAATATTTAAAAATTCTCTTAATTTAGTTCTTCATTAAACAAACTCATCAACTTGTCTGACGTGGCATTGCCAATGTGTAATTCTTTTGTTATTTATATGTTATTAGTATTTCACGTGTAATATATTTTAATTTGCAGATGATAATTTTTACACGCTGTGAAATTAGATAACCCTAAATCTCAAATTACTTTTCACTCATAATTCAAGTTTCTTCTCCCTTCTTCGAACTACCATCTGCAGGTGTGTAGCATCTTCGCATTCATCCTTCTTCCTCCTTCTTCCTCCACATATAACTGCGTGCCCGATCAATGGTCAGAAGTTCAAAGAGTAGCATGTCCTGTAATGGTAGAAGCACTTCTAAATGTGGACACGGTCATTCAATGAACGTGTTCGTTTCAAAGTCTGCTGCAAATCCTGAAAGAAAATATTGAAAGTGCAAATTTTGAGGGAAAGAAGAAGACTGCCAGTTAATTTATTGGGATGATGAGTACTTTGGTTCTATTGATAAGCAGAGAATTGAGGAAGATAATGATGGTTGTAGTAGATGTGATGTCATTATAGAGTATTTGAGAAAATTAGGAAAGGATTTTGGGAAGGAATTTGGAAGAGAATTTGCAACAAAACTGTGTTCTAAGGAGATGGAATATATGAGGAACAAGTTAGAGAGCACAAGGAAGAAGTTGGCCTTTGTAGTTGTAGTACTTATTTGTTCTTGGGTTTATTTTGTCATTGTCTAAGCAGGCTGATAGTTGTATTGTTTTAAGTGTTAATTATGTAGAATGAATGTTGTATTGTGATGAATTAATGAATGTTGTGCTCCGTTAACAAATTGGTTGATTTGAATTGAATGAAAACAAAGTTTTTGCTTACAATTCTAGTACCTTCTGCATTAATCTTGTGAAG
This sequence comes from Lathyrus tuberosus, assembly GCA_022829125.1. Lineage (NCBI taxonomy): Eukaryota > Viridiplantae > Streptophyta > Magnoliopsida > Fabales > Fabaceae > Lathyrus > Lathyrus tuberosus. The sequence goes on from JALAZF010000032.1 coordinate 6,005,024, forward strand.
ATAATGACATATTGTTTTTGCTTACAGTACAACCTTGTGCATTAATCTTGTACATTAAGCACATATTGTGCATTAATCTTATTGTATCAACTTATCAAATGTTAACAAAGGTGACAATACAACATGTTAACAACATGGTTGATGTGACTTGAATGAAAACAAAGTTTTTGCTTATAATTCTAGTACTTTCTGCATTAATCTTGTGAAGATAATGACATATTGTTTTTGCTTACAGTACAACCTTGTGCAATAATCTTGTGCATTAAGCGCATATTGTGCATTAATCTTGTTGTACCAACTTACAAAATGTTAACAAAGGTGACAGTACAACATGTTCACAGCATGGTTGATGTGAATTGAATGAAAACAAAGGTTTTGCTTACAATACAAAATAGATTAAACAAAATAGTACTTCCATATATGATTAACCTGCAATAGGCATAATGTTATTACAACTTGTTCCGGACTGGACCAATGGCTAGGCATGGCCCAATCCACTTCTGCTTTCAGAACGGCCCAATTGCCTAAGTCCAGCAGGTGCGGGGCAGCATTTACCTTCATGCCCCTCTACCGGGCACATATGGACAGATGAACGTCAAGGTCATTTACTCCTCCCCGGCATTCCTGCCCGTTACGCACGGCTCCATCATCCAGGAACAGTCACGACGCATGTGCCCAGAACTATGCTTTTTCCCGTGGCAACGGCTAGTTTTGGGCATCTCTGCCCGTCATAACGGCTAGTTTCTGGCAGTTACCTATTCTTCAGTAAACGGTTATTCCGCCCCGAAAATAGGGACGTTGGCCACGCGTTGGGTGAATTCTAAAAACCCTCTCATTTGAGAGGGTCAGGTATTCAAAATCATCCTAAGAAACTCATACTTTTGTACTTGCCTTTCTCCCTCCCGATTCTTACTTTAGCATCGGAGTGCCTTTCAGGTACACCCCCTCCTCATCTCACACACCCAGCATCACAGACGTTCCTCTTGGCCCACTTCAGGATCTGATCAGCCTTCACAATCAGTGGCGCCGTCTATGGGAAACTTGTTATCCCCGTCTTAACATCCACCTCAGATACAAAGACCAAAACAAACTCTCTGTCCAAGATTACGATCATGGCTTGCCAAGATCACGTCCAAGATGCTCGCAATCCTTCCTTCCTCCCCGTCGACAAAACTGACGCTGACGGGTCTACTTCTTTCCTCAGAGAAGACGCCCGTCGTCTGAGAGACGGAGCTACTGCGTCTCCCTCCCCCACTCGTAACGATCATGCTGACGACTAGCCCTCGCTAGCCCTCTAGCCCGTTCCAGCTCCACCCAACGTCGATCCGGCCGTGGTGGCCCTCCTTGAAGCAATTAACAAGACCAACCTCTTAATCCTCCAACAAAACGAGAGTATTGGAGCGTTGGAAGAGTCTGTCCGTCCAAGATCCCCTCAGCCGCGGAAGGAGCGACGACGATCCAAAAGTCCACATCCCCGACGGGAAGCTGATTGTCGGGTGCGCCAAGAACCAGAGTCCCATGTCATCTGAAAGCGTGACCACGTTTATCCACGAAACCAACATTCCCCGAGCAACAAGAGAACCCGGAGAGATCAACGTTCACCCCCGGTCAGATCGAAGGGCCGAGCAAGAACACCATCTCCCCGTAGAAGTCGCCGCCATGTCCTCGAAAGAAGCATCCGCTCCCCTTCTGGGACCAGTTCCAGCAGCAACGATGAGCCCCACGGCCCATTGTCTCAGGAGATCCTGGCTACGCGCCTCCCTAAAGGCTTGGAGAAACCACAATCTTTGGGCACTTACGACGGAACAACATACCCAAATGAACACATCAAAAACATCGATGCGCTACTCGATTATTGTGGCGTCCGAGACGCCATCTAATGCCATATATTTCCTACCACACTCCGAAAAGAGGCAATGACCTGGTACAAACAACTTCCCGAGGAGTCCATCACATCGTGGAAGTAGCTGGGCAGGTTGTTTTCCAGACACTTTACGGCATCACGCCGCCACCCAAAGACTGAAGCCTCCCTTGAGGCCATAATTCAAGGGAAGGATGAGCCTCTCCGGGCATATATTGAGAGGTTTAATAAAGAAGTTGTGCAAGTCCCCACCACCGACGACATGAAGAAATTTCTGCTCGAACGGGGACTTCGCCCTCATTCAGAATTTTCTAAAGCTATTGGCCTTGCACCTCCAAGGAGCCTAGACGCCTTCCTCCTCAAGGCGCAAGCATATATTCAGTACGAGGAAAAGGAAGCGGCCAGCTCCACCCAGGTATCACGCCATCAGGAAAGTGCTCGGGCCTCCAAAGGCGATGGACCCTCGACCTCCCGTCGAGGGGAGAGGAGGCGCGAAGATCGACCCCGGGAATCCCGGGACAACAATGGGCCCTCCGGCCGTTTCCACGATTACACTCCCCTGACCGTCTCTAAGGAAAAGATTCTCTCTGAATATGCTAACCCGGAGTTTAAACAAGTGGGGGTTCGATTCCCCAAGCAGGTATCGGCCAAGCCGAACGCCGATAAATTGAAATAATGTCGTTTCCACAAGAGTCACAGCCACCCCACTGAAGACTGCGTCCACCTAAAGGATGCCATAAAAATACTGATCAGGGATGGCCACCTGAAATAGTTTACAAAGAAGAAGGAGGCTCCTCGGCAAGATGCCCTGGAGTCGAAGAAAGTAGAGGAAGAGGTGCCTTCCTCGGAAGAAACCAACCTCCAAGTCGCCATGAGTATATCACGGCCCGAGGATTTCTACGTTCCAGATGAGCTCAGTGCTCCCGCGTATTTCGCAGCCCATGGCCCATGGGAAACTTTCCCCTCTGTGATGGTCATCTCCGGAGGGGGCTTCAACAAAGTCACCGTGGGCTCCGTGAAGAGAAAGTTCGAGCACCTGATCAGCACGAGCTCCAACAAGGTGACAACGCTCGACAAAGCCCAGAAGGGATCAGTCCCCATCTCTTTCTACCGGGAAGAACTCCTAAGAGGGGCCCCGAACTCAAGTATTCCACTGCTCGTTAGAGCCCAGATGGCAAATTTTGATGTTCGCAGGATCTTAGTCGACCAAGGCAGCTCGGTCGACATTATGTACTCACATCTGTTCTCAACCCTCCAGCTGGACGAATCGCACCTCACTCCCTACGTGGGTTCTGACCTGCAGGGTTTCAACGGGTCGGTCATGAAACCCTGGGGGTACGTCGAGTTGATCGTGACCTTTGGATCTGCAAAGACAGCCAGATCTATTAAGGTTCAGTTCCTAGTAATTGACTGCCCATCTCTCTACCAATGCATATTCGGGCGGCCAACTTTGGCCGAGCTGGTAGCCGTGCCATCAACCGTCCATCTCAAAATGAAATACTACACTTCGAAAGGTATGGTCGCCACACTACACGGGGACATTGAAGCTGCGCGGCGATGCTTTGAAGCGGCCACCAAGAGACTCAACACCATCAATGCCAAGCCAAAGACATCCAGCAAGCCAGCCTTGCCCAGCAGCTCTGAGGAGGCCAAGCCACTACGACGCGCCGACTCCATCGACCTCGACAGTCGCTTCTCCGAAGATGACCAGAAGGAGGACCAGGCTTGCCAGAGTAGCTCATCCGCCTCGACCAGTAATAGCTCCCATCCGACGCACCCAATCCCGGATGGCAAATTCGAGCTCGTCCCGCTCGGTGATGATCCTCAGCGAGGAGGAAAGATAGGAACCGGCCTCCCCGACATTGCGAGGAAACAACTCAAAGCTTGCCTCCGAGAAAATGCAAACTTGTTCGCCTGGAGTGCCGCGGAAATCTGCTGTCGCCTGCCATCAACTCACAATTGACCCCACCGTCAAAGCAGTAGCACAACGTGGGAGAAAGCAGTCTCCGAAGAAAACGGAGGCTACAAAACAAGCTGTAAAAGACCTCCTCGAGGCAAACTTTATCTCGAAATCCAAGTACACCACTTGGCTGTCCAACGTTGTACTCATGAAAAAATCTAATGGAAAGTGGCGTATGTGTGTTGATTATACTGATCTCAATAAGGCATGCCCAAAAGATGCCCACCCCTCCCCAATATTGATAAACTTGTTGATAATTCTGCCGATTTTAAACTATTATCATTCATGGATGCCTATTCGGGCTACAATCAAATACCAATGGCGAAAAGTGATAAGAAATACACGACCTTCATGATCGAATCGGGAAATTATTACTACAACGTAATGCCCTTCGGCCTGAAGAATGCCGGTGCGACCTACCAAAGGACGATGAACAAGGTCTTCTAGGGAGAGATAGGCGACATGCTCGAAGTCTGCATGGACGATATGATCGTGAAATCCCACGAGGAAACCAATCACACGACCCATTTAAGAAAAGTCTTAGAACAGGCCAGGAAATACCGGATGCGTTTCAACCCAGAGAAATGCACTTTCGGAGTACGGGCAGGCAAGTTCCTCGGCTTCTATCTGATAGAGCGAGGAATCGAGGCCAACCCCGACAAGTGCATGGCTTTCTCCGAATTTCTAACACCTAGCTCGAAGAAATCCATCCAATCCCTCAACGGGATGCTCGTTTCTCTGTCTCGTTTCGTGGCCAAGTCTGCCCAGCACGCCCTGCCCTTCTTTAAACTCCTCCGCAAGGAAGAAGCGTTTGAATGGACAGAGGAATGCGGCCAGGCTCTCCTCCATCTGAAATAGGCACTGTCAGAACCACCAGTCCTCTCTCGGCCAAATAACGGCGAAACTCTATACCTCTATCTCGCCGTAGCAACCGAGGCCGTTAGCGCCGCCCTCATCCGTGAAACACCCGACGGGCAAAAGCCTATATACTTCACAAGCAAAGCGTTGCAGAGACCAGAATTGAGATACCATCAGATTAATAAAGGTGGAGATGGCCCTCATTAACGCTGCGCAAAGACTGAGGCACTACTTCCTGGCCCACACGATCGTGGTCCGGATAGATCAACCCGTAAAGCAACTGCCGGGACGACCAGATATGGCTGGCAGAATGCTCAAATGGTCCTTGGAGCTATCCGAGTTTGATATTCAGTATGAAAGTAGAAAGACCCTCAAGGCCCAAGCATTGGCCGATTTCGTCGCATAGATGACATTTGCGGATTTCCCCACCTGCGGAGCCCGTAGGTGGATCATCTTCGTCGACGGAGCATCTAGCTCGACAGGAAATGGGGTAGGTATCATCTTGGAAAACAACGAGGGAATCATCGTCGAGGTATCACTCACCTTATCCTTCCCCACGTCCAATAACCAAGCTGAGTACGAAGCTTTCCTCACCGGTCTGTGCCTGGCCGAAGACCTAGGAGCAGAAGAAGTCATCATCTGCACAGATTCGCACCTCGTAGCCCTTCAAGTTCGAGGAGAGTACCAGGCCAAAAATGAAAACTTGTTCGAATACTTGTCCCTAGTCAAAGAGAAAATGATGAAGTTCGCTACAGTAGAAGTAAAACATGTTCCCCGCGAACATAACGTCAGAGTAGACGTGTTGTCCAAACTGGCGAGCATGAAGAAAAAAGGGGGAAACAAGTCTGTCATCCAGGAGGTGCTTCCTCGACCCAGCATCGAGAAGACACCCACGATCCCCGACGTGCAGGTCATCAGTGACAAAAACTGCTGAATGACCCCCGTTTATAACTACCTCGCTAGGAACGAACTCCCGTCTGACCCCAAAGAGACCAGCACAGTCAGGCACAGGGCCTGCTCCTACGTCCTGGTTGAAGATAAACTATACAGGCAAGGATTTTCCATCCATTTACTCAAATGTGTCGAGGAAGAGATGGTCGCCCACGTCCTGCGCGAGATCCACGAAGGAATCAACGCCCAACATCTCGGGGGAAGATCCCTCGCCCCGAAAGCCCTTCGAGCAGGGTACTACTGGCCCACCATGCAGCAGGATGCAAAAGAGCACGTGAAGAAATGCGAAAAATGTCATTGGCACGGGGACATGCACCTAGCTCCACCTAACGAGCTCAAAGTTATGTCCTCCCCATGGCCATTCGCCTGGTGGGGCCTGGACATCCTAGGGCCATTCGTAGTAGGATCAAACCAGAATAAGTACTTAATAGTAGGCGTTGACTACTTCACAAAGTGGATAGAAGCGGAGGCTCTGGCCAAAATAACGGCCCTTAACATACTTCGTTTCTACAAGCAGAACATCCTTGCACGCTTTGGCATTCCCCAAGCAATAGTCACAGACAATGGGACACAGTTCACAGACAGAAAGTTCTAGGATTTCGTCGCCCAACTAGGCACGAAACAACACTTCGCATCCGTCGAACACCCCCAGACTAACGGGCAAGCCGAAGCAGCAAATCGAGTAATCCTATGAGGCCTCAAGCGAAGGCTAGACAAAACAAAGAGAGCTTGGGTCAAAGAGCTGCATAGCGTCCTGTGGGCGTACTGCACGACTCCCCACTCTTCAACCAGGGAAACTCCCTTTCGCTTGGCCTATGGGACTGAGGCAGTGATCCCCATCGAGACATACGTACCATCGAGGCGAACTGAAGCACCACTGGACGAAGAAGCAAACAACGAGGCACTAAGGGAAGAGCTCGACCTCGTCGAAGAGGTTCGGGTAGGAGCAGCTCTCCGTGAAGCCTCGTTAAAGCAGAAAATCGCAATCAGGCACAACGCCAAAGTAATACGGTGAGAATTCCAAGTGGGCAGCCTCGTCTTGAGAAGAAACCACAAGGATTCTCGAGTGGGCAAACTCGCCACTAACAAGGAAGGACCCTATCGTGTCCGAGCAAAGACGGAGAACGAGGCCTACTAGCTAGAACACCTCAATAGGGAAGAACTTGCTCGACCATGGAACGCCGAAAAGCTAAAACAATACTATAGCTAAGGCCCTAATTGTCGGTTTACTTTGTCAAAGCAACGAACATAACATCTCGACTACGATGCGTTCCCAGGTACAAGCGTCGCATACCAGCAAAGGCAGGATCCCGCTCAGGATCGAGCTAGGTCTTTGCCCGACAGCGGTTCCTTAACCAAGCCTGCTGTAGTCAAAGTACCATGATCGGCAGAACACCCAGCTCGCGATAGAAGGTTCACGCCGCGAACTCATGCCTCAAACGCAAACTGAGCTCCGCTATCATGCTCGGAAATTCCCCAGGTCGTTCGACCAGTCCCCCTCACTACCGAACACATCTAAGTCGAGCAATTCCCTGAAACAATAAACCAATCGGTCATCCCCATTACAGGCATACACGGGTATCGAGCAAAGATACAACACAGCAAAATAAACAGCAAATAAAGCCACGTGCGAATATACAAAACTGGCCACGGTGGCCGGATACATACATATCAAAATAATTAAGTGGCCACAAGGACCACAATTGTGCATATTACAAGACAAAGGGGCCACGCCCCATACCAAACAACAATAAATTTACATCAAATATGGCACGCAGGCCAGATACATTACAACAAAAAACAAAAGAAGATATCACTCCTCCATCTACTCAGGCTACTCAGGATTAGGCTGCGGCGGCTGGGTCTCCTCGTTCAAGAGCCGGGCATGCTCATCACCGATATTAAAGATGTCTGGAGTAACTATCTTGCCATCCTTAACATGGCCCAGAAAGTTAGTACCCACTGTAGATATCTGGACTTCTGGATTCACCATCCTGAGTTGAGCCACGACATTGTTGAATGACTTCTCCCTGATGGCGTACACATCCTCTTCTGCCCGTGCAATACGCGCAACCAAATTGACCCTCGTCTTCTGTCGGGGCAGCCGCAGACCTCATCTGCTCGACTAGGTCCTCGGCGGCCTTCTTCTCAGCAACCAGGGTATCATTCTCCCCTTTCAGTCTAGCGGCCTCCTCGTCAGATTTCTTCCTCGCGTCATTGGCAACCTTGGCCTCCTCCTTGGCCTTCTTCACTTTTTCCTCCAGAGCAGATATCATCGCCTGGGCTTTCTTAAGTTCAGACTCAGAGGAGGAATCTCCCTCGGCGTAGACTACCGCCATCTCGAGGACCCGAACCAACGCAGAGGCATCTTGCGCCAACATTGCCCTCTTACTCGGGCGATCCATACCTTCAAGCTTGAGAGACCCTGCTCGAGGAACCACCAGGGAAGTGCCCTCGAAAAACTTCATGTCATGGAGGCAGGGGGAAGTTCAAACTTGCCCTTCTATGCCGCCCGACTGAGATCCACCAGCTCGTTCGCCCTGATCTGCTTAAACCTTAGGGCCTCGGGCACTGGAGATCCCTGAGTAGGTGAAGGAACGGGCGAAGAGCTCCCCACAGCCAGTTGAAGAGGAGGCACCCGCTGGGTAAACCGAGACTTCGAGACGGCCGCGTCTGCTTTACCCGTCGCCAGGGCATTCTTCACCATCCTCTCATGAGCAGAAGGCATCTCACCTGCAAAAACATTAGAAACACATTAGCCACCGAGGAAGTTATAATTCGGATAAGCTAAAAAGGTAAACTACCAAGCAACTTAAGGGCGTCAGCGTGGGTCTTGCACTCCAGAAGCACCTTCGTATTAATGTAGCGGTGCACCACTCTTTGCCCATCATCATCGTCATAGATCGGGTCCCCCTTCTTCGTCCAGCACTCCGCAAGCTTAAAACTGTTAACATATTTGACCAACGCCTCGAAACTGGCTGTGTCTTGCTCGTCCAGTATATCCAGCTGGGCAAGGTAATGGTCAGTACCCCGGGTAAAAAGGCTCTCACTCCAACGAAAAGGGAACTTGAACACCCTCTCCGCCAGCAACTTCCCATCCTCGTCGTACATATCCTTGCCATCCTCGTCCGTTGTCACTGACCGACGTACGTGGTATCTTGGCCCTTCTCCGACACAGGTTCGATGATATAGAACCTCTCCTTGAAGGTTCGGATAGACTCTGAGAAGGGCTTAAACAACTTTCTCGCTTGCTTCAGCGAAACCCAACCATACCTTTTCCCCGAAACCTGTCGTTGAAGGTGGAAGATGGTGAAGAACAGGGGCAAGGTAGCTCCTATCTTTAGAAACTCGCAGGTTAGCTCGAAGGAACGAATAAATGCCAACAAATTTGGGTGCAGTTGCGACGGGGTCAAATCTAGATGAACGAAGATAGGCGACTGAAAGTCAGTAAAAAGCAGCCTCAGCCCTATATCCTTGAAAGCATACTCATACATTGGGAACCTCTCCTCGTAGTTTGTGCATATGTGGTCGTCTTGACCGGGGAAGTGTACTTTCCACTCCCCTTTCGGCCCTACGTTCGTGAAGACATCCCCGGTGTAAGACGCGAAAGTGGATGCGTGCTCGGCAGGCTCCGCAACCGTCTATTCCTCCGCGAAAGCATGCTCGGGATCCTCCCCGGCTTCACTGGGGGCAGTTTAAATCTCAGTATCACTACTCTCCGAGGAGATCTCCTCGGACGAGTCTATGAGAATCTCTCTCTCGGGCTCATGTGCCATCTCGTTCACCTGAAAAGCAGAGGGCAAAAGTGAATTCGACTGCAAAATTAAATCCACCCTTCCACCGCTAGTTAAGTGAAAGGGCGCCCAAAGGGCCAAGGATGACGTCCCCGACCTAAGCCCTAAATCAAATAACATAAGTGCATCGTGCAAGGAGACGCCCGGGGGCAACCCCTCATGCGCATACGGGGAAATCTCCCCGACCTACTACCCAGTTTTCTGACTGAAACTCCACCAAAAAACTCATACATTCATCAGAAGTTCATCAGAGCACGGGAAAACTCGGGAACTTCGCCTGTTACTCTTGCGCCGTCGTCGCAATGGCGTCATAAAATGACCTAAGTCTACAGTTCCTAAGAAGCTCCGGCAACCACAGCAGCAGCAGAAAGTGGCTTAACCATCGTCTACCACCAACAGCCGCCAGAAAGCACGGCGATTCTACCTAAGTTCATCCTAGCCACATGGGTCCTAACAAAACAGAAACAGAAAAGCTAGAAATGAAGCTGGAAATAAGTGACTTACATGGTCGAAGAGAATGTAGAGGGCCGAAGAACTTGCGCGGAGCTTCGTGCGGCGGCGGATGCGGTGGTTGACGACAGCGACGGACTGAAGGCTCTGAGAGAAGAACGAGGAAGGAGAAAGAAGCGAAAAACGCAAATGAGAAACTCTTCCCTCTATATATAGGCAGTCTAAAAGCACGTGCACAAGCACGCGCGGCTAAGGGCATCATCATGACCCTAGCATAGCCATCATGACGCATTTAATGTTGCACAAGGCTCGAGGTACACGTGGCTTCATGTTTCAGAATACCTCAACTATTGGCCTCCCCGTATACCGAGCATCCCGAACAATGGTACGTATCCTGCGGGCACTAGAACCCCCGGACATCCAAGGACAATTCCGTCTCATCGACAAACGATGACACCTTCAGAGTTCCCCGGGGTTGCGAGCTATCCTTAAGTCATCACTCCCATGCTCGGGAGCAACGACTTGGAGGGCTCCTGTTCCGGACTGGACCAATGGCTAGGCATGGCCCAATCTACTTCTGCTTCCAGAACGGCCCAATTGCCTAAGTCCAGCTAATGCGGGGCAGAATTTACCTTCATGCCCCTCTACCGGGCACATATGGACAGATGAACCTCAAGGTCATTTGTTCCTCCCCGGCATTCCTGCCCGTTACGCACGGCTCCATCATCCAAGAACACTCACGACGCCTGTGCCCGGAACTACACCTTTGCCTGTGGCAACGACTAGTTTTGGGCATCTCTACCCGTCATAACGGCTAGTTTCTGGCAGTTACCTATTCTTCAGGAAACGGTTATTCCGCCCCGAAAATAGGGACTGTTGGCCACGTGCTGGGGGAATTCTAAAAACCCTCTCATTTGAGAGGGTCAAGTATTCAAAATCATCCTAAGAAACTCATACTTTTGTACTTGTCTTTCTCTCTCCCGATTCTTACTTTAGCATCGGAGTGCCTTGCAGGTACACCCCTCTCCTCATCTCACACACCCAGCATCACAGACGTTCCTCTTGGCCTACTTCAGGATCTGATCAGCCTTCACGATCACAACTTACAAAACAAAATGACAGTGCAACCTTGTTGCTCCAACTTACAAAACAAAATGACATATTGTTCCAACTTACAAAATATAAAGACAGTACAACCTTCAAAATAACATTACAACATACAAAATGACATTACAACATACAAAATGACAACTATTTTGACATAATGACAGTACACATTACTGGTTCAGTTTCTTAGATATTTCATCCCATGATTTCATCATGCGCACACATGTCCCTAGTTTGGGGTCTGCTTGGCTAGTAGTAGTACCAGGTGTATCATCAACATGTGTTTCCTCAATTTCCAAAGGTGCATCAGCAGTTGAACCTTGTCCGGAGCATTTTTCTAGCCTGAAGATACTTTTTAGCCTTTCACTACTCCTAGTAGGTGCTTGTGTTTTCTTCTTAGAAATCTTCAACTTTCCAATTTTATTCTTCTTTGGGGTAGGATTAATTAGTTGAGACTCTTGAGTTTCTTGTGGTTGAGAAGACACTTCAGTAGGAAGCAACTGAGAAGCAACCATGTCTTTAATTATGTCATCAATTTTTGGATCATAGAAAGGATCCTCTACAGTTGGTTCAACAGTTTCAGCAGGTTCAGAAGTGAGATTATGGTCAGCAGTTTCAACAGGTGCTTGCTCTAGAGTTGGTTCAGCTGTTTTGTTATTGTTTGAGGTCTCACCCTTGGTTCTGGGTGTTTTTCTCTACACATAGACAAAGATAATAAACCAACAATTACAATGATACCACAACAGTCAATGTAATAAACAAACAATGAAAATGATATATAATATACCTTTCTCTTCAATGCATTAGTGTCTTGTACTGTACTTTGGCATTTCCTAGAGTTGTGCCCAGATTTATCACACTTTGTGCACCTATAAGCCACACCAGGCCACCTCATCCTTGAGCCTGTTTCATCATGCTCCCTCCACCTTAATTTTTTTGGCTTATCTGGACCCTTCTTATAATTTGGGGGTAGCATTTCTTCAACTTCCACAGTTGGCCACATGTCCTTCCCATTGATTGGGCTAACATTGTTCTCATAACACAATTTATATGCCTCTCTCTTGTAATAGTCATCAACATACAGTTCTGGATTAAGACTTTGATATTGCATTGCAGCCACAACATGTTGGCATGGTATACCAACTAGTTCCCTAAAGCAACATGAGCAAGTTTTTTCCCAATATCCACAACAAATTGTAGCCCATTAAATGATGAACTTGCCAAACCTCACCCATACTCCATGTTGGCAGCCACTGACCACTCAACATCACCTCCTTATCTAGTCTCTTTGTAGCAATCCTATTCATTAGATAGTTCCTAATCCACTTACACATTGTGAGGATTGGCTTATCCCTAGCTTGTAAAATAGTGTTATTAAAAGACTCACTAAGATTGTTCATTAATACATCACATTTTGGGTAATAGCTAAAAGAATGCTTACACCATAGTTTTGTAGGGACACTCATCCGCCATTCCCATGCCTTCTTGTCTAGTTGCTTTAGCTCAGTCATCTTCTTCTCACATGCTTGGTAATAAGTAGCTTTTGCAGCTCCCATGAGTAAGTCTCTTATTGCAGCTCCACCTCCAAACTTCTTCTTGAAATTAGCATACAGGTGCCTAAGACATATCCTGTGTTCAATTTGTTCAAACATTTCTTCAAATACACTAACCAGTCCCTACAACAAAGTCATAGAATCAACAGTTAGATGAAGGTATAATACAACATAAGTAAATGAAATAAAATTTGAATGAAATAATATTAATGTACCTTCTGCTGGTCTGATATAAAAACATATCTTCTTTCTACACCAGTATCTTGAAGAAGTAACTCTAGAAACCATTTCCAACTATCTTTTGCCTCTGTCTCAACTACACCAAATACAAAAAGGGTAGTACTGATAATTTGGATCTCTTGCTACAGCAAACAACAACTGTCCCCCATACTTTGTTTTGAGGTGGCACCCATCAACTCCAATGAAAGGTCTACAACCTTTAATAAAGCTCTTTTTGCATCCATCAAAACAGAAATATAATCTCTCAAATCTTAGTGGAAGACTTAGAATTGTCCTCTCCATGTTGATCTTAACAGTGTTCCCCACACATTGCTTTTTTAACTCTGCAGTATAGCTCTAAAACAAGGAATATTGCTTTGCTGCATCCCCTTCAACCACTTCATCAGCCATTGTCTTAGCCCTCCATGCCTTACCTTTGGTGATGCCAACAAAATACTTTTGCCTTAGCTCAGACATAATTTCAGAGACTTTCACCTTATCCATGGATTTTCATTTCTCAACCACTAATTTGGAAACCCACTTGGAATTGGCTGATCTGTTATCTAAAACCCTAGCACATGTGTGTGTCCCCACCCATGTTTTTAATTGGTAGGTGTGCATGTCACCCACTTTACTACACAATGCTAAAACACCACATTTTCCCCTACACTCTACCCTAACCCTATAGTTTTCATTCTTTACAAACTTTATCTCCCTACCATTAAGAACAGACCACTCTCTTATAGCATCTTTAAATTCACTTAATGAGGTAAATTATGTTCCAAGTTTGAACTGAAAATCCTTGTTCATCAACTCACTTCTGAACTGCTCATACTTAGGGAGCTTTTCATCACCACTGCCATCAGGATCAAAACTATCTAATTCTTCACTTCCATCATCCTCAATGTCTCTTGGTATATTATTGGGTAACCTTCTAGAACTAGACCCCAATATTTTTGCAAGAACATATAAATTTAGCTTAGAGTGACCACCTTGCTTGTCTTGGTTTTTTTTAGCCCCTTACTTTGTACCTAAGAGACTTGCCATTAACATCAACCCTTGTACCACTAATTGGTTTTTTCACCACAAAATTCACAAAAACTTCATCATTTTCCCTCGTTCTTTCTTCTTCACTATCATCAAACCTAATGCCTCTAACTACATCATCACTACTATAACCATCATCACTACCTTCATTGAATTGAACAACAATAGGACTTATAACCTTGCCCATAGTATATTCAACTTCATGCTCAACCCAAATATGACCAACAACTTTGTTATCAATGTTGTGTTTGGCAATTGCTTCAACTAGTACATTATCAAAGACATGAAGAAACCTTTCATCAATCCCTGGGAGTTTTGTCCACAACCTAAATCCATCATATCCCCAATCCTTAACCAATCTCAAAGCCTCAAAATAACTCCAAGTGTCAGAATCTTGACCTTCCACAGTCGTATCATCCCCCTATAAAATGTGAACTTATCATGTAAAAAGTGTCCCCCGTGATGGAAGATGACAGTGAATATGCCCATGTTCTACAATTACAAAAATACATAATGGTTAAACCAGTGTTACTGGCCTATAACAGATATTACCACGATGAAAGTTAAATAATCTTACTGCAATAAAGTATGTTAATAAATGTTAAACTAACAGACATGGTGTTGGTTGGGACCACTACAAATCGTACCTTTTCAAGTTTAGTAAAAAAAGAAAAGATTGTACCTTTTTGAAGAACGACAACAGCGACTGCTCCACTTGCGTTTAGTGCTTCTGAAGCACGAATCTCAATCTCAAGCTTGGGTAGAATGAAGACAAGTTGATCAGTTGGTTTAATGAGGGACTGAATCAGGAGAATCTTCAAATGTTGGGGGAGAAATCTAAATTATTTTTTTTACAGGGGGATTTTTCAAATTTCGCCCAAATAGCAAGGGTCAAAATAGGTATTAACCCTTCAAAAAATTACAAAAGGACATGTTTAAGAAATAATTTGTTCTAAAATAATCTATTAACTTTAATTTTTATATCGAAAAGTGAGAAGTTTAAGATGAAAGATTAAAAGATCAAATGCAAATAAACAACTTTAAGAAAAAGATTAAATGTAATGGTTGTAAAATAGTTTTAGAGTGTCGTCAAATTAGGATTCATCATTCAGTGATATTGTGTTTAATTATTAAAAGTTCATCATCTAATTATGTCTTTGAATTTTATATTTTTATAATTAATTATGTAAATTAAGTATGTGGCTCTCTAAGTACTAAAACCGTACTACACACTTGCAAAATACATTTTAGAATTTTTATCTTTTTTTCATTTTCTTTTAAAAAATCAATTATGACAGTTGTGTAATTAGTTATGACATTAATTTGCTTAGTAATCGATTATGAAGACTTGGAAATCAATTATAGTTGAGATCTTACAAAATCATTATTTATTTGCATATGCATAATTGATCATGGGTTAAAGGCTATCAGAGGCTTTAAGGTTATTGGAGTATTGAGAGCTAGCTCACGTGAAGTGAGAAGCTGTTGTATATGTGTATTTTTGGGTATTATTGGTTATCTCCCTCAGTGTAATGATATTAATGTATTTATAATCCAAGGGTCTGAACTGGGTCCCCTATAATTTAGCAGTCACTATAAGCATGGGGGTTGATTTCTAAATCCAGGAGGCGTGGTTAAGTTTCACGACTTCCTATGTAACATCTGTTAACCTGGTATACGCTTTACACATGATCACACATTATGGCGGGAAAACGGGAGACTCGGATGACACATCTAGGCAAAGTGCACTCGAACCAAATGGGGGCGCTCGAACTAGTATAAGAGAAATTTGTTACGATCAAAGGGCCAAGAGTGTGTCACTTTCCCCACCCCTAAAGTCTCCCTAAATTATATCACCACATAGTCTCTCAAGCACAAGGGCTCGTAATGGCCGAAATGTTTTAACCCCTGACACATTTTTAGACCTTCCTGAAGAGCCTTGTTGGGGCTTTGTTTCTGCCTTCAAGTCTTGAATAACCCTTATGGGAGAGACTTCGTTGAATTGACGAAACTTATTGAGTCCCTCAGCGCGACTTAATTGAGTAACTCAAGAGAGACTTATTGAGTACCTTATGTGCCATTTCAGGTGTCTGCCGATGTGACTGATAACGAGAAATCGTATCATATTTTTAGGCTCATTGCGCATATTATTTGTCCGTATTTTATCGGGTCTTTTTGCATTTTACTATGTTTTATTGTGTTTTTCAGTTGTTATGTTCATCCGTTGTGGAATCAGAAGCAAACCGGAAAAAGAGTGAGAGAATAGAAAAGTGCAGCAAAAAGAAGCAATTCCGCCTTTGTTGCTGATATGGCGTTCGCCATAGGTAGATGGCGTTTGCCATAGGTGTAACACCCCAAAATTTGCCTTGTTGTTTTTAGCTAACTGGCTTGTGTTTCTTTGCATTTTTTGCATTAGCATTTGTGCATAGCATGGTTCTTAGCATAGGATCAAGGTACTTGGTTCTTTTCAAAGGAGTCTCAAGCCTCAAGGTGGTTTGAGGAGTTCATCATACCTTCATAAGATCAAGAATGGCAAAAGATTACAAGTGATTCTTTCCCTCCTAATCAGAGGGACCAATTAGGGTTTGTGAGTCAGAAGGACTTCTTGGAGGGCTTTGTGGATTCAAGCATGTTCTTATGGCATTCCATATGCTCATAAGTGTTCATGGGTGAGGGTTTGGTTGATGGTTCATGGTGAAGAATGTTCAGTGAATCAGTTGCTTGTGAACCAAGAAAAGTCAACTGTAAAGAAGAAAGTCAACTGTGGAATTTTGAGGTTCTTTTCATGGTTTTCAAGGTCTCACATCCTCATATGTTCTTCAAGGGTCAAGTTTCATATCATTCTTCAAGAATCAAAAGTTTGTGCAAAAGTTACTAAATTTGGAAAATGACCTATAATGAGAACTTTCCATTTTTGGCAATTTTTCCATCACATTCAACTTGGATTTTCATCATCAAGGAAGCTTCAAATGAATTTTCCTCAAACATAAAAGTTGAAGATCTCTCTCTCCCATTTCAAAAAAGTACTAGTTTGTCTCCATATCATTTGTAGAACTCAAGTTATGGTCAAAACAATGCAAGGTGCATTTCATGGATTTCTTATATGTCAAATTTTCCACCATTTGCATTTTCACTCAAAAGGACTTGTAATGTTCCCAATTGCTTCATGTCACATTACAACATCAAAATACAAGTCAAGAGGATCATTTTTGGCCTTTGAATCAATTCATTCCATGACTTATTTTTCACTTATTCAACAAGGTTCAAGATTGCAAATGGATCAAAAACTCACCAACCAAGTCATTGCAAGGCCCAAGTACAATTCAGGTGTGGTTAGCAAGTGGAATGCAAGTGAACCATGCTGATATCATTGAGCTTGCACATGTGGATTAGTGGTGGTAACACAAAGTGCAAAATTGCAAATTCATCCAAATCTCACTAACCAAAGGATTAATCACTTGCTAATCATAATCAGGGGAATAATCAAGAGTATATAAGCTAACTCATACCCTCACAGCTAGGTCAGAGACTCTCATTTGCTCAGTTTTGAATTTTTGCTCTCACACTTTCTCTCTTCGAAACTCACTCTCCTTGAAGTTTCTTTGAGATTTCTCTTCACATTCTTGATCAATGTAGATAATAGAGCAAGAATCAACCACTGATTGGAGCTCATACTGAGGTTTTCATCAAGTTCAGTTCAAGAGGATCCAAGTTCAAACCTCAAGATCTAGCACGATTCCAAGCTCTAGTTGCATTTATTTTGCAATTAGAGGTTCCAAGGACTTGATCTGCAGCTTTTGGAAGGCGTTTTTGTGGTATTTTGAGCTCTTCAAGGTTCAGGTTGGTGTGAAATTCATCATCATAGAACTTGTTTTTCTTATGTGCATAATGATCTATGGTGTGTACTGAGCATGTTAATCTATTTTATTTTGAGTTTGGACGTGTATCATGAGAGTATTTGTTGATTTAAGTTTTGGACCCAAACTTTCTTTTGTTCGATTTGCCTTATACGTTGGTTGTTTGATGAAATGAGCATGGTATTTGTGATCCTCATGTTTTTCTGATCAATTTGGTATACTCATACGCGATTTTTGGAGATTTTGATGTTGATGCTCACCGGAGGAGACGACCGGAGCTAGGGCTCCGGCGTCTGGTTTTTTTTCCGTCCGGCCAAAGGTTTGAAGGAGGAAGATGCAATCAGAGCCGTTTGTTGGCTGTATCCAGTGGTTCTCATGTTGCCACGTTGCTTTTATTATGATTTTATTTTTGTGGTTTGTGTGTTTGTTACCCTATGGTTATTATTGTGTACACTCAATCACAGCCTCACATCTTGCTTACTTTGTGAATTGTTTGACTGATCTGATGCGTTTGATTAATCTTGTGGCCTGATTTCAGCCAACGCATTAAAAATGCATGTGCCTGTCACGTGGGTTCCTATGGTGTGCTGAGTATTTAAATGCGCGCGTGTGTATGTTAATTATGGTATGCTTGGTGATCTGTGCCATTGATCCTGTTTACTTGTGTGAAGTGTTGACTGTGTGTGATGCGCAAGATTGATCTCATGGCTGATATTGAATCTGAATGTTTGACTGAATCCATGTGTACCTGTTGACTTCGCTAGTGGATCATTAGCTTTGGGCTTTGCTTTTTGCACCCTTCTTTTGAGCCCATGTTTACTTTTCAACGTGTTTTCTTGCTGATTGCACCTCCATGTTTATTTTCCTTCATTTTTATTTTTATTAATTGTTGCATTTGCATTTTAGTTTTAAAAATCATTTTTATGCATCCAAAAATTATGAAAAAATTCATGAAGCATATTTTTAGTTTTATAAAATTTTTCCAAATTTTATTTTCCTTTTTTATTTTATTTTTGGTGTCTGAATTAATTGTTTAATTGATTTCTTTTTTGGATTATTTCATATGTGCACACCTTAACTTGTAGATTTTATTTCTCATAGAACATAAAACATTTTGAACCCTTTCTTTTTGCATTGTTTCATTAACATGTCGAAGTGCATAAAAAAAAATTTATTCATTTTTAAAACTTCTTAATATTGCATTTTGGTCCTTTTCTTTTACATATTAGTGCATAATTACTTTGTGACTTTGGATGTTTGATTGAAGGCCTTATCTTGTATGTTTTTGCATGAGTTTTTTATATGATGTTTGCTTCTGGTTGAGGTGTTTGGAGAGTTAATTTAGTAATTTCTAAAGTTGATTTGCTAATTGTTTGATTGCTCTTTGTTTAAGGTCTCTTTTATGCACATCTTTGGATCATGTTTGGTTACTTGTTTGAGAAGGCACTTGTGCCATTGTTTGGGATTGTTTCTTTGACTTCATGAGCCATGTTTGAATCATTATAAGTCATTTGATTATCATTATAGGTCATTGGTGTGAGGTTGTTGCACATTTTGTGCACATGTTCAATGTTTGATTTACATGCCTCTTGTGATTTATCTTTTCACTTCTTCTCATCTATGCCTCTTCTTGACTTGTGTTTGGTTTGTGTATGCCATGCCATATCTCTTCTTTGCATCTCATTTGATGTATGTTTCTAACCTTGGAGTTTTGTATTCATGTCATATGTTATTCATGTTGCATCTTGCATACTTTAACATGTTTCATTTACATGCTTTTTTCTTCTTCTTATATGGTTCTTAATGCTTGGATAATTTCTTGTATGCCTTATGTTATACTTGTATAGCATGTTTAGGCACATGTTTAGGTCATCCACATTCTGACTTGGATTTTATTTGAAGCATTCTTGCATGATCACCTTGCATATCCACTCATTCTTCTTCTATTCCTTCTTTGATGATTTTCTTGGATGTTTTGCCACTTGTTTGCATCCTCTTTGCTTGACTTTGTTTAGTAAACATTATGGGTCACCCTTAAGGTGTACATTCTGACTTGGATGAGTTTCATTTGGTTTGTAATCATTTCTCTTTGGGTTGTGATTTGTTTGGGTTTCATTTGTCTTATTGTTGCTTATGTTTGTTTTGCTAACCATGTAGGGGCTAATGGTAAGTGAATGGGATGTGGATAGTCATCCACATTCTAACTTCTCCTTTCTCTTTTAAGCTTTCATACTTGTGTTTGCTTTAGCATTTAAGATGCTTCTCCCCTCTCTCTCACTCTTTCTCATCCCATGGATCTCAAGACTTGATTAAGTCTTGGATTCTTTTCCCTTTAGAGCTACCTAGTCCAACTTAATTTTTGATTAAGCTTGGAGTAGGATTAGCATTAGGCTTTAGGCAGTCGTCTCTCCTAAGCCTCACTAACCGTAGGTTAACCATGCATGATAACATTAGGACTCTTAGTTCCCCTTAGAGTTTCCTTTGTGTCTTCTCTCTTCTCATCTCAAAACTTCTTCAAGACACGTAATAAAAGTTAACGTGTATTGCACTCGAACCTTAAGCGTGGGAAGTGAGGAATGAGGGGTTTCCCTTCGCTCTTCTAGGGTACCTAGTGTACGTCCTGTTGGGGACGATACGCGAAGTATTCGTTCCTATGTCATAGACTATGGTGCAATGCAAGTTATGAACTAACTTAAAACACTTCTGTCTAAAAAACACCAAACAAATTCAAATCTTTTTATCCTTCGGGATTGTTGGGTTTCAAACTTGATTTTCAGAAAAGAGCTCGTCGCTCACGTAAAAAACACTTACCCATCCTTGGTCGTACCCACGAACTACATTAGCTCTGATTCCTCTCTCTCGTCCGATTGAGGATATGTAGGCACAAGACAGCGATTGTCTTGGCGAGCAACCTTCCCCCACAGTTCTCGTCTGAACTACGTTGACTCTGACTTTTCCATTGCACCGAGGGAGTACGTAGGCCTAGGACAACGATACCGTCCTATCGAGTCACTTCTTTTTTCTTTTCTCATTCGGTTCTCCGTTCTTTCCGTTCTCATTCCTTCTCCGGTCCAGTAGCAATGGAGTTCCAGACGACGACACCCTTTGATGCAGACAACAAGCGTGGATCCCATCGAGTACGATGGACGTGTTGGGTGCTAGCACATTCCCTTCGCGTAACCGACTCCCGTACCCGTTCCTCTTGGTCGTGAGACCATGTTCTTTCCCTTCCTTCAGGTTTATGCAGTGTTTCCTTTCCCTCTCTCGGGATAAATACACATTACTGGCGACTGTGTTTTTCCGCGCCACTCTAGCGTTTGTACCGTTGGATGCGGATCT
Organism: Lathyrus tuberosus; assembly: GCA_022829125.1. Lineage (NCBI taxonomy): Eukaryota > Viridiplantae > Streptophyta > Magnoliopsida > Fabales > Fabaceae > Lathyrus > Lathyrus tuberosus. Next base: position 6,026,020 of record JALAZF010000032.1, read on the forward strand.
TCCGGGAGCGACAGCTGGTGACTCTGCTGGGGACAGGTTGACCTCTTGCTGATCCATCCCCTTTAGCGAGTCAATCCTAGTGCTTTTCTGTTTTATTTCTTTGGGTGTTTTTGTGGTGCTCTGCTTTATTGTATATTACTGTATTGTTGTTTACTGTATTTTTGCTTTACCGCTTTACTATTTTTATCGCATTTTACTGCATTGCATTGTTATGCTGGACTATGCTGCGTTGTGCTATTTTTCTGTTTGGCAGGTTGGGAGGTTTTGAGAGATGAGCCCAATACCCAGGCTCGAGCATACACCTAGGTTTTAGCGTGGGCTTCCGCGACAGAGGTCCTTACTCCTCCCATCTCTTTGGGATTTGATCTAGATCGTGGATTGCCTCGTGAATCTCTTCCACAAGCTGAAGTTCCAGAACTTTCCCAACAACAACCAGGTCTTGTCACCCAAGATAAGCCTAAGAACAAAAAGTGTGCACAGAGACCGAAGCAGTCTGAAAGAGTTTTTCATCCGCTCCCTATGCTATATTCTCAGCTATTACAGCATCTCCTTCAGTTGCAACTGGTACAGAAAAAGACTTTGGCTCCTCTTACTGGTAATCCCCCACCAGGCTACAATGCAAGAGCCCATTGTGATTTCCATTCTGGGGCACCAGGGCATACTGTGGAGAAATGTAGGGCCTTTCAGCACCAAGTCCAGGATTTGATTGATGCAGGGGCAAATGAATTCACGTCGGGCGGCGTGAGCATACAAGGTGATTTTACCCCAATTGTTGCAAAGGAAGTAGAGACTCCTTCCCTGTCCGCAGGATCCACCTCATGCCATGGACTTTCCCCACAACCTTTTGCTCCAGAAGCTCTACGTCAGCAACCTTTGTTTGTGCCTCAGTCAAATGTGGAAAGGAAAGTGCAAGCGCAGGTGAGGCGCCCAAATCAGTATCAACAGCAGAATTATCAGCAGCAGGGGCAACCGAAACCAGGAAGGCCCAAGAGGATATTTGATCCTATTCCTATCTCTTATAGTCGGTTGTTTGCTCCTCTGTTCAAGAGCTCTTTGATCCAGCTGAGGAATGCCATGCGAGTGCCATACCCTATCCCTCCAGACTTTGACATGAACGCTAGCTGTGAGTTCCATTCGGGAACATTTGGGCACATAATTGACGACTATAATGCATTCCAGCACAAGGTGCAAGACTTGATCGACTCAAAGGTCATCACGCCAGATGGTACCCCTTTGGATTGAAGCTTCTTTGTCAGAGTAAGCACCAGATTACAAGAGCGTCATCAGAAGCAATAAGTCCAGACGGAGTCAAGTCTCCTCAACAATGGCAATCATCAGTTTCCTTTATTGCATTTTCATATGTAGCTTTCATTTGTCTGCTTAAACATTGTCTGCATGTAAAAACTTGTTTGTGTTTGAATGTTGATTTTAATGCAATGATGTGTTGTTCCTGAAGTATCTTACTTTTATGCACTCATGTCATGTTTATATGCACTGCAATACCAACCTTTCTTGTCTAGGACTTTTGGAGGGAGGATGACGAAATAAGAATTTAGATTTCTAATGGTACGCTTTTGGATAAAACCCTGTTAAGGATGTACAGGCATTGTTTCCAATTCACAAACACTGGAGAGATAAGGAGAAAGACCTTTGTCAACCCCTTTGAGCCTAGTAGTAGGAGTTCTTTCTGAAAATGAAAAACCCTCAATTTTAACCCAAGGGCAGGGTAGGCGTCAGTTAGTTTGATCAAGTGTTCAACTTTCAGAAGGAGTGTACATCTGAGGATCCATTACCTTCTATTCCACTATCAAGAGGTTAAGAGGTGTAGAGCCACAATGGAGTGAAACAGTCACAACCCTTTCAAACAAGTCAGGCAAAACGGTGTCACACGACTTGTTCAAAAAAAAGAAGAAAAGAAAAGAAAGAAAAAAGAGAAAAAGAAAAAGCCTGCTAAGTCGAAAAACTTGAAAGCAAGTGACTTAGGCAAAAGTTAAGGCATCCCGCTGGACTTCAAAATTGAAAACTCAAAAGAGTTAGTCCAGGCAAAAATTAGGGAACAAAAAGCAAAAGAATGAGAAAGCAAAAAGCCAAAAGGATTACAAAGAAAATCCTCGATAAGAACAAAGTCGTGTGACTATAGACACAAAAGACAAAAAAGGGCGACTGTTAGTCCAAAACCTCGTCAGATGTCGAATCACCAGTTGCATGGATTCCCTAGAAATCAGGAAACCTTTTGAGAGATGAGCGCTTGTGTCAAATTAGCTGAACATAGGACTGGAGAATATCATGAAGAGTGGGTGGGTACCAATAAACTTTGAGCCATAAATCCTTTTTTCTCAAACCGCGAACCAGGCCACGCTACAACCCTTAAAAGTCCTAATTGAAACAGGGTTTAGTCTGAAGGTGTACTTCAACGAGATAGCGTTCCTGACTCCCATGAGTTGTGCTAATAAGATTTTTGTTGATGTTGCATGTGCGTATTGCTTTCCTTTCAAAAATAAGTGTGGTAACTCGGTTGTGTGACATATTTTCAATAAGGACTTCAAGATTAACATATGTGTTACATTTGAATAATCATTCTCAGAATAAATATTTTCTGCTTGCATACATTTGTTTGACATCAAAGAAGCTTACACGATGAACATCAGTCGAGAAGCTTAAACTGGCCAAGTTGAGATGCCTGAGACTCCAGAGGATATGTTGCTGAAAGATTATATGGGAAAAAGGCGTTCCCAGCCATTTGTGTTGAGATGCAACCAATCTGGGACAATCACACCGGGAAATCTCTTCAAAATGTAGCCAAGCTGGGGCATTCAAGTTGAGAAGGTCTTTTCAGAGTACAATCAACCATGGGGCATTCATATTGAGAAAATTTCTTCGAACTGGGGCAATTATGTCGAGATTCAGTAAATCTCTCGAAGACTAGTCGGTCGGAGACAAATGTACTGCAAGGCTTGTACTGGGGCAGGTCACTTCAAGGGCGCGAGAAGTTTTCAGAACAAAGTCAATCAATAGCCCCTCCGCAAGGTTCAGAATACTGTGGCAGAACATTTCAGGTCATTACGAACCCTCTCGAGGTGGTTTACTTCACGAATCATGGGACAGTTATGTCCAGACCGGATACATCTCTAAGATTTTGAAAACCCTGGGGCATTGTTGAACGCCAGGTTTTCTGTAAAATCCTCTTAAGATGATTGCTTCAAGTAGATCTTGTGGTCTGGGGCAAGGTGGAGAGTTAAAGGAACTTTGTTTTGCTCTTGACAATCAGCATTGAGTTGTTCCCAGCGTGGGACTTTTGGAGTATTTTCCCTCCAGCAAAGAGCCAGAGGGTATCTTTTTCCAGCAAGGTGTGGGAATTGTTATTCTTCCTCAAGCAGAGAATTGTCCTATGTTCGAAAAAGGCTTTTATGAAGGTTTCTTATCTCTAGCAGTACAGATGGAATCCTCACTCTCAGCAAGGTAAGACGATAAAATATCATCAAGAAGACGATGAGGAGTCAGAGTGTTCTCTTCCCCAACGTTCAGATCTAGTCATCTCAAGTAATTCAAAGTCCAATCTTCATTGGTACCTCCCTAGTAGAGCTCTCCCCAACTTTGAAGTCTGATCTTCCTTATGCAGTTTATTACTCTTCCCCATCAGAGTATCGAGGGTCGTCTTCCTCAGCAGAGTATAGAGAAGTAACTCCCCAAGCGGAGTCGTTGAGGATCGTCCCCCTCAGCAGGATATAAGAGGCTTACCCCCAGCCAGAGTTGTGATTTGGCTCACTTTTCTTCAGCAGGTGGTGTTTCCCCACAGAGTATGGGGCAGTCATTTTTTCTCTCAGCTAGTCAGGAAACAGGTGTTTATCCCCTAGCAGAGTGGATGTTGACAACTACTTTCTCTCCCAAGCAGAGTCGTTGAGGGTCGTCTTTCTCAGCAAAGTACAGAGGATTGCATACCCAGCCGAAGTTGTGTTTAGATTATTATTCCCCAGCAAGCATTTAGAAGTTGATTGCTCTAAGGTGGATGTTGTGGTATCTCGAGCAGGAAGTTCGTGGACAAAGATGTTATTATCCCCGCAGAGTCCTGGTGTCTACTTTCCTCAGTTGGTCAGAAAGTATAGTCTCCGCGACAACGGCTTGATCTAATCCCCAGTAGGGTGAGGGTAGAGTTATTTCCCTAGCAGCAGATTAAGCTCATATCCCCAAGCAGAGTCTGGTGATGAGTGGTATCCCCAGCAGGCCTTAATTCCAATCATTTTTGGCAGGTGTCAAATCCAAGATCTGAAACAGTTGGCCATCCCCAGCGGAGGAGTCTCCATCTTCAGTATTCATCTCCCTCCCTAGCTGAGTGGGTATTCTCTCGGAGTTTCGTCCATCTCCAACAGAGTTGTTGATCTTGATATTCCCCAACAGAGTGGGTATTCTCTCGGATGTTTCGTCCATCTCCAGCAGAATTGGTGATTGTGATCTTCCCTAGCAGGGTGAAGTTCTCCTCAGCTTGTTCTTTCGGAGGGCAATTTATTTTTTCATCCCCGGTGGAGTTTGCCTTCGCCTTCAGCATTTATTTTGCTGAGGCACCTCTGTTACATTGCATAAGCATCTTTTTGCATGGCATCCTCCTAAATGCGTAGCATTTCCACTCCTTGTGGAGCATTACGGCAAAATTCAAACATATGCATTCGAAGCATAAGCCAGGTTTGAGTTTTCCTTTGTCAGGGAAGCTGGATTTCAGGAGATATCATTCAACTTTACTCCACAAGTGTTGGGTTTAGTCATTCAAAGCAATATTTGACATCCCCTTGCAGAGTTGTTTGCCAGGATTGTGAACCCGTGATCTCTTTTTACCCCTTCGTCCATGTGGTCCCTTGGTTTATCCCCTCAAGGTTTGTACCGTCAGACACCCGTCCGTGTTCTTTCAGCACCCGTCCGTGTTTAAACCTTTTAAGCCAATGCCCGTCCGTGTTGACTTTTGACTCCCGTCCGTGTTCTTTCAGCACCCGTCCGTGTTTGAACTTTTGTTTCAATGCCCGTCCGTGCTCTTTCAGCACCCGTCGTGTTTAAACCTTTTAAGCCAATGCCCGTCCGTGTTGACTTTTGACACCCGTCCGTGTTCTTTCAGCACCCGTCCGTGTTTGAACTTTTGTTTCAATGCCCGTCCGCATTGACATTTGACACTCGTGCGTGTTTCTTTCAGCACCCGTCCGTGTTTGAACCTTTCATTTCAATACCCGTCCGTATTGACCTTTTGATGACACTCGTCTGTGTTTCTTTCAGCACCCGTCCGTGTTTGAACCTTTGATTTCAATACCCGTCCGTATTGACCTTTTGAGGACACTCGTCTGTGTTTCTTTCAGCACCCGTCCGTGTTTGAACCTTTGATTTCAATACCCGTCCGTATTGACCTTTTGATGACACTCGTCCGTGTTTCTTTCAGCACCCGTCCGTGTTTGAACCCGTGTGATTTCAATACCCGTCTGCATTGACATTTGGCACCCGTCCGTGTTTGAACCTTTGTTTCAATGCCCGTCCACATTGACATTTGGCACCCGTCCGTGTTCTTCCAGCACATGTCCGTGTTTGAACCTTTGTTTCAATGCCCATTCGCATTGACATTTGGCACCCGTCCGTGTTCTTTCAGCACCCGTCTGTGTTTGAACATTTGTTTCAATGCTCGTCTGCATTGACATTTGGCACCCGTCTGTGTTCTTTCAGCACCCGTCCGTGTTTGAACCTTTGTTTCAATGCCCGTCCGCATTGACATTTGGCACCAGTCCGTGTTCTTTCAGCACCCGTCCGTGTTTGAACCTTTGTTTCAATGCCCGTCCGCATTGACATTTGGCACCCGTCCGTGTTCTTTCAGCACCCGTCCGTGTTTGAACCTTTGTTTCGATGCCCGTCCGCATTGACATTTGGCACCCGTCCGTGTTCTTTCAGCACCCATCCGTGTTTGAACCTTTGTTTCATTGCCTGTCCGCATTGACATTTGGCACATGTCCGTGTTCTTTCAGCACCCGTCCGTGTTTGAACCTTTGTTTCAATGCCCGTCCGCATTGACATTTGGCACCCGTCCGTGTTCTTTCAGCACCCGTCCGTGTTTGAACCTTTATTTCAATGCCCGTCCGCATTGACATTTGGCACCCGTCCGTGTTCTTTCAGCACCCGTCCATGTTTGAACCTTTGTTTCAATGCTCGTCCGTATTGACATTTGGCACCCGTCCGTGTTCTTTCAGCACCCGTTCGTGTTTGAACCTTTGTTCCATGGCCGTCCGCATTGACATTTGGCACCCGTCCGTGTTCTTTCAGCACCCGTCCGTGTTTAAACCTTTGTTTCAATGCTCGTCCGCATTGACATTTGGCACCCGTCCGTGTTCTTTCAGCACCCGTCCGTGTTTGAACCTTTGTTTCAATGCCCGTCCGCATTAACATTTGGCACACGTTCGTGTTCTTTCAGCACCCGTCCATGTTTGAACCTTTGTTTCAATGCCCGTCCGCATTGACATTTGGCACCCGTCCGTGTTCTTTTAGCACCCGTCCGTGTTTGAACCTTTGTTTCGATGCCCGTCCGCATTGACACTTGGCACCCGTCCGTGTTCTTTCAGCACCCGTCCGTGTCTGAACCTTTGTTTCAATGCCCGTCTGCATTGACATTTGGCACCCGTCCGTGTTCTTTCAGCACCCGTCCGTGTTTGAACCTTTGTTTCAATGCCCGTCCGCATTGACATTTGGCACCCGTCCGTGTTCTTTCAGCACCCATCCGTGTTTGAACCTTTGTTTTAATGCCCGTCCGCATTGACATTTGGTGCCCGTCCGCGTACCTTTCCAGTACCCGTCCATATTGAACCCTTTTTTACCCATCCGTACCTGATATCTTTGATTCCTTAACACTTGTTTGTGTTTATTTCAAGACTTTTTAATACATCGTATGTATTGGTTTCCAACACTCGTACGTGTTGTGATAGTGCAACATTTATTGCTTGTTCCCCAGTGGAGTCGTCCCTCCTTTGAGGATTGCAAATTTCAGGTTTCTTTTGGTATTCAATCTCTGTGAATCCTTTGAATGCATGATAGCCGTCACTATCATACCTTCAGGACCAAGTTGATTGAATAGGGGCAGCTGTAACACCCCAAAATTTGCCTTGTTGTTTTTAGCTAACTGGCTTGTGTTTCTTTGCATTTTTTGCATTAGCATTTGTGCATAGCATGGTTCTTAGCATGGGATCAAGGTACTTGGTTCTTTTCAAAGGAGTCTCAAGCCTCAAGGTGGTTTGAGGAGTTCATCATACCTTCACAAGATCAAGAATGGCAAAAGATTACAAGTGATTCTTTCCCTCCTAATCAGAGGGACCAATTAGGGTTTATGAGTCAGAAGGACTTCTTGGAGGGCTTTGTGGATTCAAGCATGTTCTTATGGCATTCCATATGCTCACAAGTGTTCATGGGTGAGGGTTTGGTTGATGGTTCATGGTGAAGAATGTTCAGTGAATCAGTTGCTTGTGAACCAAGAAAAGTCAACTGTAAAGGAGAAAGTCAACTGTGGAATTTTGAGGTTCTTTTCATGGTTTTCAAGGTCTCATATCCTCATATGGCCTTCAAGGGTCAAGTTTCATATCATTCTTCAAGAATCAAAAGTTTGTGCAAAAGTTACTAAATTTGGAAAATGACCTATAATGAGAACTTTCCATTTTTGGCAATTTTTCCATCACATTTAACTTGGCTTTTCATCATCAAGGAAGCTTCAAATGAATTTTCCTCAAACATGAAAGTTGAAGATCTCTCTCTCCCATTTCCAAAAAGTACTAGTTTGTCTCCATATCATTTGTAGAACTCAAGTTATGGTCAAAACAATGCAAGGTGCATTTCATGGATTTCTTATATGTCAAATTTTCCACGATTTGCATTTTCACTCAAAAGGACTTGTAATGTTCCCAATTGCTTCATGTCACATTACAACATCAAAATACAAGTCAAGAGGATCATTTTTGGCCTTTGAATCAATTCATTCCATGACTTATTTTTCACTTATTCAACAAGGTTCAAGATTGCAAATGGATCAAAAACTCACCAACCAAGTCATTGCAAGGCCCAAGTACAATTCAGGTGGGGTTAGCAAGTGGAATGCAAGTGAACCATGCTGATATCATTGAGCTTGCACATGTGGATTAGTGGTGGTAACACAAAGTGCAAAATTGCAAATTCATCCAAATCTCACTAACCAAAGGATTAATCACTTGCTAATCATAATCAGGGGAATAATCAAGAGTATATAAGCTAACTCATACCCTCACAGCTAGGTCAGAGACTCTCATTTGCTCAATTTTGAATTTTTCCTCTCACACTTTCTCTCTTCGAAACTCACTCTCCTTGGAGTTTCTTTGAGATTTCTCTTCACATTCTTGATCAGTGAAGAGAATAGAGCAAGAATCAACCACTGATTGGAGCTCATACTGAGGTTTTCATCAAGTTCAGTTCAAGAGGATCCAAGTTCAAACCTCAAGATCTAGCACGATTCCAAGCTTTAGTTGCATTTATTTTGCAATTAGAGGTTCCAAGGACTTGATCTGCAGCTTTTGGAAGGCGTTCTTGTGGTATTTTGAGCTCTTCAAGGTTCAGGTTGGTGTGAAATTCATCATCATAGAACTTGTTTTTCTTATGTGCATAATGATATGTGGTGTGTACTGAGCATGTTGATCTATTTTATTTTGAGTTTGGACGTGTATCATGAGAGTATTTGTTGATTTAAGTTTTGGACCCAAACTTTCTTTTGTTCGATTTGCCTTATACGTTGGTTGTTTGATGAAATGAGCATGGTATTTGTGATCCTCATGTTTTTCTGATCAATTTGGTATACTCATACGCGATTTATGGAGATTTTGATGTTGATGCTCACCGGAGGAGACGACCGGAGATAGGGCTCCGGCGTCTGGTTTTTTTTCCGTCCGGCCAAAGGTTTGAAGGAGGAAGATGCAATCAGAGCCGTTCGTTGGCTGTATCCAATGGTTCTCATGTTGCCATGTTGCTTTTATTATGATTTTATTTTTGTGGTTTGTGTGTTTGTTACCCTATGGTTATTATTGTGTACACTCAATCACAGCCTCACATCTTGCTTACTTTGTGAATTGTTTGACTGATCTGATGCGTTTGATTAATCTTGTGGCCTGATTTCAGCCAACGCATTAAAAATGCATGTGCCTGTCACGTGGGTTCCTATGGTGTGCTGAGTATTTAAATGCGCGCGTGTGTATGTTAATTATGGTATGCTTGGTGATCTGTGCCATTGATCCTGTTTACTTGTGTGAAGTGTTGACTGTGTGTGATGCGCAAGATTGATCTCATGGCTGATATTGAATCTGAATGTTTGACTGAATCCATGTGTACCTGTTGACTTCGCTAGTGGACCATTAGCTTTGGGCTTTACTTTTTGCACCCTTCTTTTGAGCCCATGTTTACTTTTCAACGTGTTTTCTCGCTGATTGCACCTCCATGTTTATTTTCCTTCATTTTTATTTTTATTAATTGTTGCATTTGCATTTTAGTTTTAAAAATCATTTTTATGCATCCAAAAATTATGAAAAAATTCATGAAGCATATTTTTAGTTTTATAAAATTTTTCCAAATTTTATTTTCCTTTTTTATTTTATTTTTGGTGTCTGAATTAATTGTTTAATTGATTTCTTTTTTGGATTATTTCATATGTGCACACCTTAACTTTTAGATTTTATTTCTCATAGAACATAAAACATTTTGAACCCTTTCTTTTTGCATTGTTTCATTAACATGTCGAAGTGCATAAAAAAAAATTTTCTTCATTTTTAAAACTTCTTAATATTGCATTTTGGTCCTTTTCTTTTGCATATTAGTGCATAATTACTTTGTGACTTTGCATGTTTGATTGAAGGCCTTATCTTGTATGTTTTTGCATGAGTTTTTTATATGATGTTTGCTTCTGGTTGAGGTGTTTGGAGAGTTAATTTAGTAATTTCTAAAGTTGATTTGCTAATTGTTTGATTGCTCTTTGTTTAAGGTCTCTTTTATGCACATCTTTGGATCATGTTTGGTTACTTGTTTGAGAAGGCACTTGTGCCATTGTTTGGGATTGTTTCTTTGACTTCATGAGCCATGTTTGAATCATTATAAGTCATTTGATTATCATTATAGGTCATTGGTGTGAGGTTGTTGCATATTTTGTGCACATGTTCAATGTTTGATTTACATGCCTCTTGTGATTTATCTTTTCACTTCTTCTCATCTATGCCTCTTCTTGACTTGTGTTTGGTTTGTGTATGCCATGCCATATCTCTTCTTTGCATCTCATTTGATCACTACAAGAAAAATGGCCTACTTCCACGCCAAATTGTTCCACAGCTCAAAAACTGTGGCTACATATATGCTTTGGCCGGGGTTTTTAAATCGTGGAAATATGTTTTGAAATATTGAACCCAGATTGTGAAACGGTGGCATTTTCTTAAATTGCCACGTTTACAAAATGACAAATATATTTAGGCCACGCTTAATAACCGCGGCTTATAATTTTCGATTCAAACTGTGGCCTAAGCCCACATTTTATACCCCGTCAAACTTTCCCTCTTTTTTTTTTTAGTTTCCCTCTTTGTTTTTTATTTTATTTTCTAATTATATTTTATTAAAAAAAGAAAAGAAAAAGAAATAGAAAAACTCTCTTCACTCTTCACTCTTCCGTCTCTTCACTCTCCCAACTCCCTTCTCCCTTCTCCGAAACACGACCTTCTCCGTTTCTCAGCCATCTACTCCGGTCAACTCTCTGCATAAGTTTTCTGCTTCTCTCTTCATACCTTCGCCTGTTCTCACACATCTTCGTTCGCACCTCTGCATGTTTCCTGCACACATCTCCGTTCCCACATTCATCTTCGTTCCTCTTCTCTCTTCAAAGTCCAAATCCAAATTTTGACCTAATCCCCAAATTTTGTTTTGCATGCAGTTTTGATTTTTTGGTTGAGGTGTGGAGCGGAAGCTTTCAGTTGGAGCATTGCAAGGTTTTCATCTTTACCCTTATTTTTAGATTTTGTTATGTTGTTTTGAAACTGAATTTTTTAGGGTTTCTTCTGTTGATGTTAGTGAACTGATCATTGAGTATGTTAGGATTGTATGATTTAGGTTTGAATTAGTTAACTGATATGAAACCTTAAATTGATTTTCTGTTTGGATTGTATGATTTAATATATGTTTGGTGATGTGAACTGAACTAAAATTGTATGTTAGTATTTCTGTTTGGATTGGATTGTATGATTTTCATATTTGTTCCTCTAATTGCTGCCTTGACAAGCTCACTAGGGTTTTCTTTTCATATCTGATAATTTGTGTCTAAGTTTTAATACTGAAAGTATGTCGTTTTGATACACGATTGCCCGCGATACGAACTTCATTTGATTGAACCTGATTTTATCTAAATTGTTTGTTTCATTATTGAAATTGGGTTATAAGCAAATTTTTATCAGTATTGGAGTGATGGTTTTAGGTGTTTAAATCTTAAGGTTAACATTCCGATATTAGTGTTATTTGGTTGATGTTATCTTAATTTTGTTTGTTTAGATACTAGGAGTTACGAGTTTATCTATCGAATGATATGGATTATGTGCTTTGGTACTCGTTTCTGTTTGTTTAGTTATAGATAAAAAAATCTGTGTGGATTTAAGATTTGGATTTTTGAATATCATTGTGATCTGATTTTAGTGTGGAATTTGAGGTTGATGAACCTTGATTTAAGAAGTTGACTTTCTGTTTGGTATTTCTGTTCTTGTAATGTCAAAATGTTCAGTTTGTGATTGCTCAGTTTGTATATTCCCATGTTTTGGTTCTGTTTTGGTTCTGTTTTGTATATTCACATGTTTCTATTTATATATTGCTTCTGTTTTGGTTCTGTTTCGGTTTTGTATAGTGTGTTCTGTTTTGGTTCTGTATTGGGTCTGTTTTGGGTCTGTTTTCAATCTATTTTGTGTTGTGTGTTTCAAATATTTAGATTATAAAGTGATGGACAAAGAGTGGACTAAATTTCTATGGTTTAGTCAAGAGTACATCAACGGTGTTACTCGATTTTTAGACTTTGCCTACACTAACGGTAGACCTCAAGGAGATGAGGTTTTATGCCCTTGTGCTATGTGTAAAAATTTGTATTGGAAAATAAGAGATATTATTAGGGATCACTTAATAGCCAAGGGTTTTCTAAAAGGTTATGACGTATGGTTGCACCATGGGGAGAAAGTACAAAGGTCTATGGAAATTGGTACTGCGATGGAAGATCAAGAGGAATCACATGACGACATCCCTGGCTTAGTGCATGACATATATATCGATAGGGCAGAAGCACACGGAGTTCATGAAGGTCCCAATGACGATGCTAGGAAGTTTTACAATTTGATTAAAGAGGCGGAAAAATAACTGTACCCTGGATGCAAAGACTTCTCTACTCTATCATTCATGATTCGACTCTACTTGTTGAAATGTCTTAACGGCTGGAGCAATACCTCATTCACTGCCCTATTAGAATTGTTGAAAGAAGCAATGCCTGATTTAAACATTCCCGTATCATATTACAAGACAAAAGCCATGATAAGTGGTTTAGGCCTCGATTATAAAAAGATACATGCATGCCCAAACGATTGCATGCTGTTTTGGAAAGAGCATGAAAATGACAATTCTTGCTCTGTTTGTGAAGCTTCGCGGTGGAAAGAAAATGCTCCAACTTAAGGATGTGAGTCTGAGCAATCAAAAAATGATTATAGAGTTCCTGCAAAAGTTTTGAGGCACTTTCCATTGATTTCTAGACTACAAAGGTTGTTCATGTGTTCGAAGACAGCTAAGTCAATGAGATGGCATGAAGAACAGCGCTCAAAGGATGGGAAATTGAGGCATCCAGCTGATGGTAAAGCATGGAAGGACTTTGACGAGCTTCATATAGATTTTGCTAGTGATTCCCGCAATGTAAGACTTGGCTTAACGAGTGATGGGTTTAATCCATTCAAGACAATGAGCTTATCTCATAGTACGTGGCCCGTCTTGATGATGGTATACAACACACCACCTTGGCTATCCATGAAACCTGAATATACAATGTTGTCATTGTTGATTCCTGGACCAAAATCTCCAGGAAACGATATCGATGTTTACCTCCAGCCACTGATAGAAGAGCTAAAGGAATTATGGGAATTCGGCATAGAGACGTATGATTCTTCAATGAATCAAACATTTCGAATGCGTGCAGCTCTTTTGTGGACAATTAGTGACTACACTGCTTATGCGATGTTGTCGGGTTGGAGCACCAAAGGAAAAGTGGCGTGTGCATGTTGTAAATCTAACACCAATTCGTTCTACCTCAAACACAGTCATAAGATGTGTTATATGGACCACCGTATCTTTTTACCAAGAACTCATTCTTGGAGAGAAGATGTCAAATCATTTAATGGAGAAGAAGAACATAGGACTGCACAATGCATGTTAAACGAGGCAGAAATTCTTGAAACCTTAAAAGATTTCAATAATGAATTCGGGAAGACAAAAAAGAAGAAAGTTGATGGCCCGTGGAAGAAGAGGTCAATTTTTTTTGAGTTGCCTTATTGGGCTCAAAATACCTTGCGCCATAATCTAGATGTAATGCACATTGAAAAAAACATATGTGATAGTATTCTTGGAACTCTTTTGGACATCACGGGGAAGACAAAAGATCATATTAAAGCCCGCTATGATTTGCAAGATTTGGGAATTAGAGAAAGACTTCATCCAAGGGAGATTGGTGGAGGACGTGTAGAGTTTGCTAAAGCATGTTTCTCAATGACTCCGCACGAGAAGTCAGTTTTTTGTGGAGTTATAAAGGCTGCCAAGTTACCGGATGGGACTGCATCAAATATTTCAAAATGCGTACAAGTTGCCGACAAAAAAATATCCGGTTACAAGAGTCATGATGCACATTTCATGTTACACTATTTGTTGCAAATTGCAGTAAGAAGCACAATGCCCAAGGAGGTGGCAACCCCACTAATTCGTCTTGGTTCTTTTTTCCGCTCTCTAAGTAAGAAAGTTATACAAGTGGAAGATTTAGATTACTTAGAAGAGGAGATTGCAGAGATACTTTGTCAATTGGAGATGATATTTACTCCAAGTTTCTTTGACATAATGGTTCACTTGCCCATTCACTTGGTAAATGAAGTTAGATTGGGTGGTCCCGTTCAATTTCGATGGATGTATCCCACTGAAAGATACTTATGTAAACTCAAGAACTATGTCCGCAATAGAGCTTATCCTGAAGGTTCTATTGCCGAGGGGTATCTGGCTGAAGAAGCTATAACATTTTGCTCAAGGTATTTGCATAGCAATGTAGATACAAGGTTGAATAGGAAGAGTCGGAATTATGATGTTAGTGATTCACTTGAAGCAGATTTAGATGATTACTTTACAACCGCGGGTCGTCCTTTAGGGGGGCAGGTGTACCATTTCATCTTGATGCGAAATCGAAGGATGATGCCCATCGATATATCTTATTCAATTGCAATGAAGTTCAAATTTACATCAGGTACTACAATCTATTTGTTCTCCTATGTATTTGTCCTCTAATCCTACTGTTAGAGTTATGTTAACATATAGATTGTTGACTTTTGTAGTGAGCATGATCAGAGTGTTAATTCAAACACTAATAAACGGAAGTGGACCAAGGCCAAAAGTCAAAGTAAAGATTTTGGTGAATGGTTTAAAACTCGTGCCCAAAAAGATGATGTGCCATTGCAACTTGAAAAACTATCTAGAGGTCCTAATTTTGTTGCAAAGAGGTATCCAGGCTACATCATTAATGGATATAGGTTCCATACTACGAAACGAGATGCAAATCGCAAAACTCAAAATTCTGGTGTAACTTTAGTTTCACTAACTTCAAGTTTTGCTAGCTCCAAAAATGAAAATCCAAGGACAGAACATGTCACTTATTATGGAGCAATTGTAGATATAATTGAGTTAAACTATTATGGCAACTTCAACTTTGTGTTGTTTAAATGCGATTGGTTTGAGGTTGAAAAAGACAAATACGGACTTACTTATGTACGTTGCAATAAGAAAATTTATCAGAATGATCCGTTTGTGCTACCTTCTCAAGTTCATCAATGTTACTATATCCCAGACCCTCTTGATCCAAATAGGCATTATGCTCTGCAAACAGTTCCACGAGATTTCTTTAACATTGGTGACCCTTCAAACTTACAAGCTGATGGACCTTTTCATGGAGAAAATAGTGATGGTGAACTAAATTGGGTTAGGGAAGACATACCTGCAACAGTAATGGATACACCTCATGAATTGAGAGAAGCTGAAAGTGATGGAGAGGATTCTGATTATGATGATACTCTTTTTGATTTCATGGATTGATGTAGAAAGTGTTAATTCCATATTTAGCTAATTGTATTGATTATTAATGTATTGATGTTGCTGATTATTAATGGATTGATTATTAATGGATTGATATTACTTTTTTGCAATGATTGTATAATGTTCTGTTTGGTAATGTTCTGGTTGTATAATTTTCTGATTGGTAATGATTATTATTAATGATTATTAGTAATGTTCTGTTTAATGTTCTGGTTGTATTAGTAATGATTATTGTATAATGTTCTGTTTGGTAATGTTCTGTTTATTACTAATGTTCTGATTGTATAATTTTCTGATTGGTAATGTTCTGGTTGTATAAGACTAATGTTATTACTAATGTTCTGCATAATATTTCCAATGTTATAACAGAAAATGAAGAAGTTACAAAAGAAGACGAATGCAACACAAAAGGGTGAACAACTTACGGCCAATTTTAGGTTGCCTCTCTTTAAATCAAGTGCTGAATTAGCTAAGAAGTATGACATAAAGTGTGAGATGGTAAATCGTAACAACCAACGCATGAGAGAACAAGGCATTCGGCCTCCATTTGTGCCTGCATCTAGGGAACTCTTCAACCTATCCAACTTTGATACTACTGCTCCAGCAATTGATAGTTCGAATGATGTGGTGTATCCAACCAAAAAGAGGACACCTTCCAAAAAAGCACAGGCTGAAGTTGCTTGTGCTGGTATCAAGCAGCAACCTTCAATGAAAATCGGGGCTGAAGTTTATGAATCTCCAAGGACCAGGCAGCAACATTTAAATGCAGGGGCTGAAGTTGCTTGTGCAGGTATCAAGCAGAAACCTTCAACGAAAATCGGGGCTGAAGTTTATGAATCTCCAAGGACCAGGCAGCAACATTTAAATGCAGGGGCTGAAGTTGCTTGTGCAGGTATCAAGCAGAAACCTTCAACGAAAATCGGGGCTAAAGTTTATGAATCTCCAAGGACCAGGCAGCAACATTTAAATGCAGGGGCTGAAGTTGCTTGTACAGGTATCAAGCAGAAACCTTCAACGAAAATCGGGGCTGAAGTTTATGAATCTCCAAGGACCAGGCAGCAACATTTAAATGCAAGCAAGCTACCATCAAATGCAAGCAAGCCACCCTCAAATGCAAGCAAGCCACCCTCAAATGCACCGCAGCCAACTTCAAGTGCAAGGCAGCCACTTTCAAATGCAAATGCAAGTGCAAAGTAGAGTAATACAAAATGGGCAGTGCAAGATGATGGAAATTCAATGACAGAGCAAGGCAGTGCCCTAAAGAAGACAAAAAGAATCCCAATGTGTAGATCGACTTTAGTTGAAGAATTTCTAAACGAAAATGGGGTAACTCTTGAAGAAGTAGATCAATGTCAAGATCTTGAGGAGGAACAAAATGTAATGGATGAACAAAATGAGGAAATTGAAAGTGAAAAAACTGAAGGTATTAAAACTTGTTTATGTCATCCATTGTTTTTAATTATTGTTGCATTCAAATTCGATTTCGCATTTTAATAGTTTATCTAACACAGGGACAAATAAGAAAAAGACACGTGGACCAACACAATGTTTGAAAATCCATGCTAGAAATAGTGAGGATCGTGAAAAGGTTGTCTTAGATGATGATGGAAAGCCTATTGGACCCAATGATCGAATCGTGTCAGATTTGAGTGGTTTCCTTGGCACTGTCGCGAGGAATTCAGACTTGTGTCCCTTAACTTATACAAACTTCAGAGCTTTGAAGAATGCTAACCAAGACCGTATATGGGAATTTGTTACTGTATGATCAAAATGAGTTATTTTCTCATTTTGTTACCTAATTTGTTACTTGTATATATCTAATTCCCTTCTTTGTTGTAGGATAAATTCATTATCTCTGAGCATGGACATAGAGCAGTTTTCTCTCGGATAAATGATGCTTGGAGGCGTTACAAGAAATGTATCAAAAAGAATTGCTTTTCAAAATACACTACTATGAGTGAAATATTGAAACATCGTCCCCAGACCATACCTATAGCTCATTTCAAGCAATTGGTTGCCTATTGGAAAAATGGCAAAATCCAAGTAAGATAATTTTACGACTTATAGATTATAATTTTGGTTGCCTATTTGATATGTTATTGTCTAACATTTGGTTGCCTATTGGTTGCCTATTTGTTGTTCCTCAATGTAGAAAATTAGCAAAGTTAATGCTGTGAACAAAGCTAAGCTAAAGTATATGCATCGTATGGGACAAACAAACTTTGCAAGGATTCGTGCAAAACTGGTAGTGTGTTTATACATTCGTCAATTTATAATTCTGTATTGGTTGAGTGATTACTAATTGTATGTGTTTAATATCAACCAATGTAGCGTGCAAAGAAAGAGGACGGAGAGGAAGTTAGCCAAGCAGAGATGTTCATTGAGACTCGACAAAGTCGAAAAGGAAAAAAAGTGGATGAGGAAACACAAACTGCAATTGTAAGTACAATTTATTGTTTTCAAACCTATCAACATCTGTAGGCTGAAACTGCTAGGTAGAAGCTGCTAGGTAGAAAATCTGGAAACTGCTAGGTAGAAAATCTGGAAACTGGTGTTGTATGTAGAAAATCAGGAAAATGGTGCTGTATGTAGAAAATCAGGAAAATTCTGTTCCAACTGTATGTAATATTCTGTGGTTATAATGTGAATATTTTTTAATTAGGATAAGCTTCAAGATTCTGTTAAGAACTCGACCGAATCTGAGACATTTACGTCATTGTTCGGGAAAGAAAAATCTGGTCGAGTACGTTGCTATGGAAAAACAACTACACCAACCATGTTTAAAAGAAATCAAGAAATTTCGGTTATTAAAAAGCAGCATAGTGATGAAGTGGCTGGAATGAAGAGGGAGATGGATGGCATGAAGGTACTTTTTAAGACCATGATGAAGCAACAAAACCCGCATATGAGTGACGAGGAGATCTCTAATATGATGGCATCTGCGTTGGGAATTACCACTAGTACTACTGAACATCATGCTGGTCCTATTTCGTCGGCGTCAACTCATATTCCTCGTTGTGAAGAGGTATATTGTAAACTACAAATGGTGTTGTTCCTGTTTTTTCCTTGTACAATTCTGTTTTACTTGTTATGCTGTTGTTGTGATAATTTTATGCTGTTTTTTTTAGCATAAAATTATGTTTGAAGTTAGTTGTGTTAGAGAAGAGTTAGAATTTGAATTGAGATTTAGGAGTTAGATTGAAGAATGAAAAATAGCTATGATGTTAGAGTGAATTAGCTATTCTGTTAGTTTCTGCAGTTAGTGTGAATTAGCTATAATGTTAAAATGTAGGTTAGTTATGAGAGTCATGTTGAACGAATTAAAGTTAGTGAGTTAAACAAATGGAATTGTGACTGTCAGTAATTGCATGAAAACCTGTTAGAGTTGCTAAAGGTTTTAAGGTGAGAAAGAAAAAAGTTAATGAAGTGGCCTTGAAGCTAGTCACAGTTAGTGTAGATATATTATGTTAGTTTGGCTGGTTTGTAATTTGAACTTGCATTGAATATGTGAAAAAAATGTTGCAGCTATTAGAACTTGTCATGATTGAGTTAGTGTGAATTGAGTTATGAATAATTATGTAGTGAAACTAACATTTCATGGTTTGGTACTGTTACAAAACTTCGTTGATATGGGAATTAATAAATATGGAATTTTGAAATGGAATTGTTGGTTTCCTTGTTATAATTGGGTATATGTATGCATGATTGGGTAATTGTAATGTATGTATTAGCTTGTGGATCAAAATAAATTTGAATTTCTTAAATGCTATTGTTAGAATTTTGAAAATCTAGTTAGAATTGTATGTTGAATTACTTAGATTGGTTGTTAGCTTGAGTTGTGTGAATGCTTGTTAAAAGGCAATGAACTAAACTAGAGATATTTGTATTAGTGTTTGGTTGACCTGTTGTGTAACTGTCCTGTAAATGTATTAGCATGAATCAAAGTTATGTAAGGCATGTTATGCTTGCTACTAGAATGGTAATGGATGGCAGTTATTGAACTTGTGAAACAAAATGGTTAGGATGTATAAATTAGTTTATACTTGGTTTTATTTTATACTTGGTTTTATTTTATCATTGCTAATTTTATACTTGGTTTTATTTTATCATTGCTTATTTATATATCATTTTTCTTGCAGAATGGTGATGAAGAAGCTTGTGATGATGATCAAGATATGGAAGAAGAACAAGAAGGAGGTTGTGATGATCAAGAAGAAGATGAATATTATGATGCATGAGTTTAAGATATACTAGCTAGTTGTACATGTTTTATGGGATGACTATTAAGAACCTTTGTTTTTAATTTGGGATGACTATATTTTGGCGACTTATTAGTCGGTAGCGCATTTGATGTAGACTTATATATTTTGGCGACTTATTAGTCGGTAGCGCAATACTTGATGTAATAGTTTGGTGACTTATAAGAAAATGTCGCGCACACTAACATGTTTTTTAGTCAATATATTTTGGATTTGTGGCATAATGTTGCTTGTATAGTTAGATTTTAATTTGATCTAAAATAAACTTTTTAAGCCATTGCAGGTAGAACACAATTATATGGCACAAATAGAAAGCGTGGCAGTACTAAATATAGTAAAACCATGTATAAAATTAGCCGCGGTTTAAATTGTGGCCATACCTGGGAAACTAGGGCACGTTTTACATTATATATGAACCGTGGCTAGTTTTACCCACTGTTTAAATTGTGGCCATACCTGGGAAACTAGAGCACGTTTTACATTATATATGAACCGTGGCTAGTTTTACCCACTGTTAAAAACTGAGGCAAAAGACAAACCGCGGCCATAACCTGCATGTGTAAAGCGTGGCCTCTTCTAGCCACGGATGTCTATAAAACGTGGCACAAACATGAAAACCGTGGACTATACTTTGGGCCACGGCCGCATATTCCACAGTTTGATTATCGTGGCTAAACCGTGGCAACATCGAATTGCCACGGTTATTTTGTATATAGCCTCGGTTTTTCATGCGTGGTATCAGACCTTTTTTCTTGTAGTGGATGTATGTTTTTGACCTTGGAGTTTTGTATTCATGTCATATGTTATTCATGTTGCATCTTGCATACTTTAACATGTTTCATTTACATGCTTTTTTCTTCTTCTTATATGGTTCTTAATGCTTGGATAATTTCTTGTATGCCTTATGTTATACTTGTATAGCATGTTTAGGCACATGTTTAGGTCATCCACATTCTGACTTGGATTTTATTTGAAGCATTCTTGCATGATCACCTTGCATATCCACTCATTCTTCTTCTATTCCTTCTTTGATGACTTTCTTGGATGTTTTGCCACTTGTTTGCATCCTCTTTGCTTGACTTTGTTTAGTAAACATTATGGGTCACCCTTAAGGTGTACATTCTGACTTGGATGAGTTTCATTTGGTTTGTAATCATTTCTCTTTGGGTTGTGATTTGTTTGGGTTTCATTTGTCTTATTGTTGCTTATGTTTGTTTTGCTAACCATGTAGGGGCTAATGGTAAGTGAATGGGATGTGGATAGTCATCCACATTCTAACTTCTCCTTTCTCTTTTAAGCTTTCATACTTGTGTTTGCTTTAGCATTTAAGATGCTTCTCCCCTCTCTCTCACTCTTTCTCATCCCATGGATCTCAAGACTTGATTAAGTCTTGGATTCTTTTCCCTTTAGAGCTACCTAGTCCAACTTAATTTTTGATTAAGCTTGGAGTAGGATTAGCATTAGGCTTTAGGCATTCGTCTCTCCTAAGCCTCACTAACCGTAGGTTAACCATGCATGATAACATTAGGACTCTTAGTTCCCCTTAGAGTTTCCTTTGTGTCTTCTCTCTTCTCATCTCAAAACTTCTTCAAGACACGTAATAAAAGTTAACGTGTATTGCGCTCGAACCTTAAGCGTGGGAAGTGAGGAATGAGGGGTTTCCCTTCGCTCTTCTAGGGTACCTAGTGTACGTCCTGTTGGGGACAATACGCGAAGTATTCGTTCCTATGTCATAGACTATGGTGCAATGCAAGTTATGAACTAACTTAAAACACTTCTGTCTAAAAAACACCAAACAAATTCAAATCTTTTTATCCTTCGGGATTGTTGGGTTTCAAACTTGATTTTCAGAAAAGAGCTCGTCGCTCACGTAAAAAACACTTACCCATCCTTGGTCGTACCCACGAACTACATTAGCTCTGATTCCTCTCTCTCGTCCGATTGAGGATATGTAGGCACAAGACAGCGATTGTCTTGGCGAGCAACCTTCCCCCACAGTTCTCGTCCGAACTACGTTGACTCTGACTTTCCCATTGCACCGAGGGAGTACGTAGGCCTAGGACAACGATACCGTCCAATCGAGTCACTTCTTTTTTCTTTTCTCATTCGGTTCTCCGTTCTTTCCGTTCTCGTTCCTTCTCCGGTCCAGTAGCAATGGAGTTCCAGACGACGACACCCTTTGATGAAGACAACAAGCGTGGATCCCATCGAGTACGATGGACGTGTTGGGTGCTAGCACATTCCCTTCGCGTAACCGACTCCCGTACCCGTTCCTCTTGGTCGTGAGACCATGTTCTTTCCCTTCCTTCAGGTTTATGCAGTGTTTCCTTTCCCTCTCTCGGGATAAATACACATTGCTGGCGACTGTGTTTTTCCACGCCACTCTCGCGTTTGTACCGTTGGATGCGAATCTTTCGGGAGTGACAATAGGTAGATGGCGTTCACCATCTCTCAAGATGCCACGTCAATTAATGAAAGGAGGCAATGGAGTTCGCCATGCCCTAATGGCGTTCACCATTGCAGCGTAAGATGCAGTTTTTACTTCAGCAACAGTTAGAAGAAGTTTTTCCAATTCCTTTTTTCCCTCCACTCTCCAGACACGTCCTAAGCAATTGTAGACCCTTATTATATAGGACCTCTTGGACACTTTCCGAGGCATCCAAGACGCGCGGAAGCACTGCAGAATTTCCATTTAGTATTTTAGGCACAAATCAGTTGTAAAGCAACAATAACTCACATCGAGGGATTGTCGCACTTGTTATTTTTATTTTCTTTTCATTGTTGTACTCGTGGATCACGAACGAAGCCTGCTGGCATATTTTAATTCAAGTTTTGCATTTTTTTTATAGGTTTATTTCTTATTTTTATTATTGCACTCGTAGTTATTTTAATTTTGTCTACCATGTTATTTTTTAATATGATTATTGTTGATATGTTTGTTATAGGGAATATCATGTCTTGCTAAATTAATCGAGTTCGGCGTATAAGAGCCGTCGTTACCAACGGGACTCAGTAGAAAACTTTAGGTGTGAATTTATGATTGTATGTTAGTTTTGGTTTTAGTTTCCAAATTTCATATTTTATTATTTCGACACGAGAGTGAGGAATAAACTAAGTACGGACCGACAGCACGAGAGTGTGAGGAATGAACTGATAGTGGAAACTAGACATCAATCCTAAAAATAGTGAGAGCATTTTAGGCATCGTTTAGAATCTTATTAACTATCAAAATACGTTTTTTAATTGAGACGGGCAAGCGAGAGAAAAATCCCGTGGTTAGAAGGTGTGGTTCTTGTCAATAGCGCGAGAGTGTGAGACAGAGTCTTTAAGTTGGTATTTTCTACAAAACTGAGTTCAGTCGTAATTAGCTCCCAATTTCTATAAGTCCCTTAGGCACGCGAAATCCATATTCCAGACTCGTTTTATTATTATTTCCAAACCTTTAGAAATTAGTTTTTCTTTCCCATTCTAAATCTATTGATCTTTAGCCTTAGCTTGCACTGCAACGATAGATAACATTAATTTGATTATCAATTCCCTATGGGTTCGACAACCTTTTTAAACCTACACGAACAACTGTATACTTGCAGTCATTATCTGACGGACACGTCAGTGTCGCGCTCGTATCGTTCAAGTTTTTGGCACCGTTGTCGGGGAGCTGATTTAGTCAATATTGTGATTCCATTGTTGCGCAGTATAGACTAAGGCACCAAATATTTTCCTTTTTCCTTTTTCGTCGATTGTATGCCAAACACTCACTCTCGAGGAGACAAGCTTGAGCAACCGATTAACAATATCGAGCGTTTTATTAACTTAAGGTGCCGAATCAACGAATTCCGAATTAAGTATAATCTTCCTGAACCTGGAATTCCTTATCCAGAATTAAGAATCCCCATGGCTGAGAACCCACCGAACCGTCCTCTTAAGGATTACGCTGTGCCATCGCAAGATGAACTGCATAACAACATTTCTGCCCCTGCCATCAATCGAAACAATTTTGAGCTGAAACCTTCACTATTACAAGCCGTTCAACAAAACCAATTTTTTGGAAGTTCCACGGATGACCCGAACCTTCATTTATCTATGTTTGTGCAATATGCTGATACCGTAAAAGTAAATGGTGTTAGTAACGAAGCCAAAAGACTACTTCTTTTTCCTTTCTCTTTAAGAGATAGAGTTAGAGCTTGGCTCCAGTCTCTACCATCCAACTTCATCACTACGTGGGATGAGTTGAAGAAAGTCTTCTTAGCCCGATATTTTCCGCCTAGCAAAACTACCATGCTAAGAGCCCAAATCAACGGATTTAGGAAGAAAGACAATGAATCTCTTTTCGATGCTTGGGAAAGATACAAGGACATGGTGAGACTCTGGCCGCACCATGGACTTGAATAATGGTTGATAATCCATACTTTCTATAATGGTCTTCTTTACAACACAAAGATGAATTTGAACGCTGCAGCTGGTGGCGCTCTGATGGACAAACCATGTGAAGACGCTTATCAACTCATTGAAAATATGGCTCAAAACCACTTCAAATGGGGAGGTGAGAGAACTCCGACAGAAAAACCTGCTATGAAGAACAGAATGTATGAAGTTAACAGTTTGGACCGTGTCAGTGCTAAAGTGGATGCGCTTACTCAAAAGATTGAAAGTTTGATTGTAGCTCCAGCAGCCATTGTGGCTGCTGTGACACCAAATTGTGAATTGTGCGGAACCCCTGGGCATAGTAACACTGAATGTCATTTATTGGCTGGTATTTCTACCGACCAAGTAAATTATGCCCAAGGAAACCCGTACTTAAACACCTATAATCTAGGCTGGAGGAATCATCCTAATTTTCCTACAAGAGCAACATTGCTCTATTTGCTCCAAGACAAGCCCCTGTCGTTCCTCCAGTATATCAGAAAGGAGCACCCGCTGCTCCTCAAGTACCAAGAAAGTCAAACGTTGAGATGTTATTAGAAAACTTCATTGCAACCCAAACTCAACAAAACAAAGACGTCGCCAACCAAAATGTGCACACGAGTGAATTGTTAAAGCAAATGGAAACTAAGCTTGATGCTATGGCTACCCATAACAAAATGTTAGAAGCTCAGATTTCTCAAGTAGCCCAACAACAATCAATAGTAGGAGCCCCTGCAGGAACATTTCCTGGTCAACCACAACCAAACCCGAAAGGACATGATAATGCTATCACACTGCGAAGTGGAACAGAACTAGATGGACCAGTGGACCTAAGACTCCAAAATCCTGCCATGTACCAAAATCCTGGTAAAGGAGTTGAAAAGGTGAAAGAACCAAATAATAATGAAAAGGAAGACAAAAGCGAAGAGGCCGTAGATAAAGAAACACCTTATGTGCCTCCGTCACCATATAAACCTCCTATACCTTATCCTCAAAGACTTGCTAAGTCTAAAAATGAAGGACAATTTAAGAAATTCATAGAGCTTCTAAAACAACTCAATATCACTATACCATTCACAGAAGCCATAACGCAAATGCCTTCATATGCTAAATTACTTAAAGAGATCTTATCCAAATAGAAAAAGCTCGAGGATAATAAAACGGTTATGCTTACTGCTAAGTGTAGCGCCATCATTCAAAACAACGTGCCTCCTAAGCTGAAAGACCCAGGTAGTTTCTTTATACCCTGTGTAATCGGAAAGTTCATCATAGACAACGCTCTATGCGACTTAGGAGCCAGTGTTAGTTTAATGCCCTTATCCACGTGTAAGAAACTTGATTTAGGAGAGTTAAGGCCAACGAAAATGTCTCTACAACTAGTGGACCGTTCTGTTAAATTTTATATAGGTATGATAGAGAACGTGCCCGTTTGTATAGGTCAATTTTATATTCCAACCGATATTGTGGTAATGGATATAAAAGAGGATTCCAACATTCCTATTATTTTAGGAAGACCCTTTTTAGCTACAGTCGGAGCCATCATTGATGTCAAGAAAGGAAAGCTAATTTTTGAAGTTGGTGAAGAAAAAATCGAATTTATTTTAGCCCAATTCTTGAAGGCTCCAGCTATAGATGATTCATGTTGTTTCCTCGACGTCATCGACGAATGCGTGAAAGAAATGGAGATGGAACCATCTAAGTGCTAAAGATTCCAGCACCTCCTATATTCGAAGATGATAATTGGCGCAAGCCATACGTAGATGACAGTCTGAGGGAATGTCTAGCACTAACACCCGATCCAATGTCGTGCTAAAAAAAGCCTTCTATAGAACTTAAAACGCTACCCAAAAATATAAGGTATAAGTTCCTAGACACCGAGCTTGAATGACCAGTAATAGTCAATGCTGACATAGGACAGATAAAACCGAAAAACTGCTACATGTTCTAAGAAAGTATCCAAAAGCCCTGGGGTATAATATTTCGGACCTAAAAGGAATAAGTCCCTCTATATGTATGCATCGCATTATGATAGAAGATGACTGTAAAACCTTTAGAGAGCATTAGAGAAGAATAAATCATATCTTGAGCGATGTAGTCAAAAAGGAGGTACAAAAGGTACTAGAAGCCGGAATTATATACTTGATATCTGATAATAACTGTGTTAGTCCTGTGCATGTCGTACCGAAGAAGGGAGGTTTTACAGTTGTTAGTAACAAAAAGGGCGAATCCGTAGCTAAACGAACTCAAACTGGATGGAGAATGCGCATAGACCATAGAAAACTGAATAAGGCCACTCGCAAGGATCATTTTCCTTTACCTTTTATTGATCAAATGCTTGAGCGACTGAATAAACATTCTCATTTCTGCTATTTAGATGGATACTCATGATTCTTCCAAATTCCTATTCATCCTGACGACCAAGAAAATACTACCTTTACCTATCCTTATGGTACATTTTCCTATCGACGAATGTCGTTTGGACTGTGTAATGCACCAGCAACCTTTCAGAGATGTATGATGTCAATCTTTGCTGATTTTATAGACAACATAATCGAAGTATTTATGGACGACTTCTTTGTCTGTGGGGAGAGTTTTGAAGGATGTCTATCAAACCTAGAAATGGTACCCGAACGATCCATTAAAGTTAATCTAGTGCTGAATTGGGAAAAATACCATTTCATGGTCCGAGAAGGAATTGTGCTTGGACATGTAGTATCCGACAGAGGAATAGAAGTGGATAAAGCAAAAATTGAAATTATAGAAAATCTTCAACCTCCAAAAACCGTTAGAGAAATTCGAATTTTTCTAGGACACGCCGGTTTCTACCGGCGATTCATTAAGGATTTCTCTAAGATAACTAAACCACTAACGAGCTTATTAATGAAAGATGCTAAATTCATATTTGATGAGGACTGTTTGAAGGCGTTCGAACATCTAAAAATGCTCTTATTACTGCACCTATTATGCAACCACCCGATTGGAGTAAACCATTTGAAATAATGTGTGACACCAGTGACCATGTCGTTGGTGTTGTCTTAGGACAAAGAAAGGATAGAAAGCTTCGTGCTATATACTACACAAGTAGAATCTTAGACAATGCGCAGATGAACTATGCCACCACAGAAAAGAAACTCCTAGCTGTTGTGTTCGCTTTAGATAAATTTCGTTCTTACTTGGTAGGAGCGAAAATAATTGTCTATACCGATCACACCACAATTAGGTACCTGTTGAGTAAGAAGGATGCTAAACTGAGACTTTTGATATGGATTCTGCTTTTACAAGAGTTCAATTTAGAAATCAAAGATTAGAAAGGGACTGAAAATGTAGTAGCAGATCATCTTTCTAGAATCGAGGATCAAGAACCCGAACAAGTGCCCATCAATGATGATTTTCCCTATGAACGACTTGTAGCCCAGTTAGAAAATGAAAGCGAAATAAGTGAATGCTCTTTAATTTATAATGACACAGAAACAATTGAAGTTGTGGAATCTATCTGCACAAAAACCACACTTTCATGGTATGCCGACTTTGTCAACTACCTAGCAGCTAGGGTGCTTCCACCAGTTTTATCCTACCAACAAAAGAAGAAATTCTTCCATGATCTTAAACACTATTATTGGGATGAGCCCCTGCTTTTCAAGAGAGGCGTCGATGGAATCTTCCGTCTATGTGTCCCTGAATCTGAAGTAAAAGATGTCATATATCACTGCCACTCTGCACCCTATGGAGGGCATGCAAGCACTTCAAAGACTTGGGCAAAAATCTTGCAATCTAGCCTATTTTGGCCTAACCTTTGGAAGGACGTCCACACCGCAGTTACAAATTACGACCGGTGTCAACGCACTGGCAATATCTCTAGACACGATGAGATGCCATTAAAGGGTATTTTGGAAGTAGAAGTCTTTGATGTTTGGGGTATAGATTTCATGGGTCCTTTCCCGTCCTCTATTGGCAACAAATACATACTTGTCGTAGTTGATTACGTGTCGAAATGGATCAAAGCAGTTGCTTCTCCTACTAACGATGCACGAGTAGTCATCAGACTTTTCAAGAATGTAATTTTTCCTAGATTCGGTGTACCGAAAGTTGTCATTAGCGATGGTGGATCCCATTTCATTTCAAATATTTTTGGAAAATTGTTGCTTCAATATGAAGTGAGACACCGAGTAGCAACACCTTATCACCCCCAAACAAGTGGACAAGTTGAGGTTTCTAATAGAGAGATTATGTAGATATTATAGAAAATAGTTGCGACCTCTAGGAAGGATTGGTCTGTGAAACTTCATGAAGCTCTGCGGGCTTATAGGACAGCTTATAAAACTCCGATAGGAACCACTCCATTCAAACTAGTTTATGGTAAATCATGTCACCTACCTATCGAACTTGAGCACAAAGCTTTTTGGGCCATTAAGACCCTGAACATGAATTACACAGCTGCAGGAGAGAAAAGAATTTTGGATATCCATGAACTATAGGAACTTAGACTAGATGCCTACGAAAGTGCCTGGATTTACAAGGAAAGAACTAATCAGTGGCATGATAAACGAATAACCAGGCGAGAATTCAAAGAGGGTGACGTAGTCCTTCTCTTTAATTCTCGACTTAAGTTATTTCCAGGAAAATTCCGTTCCAGATGGTCTGGCCCCTTCGAGGTTATAAAAGTTTTCCAAAGCGGAGCCATAGAAATAAGAGGAAAATCTAATGAGATGTAGTTGTAAATGGGCAGCGAATTAAGCATTACCACAACATACAAAACAAGGACTTCTGCATAAGTAACAAGTTAGAAGAGCTACCCACTCTTTCGAAGGAATAGCCCGACTCAGATCTAATGTCAAGCTACCGACATTAAACAAACTCTACGTGAGAGGCAACCCACAACCTTTAGTCTTTATTTCCTCTTTTTACTTTTCCTATTATTATTATCTATTTTTGTGTTTTGTTTTCATTATTATTATTACTATTATTATTATTATTATTATTATTATTATTACTACTACTACTATTTTAACACTTTTTACGGTATAGTTCATTAATAGTATAATTTTTGTCTAACTTCAGGCTAGCATAGCTTAGGATAGCTAATCACTGACTTAGGACTATGGAGCCTATTGATGACATTGAGAATGTTTTTAGGAATGAAGCTCTGAGATACCGTTTTGATGTTCTGGCTCAAAGGGAAATGGCATTATCGATTTACCCCGATGGACTTACTTTGACTACCTTAGGACTCAGGGACAGTGTGATGTACCTGCTCAACCAAATAGGCTGGGTTAATTTTGCTGTGAGAAAGAGATTTACCCCATACCACATGCTTACCCTCTAGTTCCTAAGCTCTCTTTACTATGATCCTAACCGAGGTCTCGGATTTGGCCAAGGTTTAGCTACTTTCAGGTTGTTTGGAACCAAATACTGCTTTACCCATAACAAGATGGCTGATCTCTTAGGATTCCCGAATGGACCTGATGCCTATACCCTGACACTTGATGATGTCTTTACCAACCTTGACCTTGATTACTTCTAGAGGACCATAACTGGTAACTATCACCCTGAACCTCATACCATGTTCTCAGAGAATATCCAAAATCCCGCCATCTGATATTTCCATAAGATTTTGGCTCATACTTTGTTTGGTAAGGAGGAGAATGTTACTTCCATTTCGAAGGATGAGTTATTTATCTTGTACTATGCTTCTCAGGGAAGGCCTGTGAATGCCGCCACCTATACGCTAGCAAACCTAAACTGTATTGCATGAGACCCATGGTACTATTCTCATTGGAGGATTAGTCACCATGATTGTTGATGGCATTGGCTTAAGATACTAGCCTAACCATATCTGTGCCTTTGGAGGCATCCGTCCCATGCATTTGAATTTTTGCTTCAACCATTGCATTATAGCTTACTTAGGACCTGCTGAGTTTGAGTTTCTGATTGATCACAAAGTGGTCCACAATTTCACCTTGCCTAACCATGAGAAAACCAATGTTCACAATAAGGATAACTAGTTGTATGACTTAGAGGAACAAAGTGAATCACCTACCCCTCCATATAGCCCTCAACCTTATGAAGTTCGAGATGCCATTCCCCCTGATATCGTTTCTCATGTCTCTGGATCTCATTGTTTTAATCCTCCTATAGATTATGTTGCTGCTCTTGGTGCTTTGCAGTCTGAAGTAGAAACTCTTAGGAATGAGATTACTTCTATCTGAGGAGATCTCATTGGTTTTATGGATGTCGCCAATGAGCAGTTCGATCATCTATTTCAGCAAGTTCACTCATTTAGGCGCCACTTTGGTTGATGTTGATGACTTGTACCGTTATGTTCCATTGTTTCTTTGTTTCAGATTGTTTTAATCTATCGTTGTATTTCCTTTCATTGTTGTTCTTAATTTATTGTACCGTCGCGTTATCGACGAAGACATGTTGTTGTTGTTCTTTAAATTAATGTGATTTCCCTTTTCGTTGTTTAATTTTTTTTCTAGTTTTTTTTATGTTTATGCATTTTTCAATTTCTAAATTGACATTCTGCACATATAATTCATAATAGCAGGAATTTATCTTGTAGAAATAATTCAATTTTGTGTTTCTGAACTTAAAACTTTGAATCTACGCATTTTAGCTTAATGGCGTTCACCATTTGCCTTTATTTTGAAATCTAACGTTCTAAACACATGGCGTTCGCCATGTGCTTAATGGTGTTCGCCATGGCAGCGGAACGAGCAGAATTCTACGTGTTTTCTGTTACTGTTTTTGCGCCGTTTTCAAACTAAAACCCATTCAAATTCTTAAACTCCTCAATAACCACCCATATTAACTTCTCTTAACTTCTATCCTAACCCCAACCATTCATATCCTTCTTATTCTCTATAAATACCAAAAACATTCACTCTTACTCCATCATCACCACTATTCCTAAACTTCTCTCATAATCACCATTCTTAATCTTTCAAACCCTCTCATCATCATCCAAATTTCCAAAATGCCTCCAAGAATTGCTAGAGATATCGATTACATGGGTATCAAGTTCGCGGAAGGAATCGTTGGTGAACAACAACGAACCATCTTCCACAAGCTGTACAAAAGACCTGTTTAGCAACACGGTATCCACACATTGATACTGTTCGCGCCTTGGGGTTGTTCAACAGCATCGACTGGATGTTAACCAACCTAGGTTTGTCACACTTTTTCTCTCTTACTCACCCACATACACTAGGTTGGCTTATGAATTTTTAAGCATTTTTCAATATTTCCAGGATTTGTCCTGCACCTCTGGCACCATTAATTTTAGGATGTTTAATAGGGATTTTACACTGACACAAGAGAGAATAGGCACAATATTTCAATTCCCTAACGGAGAGGCAAACTCTTGCCAAGCACCTCTTGAGAGTGAGTGACAATCTAGTGCTTTAGGCTTTTGGCATCAGATTACTAGTAAGACTTCCACCACTTGGGAAGGTCTCAAAGCCACTGCAATACACAACCCAGCCATTAGGTACCTTCACCGCATCTTAGCCAACAACATATTTGGAAGGCAGAACACCGGGAATGTAAATTCCAAAGACCTTTTCTTCATCCATTGTACATTGTCTGAAACCAAGGTTAACCCCACCCCTTTCCTTTTATCGCATCTTGCATCCACCGTCGGTAGGTTCGGTGGTGATATTTGTGTCGGAGGAGTGATTTCTTCCATATCCTATGCTTTAGGCTTAACCTCTGAGTTGG
This sequence comes from Lathyrus tuberosus, assembly GCA_022829125.1. NCBI lineage: Eukaryota > Viridiplantae > Streptophyta > Magnoliopsida > Fabales > Fabaceae > Lathyrus > Lathyrus tuberosus. The sequence goes on from JALAZF010000032.1 coordinate 6,057,765, forward strand.
CTGCCCTTGAGCAGTTGGACATCCCTTTCGCTGATTTAGTGTATTGCCGCAACATGCACCTCATTAAGAATTTGCCTAGCAGCAAATATAGGTTGATGATTAGTAACAGGGAGGTGAGGAGCATTGCTTTGCCTTGTGTAGCGCGCATTAATATGCGCATTAGCACTAACTGGTTATTTGAAACTGAGGCCCCCAACCTTGAGGAAGAGACGGTTAACAGGGCCTATGCTGACATTATGGGGCGTGCTCCACAGATTGGCACTCGTGCCAAAGCTGCTGATATTCCAGGGCCTAGTACATGTGCACACGCTGCACCTACTTTTTCTGATCTATATTTCAGGTACCTACCAGCCCCTTGAGGAGTATGATTATGTTTCCATCCGGAGTACACTTGATGATAGCTTAGGCATCGGAACGATAGGGAGGCAGAGCGTAATCTACTGCTTCAGAGCATGTTGTAGCTCGGTTTTTGTGACGCGACCACTACCGCTTTTTGGTACTACTTTCTAATTTCTAATATTTATCCTGTGAAGCTAGTTAAGGAAGGGGAAGATATCTTAAACTAACCCTACGCGCAAGTGTATTCCCGTACAAATACGAAGAGATCTGGAATCGGGGGTTGGTTATACAAAGGGAAGCTATTAACACCCAGTGTATCTATAGTAATCTATAGGAACCATAGTTTTCATATGTTTTGCTATAGTTTTGCTTGGTTTGTTAGAATTCATTTACTGCTGAATAGCGAAGGTTTCTATTTTGGGGAGGCTGAGGAAATGTTTTTGTTGTTTTGGGTTTTCTATTGTTTTTGGGAAGGTACGGGACCTAAGATTTTTGATTTGTGTGCTCACTAAGATTTCGAAATCATATGCCTACGTATTCCCGTAAAGAGATTCGGGGAAATCAGAGCGATCGTAGTTCCTCCTATTCTATGGAAGGAGGAAAAGGAAGGGTGTCTTGTTCAAAGCCCAAGATTGAAGCTAAAGTTTGTGTGTGTCTTGTTCAGAGCCCAAGATTGAAGCTAAAATTTGATTGAGAGAGAATTTGTCATCTCTAAAGGGAGATATCTCACCTATTCATCACAAACATTGAGTAATTGGTTATAAGGGAAGTTGCTTTAATTGAGATATGTAGAATCCAGCAATGCCACATCTTCCTTTATAAATCTTTGCATACTAAGAGAGGGACATTGGCATGGATGTAAATAATCCAGAGGCTTGCCACTTACAACTCTTAGATGAAAGAGAGAATTTAACCAGGATAAAGGAGGGACTCTAGCTTGGATCTTGAATCAACAAGTGTGCCACTTACAACAGTTTATCTGGGAAAAGTTTTAATTGTTTTTTTTAAATGTGATGTACAGAGGATACATTTTCCTGTAGAGAGGACTCAAGGGTCTCATCTGTGTTTGTTTTGTGTACCTTGATTAAATCCCAAGGTTGAAGCTAAAAGGTTTGAAAAATGACTGAACTGGGGAGTCTTATATCTGTCTTGTACAAAGCCTAAGATTGAGGCTGACTGGGGAAAATCATTATACAAAGCCTAAGAGGAGGTTGATTCTTGCTGAGGATTGTTTAAATCCAGATGATGGTTTAACTTGTTTTGAGAAATCCAAAGGGGAACTAACTCTTGTTGGGGATGGAAGAAGAGTTGATTTATCAGATGCCATGAGGTTTTGATACTTTTTGGGGTTTTTTATTGGTGATGGTTTGACCCGGACTAGGGATTTTAAAGATGAAAGCTGCACCTTGTTTGAGGATCAGGAGAGACTTAGATTTCTCCTGGGGATTTAAGCATTGGAGAGATGACTGGGGTCTATCTGATGCTTTTAGGAAGCCTGAGGGTCCTTGTATGAAGCCCAAGAGGAGGATGAGACTGCCCAAGTCTCTTTAAGAAGAGGCAGACTCTTAGCTGGAGAAAGATCTTTGTATGATGCCCAAGAGAAGGCAGTGGGTTCTAGGGATGACGATCAATTCTTGATTGATTAGGTGTTCTAGAGTTTTGACTTTCCTGAGGTTTGAACTAGCAGAGATAACTAAATTCTATCTATGCTTTTTTAGGAAGCCTTTAGGTCCTTGTATTAAGCCCAAGAGGAGGCTGAGGGGAACTTCTAAGAAGCCTGTGAGTCCTTATACTAAGCCCAAGAGGGGGCCGGGGATACTTCTAGGAAGCCTGTGGGTCCAAGCCTAAGAAAAGTTCAATAAAGGTTTCACCGAGAATAATCCTTTCTTTATTGATCAAGTCTAAGGCTTGAAGAAATTCAAAAGAGGTTTCACCGGGAATTAATCATCTTTGGGGAAATGAATTTCTTTTATATGTTTCTAAGTTTTGGCAGTCTCAAGAAAAGTTTCACCGAAAATAATGTCTTTCTTATTTCCATATTGAATAAAGCCCAAGAGGAGGCTGAGACTGTATTGGGGAAGTTTCCTATGAGAGAACTAGTTATGTCTAAGTTATAAGTATCTTACTGTTTTGACTTAAGAATAAACTGAGGATGACTTATCTGTTGGGGAAACCCTAGATAGGTGTATGCAAGTATATACAAATAATTGAATCAACAGGTATATAAACAAGTATGCATTGAATTGAAAAGATATTGGGTCTTACACTCTGATTGGGGAGGGGGGCCAAGTGCACTGTGATGGGTTGTATGGATTACAACTGTCTGATTAGGGTTTTAAGAAATTGAAGAAAGTTTTGAGAAAACTTTGAGTTTGGATTTGAATCATAAGAAAATTGTTTAAAAGAAAAGAAAATTTGGGGCTTATAACTCAAAGAGAGGCCCATAGATGTTCTTTATTGTTAAAAACAAAGCTTATGTACAAAAGATTAGGGCTTATACTCAAGGAGAAGCCCAGATGAAAACAGTGATCGCACTGCGATACCGAAAGATGTTGTGGGACTTATACTACAGCGGAGGCCCAAGATTATTTATGTACATAGGGGGGTCGGGTCTTACACTCTTATAGAGGCCCAAATGATTATTGAAATGAAGAGAAGTGGGGCATATACTCAAGGAGAGACCCAGATGAAAATAGTGGACGCACCGTTATTTTGAATATCGCATCGGGACTTATACTATAGCAGATGCCCAAGATTTTTTTTTTCTACAAAGGGGTTGGGTCTTACACTCTATTATAGGCCAAAAAGATGTTTCAAATGAAATTTAAAAATTTAAAATCAAGGGAAACCCTAATTTTATTTTAAATGCATTTATTTTGAAAGAAAATTAAATAAAACGATGGAAATTATCAAATTTATTCAATAAACATGCTATGCCCTTGGATTAATGTTTGAAAAATCATGTTTTATCCATATGAAAGCTTGAAATTCATTTTAGTTTGAAAAATCAAGGGAAAGATTTCATTAAAAATGTTTAAAAACAAATAAAAAGAAATTCTTTACAAAAATTCAAAATATATTAAATAAATAATATTTTTCTGATTTTTTATGGAATAAAATATTTTAACATTTTTATGAATTTTGAAAAAAAGAACCAATCAGAAATGATTAAAATTGAGAGAGAAATTAATTTTTGAAATCAATTAAGAAAATAATAAAAATTAAATATTTGAAAATTCAAAAAATGGCGCCAAGGCCATCTTCTTCTTCCTCACGCGAACCACCTTTGCCAGATTTTCAAAACCTCTCATATCTCCCTCAATACGTAATGGTTTTGACTTTTGTAAACATGAAAGTTGTTCGTTTTTGAACAAGGATTCCAATGGTACTAATTAATTGCATTTATTTTAAGTGTGGAGTGAGAAATCAAGTGAAGAACAGATGAACCCTAATTTTTGCAAGAACATCATGAAACTCCATACACGATAGATACAAAGCAATTAATTGAATAGAAACACTCTATATAAGTGCAGAAACATGCTGGTAACTTGAAAACACATTTATGATGCATGGATCATAGAATTCAGTTTTGAGGAAGCTTACCTTGCAAGAGGAAATCAATCCTCAGTTGGAGGTGTTACAAAAGTGTTTTGATGATTTGGAAAGCTTCCTTGGACCTCAAGGATAGTGTTCTAATGATTAGAATGGATTGAAAACCTCTGGATCACTTGGCTCGACCCTATCTGTAACTTTGAAGAAAGTTTGAGCAAATGGATAGTGACTTCATGATTCTGGTGTTCCAGATGTGTTTTGAGGTTACGGATCACTCATATATGATGTATGTAAGGTGTTAGGATGGCTGGTTTGAGTTGAATTGCTCTCTATCTCAAAACACGATTCTCACTTCTTTGAAAATGAAACTTTGATTCACAAGAGGGAGATGGTGGAAAACATGTGTTGTGATGTTTTGGTGTGTTGAATTCAGTCACAAATGACCTCTATTTATAGTAGAGGAAGTTTGTTTATGAAGGAATAGTGTATAAATGAGGGATCACTCTATTATCCAATGGATGTGCCCATGTATCATGCCTTGAATGCTAAGGTACCAAGTTTCCTCTTAGCCATTGACTTGAGTTGGTCTTGGTAGCTTCAGGTCTTCTGAATTTTGAGTCAATCTTGACTCAATTGGACTGATATGGCTTGGTTCATGACAGCTATATGTTCCACATCAATGCCAAATGACAAAACTTGATTTTTGGATTTGCAAACTTGAATGATCACATGCCAAAGGATAGAATTCTTGCCTTAGGGTCCAAGTTTGCAGGTTCTTCATGATTGACTGTGATTCTTGTTGAATTTAGATGAGGATCAATCTTACATAGTCACCAAAATTGGACTCAAAAATCGTGTGCTACAAGTAATGCACAAAATATGTCTTGGAAATCAGTTTGAGCAAGGCATGTTTCAATGCTTGTAACTTCTTGCTCAAGTTGAATTAATGGGAGTTCTGGTACTCTTTGGAAAGCTTGTCTATCCTACTTTAACTTTGGTGTTTAACTTTGGTCTTGGATCATTATGGATCATGGGGAAAAATGACCTCAAAGTTGGAAAAAAATGAAACAGATGCTGTCTCAAAATTTCACTAAGTGTCAAAACATCTCATGAAACCCTAACTTCATGGCGTAATAGCTCAAAATCTATGCACTTTTTGGGAATCCACCCTCAGTGACGAAGTTGTAGTATGTAACGAGAGCTTTCATTTGAGCTTTGGATGGGAGAAAATGGTTGCTTGGATCAGAAGTTATGGCCTTGCAAAGTTGGGTAAAAATTATCTTTTTTCCATACTTAGTGAAATTTTAAGTTTCTTAAGATTACCCCTTTTGCAAGTAACCTCACTTTTCTTGATTTTTCTTGATGGATGATGATCCAAACCATAAGTTAACATTGTTTTTTACTTAAAGAAGCCATGTTTGTCAAAAAAATCTCAAAAGTCAAACTTGGTTTTGGGCACAGTTGACTTTTTATCAGATGAATTTCAAACTTTGTGGTTCTTTATGAAATCAAGTCCTTGGGATAAATCAAACCTAATGGATGGATTCCATAGGTGTTTTAGAGTGTCTTGAATCATGTCCCAAGGTTTGAGATCATGTCTTGGTCAAAAGTCAAAGATATGGTTGACTTTTTTCCAAAAACCCTAGTTTGTGGTCCAGATGAATTTGAATCTTTATAATGCCCATGTATCAAGTTATTTGTGTCAATTTAAACTTGTAACAGGATCAATATAAGATATTGGAGGTCTTTAAAACATTTCTTGAGGTCTTGGCTCATGTCTTGCTCCAAAAGTCAACTTAGGGGTGAATTAGGTCAAGAAACCCTAATTCCTGATTTTTGATGAATGCATCCCCTGAGGTTATTTTGAACTTATGATTGGATCCATGAGGTCCCTTTGTGCTTCTTAAATCATGTTTTGAAGTATTGGCTCATGCCCAGATGGAAATTTCCCTCTGGAGGCCTTGGTCGACCAAAACCCTAATTTGGTGACACTGGTGATCTTGAGGCTTGATCAACTTGAGATGTTGCATCCTTGTGCTTGATTCTTGATATGGGAGACCTCTTGATTCCCCATAGATGTTTTAGAGGCTTGTAAAGTTGAAGATTATGTCAATTTTTTACTGATCCTTTGCCTGAATGCTCTGAGAGGGCTCAATAACCCTAATCTTTGGTTGAGGTAAATGCTCAACAATCTTTGAGAAGACTGATGAGGCATGAAGACACATCCATATTGTTATAATGATTTGTACAATGATGTGAAATATTGTGGTCAAAATTTAGGGTATGATAGATTCCCCTATTTAATCTTCTTGGACCTGAAGGTGCGAATGGCGAAGATATTCAGACATTCATGGTACTAGAGGATTAAATATCATAATACCCAAAATTTTGACTGTGGTTGAATGGTAGCTGCTTTTGCTCATCCATCTTCTTTTACTAAGTAATGTTACTTAGAAAAAGGTATAACTTCCCCTCGATCCTGGTCTTCAGCCATGGAACTGGTCTCAGTTTTCTTTTGAAATAAACCTCCCCTCGATCCTGGTCTTCATCCATGGAACTGGTCTCAGTTTTTTCTGAAATAAACCTCCCCTCGATCCTGGTCTTCAGCCATGGAACTGGTCTCAGTTTCTTTTTTTAAATAAACCTCCCCCCGATCCTGGTCGTCAGCCATGGAACTGGTCTCAGTTTCTTTGTGAAATAAACCTCCACTCGATCCTGGTCTTCAGCCATGGAACTGGTCTCAGTTTCATTTTTGAAATAAACCTCCCCTCGATCTTGGTCTTCAGCCATGGAACTGGTCTCAGTTTCTTTTTTTTTGAAATAAACCTCCCCTCGATCCTGGTCTTCAGCCATGGAACTGGTCTTAGTTTCTTTGTGAAATAAACCTCCCCTCGATCCTAATCTTCAGCCATGGAACTGGTCTTAGTTTCTTCTTGTCGAGTTCTTTTCTTAACAAGGAATGTTGTTCGGCGATGTCATTTGATTTCGAGGTGCTGATGATTTCCCTAAAGGTAGGTCAGACCTCTAGAGGAGAGACCGCCATTTGTCGACTTACTGAGGATTTATGGGGTAAAAACAAACTTCTTTGTCTTGCCGATCGGTAGAGATTTTTCTGAGGAGGCTATATCCGTGTTGCCAAGAGTATTTTGCTGAGAAGCTTCTGCAGGGGATTTTCTTTAATCTGGGAAAGCAAAATATCATCTTCAATGGTGAAGAGTGATGTTCCATATGTGCATAACCAAAGGTTCTCTTGTTTTCCAGAGGTTCAAGTTATCAAAGTGGTCGAGGACTGATTTCAATCCAGGAATACACTGGGGAGAGATTGTTTAGACAATACATTTTTATGAGGAAAGAACACAATCTGGAATTTTATCTTATCCAAGTGTGGAAAGGAAAACTAACGACTCTAATGGAGAGGACATTTATCACATGGGGATAAACGTAACCAAAGCGATCGAAATATGATATGCAATATGAATATGAATGTGAATCAATTATGCATGATGTATGTATGAAATGCTTATGCTGACAAAACAGACACGACATACGGACTGAAGATGAGTACAAATGGATACTCGACCACTCTGGGAAACGGGGGTCCCACTAGAGATATTTAAGGTAGTACTTCTGTCTGGGAACAGGGATCCTGGTGTTTGTTCCGGTCTTCGGAGGTACAAATCTACTGGGGGATAAAAACCAATCATTGCTTCCCAGAGGTAAAAAATCTACCAGAGATGATAGACGGGACATTCCATCTGAAGTAATTGATCCTTCATTTAGGGTGTACTGATTACAAGGAGTATTTCAATTCTGCATATTGAAATCTGATTGCTCTTGGAGCAGTTGTTGATGTTCCTTTTGTGTTTGTTACTCAACAGGTAATTGCCATCTTTATTTTGAAAGCAGTAGTAAATTTGAAAACAAGAGTAAATTCATTTTTGTGTTTCAAGAATGTTAATCATGTAAAAAAAATGTCATTTTGCAAAGCAGAAATAAATTAGAATTGTAAATAAAGGGTACAAGGGCTCAAGTTTTTATTGATAGAATGGAAATCAGCCAAATGTGTGATTCCATAGAGCATTACAAAAGTTAGAAAATGGTAATTTAAAAGGAAAAACGCTACATTGAAACATAATGACCACTATCCTTCTACCAACTTTGAATTCCGAGTATCCTGAGCTTCTGCTGAAGGTGACTCTTTGATTAAAGTTTTCCTGACGGATGATGTTGCCTCTGAGGAGCCAATTTTAGTCAGATGTAGTTACTTGCCATGAATCCCTAACTTTGCCTGGATTGCCTTTTCAGGTGTTCAATCCATCGGGATGATCATTGTTTATGTCTCTAATTTTTGCCTGGACCGCCGTTTCGGGTTTTCAATCCAACAGGACGTTTTTTTCTTTTATTTAAGCGAAGTATTTCTTGACTAAATCAACGTTAGTGGGGTAGGTAAACTCTTCTCCGTCCATGGTTGCGAGTCTCAAGGCACCGCCTGAAAAGGCTTTCCTTACAACATAGGGGTTGTCGTAATTCGAAGTCCATTTTCCCTTGGGATCAGTGAGAAATGATTGTATTTCCTTGAGTACGTGGTCTCCTTCTCTGAAGACACGAGGTCAAACCTTTTTGTCGAACACTTTCTTCATTCTCTGTTGATATAACTGAACGTGGCATAAAGCCGTCATTCATTTTTCTTCGATTAGGTTCAGTTCGTCATACCGGCTTTAACACCATTCAACTTCCGTTAGCTTGGCTTCCATCAATACTCTCATTGATGGGATCTCCACTTCTATGGGGAGCACTGCTTCCATGCCAAATACTAGAGAGAAAGGGGTTGCCCTTGTTGAAGTACGAACAGATGTACGAAAACCGTGAAGAAAAAATGGTAGCATCTCGTGTCAATCTTTGTAGGTTACAACCATCTTCTGAGCGATCTTCTTGATATTTTTGTTAGCTGCTTCTACCGCTCCATTCATTTTAGGTCAGTAGGGAGAAGAGTTATGGTGTTTAATTTTGAACTCAGCGCATAATTCTTCCATCATCTTGTTGTTCAAGTTCGATCAGTAATGATCTGGCTTGGAATGCCATAACGGCAGATGAGATTGTTCTTGATAAATCGAATCACCACTTGTCTGGTTACATTGGTATATGATGCTGATTCGGCCTATTTGGTGAAGTAATCAATGGCTACTAGGATGAACTGATGTCCATTTGAGGCTTTGGGTTCGATCATGCCAATTATGTCGATTCCCCATATAGAAAAAGGCCACGGAGAAGAAAGAACTTTGAGATGCGTTGGCGGTACATGGATTTTGTCGGCGTATATCTGAAACTTGTGACACTTCCTTGTGTACTTGTAGCAATCAGATTCTAATGTCAGCCAATAATATCCTGCTCTCAGAATTTTTCTCGCCATTGTGTGCCCATTGGCATGAGTTCCAAATGAGCCTTCATGAATTTCTTTCATTAGCATGTTTACTTCGTGTCTGTCCACGCATCTAAGCAAAACCATGTCAAAGTTTCTCTTGTAGAGCACATCATTGTTCAAGATGAAGTTGCCAGCTAGTCTTCTAAGAGTCTTCCTATCTTTTCTTGATTCCCCAGGCGGGTATTCCTGGTGTAGAAGGAAGCATTTGATATCATGATACCATGGTTTGTCATCTATGAATGCTTCAATTGCAAATATGTAAGCAGGCTTATCAAGGCGCATTATGTCGATCTTGGGTACATCGTTCCATCGACTCACACTAATCATAGAGGATAGAGTAGCCAATGCATCAGCCATGTGGTTTTCTTCACTAGGGATATGATGAAACTCAATCTTGTTGAAGAAGGGCAACAACCTTCTTGCGTAGTCTTTGTAAGGAATCAATCCTGATTGATATGTGTTCCACTCTCCTTTGATCTGATTTATAACCTAGGCTGAGTCTCCATACACATCCAAGTTCTTTATCCTTAAGTCAATAGCTTCTTCGAGACCCATGATACAAGCTTCGTATTCGGCCTCATTATTTGTGCATTTGAATGTCAATCTGGCGGTGAAAGGAATATGGGTACCTGAGGTGTTACAATGATTTCCCCAATTCCATTTCCATAAGCGTTGACAGCTCCGTCAAAAATTAGTCCCCATTGGGAACTTGGCTCTGGACCTTCGCTTGGTAGCGATTCATCTCAATCTTTCATTTTTAGATACATTACGTCTTCGTCTAGGAAGTCAAACCTGATTGATTCCTGATCGTCAATCGGTTGATGAGCCAAATGATCAGCTAAAACACTTCCATTGACGGCTTTCTGAGCATGGTACTCGATGTCGTATTCTGATAACAACATCTGCCAACGAGCAATCCTTCCTGTTAAAGCAGGCTTTTCAAAGACGTACTTGATCGGATCCATTTCAGAGATTAACCAAGTAGTGTGACAAATCATGTACTGGCGAAGACATTTAGCTGCCCAAGCTAGAGCGCAGCAAGTTTTCTCGAGCATAGTGTATCGAGTTTCACAGTCTGTGAATTTCTTGCTTAAGTAATCAATGGCCAATTCTTTTCTTTTCGTCTCATCTTGTTGGCCTAGCACACAGCCCATGGAGTCTTCCAAGACTGTTAAGTAGATGATCAAAGGTCTTCCTTCCACTGGAGGAGACAAAATAGGTGGTTTTAGCAAATATTCTTTGATGCTGTCAAAAGCCTTTTGGCAGTCTTCTGTCCATACACAACTTTGGTTCTTTCTGAGTAGTTTAAAAATCGGCGTGCATGTCGCAGTCATGAGGAATATGAATCTCGAGATGTAGTTCAGACGTCCCAAGAATCCTCTTACTTGTTTTTCAGTCTTTGGAGCAGGCATCTGTTGAATGGCCTTGACTTTGTCGGGATAAACCTCAATTCCTTTTTGGCTGACGATGAATCCCAAGAGTTTTCCTGAACGAACACCGAATGTGCACTTATTGGGATTCAATCGGAGTTTCTATTTTCTCAGACGCTCGAATAGTTTTGACAAATTTTCCACATGTTCTTCTTTTGTTTTAGATTTTACAATCATGTCATCGACGTACACTTCAATCTCTTTGTGCATCTTGTCGTGAAATAGAGTTGTCATGGCCCTTTGATAAGTTGCTTCTGTGTTCTTCAAACCGAACGACATTACTTTGTAGCAAAAGGTGCCCCATGGGGTGATGAATGATGTTTTTTCCATGTCTTCTAGCGCCATTCTGATTTGATTATAGCCCGAGAACCCATCCATGAAGGAGAAGACTTTGAATTTTACTGTGTTGTCGACTAGCATGTCAATATGTGGTAGGGGAAATCATTTTTCGGACTTGCTTTGTTTAAATCCCTGTAGTCTACACACATTCTAACTTTTCCGTCCTTCTTGGGAACTGGCACTATGTTGGATAGTCATTAGGGATACTCTGATGTGACAAGCACTACTACAAAATACCCATTTAACAACGGTTGGAAATGACATATAGTGACGCGGGCGAAGGCGTTGTTATGTAGAGTGTTGTTGTATATGCGGTACGTACAATGACGGCCCAGTAACCGTTGTAATAAAATGGAAAACGCGCTACCTATAATGACGGTTATTTTAAATACCCGTTGTTGTATGTCTTTTAATAAAATAAAAAAAATACAACATTAGAACTACCTATAATGACGGTTATTTTAAAAAAATCGTTGTTGTATGTCTTTTAATAAAATAAAAAAAAATTGCAGCATTAGAACAAGAACAATGGCAAGAACATCAAGAATAACAATAAGAACAAGAACAACAGTAAGAACATCAAGAACAACAATAAGAACAACAACAACAACAACAACAACAACAAGAAGAACAAGAACAACAACAAGAACAAGAACAAGAATAAGAAGAAGAAGAAGAAGAAGAAGAAGAAGAAGAAGAAGAAGAAGAAGAAGAAGAAGAACAACAACAACAACAACAACAACAATAATAACAATAATAACAACAAGAACAACAACATCAACAACAACAACAATAATAATAACAATGATAACAATAATAACAACAAGAACAACAATAATAAAAAAGAACAACAAGAACAACAATAATTAAAAAAGAACACCAACAACTAACATTGCTAACTCGAGTTCTGAAAGATGATGTTTGGAGGTAGAAGATGTAGTTCGTCTAAGTTTTAGGTTTCACGCGGATCACTAATAGTAGTGTCTTGGCCGTTGGTAATCACTAAATGGACGACCAAGATTTGTTTAAGGATAGTGAATAAAATCAATATGCGCGTGTAATACCCCAAAATTTGCCCTCTCATTTCTTCATATCATGTAGCATGAGCTTTCATTTCATTGCATTGCATTCAAGCATAGAAAAACAAAACATCAAGCATTGCATTGCATCTTGCATAAGGGCATAGGACCAGGTGATTCTCTAAGGTGCTGATCATCCAAAGTAAAGGACCAAGAGCCAAGGGTCTCTCACAAGCCTCAAAGGTCTCTTACATCATATGTCATCTCTACTTGATCTCACAAGTCAATGAAAGAAGGAGAATTCATCAAGAAGATTGGACAGTGCACCACCTCCTACACAAGGCAGTCAAAAATTGGGATCTGACCCTCAAATGGGCAAGCTCTTTGAGTCTTCATCACCTCTAAATGCCATATCTCTTCTTTGTTAGATGGGATATACATCATATTCAGAGGAATTTGGATTTGGAGGATGTGTTATTTCCTCCTAACCAGAGGGTGCCAAAATTAGGGTTGACCTAAAATCAGGTTATCACTGATTTTTTGGGCAAGACTTGATCTCATGGTATTCCTTATGTTCTTAAGTGTATATGGATGGAAAATTGCTCATCAATTGGTTTCAGAAGGGTTTCAATTTATCAGTTGCTTGATAATCAAGAAATTGGGGGAAAAGTCAAATATGCAGTGGAAAAAGTCAACTCTTGACTTTCTAAGGTCAAGTTCATGAAATTCATGTTATATAGGTTCATTGGACAAGATTTGATCAAGAAATGATGGAGGAATAATGAAAAATCAAGAAATCACAAAACTGCCAAAAATAGAAACTTTAGGGTTTCCAAAAATGGCAAGTTTGGACCATTTTGCACCCCACTTTGAGGCTCTCTTTCTCTAAGATGAAAGTTCCAAACCTCAGGCCCAACTTGAGCCAATTAAAGTTCATGTTCTAAGCTTCAAATCCATATAAAAAACATCTCCATTGGATAAATATTGAGGGAGATATGATCAACCAAAGTTTGGCAAAACTAGGTCACAAACCAAGTCATGACCAAGCCCACCGGCCATAATTTTGACAAACACTTGGTGTGCCAAAATTCAAGCTTAATTTCTTCAAGATAAAGGCTCCAAATGAAAAACTTTTCAACATCAAAGTTGTTCCTTGCCATGCCCTCTTCAATGTTGATGTTGGACAATTTTTAATTTGATCAAGCTATGAGGGGGTTATGATGGTTCCAAGTTGTTATGATCATGCTAAAATTTCATGTGCCATGCTTGCCACGCCATGCCAGGTTTACACGCCCACCAACCAGTTTGGAACCATTGTGTTCATAGTCATTTTTAAGTGTGTTTGAGGCTTCATTTCAATCCAATTTTCACACCAAATATGTTCTCCCATATTCCCTCTTTTATTTGACATCAAAAACTCATTAAATCATCTACCATGCACAAAGAAATTCCCCACCAAACCACCATGTTTCCATTGGTACCAAGCTGTTACAAAATCATAAAATGATATTGTTGTTGTTGTTGTTAGTTCACACCAGCCCCACACATGCTTCAACATCATTCTCCACTTTGCCATTTTAGAACCAACATGACCTTACAAGCACGTGCTATCCATGCTACTTCATACATGAAAATGGAAAGAATAAAAACTTGCTGAACAAGCTTCTGCTACATCAGTGACTTCATCACCACCATAACACCATAAACCTCAACCTCACCATAGTAAAACCCTTCCTCACTCGCCCTAACTAACTTGACTCAGTTAGTTAGGGAGAACTCACTTTAACCACATCAACTCACCCTAACTCACTCACTTGACCATGAGTTAACTATTAAACCACACATATAAATCAGAATCTCACTCACATTTTCATTTCTCAACTCTCATTTCTCACTCTCCCTCTCAAACACTTCAAGTTTTCTCTCAAAAATTTCTCTCTGAGTTTTCCATTCTCTCTTTGATCTCACACGAAGTTTTCTATCACATTTCATCTCCATCATCATCATTGTTCTATTTTGGATCAAGAACAAGAGTAGATAAATTCAGCTAATCAAGTTCAGCTTCAAGACAGTTGAATTTTCAGTTGGATTCTCTTCACGATTTCAAGCTCCAAAGCCTTTATTTGGCCAATTGAAGCTAAAGGAAGAAGCAAGCTCTCTGGTATTCTTGTAGATCCAAGGTTTCATCACATTTCAGGTTCCCTTTCTCAACCTTTTTCTACTAAATTCAGCTTGTTTTCATGGTGTTTATGGCTTATTAGAAGCTGCGTGCGTTTCTGGCTAGTTGATAGACCTCTTAGAGGTGTAGATCATTTTCTAGGGCAATATGTTTTGATTCGGTTTGTTGCATGTACGCATGATTTGTGGAAAATAATGGTGTATTCTTGATCTCCATAACTTCCTCTTCATTTTGGTATGCGAATTGTGCATTTCTGTGAAAATTGAAGTTTGCAGGTGGTGGTTGCTCGCCGGAGAAGATGACCGGAGGTCCTTCTCCGGCCGGTGAGTTTTAATTCTAGGGTTTTGCAAGTTTGAATGGGGACCGTTTGATCTATTGGATCGTGTGGCTAACATATTGCCAACACATTAAAATCCTTTTATAATCTGATTGCTTGAGTGCGTGTGTTCCATGATTATTATTGTGTGTCCTCAATGAGAGTCGTTCATCATGTATGATTGTTGATTACGTTGACTGTGTGAGATGCGTTGGATTGATCTGAGGGATATTAACTTGCCAGCGCATTAAAAATGTCATATGCTGCTCACGTGAATTTTATTTTGTTAAGATGGTGATTTTTGTGTGACTCCCTATGTTAATTATCATGCGCGTGTTAATCTGAGCCTTTCATTTGGTCTACTTTGGTTGTGTTGACTGCGTGTGAATCATTGGATTGATCTGATGGCAATGATGGAGTCAAAAAGGTTGACTCTGAGTCTAGGGAAAGAAGCGCTTTGGGCTTCTTTGCTTTTCCCACCCCCTCCTTTGGTCCAGCCCAATTTTGAACTGATTTCGCTTGCTTAATGCACCCCTGGCATGTTTTGTTCATTTTTATTTTCACATATTTGCCTTGTCTCATTTTTAAATTTTAAAATTAGTTTTATGCATTTAAAAATCATAAAACAAATCATGAATCATCTTTATAGTTTTATAAAATTTTTACAAATTTTATTTTCCATTTTTCTATTATTTTTTGCATCTGAAATAATTGTTGTTTGAATTTCTTTTTGAAATGTTTCAATTGTGCACACCCTGCCTTGTTGATTTTATTTCTCATCATTGGTACATAGTTTGCATCCCATTCTTTTTGTATATTTCAGAGGATACTTTGAGACATTTAAAAACATTTTTTGTCATATTTTTAAAATCATCTTTGCATCCTTTTTGAGCCATTTATTTGTGCATAATCATGTGAAACCTTAATGACTTTGCCATGCTTGTTTGATGGAGTTTCTTTGTGATTCTTTGCATGAGTTTTTGTTATGATGTTTGCTTCTAGTTTAAGTCTCTTGAGACCTAATTTGGTTATTTTTTCAATCATGTTTGGTATTTGTTTGATGACTCTTGTTTGAGGTCTCTTTTTGTGAACTTCTTTGATCATGTTTGTTTACGTGCTTGAAAAGGCACTTGTGCCATTGTATGAGATCATTATTCTTGACTTCTTGAGCCATGTTTAGATCATTATAGGTCTTTTGAATGAAATTATGGGTCATTGGTTTGAAGTTTATGTTTTTTTGGGTACATGTTCAATACTTGTTTCACATGTTTCCTTTTGACCTAATTACTCATCCTCTTTCATCTAAATTCCAACTTGACTTGTAATTGGTTTGTTGATGCCATGCCATACTATCCATTTGCATCTCATATGATGTATGCTTCTAACTTTAAAACATCTCATTCATTCCATGTGCCATGTATGTCTTACTTTGCATACTTGAGCATGTTTCATCCAAATGCATGTTTCTTTTTCTTCTAGCCTCAAAATGACTTGTAATTGCTTGAATGTGATTGGTTTGTGCATCTTATCCTCATCCTAACATGTCATATCACTTCTGACTTTGATACTTGAGTTTCATTTTGATTTTTTTAGGTTTGACTTATGCTTTAAGTAATTTCTTTCCATGTTAAATTCATGTTCATATCTTCTCACTTCTTCTCCTAATCACTCTTAATGCTTGGATGCTTGATTGTATGCCTCATATGAGATTTGTAAATCATGTTTAGGCACATGTTTAGGTCATCCACATTCTGACTTTGACATTACTTGAAGCATTATTGCATGACCACTTTGCATATCCACTCATTCTTCATCTACTTCTTTCATAATGCATTTCTTTGGGGTTTAAGGCATTGTTTGTGTGCATTTGATTTGTGTTTGCTCTTATATTATTAGAGAACATTCTTATGATGTGCATTCTGACCTTGTGCTTCCTTTAACCTTTAAGATGCTTTTACTTTGGTTATTGAATTTGTGTAAGTCTTACTTGTTCATCTTAATTCGTTTCTTTCTTGGAATGTTTTCACTAACCATTTCAGGGACTAAGGGTAAGTCATTTGAGTGTGGATATGCATCCACATTCTAATTTCTTCCTTCATCTTTTAATCATTCAATTTGTGTTGTTTAAGCATTTAATAAGGCTTTGCTCTCATAATCTTCTTTCTTTCCTCTTAGAAATAACTTAACTTCCGTCTTGGAAGTAAGTTACTTTCTATCTTCTTCTTCTCTTTTCTTTTAGGGTTTGATTTCTTAAACCACATTAACCATAGGACCTCCAAGCATGCTAATACTAGGGTGTGTCTTAGTCTCCCCTTAGTTTTCACCTTTGATCCCCTTTTGAGTCTCTTTCTCATCTTCAAACAAAAAAAGCAAAAATATTTAATAAGGTTAATACATATTGCATGTGAGCCTTGTATGTGGGAAATGGAAGGAGGGGAGCTTCTCTCCACCTTCTTAGAATGTTTAGCATACGGCCTGTTAGGACGACCATGCGACGCATTCGATCCTATATCATAGACTTGAATGCAATATGTGTTACAAATACAAATAACTTCAAAAACACTTCTTTCTTAAAAGACTTCAAACAAACAATAACGTCTTTCCTTCGGGAATTCTTTTCTCATCTTCTTCACTCCTTCCTTAAGGACTCATCTAGTCCGTTCTACTGCAAACAGGTAACGCCTAAGTCTCCCTACAGCGAGCTGCAACACCTAAAATGCTGGAGCGCGCACTCTGACGTTTCCACTAAAAAACACAAACAAAGCGACCCTCGTTGAGGGGAACTACGTCGCTCTGATTCTCATGTTCCCGATGAAATACGTAGGCAGTGGGGTAGGGCCCATTCGAGCACTTCTTTTATTTTTCCTACATTTGTTTCTCTTTCTCTCTCCTTTCCTTTTCCGGCTCTCCAGCTAGCAGTTCCTTTTCCAGTATCCTTTCCTTACACCCTTTGATCGAGACAAGCAAGAGTGGATCCCATCGGGTACGATGGACGCGTGGGAGTGCTAATACCTTCCTCGCGCGTAACTGACTCCCGAACCCAGTTCTCTTGGTCGTGAGACCATGCTATTTCCTTTCCTTCAGGTTTATGCGGTGTTTCCTTTCCCTCTCTTGGGATAAATACACATTGCTGGTGACTCTGTTTCGGTGCCACTTTCGCGTTTGTACTTGGATGAAATCCCGGGAGCGACAGCTGGCGACTCTGCTGGGGAAGAACCCAGAATCTCTGGTTCCCTTAGCGAGTCAATCCTAGCGCTTGTCTGTTTTTCTTTCATTAGGTGTTTACTGTTGTGCTGCATTTACTGTTTTACTGTATTGTTATTTACTGTATTACTATATTACTGTATTTACCGTATTCTAGTATTTTCATTTCATACACTGTATTATACTGTGCTGTGCTGGACTTTTCTGTTTGGTGGGCAGGGTGTTCTGAGAGATAAGCCCACTACCGAGGCTTGAGTACACACATAGGTATTAGAGTGGATAGTCGTGACGCTTGCGTGGTGGTGACCACGTATTGTTGTTCATGAGACCCACAACCAGACGAGGTTCTATTGGGAGCTTTCTGCTACTGCATGTTATGCAGGCCAATAGTTATTTTCTTGAGGAACTGTCGACTCTGGTGACCATTCCCGAGGACTCAGTTGCGGCACTCCTCCCGAGATGTGACAGTGGCAGACCATATTATGTGGCAAACCCATTGCACATTCTCGATCCGAGGACCCAATGTTGGGAACTTGCTATAGGATGTCTTTTTGGGAAAGAGAATCAGTGGAGGCACTCCTCGATTGGCGATAGTACTGTACCCCGAGGGATGAATGTACTATTGCTTCTCGACCTCAGTACCGGAAGCTGAGGACCTTTCGTTTTGGAGAATCAGTTGAGGCCTCCTCGATTGATGATGATTCCAAACCAGAAATGGTGAACGTATCATCATTTCTCGACTTGAGAGCCCGGGATACTGAACATCCTAGTACCCACATGTGAGAAGGGCGGGTTGTTTACAGGTTTGCAGGTAACCATGACCTCCTACATACCCGGTTTTCTGTTGACACTACACAAAAGGAGGATTCATCCAATTGTATTCAGATGGTTCCTATCTATGGTTCTCAGAGCTACACTGACACCGTTCACAGTCCAGCACAGACACTTGGTACCTTGATACCATGCCCTTTGCATTGCATTATTATATCCTAACATACATGTTTATTCATTTCCAGGTGTATATTCTACCCCCGATTCCAGTCATCAGGTTATCACAAGGATGAATGCCAAAGAAAGGAAGAATATCATTAGTTACAAGTTCCTCGCACCTACTCTAGGCCATATTCTTGCCCTGAAGGGAATGGCGAGCCCTGAAGTGCGAGCAGCTTTTGAAGAGAAATATGGGTGGATCTTATCTTTTGTGTACAATGTCAGTGACTACGAATGCAGGGGTCTCCATACTTTGATGCAGTTCTACGACCCTCCGCTGCGGTGTTTTGCATTTCCAGACTATTTGTTGGTACCTACTTTGGAGGAATATTCTAACACGTTAGGGATTGCTATCAAGGAGGAGCCTCTTTTCTTTGGGTCTGTAGGTGATCTTGACTTTGGAAAAGTAGCTGGTGCTCTTTATTTGAGCAAATCAGAGTTAGAAGCCAATATTTCCAACAAAGGAAAGATTTGTGGTTACAAGTTGGGGTATTTGGTAAAGAAGGCTATGGAGGCGGCGAAAGACGAGAATTAGGTTGTTTTTAATGCCTTGCTAGCCCTCTGTGTATATGGTACTGTATTGTTTCCCAATGAGCCTGATTTTGTCGATGCAGACGCTATCCGGATATTCATGATGAAAAATCCAGTACCAACACTACTCGGAGATCTCCACTACTCCTTGTACAACAGAAATGAGAAGAAAAGAGGGGGGATAGTTCGTTGTTGCGTACCTTTGTTCTACAGGTGGTTTGCAAGTCGCTTACCGCAATCAGGAGCTTTTGTGGATTCTAGATATTCTCTAGAATGGAGTCAGCATTTAATGGGACTGGTTGCCAAGGACATCATATAGGTAGACCATGGGTTAATTGGCAAAAACATCATCCATAGTTGTGGGGAGTTTCCTAATGTTTCGCTAATAGGAAGAAAAGGGGGAATCAACTACAATCCTTCTTTGGTCGTCCGACAATTTGGGTACGCTTTGATGGGTCCGCCCGTTAAGAGAGATATAGAAGAATCCCTGTACTTCCATGCGTCAGATGGTTGGGAAATTGCACAAAAAGCTTCTGAGAGTTGGGTTAGCGTAATGAAGAAAGGGAAAGTTGCCCTAGGCAAACCCAACAACCGGGCTTATCCGGAGTATGAAGAATGGGTGAAGAAAAGAGTTGAAGATTTTCTCTTGCCTTTTGGTGATGCGCCCCGTCTATATCCTGATGATGGGAAAGAAAGGAGTACTGCCACCGTGGAAGAAGTTGACCAGTTGCAAGCCTCGGTGAAAAAGCTTCAAGGGGAGAATTTTGAGCTGAATAGTCGTCTTCAAGAAGCACTATTAACCAACAAAAGATTGGAACTAAAAGCACAAGATGTTGAACAAATCCTAGCTGCAAAAGAGACAGATTTTGCCGGAAGAGCTCAACATTTCCAGAAAATCAGTAAAGGTGTCGATGCTGCTACTCAAGCTCATAAGAAGACCAAACAGGTCTTGGCACAGAACAAAGAGAAGCTAACCAAGCTTCAGCAAGCCTGGGACGAGGTCAGGTTTGAAAATGCAGAGTTACAGGAACAGTTAAAGGCCAAAGATGACGAGCTTCTTAGAGCGTATGAACAGCGTAGAAAGCATCTGGAAGACTTTGCAAAGAGCCAGGAGCAGCTGGAGAATGTTAATGATGAATTGAAGAGGGCCAAGACAAAGCTTGAGGATGCCATGGTGGAAATGGGAAGACTCAAGATACAAGCTGGGGTGAAAAGGTTTAAGGAAGTGAGTGCTGATGAAGCTCTCTTGATGTACGCAGATTCATTAACCGAAGAGCTGAATAAGAGAGACATCTTGATCAGGGAGTTGATTGAAAAGCCGGGTCATCAACGCACTAGAATCCTTTTTGAAGAAATCAAGCATTCTAGTGAGAGATTGAAAGATTTGGAATTAGATGTTTGATCTTAATTTCTTGCCTTTTTAATGTAGTTTTGCTGATGTATTGTTGGCTACCATCAGGCTTGTTGATGGAGTCATTTCCTTGATGTATTTCCCATTTACAAACTCATTGTAAAATGTTTCGGCACTTATTAGCTTTCTGTTTAATGAATGGTTTATTCAAAGGGGTTTCTTCGGCATCACGTTATTCACCAACACGTTATCACAACATTATCACAGCACAGTTCTTCACATTATTCTTCTCGCAATATTATGTCGTTATCCTTGAGATTCTTGTGATTAAAACTGGAATCAGGGTGCGAAATTCCCTGGAAGTGATAAACATGGCATTTGCATTGAATTTTATTTTGCATGCTGTTGTTTGCTTTTCAGGTGCTCGTGCCAGGGTCTCTAACCTTTATTTGGTTTCAGGCATTATAGCTGAGAATCACGTTCACCGATATTCAACTCGAAGAAATCAAGCAAGGATAATGGATTAAATGCAGAATGATTTGGCTGAAATGAGGGCACGCATGGACCAGTTCATGACTCTCATGACTGGTATGGCACAAGCTCAGGAAAGGTTGAGGCTTCTGGTCGAGCGTCCAGAAACCACGGCTGAAGGTAATCAAGTTGACAATCTACAGACAAGGGGCACTCCTCCTCCTGGTGGTAATCCTCCTCCTGGTGGTAATCTGGGTAATGGAAATGGCAGAAATGTTGGTGGTATTCAAGAAGATGTTTTGGAAGACCAATTTACCCTGCTGGATGCTGATATGGG
This sequence comes from Lathyrus tuberosus, assembly GCA_022829125.1. Lineage (NCBI taxonomy): Eukaryota > Viridiplantae > Streptophyta > Magnoliopsida > Fabales > Fabaceae > Lathyrus > Lathyrus tuberosus. The sequence continues at coordinate 6,079,245 of JALAZF010000032.1, forward strand.
TAACCCTGGTGATAGAAGGTATGATGAGTTAGCTGAAAAGATCTGGGCCATAGAGTGCAAGAATTCTATGGGTATTGATGTTACTAGTTTGGGGCTGGTACCAGGAGTCGGAATTCCTCCAAAATTCAAGCCGCCTACTTTCGACAAATATCATGGCAATACGTGTCCTCGGACACATATTCAAGCTTATTTTGGGAGGATCTCAGCCCATACAGATGATGAGAAGTTATGGATGCATTACTTTCAAGACAGTCTGGCTGGAGCTTCTTTGACTTGGTATATGGAATTGAACAGAGCCGCGGTGAGAAGCTGGAAGGATCTGGCAGAAGCGTTTCTAAAGCAGTACCAGTACAATATCGACATGGCACCCAACCACACTCAATTGTAAGGGTTGTCACAGAATGCTAAGGAAAGTTTCAAGGAATACGCTCAAAGGTGGAGAGAGATGGCTACACAGGTTCAACCTCCTTTGTTGGATAGAGAAATGGCAGACATGTTTATGGGCACCCTGCAAGGGGGGTTTCTTGAAAGGTTGGATGCGTGTCCATCAACCGGATTTGCTGATATAGTGATTGCTGGAGAAAGAATAAAGAGTCTGTTGAAGCTTGGGAAGATCCAAGATGTAAGTGGGGCTGGCTCTTCTGGAACGAAGAAACAATTTGCTAGTGGTCAGAAAAGAAGAGAAGGTGATACCAACGTTGTATATAGAGGACGAGGGAGAGGAAGTTCTCAAGCCTATCACCAGGTAGGTGCAGTGACAATCCCAACACCATCTGTTCAGCAACAACAGCCACAACAGCAAGTTCAGCAGCAACAACAACAATCTCCTTTCCAACAAAGGTCTAGGCAGAGGGACCGTAAGATTGACCCTCTCCCTATGACTTATTCAGCGTTGTTACCACAACTACTCAAATTGAAGTTGGTTGAGCTTCGTACTATGAGACCTTCTGCCGCTGGCAACTTGCCACCTAATTTTGATGTTAATGCTCGCTGTGAGTTCCACTCAAGTGCTCAGGGGCATACCACTGAGAAGTGTTGGGCATTTCAGAACAAGGTGCAAGACTTAATTGATGCTAAAGCAATCAATTTCTTGTTACCTCCTAATGTTCTCTAGAACCCCATGCCTGATCATGGTGTGGCAGATGTGCGTGCTATTGAAGACGGAAAGAGGTTAAATTTGGTAACGGATATCAGTCAGGTGAAGACTCCATTGCTAGTGGTGAAGGATCGTTTGTTGAAGGGACAGGTGTTCCCGGGATGTGATCAAAATTGTTCTGAGTGTTTGGGCCAAGAGAATGGCTGTGAAAAGTTGAGAATTGGTTTGCAGAGTCTGATTGACGAAGGCCGTCTACAGTTTGACCGAGTTGTGAAAGAAACTGATGAGGTATCAACTGTGACCATCTATTATACTTCTGCCGAGATTCAGGTGCCTGCAGGTACATCCCCTATAGCAAGTGTTGTGCCAGAAAGATCCAGTCCTGTTACCATCACGGTGCCAGGACCAGTTCCGTTTACGTCTACGAAAGCAATCCCATGGCACTATGGGACAGACGTGTATTATGAAGGGAAAAAGCAGGAAGTCGGGACATCAACTAGTCCAAATATTGATAATGTGGGTGGTGTAGGTGGCTTTACTCGGAGCGGAAGGTTGTTTGTTCCCCAAACTTTACGCAGTGATAAAGAAGTTGAGGCCGCGGCCAAAGCTAAAGGAAAATAGGTGGCTGAGAGTGTGCATGTGCCTGAAACAGAGACAAAGATTACCTTTGACAACGAGCTGGAAGAGTTCATGAGGATAATAAAGAAAAGTGATTATAAGATTTTCGATCAACTGAACCAGACGCCCTCGAAAATTTCAATTTTGTCATTGTTGATGTGTTCTGACGCGCACCGGGAGGCTTTATTGAAAGTGTTGAAGAGAGCATATGTTCCACAGGAAATCACTGTTAATCAGCTTGAGGGTGTAATTTCTAATGTCAATGTCAGTCATGGATTGGGTTTCACAAGCAGGGATTTGACGTCTGAAGGAAGAGACCACAACAAAGCTTTGCACATTACAATGGAATGCTGGGGTGCAGTGTTATCTCACGTGCTGGTAGACACTGGTTCCTCACTCAATGTCTTGCCTAAGAAGGCGATGATGAAGCTAGAAGTTGATGGTTTGATTTTAAGGCCAGGTGATTTGGTTGTCCGTGCGTTCGATGGGACGAAGAGATCTGTGTTTGGTGAAGTGGAATTGCCCGTGCAAATTGGACCGCAGGTGTTCAAATCTACATTCCATGTGATGGATATACAGCCGGCGTATAGCTGCTTATTAGGTCGCCCTTGGATTCATGCGGCCGGGGCTGTTACATCCACCTTACACCAAAAGCTGAAGTACGAGTTTGAGGGACAAGTTGTGACTGTGTGTGGCGAGGAAGACATTTTTGTTAGTCATTTGTCCACGTTCAAGTATATTGAGATGGATGGGGAAATTCACGAAATGCTTTGCCAGTCGTTTGAAGCGGTGAATATTGACAACGTGCCTGAATCTTCCCTTGCACCAGATAGAGCCGGTACATCCATTTCGTCCTATAAGCAAGCTGTCGAGGTCGTCAGAGCAGGCAATGCCCAAGGGTGGGGCAAGCTGATAGAGACACCAATGAAGGAGGACAAATTTGGTATTGGCTATCATCCCTCTATGACTTCAGCTGCAGAGATCAGTGGACCCGTCACTTTCAGCAGTGGGGGAATTATTTACCCAGATCAGTCTTGTGCAGCTACAGAAGATGGTGTTGACAGTGACTGTGACTTGGACAACTGGGTACGCCCACGCGCTCCGGGACAACCATTGCAGAATTGGTCTGTTGAAGAAGTCATCCGAGTTACTCTTCAAACAGAGTAATTTTCTTTGTTTTTCTAACCATAATGCATGTTAAAATCTTGCGCTCTACCCAAGGCGTATAGATTCATTTGTAGGGCCACCCTGTTTGCATTTACAATTTTAATCATCAATAAAGGATGTTTTGCACTCAAATTTTGTTCCTTGTCTTTCTCTTTATTTTTGCACAAAAATAATAAAATGGCAATGTTTCGTTTCTTTTTGTTTTAAAAATAAATTCTAAAATAAATCATGAACCCGTTCTTGCAAACTTGATCCTTCGGATTCCATTGATAACGGTTCTGCTATGGCTATGTATGACTTTGACAAACCGATTTATCAAGCCGAAGAAGGGGATGAGAAGGGCTGTGAACTCCTTGAGAAACTGGCCAGATTGTTAAAACAAGAGGAAAGGACTATCTAGCCTCATCAAGAGACCATAGAGATTATCAATATTGGTAGCGAGGATGCTAAGAAAGAAATTAAGATTGGCGCCAGCCTGAAAGCAAATGTGAAGAAAGCTTTGACTGAGATGTTGTGTGCATATGTGGATATCTTCGCCTGGTCGTATCAAGACATGCCAGGGCTGGATACTGATATTGTTGTGCACAGGCTGCCATTGAGAGAAGAATGCCCGCCAGTCAAGCAGAAACTTCGACAGACTCATCCCGATATGGCTATAAAGATCAAAGAAGAAGTTCAGAAGCAGTGGGACGCTGGGTTTCTTGCTGTGACCAATTATCCTCCTTGGGTTGCCAACATCGTGCCGATACCGAAGAAAGACGGAAAGGTGAGAATGTGTGTGGATTATCGAGATCTTAACAAAGCTAGTCCAAAAGATGATTTTCCACTACCCCACATCGATGTGCTGGTTGACAATACAGCTCAGTTTTCAGTGTTCTCGTTTATGGATGGTTTCTCCGGGTACAACCATATTACGATGGCGCCTGAGGATATGGAGAATACCACATTCATTACCCCATGGGGTACATATTGTTATAAAGTGGTGCCTTTCGGGTTGAAAAATGCAGGGGCAGCGTACCAACGAGCAATGGTAACGTTATTCCATGACTTGATTCACAAAGAGATTGAATGTTATGTGGATGACATGATTGCCAAGTCCCGAACGGAAGAGGAACATCTGATTAACTTGAAAAAAAAATTTGAAAGGTTGAGAAAGTTCCGTTTGAGGTTGAATCCAAACAAGTGCACTTTTGGAGTGCGTTCGGGAAAGCTGTTGGGTTTCATTGTGAGCGAAAAAGGGATTGAGGTTGATCCTGCCAAAGTGAAAGCAATACAAGATATGCCTGAACCGAGAACAGAAAAAGAGGTTCGTGGTTTTCTGGGTAGATTGAACTACATTGCAAGGTTCATATCTCACCTAACAGCCACGTGCGAACCAATATTCAAACTGCTAAGAAAATATCAAACGGTCAGGTGGAATGACGATTGCCAATTGGCATTCGATAAAATAAAAGAATACTTGCAGGAACCTCCAATTCTCATGCCTCCAGTCTCAGGAAGACCCTTGATAATGTATTTGACAGTGCTTGAAGGTTCTATGGGTTGTGTTCTCGGTCAACACGATGAGACAGGTAGAAAGGAGCATGCTATCTACTACCTGAGCAAAAAGTTCAATGACTGCGAGTCCCGGTACTCAATGCTTGAGAAGACATGTTGTGCACTTGCATGGGCTGCTAAGCGATTGAGGCAGTATATGATCAGGCACACAACTTTTTTGATTTCAAAAATGGATCCTATCAAATACATTTTTGAGAAACCAGCACTAACAGGCAGAGTTGCACTGTGGCAAATGGTTTTGACGGAATATGATATCCAGTATACTTCTCAAAAGGCCATCAAAGGAAGTACCTTGTCAGACTATCTTGCGCAACAGCTGATTGATGATTACCAACCCATGAAGTTTAATTTCCCTGATGAGGACATCATGTTTCTCAAAGCTAAAGACTGCGAGGAACCGCTCCCGGAGGAGGGGCCAGACCCTGAATCCAAATGGAGTTTGATGTTTGATGGGGCTATCGACATGAATGGGTGCGGAGTTTGAGCAGTTCTTATCACGCCAGAAGGTGTTCATATGCCTTTCACTGCCCGAATAACTTTCGGATGCACCAACAATGAAGCAGAATATGAAGCTTGTATAATGGGGATTGAGGAGGCGATTAATTTATGAATTAAGACTCTTGATATCTTTGGTGATTCAGCTTTGGTAATCAATCAACAGTGAAGCTGTACCATATTCCTCGAGATGAAAATAAGTTTGCAGATCCCCTGGCCACATTATCTTCCATGATCAAAGTGAAAAGATGGAATCATGTACCTAAGAACGAGGTATCTCGTCTTGACAGACCTGCATTTGTGTTTGTTGTTGATGCAACATCTGATGACAAGCCATGGTTTCATGACATCAAGTGTTTCTTGAAAAGTCAAGAGTACCCTCCAGGGGCATCTACTAAAGATAAGAAGACGTTGAGAAGGTTATCTGGTAGCTTCTTCTTGAATCAGGATGACGTGTTGTACAAACGGAATTTTGATATGGTTCTGCTCAGATGCGTGGATCGACACGAAGCAGACCCGTTAATGCAGGAAGTATATGAAGGCTCTTTCGGTACCCATGCCGGAGGTCATGCAATGGCTAAGAAACTATTGAGGTCGGGGTATTATTGGTTGACAATGGAAGCGGATTGTTGCAAGTACGCCCGCAAGTGTCACAAATGCCAGATCTATGCAGACAAGGTGCACGTTCCTCCAAATCCATTGAGTGTCATGTCATCTCCTTGGCCCTTTGCCATGTGGGGCATTGACATGATCGGAAAGATTTAGCCTACTGCTTCAAACGGCCATCGTTTCATCTTGGTCGCCATTGATTATTTCACTAAATGGGTTGAAGCAGCATCTTATGCCAATGTCACTAAGCAGGTGGTAGCTCGTTTCCTGAAACGGGATATCATTTGTCGCTATGGAGTGCCCGAGAGAATCATTACTGATAATGGTTCTAATCTGAACAATAAAATGATGGTTGAGTTGTGCCGGGACTTCAAAATTGAACACCATAATTCTTCTCCGTATCGCCTGAAGATGAATGGCGTTGTGGAAGCGGCCAACAAGAATATTAAGAAGATTGTGCAGAAAATGGTTGTCACATATAAATATTGGCATGAGATGCTACCGTTTGCCTTGCATGGGTACCGAACGTCAGTACGCACGTCCACGGGGGTAACACCATTCTCACTTGTATACGGTATGGAGGCAGTACTACCGGTCGAAGTTGAAATTCCATCCCTAAGAGTCATGATGGATGTCAAGTTAGATGAAAATGAATGGGTTCATGCCAAATTTAATCAGTTGAGCCTTATTGAAGAGAAACGACTGGCAGCCGTGTGTCATGGGCAGTTATACCAGCGGAGGATGAAGCAGGCATTTGACCAAAAGGTGCGTCCTCGGGTTTACAAAGTGGGAGATGTGGTACTCAAAAGGATCCTTCCTCCTAGTACAGATCACAGGGGCAAATGGACTCCCAACTATGAAGGTCCATTCGTGGTTAAGAAGGTCTTCTCGAGCGGAGCCTTATTACTTACAACCATGGACGGCGAAGACTTTTCATCCCCTGTCAACTCAGACGTAGTCAAAAAATACTTCGCATAAATAGACCCGCTGGACAGAAAAAAGAAAAGTCCAGGCAAAAAAGGGCATCCCGGCTAACCACAAAAATAGAATAAAAGGGTTCGGGCAAAAATTAGGGATATAAAATAAAAAATTGTACACCCGGTGAGTTGAAAATCCGCAAGGACAACTCAGGCAAAAAAGGGTATCCCGATGGATTGAAAACCCAAAAGGGCGATCCATGCAAAAGAGGGATTTAAGTGAACGACTATGGTCTGAGTTATCTGTACTCCATCACCGTTTCAGGAATTGACTTTCCAAAGGGTAGGAATCGGTCTGATCATTCCTCAGAAGGCAAGGTCGGGGAGTCCTGAAGACATATTGGCCATAGCAGAATTGAAACTCAGTGGAATGCCGTTTTTACATTGCCATTGGGATAGTTTCTTTTCTCATTTTACAGCACTCTCCTCTTTCCAGGGTTTGCTTCCTCATTGTACGTGCCTATTCTGGGCTTTTCAATCAATAAATTGAATTTCAGTCAATAGCTTCTCATTTTGTTTTTACTGCTTTGTTTGCAAAAATGTCCGAATTGTTGATAAAACATTGCATTTGAAAACACTGTAGCCTTACAAATAACATGCGCAGAAAAACGTTTAAAATCACTTTGAATGTTGAATAATCCCGGATGGTGGATTCAAACCACGCAATATCCTGGGGCATGTGTGCATATTCTTTTGTTGCAGGTGACATGTACAAGTATTCCGAGAGCATGGATCATGTCTGCTAGACGAGGAACCAATTATCCCCATGCAGAATACTGGGGTAGTCAAGTTCAAGGAGGGTCCCCAAGTCACCTTTTGGCACAACGTTTACTGATCATTGTATCTTATTAAGTCGATTCTCATATTCAATACTTCCAACAGCTACAAGCTTTTCTGTGTCGATAACGGTTGCCAATTTCCTAGTAGAGTTGCTTCGTTGCCTCACTGTTAATGTTCAAGACTCAACGAGTGTCCATGAGTTGGAAGATGCAAGTCCTCTGCAAAATCCTCTTGGGAAGTTTTCTTCATATACACCGTGAGATATGGGGCAAAGGTGAGTTGGTGACACTCCCAAACATTGAGGCATCATATAATTCCCCAGCAAGATGTGTTCCAGATCTATGATCTCCAGTAGAGTAATCTCTCATGCCTCGGCATTTGTCTAAGAGTTTGAGGACGTGTGGTCTTCCGTAAAATCCTCTTAAGAGACCTTCCCCAGCGAGAGACGCTTTGAAGCGGTTCTCCCCAGCAGGGTATTGTCAACTCAGTATCTCCAGTGAAGTCGTCAAGCGGGAGATTTGCCTAGCATGGAACGTTGTGGCTCTTATTCTAAGCTTGACAGCTTTGTTCCTCAACAGATCACAATGCATTTACTTTGCGCTTTCCTAGCAGGTCTAAGGACCCTTTCCCAGCAGGTCATAACAGAATGTCTTCTAACCACGATTTGGATATCCCTGACAAAGTAGTTATGGTCCCCAGCAAGATCTTATCTTTGGCAGTAGTACTCCCCACAGAGTTCAGCATTGAATCCTGTCAACAATACTCCCCAGCTGAGTTGTTTTCTTTCCCGCAGAAGTTTAGCAGGTCAACAGAATCTCTTCCTCAGCAGAGTGTTAGCATATTCTCTTCGGATTTGATAGATCCCCAAGCAGAGTTTTAATGGCTTGTCTTCCTTGGCAGAGTGTTGGTATATTCTTTCCCCAGCCAAGTCAGAGAATTCTCATCCCCAGCGGAGTTGCTATGACCAGGATGTGGTCCCAGGAAGTTGAAGTAATTCCTGGCAGAGTCATTAGCCATATCTCAAAGTCCAATTTATTTTTGGCAAGTGTGACAATTCGAAGCAAACGGACTGTTCATGCATTCTCCAGCAGAGATATCATCCTTTCAAGAGTCTCTAAAGTTAAATCATTGATCATTTGTTCCTCAGCAGAGTCAGCAGAGACAGGGCATAATCCAGTATTGGAATTTTACAGAGGTCCACCCGCAGTGTGGCAAGCCAGTAGTCGTCTGGCATTGTTTAAAAGACGTTATCAAAGTTTAACCGCAGATTGGCAAAAGTCTATCTTAGGGTGGCAAATTAGCAAAGTCCTACCGTAGATTGGCAAAAGTCCATCCAAGGGTGGCAAGTCATCAAAGTCCAACCGTAGACTGAAAAAAGTCCATCCAAGGGTGGCAAATTCTCAAGGTCCAACCGTAGATTGGCAAAAGTCCATCCAAGGGTGGCAAATCATCGGCAAGTCCAACCGTAGCTTGGCACAAGTCCACCTGCAGTGTGGCAAGTCATTAGTCGTCTGACTCCCTATAAAAGACCGCAGCTAAGTCTAACCGTAGATTGGCAAAAGTCCATCCAAGGGTGGAAAATCATTGGCAATTCCAACCGTAGATTGGCAAAAGTCCACCCACAGTGTGGCAATTCAGCTGCAAAGTCCAACCGTAGATTGGCAAAAGTCCACCTGCAGTGTGGCAGGTCAGTAGTCGTCTGACTCCATTCAAAAAGACAGTCCACCCGTAGTGTGGCAAGCCAGTAGTCGTCTGGTGTCGTGCTAAAAGACATTGTTAAAGTCCATCCGCAGTATGGCAAGCCAATAGTCATCTGGCGTCGTACTAAAAGACATTGTAAAGTCCACCCGTAGTGTGGCAAGCCAGTAGTCGTCTGGCGTCGTACTAAAAGACATTGTAAAGTCCACCCGCAGTGTGGCAAGCCAGTAGTCATCTGGCGTCGTGCTAAAAGACATTGTTAAAGTCCATCCGCAGTATGGCAAGCCAGTAGTTGTCTGGCGTTGTTCAAAAAGACATATCTTCAGTGTTATTCTTCTCATCAGATTTTTATACAAGCAGAATTCATTTGGTTGGGTTTATATCATTTTTCTTCTTCTCCACAGAGTGCAAATTTTCTGGTTATTTTTGGTATTCAATCCCTCCATACATTGAAAGTCTGACAGCAATCGCTATCATCCATTCAGGTCTATAGTGATTGAATAGGGGCAGCTGGAATACCCCAAAATTTGCCCTCTCATTTCTTCATATCATGTAGCATGAGCTTTCATTTCATTGCATTGCATTCAAGCATAGAAGAACAAAACATCAAGCATTGCATTGCATCTTGCATAAGGGCATGGGACCAGGTGATTCTCTAAGGTGCTGATCATCCAAAGTAAAGGAACAAGAGCCAAGGGTCTCTCACAAGCCTCAAAGGTCTCTTACATCATATGTCATCTCTACTTGATCTCACAAGTCAATGAAAGAAGGAGAATTCATCAAGAAGATTAGGCAGTGCACCACCTCCTACACAAGGCAGTCAAAAATTGGGATCTGACCCTCAAATGGGCAAGCTCTTTGAGTATTCATCACCTCCAAATGCCATATCTCTTCTTTGTTAGATGGGATATACATCATATTCAGAGGAATTTGGATTTGGAGGATGTATTATTTCCTCCTAACCAGAGGGTGCCAAAATTAGGGTTTGACCTAAAATCAGGTTATCTCTGATTTTTTGGGCAAGACTTGACCTCATCGTATTCCTTATGTTCTTAAGTGTATATGGATGGAAAATTGCTCATCAATTGGTTTCAAAAGGGTTTCAATTTATCAGTTGCTTGATAATCAAGAAATTGGGGAAAAAGTCAAATGTGCAGCGGAAAAAGTCAACTATTGACTTTCTAAGGTCAAGTTCATGAAATTCATGTTATATAGGTTCATTGGACAAGATTTGATCAAGAAATGATGGAGGAATAATGAAAAATCAAGAAAACACAAAACTGCCAAAAATAGAAACTTTAGGGTTTCCAAAAATGGCAAGTTTAGACCATTTTGCACCCCACTTTGAGGTTTTCTTTCTCCAAGATGAAAGTTCCAAACCTCAGGCCCAATTTGAGCCAATTAAATTTCATGTTCTAAGCTTCAAATCCATATAAAGAACATCTCCATTGGATCAATATTGAGGGAGATATGATCAACCAAAGTTTGGCAAAACTAGGTCACAAACCAAGTCATGACCAAGCATGACCAAGCCCACCGGCCATAATTTTGACAAACACTTGGTGTGCCAAAATTCAAGCTTAATTTCTTCAAGATAAAGGCTCCAAATGAAAAACTTTTCAACATCAAAGTTGTTCCTTGCCATGCCCTCTTCAATGTTGATGTTGGACAATTTTTAATTTGATCAAGCTATGAGGGAGTTATGATGGTTCCAAGTTGTTATGATCATGCTGAAATTTCATGTGCCATGCTTGCCACGCCATGCCAGGTTTACACGCCCACCAACCAGTTTGGAACCATTGTGTTCATAGTCATTTTTAAGTGTGTTTGAGGCTTCATTTCAATCCAATTTTCACACCAAATATGTTCTCCCATATTCCCTCTTTTATTTGACATCAAAAACTCATTAAATCATCTACCATGCACAAAGAAATTCACCACCAAACCACCATTTTTCCATTGGTACCAAGCTGTTACAAAATCAGAAAATGATATTGTTGTTGTTATTAGTTCACACCAGCCCCACGCATGCTTCAACATCATTCTCCACTTTGCCATTTTAGAACCAACATGACCTTACAAGCACGTGCTATCCATGCTACTTCATACATGAAAATGGAAAGAATAAAAACTTGTTGAACAAGCTTCTGCTACATCAGTGACTTCATCACCACCATAACACCATAAACCTCAACCTCACCATAGTAAAACCCTTCCTCACTCGCCCTAACTAACTTGACTCAGTTAGTTAGGGACAACTCACTTTAACCACATCAACTCACCCTAACTCACTCACTTGACCACGAGTTAACTATTAAACCACACATATAAATCAGAATCTCACTCACATTTTCATTTCTCAACTCTCATTTCTCACCCTCCCTCTCAAACACTTCAAGTTTTCTCTCAAAAATTTCTCTCTGAGTTTTCCATTCTCTCTTTGATCTCACACGAAGTTTTCTATCACATTTCATCTCCATCATCATCATTGTTCTATTTTGGATCAAGAACAAGAGTAGATAAATTCAGCTAATCAAGTTCAGCTTTAAGACAGTTGAATTTTCAGTTGGATTCTCTTCACGATTTCAAGCTCCAAAGCCTTTATTTGGCCAATTGAAGCTAAAGGAAGAAGCAAGCTCTCTGGTATTCTTGTAGATCCAAGGTTTCATCACATTTCAGGTTCCCTTTCTCAACCTTTTTCTACTAAATTCAGCTTGTTTTCATGGTGTTTATGGCTTATTAGAAGCTGCGTACGTTTCTGGCTAGTTGATAGACCTCTTAGAGGTGTAGATCATTTTCTAGGGCAATATGTTTTGATTCGGTTTGTTGCATGTACGCATGATTTGTGAAAAATAATGGTGTATTCTTGATCTCCATAACTTCCTCTTCATTTTGGTATGCGAATTGTGCATTTATGTGAAAATTGAAGTTTGCAGGTGGTGGTTGCTAGCCGGAGAAGATGACCGGAGGTCCTTCTCCGGCCGGTGAGTTTTAATTCTAGGGTTTTGCAAGTTTGAATGGGGACCGTTTGATCTATTGGATCGTGTGGCTGACATGTTGCCAACACATTAAAATCCTTTTATAATCTGATTGCTTGAGTGCGTGTGTTCCATGATTATTATTGTGTGTCCTCAATGAGAGTCGTTCATCATGTATGATTGTTGATTACGTTGACTGTGTGAGATGCGTTGGATTGATCTGAGGGATATTAACTTGCCAGCGCATTAAAAATGTCATGTGTTGCTCACGTGAATTTTATTTTGTTCAGATGGTGATTTTTGTGTGACTCCCTATGTTAATTATCATGCGCGTGCTAATCTGAGCCTTTCATTTGGTCTACTTTGGTTGTGTTGACTGCGTGTGAATCATTGGATTGATCTGATGGCAATGATGGAGTCAAAAAGGTTGACTCTGAGTCTAGGGAAAGAAGCGCTTTGGGCTTCTTAACTTTTCCCACCCACTCCTTTGGTCCAGCCCAATTTTGAACTGATTTCGCTTGCTTAATGCACCCCTGGCATGTTTTGTTCATTTTTATTTTCACATATTTGCCTTGTTTCATTTTTAAATTTTAAAATTAGTTTTATGCATTTAAAAATCATAAAAAAAATCATGAATTATCTTTATAGTTTTATAAAAATTTTACAAATTTTATTTTCCATTTTTCTATTATTTTTTGCATCTGAATTAATTGTTGTTTGAATTTCTTTTTGAAATGTTTCAATTGTGCACACCCTGTCTTTTTGATTTTATTTCTCATCATTGGTACATAGTTTGCATCCCATTCTTTTTGTATATTTCAGAGGATACTTTGAAACATTTAAAAACATTTTTTTTCATATTTTTAAAATCATCTTTGCATCCTTTTTGAGGCATTTCTTTGTGCATGATCATATGAAACCTTAATGACTTTGCCATGCTTGTTTGATGGAGTTTCCTTGTGATTCTTTGCATGAGTTTTTGGTATGATATTTGCTTCTGGTTAAAGTCTCTTGAGACATAATTTGGTGATTTTTTCAATCATGTTTGGTATTTGTTTGATGACTCTTGTTTGAGGTATCTTTTTGTGAACTTCTTTGATCATGTTTGTTTACGTGCTTGAAAAGGCACTTGTGCCATTGTATGAGATCATTCTTCTTGACTTCTTGAGACATGTTTAGATCATTATAGGTCTTTTGAATGAAATTATAGGTCATTGGTTTGAAGTTGATGTTTTTTTTTGGGTACATGTTCAATACTTGTTTCACATGTTTCCTTTTGACCTAATTACTCATCCTCTTTCATCTAAATTCCAACTTGACTTGTAATTGGTTTGTTGATGCCATGCCATACTATCCATTTGCATCTCATATGATGTATGCTTCTAACTTTAAAACATCTCATTCATTCCATGTGCCATGTATGTCTTACTTTGCATACTTGAGCATGTTTCATCCAAATGCATGTTTCTTTTTCTTCTAGCCTCAAAATGACTTGTAATTGCTTGAATGTGATTGGTTTGTGCATATTATCTTCATCCTAACATGTCATATCACTTCTGACTTTGATACTTGAGTTTCATTTTGCTTTTTTTAGGTTTGACTTATGCTTTAAGTAATTTCTTTCCATGTTAAATTCAAGTTCATATCTTCTCACTTCTTCTCCTAATCACTCTTAATGTTTGGATGCTTGATTGTATGCCTCATATGAGATTTGTACATCATGTTTAGGCACATGTTTAGGTCATCCACATTCTGACTTTGACATTACTTGAAGCATTATTGCATGACCACTCTGCATATCCACTCATTCTTCATCTACTTCTTTCATAATGCATTTCTTTAGGGTTTAAGGCATTGTTTGTGTGCATTTGATTTGTGTTTGCTCTCATATTATTAGAGAACATTCTTATGATGTGCATTCTGACCTTGTGCTTCCTTTAACCTTTAAGATGCTTTTACTTTGGTTATTGAATTTGTGTAAGTCTTACTTGTTCATCTTGATTCGTTTCTTTCTTGGAATGTTTTCACTAACCATTTCAAGGACTAAGGGTAAGTCATTTGAGTGTGGATATGCATCCATATTCTAATTTCTTCCTTCATCTTTTAATCATTCAATTTGTGTTGTTTAAGCATTTAATAAGGCTTTGCTCTCATAATCTTCTTTCTTCCCTCTTAGAAATAACTTAACTTCCGTCTTGGAAGTAAGTTACTTTCTATCTTCTTCTTCTCTTTTCTTTTAGGGTTTGATTTCTTAAACCACATTAACCATAGGACCTCCAAGCATGCTAATACTAGGGTGTGTCTTAGTCTCCCCTTAGTTTTCACCTTTGATCCCCTTTTGAGTCTCTTTCTCATCTTCAAACAAAAAAAGCAAAAACATTTAATAAGGTTAATAAATATTGCATGTGAGCCTTGTATGTGGGAAATGGAAGGAGGGGAGCTTCTCTCCACCTTCTTAGAATGTTTAGCATACGGCCTGTTAGGACGACCATGCGACGTATTCGATCCTATATCATAGACTTGAATGCAATATGTGTTACAAATACAAATAACTTCAAAAACACTTCTTTCTTAAAAGACTTCAAACAAACAATAACGTCTTTCCTTCGGGAATTCTTTTCTCATCTTCTTCACTCCTTCCTTAAGGACTCATCTAGTCCGTTCTACTGCAAACAGGTAACGCCTAAGTCTCCCTACAGCGAGCTGCAACACCTAAACTGCTGGAGCGCGCACTCTGACGTTTCCACTAAAAAACACAAACAAAGCGACCCTCGTTGAGGGGAACTACGTCGCTCTGATTCTCATGTTCCCGATGAGATACGTAGGCAGTGGGGTAGGGCCCATTCGAGCACTTCTTTTATTTTACCTACATTTGTTTCTCTTTCTCTCTCCTTTCCTTTTCCGGTTCTCCAGCTAGCAGTTCCTTTTCCAGTATCCTTTCCTTACACCCTTTGATCGAGACAAGCAAGCGTGGATCCCATCGGGTACGATGGACGCGTGGGGGTGCTAATACCTTCCTCGCGCGTAACTGACTCCCGAACCCAGTTCTCTTGGTCGTGAGACCATGCTCTTTCCTTTCCTTCAGGTTTATGCGGTGTTTCCTTTCCCTCTCTTGGGATAAATACACATTGCTGGCGACTCTGTTTCGGTGCCACTTTCGCGTTTGTACTTGGATGAAATCCCGGGAGCGACAGCGCGCCACCTATAATGTTGGTAATGAAAATTGAAAAAATAAGTAAAAAAACAAAAATGCTGGTGTTGGGACTTGAACCCATGACAAGACGCTACCTATAATGACGGTTGGTTTAAATTACCCGTGGTGAAAGGTCTGTCATCATTTTGAAAAAATAAGTAAAAAAAGCTACATATTACAACGGTTGGTTTAAATACCCGTTGTGAAAGGGTATGTCAGCATTTTGAAAAAATAGGAAAAAATGATTAAAATAAATTCAGAAAAATCTAAAAACACAAAATTTAATCTAATTAGGTAAAATAAGAATTTTGAGAATTTTTTTAGAATTTTTTGAGACTATGAAAACAGTAAAAAATTCATTAAAAATAGAAAAAATATGAATTTGGGGTTTTGAGGGTGAAGTCCCGTAACTCTTCCAGAGTACGGGTCTAATGACCGCACGATTTTTTCGCTTCAGATGCACGAAACAGATCTTAAAAAGGAGACGATTTTCCCTAAAACCGATTTTTTGAAGTGCAAGACCTAAAACTAAATTATTGGCTATAATGACGGTTGAAAACATACCAGTGGTGAAAGGTTGTGGGTATTTTGAAAAAATATGTAAAAAACCATAAATGTTGGTGCTGGGACTTGAACCCATGACCATGCGCTACCTATAATGACGGTTGAAAACATACCTGTGGTGAAAGGTTGTGGGTATTTTGAAAAAATATGTAAAAAAAACCATAAATGTTGGTGCTGGGACTTGAACCCATAACCATGCGCTACCTATAATGACGGTTGAAAACATACCCGTGGTGAAAAGCCTCACATTTCACCACGATTTGAATATTAACCATCATTAAAAGCCTTTTAACGAGATTAAAAAAAAGCGTGCATCTATTACAACGGTGTATAGGCAATCCTTTGTAAGCCTGGCGTTGTTGTTTGCGCGTTTTGTAGTAGTGAAGGAAACCTGCGTCGATCTGGTTTTGCACTTCTTCCATGATTTTGATGGCCATATTGGGGTGAGTCCTTCTCAATTTTTGTTTAACCGGAGGACATTCTAGTTTCAGTGGTAAGTGATGTTCCACGATGATGGTATCCAACCCTGGCATGTCATGGTAGGACCAAGTAAACGCATCTGGAAACTCTTTAAGTAGCTTAATCAAGCCTTCCTTGACAGTTAGATGGGGCAGTGCTCCGATTTTAACTTCTTTTCTCTCTTCTTCTAAACCTAAATTGACCGTTTCCAACGGTTCTTTGTAAGGCTGAATGGATTGTTCCTCATGTCTGAGTAATCGAGAGATCTCCTCGGGAATTTCTTCGTCCCTTTCTTCTTCGACTTCAAATACCGGGAACTCAAAGTTGGGAGAAGGCATTGGATCGTATGTTTCAATGGGGTTTAAAATGAGTAATCTGGACGACGTGATGATTCTTTTAGAAAAGACAGAGAGAATGCAAAGGTGTGTGCAGTGCATTTTTTGTTTTTTTGAAAACACTCGTTTTGATTTTGTTTTCTTTTTTTTTTAGGATTACCATTTTCTAAAAAAGTGAAAAGTGAAAACAGCAATAAATGCAGGAATTCAGGATGACATTATTTATTCATGATTTGTTGATTCTTGAAGCACAACCCTATAAAACAAAACTATATCGCTCTGGGCGAAGCGAAGAGGGATATTTACAGAAAAGCAAACCCTATAAAACACCCTTTCACCCGGGCAAAAATGAAAGGTCAAAACAAAGACAAGACAATTACTTTGATTTATAAACGACATTCGGGACATCAACCGTGACCTAATTGCGACGAACTCCTCGGTGGATCACAAAGTCCAATATCTTTCTTCCAGGATTATCTCCAGTGATGAAACTGATTTCTGGCGGAGCCTGATCACTAGAGTCTTCTTCCCATGCAGTGTTATCATAAGAGGACACTTTTATGGTATCTTCGACAGTATTTGTGTTTTCAGGAGGGTCTCCCCACCCTGTCGGCTTGATGTCTTCGTATTTGATACGAGAGCTTTCGGGAGCAGTGTACTTTACTAGAAAGTCGTACAAGTCGTATTTGATATGAGTTATCTTCTTCAATGGCATTGACCTCAGGAAATGCAAAATTGATAAACTCCTGTCCTCTGATTCTAGCAATCTTATCAACATGTTGTTTGGTATTTTCGTAATTTTCTTGGTAAGGTTCCCATAACTCTGGGAGAACAGGTGGATTTTCCTTAAAGTCACTCAGTGGATATGCATGATCTGGCTGACTCTTCTTCCACGAGTCTTCCATGTAAGATTTCCAAATGGGCAACTCCTCCATTGGATCATTGTAATCAAAGAGGTCTCTCATCGGAGTATCTTCCTCTAATGAGTTGGGCAGAGCACGACATCCCTCAGGATCATAATCTTCGTAGATCATTCTGACATCTGATCTGGGTATATATCTGGGACTTTGCCTCGGAGAGCAAGATGGCAGATATGTTTCTTCCTGAGATATATAACCTTTATCGTTGAAATAGGATTTCCACTCTTCATCTGTGTCAGAAGATGGTATGAACTTCCTGGGAAATCGGGTGGAGAAAGCCTCCATTGTGGAAGAAATCTTGAATGGGACGAAAGCTTTCAGCCTTTTTTGTGGTCTTGGTAACTTCTAGAGAAAAACCGAGACCTTTTCTTGTCTTATTATCGACAGGAATCATAACTTGTCCCCATCCTTTTATGTTACTACTTTCCATTACCTGGAGAGCATCTTTGTATGAGGAAATCGACGTCCCCTTTTCCTGATGATTCTCATTGCTCACAGAGTGGTTGAAATTGAGTTCCAACGACTTCCTCTGGTTCTAAATATGAGAAAGACGATAGGTTGCTCACAATTAAAGTTTGATCTCTGCATACCATGACTAATTTATCGTTCTTGACAAACTTCAACTTTTGGTGAAGTGTCGAAGTGACTCCCCCTGCTTCATGTATCCAAGGTCTTCCTAATAAACAGTTGTATGCTGCTCAGATGTCCATGACCTGGAAAGTAACTTGGAAAGTGTGGGGACCAATGGTTATGGGAAGGTCGGCTTCGCCGATAACTGTTTTCCTAGATCCGTCAAAAGCTTTGACTATGATCTCACTTCCCCTCATCGGAGTACCTTGAAAAGATAACCGTACAAGATTTGATCTAGGCATGACATTCAAGGATAATCCTGTGTCTACCAGTACGTTGGCTAAAGCATCGTCCTGGAAGTTGACTGTAATATTGAGTGCCATGTTATGATTTTTGCCTTCCTCTGAAAGTTCTTCATCACTAAAACCCAAATTGTTGCAGAAAGTGATGTTGGAAATAATGATGTCAAACTGACCCACTGTCACGTCTTGTTCTACAAAGGCTTGTTCCAAGACTTTCTGTAGAGCTTCTCTGTGAGCTTCTGAACTGAGCAGGAGAGATAACACGGATATCCGAGAAGGAGTTTGTAATAATTGATCCACAATATTATATTCACTCCTCTGGATGAGCTTTAACATTTCATAGTTATTTTTCACAGGCTCTGCGCTGCTGGATAGACCAATTTGTTGATCAGGAACTTCAGCTTGAGGTTCCTTTTCTTTTACAGGTTCTCCCACTCCTCTAATGAAGATTCGACCTCTTCGAGTGACTCGACTAATATCTGCAATGTTGACAACAGATGGTAATGGAATTTCTTTTCCTACTTCTATTATGGTCGCATCGTATTTGTACGGTATATCCTTCTCTGACTCATAGGGCACCGGTGTCGCTCCCGAGGATTTTCATCCATGGTACAAATGCGAAAGTGGCGCGGAAAACAGTCGCCAGCAATGTGTATTTATCCCAAGAGAGGGAAAGGAAACACTGCGTAAACTTGAGGGAAGGGAAAGAGCATGGTCTCGCGACCAAGAGAAATGGTTAAGGGAGTCGGTTACGTGAAGGGAAGTTGTTAGCACCCCACACGTCCATCGTACTCGACGGGATCTACACTTGTTGTCTCGATCAAAGGGTGTCGTCATCTGGAGCTCCACTGCTACTGGAAAGGAGAAGAAACGGGAACGAAAATGAACGAAGAAACGAGAAGAAAAGAAAAAGAAGTGACTTGATAGGACATCGCTCATCCTACGCCTACGTATTCCCTCGTGCAATGGGAAAGTCAGAGTCAACGTAGTTCGGACACGAACTAAGGGGGAAGGTTGCTCGCCAAGACATTGCCGTCTTGTGCCTACTTATCCTCAATCGGACGAGAGAGAGGAAATCAGAGCAGTCGTAGTTCGACCTAACGAGGTCGGTTAGTGTTTTTTATGAGCGACGTTAAGTTCGCGTCCGGCAGTTAGGATCGATGCCTGTTTGCGACGAGACGGAAATAACGTGCCCTTCCCTGAAAATGATTTGAAATTAACAATCCCGAAGGATAAAAAAGGTTTGAGTTTGTTTTTTGTGTTTTAGACAGAAGTGGATTGAAGTAGTTCATAACTTACATTGCACCAAAGTCTACCATGCGGGAACGAATGAGTCGCATGGTCGTCCCCAAATGGGACGTATGCTACACACTCTAGAAGAGGAGGGGAGACCCCTCGTTTTTCATTTCCTACACTTAAGGCTCGAGCGCAATATTTGTTATATTTTGTTAAGTGTTTTAGAAGTGTTATGAGATGAGAAGAGAAGACTCAAAGAAAAAGAAAACACTAAGGGGAAACTAAATGTTCCTAATGTTATCATGCAAAGGTGGCCTTATAGTTGAGTTTGAAAGGGAAACGTCTACCTAAGTTAGCATGCAAAGGGAAGCCTAATGCTAATCCTACTCCAAGCTTAATCAAAAATTAAGTTGGACTAGGTAGCTCTAAGGAAGTGAATCCAAGACTTAAATAAGTCTTGAGACTCAAGGGAAGGAAAGAGTGAAAGAGAAGAAGAAGGAAAGAAGAAAATGAGAAAAAACAACAGCTACAACAGCGCATCTACAACAACACAGCAGTAAAAAGCAGCACACAAGCAAGACAGCTTATAACAGCACATAATCAGTACAAAAAGGAGGTGTAAAATGTCAACCAGCAACACATACAACAGCACACATGCACATAAACAGCAGTAGAAACAGGGCAGCATGTGATACACTTGAATACAACTCAAACATGGAAAAGCAAGCATGCATCAAGCATTACATATTCTACAATCAAACATGATCACAATCACGTCACAAACCATGGTAAACAACTCTTGAAATCATCATAAAAGAATGCATATCATTTGGTACATGAACAAGTCAAAACAAGCATGCATCTCATGAAGTTAAGTGCAAGCAATCATATTCAAACAACAACTCCAACAACATCAACAACAAGTCACAATCAACATGCTCAAGAAGTGTGTGTTATGTATTCATCACATCGGGAACGCAACATCGCAAACATGATCATAAACGATAAAAATCCAAGAGTCGCGTGTCGGAAAATTGTGTGCATACAATGGTGTGAGGTGCAACAACATCAAAACAGTCATTAAACATGTATCATATCAATCCATGAAGATTAAAAGTGAAACGGGATCGAAACATGCTCAAAAATGCACAAAAAAACACTCTGCAGCAGTGTTGATCGATTTACCAATTGCAGTGCAGTTGTGTTAATCGATTAACAGCTCTGATTACGCACATTTTGCACTGGTTAATCGATTAACCTAATTGCACTGCAATTGGTTAATCGATTAACACTGTAAAATCAGCACAAAATCAGTTTGAAAAATCACTTCCAGCAGCAAAAGCACTTATCAATCATCTCCAATGATCATGTAATCAATAATGCATGAAAATTAAGTTCAGAAACAACATTCAAACATCATTTAAATTCAATAATCATCAACATCCACAATCAAGATCAACCAAATGAATTAAAACACATCAAAATTCATGGATCTACATTGTATAAGTTGCAATTAAGCTAAAATGAGTATGGATCTGAAATTAACCAACCTACAAAGCTGAGATTTGCTTTGGTAAGTGTTGTAAACAGAAATGGATGAATTCAAGTAGAGAAATCCAAGATCCACAAGCTTCTTGCACTCAAAAGTTGAAGATCCAAGCAATAAGCAACCAAAGCTCCAAAAGCACTTCCAAAAATCACTTCTGAAAATTCAGAACCAGATCCAAACGAAAATCCAAATTGAAAATCTGAAATGTAGTGATGATGAGAGGTTTTAGCTCAAGAATTAACAAGTTCCAATGAAGAACTTGTTAATCTTTGAAGAAGAGCTTTGAGTGTGGTTGAAAATGGAGTTGGAGAATGAAAAAGTAAGAGAGAATTGAGAGAATTCTGAAAATTGGGAGTGAAAATATGATCTAGGTCTTAGAGGTTTGGAATGAATTGGTTTAAATAACCCCTAGGTTAGGAGTTAAGTTTGGGTTTGGAGTGAGGTTAAGTGAGTGGAAATTGGGGTGAAATGTGAATTAGGAAAGGAAATGTGGAATTGGAGTGGAAAGAATTTGAATTTTTGAATGGAAAATCAACTCTCTAGATCCTTCTACGGATGTGTAGAATTAAAATGGGTGATTAAAAATTGGATTAAAAGGAAACAGCTCTGAAAATGCAGCATTTGGGCAAACTTCACAATGGTTAATCGATTAACCTAATTGCACTGCAATTGGTTAATCGATTTACACATTCAAAATTTGAATTTTTGCACCAAAAGGAGGGAAACTTGGATATTCCTCTGGTTCTACCTGTTCTGAACCACGATAGACCTCTGAAACTTTCCATTTGATATTACCACTGGAATACACTTGAAATATGCCATGAAATGTTTTTTCGCACTCAGATTAAACTGCTGATAACAACTGTCTGGTGCGGAATAACTGATCAAAAATTGACTGCCGGAGTTTCTGATCATCCAGTCGTTTAATGAGCAAAATAAATGCTCAAAAAGACTTGGAAAGCTAACTGCTTGGCTCTGAACACTATTAAAATCATTCTGGAACTGATGATGTCGTGAGCTACTGAAAGAAAACCTTGATCCCATGCCCAAAAGAAAATATGCAAAATGCAAAAATGACGATGCAAATGAAATGAAGCATAAGCCAAAAAGGTTAGCAACACTAGGGCAAATTTTGAGGTGTTACAGCTGCCCCTATTCAAACTTCTTGGATCCGAGGGTATGGAAGCAACGGCTTTCAGACAATCGGGATACACGGAGATTGAATACCAAAATAACCTGGAAATTTGCAACCTGTGGGGATGATGAAATAACGCGAATACGAGAACGGCCGAAGGCGAACTCGGAAAGGCAGACCGGCCAAAGGCGGACTAAACTGGGGATATAAGGATACCACGAGAACGGCCGAAGGCGGACTCGGAAAGAAAGACCAAGTCGAAGGTGGGCTTTCAAAGAAAGACTATGCCGAAGGTAGACTTTCAAACAAAGGATACGAGACCATGCCAAAGGTGGACTCGAAAAAGAAAGGCCAAGTCGAAGGTGGGCTTTCAAAGAAAGACTATGCCGAAGGTAGACTCTCAAACAAAGGATACGAGACCATGCCGAAGGTGGACTCGAAAAAGAAAGGCCAAGCTGAAGGTGGGGTTTCAAAGAAAGACTATGCCGAAGGTAGACTCTCAAACGAAGGATACGAGACCATGCCGAATGTGGACTCGAAAAAGAAAGGCCAAGCCGAAGGTGGGCTTTCAAAGAAAGACTATGCCGAAGGTAGACTCTCAAACAAAGGATACGAGACCATGCTGAAGGTGGGCTCAAAAAAGAAAGACCAAGCCGAAGGTGGGCTTTCAAAGAAAGACTATGCCGAAGGTAGACTCTCAAACAAAGGATACGAGACCATGACGAAGGTGGGCTCGAAAAAGAAAGACCAAGTCGAAGGTGGGCTTTCAAAGAAATACTATACCGAAGGTAGACTCTCAAACAAAGGATACGAGACCATGGCGAAGGTGGGCTCGAAAAAGAAAGACCAAGCCGAAGGTGGGCTTTCAAAGAAAGACTATGCCGAAGGTAGACTCTCAAACAAAGGATACGAGACCATTCCAAAGGTGGGCTCGAAAAATAAAGGTCAAGCCGAAGGTGGGCTTTAAAAGAAAGAATATGCCAAAGGTAGACTCTCAAACAAAGGATACGAGACCATGCCGAAGGTGGGCTCGAAAAAGAAAGACCAAACCGAAGGTGGGCTTTCAAAGAAAGACTATGCCAAAGGTAGACTCTCAAACAAAGGATACGAGACCATGCCAAAGGTGGGCTCGAAAAAGAAAGGCCAAGCCGAAGGTGGGCTTTCAAAGAAAGACTATGTCGAAGGTAGACTTTCAAACAAAGGATACGAGACCATGCCAAAGGTGGGCTCGAAAAAGAAAGGCCAAGCCGAAGGTGGGATTTCAAAGAAAGACTATGCCGAAGGTAGGCTTTCAACCAAAGGATACGAGACCATGCCGAAGGTGGACTCGGAAAAGAAAGACCAAGCCGAAGGTGGGCTTTCAAAGAAAGGCTATGCCGAAGGTAGACTTTCAAACAAAGGATACGAGACCATGCCGAAGGTGGACTCGAAAAAGAAAGGCCAAGCCGAAGGTGGGCTTTCAAAGAAAGACTATGCCGAAGGTAGACTTTCCTGGGGAGAACAAGATAACAGCGGGTGCGAGGACGGCCGAAGGCGAACTCAAAAAAAGAGAAAGACCAAGCCGAAGGTGGACTTTCAAAGAAAGACTAAGCCGAAGTTAGACTTTCAAACAATATGTAGAATCGACAGTTCCATAAAGATGACTCTGCCGGGGAAAAGATAAATCTAAACAGACAACTCTGCGGGGGAGCATAGGAAGAACCAACAAGAAGGACGAATCCACTGGTTGCGGTGTAGTGTTAACCAACATCTTCTGAATTTTGTTACTTTCTGCCGTGGAAAGAAATCTGGTAAAGGATATCAAACCTGGCTTATGCTTCGAATGCATATGTTTGAATTTTTCTATGGCGTAATGCTCCATACGAAATGGAAATGCTACGCATTTGGGAGGATGCCATGCAAAAATGCTTATGCAATGCAAAAGAGGCGTCTCAGCAAAATAAATGTTGAAGACCAAGGCAGCTCCACCGGGGATGACAAACTAAATTGTCCTCTGAAATAAGAGACCCTGCTGAGAAAGACTTCACTCTACTGAGGAAGATCCTGATCACAAACTCTGCTGGATATGAAAACTCCGAGAGAAGATCCACTCGGCCGGAGATGGATAAAAATGAATAATGAAGATGGAAACCAAAGAGAAATTCTCTCCACTGGGGATTACCAATGACTTCTACCTGGATCTGAAAGAATGCCAATAACAATTGGACTTAGGACCGGCTGGAGATATCAACCGCTGTTGATCAAACCACTGTGAAGATCACCATCAAACTTTGCTTGGGGAGACAAGTCAATAATTCCAAACCTGTTTGGGGATATTACCGAAATTAACCTACTGTTGGGAGAAGCCCTTGCTTTTACCCTGTTGGGGAATATCAGTACTTTTACCCTGCTGGGGAGTACCGGCCATGACCAGCAAACCTGCTTGAGGAACGGTAGATGCTGACATCCACCCTGCTAGAGGATAACATCAAGCTTACTCATCTGAGGGAATTAACTCATACCGTTGCTGGTGAGGAAAACATTTCTCGACTAGCTAAGGAGAATGAGTGCTCAGGCCCTGCGGGGAAAATAACATCTTTGTCCAAAGATGATATTCTATAAGTCTCTTGCTGGGGATGCGTCAGCATCAACTTCTGACTGCTTGCAGAAAGAGTAATGAAACAACCACAACTTTGGCTGGGGAAATAATCCTCTGTATTCTGTTGAGGAAGATAATCCTCGACACCCTGGCTGGGAAAACAACAACCTGCCGAGGAGGATGAACTTTTCGATGTCGAGGAGAGTAGCTCTACTGGTGAAGGACAAACCTGTTACCCTGCAAACAGAATCAACAGAAAGTTCTATATGCAAAAAGGCTACTTCTATTACCATTACAACGACCGTTGCCTAAGCAATTTCCACTGTTTTATGATATGCTTCGCAAAGCTTAACATTTTCGCATGCAATGTTTATCAAAATATCGGACGTTTTCACAAACAAAACAGTAAAAGTAAAAACACAAATGGAAAGCTTTTGAGTGAAATGAAAATTTTATTGAATGGAATTAGCCTGTAAATAGGCATTTACATTCGGAAGCAATTCCTGAAAAGAGGTAATTGCACAAAAGAAATAAAAGAAAATATACATGTCGGCAATGTGGGGGACATAAATCCACCATGAGTCAATTCAGCTATGACCTAATATGCCTCGCTTATCCGCAGATGTTTTGGCCTTTGAAGAGACTGGCTGGACTGATTCCTTTCCTTCGAAATTTCCATGTATCAAAAAGGGTTCACAGATCGAACGCAGCTCGTAGCCTCTTGTCCCTAACTTTTGCCTGGATTGCCCTTTTCGAGTTTTCAATCCACCGGGATACCCATTTTTGCCAAAGTTGCCTTTTCAGGTTTTCAACTTTGCGGGTTTATTCTTTTTTTTCTCTTTTTATCCCTAACTTTTGCCTGAACCCTTTTCTTTTTATGGTTCGCCGGGATGCCCCTTTTTTGCCTGGACTTTCTTTTTGTGTCCAGCGGGTCTCTTTTATGCAAAGTATTTTTTGAATACGTCTGCGTTCACAGGGGACGTAAAATCTTCGCCATCCATAGTTGAGAGTAATAAGGCTCCACCAAAGAAAACCTGTCTTACTACATATGGCCCTTCGTAATTTGGAGTCCATTTGCCCCTGTGATCTGTTTGAGGAGGAAGGATCCTTTTCAAAACTAATTCACCAACCTGAAAACACCGAGGACGCACTTTCTGATCAAAGGCTTTCTTCATCCTGCTCTGATACAACCGACCATGTGCAATGGCTGCCAATCTCTTCTCTTCAATAAGGTTCAGCTGATCCAGTATGGAAAGCACCCATTCAGCTTCATCAAGCTTCACGTCCGCCAGGATTCTTAAAGAAGTAATCTAAACCTCTAATGGTAGAACTGCTTCCATACCGTATACCAATGAGAAAGGAGTTACCCCAATTGATGTGCGTACCGAAGTACGGTTACCATGTAAAGCATAAGGCAACATTTCATGCCAGTCTTTATAGGTCACTACCATTTTCTGCGCAATCTTCTTGATGTTCTTATTTGCTGCTTCAACAGCCCCATTCATCTTCAGACGATAGGGAGAAGAATTGTGATGTTCAATCTTAAAGCTCTGACATAGCTCCTTCATCATCTTGTTATTTAAATTTGAACCATTATCAGTAATGATTCTCTCCGGGACTCCATACTGGCAGATGATGTCCTTCTTGATAAATTTGGCTACCACTTGTCTGGTGACGTTGGCATACGAGGTTGCTTCCACCCACTTCGTGAAATAATCGATGGCAACCAAAATGAAACGATGCCCATTGGAAGCAGTAGGTTCAACCTTTCCAATCATATCAATGCCCCACATGGCAAAGGGCCAAGGAGATGACAACACATTCAGAGGAGTAGGCGGCACATGCACCTTATCAGCATAAATCTGGCATTTATGACATTTCCGGGCGTATTTGAAATAATCAGATTCCATAGTCATCCAATAATACCCCGCTCTCAGCAGTTTTCTGGCCATAGCATGCCCATTGGCATGGGTACCGAAATATCCTTCATGGACTTCTTCCATCAACAGGCTTGCCTCGTGTTCATCAACACAACGTAGCAAGATCATGTCAAAGTTTCTCTTGTATAACACGTCATCTTTATTCAGAAAGAAATTTCATGCCAACCTCCTCAGAGTCTTCTTATCTTTTGTGGATGCACCCTCTGGATACTCCTAACTCTTCAGAAAAACCTTAATATCATGATACCAAGGTTTGCCATCTGATATATCTTCAATTGCAAACACAAAAGCTGGTCTATCCAGACGCATGATTCTGATCGAAGGAGTTTCATTCCAGCGATTCACCTGAAACATCGAAGACAACGTCGCCAACGCATCGGCCATCTGATTCTCCAACCGGGGTATATGATGGAAGTCAATTCTGTCAAAGAAAGGTAACAACCTTCTGGCATAGTTGTTATAAGGCACCAAGTTCGCTTGACGAGTTTCCCATTCACCTGTAATCTGATTAACTACCAACGCAGAATCACCATAAACATTGAGGTTCTTGATTCTCAAATCAATCGCTTCTTCTAACCCCATGATGCATGCTTCATACTCCGCCTCATTGTTGGTGCATATGAACGCAAATCGGGCAGTGAAAGGTATATGAGAACCTTTCGGAGTTGTAATGACTGCCCCAATTCCGTTACCGTATGAATTAACAGCCCCATCAAAAACCAGCTTCCATTGGGACCCAACTTCTGGCCCTTCATCATATAGAGGCTCTTCACAGTCTTTCATCTTCAGATACATAATGTGCTCATCAGGAAATTCGAACTTCATCAGTTGGTAATCCTCAATTGGTTGTTCAGCGAGATATTCTGACAAAACACTTCCCTTAATGGCTTTTTGGGAAACATACTGAATATCGTATTCTGTCAGAACCATCTGCCAACGGGCTATTCTTCCAGAAAGCGCCTGCTTTTCAAACACATACTTGATCGGATCCATCTTCGAAATCAAGAGGGTTGTGTGGTATAACATATACTGCCTCAAACGCTTAGCTGCCCAAGCAAGTGCACAACATGTTTTCTCCAGCATCGAGTACGTTGACTCACAATCAGTAAATTTCTTACTCAGGTAGTAGATGGCATGCTCCTTTCTACCTGACTCGTCGTGTTGATCGAGCACACACCCCATTGAGTTCTCAAGAACCATAAGATACATAATCAATGGCCTTCCTGGCACTGGCGGCATAAGGACTGAAGGTTCCTGCAAATATTCTTTTATTTTTTCAAACGCCTTTTGACAATTTTCGTTCCACCTGACCTCTTGATCCTTTCTTAGCAACTTGAATATCGGTTCACACGTGGCTGTAAGATGAGAGATGAATCTAGCAATGTAGTTCAACCTCTCTAAGAAACCACGAACCTCTTTTTCTGTTCTTGGTTCAGGCATTTCTTGAATGGCTTTTACTTTAGCAGGGTCAACCTCGATACCTTTTTCGCTGACAATAAAACCCAGTAACTTTCCAGATCTCACCCCAAAGGTTCACTTGTTCGGATTCAACCTCAGTCTGAACTTTCGTAACCTCTCAAATAATTTCTGAAGATTAACCAGATGTTTTTCCTCCGCCTGTGACTTCGCAATCATGTCATCAACATAGACCTCGATCTCTTTGTGAATTATATCATGAAAGAGAGTCACCATCGCCCGCTGATATGTTGCCCCAGTATTTTTCAATCCAAAGGGCATCACTTTGTAACATAACGTTCCCCACGGTGTTATGAATGTCGTTTTCTCCATGTCCTCTGGGGCCATATTGATTTGGTTATACCCAGAGAAGCCATCCATGAAGGAAAACACAGAATATTGAGTAGTGTTTTCCACCAACACGTCAATGTGAAGAAGCGGAAAGTCGTCTTTTGGGCTTGCTCTATTCAGTTCTCTGTAATTAACGCACATCCTGACCTTTCCGTCCTTCTTAGGTACAGGTACAATATTAGCAACCCATGGAGGATAATTCGTTACAGCAAGAAACCCAGCATCTAACTGTTTCTTAACCTCTTCTTTAATTTTGATAGACATTTCCGGTTTCGTCCTTCTCAGCTTCTGCTTAACTAGAGCACATCCTTCTTTGAGCGGCAGCCAGTGTACCACGACGTCAGTGTCAAGCCCAGGCATGTCTTGCTAAGACCAGGCAAAGATATCCACATACTCTCGGAGCATTTCAATCAATCTTCCCTTGACAGTGTCTTCCAAAGCATCCCTAATCCGTACCTCTTTCTTTGCGTCCTCGGTTCCCAAGTTAACAACCTCAATTTCATCCTGATGAGGCAAAATGACATTTTCCTCCTATTTTAACAGCCTGGCTAATTCCTCTGGTAAGGCACAATCTTCATCAGTACCCTCTTCAGCCTGATATATGGGATTATCGAAGTCATATCGAGCCATAGCTGAATCATGATGGGTGGAATTTGAACAAGAAAACCTGTATGATTGATGATATATGTTTATTATGGATGCATCAAACAAAAACACATTGCCATTTTGATGTGGTTTTAATGCAAAAAATAAAAA
The DNA here is from genome assembly GCA_022829125.1 of Lathyrus tuberosus. Lineage (NCBI taxonomy): Eukaryota > Viridiplantae > Streptophyta > Magnoliopsida > Fabales > Fabaceae > Lathyrus > Lathyrus tuberosus. The sequence continues at coordinate 6,108,563 of JALAZF010000032.1, forward strand.
CAGAAAAATAGGGATCAAAACATTTGAATGCGAAAACGTCCTTTATTAATGATAAAGAAAAAGCATACAAAAACATTCAAGCCCTACAAACAAGAATCACTACGTCTTAGGCAGAACCTAGGATTAATATAGATGACAAACAGAAGCAATTACTCTGGTCCGGTCACTTGAATGGCTCTCTCCGATGACCAGTCGAGAAGGCTTTGACCTGGTACACACGGGCGGATCCAACTATCCATATCACAATCACTATCCCCATCCTCATCAATAGCATTGACTCTGTCGAAGAACACACCGGCACTGGTGAAACGAACTAGACCATAGAACTTGGGAGGTTCTTCAGGACGCTTAGGTGGCTTATATCCCAGCCCATGAGTATTCTGCTTTTCCTGGGCATCAATAATCTGACCCCACTTTTGTGAACCGTCGGCTTCAACCATGGCCCGAGCATCTTTGAAGGAAGACATGGAAATCTCCGGCCGATGTACCACTGTAGGCTGAACCACTTCAGATTGCTACCTTTCTTGAGAGGCTTCTCAGTGATCTTCACTGCTTAGAAACCCTGACATAGAGTTTCATGTATTTCGCCATCTACCTCCACATACTTGAAAATAGATAGCTGGCTTATCATGATATCCTCTTCTCCACAAACCATCACCACATGTCCGTCTACCATATACTTTAACTTCTGATGCAATGTAGACGTCACAGCCCCGACACTGTGAATCCATGGACGACCCAGCAGACAGCTGTAGGCAGGTTGGATGTCCATGATATAGAAGGTAGCATCGAAAACTTCCGGCCCAACCTTAATTGGAAGCACAATCTCACCGAAAACAGACCTCTTCGAGCCGTCAAAAGCGCGTACCACCAAATCACTTGGTGTGCATATCAACCCTCAGGTGTCCAGCTTCATCAAGGCTTTCTTAGGCAGAACATTCAAAGAGGATCCAGTATCCACAAGCACATGAGACATCAATGATCCACGACACTCAACAGAAATATGCAGGGCATTATTATGGTTTCTTCCAGCCGGAGTCAGGTCAACATCAGTGAAACCCAAACCATTGCCTGCATTAACATGGGCCACTACCCCCTCCAACTGATTAACCGAGATCTCCTGGGGTACGTAAGCAGTATTCAGTACTTTCAGCAGTGCATTTCGGTGTGCCTCAGAACACAATAACAGGGACAGGATAGAAATCTTAGACGGAGTCTGATGCAATTGATCAACAATTTTATAATCAATTTTCCATATCAGTCTCATAAACTCTTCTACATTCTCGGAGAAAGAATTATCAATCGGCCCTGCCGTGGAGTCATTCACTACTGGTGCTTGCACAGAATTACCTACAACCTGCTTCCCTTTGTCTTGTCTAGAACTACCAGCTTGATCATTAAAAGGGATAAAGACCCTACCACTTCTCGTGATAGCCCCTGCCTTAATATTGTTTTCAACACAAGAGTTCACTACAGAAGTTCCCACCAGTACTTGTTTTTGTCCATTAACGAACACTTCGGCTCCATAGTTCCAAGGAATGGCCTTGGTGCTCTCATATGGTATGGGTCCGGGAGCTGTAATAATAACCGGTGCTGGTCTTACCGGCCCTGAAATAGTGATTGTTTTGAAAGGGATAGTAATGGTAGCAATGTCATTTTTCCTGCTAACAACTTCTTTCTGTTGGTTACACCGGTCAAACTGCAATCGACCTTCATCTATCAACTTTTGAATTCCTGACTTCAACAAACCACACCCATTCATTTGTGTCATACACTCTGAACAATTCTCATCACATCCGGGGGACACCTCACCCCTTAATAACCTCTCCTTTACCAACATCAAAGGAGTCCTTAATTCATTAACATCCATAACCAAATTCAAATATTCATTCTCCTCCAACACAGCATTAACCCTCAGCCCACCATGGTTCGGTATTAGGTTTTGGATGACATTTGGCCCATCATTTGAAAAGTTAATGGCCTTTGAATCCACCAAGTCTTGGACCGTATGCTTAAAAGCTTTGCAGTCCTCAATATAGTGTTCGGGTGCCCCAGAGTGAAAGTCACAGTGGGCATTAGGATTATAACCCGGAGGTGGATTACCGGTGGGAGGAGCTAGAGTCCTTTTCTAGATTAACTGCAACGGTAGCAAATGCTGAAACAACTGTGAATACGGTAGAGCTAGAGTATCAAAATGTCGGTTCTGTTTAGGCCTTGGCTGATATTGGCGCGGAGCCTGATTTTGCTGCTGCTGAGGTGGAAGCGCTGCAGGAATTGTCACTGAAGCTACCTGTTGGTTATAACTCTGATGCTGCTTTCCTTTACCTCGGTAAGACGACACAGAATTTGTTTCCTCCTTCTTCTTATAATTCACATAGGGATTCTTCCCTTGACCAGAAGACGACCCATCACTACCTGCTACCTTCCCCGCTTTGATTCTACTCTCTAACATTTCCCCGACCATGATCAAATCAGCAAACTTTCCTGACGCGCAAGGTAACAGTTTCTCATAATAACGTCCTGGCAAAGTATCCATAAACAAATTCAGCATTTCCTTTTCCAACATGGGAGGTTGTACCCTTGCCGCTAGTTCACACCATCTCTGTGCATATTCCTTGAAGCTTTCATTATTCTTTTGAGACATATTCTGCAATTGGGTCCTGTTGGGAGCCATATCAGTATTATATTGGTAGTGCTTGATGAAGGCCTCGACCAGCTCTCTCCAATTACAGACATGGCATCTCTCCAATTGCATATACCATTCCAAGGATGCCCCAGACAGGCTGTCCTGGAAGAAATGCATCAGCAGTTTCTCATCTTTAGAGTACGCGGCCATCTTCCTCGCGTATGCCCTGACATGCGTCTTGGGACAGGTGGTACCATTGTATTTCTCAAAAGTGGGCACCTGAAATTTATGCGGAATTATAACACCGGGAACCAGCCCCAAATCCTCAGAATCCATTCCTACAGAATTCTGATTCACAACACCCCTTAGTTGTTCTTCAATCAGTCTAAAACTTTGATCATTGTCAACTTGAGGAGTAGCATCAACACCTTGCATAGAAAAAATGTCGTCCTGTTGGTCATCATAGTGACGACCATGAACAGCACAAACACTTCCTCCTCCCACAACAGAAGGAATCACAAGCTGCTCTCCTCCGCTCGGAGGGATCACAACACCAAGAATGGGGATCTCTACGCCCACAGGACCTCCCTGAGCACCGTTACCAACAACGCCATTATGGACTCCGCCATGAAGAACCCCGTCTTCATCCACTCTTGCCACTAAGGGCTGGACCAGAGTCCTCAATTGCTCTTGCCCTTAGGCAACACCTTGCATCAGCTCCATGAATTGGTCTATACGGGGCTGCATGGCAGCCATATCAGCCTGCATCTTCTCCATAATTCTCTTCTGATTTCATCTAGTAGAATACCGGTGAAACAGCTGGTTATTAATCCTGCCTGCAACCAAATAAAGGTTAGAAAAACCCGGGACGAGCACCTGCTATGCAAAAATGATTATGATTATGCAAATGCAAATGAACATGTTTGGATATTTGTAGGGCGATCCACCCCTTGATTCCAGTTTAAAGACGAGATAGGATGAAACTGCTGCTCTTATAAAAATCAGAGAAAATCACTGTTAGAGGTTACAACCCAAGATAACAATAAGTCTGAAACAAAAGAAGCAAAGATCCCAGCCTACAATTCTGGTGGTGACCCAAGATACAAAGAAAAACAAACCACAGAGTATCACCCACTGCCTAAGCTAGAGCCTTCACTCCTAATCCTCTTCACTTCAGCTCGTATCTTCAGCTCTTCTATGGTTGCTATGGCCTCACTTAGTCGCTCTTCAACTGCATGTCTCTGGAATATTCCCGATAAGATCTCCTCGTCTTTCTTCCTGAGCTTCGTCTTCAAACTCTCGATCTGATCCAGGAACTTATCTTCTTTCTGCTTGTTGGCTGTGATTGCAGTATCTCGGTAAGCGTTGAACTTGTGAATTTTTGACCAAGCCTTGGCTAGGTCTTCCTTCTTGGATTTGAGAATCCTGCTAACACCTTTTAGAGCTTGCCCTACCTTTTGTCTGGCTGTGACCTCTTCAGCTAGCTCTTTTTGTTTCTTAGCGAGCAATTCTGTTTTCAACTTGGCAATGTGAACAGCTTCACCTCGCTCATGCTTCAACTGGTAAATTTCTCTTTGCAGCTCACCGTTCTCCTCTCGAAGCTTCTCCTTTTCAGCCCACAGCTTGTTATACTTCTATATCTCAATTATGGTCAGAGATTCAATCAGCAGGGGGTAAGATGGAGGTTCTCTGCAGAAAGGTAGAAGTACATTCTCTACTCTCCTCTGAATCTAGTCCTCGTATGCAGGGAAGGCTTTGTTGTTACACTTTCCGAAAGAAGTCTTTCCTTCTTGTGGCGGTCTTCCCAAGTATTTGCAGCTTCTTTTAATACTTCCAGATTGGCTTCTCCACTCACTTATAGAGACTCTTGAACATCTTGGTCCTTTGGCGGCTCTTTCAAAGCATACCCAAATTGCCTAACAGTAAGAATAGGGTTATAATTAATTCCCCTTTTTCTTCCTATTAAAGGTACGTTTGGGTAACCTCCACAACTAATTAGGATCTCTTGACCCAGCAAATCACGATTGATCCAAATCAAGTTGTCAGCCCTTAATCCCATCAATCTCCTTGACCAATCCAATGTTTCTTTGGTGTCTACGAATGCCCCAGATTTGGGAAGGCGGTCAGCAAACCACTTGTAGAAAATTGGAGCGCACAAGTAAAGAGGACTTCCTCTCCTCTTCTCATTCTTATAGTGCATCGAATAGTACAGATCCCCAAGCAAGGTAGGTACCGGATTCTTCGTGGTGAATATCCGGACAGCGTGCACGTCTACAAAATCCTTCACATTAGGGAACAACGCCGTTCCATAAACACACATAGCCAGGATTGCATTGAACACCGACCAACACTTAGCCTTAGCACAAATAGCAGCCTGCTCGATCAAAAACTTTGTGTGAAAGCCTTTATAACCTCCTTTACTCGCAACATTTTTCTTCAGCAAAGACTGATCCAAACGTAAAGCAGCAGAAACCTTTTCCAGATCGGGAAATTCCTTAGAAGGATAGAAGGGAACTTCTTCTTTGACAGAAACATCCAAAATGAGAGCATACTCTTCCAATGTCGTAGTTAAAAGATAATCCGCAAACAGAAAACACCGCACGTGAGGGTCATAGAACTGCACCAGATTATGCAGAGCCCTGAACTCATAGTTGGTAACATCTCGGGCGAAACTCAGAATCCTCCCAAATTCTCCTCTAAAGTCTGCCAATACCCCAGGTTTTTCCATAGCCAAGATCTTGTGCACAGCATCTAGATGAAGCTCCGGAAACTTGTACGGGATAATATTCTTTCTCTCTTCAGTGCTAGTAGTCATCATGGACAGTCTTCGGACAACCGGAATCAAAGTTAGGATGCAACCCTACAAATGAACAAACATGTTAGAATGCAAAATGATGATGCAAATGCAAACATGGGATCAAGGTATCCATGATGCTCAAAACTGTTGTTGTTTTGCTGACTGAATAAAACCCCAAATGTCAGAAACCCAGAAATCCAGAATAACGGCCCACTCAAACTGCCAGAAAAATCAAGATGATAACAGTACACTGATGAGAAATCCAGAAAACCATGTAGGTTGAAGGCCAAGGTCACCTGCAAACCTGCAAACACCCATCCCCTCTCACATGTGGGTTCTAGAAAACGGGATCCTCAGTCTCGGATTCTCGATTTGAGAAGCAATAGTACATTCATCCCTCAGGGTACAATACTATCGCCAAACAAAGAGGTCGTCCGTTGATTCCCCCAAAAATAAGGTCATTCTATAGTAAGTTCCCAGCATTGGGTCCTCGAATCGACAAGTGTAATGGGTTTGCCATTTCTGGACTGCCATTATCACATGCCGGGAGGAGATGCGCTGCTGAGTTCTCGGGAGACGGTCGCCAGACTCGACAGTTTTCCAGGTTATATTCCATCGTCTGCCCCAAATGCGCAGGATAGAATATTACCAAGGAAACATCGTCTGGATGTGGAGTTTTCATGTATACTAAATCTGGCCAAATGCCAAACAAGTCACACTACTTTCCACGCTAATCATAGGTGTATGCTCAAGCCTGGGTATTGGGCTTTTCTCTCATGAATCTGACCCACCCTACAAACAGAAAATCCAGCAGCAGAACAGTACAGCATATGACAGTAACGAAATGAAATGCAATAAATGTGGTAAATACAGCAGTACAGTAATACAGTAATATACAACAAAATAAAGCACAACAGTAAACACCCAATGAAAATAAACAGACAAACGCTAGGATTGACTCGTAAAAGGGATGGACCAGCAAGAGGTCAACCTGTCCCCAGCAGAGTTGCCAGCTATCGCTCCCGAGGATTTTCATCCATGGTACAAACGCGAAAGTGGCGCAAAAAACAGAGTCGCCAGCAATGTGTATTTATGCCAAGAGAGGGAAAGGAAACACTGCGCAAACCTGAGGAAAGGAAAAGAGCATGGTCTTGCGACCAAGAGAAATAGGTAAGGGAGTCGGTTACGCGAAGGGAAGGTGTTAGCACCCCACACGTCCATCGTACTCGACAGGATCCACGGTTGTTGTCTCGATCAAAGGGTGTCGTCATCTGGCGCTCCACTACTACTGGAAAGGAGAAGAAACGGGAACGGAAAGGAACGAAGAAACGAAGAAGAAAAGAAAAAGAAGTGACTCGATAGGACATCGCCCGTCCTACGCCTACGTATTCCCTCGTGCAATGGGAAAGTCAGAGTCAACGTAGTTCGGACACGAACTAAGGGGGAAGGTTGCTCGCCAAGACATCGTCGTCCTGTGCCTACGTATCCTCAATCGGACGAGAGAGAGGAAATCAGAGCAGTCATAGTTTGACCTAACGAGGTCGGTTAGTGTTTTTTATGAGCGAAGTTAAGTTCGCGTCCGGCAGTTAGGGTCGATGCCTGTTTGCAACGAGACGGAAATAACGTGCCCATCCCTGAAAATGATTTGAAATTAACAATCCCGAAGGATAAAAAAGGTTTGAGTTTGTTTTTTGTGTTTTAGACAGAAGTGAATTGAAGTAGTTCGTAACTTACATTGCACCAAAGTCTACCATGCGGGAACGAATGAGTCGCATGGTCGCCCCCAAATGGGACGTATGCTACACACTCTAGAAGAGGAGGGGAGACCCCTTGTTCTTCATTTCCTACACTTAAGGCTCGAGCGCAATATTCGTTATATTTTATTAAGTGTTTTAGAAGTGTTATGAGATGAGAAGAGAAGACTCAAAGAAAAAGAAAACACTAAGGGGAAACTAAATGTTCCAAATGTTATCATGCAAAGGTGGCCTTATAGTTGAGTTTGAAAGGGAAACGTCTACCTAAGTTAGCATGCAAAGGAAAGCCTAATGCTAATCCTACTCCAAGCTTAATCAAAAATTAAGTTGGACTAGGTAGCTCTAAGGAAGTCAATCCAAGACTTAAATAAGTCTTGAGACTCAACGGAAGGAAAGAGTGAAAGAGAAGAAGAAGGAAAGAAGAAAATGAGCAAAAACAGCAGCTACAACAGCGCATCTACAACAACACAGCAGTAAAAAGCAGCACACAAGCAAGACAGCTTATAACAGCACACAATCAGCACAAAAAGGAGGTGTAAAATGTCAACCAGCAGCACATACAACAGCGCACATGCACATAAACAGTAGTAGAAACAGGGCAGCATGTGATACACTTGAATACAACTCAAACATGGTAAAGCAAGCATGCATCAAGCATTACATTTTCTTCAATCAAACATGATCACAATCACGTCATAAACCATGGTAAATAATTCTTGAAATCATCATGAAAGAATGCATATCATTTGGTACATGAACAAGCCAAAACAAGCATGCATCTCATGAAGTTAGGTGCAAGCAATCATATTCAAACAACAACTCCAGCAACATCAACAACAAGCACAATCAACATGCTCAAGAAGTGTGTGTTATGTATTCATCGCATCGGGAATGCAACATCGCAAACATGATCATAAACGATAAAAATCCAAGAGTCGTGTGTCGGAAAATTGTGTGCATACAATGGTGTGAGGTGCAACAGCATCAAAACAGTCATTAAACATGTATCATATCAATCCATGAAGATTAAAAGTGAAACGGGAACGAAACATGCTCAAAAATGCACAAAAAACACACTCTGCAGCAGTGTTAATCGATTAACCAATTGCAGTGCAATTGTGTTAATCGATTAACAGCTCTGATTACGCACATTTTGCATTGGTTAATCGATTAACCTAATTGCACTGCAATTGGTTAATCGATTAACACGGTAAAATCAGTACAAAATCAGTTTGAAAAATCACTTCCAGCAGCAAAAGCACTTATGCAATCATCTCCAATGATCATGTAATCAACAATGCACGAAAATTAAGTTCAGAAACAACATTCAAACATCATTTAAATTCAATAATCATCAACATCCACAATCAAGATCAACCAAATGAATCAAAACACATCAAAATTCATGGATCTACATTGTATAAGTTGCAATTAAGCTAAAATGAGTATGGATCTGAAATTAACCAACCTACAAAGCTGAGATTTGCTTTGGTAAGTGTTGTAAATAGAAATGGATGAATTCAAGTAGAGAAATCCAAGATCCACAAGCTTCTTGCACTCAAAAGTTGAAGATCCAAGCAATAAGCAACCAAAGCTCCAAAAGCACTTCCAAAAATCACTTCTGAAAATTCAGAACCAGATCCAAACGAAAATCCAAATTGAAAATCTGAAATGTAGTGATGATGAGAGGTTTTAGCTTAAGAATTAACAAGTCCCAATGAAGAACTTGTTAATCTTTGAAGAACAGCTTTGAGTGTGGTTGAAAATGGAGTTGGAGAATGAAAAAGTGAGAGAGAATTGAGAGAATTCTGAAAATTGGGAGTGAAAATATGATCTAGGTCTTAGAGGTTTGAAATGAATTGGTTTAAATAACCCCTACATTAGGAGTTAAGTTTGGGTTTGGAGTGAGGTTAAGTGAGTGGAAATTGGGATGAAATGTGAATTAGAAAAGGAAATGTGGAATTGGAGTGGAAAGAATTTGAATTTTTGAATGGAAAATCAACTCTCTAGATCCTTCTACTGATGTGTAGAATTAAAATGGGTGATTAAAAATTGGATTAAAAAGAAACAGCTCTGAAAATGCAGCATTTGGGCAAAATTCACAATGGTTAATCGATTAACACATTCAAAATTTGAATTTTTGCGCCAAAAGGAGGGAAACTTGGATATTCGTCTGGTTCTACCCGTTCTGAACCACGATAGACCTCTGGAACTTGCCATTTGATATTACCACTGGAATACACTTGAAATATGCCATGAAATGATTTTTCGTACTCAGATTAAACTGTTGATAACAACTGTCTGGTGCTGAATAACTGATCAAAAATTGACTGCCGGAGTTTCTGATTATCCAGTCGTTTAATGAGCAAAATAAATGCTCAAAAAGACTTGGAAAGCTAACTGCTTGGCTGTGAACACTATTAAAATCATACTGGAACTGATGACGCCGTGAGCTGCTGAAAGAAAACCTTGATCCCATGCCCAAAAGAAAATATGCAAAATGCAAAAATGACGATGCAAATGAAATGAAGCATAAGCCAAAAAGGTTAGCAACACTAGGGCAAATTTTGAGGTGTTACAACCGGGCCTGGCAAGTAGATGACCAAAGGGGTTATTTGGGTCTTTTAATTATCAAAAGTAGCCTCCATGGGTTCTCTCTTGAGGTTGTTGGAAAATCTTCAATGTTACAAGGGATTCATGAGTGCTTTGGCTCATTGAGCATCGGGATAATGGTGAAGACATCCTCATTAATTCAATAATTAATAGACTCTCTTTTATTGAAGACCGTGATGGTCCTCTTGTCCAAAAACTCTTGAATCTCATCTTGAACAAAAAGACAACCATATCGACTTCTGCGACATTTGCTGCAAGCCGAATAATCATGGTGAGTCGGGCCAAAATAAGCAAGTTCACACAGGTACTTGTGGAATTTGACTAATGACGTTTCAATGTATTTGATGTCGTAAACTGTATACTGCCCTGGGCAATCCTGTACCATATTGATAGACAGAGTTTAAGCATATTTGGGTTTCTCCGTGGTCTATTTGAATCTGAAGAGATGCCTACACTATATATCATCCCTGACTATTTTCCGAACATACTTGACAGCATTCATAATTGTGAGATGGAACCCGGTCGTATCCACTCTGTATGCAGTGCATTTTTACCATATCTGTTTCTATCAAGTGGACGTCACAACTTTGGTGTCTACCCGGATTTCCAATGGTTACGCTAATTTGATGTGTGTTTTCATTCTGATAGACTGGAAGCCACCAGTGGTCCAACAGATGTTGAAGAGTTCTTTAAACGAGCGCACAACCTTGATTCTTTTCTGAGTAGTCTTTGCGGTCGGGATAATTATGTGGCGACAGATAGCCGATTCTGACCTGCTTGGTATGCAATTCCACCAAGCTGGTATTCATTAAGAGAATGTTGAAGATCTAAACCATATTAATTTGGTGATTACTACCTCCATGATAGTCTTGGATCCATCCAAGATCCATCTGACGCTGAAGTGCTTCTTGTATAAAAGAACATCCCTGATTTTTTTTGGAGCAAACTGGGCAAGCGTTATAGTCGTGCAATGGAAAATTATGGTACTGACTTTGTCTTGAATACATTGCCACTAGATTGACGTTCATTGCATGGATGTCATGATTTTGAACAATGTTCGGATGTTAATAAGACATATTTAATTCACGAATCCGGTGTTCCTGGATCCAACATAGATCCATCTGCTCTTGAATAATTGCTTGTACAAGGGTGCTCCCTTGATTGTTCTAAAAAGAGATATCACACTGGTGATAGTTGTGAGCTGGTATATGGTCGTACCCGCTCTGCCTACAATGTATTTTCACCAGATTTGTTCCCATTAGGTGTATATCGCAGATTTGATAATTGTCGTTTCGTTCTTCTTCGATCAGGTTTACTGAAGCTTTTTCATGTGGTGGTACCAGATTCGTTTGAACATTTGGATTCATATCTTTGAAAGAGAGAACTCTGTTTCGGACGAGCTTTTGTACGTCAGATTTGAAACTGAGGCAGTTCTCAATGTTGTGCCTTGGTCCTCCTTGATGATAAGGGCAAGACTGGTCGGCTTTGAACCAATAAGGCAGATTATCTGGTACTGTGAGAGGAGTTCTGGTTTGAACGTGCCCCTTGGCTAGCAAAAGTGGGAATAGTTCTACATACAACATTGGTATAGGGTCAAACCCTGTTGGTCGTGGAAAATGATTTTTGTTATTGTATGGCGGGGAGCCTGCTGAAGAGGCTGTTGCGGCCTTTGCTGATATTGTTGTTGATTTGGTTGTTGTTGAGCAACTGGTGGTTGATATGCTGGGATCGGCGCAGGACTGACAATAGGAGATACTGTTGCCACTTGTCGAGGTTAATACCTTCGCCTTTATTTACCCTGCGAGATGTTAGTGATATCTTGTTCTTTCTTCTTTTGGAATGCACTACCCTGTCTCTTAGTACTGCTGGATAGTTCCGAGTCTTTAACTAGTCGACCTTCTCGAACTGCTTCCTCAAGACGTACCCCCATATTTACCATCTCGGTAAAATCACTGGGTGCACTGGCAACCATCCGGTCATAATAAAATAATCTTAACGTCTTTAAAAAGATTTTTGTCATTTCTTTCTCTTCAAGAGGAGGTGTAATCTGGGCGGCGATTTCACGCCATCTTTGAGCGTACTCCTTGAAGGTCTCTTAATCCCTTTGGGACAAGGCTCTGAGTTGATTTCTGTCGGGTGCCATATCCAAATTATATTTGTACTACTGAACGAAAGCTGCCCCAAGATCTCTAAAAGTACTGATATTGGTACAGTTTAAACCCATGTACCACTTGAGTGAGGCACTGGTTAAGCTATCTTGAAAGTAATGGAATAACAATTGATGATTTTCCATCTGGGTAGACATCTTTCGAGCATACATCACCAAATAACTTTGTGGGCAAGAGTTTCCTTTGTATTTTTCAAAGTCGGCCACTTCAAACTTGTGTGGTATTTTGACGTTTGGGGACCAAACAGAGGTCAACGACATCTTTGCCAAAAATGTCTTGTCCACGGAAGGCATGCAGTTCCTTCTGCATTTCCAAGAATCGTTCTTGGAATTCATTCATTCTTTCGTATACTTTTTCATCTTTGCCAAGAGTGGCATGAAGGATTTGTTCCTATGGGATAGTATGTATCACAGGTTGTGGTATGGACATCACCGTAGTTACTCTTGGCGCTTCAGAGACCTGAAGTTTGTAACCTTCAGGAGTTTATGTCGTAACCCTTGCATCTTCGTTTACCTGAAGTTTGTAACCTTCAGGTCGGGAGGTTCCGGCTGTGGCTCCCAAGTCTTCAGTGACTAGTGGGATATAACCTTCTGGTGTGAAATTGAAAGGCATACCCCGGGGAAAACCTTTAGGCATATTATACTGTGGAAGATTTACGGGTATCTCAAATGCTGGTGCAGATATAGTTTCTGAGATCGCAGTCTTTTGCGGTGGTGAATCTTAAGCTGCTGCTAGGGATTCAATCATGCTGTTGAGTCTTTCCAGACTTTCCTTCAGAGTTTTGACTTCCTCTCTTAGCTCTTTATTTTCCTCTTCAAGATCATCCATTTTCTTTTGGCGATTGGCCTGAGTATTGTACGAATGAGACAGTTTGACTCTAAAGTGCGACACATGTGTGAGATTTTATGACAAAGATGTGTAATGCAAGAATGATGAATGCTATGCAAAGGATGAGAATGATCTTTTTATTTTTCAAAAGAACTTTTAACAATTGTATTGCAAATATCAAACAGCGGTGGAAACCTTTTATTGAATTCAAAGGGTACTGTATTCTACAGGGAAAAGTACATTATTTTACAAAGCACATGAAAGAAAACTAGGTTTCTGAATCCTAAAGAACCTCTGAGAAAGATCCAGATGCTGGCTGTTGGTTTACTTTTCTTTTCTTTGACCGGGTTTCCTCAACCGTCGTTGGATCAGTGATTCTTTTCCATGTGAAAGGAGATAGTAAATTCTTCTGTTCCTCTTGACTTTCCACAGCATGTTGCTCTAGTATTTCAATCAGGGCATCTTTCTCCTTTAGTAACTCTTGCATCTTGGTGCATTCTAAAGCTGATAGTCTGGTATTTGTTCTTCTAGGAGTTCTTTTCGCGTTGACCTTTGTTAAAAGCGACCTGCAATTTCTCGATGTCACTCATGAAATAGAGGACAGATTCCTTTAAAGGAAATACCTCTTGGCGAGGGTAAGGCATTTTTAACTTGAGGGCCCTAGTTTGTACCCATCTGAGATAAGGTTCTGTAGAGATGCAGTTTAGTTTTCCCAAAGATTCCTTTCCCTTCTTGTGAACATGATGCCAGACATGTACAATTTCTTCCTTAAGTGCTTTGTCATTTTCTCCTTCTTTGAAGAAAAGACCTTCTAGATGAACGTTGTAAGATACATTCTTCATCAGGTATCCAAGCTGCCGATGGGCTAAAATTGGATGATAGTTGATTCCTCATTTGGTACCATTGAGGGGTACATTGGGGAAACTTCCACATTCGTAGATGATTTTTATTCCCTCATAGACTCGGTTGTACCAATCTATGTCGGAGTGAGTGAGAGACATAATCTTCTGCGACCATCGCATACTACTTTTGGGATCCCAAAAAGCAGAAAATTTGGGTAAGTGGGAAATAAACCACCTGTAGAGTAATGGTACACAGCAGGTGATCATTCCTCCGCTGTACAAGTTCCTTAAATGTACTGAGTGGTAAGCATCTGCCAGCAAAGTTGGGACTGGGTTCCCAATTAAGAAAATCTTGATAGCGTTCATGTCGATGAAATTGTCGATGTTAGGGAAAAGGAATAGTCCATAAGTGAGTAAAACAAAGTTATCCTTAAAAGCGACTATGTTCCCTATGCTGGCAAAGTATAAGGCTTTCTCCTATAGAAACCTAGCGGGTAAAACTTATATTCCTCCCTTGGTGGTCATGTGAGCTTTGATATCGGATACCTCCATAAAGGTGACCCTTGCAATGACCAGATCCTTAGGAAGTTCTTCCAGTCCAGAAAATGGACCTTGGTTAGTGATAGGTAAATCAATCAGATGAGAGTATTCTTCCAATGTTGGTGTGAGTTGATAGTCGGGAAATGTGAAGCAGTGGTACACCGGATCATAGAACTGAACCAATGTAACTAGGACTCCTTCCACCATGTTGACTTTCAAAAGAGACAAAAGTCCTCCGTACTTAGCTCTGAAAGCTTCCAGATTGGTAATCAATCTTCCCAATTTCCTTAGGTCTTCAAGTCTTGGACTTTTGAAGGTGTACTTCTGGGTTTTTCTTCTACCGAAATCCATAACGCGGCTTCTGATATTTGCAATATTCCTCTTGGTTTAGTTCTTTTGAAAATTTTAAGAGAAGATTTTTTTATATGAATGCATGAATGTATGAATGCAGCAAATACAAGTATATGAAAACATGGGTTTAAGGGTTCACCGAGTATGGATAAAGCCATGGATCTACCCAATCCCCCAAGAGAGTATGTGCTAAGGGTTTTGTTTTTTGTACCTGTAGAACGGGTTCTAACAAGGTTCTCAAAATCACTGACCCCTCTTAAAAATATTACCAGCAAACCGATTGACTCATGAGAGCTGTAATATCCTTTAGATGAATCTCATTCGAGTGTAGTATCGTGTGTCAACTATTCCCGATAGTCACCGCACTACATCCTAGAAAAAAGTTTAGGTAGAAAATTTACTAATCCTCGGCACCGTGGGTGCCCCGTGAAAAGTAATGTTTTCACGACTTGATCGTTCAACATTAGCTATTCCCAAAAGGGTACCTCCACTGATTCGGTGGACTTTCAAGTTAGCTTGGTCGGGATTCACTCCCTATAAGCCTCCTTGAGTCTGCCACCTCCTATCTTAAAATATGCTCTCAAGCCCACTGAGGACTGTTTAACTCACCACATGTGTATTAATCACATTCCCAAGTAGCGGTCAATTAAACAAGTATGGCAAATAAATAAATAGTATAATGAAAGACAGTAAATGGCATCAAATGAGAAAGCAAATAAAACACCAAAATGAAAAGCTAGGCTTAACCCTCTTAGGGGATGGGAAAGTCCCCAGCAGACTCGCCATTTTTCTAAAGCTCGATTTTTGTGACGCGACCACTACCACTTTTTGGTGCTACTTTCTGATTTCTAATATTTATCCTGTGAAGTTGGTTAAGAAAGGGGAAGATATCTTAAACTAACCCTGTGCGCAAGTGTTTTCCCTTACAAATGTGAAAATATCTGGAATCGGGGGTTGGTTATACAAAGGGAAGCTATTAACACCCAGTGTATCTATAGTAATCTATAGGAACCTTAGTTTTCATATGTTTTGCTGTAGTTTTGCTTGGTTTGTTTGAATTCATTTACTGCTAAATAGTGAAGGTTTCTATTTTGGGGAGGCTGAGGAAATGTTTTTGTTGTTTTGGGTTTTCTATTGTTTTTGGGAAGGTACTGGAGCTAAGATTTTTGATTTGTGTGCTCGCTAAAATTTCGCAATCTTATGCCTACGTATTCCCGTAAAGAGATTCGGGGAAATCAGAGCGATCGTAGTTCCTCCTATTCTATGGAAGGAGGAAAAGGAAGGGTGTCTTGTTCAAAGCCCAAGATTGAAGCTAAAGTTTGTGTGTGTCTTGTTCAAAGCCCAAGATTGAAGCTAAAGTTTGATTGAGAGAGAATTTGTCATCTCTAAAGGGAGATATCTCATCTATTCATCACAAACATTGAGTAATTGGTTATAAGGGAAGTTGCTTTTACTGAGATATGTAGAATTCAGCAATGCCACATCTTCCTTTATAACTCTCTGCATGCTAAGAGAGGGGCATTGGCATGGATGTAAATAATCCAGAGGCTTTCCACTTACAGCTCTTAGATGAAAGAGAGAATTTAACCAGGATAAATGAGGGACTCCATCTTCGATCTTAAATCAACAAGTGTGCCACTTACAGCAGTTTATCTGGGAAAAGTTTTGATTGTTTGTTTTGAAATGTGATGTAAATAGGAGATATTTTCGTGTAGAGAGGACTCAAGGGTCTCATCTGTGTTTGTTTTGTGTGCCTTGATTAAAGCCCAAGGTTGAATCTAAAAGGTTTGAAAAATAACTCAACTGGGGAGTCTTATATATGTCTTGTACAAAGCCCAAGATTGAGGCTGAATGGGGAAAATCATTATACAAAGCCTAAGAGTAGGCTGACTCTTGTTGAGGATTGTTTAAATCCAGATGAAGGTTTAACTTGTTTTGAGAAATCCAAAGGGGAGCCAACTCTTGCTGGGGATGGAAGAAGAGTTGATTTATCAGATGCCATGAGGTTTTGATACTTTTTGGGGTTTTGTTGGTGATGGTTTGAGCCTGACTGGGGATTTTAAAGATGAAAGTTGCACCTTGTTTGAGGATCAGGAGAGACTTAGATTTCTCTTGGGGATTTAAGCATTGGAGAGATGACTGGGGTCTATCTTATGCTTTTAGGAAGCCTGAGGGTCCTTGTATGAAGCCCAAGAGGAGGCTGAGACTTTCCAAGTCTCTTTAAGAAGTGGCAGACTCTTAGCTGGAGAAATATCTTTGTATGATGCCCAAGAGAAGGCAGTGGGTTCTAGGGATGAAGATCAATTCTTGATTGATTAGGTGTTCTAGAGTTTTGACTTTCCTAAATTTTGAACTAGCAGAGATAAATAAATTCTATCCTATGCTTTTTTAGGAAGCCTTTGGGTCCTTATATTAAGCCCAAGAGGAGGCTGAGGGGAACTTCTAAGAAGCCTGTGAGTCCTTGTACTAAGCCCAAAAGGAGGCTGGGGATACTTCTAGGAAGTCTGTGGGTCCAAGCCTAAGAAAAGTTCAAGAAAGGTTTCATCGGGAATAATCCTTTCTTTATTGATCAGGTCTAAGGCTTGAAGAAATTCAAAAGAGGTTTCACCGGGAATTAATCCTCTCTGGGGAAATGAATTTCTTTTATATGTTTCTAAGTTTTGACAGTCTCAAGAAAAGTTTAACCGAGAATAATGCCTTTCTTATTTCCATATTGAAAGCCCAAGAGGAGGCTGAGACTGTATTGGGGAAGTTTCCTATGAGGGAACTAGTTATGACTAAGTTATAAGTATCCTACTGTTTTAACCTAAGAATAAACTGAGGATGACTTATCTGTTAGGGAAACCCTAGATAGGTGTATGCAAGTATATACAAATAATTGAATCAATGTGTATATAAACAAGTATGCATTGAATTAAAAAGATATTAGGTCTTACACTCTGATTTGGGAGGGGGGCCAAGTGCACTGTGATGGGTTGTATGGATTACAACTGTCTGATTAGGGTTTTAAGAAATTGAAGAAAGTTATGAGAAAACTTTGAGTTTGGATTTGAATTATAAGAAAATTGTTTAAAAGAAAAGAAAATTTGGGGCTTATAACTCAAAGAGAGGCCCAGAGATGTTGTTTATTATTAAAAACAAAGCTTATGTACAAAATATTGGGGCTTATACTCAAGGAGAGGCCCAGATGAAAACAGTGATCGCACTGTGATACCGAAAGACGTTGTGGGACTTATACTACAGCAGAGGCCCAAGATTATTTATGTACATAGGGGGGTTGGGTCTTACACTCTTATAGAGGCCCAAATGATTATTGGAATGAAGAAAAGTGGGGCTTATACTCAAGGAGAGGCCCAGATGAAAACAGTGGACGCACAGTTATTTTGAATATCGCACCGGGACTTAAACTATAGCAGAGGCCCAAGATTTTATTTTTTCTACAAAGGGGTTGGGTCTTACACTCTATTAGCGGCCCAAAAGATGTTTCAAATAATGTTTGAAAATTTAAAATCAAGGGAAACCCTAATTTTATTTTAAATGCATTTATGTTGAAAGAAAATTAAATAAAATGAAGGAAATTATCAAATTTATTCAATAAACATGCTTTGCCCTTGGATTAATGTTTAAAAAATCATGTTTTATCCATATGA
The DNA here is from genome assembly GCA_022829125.1 of Lathyrus tuberosus. Classification (NCBI taxonomy): domain Eukaryota; kingdom Viridiplantae; phylum Streptophyta; class Magnoliopsida; order Fabales; family Fabaceae; genus Lathyrus; species Lathyrus tuberosus. The sequence continues at coordinate 6,126,732 of JALAZF010000032.1, forward strand.
AAGCTTGAAATTCATTTGAGTTTTAAAAATCAAGGGAAAGATTTCATTAAAAATGTTTAAAAACAAATAAAAATAAATTCTTTACAAAAATTCAAAATATATTAAATAAATAATATTTTTTTGATTTTTTTATGGAATAAAATATTTTAACATTTTTATGAATTTTGAAAAAAAGAACCAATCAGAAATGATTAAAATTGAGAAAGAAATTAATTTTTGAAATCAATTAAGAAAATAATAAAAATTCAAATATTTGAAATTCAAAAAATGGCGCCAAGGTCATCTTCTTCCTCGCGCGAGCCACCATTGCCATATTTGCAAAACCTCTCATATCTCCCTCAATACGTAATGGTTTTGACTTTTGTAAACATGAAAGTTGTTTGTTTTTTAACAAGGATTTCAATGGTACCAATTAATTGCATTTATTTTAAGTGTGGAGTGAGAAATCAAGTGAAAAACAGATGAACCCTAATTTTTGCAAGAACATCATGAAACTCCATACATGATAGATACAAAGAAATTAATTGAGGGGAAACACTCTATATAACTGCAGAAACATGTTGGTAACTTGAAAACACATTTATGATGTATGGATCATAGAGTTCAGTTTTGAGGAAGCTTACCTTGCAAAAGGAAATCGAATCCTCAGTTGGAGGTGTTACAGAAGTGTTTTGATGATCTGGACAGCTTCCTTGGACCTCAAAGATGGTGTTCCAATGATTAGAATGGATTGAAAACCTCTGGATCACTTGGCTCGACCCTATCTGCATCTATGAAGAAAGTTTGAGCAAATGGATAGTGACTTGATGATTCTGGTGTTCTAGATGTGTTTTGAGGTTATGGATCGCATATATGATGTATGTGAGGTGTTAGGATGGTTGGTTTGAGCTGAATTGCTCTCTATCTCAAAGCACGATTCTCACTTCTTTGAAAATGAAACTTTGATTCACAAGAGGGAGATGGTGGAAAACATGTGTTGTGATGTTTCGGTGTGTTAAATTTAGTCATAAATGACCTAGTAGAGGAAGTTTGTTTTTGAAGGAATAGTGTATGGATGAGGGATCACTCTATTATCCAATGGATGTGCCCATGTATCATGCCTTGAATGCTAAGGTACCAAGTCTCCTCTTAGCCATTGACTTGAGTTGGTCTTGGTAACTTTAGGTCTTCTGAATTTTGAGTCAATCTTGACTCAATTGGACTGATATGGTTTGGTTCATGACAACTCTATGTTCCACATCAATGCGAAATGACAAAACTTGATTTTTAGATTTGCAAACTTGAATGATCACATGCCAAAGGATAGAATCCTTGCCTTAGGGTCCAAGTTTGCAGGTTCTTCATGATTGACTGAGATTCTTGTTGAATTTGGATGAGGATCGGTCCTGCATAGTCACCAAGATTGGACTCAAAAATCGTGTGCTACAACTAATGCATAAAATCTGTTTTGGAAATCAGTTTGAGCAAGGCATGTTTCAATGCTTGTAACTTCTTGCTCAAGTTGAATTAATGGGAGTTCTGGTACTCTCTGGAAAGCTTGTATATCCTACTTTAACTTTGGTCTTGTATCATTATGGATCATGGAGAAAAATGACCTCAAAGTTGGAAAAAAATGAAACAGATTTTGTCTCAAAATTTCACTAAGTGTCAAAGTGGACATCTCATGAAACTCTAACTTCATGGCTTAATAACTCAAAATCTATGCACTTTTTGGGAGTCCAACCTCGGTGACTAAGTTGTAGTATGTAATAAGAGCTTTCATTTGAGCTTTGGATGGGAGAAAATGGTTGTTTGGATCACAAGTTATGGCCTTGCAAAGTTGGGTAAAAATCATCTTTTTTCCATACTTAGTGAAATTTTAAGTTTCTTAAGATTACCCCTTTTTGCAAGTAACCTCACTTTTCTTGATTTTTATTGATGGATGATGATCCAAACCATAAGCTAACATTGTTTTTTACTTAAAGAAGCCATGTTTGTCAAAAAATCTCAAAAGTCAAACTTGGTTTTGGGCACAGTTGACTTTTTATCAGATGAATTTCAAACTTTGTGATTCTTTATGAAATCAAGTCCTTGGGCTAAATCAAACCTAATGGATGGATTCCACAGGTGTTTTAGAGTGTCTTGAATCATGTCCCAAGGTTTGAGATCATGTCTTGGTCAAAAGTCAAAGATATGGTTGACTTTTTTCCAAAAACCCTAGTTTGTGGTCCAGATGAATTTGAATCTTTATAATGCTCATGAATCAAGTTCTTTGTGTCAATTTAAACTTGTAACGGTATCAATATAAGATATTGGAGGTCTTTAAAACATTTCTTGAGGTCTTGGCTCATGTCTTGCTCCAAAAGTCAACTTAGGGGTGAATTAGGTCAAGAAACCCTAATTCCTGATTTTTGATGAATGCATCCCCTAAGGTTATTTTGAACTTATGATTGGATCCATGAGGTCCCTTTGATATTCTTGAATCATGTTTTGAAGTATTGGCTCATGCCCAGATGGAAATTTCCCTCTGGAGGCCTTGGTCGACCAAAACCCTAATTTGGTGACACTGGTGATCTTGAGGCTTGATCAACTTGAGATGTTGAATCCTTGTGCTTGATTCTTGATATGGGATACCTCTTGATTCCCCATAGATGTTTGATAGGCTTGGCAAGCTGAAGATCATGTCAATTTTTTACTGATCCTTTGCCTGAATGCTCTGAGAGGGCTCAATAACCCTAATCTTTAGTTGAGGTGAATGCTCAACAATATTTGAGAAGAAGGATGAGGCTTGAAGGCACATTCATATTGTGATAATGATTTGCACAATGATGTGAAACCTTGTGGTCAAAATTTAGGGTATGACACATGCAAAGACAACAAGAGGAGCTCAGAGTTGTCGTAGATCAGGTTAACCAGCAGCATATTGACTTTGCTGATAGGATAGAGCGTGACATGAGAGATCTTACTGAGTAGATTGAAGGACTGAGGATGGAGGTGATGACTATGAGATAGTTTGTTCAGAATGTTCCTAACCCTGCACTTGGTAGAGGATTTGGACGCTCTCGCGGCCGAGGCCGCCACCACTGATTTCACATCAGGTTTCTCTACTCCTTCTTTCACCTTGTACTGAAACATTGAGGACAATGTTTGGTTCAAGTGTGGGGGAGGAGCTTTATTGCTTTATTTTTACTTTTCTGTCATTTTTACGTTGCTTTTATGTTTTTCTAGTTAGTTTATTTTTGTATGTGTGTTGAGTCTTTTATGCGCCGATTGAGTCCTATTGTATGTTACTTTTTCCTTTTGTTAGAGAATTCCCTTAAAAATTGACCACCAACGAAGAAAAAAAAAATTTGTTCTGAGTCAATGGCATGACACTTTTCACTTCTAGGTTATGCTAATTAGACTTGGGAAAGTTTTGATAATATCGGTACCGTCCTAACACCCTAGATTCCTTAAGTATACAGCATCGATTTAAATAACCATTATGTCGAGACCTTGATTTCCGAGTTTTTTGTAGTAGCCTTTTGAGTAGTTTATATTAGCGGTCAGCATCATCCTAAGGCACACACTAAGTAATGAACCGATGCAAATAAGTGGTGATCTCGAAAAATTGAATTGAATTGAATAGTTTTATAGAAAAAGCGAATGCAAAGATTCGTTTCCCTCTAAGTTAGGTGGTCCTCACCCGGCCATTTATCCCAACGGATCGGATTCTTGAAATTTGAAAAGAAAACGAAAAGAAGAAAAGACTGAAAAGTTGAATAACGAGATCATAAACACTAACAGGTTAACTTACCATGTGAGTGCGGGGATAATGGGCTTCATGTGATCGCGCGAGAATGAAAAAGAGGTGAAAAGAAACAAGGAATGTAGGTCAAGTCATAATGGTATGATTTGGATTGGTATTGCATAGGGGGGAATCTTTGTCTGCAAATGCGGATATGTGTCATTATGGTATCCTTGTTGTCGATATTTAGTACCTACCTATTTAGCATTAGCCTAGCAGCTACGTATCGTTTTAGAGCCATGTCGTGCCTATGTTTCAGATATTATGCTTACTATTTTCATCTGTGTTGGGATTTTGCTTGAGGACAAGCAAAGGTCTTAGTGTGGGGGAGTTTGACAACGAGAAATCGTATCATATTTTTAGGCTCATTGCGCGAATTATTTGTCCGTATTTTATCGGGTCTTGTTGCATTTTATTGTGTTTTATTGTGTTTTGCAGTTGTTAGGTTCATCTGTTGCGGAATAGGAAGCAAACCGGAAAAAGATTGAGAGAATAGAAAAGTGCAGCAAAAAGAAGCAATTATGCCTCTGTTGCTGATATGGAATTCGCCATAGGTAGATGGCGTTGGCCATCTCCCAAGCTGCCAAGTCAATTAATGAAAGGAGGCAACGGCGTTCGACATGCCCTAATGGCGTTCGCCATTACAGCGCAGGATGCAGTTTTTGCTTCAGCAGCAGTTAGAAGCAGTTTTTCCAATTCCTTTTTTCGCTCCACTCTCCAGACACATCCAGAGCAGTTGCAGACCCTCATTTCTCTATATATAGGACCTCTTGGACACTTTCTGAGGCATCCAAGAGGTGTCAAAGCGCTGCAGAATTTCCATTTAGTATTTTAGGCACAATCAATTGTAAAGCGACAATAACTCACATTGAGGGATTGTCGCACTTGTTATTTTTATTTTCTTTTCATTGTTGTACTCTTGGATCACGAACGAAGTCTGCCGGCATATTTTAATTCAAGTTTCGCATTTGTTTTACAGGTTTATTTCTTATTTTTATTATTTCACTCGTAGTTATTTTAATTTTGTCTACCATGTTATTTTTGAATATGATTATTGTTGATATGTTTGTTATAGATAATATCATGTCTTGCTAAATTAATCGAGTTCGGCGTATGAGGATCGTCGTTACCGACGGGACTCAGTAGAAAACTTTAGATGCAAATTTATGATTGTATGTTAGTTTTGGTTTTAGTTTCCAAATTTCATGTTTTATTATTTCGACACGAGAGTGAGGAATAAACTAAGTTCGAACCGACATCGCGAGAGTGTGAGGAATGAACTGATAGTGGAAACTAGGCATTGATCCTAAAAACACCGAGAGCGCTTTAAGCATCATTTAGAATCTTATTAAATTTCAAAATATGCTTTTTAATTGAAACGGGCGAGCGAGAGCAAAATCATGTGGTTAGAAGGTGTGGCTCTTGTCAATAGCGCGAGAGTGTGAGACGGAGTCTTTAAGTTGGTATTTTCTACAGAACTGAGTTCAGTCGTAATTAGCACCCAATTTCTACAAGTCCCTTAGGCACGCGGAATCCATATTCCGGACTCGTTTTATCATTATTTCCAAACCTTTAGAAATTATTATTTTCTTTCCCGTTCTAAATCTGTTGATCTTTAGCCTTAGCTTACACTGCAATGATAGATAACATTAGTTTGATTATCAATTCCCTGTGGGTTCAACAACCTTTTTAAAACTACACGAACAAATATATACTTGCAGTCATTATCCGACGGACACGTCAGTGTCGCGCTCGTGCCATTCAGTGACGCATTTCAAATGGAAAGTCTCAAAGCGTCTGTTGGAGGGAACATGTGTGAGACATTTGATGCCAACAATGATCATTTATCCTTGGGATGTCTAATTGGTCTTATGCCTTTGGCATGTGTTTAACGTGTGAAACCTTTCACATGTGATTTGAAACCTAAAGACCTTTAATAACCCTGTGTTCCTTTTTTTATTTAAGGAGATGAGAAACAACCTTTTCCTCTTTTCACAAATTTCCTTGTTTACAAATCGTTTCTTCTACCTTGAGTAACTTTTGCCTCTACACGAGTTCAAGTTCAAATTCTACGCATGTAGATCCCCCTCTTTTTCTTTTGTTATTTTATGGGATTAATAGGGATTTAGATAAGGCTGGCAACCTAGTTGAACCCTCTACTCTAGACGAGCGTATAACCCTTTGAAACTATTGTTATATGAATGTTATGCGTCCCGATGGGACTGTTGATTGTGGATTAATGAAACTATGTATGTTTGGAAGTTGTGATAGTTCTCTTAATTCCGAGAGCGATAGTAGTGGTGGAGTTGATAGTGACTCCTCCTTTTCCTTCTATTTTCCCAATAAATATGACGATTATGGCTATTTACGGCTCCAAGCCCAAATATGTGAGGGAAGTTGGGTCCACCTACACCACTGACGACCATATAACTCCTCTTTGTCAACAACTTACTTTTTCTTTTTTTGGTGATGAAGAAGAAATTGTTCTGGAGGAATGCTCTCTAGAGGAGAGGGCCTGTATGGCCTCTTCTGATACCTCTTCTACTTCTTCCTTTTTATTTTATCTTCATATCATCCGCGAGAATGGGGTTTACCTCCCTTTTTCTTCCTTAAGTGCATAGGCTCTCATGAAGCCCAAGGTGACTCCCTGACAGATTATACTAATGGTTGAAGCCTAATAAAGGCCTGTGAGATTATATGTTTGTAGATGAGGGTTGACCCAACCATCATAATTCTCTTCTCTTTTTATTGTACTAAAGCGTCTATTCCTTGCGGTTGGGTAACCCTGGCAAGCCTTCCCGAGAAAGTTTTGCTTAAACCTCACTCTAAACACCTTAAATGCTTGAGATAAAAGTTTGTGAGAATGAAGGGGAAAGATAGCTCCTCTTTAATCACTATTGGGGCAGATGGCATCCCTAGGTTTCCCTTCGCCTAGACTAACAACCTCGCAGTGACTAATGGGTATGACTATGATTGTCTTACTGGTTATGAGGCTAAAGTGGTGCGGACTTTAGATGGTTTTAAGATTATAGAGTCATGTATAGTGATTACCTTGGATCAGGGGAATGAGGATACTTTTGATAAATATGTAAGTGAGTTTAAATGATGTTGCCTTTATTATTGGTTATATAACTTGTGATAATCATTTCTCTTCATCTTTGTTGTAAATAATATGTCCAATATTTTGCCTAAGGAGACGAGAAAGAGCCTTGCCAAGAAAAAATCTTAGTGTGCGGGCTCACATAACCCTCGGAGTCGCCTTGAATGCATGATCCACAGGGGTGTTAAGCGCCAACCTGAGTGTGATGCCACAATTGGGCCTCTAATCCCTTTGAGGTAGATTCTTTCGGTCTTAAGCAAAGTGACAGGCTCGAAAGTTGATTTTCTCATTTGATCTCTGTTATCTCTTGATTATTTCCTTGAGTAGTTATTTAGTGGAGGACATAACAGGGATGTCATAGTCAAAATATTCTAGGTTCATAGGCAATTCTTTATCTTTTGTCCTTCTCTTCTTTTATTTGGATGGTTTTTCAATTACTTTTCCATCAATGAGTTCATACCTCATTGTTGCTAGAGTTACTTCTCCTATTTTTGTTGCATCTTCTTCAAATTCTTCATTCCCAAAGTTGAATCTAGTGTGTTCCAATATTTTTGTAACCAGGTTACCATATGATAGGCACATTCTTTTTCTCTTGCTTCCCAAAATGTATTAGATTACTTCATTTGCCCATTTTGTTTGCAATCATCCATACAATTTTAACATCAAACCTGGTTAGGAGACCAATGTTGGACATGTGACTCCACACACAAGAGGCGGTGAATTATGGGGGTTTTAAAACCATTATGAATTGTGTTACTACTGTTTATTACTCTATCCTCATAAATGATTATCCCGCTGATCCTTTTTCTCCACTAAAGGTATTAGACATTGGGACCCCTTATCCCCTTATCTGTTATTTGTTTGTGATGATGTATTATCCAATATGCTTAGAATTTCTCAAGATAACAATGAAATATATGGAATTTATATTACTAGAAATTCCCCTAACATCTCTCGTATTTTCATTGAATATGACATCCTAATTTTTTGCAAAGTTGAGGAACAAGACATAACAAGCCTCAACAACATCCTTAATACCTATCTAGAAGCCTGAAGTAAATAAATGAACTACCAGAAGTCTTAGATGGCGTTCAGTAAAAATGTCACTACTGATAATAAGGACAAGCTTCATTGAATACTTAACATTCCCATCACAAACAGTATCAAAACCTACTTAGGTCTTGCTACCAGAATGGGTTCCTCTAAAGCCCTAACTTTCAATTTCATTTTAGACAAAGTCAGGTACAAACTCAGAGGCTGGAAAAGAAATCGCTTATCTTATGCAGGCAGGGCAACACTCATTAGATTTGTGGCTGAAGCCATCTCCACTTATATAATGAGCTCATTTTTTATCCCAAAAACCATATGTAAGAAAATTGAAAAAATCATAAGGAATTTTTAGTGGGTTGACAAGGAAAAAGATAGGAAAATCCATTGGAAAAAGTGGGTGGATCTATGTAATCCTAAAGATGAATGAGGGGTTGGATTCAAGACTATTAATTAATCCGTTGAGGATCTTTTGGCTAAACTGAGTTGAGAGTTTGTAGCAACCCAAAATCTCTTATCGCCAGAATTGTTAAAACTATATATTTCTCTAAATATGATTTCCTTCGGGCTAAGCTATGAAATAATCTTAGTTATCTTTGGAGAAGCATTCATTATAACAACTAAATTATTAAGAAATGAATATGTTTGAACATGGGGAAAGGGGATAAAATTGACATTTGGAAAGATAATTGGATTCCAAAGCAGTGTAGGTTTAAACTCCTAAGACGCAAACCGCTGAAAACAAAGGTAAACAAAGTCAGAGGCCTAATTGATGAGGAAAACAATTTTTGGAATCTAGATATCATCAACAACCTATTCATCCAAAGATATTCTTCAAATCCCTCTATTAAATAAGGATGGAGAAGATCTAACCAGTTGGATGACCACTAACAATGGGCAATACACAATGAAATCTGGTTATCAGAGTATAAACAATTGGAAAAATAATGGAGAGCCAGAAAGCTCTAAAAGGAAGAAAGACAAAAATAGTTGGCAAAAGATTTAGAAATATCAAGCCTCACCTAGACGAAAAATCTTATTTAGAGAATACTCAACAACATTATCCCTAACATAGATAACCTCAAATCCAAAGGGATCAGATGTGACCCCTTATGCTCGAGATGTAACTTTAAAATAGATTCCATCAACCATTGCTTAATGAATTTCAGTTGGTCTACTAAAGTCTGGTTTGGATCTCAACTAACTTTGAACTTTAATAACTACCACAACCACAATATCCAAGACTGAATTTTCAATAACATCAACAAGATTGATGACTATGCCATTTCTCTTATTATTAACATTCTAGATACTCTTTGGTTGGATAGGAACATGATTATTTATGACAAAACATTTATACTTGTTGAAGACATCATTAGTATAGCTTATGCAAGAGTCGCCAACTATTAAAGCAAATAATCCTAAGAAAGAAGACAACAACAACATTAATGCCAATAACCTGCATGAAAATAAGAGGGTTTACAATAATAAAAGAGAACCAAGAAGGAAAAATCTTACTCTGGAAAAATTTTCTCCCCTCTCCTTACTAACAACCATCAACTAAAAAGTTTCTCTCTTGACCGTGCCCATAGAAGGGTTATTTGGTCTAGGGATAGTGTATGTAATGGAAGAAATATATTGGCACTTCCCCTATCAAACTTCCTCTTATTCACTATTGATGCCCTTCTTCCTCCTGAGACCGGCCATGGCTTTTATGACATTCTTTAGAGACGGTTTCTCTCTTCGAGGATACCAATTCTTCCTTGGCAACTCTTCTAAACTTATGGCCCCTCTCCTTACACTCTGGTTGTCTCTTTCCCCCTTTCTTAGGTGTATTCGGAAAGATGTCCATTCTTAATAAATTCTTCAATTGCATCCTTTAGTTGAACAAAATCGTTAGCATTGTGGCGTGACTCTTATGGAAATAATAATATTTGGATATTTCCATCCTAGTAGGTTCCCTAACTGGGTAGGGATTTCGGATTCCGGCCTCCTTGAATTTAGTGTCGGTGCACTCACGCCAAATCCTCTCCCTTGAGGTGTTCAAAAGGGGGGTAAAATGGGACCTTTGTTCGAGATCCTTGTACTCGGTCGTCCCTTTGATAATTATTGTCCCTCCCTAGAAACCAATTATATCTAGGGCCTCATGCCCCTGGATTTTCTCGTTATCTTCGGCCAAACGTTCCTTTTCCCATTTTGTATAGGGTTGTGCTCTATTTAACAAATCGCTTAAGATATGGGCTTCCTTGAGCCCGAAAGTTTTCAAGAACATGCAATCCGGTCTCAGACCTTTCTTAAATATACAACAATTTAACATGTCCTCCACGTCCCCTACTTCCATGGCCACCTTCGTGTATCGGTCGATGTATTCACGCAAGGTCTCTTTCTTTCCATGTATGATTCCACTAAGGACTGCCATGAGCCATGGTTGTCGCTTGTCGCTTGCTAGCAGTAAAATATGCATTAAAGGCATTGCATAGATCCTTCCATGAGTTGATGCTCCCATCTAGAAGGGTTTTGTACCATGTAATGGCAGCTTCAATGCAGGTTAGTGCAAAAAGCTTACACTTTACATCTCCCGCGATGTGATGGTAGTCTAGTCGGTTGTCTACAAGCTCAACTTGTTCATTAGGATCCTCTGCCATGTCATAGTCGGGTAACTTTGATGGCTTCTCTAGGAATCTTGGTATCCTGCTATCAAGGATACGAGCAGTCAGCGAGTTCTTCTTTCGCTCTGCAAAGGTCAACTTCAAGTCTTTCTCTACATTGAGGATTGTGAATTGGTGAATATGGAAGACACTGAACCGCATACGAGACATGAATTTTGCTTCTCCCTTTAGATTTGGGAAGAGAAGTTTGGTATCTTTCCCCCACGGTGATGGCTTGAAGAATGTGGAGCTTTTTAATACGGTGTGGTTGTTCGGGCCAGGATTGGATTTGGAACGGTAATTGGACGACGAAGCGATGTCACCTCCCATATAATGTTGTCTCTTGGAGGAGCAAATCGTAAGTTCTTTTCAATTTCCTGAATCCTCTCAGCAAGGACCTGAGAGTTATTTTGATGTACCAGGTTGTACATACTATTTAACAGATCAATTGCACCCTGCATGCCTAGATTGGCTTGTAATAGTTAAAGGTTAGGGAGCGTCTCTTGTACAGGTATCAGAGGTTACAAGGGAGGACGATTTGATGGTTTGTCTTGGCAAGTTTGTTTTATAGGTCGAGAAGTTTGTAAGGTTTGGAATGCTCCTACAAGGACTCTTGGAGGAGCCAAATCTTTTTATGTTGGAGCATACGGAGAAGTCACGAGTCTTAAACCTCCGACACATAAATATGAGGAGGATCTCTTCCTGCCTCAACAGTTTCAACGATGACTTTAACGGATCAAGAGACCTTGGATGTAACCATAGCTTAGAGGACTTTATGTCAGGTTTTCGAAGGAGAAGATTGGTGATTCAATGGACAAAGATCAGAGATCTGGATCTTCGATGGATAAAATCGTAGTTGTTGGTGATATTTCACAGGAATCAAAGGTCAATTACAACAGACGGCGCCACAATTTTGTTTTACAACCAGAATTGTTGATGAGACAATGAGGTAAATCGTGAGAGTGAGCTTGACTTCCAATACAGTGACCTGAGGGTGGACCTTCAAGTAAGGATGTTCAAATTGAAATCGATCCAAATAGAATATTATTGGATGTATTTGAATGTCATCTCGTAAAAGCTGCTCGGATCAGATCGAATTTCAAATTGATTTTCAAAACAAATTCAAACCAAATCAAACCGCATGTATATATTTTTATATTTTTATGTTTGTTTATTTTTTATTAACATATTTTATATTAATTTATTATTCAATGATACTTATTTTATTAGTTTAATTTTATATATTTATTTTTATTATTTTATTTTTAACTATAATCGATCATTTTTATTTTTAATATTAATTTTTAATATAATATATGTTATATATTATATTAAATCTATTATTTATTAATATTTTTATAATTTTAATAAAATATAATTTGTAATTTTGATATTCAAATACCCATCCAAATTAAATTGTATAAAATTGAATTAAATCGGATCGAATAACCAAACTACGAGTAAATTTATCTATGGATTGAATGAGTTTATGCCTCAAAACCGATCAAAATCGTATCGCAAACACGTCTACGTACAAGGTTAAGACTCGAACGCCCATGTCAGTGAAGGAATGAGAAATGATGTGAGTAGAAATTGATGTGAATATCTAAAAATGACACACTTTCTATCTTATATAGTAAAAGTGATTAAAATCGTCTACAAGGAGTGCAGCGTAATATCATTTCCTTACTACCTATATTGTATATTATGTAAGTTTGCAGTTTATATAAAGTGCTTTTAATCATCATAAAACACTAGTTAAACGATTAGTTAGTTTGCGTTATGGAGTTCGGGATAACATCAAGAGCAACAACGAACCAACGCTTCAAGACCATAAGAAAAGGAGTCAACAACTGACCAACTTCAAGACCATAAGCAAAGGAATTGTACATCTCCACCTAAAATCTTAAAATATATTGATTACTTTTCCGACATTAAAAAGATTCGTAGTGAATGTGAGACTAATCACTCTCTGTTGAACCCAACTATTAGATTTTCAACGGCAGCAATAGCATTAATTCAAGAGTTGTTTGAATGGATTTGATGCAGAGTCAGTCCGACTTGACACCAAATATCATAGTTATGTCTCAGACAGCATGTAATGTTGTTCTAAGATTTTAACGGATTTGCAAAACATTACACTTGTGTTGTTTGAATTTTATTATATACATACATACATGTGCACGTGTAGAAACCACACTATTGGAAGAAATAGGTAAAAGTTGTTGTGATTTTATTCCTCAGCCAAAGGCTGGTTTATATAAATTAGAATACAATGAGTACACTTAATTCTCTTCTTAATGGAGAATAAAAGAAAATAAACGGAAACAATTAAATAAGGAAATAAATTATTTTCCAACACACACACCCCCCCCCCCCCCCCCCCCCCCCTCCTCAAGTTGGTGCATAGATATCTATCATGGCTAACTTGTCTATCAAATGCTCAAAGGTAGATCTTGCTAAACTTTTGGTCAGGATATCTGCAGTTTGCTGACTTAAAGTCACGAAAGATAGACATATGATTCCAGCATCTAAATTCTCCTTTATGAAGTGTCGATCAATCTCAATATGCTTGGTTTTATCATGTTGAAGCGGATTATGAGTTATGATAATAGCAGCTTTACTGTCAGAGTACAATTTCAATGGAAGCTCAATTTTCATCTTAAGTTCTTCTAGGACTCTAAAGATTCATAATCCTTCACAAATACCTTGAGACATAGCTCTAAACTTGGCTTCTGCATTACTCCTTGCTACAACTCCTTGTTTCTTGCTCCTCCATGTCACAAGATTACCCGAAACATAGGTACAGTATCCAGAGGTTGATCTTCTATCTGTGATTGAACCTGCCCAATCAGCATCAGTGAAGATAGACACATTCCTTTCACTAGTCTTCTTAAAAAATAATCTTTTTCCAGGATTTCCCTTCAGATATCTCAGTATCCTATAGACTGCCTCAAGATGTTCCTCGAAAGGAGAATGCATAAACTAACTCACTACACTGACTGAGAAAGAAATATCAGGTCGGGTGTGTGGCAAATAAATCAGTTTCCCAACCAATCCCTGATATCTTCCAGTATCAATAAGAACATTACCTTCTCCCCAAAATTTAGCATTAGGATCCATAGGGGTATCTGCAGGGCGACATCCACTCATTCATGTTTCTTTCAATAAGTCTAGAATGTATTTCTGCTGTGAAACCACGGTACCATTCTTTGACCGAGCAACCTCCATGCCTAAAAAATATCTCATGAATCCCAAGTCCTTGATTTCAAAGTCTACAGTCAATTTCTCTTTTACCTTTGCCATTTCCACTGTATAGCCTCTAGTAAGGACAATATCATCAACATAAACAATCAGGACAGCAACTTTCCCATCGTTGGAGAATCTTGTAAACAGGGTGTGGTCAGCCTGTCCTTGGATGTACCCTTGATTCTTCATGGACTGAGTGAATTTTTCAAACCAAGCTCTGGGGGACTGCTTTAATTCATACAAAGAATTATTTAGTTTGCATACATTTGATCCAAATTTGTTTTCAAAACCAGAAGGAATGTCCATATATACTTCTTCTTCCAGGTCACCATTAAGAAAGGCACTCTTAACATCTAACTGATGTAGGGGCCAATCCAGGTTAGCAGCAAGAGATAAAAGAATTCTTACAGTGTTCAATTTTGCAACAGGAGCAAATGTCTCTGAGTAGTCTATACCATATGTCTGAGTAAAGCCTTTAGCCACCAAGCAAGTCTTGTACCTTTCAATTGACCCATCTGATCTGGTAGCGACGTAACACTCCAAGTTTTGTTCTTTTCAAGAGCTTTAATCTCCTCAAGTACAGCTTCCCTCCACTTTGGAATTTCTAGAGCAACCTGTACACGTTTTAGAATTTCTACACTAGACAATTTTGACGTGAAGGCAAACATAGATGAAGACAAATTTGAATATGAAATGAAATTGGACATGGGATGTTTAGTGCAAGATTTGACAAGTTTTCTAATGGCAACAGGATCATCTATATCAGGATACAAAATACGACTCTCAGAAACATAAACATGCTTACCTTTCCTTTTGTTAGGAGGTTGATCATTTCCCAGTTAAGATTCTTGGAAGTGTTAGAGATGTGGACTCGTCCCTTCCTTTATGGTGCTTTTTCATAAAAACCTTCCCTTTCCAAGTCCTGTTTCCTAATTCAAATTTGTTTTCTTGAAGTGGCTCATTATTTTGTGGCATTTCAACTAGACCATCATTATCATCGTTTTTAGGATTTTCATTGTTTTCTACTAGAGAAAATGTACGCTCGAATTCACAAGGCTCCTTACTCATAACAGGAGTAGGATCAGATACAGAATCATGGCCATTTTCTGTTGGTGCAGAAGTAAAAGTCTCAGAATTTTGTGGTACAGGCAAAGATAAACTTTTTAAAAAAACTCATGTCCTCAATTTGAAACGAGTGTTCCTTTAACCACCAACCCCCCCCCCCCCCCCCCCCCCATTGAAAATGTTTATTTTCAAAGAATGTAACATCCATAGTGACAAACATTTTCTTGTTTTTTGGATCAAAACATTTATATCTTTTTGGGTTGGGGAGTATCCAATAAAGACACATTTTATAGCATGTGGCTTAAGTTTTTCAACATTTTTATGTTCATGAACAAAGGTTGTGCAACCAAAGATTTTTAAAGTCAAATCAGTTAAAACATGAGTACTAGAAAAATTCTTTGAAGACATTAATTAGAGTTTGAAAATTGAGAATTTTGGAGGGCATTTTGTTAATTAAATATGCAGCTGTTAAAACAGCTTCGTCCCACAACTAATTTAGTACTTTATTCGAAAAAAATAGAGCTCTAGCAACCTCCAATAAATGTCTATTTTTCCTTTCGGCCACTCCATTTTGTTGAGGAGTATTAGGACATATAATTCGATGTACAATTCCATTTTTTCGAAGAAAAAAAAATCATCCAGAATAGTGTTAAAATATTCTTTGCCATTATCACTTCTAAAAACTTGGATATTTGTTTGAAATTGGTTATGCACCATTAAAAAAAAAATCTTTACAGTTGGACAAACATCTGATTTCCCCTTTAACAAGTACACCCAACATACTCTTGTATGGTCATCTATAAATGTAATAAACCATTTTTGAGAGAGAGTGTACTTGTACGGTTAGAGCCCCAAACATCACTGTGAATAATAGAAAACGGTTTTGATAGTTTATAAGGTTGTATTAAAAACTGGGAACGATGATGCTTTGCAAACTCACATGTTTCACATTTAAACGAAGAAACAGCGGTGGTCGCGGAAAAGGACTGTGGTCGGGGAAATGGCGGACGTGAGGAACCGTCAATGGTCACAAATAGTGGCAGTAATGGCGACAACAATGAAGACAGTAACAACATTGTTTTTGGTAATAATGACGACAACATTGGAAACAAAAACATTATTTTTGGTGATAGTTATTCCAACATAGGCGGTAATGATCAAGAGGGTTTCTCATACTCCCTCAAGGTCAATATCCCTAAAATGAATGATAATAACTATAATGAATGGGTTCAAACCGTTCGGTTGTGTTGGATAATAAAGGAAAACTTTATTTTTTAACAGGAGCAGTAGTTGAACTGGCTTCAGGAGATCCTCGTTACAAACAATGGAAGTCTGAAAACTCTTTAATTATTGTGTGGCTGGTAAGCTCTATGGAAACTGGAATAGGTAAGCCTTACATGTTTTTGCCTTTCGCAAAGGATGTGTAGGAAGCTGTTAAGGAAACATACTCTGATATTCAAAACTCCTCCCAAATTTTTGGTATAAAATCAAAGTTATGGCATGCGAAACAAGGTGACAGGAGTGTAACTGTTTATTACAATGAGTTATTGACAGTGTGATAAGAGTTGGATCTCTATTATGATGACAATTAGAGGTGTACAAAAGACAGTGTTTTGTTTCTCAAGAGGCAAGAAAATGATCGTGTATTCATGTTTCTCGTTGGGCTCAATAAAGACCTTGATGAGGTAAGAGGTATAGTTTTAGGAAAAATATCATTCCCAACTCTTCGTGAAACTTTTGCAGAAATAAGAAGGGAGGAGGCACGACAAGAAATTATGATGGACAAGACACCACGAAGCTCTGAATCTGAAGGTTCAGCTCTGGATACAAGGAACTTTATCTGACCTTCTTCCCTCGTCAAGGTTCCTAGTAGCCAGAGTTGAACGTTCAGATTCAGAGCTTCGTGGTGTCTTGTCCATCATAATTTCTTGTCGTGCATCCTCCCTTCTTATTTCTGCAAAAGTTTCACGAAGAGTTGGGAATGATATTTTTCATAAAACTATACCTCTTACCTCATCAAGGTCTTTATTGAGCCCAGCGAGAAACATGAATACACAATCATTTTCTTACCTCTTGAGAAACAAAACACTGTCTTTTGTACACCTCTAATTGTCATCATAATAGAGATCCAACTCTTGTCACACTGTCAACAGCTCATTGTAATAAACAGTTACACTTCTGTCACCTTGTTTCGCATGCCATAACTTTAATTTTAAACCAAAAATTTGGGAGAAATTTTGAATATCATAGTATGTTTCCTTAACAGCTTCCCACACATCCTTTGCGGAAGGCAAAAACATGTAAGGCTTACATATTCCAGTTTCCATAGAGCTTACCAGCCACGCAATAATTAAAGAGTTTTCAGACTTCCATTGCTTGTAACAAGGATCTTCTGATGCTAGTTCAACTACTGCTCATGTTAAGAAACCAAGTTTTCCTTTATTATCCAACACAACCGAACGGTTTGAGCCCATTCATTATAGTTATTCTCATTCATTTTAAGGATATTGACCTTGAGGGAGTATGAGAAACCCTCTTGATCGTTACCGTCTATGTTGGAATAACTATCACCAAAAATAATGTTCTTGTTCCCAATATTGTCATCATTACTACCAAAAACATTGTTACTGTCTTCATTGTTGTCGCCATTACTGCCACTGTTTGTGACCACTGACGGTTCCTCACGTCCGCCATCTCCCCGACCACAGTCGTTTCCGCGGTCACCTCCTTTTCCGCGGCCACCGCCGCTTCTGCGACCGACGCCCGACTCAGGTTGTGGTTGGTCGCCATGGTTGGATCTAGTGTAGGCCTGTGATGGGGAAGGCCACTTGTTGTTATTCGCCATAGGAGGTTAAACGGATATGTGAATCGGATTGGGTAAAAAAGCGAAAATAGGTAAAAGCTTTACAGTAACCCCTGACCCAGAGCTCTCGATACCATATTGAAAGAAATAGGTAAAAAGATGTTGTGATTTTATTCCTCAGCCAAAGGCTAATTTATATAATGAAAATACATTTAATTCTCTCAATGGAAATAAAAGAAAATAAATGAAAATAAACGGAAACAATTAAATAGGAAAATAAATTATTTTCCAACACACGTAATAGGGAAACATATCCTTCAAACTCTTTTTCCATATGAACTGACATTTTTGTTCCTGGATCTTTATCGTGATCTTCGAAAATAATACCTATAAGAAATTGAAGATCAAATACGCGACATCAAATCTTTATCGTGATCTTTCTGATGTTGATCTGAAATAAAGAATTTCAACTTACACGTATATATTTATGTTGTACATGGAGGCATATTTTCTTAGAAGCCGTTCTATGGTGTACCATTGAGAACGATCTGATCCATCTTGATAACCAATCCGTGGCATGTGTATTGATGCTTTGCAAAATGATCGAAAGAATTTAATTTGTATCAGTAAGTTAAGAACTAATCACAATTCAATTTTGAAGCAATTATGAACAAGTTATAGCGTAAGGTCTGAATGTTCATCCTTATAACAACTAGATTCTTAGTCTAAACATTTTTCGTAACAATGTGAAACATGAATATAGCTTTACATTAACTTGATTATTGCACTCAATGTCCGCACTTTTGTAAAATATAAAATCCTTCCTAGTTTCTCTCGTCTTGTGCTTATATGATTGGATAGTGGATATAATACATTGTAGTATTGCAAGATCAACTTATATGATTGGATAGTGGATATAATACATTGTAGTATTGCAAGATCAAGATGTCTCTCTGACAACTATTCAGTATTTGACGCAAATGATGTGTCAAATTTCTCTTGTTGAACGTGCATGCAGAATCAAAAGTCAATCATGTATGTAAGCAAGAAGCAAACAGAAGAGCAAAAAGATAAACTGGAAATGGAAATGTGATATAATGTACAATAATAAAATATCTGGTTAGATGAATGTGGAAGCATGTTACCAAAATTTTGAGCAGCTGAGAACGCTGCCTTTGATAAGCAGCTTTCCAAGTGGACAAGTGAGATTTCACTTCGAGGGACATTACGCCTTGGGTTGTAAGATTGAACCACAGCTAAAGCAACCATTTTGGGAGCATTACCATCCAAATTTTGATCATCACAGCCATCTATAAGTAAAAAGGCACAACGATGAAGCATATACCAATTTAGCATATATTTGAAATTAACCCCCAACTAAATGTAGCAAATGCCAAATGTTTTACAATTTTCTAGTTATAATTACATGATTGTGTCGCACTAGTATGTATTTGGAGTAACATGAATAAGAACCATTATCACCTTTCAGAGGATACCCATTAATGAGAAGTTCAGCAGACAGAATAATTATTTCTAATGTCTATTCATCACTGTCACATCAAGTATTTTACTAGAGCAAACAATATTTAATCCTGTGGATCAGGGTAGCATCATGTATATTCGCATGTATGAAGCATTTTGCATGTATATGCAGTCATATTAATATAAAGTTAAAAAAATTAGCTTGTGATTGAGCTCACCTTCAAGCCTTATAATATGGAGATCACCAAGATGCAAATCCCCGTGTTCAGAAGCCCATTCATATGCATCACTGATGCTTGGTGAAAGTTTAGTCAGTGCATCAAACATTCCACCATGGCCCCAACGTCCAGAAGTGTCAACACAGCTGTAAAACCAGATTATATATTTTTAGTTACTAATAAAGTCAGACTTTGATGGCAAACAGTTCATAACTACAAAAGAGAAATTATTCCATTGAAGATAATATTAGGACAGATTTACAGAGAAATGTAAGGATAGTGCATGCTCCATGCCAAGAGGTAGTGCTGTAGAAGCCAAAATTGAAGAGAATGTATCTCATGTCTTCTGTTGCATTTTCTATTTTCATCATAGCTATACTCTTCATTTGTCTATGACTAACTTACCTTTCACTTAAATGTTTCCCTCCCAATTACAATTAAGTTCTAACAATTCCATAGTTGACACTAAAATCATCCAAAACAATCTTTGTATGTATCTGTTTCAAATGCCAACATCAATGCAAAAAACAAAAGGAAAAACATGTACACGCGTATTATTAGGGCACTATCATTTTATCAATTTTTATACCACTGCATTTCTAATGAAGAAAGCAAACCCACGTGGAAAAAAGCTACAACAGATATTACCTCAATATAATTACTAAAAGCTTAGTGCATCTGAGCAAAATATGCAGTCAGAAAAAGTTTAAAAAGTTAACCTAAAGATTATAGCCGGGTCAGATGAAGAAACATTTGAAGGAGTTGTACAATCTCCATACACAAAATGAACAGAACCAGCATCTAATATGACATCCCCATCTGGTGGGCTAATAGGGCCTTTAACATTCAAAGAATGGTATCCAACAGCATTCCACTTAGACAGCTTCTTTTCTTCTGCCTTCTGCTTTGCAGTCTCTAGTTTTTTACTCTTTTCCTCATCTAAGTTCCTTCTGGTTCTCAAGTCAGTGATTGAGTCGCTACTTGATTTAGAAATTTCCTCAAACTTTTTAACCCAAGAAAGATAAGAAGCCTCATCAAGATCAAGATCACAAGAGATAGAAGCTGAACCTCTTTCTTTAACATCATATCCTTTTAAAAAGTTTCTTGGATTGACCTCAAATTTCCTATTGTCCTTATCAAATATTTGTTCATCGCGCACAGCAATTACCTTGTCAGCCATTGAATTAATTTCTGTTAAGTCCATGTCCTTATCTTTTCCATCATTTATCTCATTGGGATCAAACATACGTAACCCAACAATGATGGATTTCAAATCACTCGTTCCAACTGCAGATAATTTTTTATCTTCATTTTCTAGAATATTATCACCAGTTACATTGAGGCTCAGCTGCAATTTTCTTTCTGCTCTCCGCATTATTACCTACAGTGTAACATGTGAGTTCTTAGAGTATATGCAAATAGCGTCCACAGTCACAGAATAATAAATTTTATAGACAAACGTACTTCCTCCACTGTATGTTCAGTAACAAGGTTTATACACAAAACATGATTCATCTGGCCAATTCTATGCGCTCTCTGCAAAGCTTGTCTGTCCACCTGAGGGTTCCAATCTTGCTCGTAGAAAATAACCTAAAGAATACCATGGAACACAAGAAACTATAAAATATGGTTTAAGCTTATAATTCTTGAATCAAAATGCTAAGAGAATGGAAGTCTCGTAGATTAATTATTGACATAAAAAGTTAATTTTCATTCTTCCATTATTTATTTTGCAAAGGTGACCAAAATGACATTAGAATTGAAAACGTACCGACCAGTAATTCAATTTAAAAAACTAGTTTGAGAAGGGAGGATTGCCTCAGCTTATAAGGAGTACTATAGTTATGTTGAGATATTGTAAATATGATGATTATCCGTTAGGATATTGTGACTTTGTCTTGATTATATTTATTTTTTTGAAAACTCGATATCTGGTCCTAAGACCGACTAATTCAGGAGACCGATTACACCGTCCACTTGCGGGGGCCCATTTAAAGCAAGAGCAGAACTACATATGGATAGACCCAACATAAAAATTGTTAGCACCTAATAGGATTCGAACCTGAGACCTTGAGAGGAACACACTCTTAAATCCCAAGTCTTTACCAACATTCACCACATTCTAGACTAGTTGGGTCATACAAAATATACCTAAAGTTGTTTCCCAAAGTGTTGGGTCATACAAAATATACCTAAAGTTGTTTCCCAATTGAGTTAGCCGTTGAGCTATGCCTCCTCCAATTACTTCAATTTATTATAGCGGTTAGAGTCCTAGTCATGCCATGCCTACTTAGGAGTATAGATATTGTCAAACTTATTGATGGTTATTCTCATTTTTCATTGATTTGTTTTTCAATGATAAGTTGATCTTCTCTCACTACATTGTCAATAATTCTTGGCTTCGTGCCTTTCTCATTGTTATTTCTTGTATATATAGAGGTTACAGGACTATACAGGTAATTACACTAAATAATTACATTTAATGAGAACAAATCAATTTTTAATTTATTTCTCTTATTCTAGGAACAAACTCTTATTCTAGGAACAAACTAATTCTTATTCACATCCCCCCTCAAATTGATGTTGCTGGTCAATGAGCATCAATTTGCTAACAAGACACTAATGACGTGGACGCGGAACAGTCTTGGTAAGAATATCTGCAACCTGCAACTGAGTACTAATATGAGGAAGTGATATTAGGCGGTCATCATACGCGTCACGAATTGAATAACAATCAACTTCGATATGTGACAGAGATAATTATTTTTCTTATTATTGATAGAGCAGCATGTGCTCTTAAATAGAATACAATGTATTTTAAATTCCTAATAAATACTCATCATTGCCCTCAGTCAATTCTATAATTAAGGGCCAATAATTTCTATAAATACATACACAGCTAATCAATTCATTTAATCCTATATAAAATATACAGCTAATTAACAATGTACAGCTGGTTCTGACACTCCCCCTCAAGTTGGAGAGTGGATGTTACCCATTCCCAACTTGCCGATAATAGATTGAAATGTAGAACCACTTAATCCTTTTGTAAGAACATCTGCCAGCTGATTTTCAGTTGATACAAATGGTATACATATTGTCCCACTATCCAATTTTTCCTTGATGAAATGTCTGTCTACTTCGACATGCTTCGTTCTATCATGTTGCACTGGATTATGTGCAATGTTTATTGTTGACTTGTTGTCACAATATAGTTTCATGGGTCCATTCCATTCAATCTTTAGGTCATGTAGAATTATTTTCAGCCATAGGAGTTCACAAATACCTAAAGCCATAGCCCGAAATTCTGCTTCTGCACTTGACCTCACAACAACGTTTTGTTTTTTGCTCCTCCAACTCACCAAGTTTCCTCCAAGAAAAGTACAATATTCGGATGTGGATCTTCTGTCATCTACTGATCCAGCATAATCAGCATCTGTATAGGCTTCCAAAGTAATTCCTTGACCCTTTGTAAATAGAATTCCTTTTCCAGGAGTGCCCTTCAAGTATTGCAAAATTCGGTAAACAGCTCTAAGATGATTTTCTTTGGGATTATGCATGAATTGACTCACCACTCCCACTACATAAGCTATGTCTGGCCTAGTGTGAGATAAATAGATTAACTTTCCAACCAACTTTTGATAGGATTCTCTGTCCACAGTTGCATCTCCAACAAATTCACTAAGTCTGTGATTTTGTTCAATTGGAGTTTCTACTGGTTTGCATCCCAATTTACCAGTTTCAGATAATAAATCCAGCACATACTTCTGTTGAGAGATGAAAATACCATGACGAGAGTGTGCCACTTCAAGGCCCAAAAAATATTTTAATCTGCCCAACTCTTTTACTTCAAACTCTTTTAGCAAACACACTTTTAGGCTATCTATTTCTGCTTGATGATTTCCTATTACAATTATATCATCCACATAAACAATTAGTGCAGTAACTCCCCCTAAGGCTGAATGCTTAGTAAACAAAGTGTGATCTCCCTGACTTTGTTTATATCCCATATCTTTCATCACAGTGGTAAACCTACCAAACCAGGCCCTAGGGGACTGTTTCAGTTCATAAAGGGCCTTCCTTAGCTTACAAACTTTGCCTTTCTCAAAGTTAAACCCAGGTGGGACCGCCATGTAAATTTCCTCTTCAAGGTTGCCATGTAGGAAAGCATTCTTGACATCAAATTGCTGCAAATTTCATCCATAGTTAGCTGCTAGAGATAACAAAATTCTAACAGTGCTCATTTTTGCGACGGGAGAGAAAGTCTCATGATAGTCAATCCCATATGTTTGTGTGTACCCCTTAGCCACTAGTCTTGCTTTATACCTTTCTAGAGTTCCTTCGGACTTGTATTTAAGGGTGAATACCCATTTACAGCCAACAAGTTTTTTGTCATTAGGAAGCTCTACTAACTTCCAAGTTCCATTTTTCTCTAGTGCATCCATTTCGACTTTCATAGCTTCTCTCCACTCTTTGCTATCTAGTGCTTCGGTAACCGTTTTTAGGATAGTGGTAGTGTTTAAATGAGCAAGAAAACTTCTATGATTGTTGGACAAATTATCATAGGATATAAAGTGAGATAATGGATACCTTGGCCTTTTTGTACATGCTCTAACATCCTTCCTTATTGCAATTGGAAGATCTCTAGCATCCATGGATATATTCTGCTCCTCTAAATCAGTCCCATCAACTTCAGTTTCCGGGGGCACAATTTGCTCCTCTAAAACAGTCTCATCAATTACAGTTTCAGGAATTGGATCAGATTCGGGGACTTACACATGTTGGATAATAGGTGTTGCCCTTCTTGTGTAAACTTGTAGTGGACGAATAGCATTAAGAGTCTTGGGCATAAAAGAAAGGTCTTTGAACAAATCATCCTTATCTTCAATGTATTCCTTCTCCCCCTGAAGATAAGGTTTGGAAAAAAAGATTCGGTTTCGACAAAAGTGACATCAATAGACACAAAATTCTTTTTTGTTGTAGGTTGATAACACTTGTAACCTTTTTGGGTAGGGGAGTAACCAAAAAATATGCATTTAATAGCCCGAGGATCAAGTTTTCCTCGATGTGGAGAATGAACATGGACAAATGACACACACCCAAAGATCCTAGGAACTAGGTTGTTTGAAGTTTTGAAATTTGGGTAGAATTTGGAAAGGAGCTGAATGGGGCTGTTATTTTGAAGAATTTGATAGGGTAAGCGGTTAATCAAGTAGGCTGCAGTAAGAGCAGCCTCCCCCCAATATTGTTTTGGAACATTTGTGTGGAATAAAGATGCTCGGGTAACATTGAGAATGTGCCCAATTTTACTTTCAGCCACCCCATTTTGTTGTGGGGTGTGGACACATGATGATTCATGAATAATACCATGTTCAGTGAAAAAAGAAGACAATGTTTGATTAAAATAATCTTTGGCATTATCAGAACGACACCGTTTGATGGTAGTCTCAAATTGGGTTTTTATCATTTGAAAAAACAATTTAAATATTTGAGTGACTTCACATTTTTGTTTTAAGAGATACATCCATGACACTCTAGTACAATCATCTATAAAAATGACAAACCAACGGGCCCCAGATATATTTGGGATATTGGATGGCCCCCAAACATCACTATGGATTAAGGAAAAAGGAGTAGACATTCTTTTATTATTATTAGGAAAGCTAACACATTTGTGTTTAGCAAGTTCACAATCATCACAATGAAAAATTTCTAAGTTTATACCTTGAAACAAGGTGGGAAACATATTTTTGAGAGTACTAAATGAAGGATGACCCAACCGGAAGTGACGCAACCAAATTTCTTTATTGAGGGAAGGAACAGATTCTGACAACAAAGACAGTGGAAGTTGACTCTTAATGCTACTTGTCTCACGCGCTTCCATAAGAAGGTAGATAGAGCCCATTGTCCTCTCTAGCAAGTCCAATCATCTTCCCCGTTTCCTAATCCTGAAATTTGCAAAGTGTAGGAGTGAATGTTACTAAGCATTGTAAATCTGTTGTAAGTTTGTGAATAGATAATAGTTTGGCAGATAATTTGGGCACATGCAAGACATCTCTCAACATTAAATTTTGACATAGTGGAATATCTCCCTTTCCTGCAACAGTAATAAAAGTGCCATCTGCAGTGACAATCTTTTTATTACTTGGACACGGTGTGTAAGAGATAAACTCAGTAGAGGAATGGGTCATGTGATTCGTAGCCCCAGAATCAACAATCCATGTCCCTTTTTCTGTAAATTGTATAACGCTAAGAGCATAGGGATGAGAACTACCTGATAATGTCATGGAAGAACTACCTGTGTTTGTGGGTTTGACTAAAGAGTCTAGTAGTTCCCTTAGTTTTGTAATTTCTTCTGGATTGAAGTCAGCAGTAGGTTTGGAATGACTTTCCTCGACAACACTTGATTGGACCAAGTGGGCATGTGCTGGTCCTCCTTGTTGAATGCCTTTGGTGTTCCAATTTCGATTCTAATTTGGTGGTTTTCCATGAAGTTTCCAGCAACTGTCTTCGGTGTGCCTTGGCTTCTTGCAGAAAGTACATCATAAAGAATCCTTGTTATCCCCTCTTTCAATCTCCATTTTGGGAGCTCCTCCGGTTTGACCGTTCTTCCATTGGTCAATGTTCTTCTCTCAACTTTGTGCTACTAAGGCTGAACTTTCAGTTGATTGAGGCTCCATCATCACTCCTCTTCGCGATTCTTCTGTTCGAAAGGCAGCCATGGTTTCATTTAGCGAGGGTAACTCTTTTCCGAGTACTTGAATCCTTATTGGATCAAACTCGTTGTTCAGACCTGTTAAGAACTTATAGATTCTATCCTTCTCCTTATAATTTTTTAGTAAAGTAGCATCTATTGTGCATTTTGCTTCAAAATGTTCAGAGTGATCCAACTCCAACCATAGATTTTGTAGAGTTTGGGCATACTCACTAATGGACCGATCTCCTTGCTTGGTAGTTGCAATCTTCATCTTAATTTCGTAAATTTGTGCAGCATCACCAACCTTGGAATAGTTTTCTTTACAGTTGTCCCACACCTCTTTGGCAGTCTTCATGAATATGCACGCATCACTAATCTCAGGCACCATGGAATTCCATAGCCATGACATTACAACAGCACCTTCATCCCATGCAGCAAATTTCTTGTCTGTAATTTTTGGAGTATCCTTTCCAGTAAGATGATTCAATTTGCCCTTCCCCTTTAAAAAGGTTTGGACAAAATGCGACCATTTGAGGTAGTTTTTACGATTGAGACGAAGGCTAGGTTGAACATTTTGCAGCTCAACGGAGCCCGTGTTTGGGGCAGGGGTATTAACTGGTTCAGACATTCTGAGTTTTGTTGGGGAAAACGACAATATAGACCGTAAAATAAAATCGACAATGCAGGCCGCACAGCGGAAACAATGGCAATGCAGGCCACAATTTTAAATAGGCTCCCATGGATTTTGGAGCTCTGATGGCATGACAGAGATAATTATTTTTCTTATTATTGATAGAGCAACATGTGCTCTTAAATAGAATACAATGTACTTTAAATTCCTAATAAATACTCATCATTGCCCTCAGTCAATTCTATAATTAAGGGCCAATCATTTCTATAAATACAAACACAGCCATAGTTGTCAAGATCTCAATCTAGATCATAAAATCTTACGATTTTGCGATCTCACTCATCCCCAACGATCCCGATCCTAAGTAGAATCGCGTGTTATAGTCAAATTATGAAAAAAATTGTAAACCATTGATTTTGTGCGATCTTGGCCAGTTCCGGCCACGATCAGTCGTTTTCCGGCCACACTTACCATTTTCCGGCCACCACCATTACAAGCTGAGAAGGTTGACAAGACGCCGAGGCGCAACAATTACGGTTCGGCGGTGGCCATTTTCCCACAAATACACTTTCCTACCAAAATATCATGTAAAAAAACTTCAAATATTTAGTTTAATTTTTTTATTTTAGTAATATCTTCCGATTTTTGTTACAATCTTACTACCCTCTCTCCATCTCACAAAAATAATTGGGTAGGATCTTCCGATCTTAGTTACGATCTTATGTTTGACGATTTTACTATGCCCTCCCGATCTTAAGTAAGATCCCGATCTTGACAACCTTGAACACAGCTAATCAATTCCTTTAATCCTATATAAAATATACAGCTAATTAACAATGTACAGCTAGTTCTGACAATATGTTTGGTGCGTTCATGAAAAACAGGATTCGCAACGATTTGATGACACTTGTATTGTCAGCATAAAGTGAAGTTGGCTCTATTTGAGAAAATCCAAGTTCAGCCAAAAGACCCCAAAGCCAAATTATTTCAGAACAAGCAGCAGACATGGCACGATACTCAGATTCAGTAGAAGATTTAGAGACTCGTTTGTTTCTTACTTTTCCATGAGATCAATGAAGAGCCATGAAACATGCACCAACCAGTGATAGATCGTTGAGTATCAAGACACCCTGCCCAATCAGCATCACTATAAGCATTCAAGTTAGGAGCAATTCTAGTGGGAAAGAATAAACCACAATGAGAGATTCCCTTCAAGTAGCAAATTATGCGACGAACTGCTGCCAAGAGAAGATGGCGAGGAGAGTGCATGAATTGACTTACTTGTTGAACAACAAAAGATATGTCAGGACGAGTAATAGTCAAGTAATTAAGGTTACCCACGAGTTGACGATACAATAAGGGATCAGGCAAGAGATCACCATCATCACGATGATATTTAACATTAACCTCAAGAGAAGTATCCACTGGATTAGCCGATTGAAGACCAGCCATAGAAATTAAATCTGTGGCATACTTGTGCTGATGGAGGAAGATGCCCTTGGATGTAGAATGAACCTCGAGACTAAAAAAATAATGCAAATTACCAAGATCTTTCATATGAAACGGTGCTTGTAACTGTTGTTTAAGGCTTTGAATTAAAGCATGATCAGAACCAGTAATAATCATATCATCAACATTCTTCGTAGGACAATTCCAGTAGACGTTCTATGAATAAATAGAGAAGAATCATACTGATTCATATGATTCTGAGTAAAGGAGAACCCAAGTAAAGTGGAGCGGAATTTTTCATATCATGCTTGAGGCGCTTGTTTCAAACCGTATAAGGAGCGTTTGAGCTTGCACACACCCTTAGATGACGAGAATAAACCTTAAGGAAGAGTCATATAAATATCTTTCGTCAGGTCACCATGAAGAAAAGCATTTTTCACATCCATTTGATGAAGAGACCACCCGTTAGAAGCAGCTATAGAGAGCAGTACGAACAGAAGTCATTTTGGCAACTGGTGCAAATGTCTCATCATAATCAATTCCATATTCCTGCTTATTTCCTAAGGCAACCAATTGAGCCTTGAAACGGTTGAGAGACCCATCAGAATTTAGTTTCACATAATACACCCATTTGCAGTCTATGAGTTTGATATTAAGGGGACAAGAGACAATATCCCATGTAAAATTCTCTTGATGAGCCTGAAGTTCCTCATTCATTGCTTTTATCCAGCGCAGATCTTTAATAGCCTGTGCATAACAAGTAGGAATAGATATGCTAGACAATGAGGCAGTTAGAGAAGTATGTGAGGAATCATACATATCTGGTGAATATCTATCTGGTGCTTTAGATATTCGACCAGAACGTCGTGGTTCGACTGGTTCAGGATCAGGTGGCGGATCAATGTCGGGAGGGGCAGTGGGAACCTGTTTTCTGCGTTGTTTGGCATATGTGATTCCTGGTTAGTAACGTTGTATAGATTGAGGCATAACGGAAAAATTAGAAAGAATAGCAATATCATTTGTGGCAGGAGAAGGAGAATGAAACATATATTGATTATCAAAAAATGTAACTGATCGTACCTGGATCAGACAGTTAGACAGTGGCCAGCAACGTCGTGAAAACTTCAGCTCCGGTGATGGTGCGACGGCGGGGGGGGTGTACCTGCAAGGTACTCCGATGCTCAAGTCAGGTAAGGTCAGAGAAAAGCAAGTACAGAAAATAGGTGTGAGTTTAGAATAATGTGTAACCCGGCCCTCTCAAGTGAGAAGGTATTTATAGAGAGCCCCCAGCGCAGGGCCAACGGTTACTTGCACTGGGCTGGATTGCAAGGCCCAATCCAAGTAACTGTCAGGGCTTACGTGGCGTAGTGAAGACCAGCACGTGGTCTTCTCCCTGGGGTAACGGTCCCGAGATCTCTGGAAGTAGGGCAGACCGACTCCTTCGGGAGTGGGAGGTTACAAGAGAACGTGTCCTCGCAGGGAGGCTCATGGGTGTCGAGGAGAACCGAGACCTGCAGGACTTGGTGCCTCTGCTCGACGGTCTCAGGTGTATGTGTGCTCGACGCTATTGATGGTCGTTACGTGCTCGACGTAGGCAATTTGCATGGGCCTTATTGGGCCAGCAGGGGTCGTGCGGGTTGGGCCTGCCCTTCTGAAGGGCAGGCGATGGCCAGTCCAGAACAGGAGCCCCTCAAGTCGTTGCTCTGAGGTGTCGGAGTAATGACTTAAGGGTCAGCCACTGTGTCGATGACGCACTTTGTCGGGGAAAGTCCTCTATAGGGGGAGCGCTTGGTCTGCTCGAGTTTAACAGGTCGTGCTGGGCGACGCTACGGGGATACGAGAAGTTCGAAGTCGAGCAGCAAAGCAACGGAAGGACGCGTGTGGTGGAACGAAGGGACGTGCATGGGAAAGCGTGTGCCACGTGTCACACGCCATCATTACCTAGGGAGGCTAGCCTAGGGTAGCGTAATCGAGTGCCTAGGAAACCCCTCGAGACTCGTGAGGGTCTTATAAATAGGGGCCATCCCGTTTCATTTGCACTTTTGGCCCTCCTTTGTTCAGACTCTCCCATTCTTCCTTCTCTGTTTTCACCGCCGCTCTCCGCCGTAGACCGCCGCTTTCCACCACAGATTGTTGCGTCGGAACCTTATCAGGACTGTATTTCAAGCAAGTTTTCTGATCTTTCTCTTTTCGTTCGTATTTTGTACGGTGGTCCTATGGTGAATTGATGAAGTTCCCATGGGAACCGTGAAATCTCCGGCGAATATGGCGGAGTTTCTTTGTTTTCTTGTTGAATCTCGCGGGGGGAAGGTACGAGAATTACGGGGACAAGAAGAACGTCCCGAGGACACGGGATGAATATCCCGGGGTCTTCGACGACACCCCTAATGGCGAGACAAGTCCTCGGGGGGTCGAAGCACCGGTGACCTGAAGATGGTCACGGGGTCGCTCGTTGGATACCCCGAGGACGTTGTGCGAGCACGGCAGACGCTTGATCCCGACGCTCCTTCTTCGCCCTTTCACTTGATCAGCGGTGGAGGGGTGAATTTGATATGGGTCATCGAATTCACCATTTCCTTCTGCTTTTCAGGTAAATGGACGCATTGGCCGTGGCCGTGGAAACCTTGGACGTCGACGACCAACCCGACTCGCCGATGGCGGAGATCATTAGTGCCGAGGAACGATCGCTCGACGAGTGGGTCAGCGACGAGCCCATAAATATGATCTCCCAGTTTGTTGACGGAGACGAGGACGACATATTCTGCACTGTCGAGCACCGCCTGGTAGGCTCTGCGAAGACGTGGAAAGTGTTTCGGCCCCTGGAGCACCATCGTATATGTTCGACGTACCGGGGGATGAGGTTTCCCCTGTACGAATTTATGTTCGATGAGGCGGGATGGCGCCTGCCCTTCACAGATTTCCAACAGTCGGTGTTCGTCTGGCTGCGCTTGACGCTATCGCAGCTCCATCCTAACTCCTTTGCCTTTATCTGCGCCTTCGAGCTTGTTTGTAAATACCTCAAGATCGGGGCAACCGTGCCCCTCTTCTTCCTTATTTTTCACCTCCAGAGGCAGACGGCCAACGGCAGACACGGCTGGGTGTCCTTCAAACAAGTGAGCAGCCTGTTCCACACCTACATGGATTCTGTTCGCGATTTCAAGTATCGGTACTACATCGTGAGGCCGGTCTCACTGGAAGCTGTGAATACTGTGTATCGCCGGGTCTCTCGAGAAGTAGACGGGCTGGAGGAAGAAACCCTTGTACCGAGGTTCCCCTTGTTCTGGACGGAAAAACATTTCAAGAGGGGGACGGACAGCTACATCTTCAGTCCTGACCGACTTTGCGAGGGGGACCAACTGGCGCACGAGGCAATAGTCAACTTCGTCGCCGGTTTTAACAAAGCCAAGTTCGTGACGCCGGACGGAGAATTCGTCCGGGGGTGACGACGGGGAGGTCTTAACGAAGCGCCGGTTAATCAATACGAGGGCCCTCCTCGAGACGTTTTCTAACGATGATGCCCTCGAGCTGTTAGGTGGGGGCGGCTTCCTCGACCTACCTTTCCCTTGTGCTCTCGGTTTCGATTTACTGACGCATTTCTTTTCTTTGCAGGCAAGATGTCGAGTGCTGAGGAGCGCATCAAGAAGCTGAAGGCCTGCCGAAACGCGAAGAAGGGTCGGGTTGAACAGCTCTGTTCATAGCCTCTCGCCACTACTTCAATACTTGTGGATTCCTCCGGCTCTCGTCAAGGGAGTCAGTCTCCTAGCAGCCAAGGATCCCCGAAGCGACAACGCACAGACGGGCAGGTTGATGTCGACTTGACGGTGGTGGCCGACAGTCCTCCCTCCGAGAAGTTCATACTTCCCCCTTGTCATTCGAGGCCCCATTTCTTCTCGGATGTCAACTCTCCGGGCATCGCAGCTGCCGAGGTCCAGGCCGTCCTGGATGCCGCTCAGGCTTCGAGGATGAAGGCTCTGCTCGAGGACTTGTCCGCGGTGATGCGTCTGTTCGACGGCTTTGATCTTGAATGACGAAACTTGTCCAGCGGCTGAACTGGGTAAGCTACAGGAGAAACTCAAGTCCGTTGCTGCTGAGATGGAGAGAGCGAGGAAGGAGTTAAACGAGTGTAAAGAGCAGAACAGGGCACAGGCCGAACTTCAGAGACAGCTGGAGGAGAGGTTGAAGGAAGCTGACGAGGAGAGAAAGGGTTTCTTGGAGAGAATTGTCGGGTTGGAGAACGCTGTTCACCCGGCTGAAGAGGAAACTGAGGAGGACAAGTTGTTAACCTCGCGGGAAGCGCTAATAGCGAAACTCAGAGAAACCGAACAGGATAACCTCGTGGCGGCTGACATAGGTTTCAAGAATGTCGTGCAGCAGCTTTGGGTTCTCAACCCCGACCTTATTACTGAAGGGGCTGACCCCGACTACGATGTGGTCGACGGTCAGATCGTGCAGCCGATGCAAGAGGAAGAGGTTGGCGAAGGGGCAGACGAACACGAGCAGCCAGAGGGGACCGTCGCCGACTAGTTTTTTCCTTTCTTGTTTTGTTTGGCCTGTGAGCCATTTCATTTTGGTGCCTTTTGCCCGGCCTGTGTGCCAGGGGCTTCTTGGATATTTTGTAATACCTGTACAATGGGCTTCTGCCCGCTTAATGCATTTTTGTTTATCTGCGCGTGTGATGTTTGTATGTTTTCGCTTGTGTATGATGCTATTGTATTTGCTATACTTTACTTATTTTTGTCTAAGTGGTTTGGTGATCTTGGGAATTTGCTCGACTTTGACGATCCTCGACTGCGTGGAGAGCTAGTCGAGTGGTTAGAGGTGTATTCCGACCTTCAACGAGGCTAAGAGCTCGGTCGAGGTCTTAGCTTCGTGGAGTGAACTTCCCATCGCGAGCTGGGTGTTCTGCCTCATTGGTACGGCGACGACGGAGCTCGATCGAGGTGTCCTCGTCGGATCAAAGTTCTCGCGCACACACAACGCGGCCCTTGATCATCGTGTCTCGTATGGAGGTGTCGCGCTTGTACCCTAGCGCGCCCCCGTTATCGCGACGTTGGTGTGTCGCGGGCAGTGTTTAACTGTAGTATTGCTTAAGCTTCTCAGCGTTCCATGGTCGAGCAAGTTCTTCCCCGTGCAGATTTTCGAGGAAGTAGGTTCATGTCCCCGTTTTCGCGCAGACACGGTACGGGCCCTCCCAGATCGCGGCGAGTTTGCCTTCTCGCGAATCTTTCTGGTTTCTTCGCAGGACGAGGGTGCGTACCTGAAAATCACGTTTGATAACTTTGTTGTTATAACGTAAAGTTATTTTCTGTTTAAGTGAGGCTTCCTGGAGGGATGCGCCCGTCCTTATCTCCTCGACGAAGTCGAGCTCTTCCCTTAGGGCCTCGTTGTTCGCATCCTCGTTGAGGGGGGCTTCCGTCCTCCTCGAGGGTTCCCTGATCTCCACGGGGATCACCGCTTCCGTTCCGTAGGTCAGACGAAAGGGGGTTTCCCTGGTCGTAGAATGTGGGGTTGTTTGGTAGGCCCAGAGGACGTTGTGTAGCTCCTCGACCCACCGTTGTTTGGCGTCGCCTAGTCGACGTTTCAATCCTCGGAGGATCACTATGTTCGCTGCTTCGGCCTGCCCGTTCGTTTGAGGATGCTCGTCTGACGTGAAATGCTGCTTCGTGCCCAGTTTGGTGACGAAGTCTTGGAAATCCTTGTCGTTGAACTGTGTCCCGTTGTCGGTGACGATTGCTTGGGGCACGCCGAACCGGGCGAGGATGTTCCTTTTGTAGAAGCGGAGTATGTTGAAAGCCGTGATTTTGGCCAGGGCTTCTGCCTCAATCCACTTCGTGAAATAATCTATGCCGACGATGAGGTATTTGTTTTGGTATGACCCCATGACGAAGGGTCCGAGGATATCCATTCCCCACCACGCAAATGGCCACGGGGACGACAATGTCTTGAGCTCGTTAGGGGGAGCGAGGTGCATGTCCCCGTGTCGTTGGCATTTATCGCACTTCTTGACGTGCTCCACGTGCTCCTTGGCGTCCTGCTGCATGGTGGGCCAGTAATACCCTGCCCGGAGTGCTTTGCGGGCTAAGGATCGCCCTCCAAGGTGTTGGGCGTTGATCCCCTCGTGGATTTCTTGGAGTAAACCGGGAACCCTGGTCTCTTCGACGCATCTGAGGAGGGGAATAGAGAACCCGCGGCGATATAGCTTGTCCTCGATTATTGTGTACGAGCACGCTCGTCGCTTGACCGTCCCCGCTTCCTTGGGATCTTTGGGCAGTTTGCCCGTCATGAGGTATTCGTATACCGGGGTCATCCAACAATGGTTGTCCCCGATGGCGTTCACGTCTGTCTTCGGAGTGGGTTTGTCGATGCTCGGGTGAGAAAGTACTTCCTGAATGACGGACTTGTTTCCGCCTTTCTTCTTCGTGCTCGCCAATTTGGACAAAATGTCTGCTCGGGTGTTGTGCTCGCGCGGGATGTGGGTCACTTCTGCGGAAGCGAAATTCTTCATCTTTTCCTTTACCAACGTCGGGTATTCGATGAGGCAGTCGTTCTTGGCCTGGTACTCCCCTCGGACTTGCGAGGCTACGAGCTGAGAGTCGGTGAAGATTTTGACCTCTTTGGCGCCCAGGTCCTCGGCCAATCGTAGCCCGACGAGGAAGGCCTCATACTCTGCCTGGTTGTTCGATGTCGGGAAGGATAACTCGAGGGAGACCTCGATCAAGATGCCTTCCTCGTTCTCGAGGATAATGCCTGCCCCACTCCCTTTCGTGCTGGATGCCCCGTCGACGTGGATTGTCCATTTCTGGGATCCGTTGGTCGAAGGTTCTGGGACGGTCATTTCCGCCACAAAGTCGGCCAGTACTTGAGCCTTCAGGGCTTTCGTTCCCTCGTACAGGATGTCGAACTCGGCAAGTTCGAGCGACCATCTGAGCATCCTTCCCGCCATGTCTGGTCGACCGAGGAGTTGCCTTATTGGCTGCTCGGTTCGTACAACGACCGTGTGGGCTAGGAAGTAATAGCGTAACCTCCTGGCTGCGGTGACGAGGGCCAGGGCGACTTTCTCGATCTGCTGATACCTGAGCTTGGGACCTTGGAGGGCTTTGCTCGTGAAGTAAATCGATTTTTGCCCGTCGGGGGTTTCCTGTATGAGGACGGCGCTGACCGCTTCGCTCGTGATGGCGAGATACAAGAAGAGTGTCTCCCTGTTCTCTGGCCGTGAGAAGACCGGGGGCTGTGACAGGACTCGTTTGAAATGGAGTAAAGTCTGCTCGCATTCCTCGCTCCACTCGAACGTGGCTTTTTGTCGAAGAAGCTTGAAAAACGGGAGTGCGTATTGTGCAGATTTGGCGACGAAGCGGGAGAGGGCGGTCAGCATTCCGTTCAGTGATTGTATCGACTTCTTCGAGTTCGGGGTAGGGATCTCGGAGAAAGCCCGACATTTGTCGGGGTTGGCCTCGATTCCTCGCTCTGTGAGGTAGAAACCGAGGAACTTACCCGCCCGAAGGCCGAAGGTGCATTTGTCGGGATTGAACCTCATGCGGCATCTCCTCGCCGTGTCGAACACCTTCGCGAGATGGGCGGCGTAGTCGACTTCCTCTGAGGATTTGACGATCATATCGTCCATATAGACTTCGATCATGTCGTCGATCTCTCCCTGGAAGGCTTTGTTCATCATCCGTTGGTAGGTCGCGCCGGCGTTCTTCAAGCCGAAGGGCATTACGTTATAGTAGTAATTGCCCGACTCGGTCATGAAGGTTGTGTGCTGTTTGTCGGCCTTGTCCATGGGGATTTAGTTGTACCCCGAGTAGGCGTCCATGAAGGATAATAGCTTGTAACCTGCAGAATTGTCGACCAGCTGGTCGATGTTAGGCAAAGGATAACAGTCTTTCGGGCATTGCCCGATTAAGGTTGGTATAGTCAACACACATCCTTCATTTTCCATTATTCTTTTTGACAAGTACAACGTTGGACAGCCAGGTTGTGTACCTGGCCTCCGAAATAAAATTCGCCTCTAGGAGGTCTTTTACAGCTTTTTCAGCAGCCTCCGCTTTTTCGGGAGGCTGCCTACGCCTACGTTGAACTATAGCCCTAGCGGCTGGATCTACGGTGAGCTGATGGCATGCCACCTCGGGGTCAAGGCCAGGCATCTCGGAGGCGCTCCATGCGAACAGATCGGCGTTCTCCCGGAGACACGCCTTCAGCTGCTTCTTCGCCAGATCGGAGAGCCCGATTCCAATCTTCACGCTCCGGTCTGGATCGTCCCCGAGGGCGACGAGCTCGAAGTCTCCGTCTGGGATGGGGCGCGTTGGGTGGAGAGGCTGCCCGTTGTTTACCGCCTGGAGGTCGAGGTTCGTTGCTCCGGCCTTTTCATGCTCGCCCAGGAACCTGCTGTCGAGGTCGACCGCGTTGACGCGCGGGAGAGGCTTCTGTACGGTGTCCGGGGATGACTTTGCCCCGGTCTTGGGCTTGGTGCCGATGGAACTCATGCCTTTGATTGCAGCGTCGAAGCACCTCCAGGTCGCGTCTATGTCCCTGTGCATCGTAACTACCCGTCCCCTGGCCGTGTAGTACTTCATTTTGAGGTGGGCCGTTGATGACACTGCTGTGAGTTCGGCCAGGGTGGTCCTCCCGAGGATGCAGTTGTAGAGGGATGGACATTCGACCACCAGGAAGCGAGTCTTGACTTGCCGGGCAGTGTCTTCGACCCTGAACGTGACCATCAGTTCGACGTAGCCCCACGATCTGGTGGTGGTGCCGTTGAAACCCTGCAGATCTGAACCCACGTAGGGGGTCAGGTGTCTCTCGTCGAGCTGGAGAGTCCCGAACAGGTGAGCGTACATGATGTCGACCGAACTTCTCTGGTCGACAAGGATCCTACGAACGTCAAAATTCGCCATCTGTGCCCTGACCAAGAGGGGGATGGTGGCGTTGGGCGCTCCGCCCGGAAGCTCTTCGAGATAAAAGGTGATAGGGTTTGATTTCCCTTGCACCTTCTCGAGAGTGGTGGTCTTCGCCGATGTTGCGGACTCCAGTTCGTCAAATTTCCGCTTGATCGACCCGACGGACACCTTCTCGTAACCACCTCCGGATATGACCATCGTCTTGGGGAAGCCTTCCCACGTGCTGCGGGCAGCAACGGGGTCTTCGTAGGGGAAGTTTGCCCACATGCTGCGAACTGCCTCTTAGCCCTCGATACCCTCGGGGATAATAAAGTCCTCGGGTCGAGTGACGCTGAGGGCGACCTACAGTCGGCTCTCATCGAGAGGAGGTGTCGTCTATTCGACGCTTTGGGCTTCCCGGGCACTGGGACGAGGAGCGTCGTTCTTCTGGGCATACTTCTTTAGGTGTCCTTCCTTGATCAAGATCTCAATTGCATCTTTGAGATGGATGCAGTCCTCCAACATGTCCGTGGCTCCGGTGGAACCCGCAGTACTTGGACTTGTCCGTGTTTGATTTGGGGGTCGTTGGCTTCGGAAAGCGGACGCCTCCTTTCAAAAATTCCGAGTTGGAGCACTCGGAAAGGATACGCGCGCGGGGAGCGTTGAGCGGCGTGTATTCCGTGAACCGGCCAGCTGGTCCTTGCGGTTCGCGAGAGTCCTGGGGGCGGCTTTCCTTCTTTCTTTCTCCTCCACGTCGGGGAGGAGAGTCTTCTTCTCTGTGGCCGCAGGGGCCTTCCTTCCGCCTCGAGTAGAGGGCGATCTGTGCTACCTCCGACTCTTCGAACTCGATGTATGACTGAGCTCGTTGGAGGAGGTCCTCCAAACGGCGAGGTCTGCGGAGGCCCACAGACTTGGCGAAATCGGATCCAAGTCGCAGTCCCCGGATGATTCAAAACTTCTTCATGTCGTCGGTCGTGTGGACCTCGACAGCCTCCCTGGTGAACCTCTCAATGTAGTTCCTGAGAGACTCGTTCTTCCCCTTGAAGATGCGCTCTAGTGCGACCTCCGTCTTCGAGTGTCGGCGAGATGCCGTGAAGTGTTTGGTAAAGCGTTCTCTTAGTTGCTTCCAGGACGTGATCGACCCTGGTGCTAGACTCTTGTATCAGGTCATGGCGCCCTTCCGCAAGGTGGTGGGGAAAAGTCTGCACTTAATGGCTCCACTGACGTTTTTGAAGTTGAGCATGGCTTCAAAACTTTCGACGTGATCGTCGGGATCGGCCAGGCCGTCGTAGGTCCCCGGTGGCGGGGGTTTCTCCATGCCCGCAGGGATTGGGGCGTCCATGATCTCCCATGACAGTGGGGTCCTTTGGTCGTCGTCGTCGCTTCCGGCTGGGGACCCTGATGGGGATCGGTGGTGTCGACCAGGTCCCTGTCGTGGCGGAGAGTTCCTGGAACGGTTCCTCAGCCTCTCTTCGGCGGTCTTGCTCCTCTTGGTAGTCGAGGAGTGCCTGGGTTCCTTCCGAGGCAGGGAACGATGGCGCTTCTGGGAGGTTTCTGGCTGGGTGCGCTCCAGGCGTGGCCGACGGTCCTCGCGCACCGATGAGGGGGTCCGAGATTCTTCCGGGGGAGTCCTTCGCGGGGAAGGAGATCGGCGAGGTGAAGGTGGACGACGATGTCTTCGCGGGGAAGATCGTCGTGTTCGCCCTCGCTTGAGCGCTTCAATTCTGAGATTTTGGTGCATGATCAGCTGGTTGGTCTGGTTGACCAAGGCGAATAGGGTCACGGTGCTTGGATCTGCATTAGGCGGAGGAGCAACTGGCTGAAAGGCGACTTGTTGGTCGTCCTGTTGGGCGGCGTCGTAAGCCGTGTCTTCGGAGTCTGGGGAGGCGGTCTGCCTGTCTCTCACGACGCCTTCTTCGACGTTGAGGGCAGCATTGTCCTCACGGTGGTTTCCGTTCTCGAGTTGTGCGAGAACGGTGTCCAGAGCTTTGTTCGCAGACGGGTTGTTGGCCATGCTGGTGATGGACGGAGAGATTGCTTTGGTTTATCGTTGAAGAAAAAACGGGGAAGAGACCTCTGCTCGACGGTCTCAGGTGTATGTGTGCTCGACGCTACTGATGGCCGTTACGTGCTCGACGTAGGCAGTTTACATGGGCCTTATTGGGCCAGCCGGGGTCGTGCGGGTTAGGCCTGCCCGTCTGAAGAGCAGGCGATGGCCAGTCCAGAACAGTAACATTCCTAGAAACTCGAAAACGGTGATTAGAGACATCATAACACACAAAACCCTTATGAGAGTTGCTATACCCCATAAATGCACATTGAACAGACTATGCTCCATGTTTATTTCGTTCAAACAGAGGTAAGTGAACAAAACACACATAGCCAAAAGTATGTAAATCACTATAATCAGGCTGAGTTTTAAAAAGGCGAAAGAAGAGAGAATCAAAATCAATAACCGTAGAAGGAATACGATTAATCAAGAATACGGCAGTGGAAAAAGCCTATACCCAAAATTGGGATGGCACAGAAGCTTGAAGAAGTAAGGTGCGCGTTACATCTAGCAAATGACGATTCTTTCGCTCTGCCATCCCATTTTGTTGGGGAGTATTAGGACAAGATCGTTGAGACACGATCCCTTTTTGTTGAAGGTACTCCTGAAACTCACGAGACATATACTCACCTCCAGAGTCAGATCGAAAAATTTTAACACTTCCTTGAAATTGAGTTTCAACATATGTTAAAAACTTCTGAAACATAGAAAACACTTCAGACTTAGATCTAAGAAAATATATCTAAGTAAAACGACTGTAGTCATCAATAAATGTGACAAAATATTTATAGTGAGCATGAGATGGTGCAGGAGACATTCCCCACACATCACTATGAATCATCTCAAAACAAGTGGAGGCACGATGAGCACCTGACGGAAAAGGAAGTGTTTTACTTTTTTTAGCCAATTTGCAGACAGAACATGAAATAGAAGCAGTACAAACATGTTTATTTCCCAACAAACCAGTTTTAAATAAATGAGACAAAACAACAGAATTTGGATGGCCTAATTTTCTATGTCAATCCTCCTACGAGTTTAAAACATTATTACAAGCAAAAGATAAATGACTAGAACTAAACTGGAGCGGAAACAATCTTCCCACTTTAGGCCCCTTCGCGATCACTTTCCCCGACACCTGCTCCTGCACAACACAACCAACACGAGAAAAATTAACATTACAATTGTTATCCACCAATTGACCAACCGACAATAAGTTGGAGACAAGTCCGGGTGATACAAGC
This sequence comes from Lathyrus tuberosus, assembly GCA_022829125.1. Taxonomy (NCBI): domain Eukaryota; kingdom Viridiplantae; phylum Streptophyta; class Magnoliopsida; order Fabales; family Fabaceae; genus Lathyrus; species Lathyrus tuberosus. Next base: position 6,167,054 of record JALAZF010000032.1, read on the forward strand.
ACGTCATGAAAGTTAGAGTTTATGTCACCAACATCAATGATAGAAAGTTTATTACCATCAGCAAATTGAATTTGTTGATTACCATTATAAGAATGTAGATTGTGCAAGTATTCAGAGGAACCTGTCATGTGATTGAATGCACCAGAATCAAGAAGCCATGGTTGAGAAACATTAGAAGACTTACCCTGAATTCACAAGGCAGAAAGAGCAGAAAGTACCATTTGTTGAATCATTTTAGGTTGTAGAACACCACCATTAGATGCACCAGCGATGAGAGAACCAATTGCAGAGTTGGTAGTGGCGTGGAATGCCTGGGTTGGTCGTTGTGTTGGTCTCGGAGGACGCGTGGGACAGTCAAAGATGATATGACCCTGTTGTTTGCAATAGTTGCAAAACTTCTTACTGCAGCTGCGAGCAAAATGTCCAAATTATTTGCAAGAAAAACATTGAACTTGTCGCATGTCACGACCCTTTCCCCTACTCTGAGCAGCATATGCGACCGTCAGAGACTCAAATGTGACAGCATCATGAGACATGGTGTCTTGAGTAAGGAGGCGTTGTTCCTCCTTAAGGAGTTCGCCAACACAAGAATCCAAGGAAGGAACAGGACTCCTATTCAGCAAAGCTCCTCTGACAACCTCAAATTCTGGGCGAAGCTTCATGAGAAATTGATCACGTCCACTTGTGTTGTAGACCTCTTCGACAGCCGCGAGAGAAGTCTTGGAAACATTAGCATGTATAATAGAAGAGTGTTCTGTCCACAGATTCAAAAAACCAGAATAGTATTCTTGAACACACAAGGTACCTTGTTTGTAATTAGCTATCTCTAACTCCAACTGAAAACGCTTGGCCGCATTGTCCTGATTGTAAATACGCTTCAAATAGTCCCGCATTTCTTGAGCAGTGGAAAATGAGCGCAAATTGTTAATCATATGAGGATCAATACTACTGAGAATCCAAGTGAAACTTGAGCATCTTTATATTCCCACTCTTCTAAAGCAGCTTTTTCTATCGGTGCCTTAAAGACACCGTTCAAGTGACTCCATAATTTCTTTCCTTTGACATGCATTCGGAACTAAAATTCCCAAGCAGAATAATTTTTTTTCTATAAAACGAACACAAATATAATCTCTGTTTTTTTGGGAAGCCATAATAATAAAGATGACTTGAGACAAAATATTAAGACACTTGAGCAAAGGAAAGTCACAGACTGCACTGCACTGCACCACGTAACAAAATTAACTTTTTTTTTTATAATACATGAAACAGTGAGGAAAGGTAGGCACTGCAGTGCTGCACCACGTAACACCAATACAATTTTTTTTCAACGTGAAACAAAAATTACGTACTGAATAAACCGTGAAACAAAGTTACTGAATATTGAAGAAAACCCTTGCCGACACCAAATCAACGACCCAATTCAGGATACTTGCCGACACCGAGAACACTACCAAATCGAACACGATTTGCAAATAAGGAGGAATAACGAAAGTGCAACTTATGAGCACTACCAAGAACGGATCTGAGAAATGATTGTAAGCACTAAAGATTACAAGCGCAAGCCTGAAAAAGATTACTGTGAACCGAGATGATTTCAAGGGCGACCCAGTGGGGTGTCGCTAAATAAAGCCAAGATTAACCTACAATTCACAGGTTTGATCGAAAACCCACCGATACCATGTCAATAATTCTTGGCTTCATGCCTTTCACATTGTTATTTCTTGTATATAGAGGGGTCAAAAAAGTCCTATATAACAAAACCCTAATGTTTAGGCCCCCTACTTGACCCCTTTTTTTAAGCTCCCTATTACATAAATATTTTTTTGGCCCCTTATTTTTAAGCCCTCTCATATTTTTACTTTTTATGGAGCCTGAGGAAGGGGCTCAAAATCTAATTAGATTGAAAGAATATATTTTTCATTTTTTTTAATTATTCTTTTTTTAAAAATTAATATTTTTGAAAATTAATTTTAAAAGTAATTTTGAAAAAAAAGTAGATTTTTCGAAAAAAAAACGATTTTTTCAAAAATAAAAAAAAAACCGAATTTTTCCGAAAAAAGTCGTTTTTTCGAAAATAAAAAATAATTGAAATAAAAAAGTCGATTTTTTCTAAAAATAAAAAAATTTGATTTTTTTCAAAAGTTAAAAATAGTCGATCTTTTCAAAAATGAAAAAAAGTTGAATTTTTTTTCAAAAAAAATCCGATTTTTTTTTAAATAAAAACAATGGTTTTTTTTTTAATAAAAAATTTTAATTTTTTATGAAAAAAAATCATTTTTTAAAAAAACAAAGTCAACTTTTTAAAAATGTTGGAGCCTTGAGACCCTTCTTAAATTTTAGGGGACCTTAGTTTAGGGGGTCTACTTATTTTAGGGTTCATTTTCTTTAAAATTTTGGGCCCCCTATATTTGTAGGGCCTTAAAAATTAGGCCCCAACCCCTTAATTTGACAGCTCTAATTGTATATATAGAGGTTACAGGAATATACATATAATTACACTAAATAATTACATTTAATGAGAACAAATCAATTTTTAATTTATTTCCCTTATTCTAGGAACAAATCCTTATTCTAGGAACAAACCCTTATTCTAGGAACAAACTAATTTTTATTCACATTCATAACCAGAAAATTGTCGAGTACATAGAAGAAAAACCTTAGACAAATTCATCATATTGGACATATGCATGCATAAAAAATAAAATAAATTAAAATAGACAAGAAAATAAATCAGTAATCAGGTTCTAGTTTCAAAAATGAAGGTTTAGTTAGAGCTAGACAAAACTAACAGTATCAGCAGCCACAAGATTCAAGCCAACTCCCCCGGCTCTTGTTGAGATCATAAAAACAAAAGCTCCATTTTGGCCAGCTTCAAAATTCAAGCCCATATTAGCTGATGAGTTGCTGAAACTTCTTATTGCAGCAAAGCGCTCCTCAGCCCTAATTGATCCATCAAGACGTTCGTAAGAATACTTGCGTAACTCCAGAAAATCCTGTATTAGAATAGAAGAATATTTCATCAACTTACCCATTTAACTAATACAAGGCAATCAATACAAGGGAAAAAAATTACCTGCAAAATGTCAAGTGTATGTGTCATCTGAGCAAAAAGAAGAACATGGTGTCCATAATGATGTAGCTTTCGAAGAAGTTGGTCCAGAATCAATAGTTTACCACTGGCCTGAACGAAAAAGATAATAAATACGTTCAAAGCAAGAATGGTGGTGCAATAGCTCTAAGTTTCTAAGGTCCTTGGGCCTAGTTTGACTGATAAGCAAGTGCTAGATCAAACAATAGAGCCCATAATATAGTTGTTGGAAATAAAACCATATTAATGTCAGTTTCACCTTCCAAATTGTTTTTGGTAAATAGTTTTGGAACTAATATTAGTATTTAGAGTTGTGTTGTAGCAATTACATACAGGTCCATGTATATAGTTAGCAATCAACCTAGAGAATGTCATACTTGCACTTAGGAAGTAGTTATGCTATTAATCTTCTTGTAAATATAAATTTTTTTATTACAAATTGTATGAATAGAAAATCAGCGGAGTGCAAATCACTCAAGCACATAAGAAAAATTATGTCTTCTTATTTTTCACATGGCATCATAGCTCCAGTTCTAGAAGACTTTGTTTCCGCAATTAGCTTTACCAAATAATGTTCTGGCTGGTTGTACTAGCAGGCATAATTTAGACATGACCGGCAACTTGTGCTATCAAGAGCACCGTTGCCCGCCACTGACCAGCGTTAACCTGTGTTGACTAAAGACATAAATCGAATTTGACCAATGTTGACTACTCTTACAATGTTTGTATTGGGCTAACTCATCCCTACAAAACCGACATGTAAGGTGAGGACTGCACAAACTTTATAAACACTAAACGGGTCATATCTCTAAGCAATGTGGGACTAAATTCACCCCTTCAAATCCAACACAATTGTTGAATATCAGCAAAGAATCTGTTGTGCAGAATCAACAAACAAATTCTGTTTTGTACAGATCATATTATGTTGTGTACAGCTCATAGAACTTTATGTAAATTAATTAATTGACTGTTACTGTCTTTACTACGCTTAATCTTAGCCTTTATAGGAATAATTATTCCCATGATTTCTAGGTTAAATTAGCTTTTCCCTCTCTGCCCTCTACTATATATACATATTATGTATTATTTACCAATTCAATGAAATATAAAAACATATTTCTTCATGGTATCAGAGCACGATCTGAACCATCCCTAACTTAGGGCCGTCAAATCATGGACGACCCAAAAATTGATGAATTGCTCAAGGCGGAGACTGGATCTTTTCCGACCAGCTCACACAACGGGCTTACTCATCTCATCACTCGCCATAAACTGAATGGCCAAAACTATACCCAATTGGTAAGGTCAGTCAAGCTCTTCCTCCAAGGAAAAGGAAGGGAAGGCTGCATCATAAGAGATTCTAAGAATCCTAAGAAACAGGACACCAACCTCCATCAAGGGCAAGTTGAGAACAACCAAGTGATGTCATGGCTGCTCAACACCATGACAAATGAAATCGATGAAAAGTTGTTGTTCTATGACACCGCAAAGGATATATGGAATGTCAGGAGACGTACTCAAACATGGACAACACATCAGCCGTGTTTGAGATAAAAAGTATACTCCATGATCTTCAACAGGGAGAGTTTCTGTCATTGAGTATTTTAACATACTCTGCAGACATTGGAAGCAGCTGGACATGTATGAAGAAGTTACACGGTGTTGTCCAGAAGATCAAAAGAAGTACAAGTTTCTGTTGGGACAAACAAGGATCGTGATGAAGTTCAGGAAGGATCCTTGGAATCAAACCACTTCAGGAAATTCGGGAAGTCTTCTCAGAAGTGAAAAGGGAAGAAAGCAGAAGGAAGTTTGCAGGTATGCTATTCCTCTCCGAAGAGTTGATGCAGTCTCTTAGGTTATCAACCCAGGTCTACCCTGGATCACTCAGCGTCATCTCTTTCTTAATTGTTCCAGCTGCTACCTATCCCCAACCAACTATGGGAAGACATCTCTTAATACTAGACTTTCCAAATCATAAGTGTTATAAGCAATTATAGTTGTGGTTGACAAACTTTAAAAGTACGCGCGCTTCATATACCATTGGAAGTATCCTTGTGTGAGTCGCGTTTGCAAGACACGTGTTGAAGATGAGCTTATCGTACCATCTGGAAACGGATGGTGAAACCGAGGTCATTAACAAGTACTTGAAAGCCTACTTACAATGTTTTGCATCTGAGTTGTCTATTTCTTTAATTTTCTACACTTCCATTGCCCCTTTTGTCCTATTTGTGAGAGATACAATACTAACAGACAATTTAGAGTACAAGACATAAACTTACCCTAACAATGACTGTATGACTAAAGAGCCCAAGGTAGACTCGGTCCAAAGTTATCTAGTAAAAATAGTGTGATAATTACCTGAACCAGATGTTCACCTTCTTCGTAAGGTTCGGGTTCAATACCCGGAAAGAGATAAGGATGGCTGCATACTTTTCTTAGTTGCATCACCTAAAAGAGTGAATCATATTAACTATTAACTTCAAAGTGAAAGAAACAAATACAAAAAACATGATAGGTAGTTGATATGTGACAAAACAAACAAATATGAACAAAATCAATGCAATAAAGAAATAGAATGAAAGCACATCATCGCAGCATTTTTTTCGAAAATGGTAAATGATTTTAAATGAGAAAAGTACCAAATATGAATCAATCTAGCATCTGCCTCTAGGCATACTGGAACTAGAGGATTTGCTAAATACAGAAATGAAAAAAGCAAGAGCTTCACTAACAGTATTCTGTAGTGATTGATGATTCGATGTCCCAGAAGATAGTGCAACTAGCTTTGGAAGTTCCTTCCTCAGTATTGACATGTGGACCTTTTTTTGCAGGCTGACAAGGGGTACTAACCTGTCATGGGATGAAATATAAATTTCAACGGAACAACTTTGCATTTTAGTTATCATAAAATACAGTTTCATTGATATAAAAAGTGCAAGGTAGTATCTAATTAGAACAAGTACAACATACACAGTTGTCTCAGTGAGAGGTGGCAGCACTAAACTTCCACACTCCATAAGCTTTGATTTGGTCCGTCGAAGCATAAAAGCAGCCAATACACTTCTCAGGATTTGAAGTCGCTCCTTAACCTTTGGAGAATCATTAACTGTTCAGAACAAAGCTGCCACAATCAGAAAATGCTAAAAGCAAGTCAAAAATCTTGTTCTCCTTTTAATAAATTTACTTTTTTGCACAATCACAGGGCACTCAATTGGATGGATGACAAACCTTCCATCACGTGGCTAGCCTCTTCAAATTCTTTAGACTAATTATACTAATACTAAATATACATTAAATGGATCACGATCTACAGTACAGCATTCAGATTCTGTAAATTTGTGCTAAACTTCAAAGAGAGCCAAAACAAATTACAATCCAGTGATGCTAAGTTATAAAACAGAATGATAATCCTGACCTGAGGTAAGATCACTGATGTCCTTGAATGTAAAAAGGAACTGATTTAGTGACCCAAACACAGATGGCATGCAAAAAAACATCAATGCCCACAATTCAGAAAGGTTGTTCTGAATAGGTGTGCCGGTCATCAACAACCGTCTTGGCATGATATAGCAATCTTTGAGAACATTAAATAAAACCTGTAAAGGTTAAGAAGTTTAACTACCACAGTCCAATAATCTCAGGCTGTATGACTAAATTGCCAGTTTTAACAATCAAGTATCAAACAGTCTGAAATTCATGGTTTGCACCTATTAAGCCAAGCTAGCTAATGACATGAAATATATTCCAATGTAAATAGCCAAAGATTGTCAAATTACTGCTGATTAATAAAAATGAAAGTGGCATGACAAATTCAACATACAGAAGCATACTCTTAGTGCAGTATTATAGTATTATACATAGGCATTTAAGTTAGTAGCGTACACTTGACGGGTTTTTTAGCCTTTGGGCTTCATCGATGATTGCATACTGCCATGGTATTTGAGAAAGAAAATCCTTATCCATCAGTGCAATGTCATGTGTTGTTAACAGCACATCAAAAGGCAAACTGGTCTGCCAAAAAATTTGATTGCAATAATCATAAGTGAAAATTCATCAGGAAATCCAACCATTGCAAGAAAGGCCATCTAGATTCAATGAACCAATGAAAGTATAGCAAACTCACATCATGTGTTGGCTTCCTTGTTACATGTTCATGTGTTTTCATTCGTAGACTGTGCCTATATTCTTTATCACCAACATATTTTAACACTTCTAGTTTAGGGGCATATTTGACTATCTCAGACACCCAACCATCTGTCACACTTAAAGGGCATAAAACCACTGTAAAAAGTAAAATGGGAGCAAGAAAAGGGATAAGTGTTCATCTCTATAGAAATTTTGTAGGAAAAAAAATCCAAATCTAAGTTTTCTTTCACTTACAAAATGGGCCCTGTGACAATTGGTGCACTTTCAAATAGCTTAAAAATGAGATAACTTGTAGTGTCTTTCCCAATCCCATCTGTCAACATTCATACGCAAAGACATTAAAATTAATACATCAAGAATCATATTTTTCATTCCAAAGACAAGACTACAAACCTAGTTTTCAGTTCTCTGTCTGCAGAATTAAAAAAAAGGTCAACACTTAGAATTTTCAAAAGCACATGCATTGCTTATCATAAGTTAACAAATTTAAGATAATGCAGCTTGTTACACATGGACAAATGAGACATATGATAATGACAATGCCAATGACTCTGACTAACTGTCGAAGATATTATTAGGATTGCTAATTAATTATTTTATTCTGTTAGTTATTAGATTTAATTATTTTATTCTGTCAGTTATTAGATAGGATCGGTTTTAATTAGATAGTATCTAGCTAATTAAGTTGTTGCTATTTTTATGCATCTATTTATGTAAAGGTGTTATATTGTAAACACTATTTATATGAGCGATATTCAGCAGAAATAAAACAATTCATTTCGGAACAATTCTTTCCGACTTTATGGTATCAAAGCCTAAATGGCCAAACCATCCGATGATGATACCTCTGGTATCGATTCTATGAGTTCTACTCGCTCACTCACCCTAAACAATGAATCCTTCCAAAACATATCCATCACTTCTCACAAGTTGAATGGAAATAATTTCTTACAGTGGTCACAATCTGTGAAATTGTTTATTCGTGGCCGTGGAAAATTCGGTTTTCTCTCAGGTACCACTACGAAACCTGCCAAGGAAGATGAATCTGAAAGATGGGAGGCAGAAAACTCGATGATTATGTCTTGGCTCATAAACTCCATGGATCCAAATGTAGGGAGGACTTATCTCTTCCTACCTACTGCTCATGACATTTGGAAAGCTGTGAACGAGACCTATTCCGATCTCGGGAACACAGGACAATGGTTTGAGCTAAAAACTCGGTTATGGAGGCTAAAACAAGGAGAGAAAACTGTCACTCAATACTACACCGACCTCAAGACCTTGTGGCAAGAGGTTGACATGTTCAGCAACTACGAATGGAGCTGTGCTAAGGACAGGACTCTATTCCAGAAGATGGTGGAAAAAGAACGCGTCTTCGAATTCCTTGTTGGCCTTAATAAGGAATTAGATGAAGTCAGAGGGCGCATTCTTGATCGTGATCCACTACCGAGCACCAGAGAAGTTTTCTCCGAAGTCAGACGAGAGGAAAGCCGGCGGACAATCATGCTTGGAGGCCAATCAACAGCCCCCGCCGAGTCCTCTGCCTTGTTCTCGGGACAGCCACCACGTCGCAACGATCGTCGGAACGACAGAGATCGGCCGATATGCGAGCACTACAATAAGCCGGGACACACTAAGGCCAAGTGTTGGAAGCTACACGGGAAGCCAGCCGAGAACCCTTCAGCCAATCGGAATCCTCGTGATGCAAAGGGATTCCATGCCTCATCTGAAGATGCTTCTGAAGAGCCGAAACCTGCCTCAGAAACGTCTGCCTTCAGCAAAGAACAACTAGAGCAATTGTATCAACTAATGAGTTCTCATTCCATATCCAACACCTCTAACCCATCATCTTATATTGCCTCTTCATCATTAGCCCAGAAAGGTACATATCCTACAGCTTTCACAGCTGGTTCTAAATCAAACCCTTGGATCATAGATTCAGGGGCAACAGATCACATGACCGGTAGTTCATCCATATTCTCATCTTATTTTCCGTTATCTGGTAATTTGAAAGTAAAAATTGTTGATGGTTCCCTAACCTCTATAGCTGGAAAAGGCTCTATCATTATTTCTCCATCTCTCACATTACTAAATGTCCTACATGTCCCAAAACTCTCTTGCAATCTTATCTCTGTTAGTCGTATTATTCATGATTGCAAATGCATTGCTACAATAACATTTGCTGGATTTGAATTTCAGGACCCTTGTTCGGGGAAGATGATTGGCAATGCTAAGGAGGTTGATGGACTGTATCACCTGGTCACGGAAAATCCTTCAGATAAACAAGTTCAGAAACCAAGATGCTTTACTACCTTGTCTTGTGAGAATGAAATAATGTTGTGGCATTATAGATTAGGCCATCCTAGTTTTAATTACTTGAAATATTTATTTCCCAATCTTTTCAAAAATAAAGATGGTTGTTCTTTTCAGTGTGAAGTTTGTGAATTGGCAAAACATCATAGATCTGTTTATCCATCTTTAAAGTACATGCCATCAAAACCTTTCTCTCTTGTGCATAGTGATATTTGGGGTCCTTCACGAGTAAAAACAGCCTCAGGATCTAGATGGTTCATCACATTCATTGATGATCACACTAGAGTCACATGGATTTATCTTCTAAAAGAAAAATCCGAGGCAGCAAGTGTTTTCAAAAATTTTCACACACTGATCAATAATCAGTTTCAAACAAATATTCAAGTCCTTAGAACCGATAATGGTCGAGAATATTTTAATGCTATCTTAGGTGATTTTTTGAAACAAAAAGGAATAATTCATCACAGTTCTTGCGTTGATACTCCCCAACAAAATGGAGTAGCTGAAAGAAAAAATAGGCATTTATTAGAGGTGACTAGGGCTTTACTGTTTGCTATGAATGTTCCTAATCGTTTTTGGAATGAAGCACTCTTAACAGCGTCTTATTTGATAAATCGAATGCCTACAAGAGTTCTTAATTATATCACTCCTTTGCAAGCTCTAAAGAATATGTTTCCTGAAAATAGATCTTTCACTGATTTAACACCTAAAGTTTTTGGTTGCATTGCTTTTGTTCATATACACGGCCAAAATAGAGGAAAACTTGATCCCCGAGCACATAAATGTATATTTCTAGGATATTCACCAACGCAAAAAGGGTATAAATGTTTTGATCCTAAATCTGGAAAGTATTATGTGAGTATGGATGTCACCTTTTTTGAAAAACAACCTTTTTTTGACAAACATTCTCTTCCGGGGGAGAATGACTCTGAAATGAATTTTTGGGAACAAATATCTTTGCCAAAAACGGTTGTAAATAACTTGGAACCACCTACTGAACTTCGTGTTTATTCTAGAAGGCGGACTCGACCAAGTAATGCTCCACCGGCCCCCGAGGTGTGCCAACCATCAGACTCAACTACGGTCCAAGGTACAACTCCTCTTTCCCCTATTTCTATTCCAAATTCAGAGCCTTCTACAGAATTCTTTGAACCCATAGCCTTGCGCAAAGGTGTCAGATCATGTACTACAAAACATCCAATATCCAATTTCGTTTCGTATCATAAACTCTCACCAGATTTCAAAGCTTTTTCAACCAGGATTATGGATGATGATCTACCTAAGTCGATACAAGAAGCTCTAGAGGTTCCGAGATGGAGAGAGGCAGTTTTTGAGGAGTTAAAAGCCCTGAAGAAGAATGACACGTGGGATCTCACCTCTTTACCTGAGGGGAAACGATCTGTAGGCAGCAAGTGGGTGTTCACCATCAAATACCATGCAGATGGCTCAGTCGAGAGATACAAAGCAAGACTCGTAGCACGAGGCTTCACTCAGACATACGGCCTTGACTACGAGGAAACCTTTGCTCCTGTGGCCAAACTAAACACTGTACGTGTCTTACTCTCTCTAGCCGCCAATCTGGATTGGCCTCTCAGACAGTTTGATGTGAAGAATGCATTCCTAAACGGTGAGCTAGAGGAAGAGGTGTTTATGGAAGTTCCTCCAGGCTTTGATGAATTGAAGATGAATGGCAAGGTTTGCAAGCTAAAGAAATCCATATATGGATTGAAACAATCTCCGAGAGCCTGGTTCGAGAGATTCACGAGAGCTGTGAAACAACATGGATACACTCAGGCACAGTCCGATCATACTATGTTCTACAAACACAATAATGGTAAAATTGCTATTCTAATTGTGTATGTAGATGACATTATTATGACAGGAGATGACACAGTAGAGTTGGAGTCGCTGAAGAACTTCTTATCCAATCAGTTTGAGGTCAAGGATCTAGGACAACTCAAATATTTCCTTGGAATGGAGGTGGCTAGATCCTCAAAAGGTATAGTTATCTCGCAAAGGAAATATGTCCTCGATCTCTTGAAAGAGACCGGTTTACTAGGATGTAAACCAATGGCGACTCCTATTGATCCGAATCAAAAACTCGAAAAAGAAGATGGTGCTGAGCCTGTGGACAAGAATCGGTATCAGAAGCTGGTGGGGAAGCTGATTTATTTGGCTCATACGAGACCAGATATTGCATTTGCTGTGAGCTTGGTGAGTCAGTTTATGCATTGTCCCTCAGAGAACCACTCCAAGGCTGTTTACAGGATTCTTCATTACTTGAAAGGAAGTCCGGGTAAAGGAATCATGTTTTCAAAGAATGGAAGTCGAAGAGTGGAGATCTTCACTGATGCTGATTGGGGCGGAAGTTCAACAGACAGAAGATCTACTACCGGTTATTGCTCCTTTGTCTGGGGCAACTTAGTTACTTGGAGGAGCAAGAAGCAACCAGTTGTCTCTAGAAGCAGTGCAGAGGCCGAGTTCAGAGCCATGGCGCAAGGAGTATGTGAGTTGTTATGGCTTCGAAGGATCTTGGAGGAGCTAAAGGTTGAAGGAGATAAACCGATGAAGTTGTATTGCGACAACAAATCAGCAATCAGTATTGCTCAGAATCCTGTACAGCATGACAGGACCAAACATGTTGAAATAGATCGACATTTCATCAAGGAGAGGCTGGAAAATGGTGATATCTGCATACCGTTTGTTCCATCATCAGAGCAGCTCGCCGATGTTCTCACCAAGGGACTGTTTACTACGATGTTCGAAGGATTTCTAGCCAAGCTGGGAATGATCGATGTCTATTCTCCAGCTTGAGGGGGGGTGTCGAAGATATTATTAGGATTGCTAATTAATTATTTTATTCTGTTAGTTATTAGATTTAATTATTTTATTCTGTCAGTTATTAGATAGGATCGGTTTTAATTAGATAGTATCTAGCTAATTAAGTTGTTGCTATTTTTATGCATCTATTTATGTAAAGGTGTTATATTGTAAACACTATTTATATGAGCGATATTCAGCAGAAATAAAACAATTCATTTCGGAACAATTCTTTCCGACTTTACTAACTATTAACTATGAAGCTCAAATGCAACATAATTTAACAGAATATTGTACACACCTAAAATAAATTGTCCTCGATTCATATGAAAACATCATGACACAGAAATATTACATGCCAGTAAATAGCAATTTCCCGGAAACATGCCATATTTAAGAAGCAGGAAACCATCCCTCTGTTGGGTACATACATGTTGATTTTGTACATAATAATGATAATAACAGAAAATGTGTTGGATAACCATTTAAGAAGGTAAACTTCATATGACTGCAATACCAATAAGATGAAAAAAAATCATCCCTTTCACATTACATTGAGGCTCTGATACAGAATTGAATGAAGAGTATATACCTCATCCCCTGCAAATAATAATGGAAACATCATGATCACTAACATAATTAAAAATTGTTTCTTCAGAAGTAATATCAAAATCACCTAGTCTAAATCTTCAAAACAGAACAACAGAGTGAAAAAACAAAGCATTTGTCAACTCCCAATTTCCGTCCTCCTTTGTTACAAAAAAAGTCCTGCCTTTGATGTTTTGGTATATGTTTGGATGAACATTTGAAATGAGAAATGAGAAAGTGCCAAAATGTGGGGGTTTACCGGAAGCATGCGAGATTGAAACGATAAACTACCTTGTGAAACTGAATTTGAGAAAGTTTACTTTCAAAGCAAGTTTAATGTTAAATGGCTTTGGATGAAATAAAGCATGAACACGTGTTTATAAAAGTCTTGCATTAGATAAAATAAGGTCTAAAAATGTGTTTATAAGTCAGTTTTGTAGAATTGAGTTAGGTCTAACCCAAATTCTAAGAAAACTAAAACTAAGTGTGCAATTTCCAATTTAACAAAAGGCCACTTTTTATTGCTTGTAGTCAAACAAGATTTTATGAAGAAATCAATTCTGATACAGAGTAGCCAAAAATACTCAAATCACATTTGTCCAAAGGAATATCATGCCTTGCCATGCATCCGAATAGGCACTTAGTCCTCTAAAGACATGCCACAACACACATTATCTCCATTCCAGCATTTATAACAAATATCAAATTGGTTCTTCGAAGATGTTAAAATTTCCGCCTTCATTGCAGTCTGCCCCTAGTCGCCTAAATTGCGGCATTTGACATGTCTTCATTGCAGCTCCAACACCTTCATTGTCTTGGGTTTGAAGGTGTGAATTTAGTCTCACATTGTTTATAGATATGGCATGTGTTATGTTCAGAAGTGGGGGCAATCCTCACCTTACAAACCGGCGGTTTTGTAGTGATGAGTTCTCAACTCACATTCTACGATGGTATCAGAGTCTATCTTAGATCACTTGTTGGGCTTCCCGCATTGTCCACGCTTCACTATGCGTGAGGGGTGTGTTGGAATTTCCGCCTTCATTGTGGTCTGCTCCTAGTCGCCTAAATTGTGGCATTTTGCTTGTCTTCATTGCAGGCTCCAACACCTTCATTGTGTTGGGTTCGAAGGGGTGAATTTAGTCCCACATTGCTTAGAAATATGGTATGACATGTGTTGTGTTTATAAGTTGGGTCAATACTCACCTTACAAGCTGATTTTGTACAGATGAGTTACGTCCAACTCACACGTTCTAAGAAAAGATAAAGCAATAAGCTTCAATTTCAGGGTTAAATTGGTATAAAAAACCAATTTGAAACATTTACAAAGGGAAAACCAAGAAGATTACACGTGTGTGAGTGTGACTATACTTAGGATGGCTAAAATGGACATTTACTCTTAAATTTCACTTCACGATTTACTTTTATCTTATATAAATTTCATACATTTCCTTTTAGAGTTTAGTTTTGCTTTGGCAAGACCAAAATAATCACCGTTGTTCTTTCAAACTACTTTAACATTCTTTAAAGAAGATTGAAAATGAAAGCGCAATATCTCACCAAGGACAACGTTGACGCCGAGTTTATACCTCCGTATGAGCCACGAAACCCCTTCTACTTGATGTTGTTTGAGAGTTGCTTTAATCCCAAGCTCTTCTTCACTGGGCGGCGCGTCACCGGGACGTGCATCGTCGTGGAGTATTATTCTAGCAGCGACCTGGAGCCTCTGTTCGTATCTTAGGTTCATGGCGTCGGCACTGAGTCGAAAACCGTAAACTCGGTGCAGATATAGAGAAAGAGTGAGTTAGCGGCAACAAGTCGGTACTGAATGTATTTTGAACAGACAAGTTGTGAGGGAATGAATGAAATGGCTCCGCGTTTATTTTTTAAAGAAAAATGTACTTATTTTTTTGAAAATGACAATTTTACCCTTATTTATTTTTTATTATTTTATTTTTTACTTATTTCTATTCATGTCAAACATCCAGAAAGTGAGAGAAAACGACTAAGACTTTCGGAAGACTTCAATCAAGACTTCTGGTATAATAACTATCTCTTCCAGAAGACTTGAACAAAGAGTTCCGGTTTATAACAAAACATATACTGGAAGACTAACCAAAAGAGTTCTGATTTGTTGCAAACCTATAACGAACATTTTTTTAGAAGTCATCCGGTATGTTACTTATCTTTACCGGAACACATTTTTAAAGAAATCCAGTTAATTAAAATTACATAACGAAACTCTTTCCTAAAGTGATCCGGTTTGTTTTTTTAAATTTTTTTTTATTATTTTTTTATAGTGCAGGTATGGAAATTCCTCCAAAAATATGTGTAGATACTTCTGATGTTTTTTCAGCTACTCAAAAATTTGATACACGAGGAGAAGTGATAAGGTGGATTAAAGAGGTTGGAATCCGAAATAAAGTAACTATTATCATCACTCGTTCAGATACTAAAACAGACAAGAGATGAAGAAGTGACAAATTAATATTTGGTTGTGATAAAGGTGGGAAACACAAGGATACTAATAGTGGTACCCAAAGTGCAACGAAAAAATGTGGATGTCCATTTAAAATCAGGTCGACTCCGGCGAAAGATGGGTCTGGATGGAATGTTGATGTAAAATGTGGAGTTCATAACCATGGTTTACCTGATAGATTAGAAGGTCACTCATTTGTTGGTAGGTTGACCACAAATCAGAAGCAGCATGTTGTTGATTTGACAAAGAGACATGTTCCACCTAGACACGTATTACTTTCCTTGAAAGAGCGAGATCCAAAGAATGTCACTCGGATCACGCAAATATATAAGCATAAGAATATGATAGAAAACAAGATAAGAGGTCCTAGAAGTGAGATACAACATTTGTTTAAGCTTATTGAGGATGTGAGTTATGTTTATTGGAGTAGAAAAAGAGTTGACTCTGAAGTTATTAGAGATATATTTTGGGCCCATCAAGATTCAGTTAAGTTGTTGAATATTTTTCCTATTGTGTTAGTTATGGACAACACCTACAAGACAAACAAATATAGGCAACCTCTATTTGAAATTGTTGACATGACATCAACCGAGTTGACTTTTGCTGTCGCATTTGCGTATATGGAATCTGAGAAGACTGAAACCTTTTGTTGGGTGTTAGATAAGCTTAAAGAATTGTTTGTGAAGAAAGATTTGTGTCCACAAGTGATTGTGACAGATAGAGATCTTGCTTTGATGAAAGCAATTGAAACTGTGTTTCCAAGGTCGATCAATTTTCTCTGTCGATTTCACATTAACAAAAATGTTGGTGCAAAATGTAAGCAATATGTGGTTAGTGACATGCAAAAGACGATCGAGGACTTATTTGTATTTAATATGACTAAATTTATTTAGTTTATTTTATTAAACATATCACTTAATATTTTGTTTTTTAATTTATTCAAGTAAACATGAAAGAAGGGTTTCCATTGCCACCAGTCACATTAGATTGGAAGAAGTTTCGTTCTCCAACAGCAACATCATGGATGGTAGGATTTGCAGGACGTCTACGACATTGGCAACAACTTACACCTATATTACCATGAATATGTAATCAAAACAGGAATAATAAATTATGTCATTCAGTTTTAATTTTATATGTCTCAATAACACATAACTGGATTCAAAATTAAACATAAGTCTAGTAGTTAATACAAATGAAAAAATATAAACATATCCCAACTAGGTCAATAAGTCTAAAAACCAACACATAAACATAAACATAAGTCAATAAGTGTAATAGTTAACACATAAAATGTATCCAAATTGACGTATACATATGTCAGGCAAATATAGAATAATTATGTCACCCCATTTCAGAAACCCCCTGTATAGACATATCTTATCAAACTGACTCCATACTCTATGATCCTCGAATGGCCGCCAGATGACGTCGGCAGGTGTCAGCTCGTCCAAAACAGGTCGCAACTTATCCACCTTCAGGACTCCTTGCTTATAGGACAATCTCATCGCTCGAGGGAGACCACAATTTTGCGCTGGTATCCAATTCTCTCCCTTTTTCTAAGTGTTGGAAAATACTCGTGAATCCAGCACTGTTACAAAATTAATAATATTAAATAACTAAATAAATTTATTCATAACATGATAAAATAAGTAAATTAAATTAATACACTAAATAAAATTAGTTAAAACATAATAAACTAAATTAAAATAAATACTTGTAGGAGAGTAGGATAACCACCAAGCTGCTTGTAATCGAACATAGAAGCATCTTCAAGATGACTGTAAAGGGTAGCCAACGCAATATCTCCCCAATTGTATCATGATAATCTGTCCAAGTCCGTAAATAGTAGGAGGTATCGTGCCTCGACAAGCGTAAAGGTCTTGTCGGCAAAAATTATGGAACCCACCAACATCAGCAAATATGTTATGGTCGCATATAACCATTTAAAAGCAGCTCTATGCTTTATGAATAAATCTTGTAACCACTCCAACTTATAGTAAGAACCCCTGTAATGACGGACATGTTCTTGTGCCCTATATTGTGACACTCATAAGTAATCAACAGCAAGTCCAACATCAATCATTTCTGTGATATGTTGAGGGGGCCAAAACACTCCCCTGATGGGCAAGTGAAGCAGACAAGAGACATCATCCAGAGTAATGCTCATCTCACCAAACGGCATGTGAAATGAAGATGTCTCTAGATGTCATCTCTCCACAAATGCGGAAACCAAGTTTGTGTCTATCTTCGTCAAACTGGTTATCTGGAGTGAAGATAGACCAGACCTATTCAGGGAACAAATGTTTTCGCTAGGGCTGGACAAAATATTTAGAACCGGCCCAAACCGTCCTACCCATCTGACCCGCACGTTTTCCGTTCGGGTGGGCCGGTTTTCTGGGTTACCGGGTTAAGAAATTTTTGCTTCACATAGGTTTATGTGGGTTGGTTTGGGTCCTTAGAAAATCGAATCCGACCGGCCCAATACTTTTAGTATGCATTAGTATTTGATTAAACCCAGTAACCTTGGCTTGGCCCAAGCAAAAACTAACAAAAAGACAAAACCTTTCATTTGTTTCATTCTCACGTTTATAGGGTTTCATTTCAGAGTTTAGATTAAAAAACACAACAACGCAGCGCCGTTCATCTTCAAGCTCGTGCTATCCCCGCACCACCACGCTAGTATTGTTACAAATCATGTAAGTTTCACTTCCTTGATATTTTCTTGAACATTTTTAATCTAAAATATTTATTATATATGCTTGAGGTAAATAAATCTTATTGATGAAAAATGTTTAATAAAAATTAGAATATTTGTGTGAATCTTTGTTCTAGAATGACGATGTGTTTATTAAAAAAGATAATATCATTTATTTGTTGCGTTTTTACTCCCTCTTCTTTATTCATTCCCTCTTCTTTTCTGATTCACTAGTATAATTTTTGGGAAAAAATTAATTGGCGAACATGTTTCTTAGCCTAGCTTGAACTTTGTTTGTAGTTGTTGTTCGGATTGGTACTACTCAATTTTCTTGATTAATTTGCGATTACATTAGTGATTACTGTGAATCTGTTATGTTATTAGTCACTGGATAACACTTATAACTAAGTACAGTGTGTAGGAATGAGATTTGTTTGTAAAACTTCAATCATGAAATTTGTGACTAAGATTCAAATTTTGGGATTTGTAACTATCACCATGGAAAATTAATTTACAACATTTATGTCAAAATATATTTTTCATTATATACTAGTTATTTTTGTAGTATTGATGATTTCAATTTTGTAAACTTTTAACTTCTTTTGGTACATTAAGTTCTCTGTGAAAGTAAGTTGATGGACAAAGAGTTGATAAATAAGGTGACTATGGCTTGTAATTGAGATTGTGTATTGGTAGGAGGGAGTTTTCTGCTCCAATCCAATAATATATAGTGCTTTTAGGAAATTTACAGTTTATTTGTAATATGTTTCGAAATCAGAACATAATTTTTTAAATGTTTGAGCTACATGCCTCTATCTTATCTCTTGTGTCAGTTTTGTTTTAGTTTATTGGTTGAAGATTTATGTCCGCTTTTGAATATGTCAATGTTAAATTTTGAAATCAGTGTTATTTAGATTGGTGTTGAGTATGTATTTCTTGTTTTATTTGAAACTGATGTGTATTCATTGCAGTGTGCATTTCTTGTTATATTTGGAACTTGTTTGCTAATTCTAATGTTTTTTTATATTGATAGATGGAGCATGGAGTTGGAGATGGAAGTTTGCAAGGAGTTGGAGATGGAAGCTTGCATGAAGTTGGAGTTGATAGCATACAAGGAGTTACTCAAGGTATTCAAGTGTTTTTAAAAATTGTTAAATGGATGGAGTTCGCTTCTGTAACGAGATTCAAACTTTTGACTTCGACACCATATTATGCTCAGGTCAATGGCCAGGTCGAGGCTGCCAATAAAATATCGATCGGGCTTATTAAGAAACATGTTGGGAAAAGGCCAAATAATTGGCATAAGAATATAAACCAAGTCTTGTGGGCATGTCGATACTCACCCAAATATTCGACTAATTCCACACCCTTCCGACTGGTATATGGGCATGATGCATTCTTGCCTATGGAAATCCACCTGCAGTCAGTTAGGATTCAAAGACAATCTGATATCCCGACTGAGTTTTATTGGGGAACGATATTTGACGAGTTGGTGCAGTTGGACGAGGATAGACTAATAACTTTTGATGTCTTAATGAGGCAAAAAGTGAGAGTCGCTAAAGCTTACAACAAAAAGGTGAAACCAAAAGTCTTTAATGAAGGAGACATAGTCTAGAAAGGTCATATTGTCTATAGATCGAAGGGATAGGTTGTTGAGAAAATGGTCCCCAAACTGGGAAGGGCCATTTAAGATTTTACAAGTGTTTTCTAACAATGCATGTGAAATTGAATTGACCTTGGAAGGTCGAACCCTACGAATAAATAACAAGTACTTAAAGTCGTATCGGCCTACTTTGTAGGAAATATGTATAAATGCAGCATAATAAATAAATTCAATAAATTAATAAGGCTCCAAAATTGATAACCTTTAACATAGTTGAAACTGCCTTTAAAGGCATAGCTGAAAGATTACATTAAAGTCATATCATCGCCACAGGCAGCGAAAGACAAATAAACACAAGTGAATGAAGTTACTATCTTTGAATGGGAAATGTGGTTTGAGACACTCATATTGGACTTTAGTTGAGCAGAGTCGACGATTAATTTGTGAGAGGGTTGAGTTGTAAGTTGAAAGCTCGACGTCAAGTGTTGTAACGTTCTCTAAGTATTGGATACTTTTTTGAGTCTCTTCTTCCAGTTGTACCTGACTAAATCTTTGCAGATTGGCCTTCTCGGCTTCAACATCCCGGATTTTCTTTTGTAACGTCTCCACTTTTTCCTTCCACTTAGCAATCTGGTTGTCCAAGGCAGTAACAATACTATTCTCCAGACGAAGACTTTCTTCAAGTTCCTCTGCACGTTGATCTGACTCGTTGGCCAAGTTCCATGCCTTGGATCTCTTGGTTTCCTTAGGTGCCATTTTAGCCTTAAGGTCATGCCGCATTGGTAATTAGCTTACATCTGGTTGAAGAGAGAACCAAAAGCAACTAGGAAGTCGACCACTTTAACGGGGGCATTAGACACGTACAACTTCTTTAAGAGAGTTTTTATGCTATATCCATAGATGAAGTCTTTCTCTAAAGCCGCAAATAGGTCAACGTCCCCAACAAGAGCCTTCAATTGTTTAAGTACAAAATCAAGGGACTCAGGGCCGGAGGTGTCTCCAGACACGGTCGAGGAGCTGGAACCACTTTTAGTGGAACTGCCTTTGCTATTCAAAATCATTTTCACATAAGCCCCGAGATTGTTTATCTTCATTGCATCTAATTCTTCCTATGAAAGGGGAGTAGCTGGTGGAGCAGTCTTCTAGGAGCAGTCTTCGAGCGTCTGAGTTTCTTGCCCTGGTTGAGTTTTGTCACCAGTTGATAAAGGTTGTCCGTTGCCAGGGTTGGGTTCTAGAAAATTGTGATCTAGGTCCATTTGGTCACGCCCTTCTTCAGATGATGTCGAAGACGATGAATCACTAAGAGATAACTTTCTGGTGGACTGATGAGAAGTGTTGTCTTTGACCTCGAGGGTTTTGTTGACTTCGTCCTGAACGACTTCAATGGTAGAAGGCTATTGAACTTGAGAACTGTTGGTAGGTGTAGGTTTTGCAGTTGAGGTCGCCTCAGGTTGGATTGTCAGCTTATCCTGCAAAGACAAAATACTTGTTAGTATATTAAGAAAAAAGTAATAAGCGAATAAAGTTATAAGTACCTTTAGAATTGGCGCTTTCATTCGACGTTAACTTCTTGGCTGCTGGGGTGAATTTCAATACATTGCCAGTAGCAATTTTCTTCCCCGATTTCGTTTTGGGAATGGGAGCCACTCTTGGACTAACTGGGATTTTCCTTGCTCCAGTACTCTTGCTTTTCTTTTTGTGTGGAGAGGGCTCTGGAGAAGATTCCTCTGCATGAACTGGGTCAGTGGTCGCAGCGCCAGACGCACCGTTTGTTGTATTATCATCGACCTGCATGACGAAGAGGAAAGAAGAATACAAATAAACATAAAAGCAAGAGCAGAAAAATACCATAGGTAGTTGTGGTTGCGACTCATACCTGAGTAGGGTTAGATGAGGTCCCCTCGACCTTAGATTGGTTAAGCAACGCCTCAGCCCTGACAGTTTCTCTGGTCCTTTTCTTGTGTGTGACAATTGTGGTCAAGAAAAGAAATACCGATAAACCCAAGGGTTAGAAAATTGGAAAGTAAGGTGGCAAATAAGATTGAAAAGAGATCTTTACGCTTTCTTTACCCTCATGTATGAGGGTTTTGACCCTAACATTATTTATGTCGACATGAAGGTGGACTTTGAAACTGTATAGATCCAGGTTAGTCGGAGTCACACGCTGTGTAGGATTTAGAAATTCATTCTCGTGTACTTTCAAAAATTCCCCGCAGACGAACCACCGTGGAAACGAAGGAGTGAAGGCAAGAGCCATGTCGCTGGTTTGCAAAGGGGGGAATTTCGGAGTATAAAATTTGATGGTGAAGTTATATTTGTCTGTGACATAGGTAGGAAGTTTTAGATCTGGAAGCTTTGCCAAAAGTTTGTCTTTAAGAGTCCTAGCCGCCCCGCTGATCGTCCGTCTAAGATCGTTTGTGTCGCATATAGTTACAAAGTATTTTTGGAAGGCTTGGATTTCTTTGACGTGCGTCGATCTACCTTTTTCAATTTTTTCTGCAAAGAAGAAAAGGCATCAGTAAGATGTTGTATAGTGGCAGTGTCCATGAATTCTTGAGTGTAGTAATCTTTCCACCAAGTATCGAAGCTGAAGTACAATAATAGCTGGGCTCGAAGTTGAGGAAGCTGAGTTGAGGTCGACCATCAGCATGTTGAGTAAAGCGTTGCAGCCAATCTTCTTCAGAATAGTTGACAGTACTGAGGCACAATTTGATCTTCTTCCTGAAAAATAGGCGAGGGATAGTTTGGATAATCCCAAACTGGCGTGATACCAGGTTGGGTTGATATGTGAGGATTCTCACAGGTTCTTTGATGGGCTCAAGTAGAACAGAGAAGAGCCTAGGCGTCAAGAAGGATGACCAAATCTTTTTGGTTTCTTTTTATGTTTCCTTGTCACCAGTTGCCAAGAGTGGTCGAGTGAACCATTGTGGGACATAAGTTTTTTTAGGGAAGGGAGCCATGGCCGAGGAAAAATTATGGCGTTTGGAAAACATCAGCAAGTAAGAGGCAAATGTGTCCTGATTCGCTCTGCTCTTGTCAGTAGGGGTTAGCAGATTCAATCGAACACTGTCACACCCTAATTTTTAACCCTAAGATTCCACCTCATTTGCATCATTTTAGCATAACATCAATCATCTTATGTGTGTCTTTTTTATGCATCACTAACCCCACTACATTTCAAGAGTGTGTGCTTTGGTGTACTTTGACTGCAAGCTAGGGTTTTTGGAATCAATAGCTCAAGAAATTGGCCAATCAAGGAGTAATGTGATCCTCAACCTCTCAAATTGATCAAAGGTCTCTTTACATCCATAATCAAGTGCAAGAATCCATCAATACCATTTCATCAAGCCCCAAGTCATCAGATGCACCCAAATTAGGGTTTTGACCTAATTCAGTCTTGGGTTAACTTTTTGAGAAAGGCATTGTTGCGGTGAGATATTTGTTTGAAATTGGTTATGCACCATTAAAAAAAAAATCTTTACAGTTGGACAAACATCTGATTTCCCCTTTAACAAGTACACCCAACATACTCTTGTATGGTCATCTATAAATGTAATAAACCATTTTTGAGAGAGAGTGTACTTGTACGGTTAGAGCCCCAAACATCACTGTGAATAATAGAAAACGGTTTTGATAGTTTATAAGGTTGTATTAAAAACTGGGAACGATGATGCTTTGCAAACTCACATGTTTCACATTTAAACGAAGAAACAGCGGTGGTCGCGGAAAAGGACTGTGGTCGGGGAAATGGCGGACGTGAGGAACCGTCAATGGTCACAAATAGTGGCAGTAATGGCGACAACAATGAAGACAGTAACAACATTGTTTTTGGTAATAATGACGACAACATTGGAAACAAAAACATTATTTTTGGTGATAGTTATTCCAACATAGGCGGTAATGATCAAGAGGGTTTCTCATACTCCCTCAAGGTCAATATCCCTAAAATGAATGATAATAACTATAATGAATGGGTTCAAACCGTTCGGTTGTGTTGGATAATAAAGGAAAACTTTATTTTTTAACAGGAGCAGTAGTTGAACTGGCTTCAGGAGATCCTCGTTACAAACAATGGAAGTCTGAAAACTCTTTAATTATTGTGTGGCTGGTAAGCTCTATGGAAACTGGAATAGGTAAGCCTTACATGTTTTTGCCTTTCGCAAAGGATGTGTAGGAAGCTGTTAAGGAAACATACTCTGATATTCAAAACTCCTCCCAAATTTTTGGTATAAAATCAAAGTTATGGCATGCGAAACAAGGTGACAGGAGTGTAACTGTTTATTACAATGAGTTATTGACAGTGTGATAAGAGTTGGATCTCTATTATGATGACAATTAGAGGTGTACAAAAGACAGTGTTTTGTTTCTCAAGAGGCAAGAAAATGATCGTGTATTCATGTTTCTCGCTGGGCTCAATAAAGACCTTGATGAGGTAAGAGGTATAGTTTTAGGAAAAATATCATTCCCAACTCTTCGTGAAACTTTTGCAGAAATAAGAAGGGAGGAGGCACGACAAGAAATTATGATGGACAAGACACCACGAAGCTCTGAATCTGAAGGTTCCTAGTAGCCAGAGTTGAACGTTCAGATTCAGAGCTTCGTGGTGTCTTGTCCATCATAATTTCTTGTCGTGCATCCTCCCTTCTTATTTCTGCAAAAGTTTCACGAAGAGTTGGGAATGATATTTTTCCTAAAACTATACCTCTTACCTCATCAAGGTCTTTATTGAGCCCAGCGAGAAACATGAATACACAATCATTTTCTTACCTCTTGAGAAACAAAACACTGTCTTTTGTACACCTCTAATTGTCATCATAATAGAGATCCAACTCTTGTCACACTGTCAACAGCTCATTGTAATAAACAGTTACACTTCTGTCACCTTGTTTCGCATGCCATAACTTTAATTTTAAACCAAAAATTTGGGAGAAATTTTGAATATCATAGTATGTTTCCTTAACAGCTTCCCACACATCCTTTGCGGAAGGCAAAAACATGTAAGGCTTACATATTCCAGTTTCCATAGAGCTTACCAGCCACGCAATAATTAAAGAGTTTTCAGACTTCCATTGCTTGTAACGAGGATCTTCTGATGCTAGTTCAACTACTGCTCATGTTAAGAAACCAAGTTTTCCTTTATTATCCAACACAACCGAACGGTTTGAGCCCATTCATTATAGTTATTCTCATTCATTTTAGGGATATTGACCTTGAGGGAGTATGAGAAACCCTCTTGATCGTTACCGTCTATGTTGGAATAACTATCACCAAAAATAATGTTCTTGTTCCCAATATTGTCCTCATTACTACCAAAAACATTGTTACTGTCTTCATTGTTGTCGCCATTACTGCCACTGTTTGTGACCACTGACGGTTCCTCACGTCCGCCATCTCCCCGACCACAGTCGTTTCCGCGGTCACCTCCTTTTCCGCGGCCACCGCCGCTTCTGCGACCGACGCCCGACTCAGGTTGTGGTTGGTCGCCATGGTTGGATCTAGTGTAGGCCTGTGATGGGGAAGGCCACTTGTTGTTATTCGCCATAGGAGGTTAAACGGATATGTGAATCGGATTGGGTAAAAAAGCGAAAATAGGTAAAAGCTTTACAGTAACCCCTGACCCAGAGCTCTCGATACCATATTGAAAGAAATAGGTAAAAAGATGTTGTGATTTTATTCCTCAGCCAAAGGCTAATTTATATAATGAAAATACATTTAATTCTCTCAATGGAAATAAAAGAAAATAAATGAAAATAAACGGAAACAATTAAATAGGAAAATAAATTATTTTCCAACACACGTAATAGGGAAACATATCCTTCAAACTCTTTTTCCATATGAACTGACATTTTTGTTCCTGGATCTTTATCGTGATCTTCGAAAATAATACCTATAAGAAATTGAAGATCAAATACGCGACATCAAATCTTTATCGTGATCTTTCTGATGTTGATCTGAAATAAAGAATTTCAACTTACACGTATATATTTATGTTGTACATGGAGGCATATTTTCTTAGAAGCCGTTCTATGGTGTACCATTGAGAACGATCTGATCCATCTTGATAACCAATCCGTGGCATGTGTATTGATGCTTTGCAAAATGATCGAAAGAATTTAATTTGTATCAGTAAGTTAAGAACTAATCACAATTCAATTTTGAAGCAATTATGAACAAGTTATAGCGTAAGGTCTGAATGTTCATCCTTATAACAACTAGATTCTTAGTCTAAACATTTTTCGTAACAATGTGAAACATGAATATAGCTTTACATTAACTTGATTATTGCACTCAATGTCCGCACTTTTGTAAAATATAAAATCCTTCCTAGTTTCTCTCGTCTTGTGCTTATATGATTGGATAGTGGATATAATACATTGTAGTATTGCAAGATCAACTTATATGATTGGATAGTGGATATAATACATTGTAGTATTGCAAGATCAAGATGTCTCTCTGACAACTATTCAGTATTTGACGCAAATGATGTGTCAAATTTCTCTTGTTGAACGTGCATGCAGAATCAAAAGTCAATCATGTATGTAAGCAAGAAGCAAACAGAAGAGCAAAAAGATAAACTGGAAATGGAAATGTGATATAATGTACAATAATAAAATATCTGGTTAGATGAATGTGGAAGCATGTTACCAAAATTTTGAGCAGCTGAGAACGCTGCCTTTGATAAGCAGCTTTCCAAGTGGACAAGTGAGATTTCACTTCGAGGGACATTACGCCTTGGGTTGTAAGATTGAACCACAGCTAAAGCAACCATTTTGGGAGCATTACCATCCAAATTTTGATCATCACAGCCATCTATAAGTAAAAAGGCACAACGATGAAGCATATACCAATTTAGCATATATTTGAAATTAACCCCCAACTAAATGTAGCAAATGCCAAATGTTTTACAATTTTCTAGTTATAATTACATGATTGTGTCGCACTAGTATGTATTTGGAGTAACATGAATAAGAACCATTATCACCTTTCAGAGGATACCCATTAATGAGAAGTTCAGCAGACAGAATAATTATTTCTAATGTCTATTCATCACTGTCACATCAAGTATTTTACTAGAGCAAACAATATTTAATCCTGTGGATCAGGGTAGCATCATGTATATTCGCATGTATGAAGCATTTTGCATGTATATGCAGTCATATTAATATAAAGTTAAAAAAATTAGCTTGTGATTGAGCTCACCTTCAAGCCTTATAATATGGAGATCACCAAGATGCAAATCCCCGTGTTCAGAAGCCCATTCATATGCATCACTGATGCTTGGTGAAAGTTTAGTCAGTGCATCAAACATTCCACCATGGCCCCAACGTCCAGAAGTGTCAACACAGCTGTAAAACCAGATTATATATTTTTAGTTACTAATAAAGTCAGACTTTGATGGCAAACAGTTCATAACTACAAAAGAGAAATTATTCCATTGAAGATAATATTAGGACAGATTTACAGAGAAATGTAAGGATAGTGCATGCTCCATGCCAAGAGGTAGTGCTGTAGAAGCCAAAATTGAAGAGAATGTATCTCATGTCTTCTGTTGCATTTTCTATTTTCATCATAGCTATACTCTTCATTTGTCTATGACTAACTTACCTTTCACTTAAATGTTTCCCTCCCAATTACAATTAAGTTCTAACAATTCCATAGTTGACACTAAAATCATCCAAAACAATCTTTGTATGTATCTGTTTCAAATGCCAACATCAATGCAAAAAACAAAAGGAAAAACATGTACACGCGTATTATTAGGGCACTATCATTTTATCAATTTTTATACCACTGCATTTCTAATGAAGAAAGCAAACCCACGTGGAAAAAAGCTACAACAGATATTACCTCAATATAATTACTAAAAGCTTAGTGCATCTGAGCAAAATATGCAGTCAGAAAAAGTTTAAAAAGTTAACCTAAAGATTATAGCCGGGTCAGATGAAGAAACATTTGAAGGAGTTGTACAATCTCCATACACAAAATGAACAGAACCAGCATCTAATATGACATCCCCATCTGGTGGGCTAATAGGGCCTTTAACATTCAAAGAATGGTATCCAACAGCATTCCACTTAGACAGCTTCTTTTCTTCTGCCTTCTGCTTTGCAGTCTCTAGTTTTTTACTCTTTTCCTCATCTAAGTTCCTTCTGGTTCTCAAGTCAGTGATTGAGTCGCTACTTGATTTAGAAATTTCCTCAAACTTTTTAACCCAAGAAAGATAAGAAGCCTCATCAAGATCAAGATCACAAGAGATAGAAGCTGAACCTCTTTCTTTAACATCATATCCTTTTAAAAAGTTTCTTGGATTGACCTCAAATTTCCTATTGTCCTTATCAAATATTTGTTCATCGCGCACAGCAATTACCTTGTCAGCCATTGAATTAATTTCTGTTAAGTCCATGTCCTTATCTTTTCCATCATTTATCTCATTGGGATCAAACATACGTAACCCAACAATGATGGATTTCAAATCACTCGTTCCAACTGCAGATAATTTTTTATCTTCATTTTCTAGAATATTATCACCAGTTACATTGAGGCTCAGCTGCAATTTTCTTTCTGCTCTCCGCATTATTACCTACAGTGTAACATGTGAGTTCTTAGAGTATATGCAAATAGCGTCCACAGTCACAGAATAATAAATTTTATAGACAAACGTACTTCCTCCACTGTATGTTCAGTAACAAGGTTTATACACAAAACATGATTCATCTGGCCAATTCTATGCGCTCTCTGCAAAGCTTGTCTGTCCACCTGAGGGTTCCAATCTTGCTCGTAGAAAATAACCTAAAGAATACCATGGAACACAAGAAACTATAAAATATGGTTTAAGCTTATAATTCTTGAATCAAAATGCTAAGAGAATGGAAGTCTCGTAGATTAATTATTGACATAAAAAGTTAATTTTCATTCTTCCATTATTTATTTTGCAAAGGTGACCAAAATGACATTAGAATTGAAAACGTACCGACCAGTAATTCAATTTAAAAAACTAGTTTGAGAAGGGAGGATTGCCTCAGCTTATAAGGAGTACTATAGTTATGTTGAGATATTGTAAATATGATGATTATCCGTTAGGATATTGTGACTTTGTCTTGATTATATTTATTTTTTTGAAAACTCGATATCTGG
Organism: Lathyrus tuberosus; assembly: GCA_022829125.1. Classification (NCBI taxonomy): domain Eukaryota; kingdom Viridiplantae; phylum Streptophyta; class Magnoliopsida; order Fabales; family Fabaceae; genus Lathyrus; species Lathyrus tuberosus. The sequence goes on from JALAZF010000032.1 coordinate 6,195,921, forward strand.
TCCTAAGACCGACTAATTCAGGAGACCGATTACACCGTCCACTTGCGGGGGCCCATTTAAAGCAAGAGCAGAACTACATATGGATAGACCCAACATAAAAATTGTTAGCACCTAATAGGATTCGAACCTGAGACCTTGAGAGGAACACACTCTTAAATCCCAAGTCTTTACCAACATTCACCACATTCTAGACTAGTTGGGTCATACAAAATATACCTAAAGTTGTTTCCCAAAGTGTTGGGTCATACAAAATATACCTAAAGTTGTTTCCCAATTGAGTTAGCCGTTGAGCTATGCCTCCTCCAATTACTTCAATTTATTATAGCGGTTAGAGTCCTAGTCATGCCATGCCTACTTAGGAGTATAGATATTGTCAAACTTATTGATGGTTATTCTCATTTTTCATTGATTTGTTTTTCAATGATAAGTTGATCTTCTCTCACTACATTGTCAATAATTCTTGGCTTCGTGCCTTTCTCATTGTTATTTCTTGTATATATAGAGGTTACAGGACTATACAGGTAATTACACTAAATAATTACATTTAATGAGAACAAATCAATTTTTAATTTATTTCTCTTATTCTAGGAACAAACTCTTATTCTAGGAACAAACTAATTCTTATTCACATCCCCCCTCAAATTGATGTTGCTGGTCAATGAGCATCAATTTGCTAACAAGACACTAATGACGTGGACGCGGAACAGTCTTGGTAAGAATATCTGCAACCTGCAACTGAGTACTAATATGAGGAAGTGATATTAGGCGGTCATCATACGCGTCACGAATTGAATAACAATCAACTTCGATATGTGACAGAGATAATTATTTTTCTTATTATTGATAGAGCAGCATGTGCTCTTAAATAGAATACAATGTATTTTAAATTCCTAATAAATACTCATCATTGCCCTCAGTCAATTCTATAATTAAGGGCCAATAATTTCTATAAATACATACACAGCTAATCAATTCATTTAATCCTATATAAAATATACAGCTAATTAACAATGTACAGCTGGTTCTGACACTCCCCCTCAAGTTGGAGAGTGGATGTTACCCATTCCCAACTTGCCGATAATAGATTGAAATGTAGAACCACTTAATCCTTTTGTAAGAACATCTGCCAGCTGATTTTCAGTTGATACAAATGGTATACATATTGTCCCACTATCCAATTTTTCCTTGATGAAATGTCTGTCTACTTCGACATGCTTCGTTCTATCATGTTGCACTGGATTATGTGCAATGTTTATTGTTGACTTGTTGTCACAATATAGTTTCATGGGTCCATTCCATTCAATCTTTAGGTCATGTAGAATTATTTTCAGCCATAGGAGTTCACAAATACCTAAAGCCATAGCCCGAAATTCTGCTTCTGCACTTGACCTCACAACAACGTTTTGTTTTTTGCTCCTCCAACTCACCAAGTTTCCTCCAAGAAAAGTACAATATTCGGATGTGGATCTTCTGTCATCTACTGATCCAGCATAATCAGCATCTGTATAGGCTTCCAAAGTAATTCCTTGACCCTTTGTAAATAGAATTCCTTTTCCAGGAGTGCCCTTCAAGTATTGCAAAATTCGGTAAACAGCTCTAAGATGATTTTCTTTGGGATTATGCATGAATTGACTCACCACTCCCACTACATAAGCTATGTCTGGCCTAGTGTGAGATAAATAGATTAACTTTCCAACCAACTTTTGATAGGATTCTCTGTCCACAGTTGCATCTCCAACAAATTCACTAAGTCTGTGATTTTGTTCAATTGGAGTTTCTACTGGTTTGCATCCCAATTTACCAGTTTCAGATAATAAATCCAGCACATACTTCTGTTGAGAGATGAAAATACCATGACGAGAGTGTGCCACTTCAAGGCCCAAAAAATATTTTAATCTGCCCAACTCTTTTACTTCAAACTCTTTTAGCAAACACACTTTTAGGCTATCTATTTCTGCTTGATGATTTCCTATTACAATTATATCATCCACATAAACAATTAGTGCAGTAACTCCCCCTAAGGCTGAATGCTTAGTAAACAAAGTGTGATCTCCCTGACTTTGTTTATATCCCATATCTTTCATCACAGTGGTAAACCTACCAAACCAGGCCCTAGGGGACTGTTTCAGTTCATAAAGGGCCTTCCTTAGCTTACAAACTTTGCCTTTCTCAAAGTTAAACCCAGGTGGGACCGCCATGTAAATTTCCTCTTCAAGGTTGCCATGTAGGAAAGCATTCTTGACATCAAATTGCTGCAAATTTCATCCATAGTTAGCTGCTAGAGATAACAAAATTCTAACAGTGCTCATTTTTGCGACGGGAGAGAAAGTCTCATGATAGTCAATCCCATATGTTTGTGTGTACCCCTTAGCCACTAGTCTTGCTTTATACCTTTCTAGAGTTCCTTCGGACTTGTATTTAAGGGTGAATACCCATTTACAGCCAACAAGTTTTTTGTCATTAGGAAGCTCTACTAACTTCCAAGTTCCATTTTTCTCTAGTGCATCCATTTCGACTTTCATAGCTTCTCTCCACTCTTTGCTATCTAGTGCTTCGGTAACCGTTTTTAGGATAGTGGTAGTGTTTAAATGAGCAAGAAAACTTCTATGATTGTTGGACAAATTATCATAGGATATAAAGTGAGATAATGGATACCTTGGCCTTTTTGTACATGCTCTAACATCCTTCCTTATTGCAATTGGAAGATCTCTAGCATCCATGGATATATTCTGCTCCTCTAAATCAGTCCCATCAACTTCAGTTTCCGGGGGCACAATTTGCTCCTCTAAAACAGTCTCATCAATTACAGTTTCAGGAATTGGATCAGATTCGGGGACTTACACATGTTGGATAATAGGTGTTGCCCTTCTTGTGTAAACTTGTAGTGGACGAATAGCATTAAGAGTCTTGGGCATAAAAGAAAGGTCTTTGAACAAATCATCCTTATCTTCAATGTATTCCTTCTCCCCCTGAAGATAAGGTTTGGAAAAAAAGATTCGGTTTCGACAAAAGTGACATCAATAGACACAAAATTCTTTTTTGTTGTAGGTTGATAACACTTGTAACCTTTTTGGGTAGGGGAGTAACCAAAAAATATGCATTTAATAGCCCGAGGATCAAGTTTTCCTCGATGTGGAGAATGAACATGGACAAATGACACACACCCAAAGATCCTAGGAACTAGGTTGTTTGAAGTTTTGAAATTTGGGTAGAATTTGGAAAGGAGCTGAATGGGGCTGTTATTTTGAAGAATTTGATAGGGTAAGCGGTTAATCAAGTAGGCTGCAGTAAGAGCAGCCTCCCCCCAATATTGTTTTGGAACATTTGTGTGGAATAAAGATGCTCGGGTAACATTGAGAATGTGCCCAATTTTACTTTCAGCCACCCCATTTTGTTGTGGGGTGTGGACACATGATGATTCATGAATAATACCATGTTCAGTGAAAAAAGAAGACAATGTTTGATTAAAATAATCTTTGGCATTATCAGAACGACACCGTTTGATGGTAGTCTCAAATTGGGTTTTTATCATTTGAAAAAACAATTTAAATATTTGAGTGACTTCACATTTTTGTTTTAAGAGATACATCCATGACACTCTAGTACAATCATCTATAAAAATGACAAACCAACGGGCCCCAGATATATTTGGGATATTGGATGGCCCCCAAACATCACTATGGATTAAGGAAAAAGGAGTAGACATTCTTTTATTATTATTAGGAAAGCTAACACATTTGTGTTTAGCAAGTTCACAATCATCACAATGAAAAATTTCTAAGTTTATACCTTGAAACAAGGTGGGAAACATATTTTTGAGAGTACTAAATGAAGGATGACCCAACCGGAAGTGACGCAACCAAATTTCTTTATTGAGGGAAGGAACAGATTCTGACAACAAAGACAGTGGAAGTTGACTCTTAATGCTACTTGTCTCACGCGCTTCCATAAGAAGGTAGATAGAGCCCATTGTCCTCTCTAGCAAGTCCAATCATCTTCCCCGTTTCCTAATCCTGAAATTTGCAAAGTGTAGGAGTGAATGTTACTAAGCATTGTAAATCTGTTGTAAGTTTGTGAATAGATAATAGTTTGGCAGATAATTTGGGCACATGCAAGACATCTCTCAACATTAAATTTTGACATAGTGGAATATCTCCCTTTCCTGCAACAGTAATAAAAGTGCCATCTGCAGTGACAATCTTTTTATTACTTGGACACGGTGTGTAAGAGATAAACTCAGTAGAGGAATGGGTCATGTGATTCGTAGCCCCAGAATCAACAATCCATGTCCCTTTTTCTGTAAATTGTATAACGCTAAGAGCATAGGGATGAGAACTACCTGATAATGTCATGGAAGAACTACCTGTGTTTGTGGGTTTGACTAAAGAGTCTAGTAGTTCCCTTAGTTTTGTAATTTCTTCTGGATTGAAGTCAGCAGTAGGTTTGGAATGACTTTCCTCGACAACACTTGATTGGACCAAGTGGGCATGTGCTGGTCCTCCTTGTTGAATGCCTTTGGTGTTCCAATTTCGATTCTAATTTGGTGGTTTTCCATGAAGTTTCCAGCAACTGTCTTCGGTGTGCCTTGGCTTCTTGCAGAAAGTACATCATAAAGAATCCTTGTTATCCCCTCTTTCAATCTCCATTTTGGGAGCTCCTCCGGTTTGACCGTTCTTCCATTGGTCAATGTTCTTCTCTCAACTTTGTGCTACTAAGGCTGAACTTTCAGTTGATTGAGGCTCCATCATCACTCCTCTTCGCGATTCTTCTGTTCGAAAGGCAGCCATGGTTTCATTTAGCGAGGGTAACTCTTTTCCGAGTACTTGAATCCTTATTGGATCAAACTCGTTGTTCAGACCTGTTAAGAACTTATAGATTCTATCCTTCTCCTTATAATTTTTTAGTAAAGTAGCATCTATTGTGCATTTTGCTTCAAAATGTTCAGAGTGATCCAACTCCAACCATAGATTTTGTAGAGTTTGGGCATACTCACTAATGGACCGATCTCCTTGCTTGGTAGTTGCAATCTTCATCTTAATTTCGTAAATTTGTGCAGCATCACCAACCTTGGAATAGTTTTCTTTACAGTTGTCCCACACCTCTTTGGCAGTCTTCATGAATATGCACGCATCACTAATCTCAGGCACCATGGAATTCCATAGCCATGACATTACAACAGCACCTTCATCCCATGCAGCAAATTTCTTGTCTGTAATTTTTGGAGTATCCTTTCCAGTAAGATGATTCAATTTGCCCTTCCCCTTTAAAAAGGTTTGGACAAAATGCGACCATTTGAGGTAGTTTTTACGATTGAGACGAAGGCTAGGTTGAACATTTTGCAGCTCAACGGAGCCCGTGTTTGGGGCAGGGGTATTAACTGGTTCAGACATTCTGAGTTTTGTTGGGGAAAACGACAATATAGACCGTAAAATAAAATCGACAATGCAGGCCGCACAGCGGAAACAATGGCAATGCAGGCCACAATTTTAAATAGGCTCCCATGGATTTTGGAGCTCTGATGGCATGACAGAGATAATTATTTTTCTTATTATTGATAGAGCAACATGTGCTCTTAAATAGAATACAATGTACTTTAAATTCCTAATAAATACTCATCATTGCCCTCAGTCAATTCTATAATTAAGGGCCAATCATTTCTATAAATACAAACACAGCCATAGTTGTCAAGATCTCAATCTAGATCATAAAATCTTACGATTTTGCGATCTCACTCATCCCCAACGATCCCGATCCTAAGTAGAATCGCGTGTTATAGTCAAATTATGAAAAAAATTGTAAACCATTGATTTTGTGCGATCTTGGCCAGTTCCGGCCACGATCAGTCGTTTTCCGGCCACACTTACCATTTTCCGGCCACCACCATTACAAGCTGAGAAGGTTGACAAGACGCCGAGGCGCAACAATTACGGTTCGGCGGTGGCCATTTTCCCACAAATACACTTTCCTACCAAAATATCATGTAAAAAAACTTCAAATATTTAGTTTAATTTTTTTATTTTAGTAATATCTTCCGATTTTTGTTACAATCTTACTACCCTCTCTCCATCTCACAAAAATAATTGGGTAGGATCTTCCGATCTTAGTTACGATCTTATGTTTGACGATTTTACTATGCCCTCCCGATCTTAAGTAAGATCCCGATCTTGACAACCTTGAACACAGCTAATCAATTCCTTTAATCCTATATAAAATATACAGCTAATTAACAATGTACAGCTAGTTCTGACAATATGTTTGGTGCGTTCATGAAAAACAGGATTCGCAACGATTTGATGACACTTGTATTGTCAGCATAAAGTGAAGTTGGCTCTATTTGAGAAAATCCAAGTTCAGCCAAAAGACCCCAAAGCCAAATTATTTCAGAACAAGCAGCAGACATGGCACGATACTCAGATTCAGTAGAAGATTTAGAGACTCGTTTGTTTCTTACTTTTCCATGAGATCAATGAAGAGCCATGAAACATGCACCAACCAGTGATAGATCGTTGAGTATCAAGACACCCTGCCCAATCAGCATCACTATAAGCATTCAAGTTAGGAGCAATTCTAGTGGGAAAGAATAAACCACAATGAGAGATTCCCTTCAAGTAGCAAATTATGCGACGAACTGCTGCCAAGAGAAGATGGCGAGGAGAGTGCATGAATTGACTTACTTGTTGAACAACAAAAGATATGTCAGGACGAGTAATAGTCAAGTAATTAAGGTTACCCACGAGTTGACGATACAATAAGGGATCAGGCAAGAGATCACCATCATCACGATGATATTTAACATTAACCTCAAGAGAAGTATCCACTGGATTAGCCGATTGAAGACCAGCCATAGAAATTAAATCTGTGGCATACTTGTGCTGATGGAGGAAGATGCCCTTGGATGTAGAATGAACCTCGAGACTAAAAAAATAATGCAAATTACCAAGATCTTTCATATGAAACGGTGCTTGTAACTGTTGTTTAAGGCTTTGAATTAAAGCATGATCAGAACCAGTAATAATCATATCATCAACATTCTTCGTAGGACAATTCCAGTAGACGTTCTATGAATAAATAGAGAAGAATCATACTGATTCATATGATTCTGAGTAAAGGAGAACCCAAGTAAAGTGGAGCGGAATTTTTCATATCATGCTTGAGGCGCTTGTTTCAAACCGTATAAGGAGCGTTTGAGCTTGCACACACCCTTAGATGACGAGAATAAACCTTAAGGAAGAGTCATATAAATATCTTTCGTCAGGTCACCATGAAGAAAAGCATTTTTCACATCCATTTGATGAAGAGACCACCCGTTAGAAGCAGCTATAGAGAGCAGTACGAACAGAAGTCATTTTGGCAACTGGTGCAAATGTCTCATCATAATCAATTCCATATTCCTGCTTATTTCCTAAGGCAACCAATTGAGCCTTGAAACGGTTGAGAGACCCATCAGAATTTAGTTTCACATAATACACCCATTTGCAGTCTATGAGTTTGATATTAAGGGGACAAGAGACAATATCCCATGTAAAATTCTCTTGATGAGCCTGAAGTTCCTCATTCATTGCTTTTATCCAGCGCAGATCTTTAATAGCCTGTGCATAGCAAGTAGGAATAGATATGCTAGACAATGAGGCAGTTAGAGAAGTATGTGAGGAATCATACATATCTGGTGAATATCTATCTGGTGCTTTAGATATTCGACCAGAACGTCGTGGTTCGACTGGTTCAGGATCAGGTGGCGGATCAATGTCGGGAGGGGCAGTGGGAACCTGTTTTCTGCGTTGTTTGGCATATGTGATTCCTGGTTAGTAACGTTGTATAGATTGAGGCATAACGGAAAAATTAGAAAGAATAGCAATATCATTTGTGGCAGGAGAAGGAGAATGAAACATATATTGATTATCAAAAAATGTAACTGATCGTACCTGGATCAGACAGTTAGACAGTGGCCAGCAACGTCGTGAAAACTTCAGCTCCGGTGATGGTGCGACGGCGGGGGGGTGTACCTGCAAGGTACTCCGATGCTCAAGTCAGGTAAGGTCAGAGAAAAGCAAGTACAGAAAATAGGTGTGAGTTTAGAATAATGTGTAACCCGGCCCTCTCAAGTGAGAAGGTATTTATAGAGAGCCCCCAGCGCAGGGCCAACGGTTACTTGCACTGGGCTGGATTGCAAGGCCCAATCCAAGTAACTGTCAGGGCTTACGTGGCGTAGTGAAGACCAGCACGTGGTCTTCTCCCTGGGGTAACGGTCCCGAGATCTCTGGAAGTAGGGCAGACCGACTCCTTCGGGAGTGGGAGGTTACAAGAGAACGTGTCCTCGCAGGGAGGCTCATGGGTGTCGAGGAGAACCGAGACCTGCAGGACTTGGTGCCTCTGCTCGACGGTCTCAGGTGTATGTGTGCTCGACGCTATTGATGGTCGTTACGTGCTCGACGTAGGCAATTTGCATGGGCCTTATTGGGCCAGCAGGGGTCGTGCGGGTTGGGCCTGCCCTTCTGAAGGGCAGGCGATGGCCAGTCCAGAACAGGAGCCCCTCAAGTCGTTGCTCTGAGGTGTCGGAGTAATGACTTAAGGGTCAGCCACTGTGTCGATGACGCACTTTGTCGGGGAAAGTCCTCTATAGGGGGAGCGCTTGGTCTGCTCGAGTTTAACAGGTCGTGCTGGGCGACGCTACGGGGATACGAGAAGTTCGAAGTCGAGCAGCAAAGCAACGGAAGGACGCGTGTGGTGGAACGAAGGGACGTGCATGGGAAAGCGTGTGCCACGTGTCACACGCCATCATTACCTAGGGAGGCTAGCCTAGGGTAGCGTAATCGAGTGCCTAGGAAACCCCTCGAGACTCGTGAGGGTCTTATAAATAGGGGCCATCCCGTTTCATTTGCACTTTTGGCCCTCCTTTGTTCAGACTCTCCCATTCTTCCTTCTCTGTTTTCACCGCCGCTCTCCGCCGTAGACCGCCGCTTTCCACCACAGATTGTTGCGTCGGAACCTTATCAGGACTGTATTTCAAGCAAGTTTTCTGATCTTTCTCTTTTCGTTCGTATTTTGTACGGTGGTCCTATGGTGAATTGATGAAGTTCCCATGGGAACCGTGAAATCTCCGGCGAATATGGCGGAGTTTCTTTGTTTTCTTGTTGAATCTCGCGGGGGGAAGGTACGAGAATTACGGGGACAAGAAGAACGTCCCGAGGACACGGGATGAATATCCCGGGGTCTTCGACGGCACCCCTAATGGCGAGACAAGTCCTCGGGGGGTCGAAGCACCGGTGACCTGAAGATGGTCACGGGGTCGCTCGTTGGATACCCCGAGGACGTTGTGCGAGCACGGCAGACGCTTGATCCCGACGCTCCTTCTTCGCCCTTTCACTTGATCAGCGGTGGAGGGGTGAATTTGATATGGGTCATCGAATTCACCATTTCCTTCTGCTTTTCAGGTAAATGGACGCATTGGCCGTGGCCGTGGAAACCTTGGACGTCGACGACCAACCCGACTCGCCGATGGCGGAGATCATTAGTGCCGAGGAACGATCGCTCGACGAGTGGGTCAGCGACGAGCCCATAAATATGATCTCCCAGTTTGTTGACGGAGACGAGGACGACATATTCTGCACTGTCGAGCACCGCCTGGTAGGCTCTGCGAAGACGTGGAAAGTGTTTCGGCCCCTGGAGCACCATCGTATATGTTCGACGTACCGGGGGATGAGGTTTCCCCTGTACGAATTTATGTTCGATGAGGCGGGATGGCGCCTGCCCTTCACAGATTTCCAACAGTCGGTGTTCGTCTGGCTGCGCTTGACGCTATCGCAGCTCCATCCTAACTCCTTTGCCTTTATCTGCGCCTTCGAGCTTGTTTGTAAATACCTCAAGATCGGGGCAACCGTGCCCCTCTTCTTCCTTATTTTTCACCTCCAGAGGCAGACGGCCAACGGCAGACACGGCTGGGTGTCCTTCAAACAAGTGAGCAGCCTGTTCCACACCTACATGGATTCTGTTCGCGATTTCAAGTATCGGTACTACATCGTGAGGCCGGTCTCGCTGGAAGCTGTGAATACTGTGTATCGCCGGGTCTCTCGAGAAGTAGACGGGCTGGAGGAAGAAACCCTTGTACCGAGGTTCCCCTTGTTCTGGACGGAAAAACATTTCAAGAGGGGGACGGACAGCTACATCTTCAGTCCTGACCGACTTTGCGAGGGGGACCAACTGGCGCACGAGGCAATAGTCAACTTCGTCGCCGGTTTTAACAAAGCCAAGTTCGTGACGCCGGACGGAGAATTCGTCCGGGGGTGACGACGGGGAGGTCTTAACGAAGCGCCGGTTAATCAATACGAGGGCCCTCCTCGAGACGTTTTCTAACGATGATGCCCTCGAGCTGTTAGGTGGGGGCGGCTTCCTCGACCTACCTTTCCCTTGTGCTCTCGGTTTCGATTTACTGACGCATTTCTTTTCTTTGCAGGCAAGATGTCGAGTGCTGAGGAGCGCATCAAGAAGCTGAAGGCCTGCCGAAACGCGAAGAAGGGTCGGGTTGAACAGCTCTGTTCATAGCCTCTCGCCACTACTTCAATACTTGTGGATTCCTCCGGCTCTCGTCAAGGGAGTCAGTCTCCTAGCAGCCAAGGATCCCCGAAGCGACAACGCACAGACGGGCAGGTTGATGTCGACTTGACGGTGGTGGCCGACAGTCCTCCCTCCGAGAAGTTCATACTTCCCCCTTGTCATTCGAGGCCCCATTTCTTCTCGGATGTCAACTCTCCGGGCATCGCAGCTGCCGAGGTCCAGGCCGTCCTGGATGCCGCTCAGGCTTCGAGGATGAAGGCTCTGCTCGAGGACTTGTCCGCGGTGATGCGTCTGTTCGACGGCTTTGATCTTGAATGACGAAACTTGTCCAGCGGCTGAACTGGGTAAGCTACAGGAGAAACTCAAGTCCGTTGCTGCTGAGATGGAGAGAGCGAGGAAGGAGTTAAACGAGTGTAAAGAGCAGAACAGGGCACAGGCCGAACTTCAGAGACAGCTGGAGGAGAGGTTGAAGGAAGCTGACGAGGAGAGAAAGGGTTTCTTGGAGAGAATTGTCGGGTTGGAGAACGCTGTTCACCCGGCTGAAGAGGAAACTGAGGAGGACAAGTTGTTAACCTCGCGGGAAGCGCTAATAGCGAAACTCAGAGAAACCGAACAGGATAACCTCGTGGCGGCTGACATAGGTTTCAAGAATGTCGTGCAGCAGCTTTGGGTTCTCAACCCCGACCTTATTACTGAAGGGGCTGACCCCGACTACGATGTGGTCGACGGTCAGATCGTGCAGCCGATGCAAGAGGAAGAGGTTGGCGAAGGGGCAGACGAACACGAGCAGCCAGAGGGGACCGTCGCCGACTAGTTTTTTCCTTTCTTGTTTTGTTTGGCCTGTGAGCCATTTCATTTTGGTGCCTTTTGCCCGGCCTGTGTGCCAGGGGCTTCTTGGATATTTTGTAATACCTGTACAATGGGCTTCTGCCCGCTTAATGCATTTTTGTTTATCTGCGCGTGTGATGTTTGTATGTTTTCGCTTGTGTATGATGCTATTGTATTTGCTATACTTTACTTATTTTTGTCTAAGTGGTTTGGTGATCTTGGGAATTTGCTCGACTTTGACGATCCTCGACTGCGTGGAGAGCTAGTCGAGTGGTTAGAGGTGTATTCCGACCTTCAACGAGGCTAAGAGCTCGGTCGAGGTCTTAGCTTCGTGGAGTGAACTTCCCATCGCGAGCTGGGTGTTCTGCCTCATTGGTACGGCGACGACGGAGCTCGATCGAGGTGTCCTCGTCGGATCAAAGTTCTCGCGCACACACAACGCGGCCCTTGATCATCGTGTCTCGTATGGAGGTGTCGCGCTTGTACCCTAGCGCGCCCCCGTTATCGCGACGTTGGTGTGTCGCGGGCAGTGTTTAACTGTAGTATTGCTTAAGCTTCTCAGCGTTCCATGGTCGAGCAAGTTCTTCCCCGTGCAGATTTTCGAGGAAGTAGGTTCATGTCCCCGTTTTCGCGCAGACACGGTACGGGCCCTCCCAGATCGCGGCGAGTTTGCCTTCTCGCGAATCTTTCTGGTTTCTTCGCAGGACGAGGGTGCGTACCTGAAAATCACGTTTGATAACTTTGTTGTTATAACGTAAAGTTATTTTCTGTTTAAGTGAGGCTTCCTGGAGGGATGCGCCCGTCCTTATCTCCTCGACGAAGTCGAGCTCTTCCCTTAGGGCCTCGTTGTTCGCATCCTCGTTGAGGGGGGCTTCCGTCCTCCTCGAGGGTTCCCTGATCTCCACGGGGATCACCGCTTCCGTTCCGTAGGTCAGACGAAAGGGGGTTTCCCTGGTCGTAGAATGTGGGGTTGTTTGGTAGGCCCAGAGGACGTTGTGTAGCTCCTCGACCCACCGTTGTTTGGCGTCGCCTAGTCGACGTTTCAATCCTCGGAGGATCACTATGTTCGCTGCTTCGGCCTGCCCGTTCGTTTGAGGATGCTCGTCTGACGTGAAATGCTGCTTCGTGCCCAGTTTGGTGACGAAGTCTTGGAAATCCTTGTCGTTGAACTGTGTCCCGTTGTCGGTGACGATTGCTTGGGGCACGCCGAACCGGGCGAGGATGTTCCTTTTGTAGAAGCGGAGTATGTTGAAAGCCGTGATTTTGGCCAGGGCTTCTGCCTCAATCCACTTCGTGAAATAATCTATGCCGACGATGAGGTATTTGTTTTGGTATGACCCCATGACGAAGGGTCCGAGGATATCCATTCCCCACCACGCAAATGGCCACGGGGACGACAATGTCTTGAGCTCGTTAGGGGGAGCGAGGTGCATGTCCCCGTGTCGTTGGCATTTATCGCACTTCTTGACGTGCTCCACGTGCTCCTTGGCGTCCTGCTGCATGGTGGGCCAGTAATACCCTGCCCGGAGTGCTTTGCGGGCTAAGGATCGCCCTCCAAGGTGTTGGGCGTTGATCCCCTCGTGGATTTCTTGGAGTAAACCGGGAACCCTGGTCTCTTCGACGCATCTGAGGAGGGGAATAGAGAACCCGCGGCGATATAGCTTGTCCTCGATTATTGTGTACGAGCACGCTCGTCGCTTGACCGTCCCCGCTTCCTTGGGATCTTTGGGCAGTTTGCCCGTCATGAGGTATTCGTATACCGGGGTCATCCAACAATGGTTGTCCCCGATGGCGTTCACGTCTGTCTTCGGAGTGGGTTTGTCGATGCTCGGGTGAGAAAGTACTTCCTGAATGACGGACTTGTTTCCGCCTTTCTTCTTCGTGCTCGCCAATTTGGACAAAATGTCTGCTCGGGTGTTGTGCTCGCGCGGGATGTGGGTCACTTCTGCGGAAGCGAAATTCTTCATCTTTTCCTTTACCAACGTCGGGTATTCGATGAGGCAGTCGTTCTTGGCCTGGTACTCCCCTCGGACTTGCGAGGCTACGAGCTGAGAGTCGGTGAAGATTTTGACCTCTTTGGCGCCCAGGTCCTCGGCCAATCGTAGCCCGACGAGGAAGGCCTCATACTCTGCCTGGTTGTTCGATGTCGGGAAGGATAACTCGAGGGAGACCTCGATCAAGATGCCTTCCTCGTTCTCGAGGATAATGCCTGCCCCACTCCCTTTCGTGCTGGATGCCCCGTCGACGTGGATTGTCCATTTCTGGGATCCGTTGGTCGAAGGTTCTGGGACGGTCATTTCCGCCACAAAGTCGGCCAGTACTTGAGCCTTCAGGGCTTTCGTTCCCTCGTACAGGATGTCGAACTCGGCAAGTTCGAGCGACCATCTGAGCATCCTTCCCGCCATGTCTGGTCGACCGAGGAGTTGCCTTATTGGCTGCTCGGTTCGTACAACGACCGTGTGGGCTAGGAAGTAATAGCGTAACCTCCTGGCTGCGGTGACGAGGGCCAGGGCGACTTTCTCGATCTGCTGATACCTGAGCTTGGGACCTTGGAGGGCTTTGCTCGTGAAGTAAATCGATTTTTGCCCGTCGGGGGTTTCCTGTATGAGGACGGCGCTGACCGCTTCGCTCGTGATGGCGAGATACAAGAAGAGTGTCTCCCTGTTCTCTGGCCGTGAGAAGACCGGGGGCTGTGACAGGACTCGTTTGAAATGGAGTAAAGTCTGCTCGCATTCCTCGCTCCACTCGAACGTGGCTTTTTGTCGAAGAAGCTTGAAAAACGGGAGTGCGTATTGTGCAGATTTGGCGACGAAGCGGGAGAGGGCGGTCAGCATTCCGTTCAGTGATTGTATCGACTTCTTCGAGTTCGGGGTAGGGATCTCGGAGAAAGCCCGACATTTGTCGGGGTTGGCCTCGATTCCTCGCTCTGTGAGGTAGAAACCGAGGAACTTACCCGCCCGAAGGCCGAAGGTGCATTTGTCGGGATTGAACCTCATGCGGCATCTCCTCGCCGTGTCGAACACCTTCGCGAGATGGGCGGCGTAGTCGACTTCCTCTGAGGATTTGACGATCATATCGTCCATATAGACTTCGATCATGTCGTCGATCTCTCCCTGGAAGGCTTTGTTCATCATCCGTTGGTAGGTCGCGCCGGCGTTCTTCAAGCCGAAGGGCATTACGTTATAGTAGTAATTGCCCGACTCGGTCATGAAGGTTGTGTGCTGTTTGTCGGCCTTGTCCATGGGGATTTAGTTGTACCCCGAGTAGGCGTCCATGAAGGATAATAGCTTGTAACCTGCAGAATTGTCGACCAGCTGGTCGATGTTAGGCAAAGGATAACAGTCTTTCGGGCATTGCCCGATTAAGGTTGGTATAGTCAACACACATCCTTCATTTTCCATTATTCTTTTTGACAAGTACAACGTTGGACAGCCAGGTTGTGTACCTGGCCTCCGAAATAAAATTCGCCTCTAGGAGGTCTTTTACAGCTTTTTCAGCAGCCTCCGCTTTTTCGGGAGGCTGCCTACGCCTACGTTGAACTATAGCCCTAGCGGCTGGATCTACGGTGAGCTGATGGCATGCCACCTCGGGGTCAAGGCCAGGCATCTCGGAGGCGCTCCATGCGAACAGATCGGCGTTCTCCCGGAGACACGCCTTCAGCTGCTTCTTCGCCAGATCGGAGAGCCCGATTCCAATCTTCACGCTCCGGTCTGGATCGTCCCCGAGGGCGACGAGCTCGAAGTCTCCGTCTGGGATGGGGCGCGTTGGGTGGAGAGGCTGCCCGTTGTTTACCGCCTGGAGGTCGAGGTTCGTTGCTCCGGCCTTTTCATGCTCGCCCAGGAACCTGCTGTCGAGGTCGACCGCGTTGACGCGCGGGAGAGGCTTCTGTACGGTGTCCGGGGATGACTTTGCCCCGGTCTTGGGCTTGGTGCCGATGGAACTCATGCCTTTGATTGCAGCGTCGAAGCACCTCCAGGTCGCGTCTATGTCCCTGTGCATCGTAACTACCCGTCCCCTGGCCGTGTAGTACTTCATTTTGAGGTGGGCCGTTGATGACACTGCTGTGAGTTCGGCCAGGGTGGTCCTCCCGAGGATGCAGTTGTAGAGGGATGGACATTCGACCACCAGGAAGCGAGTCTTGACTTGCCGGGCAGTGTCTTCGACCCTGAACGTGACCATCAGTTCGACGTAGCCCCACGATCTGGTGGTGGTGCCGTTGAAACCCTGCAGATCTGAACCCACGTAGGGGGTCAGGTGTCTCTCGTCGAGCTGGAGAGTCCCGAACAGGTGAGCGTACATGATGTCGACCGAACTTCTCTGGTCGACAAGGATCCTACGAACGTCAAAATTCGCCATCTGTGCCCTGACCAAGAGGGGGATGGTGGCGTTGGGCGCTCCGCCCGGAAGCTCTTCGAGATAAAAGGTGATAGGGTTTGATTTCCCTTGCACCTTCTCGAGAGTGGTGGTCTTCGCCGATGTTGCGGACTCCAGTTCGTCAAATTTCCGCTTGATCGACCCGACGGACACCTTCTCGTAACTACCTCCGGATATGACCATCGTCTTGGGGAAGCCTTCCCACGTGCTGCGGGCAGCAACGGGGTCTTCGTAGGGGAAGTTTGCCCACATGCTGCGAACTGCCTCTTAGCCCTCGATACCCTCGGGGATAATAAAGTCCTCGGGTCGAGTGACGCTGAGGGCGACCTACAGTCGGCTCTCATCGAGAGGAGGTGTCGTCTATTCGACGCTTTGGGCTTCCCGGGCACTGGGACGAGGAGCGTCGTTCTTCTGGGCATACTTCTTTAGGTGTCCTTCCTTGATCAAGATCTCAATTGCATCTTTGAGATGGATGCAGTCCTCCAACATGTCCGTGGCTCCGGTGGAACCCGCAGTACTTGGACTTGTCCGTGTTTGATTTGGGGGTCGTTGGCTTCGGAAAGCGGACGCCTCCTTTCAAAAATTCCGAGTTGGAGCACTCGGAAAGGATACGCGCGCGGGGAGCGTTGAGCGGCGTGTATTCCGTGAACCGGCCAGCTGGTCCTTGCGGTTCGCGAGAGTCCTGGGGGCGGCTTTCCTTCTTTCTTTCTCCTCCACGTCGGGGAGGAGAGTCTTCTTCTCTGTGGCCGCAGGGGCCTTCCTTCCGCCTCGAGTAGAGGGCGATCTGTGCTACCTCCGACTCTTCGAACTCGATGTATGACTGAGCTCGTTGGAGGAGGTCCTCCAAACGGCGAGGTCTGCGGAGGCCCACAGACTTGGCGAAATCGGATCCAAGTCGCAGTCCCCGGATGATTCAAAACTTCTTCATGTCGTCGGTCGTGTGGACCTCGACAGCCTCCCTGGTGAACCTCTCAATGTAGTTCCTGAGAGACTCGTTCTTCCCCTTGAAGATGCGCTCTAGTGCGACCTCCGTCTTCGAGTGTCGGCGAGATGCCGTGAAGTGTTTGGTAAAGCGTTCTCTTAGTTGCTTCCAGGACGTGATCGACCCTGGTGCTAGACTCTTGTATCAGGTCATGGCGCCCTTCCGCAAGGTGGTGGGGAAAAGTCTGCACTTAATGGCTCCACTGACGTTTTTGAAGTTGAGCATGGCTTCAAAACTTTCGACGTGATCGTCGGGATCGGCCAGGCCGTCGTAGGTCCCCGGTGGCGGGGGTTTCTCCATGCCCGCAGGGATTGGGGCGTCCATGATCTCCCATGACAGTGGGGTCCTTTGGTCGTCGTCGTCGCTTCCGGCTGGGGACCCTGATGGGGATCGGTGGTGTCGACCAGGTCCCTGTCGTGGCGGAGAGTTCCTGGAACGGTTCCTCAGCCTCTCTTCGGCGGTCTTGCTCCTCTTGGTAGTCGAGGAGTGCCTGGGTTCCTTCCGAGGCAGGGAACGATGGCGCTTCTGGGAGGTTTCTGGCTGGGTGCGCTCCAGGCGTGGCCGACGGTCCTCGCGCACCGATGAGGGGGTCCGAGATTCTTCCGGGGGAGTCCTTCGCGGGGAAGGAGATCGGCGAGGTGAAGGTGGACGACGATGTCTTCGCGGGGAAGATCGTCGTGTTCGCCCTCGCTTGAGCGCTTCAATTCTGAGATTTTGGTGCATGATCAGCTGGTTGGTCTGGTTGACCAAGGCGAATAGGGTCACGGTGCTTGGATCTGCATTAGGCGGAGGAGCAACTGGCTGAAAGGCGACTTGTTGGTCGTCCTGTTGGGCGGCGTCGTAAGCCGTGTCTTCGGAGTCTGGGGAGGCGGTCTGCCTGTCTCTCACGACGCCTTCTTCGACGTTGAGGGCAGCATTGTCCTCACGGTGGTTTCCGTTCTCGAGTTGTGCGAGAACGGTGTCCAGAGCTTTGTTCGCAGACGGGTTGTTGGCCATGCTGGTGATGGACGGAGAGATTGCTTTGGTTTATCGTTGAAGAAAAAACGGGGAAGAGACCTCTGCTCGACGGTCTCAGGTGTATGTGTGCTCGACGCTACTGATGGCCGTTACG
The DNA here is from genome assembly GCA_022829125.1 of Lathyrus tuberosus. Lineage (NCBI taxonomy): Eukaryota > Viridiplantae > Streptophyta > Magnoliopsida > Fabales > Fabaceae > Lathyrus > Lathyrus tuberosus. The sequence continues at coordinate 6,213,767 of JALAZF010000032.1, forward strand.
TGCTCGACGTAGGCAGTTTACATGGGCCTTATTGGGCCAGCCGGGGTCGTGCGGGTTAGGCCTGCCCGTCTGAAGAGCAGGCGATGGCCAGTCCAGAACAGTAACATTCCTAGAAACTCGAAAACGGTGATTAGAGACATCATAACACACAAAACCCTTATGAGAGTTGCTATACCCCATAAATGCACATTGAACAGACTATGCTCCATGTTTATTTCGTTCAAACAGAGGTAAGTGAACAAAACACACATAGCCAAAAGTATGTAAATCACTATAATCAGGCTGAGTTTTAAAAAGGCGAAAGAAGAGAGAATCAAAATCAATAACCGTAGAAGGAATACGATTAATCAAGAATACGGCAGTGGAAAAAGCCTATACCCAAAATTGGGATGGCACAGAAGCTTGAAGAAGTAAGGTGCGCGTTACATCTAGCAAATGACGATTCTTTCGCTCTGCCATCCCATTTTGTTGGGGAGTATTAGGACAAGATCGTTGAGACACGATCCCTTTTTGTTGAAGGTACTCCTGAAACTCACGAGACATATACTCACCTCCAGAGTCAGATCGAAAAATTTTAACACTTCCTTGAAATTGAGTTTCAACATATGTTAAAAACTTCTGAAACATAGAAAACACTTCAGACTTAGATCTAAGAAAATATATCTAAGTAAAACGACTGTAGTCATCAATAAATGTGACAAAATATTTATAGTGAGCATGAGATGGTGCAGGAGACATTCCCCACACATCACTATGAATCATCTCAAAACAAGTGGAGGCACGATGAGCACCTGACGGAAAAGGAAGTGTTTTACTTTTTTTAGCCAATTTGCAGACAGAACATGAAATAGAAGCAGTACAAACATGTTTATTTCCCAACAAACCAGTTTTAAATAAATGAGACAAAACAACAGAATTTGGATGGCCTAATTTTCTATGTCAATCCTCCTACGAGTTTAAAACATTATTACAAGCAAAAGATAAATGACTAGAACTAAACTGGAGCGGAAACAATCTTCCCACTTTAGGCCCCTTCGCGATCACTTTCCCCGACACCTGCTCCTGCACAACACAACCAACACGAGAAAAATTAACATTACAATTGTTATCCACCAATTGACCAACCGACAATAAGTTGGAGACAAGTCCGGGTGATACAAGCACGTCATGAAAGTTAGAGTTTATGTCACCAACATCAATGATAGAAAGTTTATTACCATCAGCAAATTGAATTTGTTGATTACCATTATAAGAATGTAGATTGTGCAAGTATTCAGAGGAACCTGTCATGTGATTGAATGCACCAGAATCAAGAAGCCATGGTTGAGAAACATTAGAAGACTTACCCTGAATTCACAAGGCAGAAAGAGCAGAAAGTACCATTTGTTGAATCATTTTAGGTTGTAGAACACCACCATTAGATGCACCAGCGATGAGAGAACCAATTGCAGAGTTGGTAGTGGCGTGGAATGCCTGGGTTGGTCGTTGTGTTGGTCTCGGAGGACGCGTGGGACAGTCAAAGATGATATGACCCTGTTGTTTGCAATAGTTGCAAAACTTCTTACTGCAGCTGCGAGCAAAATGTCCAAATTATTTGCAAGAAAAACATTGAACTTGTCGCATGTCACGACCCTTTCCCCTACTCTGAGCAGCATATGCGACCGTCAGAGACTCAAATGTGACAGCATCATGAGACATGGTGTCTTGAGTAAGGAGGCGTTGTTCCTCCTTAAGGAGTTCGCCAACACAAGAATCCAAGGAAGGAACAGGACTCCTATTCAGCAAAGCTCCTCTGACAACCTCAAATTCTGGGCGAAGCTTCATGAGAAATTGATCACGTCCACTTGTGTTGTAGACCTCTTCGACAGCCGCGAGAGAAGTCTTGGAAACATTAGCATGTATAATAGAAGAGTGTTCTGTCCACAGATTCAAAAAACCAGAATAGTATTCTTGAACACACAAGGTACCTTGTTTGTAATTAGCTATCTCTAACTCCAACTGAAAACGCTTGGCCGCATTGTCCTGATTGTAAATACGCTTCAAATAGTCCCGCATTTCTTGAGCAGTGGAAAATGAGCGCAAATTGTTAATCATATGAGGATCAATACTACTGAGAATCCAAGTGAAACTTGAGCATCTTTATATTCCCACTCTTCTAAAGCAGCTTTTTCTATCGGTGCCTTAAAGACACCGTTCAAGTGACTCCATAATTTCTTTCCTTTGACATGCATTCGGAACTAAAATTCCCAAGCAGAATAATTTTTTTTCTATAAAACGAACACAAATATAATCTCTGTTTTTTTGGGAAGCCATAATAATAAAGATGACTTGAGACAAAATATTAAGACACTTGAGCAAAGGAAAGTCACAGACTGCACTGCACTGCACCACGTAACAAAATTAACTTTTTTTTTTATAATACATGAAACAGTGAGGAAAGGTAGGCACTGCAGTGCTGCACCACGTAACACCAATACAATTTTTTTTCAACGTGAAACAAAAATTACGTACTGAATAAACCGTGAAACAAAGTTACTGAATATTGAAGAAAACCCTTGCCGACACCAAATCAACGACCCAATTCAGGATACTTGCCGACACCGAGAACACTACCAAATCGAACACGATTTGCAAATAAGGAGGAATAACGAAAGTGCAACTTATGAGCACTACCAAGAACGGATCTGAGAAATGATTGTAAGCACTAAAGATTACAAGCGCAAGCCTGAAAAAGATTACTGTGAACCGAGATGATTTCAAGGGCGACCCAGTGGGGTGTCGCTAAATAAAGCCAAGATTAACCTACAATTCACAGGTTTGATCGAAAACCCACCGATACCATGTCAATAATTCTTGGCTTCATGCCTTTCACATTGTTATTTCTTGTATATAGAGGGGTCAAAAAAGTCCTATATAACAAAACCCTAATGTTTAGGCCCCCTACTTGACCCCTTTTTTTAAGCTCCCTATTACATAAATATTTTTTTGGCCCCTTATTTTTAAGCCCTCTCATATTTTTACTTTTTATGGAGCCTGAGGAAGGGGCTCAAAATCTAATTAGATTGAAAGAATATATTTTTCATTTTTTTTAATTATTCTTTTTTTAAAAATTAATATTTTTGAAAATTAATTTTAAAAGTAATTTTGAAAAAAAAGTAGATTTTTCGAAAAAAAAACGATTTTTTCAAAAATAAAAAAAAAACCGAATTTTTCCGAAAAAAGTCGTTTTTTCGAAAATAAAAAATAATTGAAATAAAAAAGTCGATTTTTTCTAAAAATAAAAAAATTTGATTTTTTTCAAAAGTTAAAAATAGTCGATCTTTTCAAAAATGAAAAAAAGTTGAATTTTTTTTCAAAAAAAATCCGATTTTTTTTTAAATAAAAACAATGGTTTTTTTTTTAATAAAAAATTTTAATTTTTTATGAAAAAAAATCATTTTTTAAAAAAACAAAGTCAACTTTTTAAAAATGTTGGAGCCTTGAGACCCTTCTTAAATTTTAGGGGACCTTAGTTTAGGGGGTCTACTTATTTTAGGGTTCATTTTCTTTAAAATTTTGGGCCCCCTATATTTGTAGGGCCTTAAAAATTAGGCCCCAACCCCTTAATTTGACAGCTCTAATTGTATATATAGAGGTTACAGGAATATACATATAATTACACTAAATAATTACATTTAATGAGAACAAATCAATTTTTAATTTATTTCCCTTATTCTAGGAACAAATCCTTATTCTAGGAACAAACCCTTATTCTAGGAACAAACTAATTTTTATTCACATTCATAACCAGAAAATTGTCGAGTACATAGAAGAAAAACCTTAGACAAATTCATCATATTGGACATATGCATGCATAAAAAATAAAATAAATTAAAATAGACAAGAAAATAAATCAGTAATCAGGTTCTAGTTTCAAAAATGAAGGTTTAGTTAGAGCTAGACAAAACTAACAGTATCAGCAGCCACAAGATTCAAGCCAACTCCCCCGGCTCTTGTTGAGATCATAAAAACAAAAGCTCCATTTTGGCCAGCTTCAAAATTCAAGCCCATATTAGCTGATGAGTTGCTGAAACTTCTTATTGCAGCAAAGCGCTCCTCAGCCCTAATTGATCCATCAAGACGTTCGTAAGAATACTTGCGTAACTCCAGAAAATCCTGTATTAGAATAGAAGAATATTTCATCAACTTACCCATTTAACTAATACAAGGCAATCAATACAAGGGAAAAAAATTACCTGCAAAATGTCAAGTGTATGTGTCATCTGAGCAAAAAGAAGAACATGGTGTCCATAATGATGTAGCTTTCGAAGAAGTTGGTCCAGAATCAATAGTTTACCACTGGCCTGAACGAAAAAGATAATAAATACGTTCAAAGCAAGAATGGTGGTGCAATAGCTCTAAGTTTCTAAGGTCCTTGGGCCTAGTTTGACTGATAAGCAAGTGCTAGATCAAACAATAGAGCCCATAATATAGTTGTTGGAAATAAAACCATATTAATGTCAGTTTCACCTTCCAAATTGTTTTTGGTAAATAGTTTTGGAACTAATATTAGTATTTAGAGTTGTGTTGTAGCAATTACATACAGGTCCATGTATATAGTTAGCAATCAACCTAGAGAATGTCATACTTGCACTTAGGAAGTAGTTATGCTATTAATCTTCTTGTAAATATAAATTTTTTTATTACAAATTGTATGAATAGAAAATCAGCGGAGTGCAAATCACTCAAGCACATAAGAAAAATTATGTCTTCTTATTTTTCACATGGCATCATAGCTCCAGTTCTAGAAGACTTTGTTTCCGCAATTAGCTTTACCAAATAATGTTCTGGCTGGTTGTACTAGCAGGCATAATTTAGACATGACCGGCAACTTGTGCTATCAAGAGCACCGTTGCCCGCCACTGACCAGCGTTAACCTGTGTTGACTAAAGACATAAATCGAATTTGACCAATGTTGACTACTCTTACAATGTTTGTATTGGGCTAACTCATCCCTACAAAACCGACATGTAAGGTGAGGACTGCACAAACTTTATAAACACTAAACGGGTCATATCTCTAAGCAATGTGGGACTAAATTCACCCCTTCAAATCCAACACAATTGTTGAATATCAGCAAAGAATCTGTTGTGCAGAATCAACAAACAAATTCTGTTTTGTACAGATCATATTATGTTGTGTACAGCTCATAGAACTTTATGTAAATTAATTAATTGACTGTTACTGTCTTTACTACGCTTAATCTTAGCCTTTATAGGAATAATTATTCCCATGATTTCTAGGTTAAATTAGCTTTTCCCTCTCTGCCCTCTACTATATATACATATTATGTATTATTTACCAATTCAATGAAATATAAAAACATATTTCTTCATGGTATCAGAGCACGATCTGAACCATCCCTAACTTAGGGCCGTCAAATCATGGACGACCCAAAAATTGATGAATTGCTCAAGGCGGAGACTGGATCTTTTCCGACCAGCTCACACAACGGGCTTACTCATCTCATCACTCGCCATAAACTGAATGGCCAAAACTATACCCAATTGGTAAGGTCAGTCAAGCTCTTCCTCCAAGGAAAAGGAAGGGAAGGCTGCATCATAAGAGATTCTAAGAATCCTAAGAAACAGGACACCAACCTCCATCAAGGGCAAGTTGAGAACAACCAAGTGATGTCATGGCTGCTCAACACCATGACAAATGAAATCGATGAAAAGTTGTTGTTCTATGACACCGCAAAGGATATATGGAATGTCAGGAGACGTACTCAAACATGGACAACACATCAGCCGTGTTTGAGATAAAAAGTATACTCCATGATCTTCAACAGGGAGAGTTTCTGTCATTGAGTATTTTAACATACTCTGCAGACATTGGAAGCAGCTGGACATGTATGAAGAAGTTACACGGTGTTGTCCAGAAGATCAAAAGAAGTACAAGTTTCTGTTGGGACAAACAAGGATCGTGATGAAGTTCAGGAAGGATCCTTGGAATCAAACCACTTCAGGAAATTCGGGAAGTCTTCTCAGAAGTGAAAAGGGAAGAAAGCAGAAGGAAGTTTGCAGGTATGCTATTCCTCTCCGAAGAGTTGATGCAGTCTCTTAGGTTATCAACCCAGGTCTACCCTGGATCACTCAGCGTCATCTCTTTCTTAATTGTTCCAGCTGCTACCTATCCCCAACCAACTATGGGAAGACATCTCTTAATACTAGACTTTCCAAATCATAAGTGTTATAAGCAATTATAGTTGTGGTTGACAAACTTTAAAAGTACGCGCGCTTCATATACCATTGGAAGTATCCTTGTGTGAGTCGCGTTTGCAAGACACGTGTTGAAGATGAGCTTATCGTACCATCTGGAAACGGATGGTGAAACCGAGGTCATTAACAAGTACTTGAAAGCCTACTTACAATGTTTTGCATCTGAGTTGTCTATTTCTTTAATTTTCTACACTTCCATTGCCCCTTTTGTCCTATTTGTGAGAGATACAATACTAACAGACAATTTAGAGTACAAGACATAAACTTACCCTAACAATGACTGTATGACTAAAGAGCCCAAGGTAGACTCGGTCCAAAGTTATCTAGTAAAAATAGTGTGATAATTACCTGAACCAGATGTTCACCTTCTTCGTAAGGTTCGGGTTCAATACCCGGAAAGAGATAAGGATGGCTGCATACTTTTCTTAGTTGCATCACCTAAAAGAGTGAATCATATTAACTATTAACTTCAAAGTGAAAGAAACAAATACAAAAAACATGATAGGTAGTTGATATGTGACAAAACAAACAAATATGAACAAAATCAATGCAATAAAGAAATAGAATGAAAGCACATCATCGCAGCATTTTTTTCGAAAATGGTAAATGATTTTAAATGAGAAAAGTACCAAATATGAATCAATCTAGCATCTGCCTCTAGGCATACTGGAACTAGAGGATTTGCTAAATACAGAAATGAAAAAAGCAAGAGCTTCACTAACAGTATTCTGTAGTGATTGATGATTCGATGTCCCAGAAGATAGTGCAACTAGCTTTGGAAGTTCCTTCCTCAGTATTGACATGTGGACCTTTTTTTGCAGGCTGACAAGGGGTACTAACCTGTCATGGGATGAAATATAAATTTCAACGGAACAACTTTGCATTTTAGTTATCATAAAATACAGTTTCATTGATATAAAAAGTGCAAGGTAGTATCTAATTAGAACAAGTACAACATACACAGTTGTCTCAGTGAGAGGTGGCAGCACTAAACTTCCACACTCCATAAGCTTTGATTTGGTCCGTCGAAGCATAAAAGCAGCCAATACACTTCTCAGGATTTGAAGTCGCTCCTTAACCTTTGGAGAATCATTAACTGTTCAGAACAAAGCTGCCACAATCAGAAAATGCTAAAAGCAAGTCAAAAATCTTGTTCTCCTTTTAATAAATTTACTTTTTTGCACAATCACAGGGCACTCAATTGGATGGATGACAAACCTTCCATCACGTGGCTAGCCTCTTCAAATTCTTTAGACTAATTATACTAATACTAAATATACATTAAATGGATCACGATCTACAGTACAGCATTCAGATTCTGTAAATTTGTGCTAAACTTCAAAGAGAGCCAAAACAAATTACAATCCAGTGATGCTAAGTTATAAAACAGAATGATAATCCTGACCTGAGGTAAGATCACTGATGTCCTTGAATGTAAAAAGGAACTGATTTAGTGACCCAAACACAGATGGCATGCAAAAAAACATCAATGCCCACAATTCAGAAAGGTTGTTCTGAATAGGTGTGCCGGTCATCAACAACCGTCTTGGCATGATATAGCAATCTTTGAGAACATTAAATAAAACCTGTAAAGGTTAAGAAGTTTAACTACCACAGTCCAATAATCTCAGGCTGTATGACTAAATTGCCAGTTTTAACAATCAAGTATCAAACAGTCTGAAATTCATGGTTTGCACCTATTAAGCCAAGCTAGCTAATGACATGAAATATATTCCAATGTAAATAGCCAAAGATTGTCAAATTACTGCTGATTAATAAAAATGAAAGTGGCATGACAAATTCAACATACAGAAGCATACTCTTAGTGCAGTATTATAGTATTATACATAGGCATTTAAGTTAGTAGCGTACACTTGACGGGTTTTTTAGCCTTTGGGCTTCATCGATGATTGCATACTGCCATGGTATTTGAGAAAGAAAATCCTTATCCATCAGTGCAATGTCATGTGTTGTTAACAGCACATCAAAAGGCAAACTGGTCTGCCAAAAAATTTGATTGCAATAATCATAAGTGAAAATTCATCAGGAAATCCAACCATTGCAAGAAAGGCCATCTAGATTCAATGAACCAATGAAAGTATAGCAAACTCACATCATGTGTTGGCTTCCTTGTTACATGTTCATGTGTTTTCATTCGTAGACTGTGCCTATATTCTTTATCACCAACATATTTTAACACTTCTAGTTTAGGGGCATATTTGACTATCTCAGACACCCAACCATCTGTCACACTTAAAGGGCATAAAACCACTGTAAAAAGTAAAATGGGAGCAAGAAAAGGGATAAGTGTTCATCTCTATAGAAATTTTGTAGGAAAAAAAATCCAAATCTAAGTTTTCTTTCACTTACAAAATGGGCCCTGTGACAATTGGTGCACTTTCAAATAGCTTAAAAATGAGATAACTTGTAGTGTCTTTCCCAATCCCATCTGTCAACATTCATACGCAAAGACATTAAAATTAATACATCAAGAATCATATTTTTCATTCCAAAGACAAGACTACAAACCTAGTTTTCAGTTCTCTGTCTGCAGAATTAAAAAAAAGGTCAACACTTAGAATTTTCAAAAGCACATGCATTGCTTATCATAAGTTAACAAATTTAAGATAATGCAGCTTGTTACACATGGACAAATGAGACATATGATAATGACAATGCCAATGACTCTGACTAACTGTCGAAGATATTATTAGGATTGCTAATTAATTATTTTATTCTGTTAGTTATTAGATTTAATTATTTTATTCTGTCAGTTATTAGATAGGATCGGTTTTAATTAGATAGTATCTAGCTAATTAAGTTGTTGCTATTTTTATGCATCTATTTATGTAAAGGTGTTATATTGTAAACACTATTTATATGAGCGATATTCAGCAGAAATAAAACAATTCATTTCGGAACAATTCTTTCCGACTTTATGGTATCAAAGCCTAAATGGCCAAACCATCCGATGATGATACCTCTGGTATCGATTCTATGAGTTCTACTCGCTCACTCACCCTAAACAATGAATCCTTCCAAAACATATCCATCACTTCTCACAAGTTGAATGGAAATAATTTCTTACAGTGGTCACAATCTGTGAAATTGTTTATTCGTGGCCGTGGAAAATTCGGTTTTCTCTCAGGTACCACTACGAAACCTGCCAAGGAAGATGAATCTGAAAGATGGGAGGCAGAAAACTCGATGATTATGTCTTGGCTCATAAACTCCATGGATCCAAATGTAGGGAGGACTTATCTCTTCCTACCTACTGCTCATGACATTTGGAAAGCTGTGAACGAGACCTATTCCGATCTCGGGAACACAGGACAATGGTTTGAGCTAAAAACTCGGTTATGGAGGCTAAAACAAGGAGAGAAAACTGTCACTCAATACTACACCGACCTCAAGACCTTGTGGCAAGAGGTTGACATGTTCAGCAACTACGAATGGAGCTGTGCTAAGGACAGGACTCTATTCCAGAAGATGGTGGAAAAAGAACGCGTCTTCGAATTCCTTGTTGGCCTTAATAAGGAATTAGATGAAGTCAGAGGGCGCATTCTTGATCGTGATCCACTACCGAGCACCAGAGAAGTTTTCTCCGAAGTCAGACGAGAGGAAAGCCGGCGGACAATCATGCTTGGAGGCCAATCAACAGCCCCCGCCGAGTCCTCTGCCTTGTTCTCGGGACAGCCACCACGTCGCAACGATCGTCGGAACGACAGAGATCGGCCGATATGCGAGCACTACAATAAGCCGGGACACACTAAGGCCAAGTGTTGGAAGCTACACGGGAAGCCAGCCGAGAACCCTTCAGCCAATCGGAATCCTCGTGATGCAAAGGGATTCCATGCCTCATCTGAAGATGCTTCTGAAGAGCCGAAACCTGCCTCAGAAACGTCTGCCTTCAGCAAAGAACAACTAGAGCAATTGTATCAACTAATGAGTTCTCATTCCATATCCAACACCTCTAACCCATCATCTTATATTGCCTCTTCATCATTAGCCCAGAAAGGTACATATCCTACAGCTTTCACAGCTGGTTCTAAATCAAACCCTTGGATCATAGATTCAGGGGCAACAGATCACATGACCGGTAGTTCATCCATATTCTCATCTTATTTTCCGTTATCTGGTAATTTGAAAGTAAAAATTGTTGATGGTTCCCTAACCTCTATAGCTGGAAAAGGCTCTATCATTATTTCTCCATCTCTCACATTACTAAATGTCCTACATGTCCCAAAACTCTCTTGCAATCTTATCTCTGTTAGTCGTATTATTCATGATTGCAAATGCATTGCTACAATAACATTTGCTGGATTTGAATTTCAGGACCCTTGTTCGGGGAAGATGATTGGCAATGCTAAGGAGGTTGATGGACTGTATCACCTGGTCACGGAAAATCCTTCAGATAAACAAGTTCAGAAACCAAGATGCTTTACTACCTTGTCTTGTGAGAATGAAATAATGTTGTGGCATTATAGATTAGGCCATCCTAGTTTTAATTACTTGAAATATTTATTTCCCAATCTTTTCAAAAATAAAGATGGTTGTTCTTTTCAGTGTGAAGTTTGTGAATTGGCAAAACATCATAGATCTGTTTATCCATCTTTAAAGTACATGCCATCAAAACCTTTCTCTCTTGTGCATAGTGATATTTGGGGTCCTTCACGAGTAAAAACAGCCTCAGGATCTAGATGGTTCATCACATTCATTGATGATCACACTAGAGTCACATGGATTTATCTTCTAAAAGAAAAATCCGAGGCAGCAAGTGTTTTCAAAAATTTTCACACACTGATCAATAATCAGTTTCAAACAAATATTCAAGTCCTTAGAACCGATAATGGTCGAGAATATTTTAATGCTATCTTAGGTGATTTTTTGAAACAAAAAGGAATAATTCATCACAGTTCTTGCGTTGATACTCCCCAACAAAATGGAGTAGCTGAAAGAAAAAATAGGCATTTATTAGAGGTGACTAGGGCTTTACTGTTTGCTATGAATGTTCCTAATCGTTTTTGGAATGAAGCACTCTTAACAGCGTCTTATTTGATAAATCGAATGCCTACAAGAGTTCTTAATTATATCACTCCTTTGCAAGCTCTAAAGAATATGTTTCCTGAAAATAGATCTTTCACTGATTTAACACCTAAAGTTTTTGGTTGCATTGCTTTTGTTCATATACACGGCCAAAATAGAGGAAAACTTGATCCCCGAGCACATAAATGTATATTTCTAGGATATTCACCAACGCAAAAAGGGTATAAATGTTTTGATCCTAAATCTGGAAAGTATTATGTGAGTATGGATGTCACCTTTTTTGAAAAACAACCTTTTTTTGACAAACATTCTCTTCCGGGGGAGAATGACTCTGAAATGAATTTTTGGGAACAAATATCTTTGCCAAAAACGGTTGTAAATAACTTGGAACCACCTACTGAACTTCGTGTTTATTCTAGAAGGCGGACTCGACCAAGTAATGCTCCACCGGCCCCCGAGGTGTGCCAACCATCAGACTCAACTACGGTCCAAGGTACAACTCCTCTTTCCCCTATTTCTATTCCAAATTCAGAGCCTTCTACAGAATTCTTTGAACCCATAGCCTTGCGCAAAGGTGTCAGATCATGTACTACAAAACATCCAATATCCAATTTCGTTTCGTATCATAAACTCTCACCAGATTTCAAAGCTTTTTCAACCAGGATTATGGATGATGATCTACCTAAGTCGATACAAGAAGCTCTAGAGGTTCCGAGATGGAGAGAGGCAGTTTTTGAGGAGTTAAAAGCCCTGAAGAAGAATGACACGTGGGATCTCACCTCTTTACCTGAGGGGAAACGATCTGTAGGCAGCAAGTGGGTGTTCACCATCAAATACCATGCAGATGGCTCAGTCGAGAGATACAAAGCAAGACTCGTAGCACGAGGCTTCACTCAGACATACGGCCTTGACTACGAGGAAACCTTTGCTCCTGTGGCCAAACTAAACACTGTACGTGTCTTACTCTCTCTAGCCGCCAATCTGGATTGGCCTCTCAGACAGTTTGATGTGAAGAATGCATTCCTAAACGGTGAGCTAGAGGAAGAGGTGTTTATGGAAGTTCCTCCAGGCTTTGATGAATTGAAGATGAATGGCAAGGTTTGCAAGCTAAAGAAATCCATATATGGATTGAAACAATCTCCGAGAGCCTGGTTCGAGAGATTCACGAGAGCTGTGAAACAACATGGATACACTCAGGCACAGTCCGATCATACTATGTTCTACAAACACAATAATGGTAAAATTGCTATTCTAATTGTGTATGTAGATGACATTATTATGACAGGAGATGACACAGTAGAGTTGGAGTCGCTGAAGAACTTCTTATCCAATCAGTTTGAGGTCAAGGATCTAGGACAACTCAAATATTTCCTTGGAATGGAGGTGGCTAGATCCTCAAAAGGTATAGTTATCTCGCAAAGGAAATATGTCCTCGATCTCTTGAAAGAGACCGGTTTACTAGGATGTAAACCAATGGCGACTCCTATTGATCCGAATCAAAAACTCGAAAAAGAAGATGGTGCTGAGCCTGTGGACAAGAATCGGTATCAGAAGCTGGTGGGGAAGCTGATTTATTTGGCTCATACGAGACCAGATATTGCATTTGCTGTGAGCTTGGTGAGTCAGTTTATGCATTGTCCCTCAGAGAACCACTCCAAGGCTGTTTACAGGATTCTTCATTACTTGAAAGGAAGTCCGGGTAAAGGAATCATGTTTTCAAAGAATGGAAGTCGAAGAGTGGAGATCTTCACTGATGCTGATTGGGGCGGAAGTTCAACAGACAGAAGATCTACTACCGGTTATTGCTCCTTTGTCTGGGGCAACTTAGTTACTTGGAGGAGCAAGAAGCAACCAGTTGTCTCTAGAAGCAGTGCAGAGGCCGAGTTCAGAGCCATGGCGCAAGGAGTATGTGAGTTGTTATGGCTTCGAAGGATCTTGGAGGAGCTAAAGGTTGAAGGAGATAAACCGATGAAGTTGTATTGCGACAACAAATCAGCAATCAGTATTGCTCAGAATCCTGTACAGCATGACAGGACCAAACATGTTGAAATAGATCGACATTTCATCAAGGAGAGGCTGGAAAATGGTGATATCTGCATACCGTTTGTTCCATCATCAGAGCAGCTCGCCGATGTTCTCACCAAGGGACTGTTTACTACGATGTTCGAAGGATTTCTAGCCAAGCTGGGAATGATCGATGTCTATTCTCCAGCTTGAGGGGGGGTGTCGAAGATATTATTAGGATTGCTAATTAATTATTTTATTCTGTTAGTTATTAGATTTAATTATTTTATTCTGTCAGTTATTAGATAGGATCGGTTTTAATTAGATAGTATCTAGCTAATTAAGTTGTTGCTATTTTTATGCATCTATTTATGTAAAGGTGTTATATTGTAAACACTATTTATATGAGCGATATTCAGCAGAAATAAAACAATTCATTTCGGAACAATTCTTTCCGACTTTACTAACTATTAACTATGAAGCTCAAATGCAACATAATTTAACAGAATATTGTACACACCTAAAATAAATTGTCCTCGATTCATATGAAAACATCATGACACAGAAATATTACATGCCAGTAAATAGCAATTTCCCGGAAACATGCCATATTTAAGAAGCAGGAAACCATCCCTCTGTTGGGTACATACATGTTGATTTTGTACATAATAATGATAATAACAGAAAATGTGTTGGATAACCATTTAAGAAGGTAAACTTCATATGACTGCAATACCAATAAGATGAAAAAAAATCATCCCTTTCACATTACATTGAGGCTCTGATACAGAATTGAATGAAGAGTATATACCTCATCCCCTGCAAATAATAATGGAAACATCATGATCACTAACATAATTAAAAATTGTTTCTTCAGAAGTAATATCAAAATCACCTAGTCTAAATCTTCAAAACAGAACAACAGAGTGAAAAAACAAAGCATTTGTCAACTCCCAATTTCCGTCCTCCTTTGTTACAAAAAAAGTCCTGCCTTTGATGTTTTGGTATATGTTTGGATGAACATTTGAAATGAGAAATGAGAAAGTGCCAAAATGTGGGGGTTTACCGGAAGCATGCGAGATTGAAACGATAAACTACCTTGTGAAACTGAATTTGAGAAAGTTTACTTTCAAAGCAAGTTTAATGTTAAATGGCTTTGGATGAAATAAAGCATGAACACGTGTTTATAAAAGTCTTGCATTAGATAAAATAAGGTCTAAAAATGTGTTTATAAGTCAGTTTTGTAGAATTGAGTTAGGTCTAACCCAAATTCTAAGAAAACTAAAACTAAGTGTGCAATTTCCAATTTAACAAAAGGCCACTTTTTATTGCTTGTAGTCAAACAAGATTTTATGAAGAAATCAATTCTGATACAGAGTAGCCAAAAATACTCAAATCACATTTGTCCAAAGGAATATCATGCCTTGCCATGCATCCGAATAGGCACTTAGTCCTCTAAAGACATGCCACAACACACATTATCTCCATTCCAGCATTTATAACAAATATCAAATTGGTTCTTCGAAGATGTTAAAATTTCCGCCTTCATTGCAGTCTGCCCCTAGTCGCCTAAATTGCGGCATTTGACATGTCTTCATTGCAGCTCCAACACCTTCATTGTCTTGGGTTTGAAGGTGTGAATTTAGTCTCACATTGTTTATAGATATGGCATGTGTTATGTTCAGAAGTGGGGGCAATCCTCACCTTACAAACCGGCGGTTTTGTAGTGATGAGTTCTCAACTCACATTCTACGATGGTATCAGAGTCTATCTTAGATCACTTGTTGGGCTTCCCGCATTGTCCACGCTTCACTATGCGTGAGGGGTGTGTTGGAATTTCCGCCTTCATTGTGGTCTGCTCCTAGTCGCCTAAATTGTGGCATTTTGCTTGTCTTCATTGCAGGCTCCAACACCTTCATTGTGTTGGGTTCGAAGGGGTGAATTTAGTCCCACATTGCTTAGAAATATGGTATGACATGTGTTGTGTTTATAAGTTGGGTCAATACTCACCTTACAAGCTGATTTTGTACAGATGAGTTACGTCCAACTCACACGTTCTAAGAAAAGATAAAGCAATAAGCTTCAATTTCAGGGTTAAATTGGTATAAAAAACCAATTTGAAACATTTACAAAGGGAAAACCAAGAAGATTACACGTGTGTGAGTGTGACTATACTTAGGATGGCTAAAATGGACATTTACTCTTAAATTTCACTTCACGATTTACTTTTATCTTATATAAATTTCATACATTTCCTTTTAGAGTTTAGTTTTGCTTTGGCAAGACCAAAATAATCACCGTTGTTCTTTCAAACTACTTTAACATTCTTTAAAGAAGATTGAAAATGAAAGCGCAATATCTCACCAAGGACAACGTTGACGCCGAGTTTATACCTCCGTATGAGCCACGAAACCCCTTCTACTTGATGTTGTTTGAGAGTTGCTTTAATCCCAAGCTCTTCTTCACTGGGCGGCGCGTCACCGGGACGTGCATCGTCGTGGAGTATTATTCTAGCAGCGACCTGGAGCCTCTGTTCGTATCTTAGGTTCATGGCGTCGGCACTGAGTCGAAAACCGTAAACTCGGTGCAGATATAGAGAAAGAGTGAGTTAGCGGCAACAAGTCGGTACTGAATGTATTTTGAACAGACAAGTTGTGAGGGAATGAATGAAATGGCTCCGCGTTTATTTTTTAAAGAAAAATGTACTTATTTTTTTGAAAATGACAATTTTACCCTTATTTATTTTTTATTATTTTATTTTTTACTTATTTCTATTCATGTCAAACATCCAGAAAGTGAGAGAAAACGACTAAGACTTTCGGAAGACTTCAATCAAGACTTCTGGTATAATAACTATCTCTTCCAGAAGACTTGAACAAAGAGTTCCGGTTTATAACAAAACATATACTGGAAGACTAACCAAAAGAGTTCTGATTTGTTGCAAACCTATAACGAACATTTTTTTAGAAGTCATCCGGTATGTTACTTATCTTTACCGGAACACATTTTTAAAGAAATCCAGTTAATTAAAATTACATAACGAAACTCTTTCCTAAAGTGATCCGGTTTGTTTTTTTAAATTTTTTTTTATTATTTTTTTATAGTGCAGGTATGGAAATTCCTCCAAAAATATGTGTAGATACTTCTGATGTTTTTTCAGCTACTCAAAAATTTGATACACGAGGAGAAGTGATAAGGTGGATTAAAGAGGTTGGAATCCGAAATAAAGTAACTATTATCATCACTCGTTCAGATACTAAAACAGACAAGAGATGAAGAAGTGACAAATTAATATTTGGTTGTGATAAAGGTGGGAAACACAAGGATACTAATAGTGGTACCCAAAGTGCAACGAAAAAATGTGGATGTCCATTTAAAATCAGGTCGACTCCGGCGAAAGATGGGTCTGGATGGAATGTTGATGTAAAATGTGGAGTTCATAACCATGGTTTACCTGATAGATTAGAAGGTCACTCATTTGTTGGTAGGTTGACCACAAATCAGAAGCAGCATGTTGTTGATTTGACAAAGAGACATGTTCCACCTAGACACGTATTACTTTCCTTGAAAGAGCGAGATCCAAAGAATGTCACTCGGATCACGCAAATATATAAGCATAAGAATATGATAGAAAACAAGATAAGAGGTCCTAGAAGTGAGATACAACATTTGTTTAAGCTTATTGAGGATGTGAGTTATGTTTATTGGAGTAGAAAAAGAGTTGACTCTGAAGTTATTAGAGATATATTTTGGGCCCATCAAGATTCAGTTAAGTTGTTGAATATTTTTCCTATTGTGTTAGTTATGGACAACACCTACAAGACAAACAAATATAGGCAACCTCTATTTGAAATTGTTGACATGACATCAACCGAGTTGACTTTTGCTGTCGCATTTGCGTATATGGAATCTGAGAAGACTGAAACCTTTTGTTGGGTGTTAGATAAGCTTAAAGAATTGTTTGTGAAGAAAGATTTGTGTCCACAAGTGATTGTGACAGATAGAGATCTTGCTTTGATGAAAGCAATTGAAACTGTGTTTCCAAGGTCGATCAATTTTCTCTGTCGATTTCACATTAACAAAAATGTTGGTGCAAAATGTAAGCAATATGTGGTTAGTGACATGCAAAAGACGATCGAGGACTTATTTGTATTTAATATGACTAAATTTATTTAGTTTATTTTATTAAACATATCACTTAATATTTTGTTTTTTAATTTATTCAAGTAAACATGAAAGAAGGGTTTCCATTGCCACCAGTCACATTAGATTGGAAGAAGTTTCGTTCTCCAACAGCAACATCATGGATGGTAGGATTTGCAGGACGTCTACGACATTGGCAACAACTTACA
This sequence comes from Lathyrus tuberosus, assembly GCA_022829125.1. Lineage (NCBI taxonomy): Eukaryota > Viridiplantae > Streptophyta > Magnoliopsida > Fabales > Fabaceae > Lathyrus > Lathyrus tuberosus. The sequence continues at coordinate 6,231,429 of JALAZF010000032.1, forward strand.
CCTATATTACCATGAATATGTAATCAAAACAGGAATAATAAATTATGTCATTCAGTTTTAATTTTATATGTCTCAATAACACATAACTGGATTCAAAATTAAACATAAGTCTAGTAGTTAATACAAATGAAAAAATATAAACATATCCCAACTAGGTCAATAAGTCTAAAAACCAACACATAAACATAAACATAAGTCAATAAGTGTAATAGTTAACACATAAAATGTATCCAAATTGACGTATACATATGTCAGGCAAATATAGAATAATTATGTCACCCCATTTCAGAAACCCCCTGTATAGACATATCTTATCAAACTGACTCCATACTCTATGATCCTCGAATGGCCGCCAGATGACGTCGGCAGGTGTCAGCTCGTCCAAAACAGGTCGCAACTTATCCACCTTCAGGACTCCTTGCTTATAGGACAATCTCATCGCTCGAGGGAGACCACAATTTTGCGCTGGTATCCAATTCTCTCCCTTTTTCTAAGTGTTGGAAAATACTCGTGAATCCAGCACTGTTACAAAATTAATAATATTAAATAACTAAATAAATTTATTCATAACATGATAAAATAAGTAAATTAAATTAATACACTAAATAAAATTAGTTAAAACATAATAAACTAAATTAAAATAAATACTTGTAGGAGAGTAGGATAACCACCAAGCTGCTTGTAATCGAACATAGAAGCATCTTCAAGATGACTGTAAAGGGTAGCCAACGCAATATCTCCCCAATTGTATCATGATAATCTGTCCAAGTCCGTAAATAGTAGGAGGTATCGTGCCTCGACAAGCGTAAAGGTCTTGTCGGCAAAAATTATGGAACCCACCAACATCAGCAAATATGTTATGGTCGCATATAACCATTTAAAAGCAGCTCTATGCTTTATGAATAAATCTTGTAACCACTCCAACTTATAGTAAGAACCCCTGTAATGACGGACATGTTCTTGTGCCCTATATTGTGACACTCATAAGTAATCAACAGCAAGTCCAACATCAATCATTTCTGTGATATGTTGAGGGGGCCAAAACACTCCCCTGATGGGCAAGTGAAGCAGACAAGAGACATCATCCAGAGTAATGCTCATCTCACCAAACGGCATGTGAAATGAAGATGTCTCTAGATGTCATCTCTCCACAAATGCGGAAACCAAGTTTGTGTCTATCTTCGTCAAACTGGTTATCTGGAGTGAAGATAGACCAGACCTATTCAGGGAACAAATGTTTTCGCTAGGGCTGGACAAAATATTTAGAACCGGCCCAAACCGTCCTACCCATCTGACCCGCACGTTTTCCGTTCGGGTGGGCCGGTTTTCTGGGTTACCGGGTTAAGAAATTTTTGCTTCACATAGGTTTATGTGGGTTGGTTTGGGTCCTTAGAAAATCGAATCCGACCGGCCCAATACTTTTAGTATGCATTAGTATTTGATTAAACCCAGTAACCTTGGCTTGGCCCAAGCAAAAACTAACAAAAAGACAAAACCTTTCATTTGTTTCATTCTCACGTTTATAGGGTTTCATTTCAGAGTTTAGATTAAAAAACACAACAACGCAGCGCCGTTCATCTTCAAGCTCGTGCTATCCCCGCACCACCACGCTAGTATTGTTACAAATCATGTAAGTTTCACTTCCTTGATATTTTCTTGAACATTTTTAATCTAAAATATTTATTATATATGCTTGAGGTAAATAAATCTTATTGATGAAAAATGTTTAATAAAAATTAGAATATTTGTGTGAATCTTTGTTCTAGAATGACGATGTGTTTATTAAAAAAGATAATATCATTTATTTGTTGCGTTTTTACTCCCTCTTCTTTATTCATTCCCTCTTCTTTTCTGATTCACTAGTATAATTTTTGGGAAAAAATTAATTGGCGAACATGTTTCTTAGCCTAGCTTGAACTTTGTTTGTAGTTGTTGTTCGGATTGGTACTACTCAATTTTCTTGATTAATTTGCGATTACATTAGTGATTACTGTGAATCTGTTATGTTATTAGTCACTGGATAACACTTATAACTAAGTACAGTGTGTAGGAATGAGATTTGTTTGTAAAACTTCAATCATGAAATTTGTGACTAAGATTCAAATTTTGGGATTTGTAACTATCACCATGGAAAATTAATTTACAACATTTATGTCAAAATATATTTTTCATTATATACTAGTTATTTTTGTAGTATTGATGATTTCAATTTTGTAAACTTTTAACTTCTTTTGGTACATTAAGTTCTCTGTGAAAGTAAGTTGATGGACAAAGAGTTGATAAATAAGGTGACTATGGCTTGTAATTGAGATTGTGTATTGGTAGGAGGGAGTTTTCTGCTCCAATCCAATAATATATAGTGCTTTTAGGAAATTTACAGTTTATTTGTAATATGTTTCGAAATCAGAACATAATTTTTTAAATGTTTGAGCTACATGCCTCTATCTTATCTCTTGTGTCAGTTTTGTTTTAGTTTATTGGTTGAAGATTTATGTCCGCTTTTGAATATGTCAATGTTAAATTTTGAAATCAGTGTTATTTAGATTGGTGTTGAGTATGTATTTCTTGTTTTATTTGAAACTGATGTGTATTCATTGCAGTGTGCATTTCTTGTTATATTTGGAACTTGTTTGCTAATTCTAATGTTTTTTTATATTGATAGATGGAGCATGGAGTTGGAGATGGAAGTTTGCAAGGAGTTGGAGATGGAAGCTTGCATGAAGTTGGAGTTGATAGCATACAAGGAGTTACTCAAGGTATTCAAGTGTTTTTAAAAATTGTTAAATGGATGGAGTTCGCTTCTGTAACGAGATTCAAACTTTTGACTTCGACACCATATTATGCTCAGGTCAATGGCCAGGTCGAGGCTGCCAATAAAATATCGATCGGGCTTATTAAGAAACATGTTGGGAAAAGGCCAAATAATTGGCATAAGAATATAAACCAAGTCTTGTGGGCATGTCGATACTCACCCAAATATTCGACTAATTCCACACCCTTCCGACTGGTATATGGGCATGATGCATTCTTGCCTATGGAAATCCACCTGCAGTCAGTTAGGATTCAAAGACAATCTGATATCCCGACTGAGTTTTATTGGGGAACGATATTTGACGAGTTGGTGCAGTTGGACGAGGATAGACTAATAACTTTTGATGTCTTAATGAGGCAAAAAGTGAGAGTCGCTAAAGCTTACAACAAAAAGGTGAAACCAAAAGTCTTTAATGAAGGAGACATAGTCTAGAAAGGTCATATTGTCTATAGATCGAAGGGATAGGTTGTTGAGAAAATGGTCCCCAAACTGGGAAGGGCCATTTAAGATTTTACAAGTGTTTTCTAACAATGCATGTGAAATTGAATTGACCTTGGAAGGTCGAACCCTACGAATAAATAACAAGTACTTAAAGTCGTATCGGCCTACTTTGTAGGAAATATGTATAAATGCAGCATAATAAATAAATTCAATAAATTAATAAGGCTCCAAAATTGATAACCTTTAACATAGTTGAAACTGCCTTTAAAGGCATAGCTGAAAGATTACATTAAAGTCATATCATCGCCACAGGCAGCGAAAGACAAATAAACACAAGTGAATGAAGTTACTATCTTTGAATGGGAAATGTGGTTTGAGACACTCATATTGGACTTTAGTTGAGCAGAGTCGACGATTAATTTGTGAGAGGGTTGAGTTGTAAGTTGAAAGCTCGACGTCAAGTGTTGTAACGTTCTCTAAGTATTGGATACTTTTTTGAGTCTCTTCTTCCAGTTGTACCTGACTAAATCTTTGCAGATTGGCCTTCTCGGCTTCAACATCCCGGATTTTCTTTTGTAACGTCTCCACTTTTTCCTTCCACTTAGCAATCTGGTTGTCCAAGGCAGTAACAATACTATTCTCCAGACGAAGACTTTCTTCAAGTTCCTCTGCACGTTGATCTGACTCGTTGGCCAAGTTTCATGCCTTGGATCTCTTGGTTTCCTTAGGTGCCATTTTAGCCTTAAGGTCATGCCGCATTGGTAATTAGCTTACATCTGGTTGAAGAGAGAACCAAAAGCAACTAGGAAGTCGACCACTTTAACGGGGGCATTAGACACGTACAACTTCTTTAAGAGAGTTTTTATGCTATATCCATAGATGAAGTCTTTCTCTAAAGCCGCAAATAGGTCAACGTCCCCAACAAGAGCCTTCAATTGTTTAAGTACAAAATCAAGGGACTCAGGGCCGGAGGTGTCTCCAGACACGGTCGAGGAGCTGGAACCACTTTTAGTGGAACTGCCTTTGCTATTCAAAATCATTTTCACATAAGCCCCGAGATTGTTTATCTTCATTGCATCTAATTCTTCCTATGAAAGGGGAGTAGCTGGTGGAGCAGTCTTCTAGGAGCAGTCTTCGAGCGTCTGAGTTTCTTGCCCTGGTTGAGTTTTGTCACCAGTTGATAAAGGTTGTCCGTTGCCAGGGTTGGGTTCTAGAAAATTGTGATCTAGGTCCATTTGGTCACGCCCTTCTTCAGATGATGTCGAAGACGATGAATCACTAAGAGATAACTTTCTGGTGGACTGATGAGAAGTGTTGTCTTTGACCTCGAGGGTTTTGTTGACTTCGTCCTGAACGACTTCAATGGTAGAAGGCTATTGAACTTGAGAACTGTTGGTAGGTGTAGGTTTTGCAGTTGAGGTCGCCTCAGGTTGGATTGTCAGCTTATCCTGCAAAGACAAAATACTTGTTAGTATATTAAGAAAAAAGTAATAAGCGAATAAAGTTATAAGTACCTTTAGAATTGGCGCTTTCATTCGACGTTAACTTCTTGGCTGCTGGGGTGAATTTCAATACATTGCCAGTAGCAATTTTCTTCCCCGATTTCGTTTTGGGAATGGGAGCCACTCTTGGACTAACTGGGATTTTCCTTGCTCCAGTACTCTTGCTTTTCTTTTTGTGTGGAGAGGGCTCTGGAGAAGATTCCTCTGCATGAACTGGGTCAGTGGTCGCAGCGCCAGACGCACCGTTTGTTGTATTATCATCGACCTGCATGACGAAGAGGAAAGAAGAATACAAATAAACATAAAAGCAAGAGCAGAAAAATACCATAGGTAGTTGTGGTTGCGACTCATACCTGAGTAGGGTTAGATGAGGTCCCCTCGACCTTAGATTGGTTAAGCAACGCCTCAGCCCTGACAGTTTCTCTGGTCCTTTTCTTGTGTGTGACAATTGTGGTCAAGAAAAGAAATACCGATAAACCCAAGGGTTAGAAAATTGGAAAGTAAGGTGGCAAATAAGATTGAAAAGAGATCTTTACGCTTTCTTTACCCTCATGTATGAGGGTTTTGACCCTAACATTATTTATGTCGACATGAAGGTGGACTTTGAAACTGTATAGATCCAGGTTAGTCGGAGTCACACGCTGTGTAGGATTTAGAAATTCATTCTCGTGTACTTTCAAAAATTCCCCGCAGACGAACCACCGTGGAAACGAAGGAGTGAAGGCAAGAGCCATGTCGCTGGTTTGCAAAGGGGGGAATTTCGGAGTATAAAATTTGATGGTGAAGTTATATTTGTCTGTGACATAGGTAGGAAGTTTTAGATCTGGAAGCTTTGCCAAAAGTTTGTCTTTAAGAGTCCTAGCCGCCCCGCTGATCGTCCGTCTAAGATCGTTTGTGTCGCATATAGTTACAAAGTATTTTTGGAAGGCTTGGATTTCTTTGACGTGCGTCGATCTACCTTTTTCAATTTTTTCTGCAAAGAAGAAAAGGCATCAGTAAGATGTTGTATAGTGGCAGTGTCCATGAATTCTTGAGTGTAGTAATCTTTCCACCAAGTATCGAAGCTGAAGTACAATAATAGCTGGGCTCGAAGTTGAGGAAGCTGAGTTGAGGTCGACCATCAGCATGTTGAGTAAAGCGTTGCAGCCAATCTTCTTCAGAATAGTTGACAGTACTGAGGCACAATTTGATCTTCTTCCTGAAAAATAGGCGAGGGATAGTTTGGATAATCCCAAACTGGCGTGATACCAGGTTGGGTTGATATGTGAGGATTCTCACAGGTTCTTTGATGGGCTCAAGTAGAACAGAGAAGAGCCTAGGCGTCAAGAAGGATGACCAAATCTTTTTGGTTTCTTTTTATGTTTCCTTGTCACCAGTTGCCAAGAGTGGTCGAGTGAACCATTGTGGGACATAAGTTTTTTTAGGGAAGGGAGCCATGGCCGAGGAAAAATTATGGCGTTTGGAAAACATCAGCAAGTAAGAGGCAAATGTGTCCTGATTCGCTCTGCTCTTGTCAGTAGGGGTTAGCAGATTCAATCGAACACTGTCACACCCTAATTTTTAACCCTAAGATTCCACCTCATTTGCATCATTTTAGCATAACATCAATCATCTTATGTGTGTCTTTTTTATGCATCACTAACCCCACTACATTTCAAGAGTGTGTGCTTTGGTGTACTTTGACTGCAAGCTAGGGTTTTTGGAATCAATAGCTCAAGAAATTGGCCAATCAAGGAGTAATGTGATCCTCAACCTCTCAAATTGATCAAAGGTCTCTTTACATCCATAATCAAGTGCAAGAATCCATCAATACCATTTCATCAAGCCCCAAGTCATCAGATGCACCCAAATTAGGGTTTTGACCTAATTCAGTCTTGGGTTAACTTTTTGAGAAAGGCATTGTTGCGGTGAGAATCGGATAACAAGCTATTAATTAACTTGAATCACAAAACATGAAATTCACCACCGAGCTTTGATTTATCCAAAGGAAAGGGTGAAGAACGAAAACCCTAATAAGAGAATCTAGGTTCGGGGGTTGGTTATACCTAGGGAAGGTGTTAGCATCCTAAGTATCTGTAGTACTCTACAGGAACCTCTTGTTAGTATTTGTGTTATGTTATGTTTGCTTGCTAAGAGAAATGTGCTAAGGTAAAGAAAGACCTAGGGGTATATACACTAAGTATGCTCGCCAAGACATCGCATCTCGTGCCTACGTATCCTGACGAGAATGGAATCAAAGCATTCGTAGTTCCTCTCACTACGGGGTAAAAGGGTGTAAAAAGAAAATGTGGAATCCGAGAAGGTATCAGATGTAAAGGTAAAAAAGGATGGAATCCGAGAAGGCATCGGATGTAAAGGAAAAAAATGGAAAAAGAAAAAGGTAGCTCACTAGGATCTCGCAATCCTATGCCTACGTATTCTCAAGATGAAACTTTGAGAAATCAGAGCGTCCATAGTTCCCTTCAATAAGGGATAAGGAGCTCTTGACCGTGGTCAAGGTTCCAAGGGAAAATAGGGTCTGACAGTAAGACACCTACGTGGAGTGCGGTGACTCCAAACCTAAGGCTAGGTTAAAACCGGGAAGAAGTGTACATGGGAGAATAGGGTCTGACAACAAGACCCCTACGTGGAGTGCGGCGACTCCAAATCTAAGGCTAGATAAAGCAGGGAAAGAAAGTCCCGATCGCACGGCGGCGCGAGATAAGAGAATGAGGAACAAAGCTATCCTAAATGACATGGCAGTCAACGGGGGAGGATCTTTTCCTTTGGAATGAAGTATAAGAAACAGGAAAACAGATGGACAAATGTATGAGACAACAATATATAAAGCAAAATGCAATAAAAATTAAAATAAAAGTGAATTATCAAGAATTAGGGACTACTCACAGTTAAAAGCAAAAGAAACTATTAAAAAACGTTAAGAATTAACTAAAATGAACGTGAGGATTGTAAAGATAAATTTAGAAAATTAATTAAAATCTAAATAAACAAAAATCTAATTAAAGCTAAATAAATTCTACTTTAAAACTAACAGCTAATTAAACTAAATAAATTAAAACTAATTCTAACTAAATCTAGTTAAAACTAATAACTAATTAATTAAGACTAAAATAAAAATTAAACTAATTTCTAATTTTAATTAAAATCTAATAAAAAATAAAATCTAATTAAAACTATAAAAATTAGATTCTAATCAAACCTAATTAAATTAAATTCTAATTAAATCAAAATTGCAAATATAAACTATACACATAATCATATATAACTAAAATCTAAAAATATAGATTATATGTAAAACTATATAAAACTAAAATATAAAAACTTATATATGAAATATTTACATATAAGTACTGTAATATTAATGACTATATATATATATATATATATATATATATATATATATATATATATATATATATATATATATATATGTTACTATTATCTACATGTAACTACTGTAACGAATGGACAATGCATTTTTTCTAACTATCTCTTTTTTATCATTTATATGTCTTATATATATTCCTAAATAAAAGCATATAAATACTTCTAGAAACCTGAACTTAAAAGAAAATATCCATAATACAAAAAAAGGAAAAAATACATATGTACTACTATAAAACACCCATGGATAAATATACAAAAGTTAAATGTGTAACAGAAACAACATGTATGTATTAGAAAAAATTAGAACAAAAGCTTATATACATATAAAACTAACAGTATAATAATATGTACCTAGAAACTAATGATAACAGTACAATATATAAAGTAGCAGTATCTATATTATATGACATTTCTCTCATACTACAAAAAATATATACACAGAAATATCAAAGAGCTAAGGTTTTGTATCCATCACCATATAAAAATGAAAAAAACAAAACTAACTTATCAGTACCAGAAAGAAAATGGACACTAAATATGAATCCTATATTAACCATAATATACTAGTAAAAATAATAATAATAATACTAATAATATGACATACCAACTGATACCATGCATGTTAATCTTTACTAATAACCACAAAAGATAGAAAAGTAATGTGAACATTGATGGTTGATTTTCCAAGCTAAAAATAAAACACGGTTCTATTTTGTTTTAACAAAACAAACTTTCTCAAACCATGCAAATTAGTAGTATCCTCATTATAACAACTTAAATCATTATTTTTCGTAACAGACTGCATCAACTTCAACCTATTTTGAGACAAAGATGATCTACCAATATTATCAACTTCAAAAATGGGAGTATCTCTATTAGGATCAATGCTAGAAAATATAGGCATAGCTAAATATGAACTTGGGCTCAAACAACTTGTATCACTAAGGAAGACAACTCAATCTATTTTTTGCAAGATGAAAACTCCACATTCTTTCAAAATAAATACCAGCATACACACTTCAAGGAAGCATTTGTAACTACATGAATGACAACAACTCTTCCATATTATCTTTCTAGAAAACAACATATGTAACACCCCCTTCTACACCCCCAGGCTATTAAAGCGATAACAGTTAATCAGAGTATAATTAAAAATTCACGGCATAGACAGAGGCGTCACATAAATTTGAAACAAACATACAACAAATGCTCATAAAGATATGCAACAACCAGGTAGCAAATAACAGAGGAACTTAGTTCCTACTACCCACAATTCAGATACAGAATAAAAGCGAAAAATCTGCAACTGAATCTCATATATATATATATATATATATATATCACATAAAGAGTTTGTCTGCTATATACAAAGTCACACAAGTACAATCCAAAACATGCGTATACATAATACAAATAATCACATAACGATCTCCCCGACTACCCGGTGCTACATATCAGAGTCGACCGACAAAAGAATGAAGACCTAAACTTCACAAAAAGACCTCCAGCATCTAATCTGCAATGCCTCATAGAGCATTTAAAACAGCATAAGGGGTGAGAAACACAATCATAATATAATTGCATACAATTATATAATAACACAACAATACACATGCAATATTCTCACCACAACTTATACCAGAATTCAAACGCAAAACAACACAATGCATATCATCATATATCCATCACCAGGGCATATATAATCAAATAAATACATTTTATCAACAACATATATATATATATATATATATATATATATATATATATATATATATATATATATATCTCAACTCACCAATTCCATTCACAATTCCATAGAAAATCAATCCATTCATGATTTATGCAAATGCACAGAGACCGACACAACGACTCTATGCAATGCAATACGGTACCATCCATCAATCATCTCATCACTAGTTCACTCTGGAACTATTGGAACCATCGCTTGTTACTTAGTGTAACTCCCCGTCGGGCAAACGATGTTCCCCGTCGCTTTCGGTCCTCTTGGTATAAGGCGCACGACATTTATGGATCGCTTTCAGTCCTCTTTGTATAAGGCGCACGATCCGATCGCTTTCGGTCCTCTTTATATAAGGCGCACGATCGTCTATAATCATCGCTTTCAGTCCTCTTTGTATAAGGCGCATAATGTTATAGCGGATTCCCTCTGGAATTGTTTCGTCGCTCACACCCACTAGGGCACACGACATCACAAGAATGCATATCATGATGCTTGGCATACAATGACTCATGACATTCAAATGCACACATATATGCAACCATCTCAATCAACAATAATCATGTTTTACCATTAAGCCCAAAATAATGCATTTACATCATACAACAGCACACAAGTCATACCATATCTATCAAAGGCATATTGCATGATAACACATCAAATACACACAATTAAAATGGTACGAGTTGACAAAACGACACCTTTCCAAATTCCCGACATAATTTAATCGGCCAACAATCTCAAAACCATTTTAATAAGAAAGAACATGTCAAAAGCTTTCCAACGCTTCAAACCGCGCCTCAAACCGACTTACGGATCAAAAGTTATAAAGAAAACAAATTGGGAAAAGCTGTCATGTTCGCAATGCGAAACTCCTAGCGAGTCCTTCGCTCCCTCATTCGCAGTGCGAATACCACAGCGAACCATGGCAGAAAGGAAAATAGCCTACAGTTTGCAGTGTGAGTCTCTGGCGAATGCCTAGCCAACACTGGTTCGCTGCCCCATTCGCAATGCGAACGTCTGGCGAACCAAGTTAGAACTGAAATGAGGTAAAGTTCGCAGTGCGAGTCTCCGGCGAATGTTCGCCCTCACCGTCGCAGTTGGAATAGCCAGCGAATGCTCGCTTTCCCCTTCGCTAGGGGATTCGCAGTGCGAACCTGCGAATTCAGAAAAACCCAGCAGCGCTGTTACACACCCCAAAACCATATTTTCCCCACCAAAACACTTTCAAACCAACACATAGCAATCAGAACATAACCCAATCATGGTAACAAGTATTCTACAGCATTTACACCGATTTTCAACCGCGAAAACATCGATTTTCTCTCTTCCGACCTAGAATCGAAAAGCAATAGAACACCACAAACATTCACACACACACACATACATAACCACACACAAGCATAAGATAATCGAGTTTCGCACCCTTACCCGATTTAATCGTGTTTTTGAAAGTCGGTTGATCAATTTCTTAATCCACAAGTTTTTCTCTCTTTCTTCTTTCTCTTCTCTTTCCTTCTTTCTCTTTTTCTTCTCTTCTTTTTCTTTCCTTACTATTTTTCTCTCTTTTTCTTTCTATTTATGTTTTCTAACTTAAGAAAATAAATGAAATGACCAAAATACCCCTACATTCAAATATCTCACAAACGCTCCCAAAACGCGATAAAACATAACAACAATGAAAAATAATATATTTTCAAATAAAAGTCAAAAATAAAATAATATAATAATAAAATTATCAAAACGACTCGATTAAATAAAACTAACCAAAACTGGGGCGTTACAATATACACACTCACGTTTCAAACCAATATTGCAAACCAAAAACAAGCATGCTAATGAAATGCAGCGAAAGAAAAAGATGTTACTGAACCAACAATGGTGCTTCCGCAAAGAGAAAGATGTGTGGCGGTACTCGGTACGGATGAGTTTGATTCATGAGCTTTGATAGTTGGTGGCAGCCGTGAGGGTGTTGTGCCTGGTGAATGGGTTATTGGTTGAAGATTTATGGTGAGTATTATTATAGCATGGCAAGAAAATACAGTATGTTATGGTGGTGGTTTGAGGCTGTGTGTTGTGAAGGGAGTGTAGTTGTGAAGAGTCTGCAGAAGAGTGAGGAGGTCGAGTGATTGTGTTGTGAAAATAGAGTGGGAATAGGTGATTTTCTGAGTCTGGTTTTGATTTTGAAGGATCAGTTGTTGTGTTTTTTCTCAACTGTGAATATGTGTGAGTTTTGGTTCTGGTTTTCTTTTGTTGCAGAATTTCGATCCCCATCCTCTTCTTTTAAATTCAAAATAAACTTGTAGACTAAGTTTCTGGTACAGAGGCTTTGTCTTGTTGTATCTGATGTGTCCTTTTCATTGCAGCCTATGTGCTTCAGGCCTTGATGCAGTGGCTGGGTTGTCGCTGTTGATAGCAGGACTGGTGAAGGAAAGACAGCTCGCACAAGCTTCATTCTCTTAGCAGATCAATGTTTTTCCAATTTGATACAAGGTTTTGGTGTGTCGTTGAAGCAATTGTGAGGTCTTGGTCAAAGTCTGTGGACTCATGAAGTGCAGGGTGTAGCAGGATAAAGTAGAGAGAGCATGACTTATGACAATTGATTAAATTAAAAGCTAAAATAAAATATATGAATAGAAAATAAATATCTAAACTAAAATTAATATAAAACCTGATCTAAATTAAGAAACTAAATGAATTTGAATTAACTTAGGATTAAATGAAAAATCTTTAACTAAAGAAAAGAAATAGATAGAAAATACTAAAATAGGAGAATCTAATTAACTAATAAAAATTGTGTTAATTCTAAATTAATAACAAAATTTTAAATAAAGAAGGTAAAATAAAGTCTAAATACTGAACTAATTATAATTGGAATTAAAATTAAAATTAAAATTAAAACCAAACTAGGTTAATAAAAATTGAACTAATCAAATTATATTTAAACTAAAATTAAGAGTAAACCAAGATGAAATTTCTAATTTGAACTAGACCAAAATAAAAACTATACTGAAATTAAACTAATTTAAGTAATCCAAGAAAATTATCTAAATAACAATAAAATAAAACAAAAAGAAAATGGCATGGAAATGATAAAAATCGGCTAAAATGCATGATTAACAGATATTTAACAAAAATGTGAAAATGGCTCATGTAAAATGATATGAAAAAGATCAGAATATCCGAGGGCAAAATTTGGGGTACAACAGTTGCCCCTATTTAAATATCTTCATTGAATGACATGAGTTGTGAAAGTTCTCGTGAAATCATGGTGGAAGGTATTTAAATATAGCTAACCGAAAATTTTGCCCTCAGATGCACTGACATGCAATGCTATGGACAAAAGAAACAAACTAAGACTGTGACATGCCATGAACTCTAATAGGATGAAAATGATGGAATAGTAAATGCAGAAATGCAGAAGAAAAAAAACGAAAGCAGACAGGGACAAAGTTCACACAATGAGCAAACACTCACTGGGAAAGACAACAACACTGGGAAAACTGAAATATAACTGAGAAAAATCTAAAGTGATGAGACAACTGATTCAAGCGTGATCGGTTGACACTTTAGAAATAAAAGATAACACAAGATCCTCAATGGAAATAGAACCGGAAAGACGGTCTCCACTGGGGAATCAAACAAAGACTCAATCTGGAAACAAAGGAACCAGTCATCCAATAACGGCTTTGAATGAAAGGTACAACTCACAATATCTAATAATGGCTTTAGATGAATGTGAACAAAGTAGGGATCTGAGATAGCATTGGACGCAAAGAAACCAATCACCCAATAAAGGCTTTGAATGAAAGGTACGACTCACAATACCTAATAATAGCTTTAGATGAATGTGAACAAAGATTACATTCAAGAATGGCATTGAATGCAAAGGAACCAATCACCCGATAATGGCTTTGGATTAAAGGTATAAATCACGACATCTAATAATGGCTTTAGATGAATGTGAACAAGGATTACATTCAAGAATGACATTGAATGCAAAGGAACCAATCACCCAATAATGGCTTTGGATGAAAGGTATAAATCACGACATCTAATAATGGCTTTAGATGAATGCGAATAAGGATTACATTCAAGAATGACATTGAATGCAAAGGAACCAATCATCCAATAATGGCTTTGGATGAAAGGTATAAATCACGACATCTAATAATGGCTTTAGATGAATGTGAACAAGGATTACATTCAAGAATGACATTGAATGCAAAGGAACCAATCACCCAATAATGGCTTTGGATGAAAGGTATAAATCACGACATCTAATAATGGCTCTAGATGAATGTGAACAAAGATTACATTCAAGAATGATATTGAATGCAAAGGAATCAATCACCCAATAATGGCTTTGGATTAAAGGTATAAATCACGACATCTAATAATGACTTTAGATAAATGTGAACAAAGATTACATTCAAGAATGGCATTGAATGCAAAGAAACCAGTCATCCAATAATGGCTTTAGATGAAAGGTATAAATCACCATATCTAATAATGGCTTTAGATAAAAGTGAACAAAGACTCGATCTGAAAAACATCAGAAAGAGAGATGCATCCGGAAAGGCACCAGATGGTAGAGAAACCGGACATCCAATATTGGCTTTGAATGAAAGGTATAAATCACAATATCTAATAATGGCTTTAGATAAGAGTAATCAGAGACTACATTCAAGAATGGCATTGAATGCAAAGAAACCAGTCATCTAATAATGGCTTTAGATGAAAGGTATAACTCACAATATCTAATAATGGCTTTAGATAAGAGTGAACAGAGACTACATTCAAGAATGGCATTGAATGCAAAGAAACCAGTCATCCAATAATGGCTTTGAATGAAAGGACAGGTAACGTTTTGGTAAGGTAAGACGTGGACAACGACACGACCTCAGGATGAATGCAAATGAGGATGAAACACTCATGATATGCATATGTATATGAATTATGCAGATGATATATGATCAAATGCAAATGTTGATGCTGATGACACTGCTCGACCCCTTTTAGTAAGAAGACAAGACTGGAAGACTGATTCCTCAACACAGAGATCACTGTCATTCTGCTTGGGGACTAGGGATGCTATTACTGAACACATCTCCGCCACTCTGGTAAACTGTATCAAGTGATGATCCTTGTAGGGAGGATGAAGAGTTGTTTGGGGATTCTTCAAGTTAACTGTCCCAGATTAGCTGACTGTTGTAGATGAACTGATCACTGCTTTAGCTTGATTGATTCTGGAAAGGACCGTTTCATGGTGCTCTTAGAAAGCTTGCCCCGGTCTAAGTCTTGAAATATGATTATTTTACTGTACACTGGGAAAGCTTGCCCCAGCCTGAGTCTTGAAAAAAAATCTTCTGTATAAACCAATTCTGAGAAGTCGCCATTAAACCACAAATCTTGAGCTAATTCTCAACAGGATATGGAAGGAACTTGCCCTTAATTGGATTACCGACCAAGTTTCTTAATTGTTTGAAAATTCCTTGAGAGGAAAGCCAGTTTGCAAACAAAAATGTTCATACAAACATAGTAAATGCAGAGTTCATGCAACTTTTGAAATCAAAATTATTTTTGGAAGATGCAAAACAAAATGAGTCACTGGTCTGAACACGACGGTTCAAGACATTTAAAAGTGAGAGTTAAAACACAAGTGTGATGCAAAAATAAATGATCTGCAAAGATCTTTTGGAGTCAGTTTACGCAACCTTGCTGTAGTATACTTTCAAAATAACCTCGCTTCAATTAGGTCTTTTGAGGGTTATAACGTGGCCTGGTTCACGGTTTAAGAAACAAGGATAAAGGCTCAAAGTATATTTGTACCCACCCAATCTTCGTGATGAACTTCCAATCCTAAGCTCAACTAACTCAAACTATGCACTCAGGTTCCCATAGGTTAGGAATTGCACTGATGATAGTAATGATGATGGTTCAAAATCCAATGGACTTTAGATGGCGATCACTGCTTCCTTACAAATTTTGGTTGTCATACAAGCTTGTTCTTTCTTCTTTTCTTTTCTCTTTTTTTTTGTTGTATAAAGTAAGGTCTTGAGCTTCCTACCTTTCTTAGCTTTTGCCTCGAAATGGACTCAGCTCATTCTTTGGGTAAGGATTTCTTGACGATCCTTCTTTATTTATCACTTTGGGAACAACTTGTACTACATTTATTCATTTAATTAGGAAGAGTTGAAAGGTTGTGAACGTATGGCTTAATGACTACGGTGAACCATCATTGGCGTTTGAACTTGAAAGACATCTTCGACACTTGTTTGTTGTGCGCGAAGGAAAATTTGTGAATGCAACCTTTTGTTGAAAGGCGTTTTGAATGCAACTCTTGTATTTGAATGCACAATCAAGTTACTGAGAACTACCCTTCCCCAGGTTAAGATTATGGGTTTTTATTTGTAAAGAAAGAAACTCTTACTTCTAGGCTCGAAGGGGTTAAAGAGGGGTTAACTTCCTTATTTCTCCAGTGTTTAGGAGTTGAAACGATTCCTTACATCATCAGCAAAGTTTTGATTTGAAAGCATACCAACACCAATTATGAGTATTTTGTTTTCATCATCCTCCCTCCAATCTTTGCATAATCAAAAGAAAGTGGACACGAGAATTCTTTTATTTTTCTTAGAGAAAAAGCATTAAGAAGTAAATAGCAAACACAAATGAATTGAATCAATAGTCGCAATGCTCATTTCATTAATTTTGAAAGTACAAACATAATTTGAAGGCAGACAGCCATTACAAAATAAGGAATATGCAAACAACAAAAAACAAGGCCCAGTGACTAATCAAACACAAGGATGAGCTGTCCTGTCTGAAACACTGGCTTTTAGGAGGATAATCTGCTGAAGTCTACTGAAGCTTCACTTGGCGTGCCCTGGCAGAGGGTTGTTCTGGACACTGGGATTGTCACGAAAATTAAGAATTCAAGTCTTAATCAAATCACGCACTCTAGCCTTTAGTGCATAGCAATTTTCCAAGTTGTGGCCTGCGGCACCTTCATGGAATGCATAGTGGAGATCAGATCTAAATCCAGCTGGAAGAGGGTTTGGAAGAGGTAAAGTCCTTGTGGTAATCAAACCTTGCTCAAACAGACTAGGGTACAATTCAGTGTACTTCATGAGAATAGGATCAAAATGATTCCTATTACGGCACTGGTTTTGTCCTGCAGCCGGACGTTGAAGAGCTTGAGCTGGTCGTGGAGCAGCATGAACCACAGGTCTAAGCTCAGCAAAAACAGGAGCTTGAAATGTCGGTCTGACAATCTAACCAACCATGGCAGTAGATGCAATCGGTAGAGAGTAGTTGTATGGCAAACCAAACTCTGGCCAAGTTGAAGGCGGCATCTGAACAAGTGGAGGATCAACACTTGAAACTTCCTGGATGACTGTCCTTTGGGGAGGCTCTCCTCTAGCAATCAAAACTTGAAGCATCTCAGTGAGTCTGGCCACACTTGACTTGAGGTCGTCGATCTCCATTCGGATCTCAGCATTGTGTACCTCTTGCACTAACACCTTGCGTCTATAGTTAGCTCTAGTCTGGTATCGGTGTCGAGGCATCATCTTGACAACTCACAGATGACACTGGAAGATGGAGACAGTTGGAAATGAGTCACTAGACAAACAGACATATGCAATGAAACATGCAAAGATGCAAATGAAATGCAATGCAATGCAAACAGGATGCAAATCACGCAACAGGATCAAGGGTTCGAGATCACAGCATGGAGTCTGGGTAAAGAACCAATCCAAGGGTGTGTACTAGGGTTCTTGTATCTGTAAAAACAGGGTTCTAAGAAGTTCCCAGAGTCAACAACCCTTCTTTCGGATTTTATCGACTTCCCGAATGACTCGGTAATCAATAAAATTCTCAAGAGAATCTCGTCTGAGTGTAGTATCGCGTGACAACCATTTCAGAAATAGACTCCCTCATGGTCACCGCACTACATCCTAAAAGGCCAAGTGGGGTTAAAGGTAACTACTGTTCTCAGTATCGATGGCACCTATGTCGAGAGTAGCACGTTTTCACGAATAGACTCGTTCAACATGACTAAACTCTCAAGAGGGCCCCACTGAGTGATGGTGTCTCAAGTCAACTTTTTCAGGAATCGACTCCCTCAAAGTCTCCTTGAATATACCATCGTCCTATCATAAGTGCACTCAAGTCCGGGTATAGAACTTATCTCACCACTCAATAGTAGTACCCTGCAAACAGAAAATCCAAGCACAACAGATATATATATATACAGATATACAAAATATACAAGTATACAAGTAAGCAAACACATAAATAACACAAAGACAAACAAGGTGGGCTTAACCCTCTTAGGGGAAGTCCGCAGTGAAGTCGCCATTTCTGTTGCGGTGAGAATCGGATAACAAGCTATTAATTAACTTGAATCACAAAACATGAAATTCACTACCGAGCTTTAATTTATCCAAAGGAAATGGTGAAGAACGAAAACCCTAATAAGAGAATCTAGGTTCGGGGGTTGGTTATACCTAGTGAAGGTGTTAGCATCCTAAGTATCTGTAGTACTCTACAGGAACCTCTTGTTAGTATTTGTGTTATGTTATGTTTGCTTGCTAAGAGAAATATGCTAAGGTAAAGAAAGACCTAGGGGTATATACACTAAGTATGCTCGCCAAGACATCGTATCTCGTGCCTACGTATCCTGACGGGAATGAAATCAGAGCATTCGTAGTTCCCCTTACTACGGGGTAAAAGGGTGTAAAAAGAAAATGTGGAATCCGAGAAGGCATCAGATGTAAAGGTAAAAAGGGATGGAATCCGAGAAGGCATCGGATGTAAAGGTAAAAAGTGGAAAAAGAAAAAGGTAGCTCGCTAGGATCTCGCAATCCTATGCCTACGTATTCTCAAGATGAAACTTTGAGAAATCAGAGCGTCTGTAGTTCCCCTTAATAAGGGGTAAGGAGCTCTTGACCGTGGTCAAGGTTCCAAGGGAAAGTAAGGTCTGTCAGCAAGACACCTACGTGGAGTGCGGCGACTCCAAACCTAAGGCTAGGTTAAAACAGGGAAGAAGTGTACATGGGAGAATAGGGTCTGACAGCAAGACCCCTACGTGGAGTGCGGCGACTCCAAATCTAAGGCTAGATAAAGCAGGGAAAGAAAGTCTCGATCGCACGACGACGCGAGATAAGGGAATGAGGGACAAAGCTATTCTAAATGACATGGCAATCAACGGGGGATGATCTTTTCCTTTGGAATGACGTATAAGAAACAGAAAAACAGATGGACAAATGTATAAGACAATAATATATAAAGCAAAATGCAATAAAAATTAAAATAAAAGTGAATTATCAAGAATTAGGGACTACTCACAGTTAAAAGCAAAAGAAACTATTCAAAAACGTTAAGAATTAACTAAAATGAAAGTGAGGATTGTAAAGATAAATTTAGAAAATTAATTAAAATCTAAATAAACAAAAATCTAATTAAAGCTAAATAAATTCTTCTTTAAAACTAACAGCTAATTAAACTAAATAAATTAAAACTAATTCTAACTAAATCTAGTTAAAACTAATAACTAATTAATTAAGACTAAAATAAAAATTAAACTAATTTCTAATTTTAATTAAAATCTAATAAAAAATAAAATCTAATTAAAAACTATAAAAACTAGATTCTAATCAAACCTAATTAAATTAAATTCTAATTAAATCAAAATTGCAAATATAAACTATACACATAATCATATATAACTAAAATCTAAAAATATAGATTATATGTAAAACTATATAAAACTAAAATATAAAAACTTATAGGCTTAAATAGGTTTTTCGTCCCTGTAAGTTGGCGAGATTTTGGTTTTCGTCCCTGTATCTTTTTTTTTTCGGTTTTAGTCCCTGTATCTTACTTTTTGCTGGTGTTTAGTCCTTACAGAGGTTTCCTGCGGATTTTCTTGCAGATTTTCCTGCGGATTTTCCTGCGGAATTTGATTTTTAGGAAAATCCGTAGGAAATCTTCGGATTTTCCTGCGAATTTTGGCTTTAGGGACTAAACACCAACAAAAAGTAAGATATAGGGACTAAAACCGAAAAAAAAAAGATACAGGGACGAAAACCAAAATCTCGCCAACTTACAGGGACGAAAAACCTATTTAAGCCAAACTTATATATGAAATATTTACATATAAGTACTGTAATATTAATGAATATATATATATATATATATATATATATATATATATATATATATATATATATATATATATATATATATATGTTACTATTATCTACATGTAACTACTGTAACGAATGGACAATGCATTTTTTCTAACTATCTCTTTTTTATCATTTATATGTCTTATATATATTCCTAAATAAAAGCATATAAATACTTCTAGAAACCTGAACTTAAAATAAAATATCCATAATACAAAAAAAGGAAAACTACATATGTACTACTATAAAACACCCATAGATAAATATACAAAAGTTAAATGTGTAACAGAAACAACATGTATGTATTAGAAAAAATTAGAACAAAAGCTTATATACATATAAAACTAACAGTATAATAATATGTACCTAGAAACTAATGATAACAGTACAATATATAAAGTAGCAGTATTCATATTATATGACATTTCTCTCATACTACTAAAAAAAATATATACACAGAAATATCAAAGAGCAAAGGTTTTGTATCCATCACCATATAAAAATGAAAAAAACAAAACTAACTTATCAGTACCAGAAAGAAAATGGACACTAAATATGAATCCCATATTAACCATAATATACTAGTAAAAAAATAATAATAATATGACATACCAACTGATACCATGCATGTTAATCTTTACTAATAACCACAAAAGATAGAATAGTAATGTGAACATTGATGGTTGATTTTCCAAGCTAAAAATAAAACACGGTTCTATTTTGTTTTAACAAAACAAACTTTCTCAAACCATGCAAATTAGTAGTATCCTCATTATAACAACTTAAATCATTATTTTTCGTAACAGACTGCATCAGCTTCAACCTATTTTGAGACAAAGATGATCTACCAATATTATCAACTTCAAAAATGGGAGTATCTCTATTAGGATCAATGCTAGAAAATATAGGCATAGCTAAATATGAACTTGGGCTCAAACAACTTGTATCACTAAGGAAGACAACTCAATCTATTTTTTGCAAGACGAAAACTCCACATTCTTTCAAAATAAATACCAGCATACACACTTCAAGGAAGCATTTGTAACTACATGAATGACAACAACTCTTCCATATTATCTTTCTAGAAAACAACATACACACTCACGTTTCAAACCAATATTGCAAACCAAAAACAAGCATGATAATGAAATGCAGCGAAAGAAAAAGATGTTACCGAACCAACAATGGTGCTTCCGTAAAGAGAAAGATGTGTGGCGGTACTCGGTACGACTGAGTTTGATTCGTGAGCTTTGATAGTTGGTG
Organism: Lathyrus tuberosus; assembly: GCA_022829125.1. Lineage (NCBI taxonomy): Eukaryota > Viridiplantae > Streptophyta > Magnoliopsida > Fabales > Fabaceae > Lathyrus > Lathyrus tuberosus. The sequence goes on from JALAZF010000032.1 coordinate 6,252,765, forward strand.
GCAGCCGTGAGGGTGTTGTGCCTGGTGAATGGGTTGTTGGTTGAAGATTTATGGTGAGTATTATTATAGCATGGCAAGAAAATACAGTATGTTATGGTGGTGGTTTGAGGCTGTGTGTTGTGAAGGGAGTGTAGTTGTGAAGAGTCTGCAGAATAGTGAGGAGGTCGAGTGATTGTGTTGGAAAAATAGAGTGGGAAGAGGTGATTTTCTGAGTCTGGTTTTGATTTTGAAGGATCAGTTGTTGTGTTTTTTCTCAGCTGTGAATATGTGTTGGTTTTGGTTCTGGTTTTCTTTTGTTGCAGAATTTCGATCCCCATCCTCTTCTTTTAAATTCAAAATAAACTTGTAGACTAAGTTTCTGGTACAGAGGCTTTATATTATTGTATCTGATGTGTCCTTTTCATTGCAGCCTATGTACTTCAGGCCTTGATGCAGTGGCTGGGTTGTCGCTGTTGATAGCAGGACTGGTGAAGGAAAGACAGCTCGCACAAGCTTCTTTCTCTTAGCAGATCAATGTTTTTCCAATTTGATACAAGGTTTTGGTGTATGGTTGAAGCAATTATGAGGTCTTGGTCAAAGTCTGTGGACTCATGAAGTGCAGGGCGTAGCAGGATAAAGTAGAGAGAACATGGCTTATGACAATTGATTAAATTAAAAGCTAAAATAAAATATATGAATAGAAAATAAATATCTAAACTAAAATTAATATAAAACCTAATCTAAATTAAGAAACTAAATGAATTTGAATTAACTTAGGATTAAATGAAAAATCTTTAACTAAAGAAAAGAAATAGATAGAAAATACTAAAATAGGAAAATCTAATTAACTAATAAAATTTGTGTTAATTCTAAATTAATATCAAAAATTTAAATAAAGAAGGTAAAATAAAGTCTAAATACTGAACTAATTATAATTGGAATTAAAATTAAAATTAAAATTAAAACCAAACTAGGTTAATAAAAATTGAACTTATCAAATTATATTTAAACAAAAATTAAGAGTAAACCAAGATGAAATTTCTAATTTGAACTAGACCAAAATAAAAACTATACTGAAATTAAACTAATTTAAGTAATCCAAGAAAATTATCTAAATAACAATAAAATAAAACAAAAAGAAAATGGCATAGAAATGATAAAAATCGGCTAAAATGCATGATTAACAGATGTTTAACAAAAATGCGAAAATGACTCATGTAAAATGATATGAAAAAGATCAGAATATCCGAGGGCAAAATTTAGGGTACAACAGGCATGATCCCACACCTCAAGACATGTTTCAAGGACCTCAAACACCATCATCTTAGTCCATTCATATGCTTTGATTAGCCCAAGAAGCTTGATCCATTGTCAATTGAATAATTCAAGGTCATTTGGAAAAAGTCAATTATTCATCAAAGTCAAAGTTTAACTTTTGGGATTTTTGGTCAAACATGGACTCCACAAGTCAAGGATCATGAAAATATGATGGATGATTGCATTTGATCATGATTAATAAAGGAAATCAAGAAAAAATTCAAAGTTGGTGGAATTAGGGTTTCCAAAATTTTTATTAGTTATGGAATTTCATGTTCAAATGCCCTACTTTCCAAGACCATAACTTCTTCCTCAAGCATCCAATGGAAACACTTGAGGACTCATTTTAAATATGGTATTACATACTTCTATTTGGTGAAAGAATGGACTCAAAAGGATTTACCAATTGAAAGTTATGGTTGTTCAAAGTTGAGGTTTTTCATGTTGTGAAAATGTCCAACACTTATAAATTTTTCTAAGTATAAATCAGTGAAAAGTCCAATTTTGATGGACATTTTTCTCCATGATCCAAATTGTTTATTTCTAATTGATCAACATCAAAGTTGTAGTATTTGACCTCCTCTTTCCAATGATACCAAGAGCAAGAAAAGATCTTGCTTGAGCATGAAGTTATGAATTCACAAAGTAGCCATGGTAAGGCATTGTGACTTAGGCAGAATTGCATAACCACGATTTCACACGAGTTCATGACATTTTTTGTTCATATTCCAAGAACTTTATGAGCAAGTGGCCAACTTGAAACTTGTTCCACTCCATGAAATCTTCCTAAGGATATCAAGTTTTGCAGAAATTGATCTTGTTTCATCATACAAAAGCATCCTCCAACATGCTGACTTGTTTTACTTTGGATATTGGACAAAAGGTCCCTTTTCACTTCCAACCACTTTCCATGATTCAAGGAAAGCATGATCTGAGCCAAGATCAACTTGTACAAGCTAAAAGCCATTAGAAACTTATGAGGAGGAGTCAACTTGCAAGCTAGAAAGTAAAAGCATGGCTACTTGTACTTGAAACCAACTTTATGCAAATGTATCTTTATCCATTGGTTCATGATTCAATTTCCTCCAAACCTTTCTCACTTGTATCAGATTATTCCTCCTATAAATACCACCTAATTTCCTCAGCAAATCACACCAGCATTGAGCTCTAAAGCCTCTTAATCTCAGCATCCCAACCTTGAACACTTGTGTTCTTCATTTTGGTCAAGAACCATCAAACCTTCCAAAACTTGAAACAGTCACAAAATCATCAAACCAATCATCCAAACACACCACAAATACTCCATAGAAGCTGTCTAAACCCTCCAAAACACTAGAAAACCTCTCAATCAAAAATTCAACCCTCTCTTGGTCATTTTGTTGACCAAGGAGCCAAAACTCTCTAAAACTCAATTTTGGCCCTTTCCATTCAATTTACCACTTCAAACACTTCATAAACACATCATACAAACTATTCCAACCATCACATTCCACATGTAACACCTCTAACCCAAAGATCAATTTCTCACTTTTGTTACTTGTAAGGGGATTCGAGCCAGAAGATTGAAGTTGTTTCAACACAAACCAAGTATTGCAATAACATCCTAGAGGTTCAGGGAAGTTGTTTGCATCATCATCCACCATTTGGAAGTGGGTTTGAAGGGGCATTAGACTTACTCCACTAGGTAAGCTGATCACTACTGAAACTCCATGATTAGGGCATCATCTTCATTCATTTAAATTGTTAAAATACTTGCCATGATGTAGTGATTCAGACCCCTATGATAATTGGCCTTGATAAGCGATGCTTGTGATTTCATGTTGATTTTTTTTATTTTAGGGTTCATATTGTTGTGTGATTAATTGTTTGCAGTAGAGTTAAAATAAATTCAATTGAAGGATACCATTGTTTTCCTTGTTTGATTCTGAGTGAGTTTGGTTTTTGCATTTTTGAATTTGATTGAGAAATGAAGAAGTTATGTTTTTCTAAAAATTCAAAAATGGAGGAAAGGTCGTGGGAGGAAGAAGAAGATCATGGCGCATTTTTTTTCATTTAAAAAAACATGTTTTATATATTATTTTATAGTTGCAACATGTTTAATGATTTGGCATTGCGCCCCAGTGGTAACGCTGGTTTGTGTGTGAGAAGTCTGGGGTTCGAATCCCCCTCGCCCCAGACTTTTGCCATTTTATTCTTTTGTTCATTTATGATTTTAAGCATCATATATTATTGCTTACACGCGCCTTTTGATCACATGCTAGCACATGACCTCATGGTGAATGTTTTAGGCATTAAGCTGCAAGGCGTGGGTTCAAACCTTGGTGACCTCATCCCTCTCTTTTTATTACTTTTTCTTATTTCTTTTTATTTTATTTTCTTTTCCTTTCCATTTATTTTTTTAAATCATATTATTTTTCTTTTAAGCATTTCACTTTATTTCTCCTAATGCACAAAAATTTCAAGAAAATATTTTATCGCATTTCACTTATTTACTTTATCAATTTTATTAAATAAATTAGCATTATCTATTTATTTTATTTTATTAGAATCTTTAAAAACCATAAAAATACTTCATGCCTTTTTCCTTTTATTTTCCTTCACCTTAAAAAACATTGTCTTGCATTTTAGTTGGTTAATTCCCATGTTTATATATTTTCTCTTTCATTTTCATTAATGATTAAGATGTTTTCAAGTGGTTTAAACATGAATGCCTATACTTTGATTAAGGTTTTGTTTGGTCCTTGATCCATACATTTGGTCTTTGCTCATGTAAATGTTGTCTTGTGGTATGTTTGTGCTTAATGCCTCCTTTGTTTTGCTTTGAATACTTTGAATGGTTGAAATTGTTCATATTTGTTTCAAAGACATCCATGTGCTTGGAACTTGTTTCTTGCCCTAATTTTCATCCTCATGTTGATGTTTGTCTTTGTGTATATATGTTGAGAATTGTTGTACCATGTTTTACCTTGGATGGTCCATAATGATTTTGCTTTGATTTAAGTCATAATTTGGTCCTTAACTTTTCTTGTTGAAGCATACCTTGTAAACTTGTATCCATGCTCTTCTTGTTCACATAAATGTTGAATACCATGATCAAATGAGTTGCCTATAAGTCTTGTATATGTTTGCTGGACCATGTTAACCTTTCTTATACCATGCCCTCATGTTTGTCTTTTGGTGAATAAATGATATATACATGTTTATCATGTTGCCTAATTCCAAGGGAAGGGTTTGTTGTTGACATCATTGTCATTTGCATATGCATGTTTACATTCTTGTACATATATCTCTCTTGTTGTTATCCTTGAACTTTCTATCCCTTAGGAAGTTTCACTTAGGATCATTTACAACTTAGACACTCCAATTAGGGTTTCCCCTTTCATAAACTCAAAACCACTTTCAATAAAAACCTTGACTTTAGGTCATTGATCTTTTCAACTCTTTCTTAACAAATGCTTCAAGAAATCTTAAGCATATTCAAACTTCTTTCACAAAGACTAAAAGACACAAACTTCAATTCAAAACTTTTTCCACTTTGTCTTTTCAATTTAAAACCTTTTCATATAGATTAGAAAATAGTCATTCTTAGTTGAGATATAATTCTCCTACCCCATGACATTGTGAGAAAGATGATTGATTCTTTTTCACTTGAGAGAGGTATGTGGCATACTTGTTGATTATACATCCAAGTTGGAGCCCTTCTCTCAATGTGAAGCAAAGATCCCTCTTTCACATATTTGTGGTGGTTAAGTTGAGTATTCTCCTTAAGACGACAACTTGTCTCTTCTTCTTTAAAATCCACCATAACAAACCCTTTTCAATTTATACCCCCGAACTACGAGGTTTTGATCCTTTATTGGTACGTGGTGTTGCACCCCAAAATTTGCCCTCCTTACTTTTTTTACTAACTGGCTTATGTACATTTTTGCATTATCATGTATGCATATCATTAGCATGGGGTCAAGGTGTCTGAGACAGTTCAAGAAAATCCTATCTGGTCCATTACATCATCAGGGGTTCACAGGTGGCAAGGGATCTCAAGTGGATCACTCTCTCCTAACCAGTGCATGAATTAGGGTTTGAAATTCTTGGGTTTATTGCTTCAATGGGCAGGCTCCTGGGGTTTTAGCCATCACCAAATGACATATCTTATCTTTGTTGGAGAGGATACACATCATATTCAGAGGAATTTGAATTTGGAGACTGTGCTATTTCCTCATAGACTGAGGGTGCCACAAACTAGGGTTTGCTATAAAGTCAGTTTATTTCTGATTTTTTGGGCAAGACTTGATTCCATGGTATTCCTTGGGTCCCTAAGTATCTAGGAGTGGAAGATTGTCCATCAGTTTGATTTAGGAGAAGTTCAATGGGCCAATGGATTAAAAATCAGTTAGTTCGGTCAAAAAGTCAACTGTGGTCAACACAAGGTCAAACCTCAAGATTTTTGGTCAACATCAAGATTATGGGGTGAAATTCATCATTTGATCAAGGGTTGATCATGATTCATCAGGGAAACCTCAGAATCATCAAGAATCGGGAGTTACTAAACTAGGGTTTTTGTAGGAAAAGTCAACTGTACTTTGACCAGGCCTAACTTCCACATACTTCATCAAAAATTCCTCAACCAAAGGCCATCTTGAAGGAAATTTAATTCCCTACAACTCTGTGTCTCACAAGCCAAGTCCAGAAATGCTTCATTCGGGAGATATGAGCCAAGACATTATAGGTCATTTTGAAAGTCAACAAAAGTCAACCTTTTTCAAAAAAGCTCATAACTTGAACATGGAAGATCAAATTGACATGGGACCAAAAGGGTTGGTTAGAGGACATCTTGAGGTTTCTAAAAAGCATTAGTTTGCATTAAGGATCTAAAAATTGAAGGAGTTATGCTTAGTCAAAGTTGGGCAATTTTGAGGAGGTGCACAAAGCAAGCTATGCCTAAAATCCAAATTTTGACAAATGGGCCATAAGTTTCTTAAACCAAACTCAAACATAAAGCCATGCACGACCCAAAGAGCATATATTTGATTTTTCCTCATTTTATTTTATTTTTATTGGATTTAATTAGTTAAAATTCAATATTAAATGAAATAATTCAAGAATCATTAAACTGGAATTGCCCAGGCCCAATTCGTATTCAACTGAAAACCCTAGCTTATTTAAACCTAAAGATGCACTGGTTAGGGTTCATGCACGTGCAATTGGAGGAGTTCTCAAGAAAACCCTAAAAGAAGATTTTTCATCAAAACTCACGATCCACAAGGTTTTGGCCAGAAGTTCTTCCACAAATATTTTCCTGGGGATTTCTAGAGTGCAAATCAACCACTATTCGCAGCCAAAAGCAAGGATCGGAGCTGCTCCATCTCAGGTTGAAAGGTTTTTTCGTGTTCTTAAAACTCCTATTTTTTGCATGAATATTGACGTGTGATGAATGGTGGTCACGCTGGTATAATTATTTTTAATTATGGATGTGTGAATTGCTTGTAATGTGGATTTAAAGTTTGGTGCCCGATTGGTTTTTCATTCGTTTTTTATTATACGCTAACAATTTGAATTTTTTAAGGCCAAATTTGGATTCCTGGCGTTTTTCTGGTCAAAATAGTGTACCCATATGCATTTTCTGGAGAAAATCACGCAGCAGCTCGCCGGAGAGGGTGGCCGGAGCCCTAGCTCCGGCGACTGGTCCAAATTCCGGCCGGCCAAGGATTCAAGGGAAGAAGACGATGTTCTGGCCGTTGATTCTCTTGATCTAACGCCTCACGTCATGCCACGTGTTCTGTTTTTTTTGTTTTTAATTTAATAGTTTCCTGTGCGCTCACCCACTGGCGCTACCGTATGTACCTCTAATCATGGCTGTTGGTTGCATCTTTTTTTTTTTATCGCACGGTAGAAATGAAGACATCACATTAATGAGCCATGTGCGCGGCACATGGAGGGAGTATGGTGTTCCTTTTTTTTATTTTTGTTTGCTGAATAATCAATTGGGCCAGGGTTGCTATGCGCACCCCCAGTTTCAGCCCACATCTTTTCCCAACATGTTTTCTTTACTTATTACACCCCCCTTGCCTCTCTCATTTTATTTTTAATTAATCATTACTATTTCTCATTTTAATTGTTTAAAAATAGTAAATCACATCTAAAAATCATCATAAAATTCATACGTCATTTTATCATCTTACAAATTTTTTACAAATTTTTATTTTTATTTTTATCTTATTTTTATCATTTAAATTAATTGTTTAATTTAATCTCCTTTTAATTACACATCGCATGCATACATAAACTTCTTCATTTTAATTCTCCTCATCTACAAAATATTTTTGGTCCGTTCTTTTTGCATTCATTCATCAATATTCTAAAGTGCTTAAAAATATTTTTCTTTCATTTTTAAATTTATTTCATGTTGCGTTTAGGTCCTTCTCTTTGGCACATTGAACCCTATCCCTTATTTGAGTTTTAGATGATTATTTGAACGACTAACATTTTGGATTTTTGCAGGGATTTTTATATGTTGTTTACCTCTGGTTGAGGAACCTTAACGATTAATTTGGGAATTTTAGGAGTCATTTTTCTAATTATCGAATTTGTTTTCACTTAAGATTTTCTTGCAGGCGCATCTTTGACCTTCTATGGTTATCTGTTTGAAAAGGGCACTTGTGCCAATTGCTTTGGGGCTGTTCTTTGTTTCTTTGGTTCATGTTTGGATTATTCTCATTATTGTTTGGCATTGATTATTTGTCATTCACCTCGTTTCTCTTATTCACGTCTGTTTCTCACTAACCTTCTATGCAGGATCAAGGTAAGTTCCTTAAGGGTATGGATAGGTATCCATGGTTACCCTTACCTCTTTCTCTCCTATCTTTTTTCTTTAGGGTTTAGGTCGTCTTCAAACCTCACTAACCGTAGGTCACCCATGCATGATAACTTTAGGATTCATAGTCTTCCTTAGAGTTACCCTCGTGTCTTCTCTCTTCTCATCTCAAATTTCTTTAAAACACTTAATAATAATAAGGTGTATTGCGCACGAGCCTTAAGTATGGGGAATGAGAAATGAGGGGCTTCCTCTCATCTTTCTAGAGTGCTTAGCGAGCGTCCTGTCTTGGGACGATGCGTTAAGTATTCGCCTCTGTGCCCTAGACTTTGGTGCAATGCAGCTTAGGAACTAACTTAAGCCACTTCTGTCCTAAAAAACACAAACCAACTTCAAACATTTTTGTCCTTCGGGATTTCCAAACTTAAAGGTTATTTTCAAAAAGAGCACGTTACTTTCCGTCTGAGTCGCAAACAGGCATCGACCCTAACTGCCGGACGCGAACTTAACGTCGCTCATAAAAAACACAAAAAGAACTTGGTCCGAACTACGTTGACTCTGAATTCCCCATTGCACAAAGGGGGTACGTAGGCCTAGGACGTCGACGTCCTACCGAGTCGGTCTTTGTCTTCCCCTCTCCGTTTTAGCACAACCCTAGATGATAGTATAACTCACCCTTAGAATAGACAACAAGCGTGGATCCCATCGAGTACGATGGACGTGTGGGGTGCTAGCACCTTCCCCTCGCGTAACCGACTCCCGAACCCAGGTTATGGTTGCGATGACCATTCCTTTCCCTCTTCCCCAGGTTTATGCGGTGTTCCCTTTCCCTCTCTTGGGATAAATTTACACGGCTGGCGACTCTGTTTTTCCGTGCCACTCTCGCGTTTGTACCTGGATGAAAATCCTGGGAGCGACAGCTGGCGACTCTGTTGGGGACTCTGGTTTACCTATGCTGGTCCATCCCTAAGCGAGTCAATCCTAGCGCTTGCTTGTCTTTGTTTTCCTTGGGTGTTCTGTTTTTGTTTTGCTTTATGTGTTGTATTTTATTTTTATTTTTTTTACCGCATTTTCTGCATTTCATTTTTTACTGTCATGCTGCTGTGCTGTGCTGGCTATCTTTGTTTTGCAGGTTGGGTGGGACCGAGAGCTAAGCCCAATACCAAGGCTTGAGAATACCCTAGGACTAGAGTGGAAAGTAGTGGGACCTACGTGCCCGCTTGGTACGTTTGTGTGTTCACGAAATTCACAACCAGACGAGGCTATCTTGGGACGCATTCTAACGTGTGTGTCTTGCGCATGTTGGGGTGTTGATCTAGAGAGCTGTCGACTCTGGTGATCGATCATTGAGGACCTTAGTGGAAACATCCCTCTTTAGTGGTGACAGTGGCAGACCACATCCAGTGGCAAACCCATTCGCACCCGAGGGCCCGCTTTGGAACTCGCATAGGATGACCCCTACGTTTTGAAGAGAATCAGTGGAGGCACTCCTCGATTGACTTTAGTACTGTACCCAGAAGGATGAATGTACTATTGTTTCTCGACCTCAGTGCCAAAGCTGAGGACCTTCCGCCTTGGAGAATCAGTTGAGGCCTCCTCGATTGATGATGATGCCAAACCAGAAATGGTGAATGTATCATCATTTCTCGACCTGAGAGCCAGGGATACTGAACATCCTAGTACCTACACGTGAGAAGGGATGGGTGTTTGCAGGTTTGCAGGTAACCGAGACCTTCAACCTACCCTGATTTTTTGTATTTCTCATCAATGTCTGATTATTTGGGTTCCTCAGTGGTTCAGAGTTTTGGGTTTCTGGTTTCTCGTTCAGCTAACAGCACAACACATCCAGCAGTGTGCCTTGACCCCATGTTTGCATGAGCATATCATTTTTCTTGCATTCTGACATGTTTGACATTTTTCAGGGCTTGCATCTTACTCTTGATTCCGGTTTTCTGAGGTTACTTCAGCATGGATGTTCAGAGAAAAAAGACTGTTGCCTATTCGTTCCCAGATCCGACTTTGACATTGATTCATAAATTAATTAATATGGCTAGTTCTGGGGTTCGTACAGAGTTCAGTGGAAGGAATGGAAGACTTCTGAAATTTGTCTATAATATCTCCCAGTATGAGAAGGATGTCATTCACACGCTTCTTCAGTTCTACGATCCGTCTCTGCGTTGCTTCACTTTCCCGGACTACATCTTGGCACCAACGTTGGAGGAGTTCTCATTTATTTTGGGAATTCCTATCAGTCATGATATAGTTTTCTTTTCTGAAGAACACCCCAGGGTGAAAGATATGGCTGTTGCTCTTCATATCGATGAATCTGTTCTTAACAGTAATATTGCAGAAAAACAAGGAGTTAAGGGTTTCTTGTTGAAGTTCTTGTTTGATCAGGCTTGCATACATGTCAAAGAGAAGAACTGGACTGCTTTCCAAGCTATTCTGGCCATGTGTATCTATGGGATTGTTTTGTTTCCGAATATTCCTGATCTGGTGGATATGCATGCCGTCAGAATCTTTATTTCGAAGAACCCTATACCTACCTTGCTAGGTGATGTGTACCATTCAGTTCACTACAAGAATGAGAATAGGCGTGGGAAAACTGTGAGTTGTTGTGCACCGCTCTTATCTACTTGGTTTCTGAGTCGTCTCCCCGAATCTGGTGCCTTCGTTGATACAAAAGATTCTCTGAAATGGTCAAAGAGGGTTATGGGCTTGACTGCTGACAATATTGTTTGGATCAATCATGACTTGCTGGGAATGGATATTGTTTACAAGTGCGGAGAATTCCCTAATGTTCCCTTGTTAGGGAGGAAAGGTGGAATTAACTATAATCCCTCCCTAGCTATCAGACAGTTTGGTTATCCTTTGAGAGGTCCACCGGATGAGAGAGACGTCAGAGAGTCCTTATTCTTCAATGGTATTAAGGATCAGGAGATGATAAAGAAGGTTGTGAATGCTTGGAAACATGTAACCAAGAAGGGCAAAATGTCATTTGGAAAATGTAATAATCGGGCTTTTCCTCCCTATAAAGAGTGGATCAAGAAGAGAGCAGAAGAGGAGCTGCTTCCCTTCCCGGTGGAACCACCTTTGTATCCTTTGGTGATCGAGCCTCCTACCACAGTTGAGATAGAGAAGTATGACAAGTTATGGGCTGAAAAGGAAAGGTTGCAGGAAGAAAATCGTGAGCTAAAGAGAGAGATTCATCAGTGGAAGCATGAGCGGGGTGAAGCTGGTCATACCGCCAAGTTGAAGACAGAGCTCCTTGCTAAAGCAGAAAAAGAGCTTGCTGACATGGTCGCATCCAGAGAAAGAATGAAACTAGCTTTAGATGGTATCAGTAATGTTCTCAGGTCCAAGGAGGAGGAATTAGGCAAGGCTTTGTTGAAGATTCACAGGTTCAATGATCACCAAGAGACTGCCATGGCTGAAAATAAGAGAAAGGAAGATGCCTACATAGCTAAGATTGATCAGTTGAAGTCGACGCTCAAGAAGAAAGACGCCGAGATCTTATCAGGAATATTCAAGAGACAAGTAGCCGAGGGTCGACTCAATGAAGCCATAGCCTCCATGGAGGAACTGAAAGTCCAGGCCGAGGTGAAAAGATCTAGACATGAGGGACTAACATGAAGGGTGTTTCTGGAGAAGATGCTTGGGAGTTACACTGCCGATACTTGGATGGGATCATACACAGGAGAGACCTTCTTATCCAAGGACTGATTCAGAGACCAAAGCATCCCGATACCAGAAAGTTGTTCAAGGAGATTGAAGACTGGTGCAGAAAGCATAATGGATGGGGGGGATTGACACTTGTGAATTTTGATGACATACCTTAGTTTTCTTCTCCCTTTTTATTGTATGTGGATCACCACCAGGCTTGTTGGTTGGGACCTCTATGGTTTATGTGTTCAGATTCATTATCTTGGATTCGTGATTGTCGACATTTGGCCTTTCTCTGGGTTTCTTAATATATGAGCAGCAGTTCCATTATATCTTATGGTTGAACCGGAATCAAGGGGTGGATCGCCTTGCGAATTTTCAAACACGTTCATTTGCATTTGCATACTCATTATCATTTTGCATAATCATTTTTTGCATGACAAGTGTTTATTTTCGGTGTTCTTATCTTGTTCTAATCTCAGGATCTCAGATCAGCGCATTCATCGGTATTCTACCAGACCAAATCAGAAGAGAATCATGGAACAAATCCAAGCTGAGTTGAGGGAAATGTGAGGCTAGATGGAGCAGTTTATGGGGAACATGCAAACCCTCGTGCAAGAGCAGCAGGTGCTGAAAGAAGAGGTCAACCAACTAAAGACTCAAATGAGTCTGGTTATGGAAGTTGTGAGTGGTGTGATAAGCAAAGGTAATACCCTCATGCCTGAAGCTGCGACTGGAATTGTCTCTCCCTCGATGTTCAAGAAGGGTGAGCAGATTGCCACAGTGACTGTCCCTGCTGTACCTCAACAACGACAGAATCGTGCTCCGCGCCCGCCACAATCTACGCCTAAGCGGAATAGGCATTTTGAGGCTCCACCAGTGCCATATTCTCAGTTATTCCAGCATCTTCTTCGGTTGCAACTGGTACGGAAAAGGACCTTGGCTCCTCCCTCTGGAACTCCCCCACCAGGTTATGATGCAAGAGCCCACTGTGGTTTTCACTCTGGTGCACCGGGGCATAATGTGGAAGATTGTAGGGCGTTTCAGCATGTTGTCCAGGATCTGATAGACTCGAAGGCAATTGAATTCACGCCGAGCGGCGTAAGTATACATAGTAGTCCTACTCTAGCTGTTGAAAAAGAAGTGGATATCCCCGTTGCTTCTCCCAAAGCCACATCCAGTCAGGGGCATTTCTTGCAGTCCTTGGTCTTAGAATCCCCACATCCGCAAATGCTGCCTACGCCTCGACTAAGTCTGAAGAGAAAAGTGCCTGAAAGGATTATACGCTCGAATCAGGGTCAACAAGAGAACTGCTCTGGAAAGAGACAACAAAGATCATGAAGGCCTGAAAGGAGGTTTGATCCAATCCCGGTGCCTCACAGCCAGGTTCTTGCCCGTCTACTTGAAAGTTCTTTAGTTCAACTAAGGGATGCCAAGCCTGTCCCCGACCCTATTCCTCCTGATTATGATCTGGACGCCAGATGTGAATATCACTCAGACACACTGGGTCATTCAATTGAAAACTGCAACGTGTTCAGGCATAAGGTGCAAGACCGGGTGGACTCAGAGATCATTGTATTCACAGAAGATGATATGTACATCAATGGAAGCCTCCTTTCTCAAATAAACACTCAGTCTGCAAGTACGTCTAGGCAGAATTAGGCTTCCTCAGCAATGGCAATCTTCAGCTTCTTTACTGCATTTTCATTTGTAATTTTATTTCTTGTTAAAAGCATCGTATGTATGCAAGACTTGTTTGTTTTTTTTTATGATGATATTAATGCAATGAGTATGTTTCCCTTGAAGTAATCCATTCGTATTCACTCTTAAATGTTTATATGCACTGCAATATCAATTTTTCTTGTTAAGAACTCTTGAGGGAGGATGACGAAATAAGAACGCAGATTCTTAATGGTACGCTCAAGGATAGAACCCTGTTGGGGTTGTATAGGCATTGTTTCAAACCCCTAAACACTGGAGAGATAAGGAGATAGACCTTCGTTAACCCCTTTGAGCCTTGAAGTAGGAGTTTCTTTCGTACGAAAAAACCCTCATACTTAACCCAGGGGCAGGGTAGGCGTCAGTTAGTTTGACCGAGCGCTCAAATTCCAAGGAGAATGTGCAAGAGATATGAAACCCTGATGGTTATCCGTCAACAACTAAGGAGTGAGGCAGTCACAACCCTTTCAAGCCAACAAGGCAACTAGTGTCACACGTTTTGTTCAAAAGGGGAATAAAAGGAGAGAAAGCCCGCTAAGTCGAAACTTGACTTAGGCAAAAGTTAGGGCATCCCGCTGGACTTCAAAATCGAAAAACTAAAAAGGATTAGTCCAGGCAAAATCAGGGAAATAAAAAAGAGGGATCGGAAAAGCAAAAGAAAGAAAGAAAATCCCCGATAAGAACAAATTCGTGTGAGTACAGACACAAAAGATAAAAGGGATGACTGTCACTCCAAAACCTCGTTGGGTGTCGAACCATTAGTGGCATAGGTTCCTTAGAGATCACAAACCTTTGGAGAGATGAGTGTTCGGGTCAGATTAACTGAACATAGGACTGGAGAACATCACGAAGAGTGGGTGGGCACCGATAAATTTTGAGCCATAAATCCTTTTTTTCTGAAACCGTGAACCAAACCACGTTACAACCCTTAAAAGTCCTAATTGAAACAGGGTTTATTCCGAAAGCGTACTTCAACAGGATAACGTTCCTGACTCCTATAAGTTGTGCTAATAAGATTTGTTGGTATTGCACGTGCACATTGCTTTTCCATTCAAAAATCAAGGTCACATCCCGGCTAGTGATTCGTTCACAAGGTTGGGCGACACATTTTCAATAAAAAATTTCGAGGTTAACATGAGTGTTGCATTAGAATTGTCATTCTTATAATAAACATTTTCTGTTTGCATATATGTGCCTAAGCATCAATGCGGCTTACACAGTGAAAGTCGGTCAAGAAGCTTGGTCATGCCAAGTTGGGGTTGCTTGAAAATTCTAAAGGACAATCATATCAAAAGGCATGCTGCCAAGAGACCCAGTGTAGAGTGGGCCCTCCCCAGTAAGTCGTGTTAAGATGTAGCCAATCTGGGGCAGTCACGTCGAGAAATCTCTCCGAAATTCAGTTATTCTGGGGCATTCATTCTAAGATCAGGGGCAGAGTCACTTCAAAACTCATATTAGGACGGGCCACCTCTAGATGGTGGGAGGTTGTGCACTCCTAAAAATGGTTAATTGAAGCACCTCTTCAAGGTACAAAATACTGAGGCAGAGTATTTCAGGTCATTACAAATCCCTTTCGAGGTAAAGTACTCCATGGATTATGGAGACTGGGGCAGTTATGTCGAGATATGATAAATCTCTCCAAGAGTTTGAAGACCCTGGGGGCAGTGCGAACGCCCGATCTTTTGTAAAATCCTCTTGAGACAATTTCTTCCAATAGACCTGGTGGTCTGGGGCAAGTGAAAAGTTCAGAGAGCCATTTATGACCACAAAGACAAGTCAGGATTGGAAGGCAATAACATTGTACTCCCCCAGCAGCTTGCTCTCCCCAGCATCGAGATTGCACTCTCCTCAGCAGAGCAGACCTTCCCCAGCAGGAGACTTGGGAAGTATTTTCTGGATCAAGACATTATTTCCCCACCAAGTCTGAACACTTATTTTCCTCAGCCAGTTAGAGATGTTTTTCTCAGCAGCAACGGTGCGGTCTGGTCCTCGACAGATAAGTAAGCTTGATGTTATCCGCTAGCAAGGGGGGTGTCAGCATTTACCGTTCCCCCAAGCAGAGTTTGGTGGTAATCCTCGCAACAGTTTGTCCAACGGTGGTTGACATCCCCAGCAGGTTTTAAATCCAAGTGATATTTGGCACTCTTCTGATTCAGGCCATGGCCTCCCTTTTCAAGGAGTTACGTATAATCCCCAGTAGAGCGAATGTTCTTTTGAAATTTCATCCCCAGCAGAAGTTGTTGATCCAAAGAGTCGGTCACTATGATCCTTCCCAACGGAGTTCCTGTTCAGAGGACAATTTATTTTTGTCATCCCCGGCTATTGGTCTTTTCTCTCCAGCATTTATTTTGCTGGAGGGACTCCTTTTGCATATCATAAGCATTTGCATTGCATCAAACACATAGCATTTTCATTTGCATTCAAAACATAAGCCAGGTTTGATACTTTCTTCGCCAGTTCTCTTTCTCAGCAGAGATGGCATAGCTCAGGAGATTTTTTTGGAGAGATGCGTTCCTCATACTTGTGCTCCCCGGCAGGGTCTTTTATTTAGACTTCTCCTTCCCCAACGGAGTCATCTTACCAGTAGATTTTGAAACGAGGTGGTTTAAAACCAGAAGTTTCGTTTCACGTTATCCCCAGCGAAGTTGCCATTTATTTTGCTAGATTATCTTTGTCAGCAGAGAACAACAATCTTTTGAAGATTTTCTTTCGTCAGTTTCCCTTTATCAGCAGGGATGACATTTAGTTTGCTAGATTCTCTTAATAAGCAGAGAACAGCAATCTTTTGAAGATTTTCTTTCGTCAGTTTCCCTTTATCAGCAGGGATGGCATTAGTTTGCTAGATTCTCTTTATCAGCAGAGAACATCAATCTTTTGAAGATTTTCTTTCGTCAGTTTCCCTTTGTCAGCAGGGATGGCATTAGTTTGCTAGATTCTCTTTATCAACGGAGAACATCAATCTTTTGAAGATTTTCTTTCGTCAGTTTCCCTTTATCAGCAGGGATGGCATTAGTTTGCTAGATTCTCTTTATCAGCAGAGAACAACAATCTTTTGAAGATTTTCTTTCGTCAGTTTCCCTTTATCAGTAGGGATGGCATTTAGTTTGCTAGATTCTCTTTATCAGCAGAGAACAGCAATCTTTTAAAGATTTTCTTTCGTCAGTTTCCCTTTGTCAGCAGGGATGGCATTTATGTTACTAGATTCTCTTTATCAGCAGAGGACGACAATGTTTTGAAGATTTTCTTTCGTCAGTTTCCCTTTATCAGCAGGGATGGCATTTATTTTGCTAGATTCTCTTTATCAGCAGAGGACGGAAATGTTTTGAAGATTTTCTTTCGTCAGTTTCCCTTTGTCAGCAGGGATGGCATTTATGTTGCTAGATTCTCTTTATCAGCAGAGGATGGCAATGTTTTGAAGATTTTCTTTCGTCAGTTTCCCTTTATCAGCAGGGATGGCATTTATTTTGCTAGATTCTCTTTATCAGCAGAGGACGGCAATGTTTTGAAGATTTTCTTTCGTCAGTTTCCCTTTGTCAGCAGGGATGGCATTTAGTTTGCTAGATTCTCTTTATCAGCAGAGAACAACAATCTTTTGAAGATTTTCTTTCGTCAGTTTCCCTTTATCAGCAGGGATGGCATTAGTTTGCTAGATTCTCTTTATCAGCAGAGAACAACAATCTTTTGAAGATTTTCTTTCGTCAGTTTCCCTTTGTCAGCAGGGATGGCATTAGTTTGCTAGATTCTCTTTATCAGCAGAGAACAACAATCTTTTGAAGATTTTCTTTCGTCAGTTTCCCTTTGTCAGCAGGGATGGCATTAGTTTGCTAGATTCTCTTTATCAACAGAGAACAATAATCTTTTGAAGATTTTCTTTCGTCAGTTTCCCTTTATCAGCAGGGATGACATTTAGTTTGCTAGATTCTCTTTATCAGCAGAGAACAACAATCTTTTGAAGATTTTCTTTCGTCAGTTTCCCTTTGTTAGCAGGGATGACATTTATGTTGCTAGATTCTCTTTATCAGCAGAGGACGACAATGTTTTAAAGATTTTCTTTTGTCAGTTTCCCTTTATCAGCAGGGATGGCATTTATTTTGCTAGATTCTCTTTATCAGCAGAGGACGACAATGTTTTGAAGATTTTCTTTCGTCAGTTTCCCTTTGTCAGCAGGGATGGCATTTATGTTGCTAGATTCTCTTTATCAGCAGAGGACGGCAAAGTTTTGAAGATTTTCTTTCGTCAGTTTCCCTTTGTCAGCAGGGATGGCATTTATTTTGCTAGATTCTCTTTATCAGCAGGGAACAACAATCTTTTGAAGATTTTCTTTCGTCAGATTCTCTTTATCAGCAGAGGACGGCAATGTTTTGAAGATTTTCTTTCGTCAGTTTCCCTTTGTCAGCAGGGATGGCATTTATGTTGCTAGATTCTCTTTATCAGCAGAGGACGTCAATGTTTTGAAGATTTTCTTTCGTCAGTTTCCCTTTGTCAGTAGGGATGGCATTTATTTTGCTAGATTCTCTTTATCAGCAGGGAACAACAATCTTTTGAAGATTTTCTTTTGCTAGATTCTCTTTATCAGCAGAGAATAACAATCTTTTGAAGATTTTCTTTCGTCAGTTTCCCTTTGTCAGCAGGGATGGCATTTATGTTGCTAGATTCTCTTTATCAGCAGAGGACGACAATGTTTTGAAGATTTTCTTTCGTCAGTTTCCCTTTGTCAGCAGGGATGGCATTTATTTTGCTAGATTCTCTTTATCAGCAGGGAACAACAATGTTTTGAAGATTTTCTTTCGTCAGTTTCCCTTTATCAGCAGGGATGGCATTTATGTTGCTAGATTCTCTTTATCAGCAGAGGACGGCAATGTTTTGAAGATGTTCTTTCGTCAGTTTCCCTTTGTCAGCAGGGATAACATTTATGTTACTAGATTCTCTTTATCAGCAGGGAACCGCAATATTTTGAAGATTTTCTTTCGTCACTTTCCCTTTATCAGCAGGGATGGCATTTATGTTGCTAGATTCTCTTTATCAGCAGAGGACGGCAATGTTTTGAAGATGTTCTTTCGTCTGTTTCCCTTTGTCAACAGGGATGGCATTTATGTTGCTAGATTCTCTTTATCAGCAGAGGACGACAATGTTTTGAAGATGTTCTTTCGTCAGTTTCCCTTTGTCAGCAGGGATGGCATTTATGTTGCTAGATTCTCTTTATCAGCAGAGGACGACAATGTTTTGAAGATGTTCTTTCGTCAGTTTCCCTTTGTCAGCAGGGATGACATTTATTTTGCTAGATTCTCTTTATCAGCAGGGAACAACAATCTTTTGAAGATATTCTTTCGTCAGATTCTCTTTATCAGCAGAGGACGACAATGTTTTGAAGATTTTCTTTGTCAGTTCTCTTTATCAGCGGAGATGACATAACTCGGGAGATTTGTTTCACTTTATACCCCGCATAGCAGCATTTTTTAGCTAATTCTCTAGTGAGGGATTACAAATTTCTGGGTTCGTTGGTATTCAATCTCCGTGCATCCTGATTATCTGAAAGCTGTCGCTATCATACACTCAGGACCAAGTTGATTGAATAGGGGCAGCTGTTGCACCCCAAAATTTGCCCTCCTTACTTTTTTTACTAACTGGCTTATGTACATTTTTGCATTATCATGTATGCATATCATTAGCATGGGGTCAAGGTGTCTGAGACAGTTCAAGAAAATCCTATCTGGTCCACTACATCATCAGGGGTTCACAGGTTGCAAGGGATCTCAAGTGGATCACTCTCTCCTAACCAGTGCATGAATTAGGGTTTGAAATTCTTGGATTTATTGCTTCAATGGGCAGGCTCCTTGGGTTTTTATCATCACCAAATGACATATCTTATCTTTGTTGGAGAGGATACACATCATATTCAGAGGAATTTGAATTTGGAGACTGTGTTATTTCCTCCTAGACTGAGGGTGCCACAAACTAGGGTTTGCTATAAAGTCAGTTTATTTCTGATTTTTTGGGCAAGACTTGATTCCATGGTATTCCTTGGGTCCCTAAGTATCTAGGAGTGGAAGATTGTCCATCAGTTTGATTTAGGAGAAGTTCAATAGGCCAATGGATTGAAAATCAGTTAGCTCGGTCAAAAAGTCAACTGTGGTCAACACAAGGTCAAACCTCAAGATTTTTGGTCAACATCAAGATTATGGGGTGAAATTCATCATTTGATCAAGGGTTGATCATGATTCATCAGGGAAACCTCAGAATCATCAAGAATCGGGAGTTACTAAACTAGGGTTTTTGTAGAAAAAGTCAACTGTACTTTGACCAGGCCTAACTTCCACATAATTCATCAAAAATTCCTCAACCAAAGCCCATCTTGAAGAAAATTTAATTCCCTACAACTTTGTGTCTCATAAGCCAAGTCCAGAAATGCTTCATTCGGGAGATATGAGCCAAGACATTATAGGTCATTTTGAAAGTCAACAAAAGTCAACCTTTTTCAAAAGCTCATAACTTGAACATGGAAGATCAAATTGACATGGGACCAAAAGGGTTGGTTAGAGGACATCTTGAGGTTTCTAAAAAGCATTATTTTACATTAAGGAGCTAAAAATTGAAGGAGTTATGCTTAGTCAAAGTTGGGCAATTTTGAGGAGGTGCACAAAGCAAACTATGCCTAAAATCCAAATTTTGACAAATGGGCCAAAAGTTTCTTAAACCAAACTCAAACATAAAGCCATGCACGACCCAAAGAGCATATATTTGATTTTTCCTCATTTTATTTTATTTTTATTGGATTTAATTAGTTAAAATTCAATATTAAATGAAATAATTCAAGAATCATTAAACATGGAATTGCCCAGGCCCAATTTGTATTCAACTGAAAACCCTAGCTTATTTAAACCTAAAGATGCACTGGTTAGGGTTCATGCACGTGCAATTGGAGGAGTTCTCAAGAAAACCCTAAAAGAAGATTTTTCATCAAAACTCACGATCCACAAGGTTTTGGCCAGAAGTTCTTCCACAAATATTTTCCTGGGGATTTCTAGAGTGCAAATCAACCACTATTCGCAACCAAAAGCAAGGATTGGAGCTGCTCCATCTCAGGTTGATAGGTTTTTTCGTGTTCTTAAAACTCCTATTTTTTGCATGAATATTGACGTGTGATGAATGGTGGTCACGCTGGTATAATTATTTTTAATTATGGATGTGTGAATTGCTTGTAATGTGGATTTAAAGTTTGGTGCCCAATTGGTTTTTCATTCGTTTTTTATTATACGCTAACAATTTGAATTTTTTAAGGCCATATTTGGATTCCTGGCGTTTTTCTGGTCAAAATAGTGTACCCATATGCATTTTCTGGAGAAAATCACGCAGCAGCTCGCTGGAGAGGGTGGCCGGAGCCCTAGCTCCGGCGACTGGTCCAAATTCCGGCCGGCCAAGGATTCAAGGGAAGAAGACGATGTTCTGGCCGTTGATCCTCTTGATCTAACGCCTCACGTCATGCCACGTGTTCTATTTTTTTTTGTTTTTAATTTAATAGTTTCCTGTGCGCTCACCCACTGACGCTACCGTATGTACCTCTAATCATGGCTGTTGGTTGCATCTTCTTTTTTGATCGCACGGTAGAAATGAAGACAGCACATTAATGAGCCATGTGCGCGGCACATGGAGGGAGTATGGTGTTCCTTTTTTTATTTTTGTTTGCTGAATAATCAATTGGGCCAGGGTTGCTATGCGCACCCCCAGCTTCAGCCCACATCTTTTCCCAACATGTTTTCTTTACTTATTACACCCCCTTGCCTCTCTCATTTTATTTTAAATTAATCATTACTATTTCTCATTTTAATTGTTTAAAAATAGTAAATCACATCTAAAAATCATCATAAAATTCATACGTCATTTTTATCATCTTACAAATTTTTTACAAATTTTTATTTTTATTTTTATCTTATTTTTATCATTTAAATTAATTGTTTAATTTAATCTCCTTTTAATTACACATCGCATGCATACATAAACTTCTTCATTTTAATTCTCCTCATCTACAAAATATTTTTGGTCCGTTCTTTTTGCATTCATTCATCAACATTCTAAAGTGCTTAAAAATATTTTTCTTTCATTTTTAAATTTATTTCATGTTGCGTTTAGGTCCTTCTCTTTGGCACATTAAACCCTATCCCTCATTTGAGTTTTGGATGATTATTTGAACGGCTAACATTTTGGATTTTTGCAGGGATTTTTATATGTTGTTTGCCTCTGGTTGAGGAACCTTAACGATTAATTTGGGAATTTTAGGAGTCATTTTTCTAATTATCGAATTTGTTTTCACTTAAGATTTTCTTGCAGGCGCATCTTTGACCTTCTATGGTTATCTGTTTGAAAAGGGCACTTGTGCCAATTGCTTTGGGGCTGTTCTTTGTTTCTTTGGTTCATGTTTGGATTATTCTCATTATTGTTTGGCATTGATTGTTTGTCATTCACCTCGTTTCTCTTATTCACGTCTGTTTCTCACTAACCTTCTATGCAGGATCAAGGTAAGTTCCTTAAGGGTATGGATAGGTATCCATGGTTACCCTTACCTCTTTCTCTCCTATCTTTTTTCTTTAGGGTTTAGGTCGTCTTCAAACCTCACTAACCGTAGGTCACCCATGCATGATAACTTTAGGATTCATAGTCTCCCTTAGAGTTACCCTCGTGTCTTCTCTCTTCTCATCTCAAATTTCTTTAAAACACTTAATAATAAT
Source organism: Lathyrus tuberosus (assembly GCA_022829125.1). Classification (NCBI taxonomy): domain Eukaryota; kingdom Viridiplantae; phylum Streptophyta; class Magnoliopsida; order Fabales; family Fabaceae; genus Lathyrus; species Lathyrus tuberosus. The sequence goes on from JALAZF010000032.1 coordinate 6,274,977, forward strand.
AAGGTGTATTGCGCACGAGCCTTAAGTATGGGGAATAAGAAATGAGGGGCTTCCTCTCATCTTTTTAGAGTGCTTAGCGAGCGTCCTGTCTTGGGACGATGCGTTAAGTATTCGCCCCTGTGCCCTAGACTTTGGTGCAATGCAACTTAGGAACTAACTTAAGCCACTTCTGTCCTAAAAAACACAAACCAACTTCAAACATTTTTGTCCTTCGGGATTTCCAAACTTAAAGGTTATTTTCAAAAAGAGCACGTTACTTTCCATCTGAGTCGCAAACAGGCATCGACCCTAACTGCCGGACGCGAACTTAACGTCGCTCATAAAAAACACAAAAAGAACTTGGTCCGAACTACGTTGACTCTGAATTCCCCATTGCACAAAGGGGGTACGTAGGCCTAGGACGTCGACGTCCCACCGAGTCGGTCTTTGTCTTCCCCTCTCCATTTTAGCACAGCCCTAGATGATAGTATAACTCACCCTTAGAATAGACAACAAGCGTGGATTCCATCGAGTACGATGGACGTGTGAGGTGCTAGCACCTTCCCCTCGTGTAACCGACTCCCGAACCCAGGTTATGGTTGCGATGACCATTCCTTTCCCTCTTCCTCAGGTTTATGCGGTGTTCCCTTTCCCTCTCTTGGGATAAATTTACACGGCTGGCGACTCTGTTTTTCCGCGCCACTCTCGCGTTTGTACCTGGATGAAAATCCTGGGAGCGACACGTGGGCACAAGACTTTGTGTCTTTCCAAACACAAAAACAATAAAAAACATTTCGTTTCTCATCTCCCAAATCAATCCCAATTAGAAAACAACTTAACAATAACACAAATTCAGCAAGAGGTTCCTATAGGATACTATAGATACTTAGGGTGCTAATACCTTCCCTTAGTATAACCAACCCCCGAACCTTATATCTCTTTATTGCTTTGTTTTGCATTGCATATTTATGGGTTATTCCTTTTTTACCCCTTCCCTTGGATAAATAAAGATCGGTGGTGATATCTTAAGATCTGTGAAGCCTAGATAACTCAATAGCTATGGTCTTCGATTCTCACCGCGACAGAAATGTCGACTTCACTGGGGAAAAAACTAAGTGGGTCAAACCTATCTTATTTTATTTGTGTTATTTGTATATTTGTATATATTTATTTGCTATGTGCTTGGGTTTCTTTTGGGTGATCCAATTGTGGTGAGAAGTCTTTACCCAGACTTGAGAAGTACAAATAAGATAGGAAGGGTGGTATAGTCAAGGAGGCTTTGAGGGGGTAATCCTGAAAAAGTTAACTTGAGATCCCCCACTCAGTGGAGGCCCTCTTGAGGGTGGTATTTGTTAAACGAGCAATCGTGAAAACATTTGCTACTTTCAACCTAGGAGCCTGAGAAGCTGAGAACCTTAGTTAACTTTTACCCCTCTTGGCCTATTTGGATGTAGTGCGGTGATTATGAAGGTGTAAACCTAAAATAGTTGATACGTGATACTACATTCAAACGAGGTTCTCTTGAGAATATTATTGATTCCTAAGTAATCGGTGTGCTAATAATATCTGAAAGATTGATCAATGACTTTGGGAACTTGTTAGAACCTTGCCTTGCAGGTAGATAAAACCCTTAGTACATACCCTTTGGGATGGTTAGATCATGGCTCCATGATCATGATGTCAAACCTTTGAACCCATGTGTTTGTATATATGTGTATATGTGTGTTTGTGCATTCATCCATTCATGCGTTCATGCACCATCTTCAATCTAACATTTTTCAAGGAACTTAGGGTAATTTTTGCAAACATCATAGGTTTACCATGGATTTTGGAAGAAGAAGAACACAAAAGTACACTTTCAAAAGTCCTAAGCTGGAAGATCTGAGGAAGCTATAAGGGTTAGTTGCAGATCCATTGGCTTTCAAGGACAAATATGGAAGACTCTTATCTCTGTTGAAGCTTAACATGGTGGAGGGAATTCTAGCTACCTTAGTGCAGTTCTATGACCCCTTGTATCATTGCTTCAAATTCCCAGATTATCAGTTCATTCCTACATTTGAGGAATATTCTTGCTTGCTTAGACTGCCTATCTCTAATCAAGACCCATTCTCTAGAATGGAGGAGACCCCTAAGCCTCAAGACATTGCAGAAGCCACCCACTTGAGGATGTCAGAAATTAAAGCTCACATCACTACTAAAGGAGGAATTCTTGGGTTGCCCGCAAAGTTTTTGATGGATAGAGCTCAATATTTTGCTGACATGAAGAGTATGGATACCTTTGAGGTTCTTCTTGCCTTGCTTATCTATGGACTATTTCTCTTCCCTAATGTTGACAACTTCGTTGACATTAATGCTATCAAAATCTTCTTGATCAGAAATCCAGTTCCAACCTTGCTCGCTGATGCCTACCATTCCGTTCATCTTAGGGACTCTCATGGTGGAGGGATGATTACCTGTTGTACATCATTGCTTTACAAGTGGTTTATTTTGCACTTGCCTTAGTCTGCTGCCTTTTGGGATCTCAAGGATGGTCTGTTGTGGTCACAAAAGATTATGTCCCTCACTCATTCCGACATTGAGTGGTATAATTATGCTTATGGTGGAGTGGCAATTATTTATAGTTGTGGTGGTTTTTCTAATGTACCTCTTCTTGGTACAAAAGGAGGCATAAGTTACAATCCAGTTCTAGCTCGCCGTCAGCTTGGTTATCCTATGAAGGGCAAGCCAAATACCATCGATTTGGTGGGTCTTTTCTTCAAAGAAGGTGAGGACAACACAATGCTTAAAGAGAAGATCGCGCACGCTTGGCGTCATGTTCACAAAAAAGGAAGGACAGTGTTAGGGAAACCAGATTATGTCTCTTTGGAGCCTTATCTCCAATGGGTGCAAGATAGGACCATCAAGCTAAAGATGCCTTATCCCCGTCAGGAACCTCTAGCTATAGCTACTAAAGAGCCTACCTTTGTCTTCATGAGTGATTCAGAGAAGCTGAAGATTGCCTTGACCACAGTGCATCGAGAAAAAGACGCTTGGAAGAACAAATACCAAGTTGTCAACAATGAGAATGCAGAACTTCAGAAGCTTTTGAAGCAGAAAGGTGAAGAAGATTCTACTAAGAAGAGGAAGGTGCAAGAGGATTTATTTTCTTCTGGCACTCCATCCGCTCCTGTTCAAGGTTCAAACATTCCTCCGTCATCACTTGCGTGGAAGTTGGTCGTCGACAAGCTCATACTTGAAAAGGCTGTGATGAAGGAGCATATCAAGAAGCTTACTAGAAGGCTGCAAGGAGGGGTTGAATCTTCTCATGGAGTTTCTTAGGGTTTCTAGTTTCCATTTCCTTGTATTTTTCCACTTTGCTAGGACTTTTGAAAGTTGTACTTCATTTGTAATCCTTCAAAGTTTATTAATGAAATGAGTTATTTTTTAGTTATTTAAAAGTGTTATCCATTTCATGATGTTTGTGATATAACTATTAAGTTCCTTGAAAATTCATTTGCATTTTTTCATAGCATGCATCATTTAGCATTGCATTTTCTTGCATTCCAGGTCCTTACCCATGTCTGTTCTATCCAATAGACAAGCTGAATCATCACTACAACACCCGAGCAGGTAAGAAAAGTAGGATGGACCAGTTAGAGCAGGAAAAAAGAGAACTAAGGGAGGAAGTTACTACACTGAAAAACAGCTTAGAGAGACTTATCAACATGATGAAAGCTATGGTGGTTGCTCAGAATCAGTCGCCCAATTCTCAGGAAATTGCCCAAAGGACTGTGATTTCTGAAGTTGCCTCTATGCCCATTTCTGTGGCACCAGTTGTAATACCCTAAATTTTACCCCTAAGATCCCACATGTCATTTGCATCTGCATCACAAACAAGATCACAAGCTTTGGTTCTCGTGCCCTTCTTTGTAGGTTTGCTCTTGAGGAAGATCACCAAGCACCCCTGTTTTCTTGTTTGCTTTATATTTGTTTATGTTTATGTTTACTAACCCTTAATCAAAATAAAAAAATCTGTTTGTTTTCCCTTTACTAAGCTTTTCAGGAAGAGGTTTAGATCAAGAACATCAAACATTAGTTCCTCAGCTCGATTATAATTCATATGAACAAAGTCAAAGTTTGGTCAACAATGATTTTCAAGTATTATCCAATCCCCAGTTGATCAAGAGTTTCCTGAAGATTTGATTACTTATTGCTCAAGAAAATCTAAGGTTCATGTGTTTATTTCCATGCCTTCTCTGACAAGTCAAAAAAATCGAGCCAGAGCTAAGGCAGCACAACAAAAAGCCATTTTCCTTATTTTTTCACTGTGTTAATCGATTAACACCCCGAGGTTAATTGATTAACACGTACAATTTTTGGCCAGAAACAACATTTTCAAGTTCTACAGCATTTTGGCATCAATTTTCAAATGTGACCTCATGTGGAATATTCTAGATCATGTAAAATAATCACAAAAATAATTCCCCTACATAATCATAATTATTTCAATCATACACCCTCATTTAATCACACATGTGCACCACTTGATCTTTGATTTGCACTCCAAAGCCAATTACCAAGCCTAATTTTGGCTCCAAACCAAATTCTAAGCCACCACTCATTCCAAGCCTAAACTCTATATAAACACCCACAATTTTATTCATTGAACAAGCTTTTGAGAGTCAAATTCACCTTGTCAAAATTCCTTCTCACTCTCTTAATTTTCTTCATCTACCCAAATTCACTAAAGCTATTCCTCCATTAAAAATTAGTAAGCTTTTCATTGAAGCTTACTAATCTTTGAGCTAAACCTCTATCAAAATACTTCATCAACATCAAATTCTGTAGATCAAAGCTTTAAAGAGTGATTCTTGAAGTTATTTTGAAGCAAATTAATATTTGGATTGGTAAATCTCTAGGTCCACCATTGTTGTGCTTAATTCTCATCTTCCACAATGTGATCTTTTGTTGATTCTTGTTACTTGATTCCTTGAGCTACATTTGTGATTCCATTGGTGTTAATTGCTCTTAATTTGATAGAATTTTCGTGCTCAATTGCATACATGATCGTGAGGTGTTTAAAGAAATGATTGAATCATGGAAATACATTTTTTTAAACTATTTTTTACTGTCAAAGCAGTGTTAATCGATTAACCATATACTGTTAATCGATTAACACAAGTCAGAATGTTGTTTTTGGCTTGTTTTGGGGCTGTTTTGGTTCCTTTTCTTCCTTCTACCATTTCCCTTTGTTTTACCTTGAATTATAATGTTTATTAATTAATTTTCTCTTCAAATTCCATGGACTTTGGGTGTTTGATGAAGTTGGATAAACCTTCATTAGTTCAAATCTTTCTCTAAGTGAATCATTGGATTCATTTTAGGTGCTTTAAATTAGTGATAGGTTTAGTACTTTAATCCACCAAGAAGATTGATGGAAATTGAAGATGGAATGTGTTGCGGTGAGAACTAGATATCAAGCTATTATATTAACTTGAATCACAAAACATTAAATGTTCACCACCGAACTTTAATTTATCCAAAGGAAAGGGAAAAGATCGAGTAAAACCCCAATTGTGCAATGTAACAACAATGCAAAGAGATCTAAGGTTTAGGGGTTGGTTATACTAAGGGAAGGTATTAGCACCCTAAGTATCTATAATACTCTATAGGAACATCTTGTTGTATTTGTGTTATATTATTTGCTATTGTTTGGAAATGTTCTATGGGAGAAGTCCTAGAGGTTTTACTAAGTATGCTCGCAAAGACTTCACGGTCTTATGCCTGGGTATCCTAACAAGGATGGAATCAGAGCAACCGTAGTTCACCTAAACAAGGGTTAAGAACACTTGATAGTGATTAAGGTTCCAAAGGGGAAGGTAAGTGTTTATAACAATAACACTTACATAGAGTTTACAAACTCTAACCTAAAGCTAAGTTGAAAAAGGTAATGACTCTAACAAGGTCAAGAGGGAAGTTAAGGTAAGCTACCTATGACTTCAAGTCAACAAAAAGACCTTTCCTTTGAATTTGGAAACAAAAGAGAATAAGGAAGGATGAAGGATAACAAGCTAACATCACTTAGGGATAACTTGACAAAGCTAAAGTAAACATGAGCAATATGGATGAAATGTACAAGGATGATATTCAAACATGATATCAATGGCAAAGGTAACAAAGATAACATTCAAACATGATGTTAATCAAAGAATCAAACAAGGTGAGACAAGGTTAAACTGAATATGGTAACAACCAAGGCACAAAGATAAATGTGACAAAATCCAAGACTTAACAAAGTCATAAACAAACAAGGTAACAACCAAAGCATGAAGGTAGATGTGACAACATCTAAGACTTGACAAAGTCATAAACAAAACATGGTAACAACCAAGGTGAACACATTTAAACAAGAATCAAAGCATACATATGGCATGGTTCTAACAAGTCCAAAACATCATGGATGTAAACAAGAATTCAAGTTAATCATGGATATAACAATATCAACATGGTATCATGGATGATAAGTTCAAGTACACAACTAAGGTAAGCATGGATTAAGGTTTACTAACACCACTTAATCATGAATACATGACAAAATAGATAAGTTGTAACAACACTTAATCATAAATACAATTTAAATATTCAAACATGGATAAGTCATAACAATACTTAAACATGGATATAATTCAAAAGAACAATCGAACATGGATAAGTCATAACAATACTTAAACATGTTTACAACTTATAGGTTTTAAAAAAGCATGTATAAGTTATAACAACACTTAAACATGGATACCATTCCAAACCAATCATGAAAAACAAAGTCAAGACATTACTTTAATCATGCAAACAAGTTTGGACATGGTTCAAGGTAACAACCAAAGGGTACATGTTAAGGTTCATGGTGATCACATTCAAAGGCAAAAGCTTAACAAAAGTTTGAACATGGTAAACATACAAGTTAGGAATCATGTTAAGGCATGTTATCAAAATTTAGGACATTTATGAACACATGGTCAACACAAAGGCATATATGCACACAAGAGTCCAACAAGGCAAAAAAGAATCACAAATATCATGGTAACGATTAGAAGACAAGTTTCAAAACCAACATGGAAGAACAAACCATTTATACATGGAAAAGAAAGCATTTAAGTACCATAAGCTTAGGCAAAACCCAAAGCAGCATGCTATCAATATTGTACAAGGTTCACACATGGTATATTAGGTTCACAAGAATCAACATGACCAAGAAACATCAAAAAACAAGTCAAAACATCACTTAAATGGCCAAAATAAACCCTAAAAAGGTGCCTACTTTAACTATACAAAAGTTAATGAAAAATTATTATTTTGTAAAATTTTAAAATACACTCATAAAATATACATGACAAGGAAGAAGCATGCAAAAAATTGGGTCAAAATAGTGTATGGTTTGGAAGTTATGGTTGAATGAATTTGTGAAATATAGTGAAAATGCAAAGTGTTAAAGAATAAAGGAGATGGTCTCATGAAGACTTGAAGCCACACCCTCTATATTGCAATCAAAAGGTTTAACCACTGGAAAACTTAAAAATAAAATAGAAACAAAAGGAACTGGGGTGAGGGGGATTCGAACCCCAGTTCCTTAGGTCGCAACATCACCAAACATGGTCGCTTCTGCCACTGGGGTGGCTATTACATCCGGTTATGAAATGGGAACAAAAAAAATTATATAATAAGGTTACTTATTAAAATGGAATTTTGCCACATCAGCTATCATCTTCAACCTACGCTTTCCTTTTCTTTCTCTCTCTCTCTCTCTCTCTCTCTCTCTCTCTCTCTCTCTCTCTCTCTCGTGCCCTAGCTCCCGCCATCTTCGTCTAGATTTTCTAACAACAGTATCTTACTCATTTCTCAACCTTTTTTAAAACTATAAAAAACAAAATCATGCTATTTTTTTTACAAGGATCAACATGGTATGATTTTTGTGATCTAAAACGCAAAGGCTAGGGAACACGAAGGGTGTAAATAGAGGCATAATCTTAGGTTTCATACATCACAAATACAAGGCAACCAGAAACAAGAACACACTAAACACACATCAATCTACATTTTTGCTTCCAACAACAATCAAGAATAACACACATCAATCAACAAGGTTTTGAGTGTTTGAATGAGATATATGTGATGTATGTAGGAGGTTTGGATGATTGTAATGGGTGAAGGATCACTGGTTTGAGAAGTTTCAAGCTTCACTTCAATGAAGAGTGAAAAATGACAAGTGAGAGGGATTCTGGTTCAGAGGGTTTGGGAGTATTTTTGTTGTATGTTTTGAAGCTTAAGAATGCTCTCTATTTATAGGAAAAAAATGAGGGATTGGGAGCTGATCAGGTTGTGGAGTTTTTGAGTTTTGGCCTTGGTTGGATTTGAATGATGTAGTTTCATGCAAGATGGAAGTGCCAGGGTAAGGTACACGAGTTGTAGGGTGATAGAGGGGTTACTTTTGATACTCTACAATAGGTTTGTGCAGAAAAAAAATCACAAAGCTCAAGGAGAGTGGACTTTGTGATTAAAGTCTCTTTTTGCAAATGGAAGTATGTTCTTTATGGCAAAACCTTCCATAAATGGAATGATCACATGGATAATGCCTCAAAACCTTGTGTAATGACCCAAAGGTTTGTGTTATCTTCTGATTATAGATAGATTTGTAAGCAAAAGGACGTGTAATCAAGGGATTTGCAGCATGTCATGGGTTTTGCTTCAAGGTTTAGACATGAAAATGACCTAAAGTGCACATATGAAAGGTCATCTTTGTCTCTTCGAAACTCATAGCTCATGCATGGAAAAATGAGTTCTTGGACTCTTTGGTAAGCTTAAAATATGCTATACAACTTTCATGTTTTAATTTTTCCTTGAATCAAAATGGATCATGGTGAAAAATGACTCTCAAGTTGGTTGCTTTTACAAGACAGATTTGTGGCAAAAATTTATAAGTATTGGAATTCACTTTTGAATGAAACACCAACTTCATGGCTTCATAACTTGAAATCTAAGCATTTTTTGGGAATTCCTCCTCATGGACAAAGTTGTAGTATGTAATGATCTCTTCAAATTGGTCTTTGGAGCAAAGAAAATGGAAGTTTGGATTGGGAGTTATGGCTTTGGCAAGTTGGACAAAAATCATTGTGCATCCATAACTTAGAAAAAAATTCAATTTCTTCCATGTTGCCCTTTTTGCAAGTGACTTCAATTCTCTAGATTTTTCTTGATCAAACTCAATCATCAAATATGTTTCCAATGAAATTTTACTTGAGAAGCTCATATTTGATCAAAAACCCTAAAGTCAAAGGTTTGACTTTGTAGTGAATGACTTGGGTATCAAATGAATCTTCACTTCTTGATTTTCTATGAATTCAATCCCTTGAGCCATTTGAACACCATGGATGGAATCCAAGGGTGTATTTGAGTGTCTTGAATCATGTCCCAAGGTTTGAGATCATGTCTTGATGAAAAGTCAAAGATACAGTTGACTTTGGCTGAAAAACCCTAATTCATAGCCAGATGAATTTGAATCTTAAAGAACTTGTAATGAAGCCATATTGCACTTGATTATTCATGAAGGGAGGTCTCTTAAGTTTATGAGAACTTGCTTGACTGATGATCCATCCAAAACCTTGACTGATCAAACCCTTGAACCTCATAGGGCAAACCCTAATTTGCAAGTGAACAAAACAAAGCAATGTCTTGACAATTGGTTAGCTATGCATGAATGATTGACCTAGAATGCTATGCAAATGATGATGAAATCTAGGGGTAAAATTTTAGGTATGATAGTTGCCCCTATTTAAATAACTTTACCGGATGACATGAGCGATGACAATCCTCATGAAATCATGGTGAAAGGTATTTAAATACAGAAAAACCAGAAATTTTTCCCTTAGATGCAATGGCCTGCTATGCTATGGACAAAAGAAACTGACAATGCTGGGCAAAATGCTGACATGCAATTAACTCTAGCATGATGATTCACGATGCAATGATAAATGCAAAATACAGACAAAAGTGAAAGTAAAAAGGGTAAAGTCAACAACAATGGGTAACAACACACTAGGGATGACAAAACTTTGGGGAAACAGAAACAAAACTGGGGACATCTAAAGTGATTGATCAACAGGTTCAGACATGACCGAGTGGCACTCTAGAAGAAAAGATCCTCACTGGAGGTAGAACCAGAAATATGGTCTCCATTGGGGAATCAAACCAAACATGGAAATGATCTTCTGACAAGAAACCATACCAGACAAGAAAATATCTTCTAACAAGAGATCAAATAAACAAAGAATGATCTTATAACAAGAGATCAAGCAAACGAAGAATGACCTTCTAACAAGAGATCAAACACAAACAAGAAATGATCTTCTGTCAAGAGATCAAACAAACAAAGAATGATCTTCTGACATCTAAAGTGATTGATCAACAGGTTCAAACATGACCGAGTGACACTCTAGAAGAAAAGATCCTCACTGGAGGTAGAACCAGAAATATGGTCTCCACTGTGGAATCAAACCAAACATGGAAATGATATTCTGACAAGAAACCATACCAGACAAGAAAAGATCTTCTAACAAGAGATCAAACAAATAAAGAATGATCTTATAACAAGATATCAAGCAAACGAAGAATGACCTTCTAACAAGAGATCAAACACAAATAAGAAATGATCTTCTGTCAAGAGATCAAACAAACAAAGAATGATCTTCTGACAAGAGATCAAACAAACCATTGGAGTTTTTCGACCAGAAAAACGCCCAAGCTGTTGGAAATTCCTTAACATGAAGAAGTCAAACATGCTCTTCAGGAAACATCAGGAAAAGAACAGAGTATTTAAAGTCACCTGTAAATGCCAAAATAATTGGACTCAGACCATAAGCAAAGGTGACAACCAGCTTTGTAACGCCCCGATTTATTTAACCGTATTTAATTATTCCATTTATGTGAAATTTTGTGAATTGTGTGATTTATTGTGTTTCATGTTAATGCATCATGTTTGGGCATTGAGAGTTTTGTGGCATAAATGTGTCACATTTTGAACTGACTTCCACTGGTGGAAGTTAGTGTTATTTTTGGTTATGTCACGTTTTGCACTTGAGTTCCACTGGTGGAAGTTAGTGAGTTTTTGGCCTTTTTTGAATTGTGTAAATTAAATGAGTTTTACCTGTTAATTGGATAATTTCTCTGATAGGTAAAATATTTGCAATAAATTATAATTTCTTTTCAACTTTTATTTCCCGAAATATATTTCATCGGTATGTTTATGTTTTATCGCATTTTGAGAGCGTTTGAGAGATATTTGAGCTGAGGGGTATTTTGGTCTTTTTGGGGTTAGATATTTTGATTTGTTATAAAAATAGAAAAGTAGTAAGAAAAGAGAGAAAGAAAGAAGAAAAAGAAAAGGAGAAGAGAAAAAGAAGAGGAAAAAGAAGAAAAAAAAGAGGAAAAACTTGTGGATTTAGGAAGCGATTCAACCGACTTTTCAAACGCGAATTAATCGGGTAAGGGTGCGAAACTCGATTATCTTATGCTTGTGTAAGATTATGTATGTTTTCTTGGAATGTTTGCTTGTTTTCCATAGTTTTCACTTTTAGGTCGAAACGGTAGAAATCGATAGAAACCGATGTTTTTACGGACGAAAGTCGGAATAAATTGTGTAGATGTGTCGAGTAATGTTAGGCCGTGATCGAGTATGCTTGTTTTATCGAATTTGATTGAGTTTGTAAGTTTTTGCATTTTTGGAGAATTGAGAGTTTAAGATTCGGAGTGAAATCGAAAGTCGTAGAATTCACGTTTAATGGTTCCAAATCACTACTATATGTTTGGTATGAATGAGTATGTGTTTGTTTCGAAGAAAATAATTGAACCGGTCGGATTTTCGGACGAAATTGCATGAACCCGTAGGGCTGTTAGCAGAAAAATTCTGGTTTTTGCAAAACTTCAAAAATTCATAACTCTTGAACCGTAAGTCGGTTTTGACCCCCGTTCGAAGCATTGGAAAGCAAACGAGATGTTCTTTCTAGGAAAAATAGTTTTGAGGTCTGTATATGGTTCAATTATAGCAGAAAATTGAAACCGTATTGTTGTGTTAATTTTTACCGTCGTGAATGCGTGCGATTGAGGTGTTATCGTGCAATATGCTTTTGTTATATAACGTATAGCTTGTGTGTACTGTTATACGATGTGTTGCGGGTAGCCTTATGGCGTGAATCCTAGATTGTGGAAATTATTGTAAATTGTGGCCTTTTGGCAAATAAATGCATTGTTTAAATTAAATGTAAATGCATGTTAATTGTGAAAGAGTTCGTTGCCGTTTGGGTGGTAAAGCGATGCTCGTTGCCGTTTGGTGTAATTGATGTGAATTGGTGTGAATGCATATGATAATATGCTTGTTGTTGTGATTTGTGGTTAATGATGAATGCATTGTTTGAATTGATTTTCAATGCATAATTATTGATGTTGAAATGGTTCACATGGTTGTATATATGTATGCCTTGGATTGTCATGAGTCATTTGTATGTCAAGAATCATGATATGCATTGTTGTGACGTCCTGAGTGACGGTTTGGGTTCCAGAGGGAATCCGCTATAACATCGTGTGCCTATGTGAGGACCTAAAGCGATGGTTATAGACGATCGTGTGCCCATGTGGGGACCTAAAGCGATCGGATTGTGTGCTCATGTGGAGACCTAAAGCAATCCATAACGTCGTGTGCTCATGTGGAGACCTAAAGCGACGGGTGAACATCGTAGGCCCGACGGGGAGTTATTGAGCGATCCTCAGTAACGAGCGATGGTTCCAGTAGTTCCTGAGTGAACTAATGATGAGACATTGGAAGTCGGTACCGCATAGCATGTGCATAGAGTCGTTGTGTCGGTCCCTGTGCATTTGCATAAATCATGAATTAATTGTGCATGGATTTGTGATTGTGATTGACGAGATGGAATATGTGTAATTGAATTGTGAATGATTGAAGTGCAGTGGTATTTGATACGTGAAAATTGTACCGTATTGTGTTATGTTTGATTGTTGTGCAATGGTGGTGAGAATATGCCTACTTGAGTATTTTTGTGTTAATATATAATTTTACGCAATTATATTATGGTTATTTTTCTCACCCTTCTGCTGTTTTATAATGCTCTATGAGGCATTGCAGATTAGAGTCGCTGGAGGTATTCTTTTTGTGAAGCGTTGCGTCTTCATTCTTTTGTCGGTCGGCTCTGATATGTGACACCGGGTAGCTAGGGTGGCCGTTTGTGATTATTTTGTATATGTGATGATATCTTTTGGAATTGTACGTGTATAACTTGATGTATGACAGACTTTTTATATGTTATATGTATATATGTTATTCAGATTTTAGATTTTCCGCTTTTATTCTAATTTCTGAAAAGTGGGTGTAAGGAACTGAGTTTCCTCTGTTTGATTGCTACCCCACTGTTGCATATCTTTATGAGCAGGTGTTGTATGTTGTCTGTATTTTGTTTTCTATTGATGTGACCCCTTCGGTCTATGCCGTGTTTTTAGATATACTCTGACGAAATTTTGAATTATTCTTTTATTGCTTTATCTGTTTTGGGCTATAGATTGGGGGCGTCACATTAAGTGGTATCAGAGCCAGTCCGTGTCAGTTGTGTATGTTGCGTCTGGCATTTTGGGCGAGTTGTTGTTGTGCGACAGTTGTGTTCGGGTGAGTTGTTGTTTAACCATAGTTTATGTTATTGGGAACGAACAGAATATGGATGGTCGAAATGATGCTGCTTTGGCTGTTGCGATGCAAGCTATGGCACGAGCTGTGCAGGGTGCACCGAATGCTGCCGGAAATGATGAGTTCAGAAAGAATAAGCCGCCGGTCTTTAAAGGGAAACATGATCCGGATGGTGCACATATTTGGTTGAAAGAGATTGAAAGGATTTTCAGGGTGATGGATTGTGAAGATGATCATAAGGTGAGGCTAGGTACTCATATGTTACATGAAGAGACTGATGACTGGTGGGTCGGTACTCGTCAGGTGTTGGAAGTTGCGGAGGAAGAAGAGATCACTTGGGAAGTGTTTAGCCGAGAGTTTCTAAGGAAGTATTTTCCCGAGGATGTTCGAGGAAAGAAAGAGATAAAGTTTTTGGAGTTAAAACAAGGTAATATGTCTGTTGTTGACTATACTGCTAAATTTGTGGAACTTGTGCAGTTTTATCCTCATTATGCGGAGGCAACTGCTGAATTTTCTAAGTGTGTGAAGTATGAAAGTGGATTGCGTCCTGAGATTAAGCAGGCTATCGGTTATCAGAGGATTCGAAGGTTTGCTGATTTGGTGGAATGCTGTAGGATTTATGATGAAGATAGTAAGGCTCGTTCTGCTCACTATAAAAGTGTAAGTGACAGGAAAGGGAAGCAAGAATTCCGTGGTGGTCCGTATGTGTCACCGGCTGATAAGGGTAAACTAAGGGGTACTTTTGATCGAAGGTCAGGTGGAGGAGGTATGTCTAATTCTCCTAGGTGTTTTAGGTGTGGCGAATTGGGTCATCGTCAGACAGAATATAGGAAGAAGTTGGATAAGTGTTCTAATTGTGGTGGTATCGGACATGTCTTAGCTGATTGTAAAAGGAAGAATGTGGTGAAGTGTTACAGTTGTGGGGAACCTGGTCACATTAGCACGAAGTGTCCTAATCCGAAGAAAGCTACAACTAGTGGTAAAGTGTTTTCATTGGCGGGAACTCAGACTTCAAGTGCAGATCGTCTGATAAGAGGTACTTGCTTTATTAATAATACGCCTTTAATTGCTATTATTGATACTGGAGCGACTCATTCGTTTATTTCGTCTGAGTGCGTGAAGCGTTTGAATCTTGTGTTGTCTGTGATGGGTTTTGAGATGGTTATTGATACTCCAGCGTTGGGGTCAGTAACTACTTCTTTGGTCTGTCTAAGTTGTTCTTTGACCATTTATGGTAAATACTTTGTGGTGGATTTGGTGTGTTTACCATTGGAAGGTTTAGATGTGGTATTAGGAATGAATTGGTTGCAATTTAATCGGGTTCACATTGATTGTTATCATAAGCTAGTAAGGTTTCCTTCTCTTGAGGAAGACGAAGACTCGAGTTTCTTATCTACCAAAGAGTTGAAGAAACTTTTGGCGGATGAAGCTCAGTTGTTTGGTTTGTTTGCATCATTGACTGTAGATAGTCAAGTTTCACTTGATGTGTTTCCTGTTGTGTGTGATTTTCCTGAAGTGTTTCCTGAGGATATTTCAGATGTACCGCCAGAGAGAGAGGTGGAGTTTTCTATAGATCTAGTTCCTGGTACTAGACCTGTTTCTATGGCACCTTATCGAATGTCGGCATCTGAGTTGGTGGAGTTGAAAAAGCAGTTGAATGACTTATTGGAAAAGAGGTTTGTGAGACCAAGTGTTTCTCCTTGGGGTGCTCCAGTTTTGTTGGTGAAAAAGAAAGATGGGAGTATGCGATTATGTATTGATTATTGCCAGTTGAATAAGGTGACGATTAAGAATAAGTATCTGCTTCCAAGGATTGATGATCTGATGGATCAGTTGGTTGGTGCTTGTGTATTTAGTAAGATTGATTTGAGATCGGGGTATCATCAGATAAGAGTGAAAGAAGAGGATATTCAGAAGACGACCTTTAGAACACGTTACGGTCATTATGAATATTCTGTGATGCCGTTCGGGGTTTCTAACGCGCCTGGTGTGTTTATGGAATACATGAATCGTATTTTCCACGAGCATTTGGATCATTTTGTCGTGGTGTTTATTGATGACATTTTAATTTATTCTAAGTCTCGTGAGGAGCATGCAGAGCATTTGGGTATTGTTTTGCAGGTTTTGAAGGAAAGGAAGCTTTTTGCCAAATTGTCCAAGTGTGAATTCTGGTTGTCGGAGGTGAGTTTTCTTGGGCACGTAATTTCAGGTAATGGTATTGCTATGGATCCATCTAAAGTAGAAGCAGTTCTACAATGGGAGGCTCCTAGATCCGTTACTGAAATTCGAAGCTTTTTGGGTTTGGCTGGTTATTATCGGAGGTTCATTGAAGGTTTTTCTAAGCTAGCTCTTCCTTTGACTCAGTTGACTTGTAAGGGCAAAGCGTTCATTTGGGATATTCAGTGTGAAGAAAGTTTTTGTGAGCTGAAGAGAAGATTGACGACAGCTTCGATCCTAATTTTACCGAATCCTAATGAACCATTTGTGGTGTATTGTGATGCGTCTCTGATTGGTTTAGGTGGTGTGTTGATGCAGGAAGGTAAGGTTGTGGCTTATGCTTCAAGGCAATTAAGGGTTCATGAGAAAAATTATCTTACTCATGATCTGGAATTAGCGGCTGTGGTTTTTGTGTTGAAGATTTGGAGGCATTATCTCTATGGTGCAAGGTTCGAAGTCTTTAGTGATCATAAAAGCTTGAAATATTTATTTGATCAGAAAGAGTTGAACATGAGGCAACGTAGATGGTTGGAATTCTTGAAATACTACGACTTTGGCTTGAATTACCATCCTGGTAAAGCTAATGTGGTAGCCGATGCCTTGAGCCGGAAATCTTTGCATATGTCCGCATTGATGGTTAAGGAGTGGGAACTTTTGGAATCGTTTAGAGATTTGAGTTTGGTTTGTGAAGTGGCGTCGGTTAGTGTGAGACTTGGAATGTTGAAATTCACTAATGAATTTTTATTGACGGTTAGTGAAAAACAAAAGTTGGATGTGAAATTTGTGGACTTGATGACGGTGGGAGAGGAAAGTGTGAATGAAGACTTTAAAGTGGATGTTAATGGTGTTTTGAGGTTCCGAGGTAGAATTTGCATTCCTGATGATGCGGAGTTGAAAAGAATGATTTTGGAGGAAGGACACCGGAGTAATTTGAGTATACATCCGGGAGCGAATAAGATGTACCAAGATTTGAAGAAGATTTTCTGGTGGTCTGGTTTGAAAAGAGATATGGCTTAGTTTGTGTATGCATGTTTGACTTGTCAGAAGTCGAAGGTGGAACATCTGAGGCCTAGTGGTTTGTTGCGACCGTTGGATATTTCAGAGTGGAAATGGGATAACATTTCTATGGATTTTGTGACAGGGTTGCCAAATACTCAGCGAGGGCATAATGCTATTTGGGTGATTGTGGATAGGCTTACTAAATCGGCGCATTTCATTCCGATTGACATCAGTTTTTCTTTGGAGAGGTTAGCTGAGATTTATATCAGTGTGATTGTGAAGTTACATGGTGTTCCATTGAGTATTGTTTCAGATCGTGATCCGAGGTTTACTTCGAGATTTTGGGAAAGTTTACAGAAGGCTTTGGGTTCTAGATTGAGGTTGAGTTCGGCTTATCATCCGCAGACGGATGGTCAGACCGAAAGAACCATTAAGTCGTTGGAAGATTTGTTGAGGGCTTGTGTTCTTGAACAAGGTGGTGCGTGGGATAGTTATCTTGCATTGGTTGAATTCACGTATAATAATAGTTTCCATTCTAGTATTGGAATGGCACCTTTTGAGGCTTTATATGGACGGAGATGTCGGACACCGTTGTGTTGGCACGAATCTGGTGAAAGTTCGGTGGTTGGACCGGAGTTGGTGCAACAGACGACAGAAAAGGTAAAGTTTATTCGTGAGAAAATGAAGGCTTCTCAGAGTAGACAAAAGAGTTATCATGATCGGAGACGGAAGGATCTTGAGTTTCAAGAGGGTGACCATGTATTTTTGAGAGTTACGCCGGTAACGGGTGTTGGTCGTGCATTGAAATCTAAGAAGCTTACTTCTCGATTTATTGGTCCTTACCAGATATCTGCGAGAGTGGGTGCTGTGGCGTATCGGGTGGCGTTACCGCCGAATCTGTCGAATTTGCATGATGTGTTTCATGTTTCACAGCTTCGGAAGTATGTTCCAGATCCTTCACATGTGATTCTGATGGACGAGGTTGAGGTAAGGGAGAACCTTACGGTCGAGGCTTTACCAGCTAGTATTTTGGATCGCGAGGTAAAGCGGTTGAGGGGCAAAGATATTGCACTTGTGAAAGTGACGTGGGGAGGCGCTGCTGAGGGCAATTTGACGTGGGAGTTGGAGAGTAGGATGCGGGAGTCGTATCCAGAGTTGTTCGTCTCAGGTAATATTTTTTAGGACGAAAATTTCTAAGTGGGGGAGAGTTGTAACGCCCCGATTTATTTAACCGTATTTAATTATTCCATTTATGTGAAATTTTGTGAATTGTGTGATTTATTGTGTTTCATGTTAATGCATCATGTTTGGGCATTGAGAGTTTTGTGGCATAAATGTGTCACATTTTGAACTAACTTCCACTGGTGGAAGTTAGTGTTATTTTTGGTTATGTCACATTTTGCACTTGAGTTCCACTGGTGGAAGTTAGTGAGTTTTTGGCATTTTTTGAATTGTGTAAATTAAATGAGTTTTACCTGTTAATTGGATAATTTCTCTGATAGGTAAAATATTTGCAATAAATTATAATTTCTTTTCAACTTTTATTTCCCGAAATATATTTCATCGGTATGTTTATGTTTTATCGCATTTTGAGAGCGTTTGGGAGATATTTGAGCTGAGGGTATTTTGGTCTTTTTGGGGTTAGATATTTTGATTTGTTATAAAAATAGAAAAGTAGTAAGAAAAGAGAGAAAGAAAGAAGAAAAAGAAAAGGAGAAGAGAAAGAGAAGAGGAAAAAGAAGAAAAAAAAGAGAGGAAAAACTTGTGGATTTAGGAACCGATTCAACTGACTTTTCAAACGCGAATTAATCGGGTAAGGGTGCGAAACTCGATTATCTTATGCTTGTGTAAGATTATGTATGTTTTCTTGGAATGTTTGCTTGTTTTCCATAGTTTTCACTTTTAGGTCGAAACGGTAGAAATCGATAGAAACCGTGTTTTTAAGGACGAAGTCGGAATAAATTGTGTAGATGTGTCGAGTAATGTTAGGCCGTGATCGAGTATGCTTGTTTTATCGAATTTGGTTGAGTTTGTAAGTTTTTGCATTTTTGGAGAATTGAGAGTTTAAGATTCGGAGTGAAATCGAAAGTCGTAGAATTCACGTTTAATGGTTCCAAATCACTACTATATGTTTGGTATGAATGAGTATGTGTTTGTTTCGAAGAAAATAATTGAATCGGTCGGATTTTCGGACGAAATTGCATGAACCCGTAGGGCTGTTAGCAGAAAAATTCTGGTTTTTGCAAAACTTCAAAAATTCATAACTCTTGAACCGTAAGTCGGTTTTGACCCCCGTTCGAAGCTTGGAAGGCTAACGAGATGTTCTTTCTAGGAAAAGTAGTTTTGAGGTCTGTATATGGTTCAATTATAGCAGAAAATTGAAACCGTATTGTTGTGTTAATTTTTACCGTCGTGCATGCATGCGATTGAGGTGTTATCGTGCAATATGCTTTTGTTATATAACGTATAGCTTGTGTGTACTGTTATACGATGTGTTGTGGGTAGCCTTATGGCGTGAATCCTAGATTGTGGAAATTATTGTGAATTGTGGCCTTTTGGCAAATAAATGCATTGTTTAAATTAAATGTAAATGCATGTTAATTGTGAAAGAGTTCGTTGTCGTTTGGGTGGTAAAGCGATGCTCGTTGCCGTTTGGTGTAATTGATGTGAATTGGTGTGAATGCATATGATAATATGCTTGTTGTTGTGATTTGTGGTTAATGATGAATGCATTGTTTGAATTGATTTTCAATGCATGATTATTGATGTTGAAATGGTTCACATGGTTGTATATATGTATGCCTTGGATTGTCATGAGTCATTTGTATGCCAAGCATCATGATATGCATTGTTGTGACGTCCTGAGTGACGGTTTGGGTTCCAGAGGGAATCCGCTATAACATCGTGTGCTTATGTGAGGACCTAAAACGATGGTTATAGACGATCGTGTGCCCATGTGGGGACCTAAAGCGATCGGGTTGTGTGCTCATGTGGAGACCTAAAGCAATCCATAACGCCGTGTGCTCATGTGGAGACCTAAAGCGATGGGTGAATATCGTAGGCCCGACGGGGAGTTATTGAGCGATCCTCAGTAACGAGTGATGGTTCCAGTAGTTCCTGAGTGAACTGATGATGAGACATTGGAAGTCGATACTGCATAGCATGTGCGTAGAGTCGTTGTGTCGGTCCCTATGCATTTGCATAAATCATGAATTAATTGTGCATGGATTTGTGATTGTGATTGATGAGATGGAATATGTGTAATTGAATTGTGAATGATTGAAGTGCAGTGGTATTTGATACGTGAAAATTGTACCGTATTGTGTTATGTTTGATTGTTGTGCAATGGTGGTGAGAATATGCCTACTTGAGTATTTTTGTGTTAATATATAATTTTACGTAATTATATTATGGTTGTTTTTCTCACCCTTCTGCTGTTTTATAATGCTCTATGAGGCATTGCAGATTAGAGTCGCTGGAGGTATTCTTTTTGTGAAGCGTTGCGTCTTCATTCTTTTGTCGATCGGCTCTGATATGTGACATCGGGTAGCTAGGGTGGCCGTTTGTGATTATTTTGTATATGTGATGATATCTTTTGGAATTGTACGTGTATAACTTGATGTATGACAGACTTTTTATATGTTATATGTATATATGTTATTCAGATTTTAGATTTTCCGCTTTTATTCTAATTTCTGAAAAGTGGGTGTAAGGAACTGAGTTTCCTCTGTTTGATTGCTACCCCACTGTTGCATATCTTTATGAGCAGGTGTTGTATGTTATCTGTATTTTGTTTTCTATTGATGTGACCCCTTCGGTCTATGCCGTGTTTTTAGATATACTCTGACGAAATTTTGAATTTTTCTTTTATTGCTTTATCTGTTTTGGGGTATAGATTGGGGACAATGCTGACATGCAATGAACTCTAGCATGATGATTCATGATGGAATGATAAATGCAAAATACAGAGAAAAGTGAAAGTAAAAAGGCTAAAGTCAACAACAATGGGTAACAACACACTAGGGATGACAAAACTTTGGGGAAACAGAAACAAAACTGGGGACATCTAAAGTGATTGATCAACAGGTTCAGACATGACCGAGTGACACTCTAGAAGAAAAGATCCTCACTGGAGGTAGAACCAGAAAGATGGTCTCCATTGGGGAATCAAACCAAACATGGAAATGATCTTCTGACAAGAAACCATACCAGACAAGAAAATATCTTCTAACAAGAGATCAAATAAACAAAGAATGATCTTATAACAAGAGATCAAGCAAACGAAGAATGACCTTCTAACAAAAGATCAAACACAAACAAGAAATGATCTTCTGTCAAGAGATCAAACAAACAAAGAATGATCTTCTGACATCTAAAGTGATTGATCAACAGGTTCAAACATGACTGAGTGACACTCTAGAAGAAAAGATCCTCACTGGAGGTAGAACCAAAAATATGGTCTCCACTGTGGAATCAAACTAAACATGGAAATGATATTTTGACAAGAAACCATACCAGACACGAAAAGATCTTCTAACAAGATATCAAACAAATAAAGAATGATCTTATAACAAGATATCAAGCAAACGAAGAATGACCTTCTAACAAGAGATCAAACACAAATAAGAATTTATCTTCTGTCAAGAGATCAAACAAACAAAGAATGATCTTCTGACAAGAGATCAAACAAACCATTGGAGTTTTTCGACCAGAAAAACGCCCAAGCTGTTGGAAATTCCTTAACATGAAGAAGTCAAACATGCTCTTCAGGAAACATCAGGAAAAGAACAGAGTATTTAAAGTCACCTGTAAATGCCAAAATAATTGGACTCAGACCATAAGCAAAGGTGACAACCAACTTCAACGGGTTAGTGCCAGTAACTACTGGACTTTAAAGGGAGTGTTGGTGACAACCAAACTTCCAATACCAAACACAGTTGGATAAGGATGCCAGTGACGACTGGACTTTACAAGAGGGACTGGTGACAACCAGATAAACAATACCAATAACAATTAGATTTGAAAATGCCAATGACAGTTGGACTTGCAAATAGCGACAATAACAACTGGACTTCACGGGGAGACTGGTGACAACCAGATAAATAGTACCAATAACAATTGGATTTGAAAATGCCAATGACAATCGGACTTGAAAATAGTGCTAGTAACAACTGGACTTCACGGGGAGAATGGTGACAACCAGATAAACAATACCAATAACAATTGGATTTTGCAACGAGTGCCAATAACAATTGGACATGCAAATGGTGCCAGTAACATTTGGACTTCATAGGGACTGGTGACAATCAGATAAACAATACCAATAACAATTGGATTTTGCAACGAGTGCCAATAACAATTTGAATTTCCGAGGATGCTAGTAACAACTAGAATTTTGAGAAGTGACTGGTGACAACTAGACTTTTAACAAGACGCCAATAACAATTGGATTTTGCAAGAAATGTAAAAAAAAAATAGGCTTTAAAAATAATGTCGGTAACAACCTGGCTTGGAAAGAGAGGATCAGTGACAACTAGACCTCAAGAAAGGATTGATGACGACTAGGATACCAATAACAATTGGATTTTCTAAAAAGATGCCAGTGACAAATAGACTTCAAGGGGATTCAGGTGACATCCAAAGTTTTAACAAAAATGTCAGTGACGACTGGACTTGGATAGGAAATTGGCGACGACCAAAGATCTTAACAAAGATGTCAGTAACAACTAGACTTGGGGTCAAAGGGGCTACAACTAATAACAAAGACCTGGATTAATGCTAAATGAACATGATATGCCATGATGCGATTGATCATAATATGCAAATGCTGACTCTACGGAGAGACACAGAGTTTGGAGACTCTTGGGGAATAGATGAACATATCCACTTTGCTGGGGAAGAAAGGAGTCACAGGAAATCACCGGGGAATAGAGAATTCCAAGATTCAATGGGGAACATACATCCACTTCACTTGGAGAAGTATGAAGCCAAGGTAGCTCACTGAGGAAAATAGGGTAACTTTAGTGGGGAACAAGAGATGATTCCACTGGGGAATAAATCTTCAACACTAATAAACATGTATCATGATGGACACTAGGGAGATTCTCTTAAATCTTGAAAATCATACACGATTAAAGGATCAATCCAAAAGTGTTGTCAATTTATACTTCAATGCGGATTCTGTTGAAATGGTCTAACAGTGCTTCTGCAACTTTAAGACTTCTTGGGGAAACAAAAGATTTCCCTTAAATCCTTCCACATGTCAAAGAAAATTTTATGTTTTTTCATCATGTTTTCAAAAAACATTTTTAATTCAAAACTTTTCACTTTCAAAATCATTATTAACAAATAAATGACATCTTGCATAACAAGGAAAAGTAGAGAAAGTATAAATGACAAGTATTGAACGGGTAAAATCTGATTTTATTCAAGAATGGTAGCTTGCAAATGACAAAGCTCCATGGGGTATTACAATTTGAAAATGGCAATAGGGAAAGGTTACATTGAATCCAATTACACTACTAGCCCTAATAACTAAGATCTCCCAAAACCCTGATTCTAACGAGAGCGATTGGATTGAACTTCTGCTTTGATCTTCTACAATGATAAACATCATCTGATGCAGCGAAATGCCTTTTGTCCCTAACTTTTGCCTAGATCGCCCTTTCAGGTTTTCAATCCACCGGAACGCTCATTTTTGCCTAAGTCGCCCTTTCGGGTTTTCAACATAGCGAGCTCTTATTTTTTATTTTTATCCCATACTTTTGCCTGGATCTCCTTCACAGGTTTTGATCCACCAGGATACCCATTGTTGCCTAAGCTGCCCTTTCTGGTTTTCGACTTAGCGGGTTTTATTTAGGCATAATATTTTGTGACTGCATAAGAGTTCACAGGGTGTGCAAGCTCTTATCCATCCATTGTTATGAGAATTAGCGAACCTCTTGAGAAGACTGTCTTTACAACAAATGGGCCTTCGTAGTTTGGGGTCCATTTTCCGCACATGTCTTTATGAACTGGCAAGAGTTTCTTGAGTACGCGTTATTCTTCTCTGAATTCTCAGACACAGACCTTCTTATCAAATGCCCTCTTAATCCGCTTTTGGTACAACGACCATGGCACATTGCAGTCATGTGTTTTTCGTCAATGAGGTTCAGTTGATCAAATCTCTCTTGGACCCACTCTGCTTCGTCAAGCTTGGTTTCCATCAAGACTCTCATGGATGGTATCTCTACTTCATTTAGGAGTACCGCATCCATCCCATACACCAAGGAAAAATGGGTTGCCCTTGGCGAAGTTCGCACTGAAGTTCGGTATCCATGCAAAGCAAATGGCAGCATTTCATGCCAATCTTTGTAAGTTTTCACCATCTTTTGCAGGATTTTCTTGATATTTTTGTTTATAGCTTCAACAACTCCATTCATTTTCGGACGGTAAGGAGAAGAGTTGTGATGCTCAATCTTGAAACTTTCACACAACTCTTTCATGGTTTTATTGTTCAGATTGGTCCCATTATTTGTAATGATTTGGCTTGGGATCCCATAACGACAAATAATCTCCTTTTTGATGAAGCGGGCAACCACTTGTTTTGTCACGTTGGTATAGGAAGCAACTTCTACCCATTTTGTTAAGTAGTCAATTGCAACCAAGATGAAACGGTGACCGTTGGAAGCTTTAGGCTCAATTTCCCCAATCATGTCAATGACCCACATAGAGAAAGGCCACGACGATGATAGAACATTCAACAATGTTGGAGGCACGTGCACCTTATGAGCATAAATTTAGCATTTGTGGCATTTTCTGGCATATTAGATGCAATCGGATTCCATGGTTAACTAGTAATACCCAACCCTCAAGATCTTTTTAGACATGGCATGACCATTGGCGTGAGTTCCAAATGATCCTTCATGAATTTCTTAAATTAACGAGTCTGCTTCACGCCTGTCAACACACCTGAACAAAAACATGTCATGGTTTCTTTTGTATAGCACATCGTTACTGAGGAAGAATTTGGATTCCAATCTTTTCAGAGTCTTATTATCAAGAGCTGTAGCATTAGCCGGATATTCATGGTTTTGCAAATAGTTCTTGATGTCATGGAACCATCTTGATGTCATGGAACCACGACTTTCCATCAGTTTCTTCTTTGACTAATTGACAGTAGACAGGCTTGGTCTTGCGTTTAATTCGACTAAGCGGCGCTTCAGTAAGGAATCTGACTTTCCACATGGAGGTTAGCATGGCCAAGGCATCAGCTATATGCTTTTCAGTCCTTGGGATGTGTCGGAAAGTTACCTCATCAAAGTATTTGATCAACTCCACATTGTAGGCACGATATGGGACCAACTTTTCGTCACAGGTCTCCCATTCACCCTTAACTTGGTAAATCACCAAGGATGAATCACCATATACTTCAAGAATTTTGATTCGGAGATCAATAGCTGCTTCGATGCCTAGGATACATGCTTCATATTCTGCAATGTTATTTGCACATTCAAAACATAACCTCGCTGTAAACGGAGTGTAACCACCATTTGGATTCATTAGAACAGCACCTATGCCATGCCCACTATAATTAGAGGATCCATCAAACATCAACTTCCAACGGGAACCTAGCTCGGGACCTTCATCTGGACCTGGTTCTTCACAATCTTTCACCAACATGATGTTTTCATCAGGGAAATCAAACTTTAGGGGCTTATAGTCTTCGACAGGTTAATTCGCAAGGTAGTCGAATATAATACTCCCTTTGATAGACTTCTGGTTTACATACTGGATGTCGTATTCAGATAACAACATATGCCAGCGGGCGAGTCTTCCAGGCTGAGCAGGCTTCTCAAAAATATACTTTATTGGATCCATTTTAGATATCAACAAAGTAGTGTGATAAATCATGTACTGCCTAAGACGTTTAGCAGACCATGCTAAAGCGCAACAAGTCTTTTCTAAAAGTGAATATCGGCTTTCACAGTCGGTAAACTTCTTGCTCAAATAATAATGGTATGTTCTTTTCGTCCAGTCTTGTTATGTTGGCCCAATACACAACCCATAGATCTCTCGAGACTAGTCAGATACATGAAGAGAGGCTTCCCTGGAACAGGCAGAATCAAGATGGGAGGTTCTTGCAGATAACCCTTGATCTTTTCAAAAGCTTGTTGATAATCAGAATTCCAATCAATGATCTGATCCTTGTGGAGTAGCTTGAAAATTGGTTCACATGTAGCAGTCATATTGGATATAAATCTGGAAATGTAATTCAGACGTCCAAGGAAACCTCTAACTTGGGTTTCAGTTTGTGGAGCTGGCATTTCTTGGATTGCTCGGACATTGTAGGGTCTACTTCGATTCCTCGTTGACTAATGATAAACCCAAGCAACTTTCCAGATCTAACACCAAAAGTGCACTTAGCAGGATTCAATCTCATCTGGTATTTTCTGAGTCGTTCAAACAACTTCAACAGATGATCCAAGTGGCCCTCTTCGCTTTGAGACATTGCAATCATATCATTGACATACACCTCGATCTCCTTATCCATCTTGTCGTGAAAGAGGGTGAACATCGCCCTTTGATATGTTGCCCCTGCGTTCTTCAAATCGAAGGACATAACCTTATAACAATAGGTTCATCATCTCCTTCTGCGACAGCTTTTCCTCTATCCTTTGTCCTTACATATGATAACTGTAACATAACTTACAAAATTGTTTTGCCTCGCCTTTTCCTCTACAATTGAATCCTTCACCTTTTCTCAAGCCAGTTAGCACGATTGTTGGCTTAAAGTCATGCAATCGAAGCTCCAAGCTCTTGAACATACCAATACTTGGACTATTGCCAACCTCCCTTCTAATAAAACCCCCATAGATTGTAAATGGGTATACAAAATTAAATATCTTTCTAATGGTATGATTGATAGGTACAAAGACTTATAGCCAAAGGGTACATTGAATTATAAGGGGTTGACTATTTGGACACATTCTTCCTAGTTTCCAAGCTTACCATTATAAGAACTCTTCTCGCATTGGCATCTATTAAAAAATTGGTATCTTCATCAGTTAGATGTCAATAACGCCTTCCTCCATGGGAATTTAAATGAGGAAGCTTATATGCTATCCCTCAAGTCTATCAACTATCTCATTCATCCCCTCATACTAAGATTTGTAAGCTTAAAAAAGCATCTATGGCCTCAAGCAGGCCAACAAATAATGGTATTCCAAATTGTCAGACTCTTTGCTTTCTATTGGTTATGTTCATTATACTGCTAACTACTCTTTGTTTACTAAGTCTTCTGGTCCTAACGTTATTGCTTTATTAGTTTATGTTGATGATATAATGCTGACAGGGAACAACCTATGTTGTTAAAAGCGCCGGTAGCGGTCGAGATAGCGGCGCACCGCGCCAGAAACGGCGTCGCCGCATCAGAGGATACCGGTCGGCCGCGAAAGGGTAAAGCGGGTCGAAAGCGGGTTTCGCGGCTGGAAAAGCGGGTGCGGTGCGGTGCGGAGGCGTGGCGGATGCGGCCGGGTTTCCAACGGGTCGGGTCCGACCCATTCCTTTAAAAACAAAAAAAAAACCCTAATTTTTTTAACCTTTTTCTTCTGCTTTCTTCAACGGCTCTCTCTCTGACTCTTTCTCCTTCAACGAGTTGTTCTCTTCTTCTCCAACGAACGCACTACAACAACACCAACCTGTTCTCTTCTTCTCCTTCCCTGCTTCCTCGCCCACTCTTCCTCCTCTTCTACAACAACACAGAGGTTACTTTTCTTCTCCTTCCCTGCTTCCTCGCCCACTCTTCTTCTCCTTCCACTTTCTCGCCCACTCTTCCTTGTTTCTTTTTATGTTCTTCAAGTTTCCTAAAATATATTTTTTTTTTATTTTTTGTTTCATTTTCTGGTATTAAGGTTCAGTTTCTAAATTTTTTTCATTTTCTGTTATTATATCTAACGTAACAACTCCAATACTTTTTCTATATTTTTTTTTACTCTGTTTCTATATTTTTTTTTTATACTCTGTTTCTAAATTTTTTTTTATATTTTTTCATTTTTTACTTAGAAGTAATGAATGCTATTAGGAATTTGAAGTAATATATACTATTATGAAGTTTGAGTTTTTTTTTTAATATATTTTTAGTATATTTCAGCGTCCGCGTCGAAAAAATAGCGCCCGCGCCGCTCCCCGCTTCCGCGCCGCTCCCATTTTCGGAGTGACGGCGCCGCGCCGCTTTCCGAGATTAACAACATAGGGAACAACCTTACTGAAATACAAAATGTTAAAGCTATTATGCACACTAAAATTCGCATCAAGGATTTGGGTGCTCTTAGATACTTTCTTGGTCTTGAAGTTGCTTGATCTTCTTCTGGTATTCTATTAAATCAGCGCAATCATACTATAGATTTATTAAAAACTATAGGTATGCTTGGTGCAAAACCTTCTCATACTCTTTACATTTCTTTTTTAACATTGCATTCTTCGACAACCCTACCTTATCATGATCATACTCAATATCTTCGACATGTCGACCAACTTATTTATGTAACCACCACTCGTCCCAATATCTCGTTCGCTGTCTAACAATTAAGCCAATTTGTTGCTCAGCCTACTATTATCCATTTTCAGGATGCTTGAGTTTTACAATATTTAAAAACCTGTCATGCTTAAGGCCTTTTTTATCTAACTCAAACTGACTTAATGCTTTCTGGTTTTGCAGATAGTGATTGGGCGACTAGCCCAGCAACACGACGACTGGTAACAGGTTTCACGATCTTACTCGGCATGTCTCTCATATATTGGAAGTCAAAGAAACAATCTAATTTTTCTCGCTCCAGCTTCGAAGTTGAATATAAATCCTTTGCTACTATAACATGTGAAATACAGTGGTTGCATTACCGTTTCAAGGATCTTCACATTGTTTTTCCACAACCTACTTCTCTTTACTGTGACAACCGTTATGCAATATATTTAGTGCACAATCCAATTTTTCACGAACGATCCAAACATATTGAGATTGACTGCCACATAATATGGGAAAAACTGGAATCTGGTTTAATTAAATTATTTCATGTTCCCTATGCTTAACTCGCCTATGTCTTGGCTAAACTGCTTCATTCTCTAATTTTTTCTTCATTCTTGTATAAGCTTAGCCTTCTGTCCATTCACAATCCAACTTATGGGGGTGTGTTGAATAACCACTAATAATTATGGGTTTTGTTTGTATTAGATATTGTTGCATTGGACCTATTATTTCATGGGCCCGTTAGTAGTAGTTCCTTGGGTTAATCGTTAGGTTTTTCTACTGTATTTATAGTCTTATTGCTTTACATTGTAAACTCAATTTTTCTATAACTCGACACTATGTGTTATTTGCATTCTAATGAGCTACAATGTTGTGGTACTCAATACCAACCTATAAATGAACGAGTCGATTCAAGTCGATTTTAATGCAATTGAGGGTTGGACGACGAACCCAAGTCATTAAAGTTTGAATGGGTTAAGTAACAGATTAGGACAAACTCGATTCATCTCAACCCATGCACACCTCTAATAAAAAACACAAGTGATAGTCAAACTTGTAAAAGACAAAAAAATCATGTTGACCACATACAATTTATTAAAAATGATTTCCAACTTTTAAATACGACCAGACATTAATAATTTTTAAATGCTTTTTCTATATAATTTTTAAGAATAACATTTATGATATATAAGATTAAAAATAAAAAAAATATTACTATTAATATTTTCAATATATAAGATTAAAAGTACCATTTCTTTTTTGTAAATATAAAATTTATGTCATGTTTATTTTAATTTTTGTATTAATATTCACCAATTCAACATTTATACTATGATTAGAAACACTTGATAGATACATCAAATGTAGGAGAACAAGTTCGAATCCATGACATCCTATTTATTTTCAATCGGTAGACTACATCAAAAAAGTTTAATAGGGGATAGAAAGCAACCAACGCCGGATTTTTTACCACAATAACCAACATTTGCCATAATATTACCCAAACTAACCATATTTCCATCATATACCAATATACCCCACTTTCAAACAAAAAAAATTATACGTATAAGGGGGCGCCAAAAGGATTGCAGCCCCCTTTAAAATTAAAGAATGGGTGCCAATAACATCCCAACCACCTTTAAAATTAAAGAAGCGACGCCAATTCATTTGCAGCCTCCTTTGAAAAATATGAGGGGGCACCAATTGGAGACTAGTCACCTCTTCTAGAATTATTTATTTAATTTTTAATATATATTATATTATATAATATTTTAGACTTAATTATTAATTTCATATAATAATAGTTGGATTACATCGGCAAATAACATTTTCTACGGCTTGGTCGAAATAAATGGCCGTCGATTTCGCATCCTCGAGGTCGTATGTCTCTTGCTGCTCTCTGAGGCGGTGGCGGTGGTTCCACATGAGGTGTTTCATAACAAACTGTTGCAGATGATTGTGTTGCATTTGTTTGAAAAACCTCACGTATGTAGGACCATGTAGATGAACTCAAATCAGCGATTGTTGGGAGATAGGTTCGATTGATCCACCTCACAGTTGCACAACCATCATTCTTCGACAAGATCATGGTAAACTAAGCTCTCAATTAATATGCCAAGAGATTTTGCATCTTGTAGGCATAGATCCGTCTGTGAAGGTGAGCACAATTATCTCTCATATCGTTGCACGATTCAACTATACTCCATTATACAGGAAAGCTTGGATTGCAAGAATTAAGGCAGTTGAACAAGTCTATGGTAATTGGGAAAAAACTTACAATCAACTTCCACAGTATTTGATATCACTTCAAAAATATGTCCTGAAATGGTTGTAGTTTTGGAGTCGCTTCAGCATACACTCATGATGAAACTTGTGTTGATGGAAGTAGAATATTCTTTCGTCTCTTCTGGGCATTTCAACAGTGCATCAAAGGTTTTGCATTCCGCAAACCCGTTATTCAAGTTGATCGAACATGGTTGTATGGAAAATACAAAGGAATATTGCTAATGGCAGTTGCACAAGACAAAAACAATAATATATTTCCAATTGCCTTTGCTCTAGTTGAAGGTAAAATTGGCGGAGGTTGGATTTTCTTCCTTAGGAATCTCAGAACACATATTGCTCTGCAACCAAACTTATGCTTGATTTCCGACAGACATGTGTCTATTGAGAGCACTTACAATAATCCTGCTAATGGTTGGCACAATCCTCCTTCTGTCCATGTCTACTGCATATGACACATTGCTCAAAATTTCACGCAGGAAATCAAAGACAGAAATCTTCGTAAAAAAGTTGTGAACGCGGGGGGTATTCTTTAAACCAACCATCATTCATGTACTATCACAAGGAAATAATATTGCCAAATGCGGAGGCATTAAGTGTTAAGTATAATAAGTGAGATTAGTGTAGATAATAGTCTCACATTGGATAGGAATGTGAGGACTTGAGCATTTATAAGTGAGAGAAACCATACACCTATTATAACACCCTTCTAACCCAACAAGTATTTTACATAACATGCGGAAATTAAATCAATCATATCACCACTCAAGGGTGTCACGCTTCATGAAAACATCTTAGTAAGCTTCCTGCTCTGTAACACGGGTTTTCAAACATTTACACTAATCATTTCTTTGGTAACATCAACACATAAATTCAAACTTCGCAGCAGAATCATAGTCACAAAATAACTTCATTTATTTCATCAAACATTAAGACCTTTTTGGTCATTGCTAAAGATCGTCATCGAGTAATTTAGCGTATTATAAAACTCATAAAACATTTTTAACCAAAAACAACACAACTTCAACTCAAACGTTCCCCACCCGATGTTACATATCAGACCAAGACACCTCTATTATTAACAGAAAACACAAATAAATAACTCCAAAGCCATCACCGATGCTTCCCCGAGCTATTCTTGAGGATCTGCACGTTACCCACGTGGAGGCAACATTCAAACAGGCAGGGTGAGTAATCACAAATCATTATAAAAGATATAAAGAAAGATATACCAGTACACCAACATCAACAGTTCATTTACACCATCTTAGTACCGTCAAACCAATAATCATCATTAAATCACCATCGTCACACATCACTTAGAAATCACATCATCAATAACATCATTTACATCACTTAGAAATGCATACATCATCATCATCATCACAGGATCATCGAGTTGCATCATCATTCATATGCCATGAATGCATGATGCAAAATGTTATAATCATCATCATCACAGGATCATCGAGTTGCATCATCATTCATAAAAAATTCATCATAAACATCATGGTATAACATCATTCACATACATCATGACTCATCATAATACTTCACAATAAAATCGTCAAAATTACATCATGATTCATGAGTATTCATCAAAACATCATAATATAGTATCAATTACATACGTCACAATTTATCACAATACTTCACAATTCATCATATTATAATCATCACAACACAACACTTCAATAACCCCACAACACAAAGTCAACAAGAGACAACAAGGAAAATAAGACAGCACAAAAATAAAATAAAACAAACGTCTGCTCCTGCTCGCTTGGTGCTCGCCCGAGGAAGCAGCTCGCTCACCTGGGTTTCGCCCGGCGAAGCAGGGGCAAAATTTCTCCCCCATACAAAATCCAGTAGCACCTATTTTCACCCTTCGATCGCTTCTAGTTTCGCCCGACAACCTCCAAGAGAGATCGCTTCGCCCGGCGGGACGGGTCCTTCGGCCGACGATTTTCTGCGCGCAAAAATTCTGCTATTGCGTTTTCCGTGTAACCCAGAACCTAAATCCCTTGCGATTTTAGTATCATACAGTCCGAAAGTGCATATCAATCACAAATAAATCATACTACAACAACAATACATCATAGCAACAACCCACACATCAATTCCTATAATTTTATACACCCCCAAATCATCAATCTCATCATAATTCATCATATTATCATCAAATTCCCTCAAAGCCCCCAAATCTCCAACTACATACAAACATCTAACTCTATATCAAATATAATGATGAGCGATACTCCCCATACCTTAGAATTCTCAGTTCTGATCTTCCTCTTGAGTTCTTCAGAGTTTCTCTGAACCCTTGCCTTTTCCTCCTTCTTTCCTCAAAGCTCTCTCCAAAAACACGATCGTATCAAATGAACTTCATCACTCTTTTTTTTCCTTTTTGTCTATCTTACCCCTTGGACCCTTATTATAGTTTTCCCATCTTACCCTCACTTATCCCCTTACAAAAGACCACCTTGCCCTTATTGTTCTACTTTTTTTAATTATAATTATTAATAATAGTCTAATAATGTTATTCACTTTATTTCTATTATTATTAACACAAAAATAAAATTCCAATTTCATCACTTATTTTCTAAATACTCCAATTATTCCCTTAGCTCATCAATAACCCACAACATACCATACGAATACACCATGCGTCATAATATTTCATCAAAATTCACCGAAAATCACGAACAATTATAATAAATCAGTTAAATATTATAATTATTTTGGGGTGTTACAACTCTCCCCCACTTAAAGAATTTTTGTCCCCGAAAATTACCTGAAGGAAACAGAGTCAGATGCGACTCCTTCATCTGATCTTCACATTCCCAAGTCCAACTCTCACCAGCTGGTCCAACCCACAATACCTTCACCATGGTAATCTCTTTACCTCGCATCAGTTTCATTTCCCAATCATCTATCCGCACAGGTGATGCTTCACCCGTCAGGTTGTCTCTCACTTGTACGTCATCCATTTGTATCACATGAGACGGATCCGGAATGTATTTCCTCAATTGAGACACATGAAACACATCATGTAAATTCGCAAGAGACGGCGGTAAAGCAATCTGATAGGATACCTCCCTTATCCTCTGCATAATCTGATGCGGACCAACAAAACGTGGAGTGAGCTTCCTAGATTTCAAAGCTCGACCCACACCAGTCACCGGCTTAACTCTCAAAAACACGTGATCTCCCTCTTGGAATTCAAGTGCCTTCCTTCTCTTATCATGATATCTCTTCTGACGACTCTTCGAAGCTCTCATCCTCTTTGTCCGTCCATCCATCTGCGGATGACATGCAGAACTTGTAACACCCTTTTCTACCCAACAAACATTCGCAAATAAATACAACAATTATATCAGAGCACATCATTCAAGAGTGCCACATTTCATCATAAAACATCAAATATTAACCTGCTCCGTAACACGGGTTTTATCATCATCAATTCATTTGGACATTACGCAACGGAGATCAAAATTCAAAACAATTTATAATCCAAAAATGTCTTAAAATAAAACTCATAAACATCATCATGCCAACAAATAAAAGAACGTAAATCGTTCGATTAAAACGTCCCTACCCGATGTTACATATCAGAGCAAGACCCTCTGATTGACGGATCGACAGAAAACTAAAAATACTTCGAAAGCTAAATATTCAAGCACCAAGAAAGCTAATCCTGATCACCTGTAGGTTACCCACTTGGAGGCAACATTCAAACAGGCAGGGTGAGTAATCACGAATCAATATATAAGATATAGGCGAAGGATAAAGTGGCAACACAAGACATCACCAAGTCATTCACAAACATCATCAACGCATCAAATACATCAATAGAATGCAACGCCACATAGTATGGAGATACAACATCATAGACTCATGCATGTGGTACCAATTCGTCATAATTGATAGAAACTAGGCCATCACCCTCCCAAGATCCCCACAAATAGGATCGATTCTACACAAGAACTGGAGCACGTCACAAAACACTTCAATCCACATAATGGGATTGAAGCCACCACTGGACCGGAGTCCCAAATATACCATGAATGCATGATGCAAAGCATCATAATAATCATCGCCATAAAATCTTCAAATTTGCATCATCATTAAACATCAAGATACAACATCAATTCACACTCATCGCGATTCGTCACTATACCTCACAATTCATCATATTATAATCGTCACATCAAAATCTCTCGATTTTATCCCATTCACAATCATTACTAGTTTACTCATGTTGTATTACCTCATCCTAGTCTTACGTTACAAGGAAACTGCACTACAAGCGAAATCGGGACAAAAATCGCAAAAAGGGACAAATCCGGCAGCAGCTTTGCCCATACGCGTATGGCCATGCCCCATACGCGTATGTCCCTCTTCCTCGCCCACTGACCTGCATATCATACGCGCAGGGCCACCTGGCCAGGCCTCCCATACGCGTATCACCCTAAGTGTTACGCATACGAGCAGAGAGGGTTTTCCTCTCAAAACTCCCTGCAACTTACCCCCTACGCGTAATGGCTAGCCCATACGCGTAGGCTCTCTTCTTAAGATTCCCATACACGTAATGGCCCTCTATACGCATATGGCCACCTCCCATTACGCGTTCCCTACGCGTACTGGCAGAGGGTCGTGCTGGCCCGGGGACGAGTGCGTATGCTAGGCGTAACAACCTGGGGATGTCCCCTTCATACGCGTAAGGCTCCCTCCCTTACGCGTATGGCCAGAAACACCTCAAAATTCAGATTTTCGCATCTGCACGAAATTCTTCCCATTATAGCACCTTCAATCTTCCAAATCAGATCCAAAACTATTTCGATTCATCATAGATCTAAGTTCTAATCCTACTTCAATGTTTTCATCAATTTCTACCATTAAAATCTAGATTCTTTAACCCCAAGGCCACAAAATCTCAGATCTAGATTATGTTCATCACAGCTGCAGAAAAACTCATATATTCAAACATCAATGGCAGCATTCACACGAATTTCATAGCAGGCATCAATCACACATACAAACCCACGAAAATTCATCATAAAATTCATCATACGAAAATTCATCATAAAATTCATCACAGATTCATCAATTTACACATACACACAAATCCTACATCTACCTTAAACCCACATCCCATATAGTAACCCAAACTAACCCCCATACTTTTTTTCAGCAAAAAGGTTCTTCTTCGGGGTTCTACGGTTGATTCTCCCTCGTTCTCTGTGCCCTAGCCTCCTTTTCTCCGTTCTCTTCACTTTTTACGATTGCATAGAATAACTTCCCTAATCCCCACTTTTCTTTTTGTCAAACATACCCCTTGGACCCCAATTATGACTTCCCCATATTACCCTCATTTAATCTTCCAATAATATCGTCTTACCCTTAATGTTCCTCTTAATTATTTTAAATAATAATAATAATAATAATCTAAATATTTACATTATTCTATTATTATTACTAATAAAATAATCCTAATAAATTACTAATTCTAAGTGCCTCAATATTCCTTTAACTCAATACTACCCCACAACACCACACAAATTCACCATGCGTTACAATATTCATCAAAATTCACCGAAACACCGAATAATCATAATAAATCAATTAAATAAATATTATAACTATTTTGGGGTGTTACAACTCTCCCCCACTTAAAGAATTTTTGCCCTCGAAAATTACCTGAAGGAAACAGAGTCGGATACGACTCCCTCATCTGGTCTTCACGCTCCCAAGTCCAACTTTCACCAGCTGGTCCACCCTATAACACCTTCACCAAAGATATATATTGACCTCGCAGTTGCTTCATTTATCTTCCATCTATCCGCACAGGTGATGCTTCAACGGTCATATTATCCCTCACCTGTATGTCATCCATCAGAATCACATGTGATGGATCCGGAATGTACTTCCTCAATTGAGACACATGGAACACATCATGTAAATTTACAAGCGACGGCGGTAGGGCAATCCGATAGGCCACTTCCCCTATTCTCTGCAAAATCTGATACGGACCCACAAAACGTGGAGTGAGCTTCCTAGACTTCAAAGCTCGACCCACACTAGTCACTGGTGTCACCCTCAAAAACACGTGATTTCCCTCTTGGAATTCAAGTGCTTTCCTTCTCTTATCGTGATAACTCTTCTGACGACTCTGTGAAGCTCTCATCCTCTCTTGGATCATCTTAATCTTCTCAGTCGTCTCCTGCACAATCTCAGGTCCGAGTAGAGCACTCTCAGCAGATTCATACCAACACAATGGAGTTCTACACCTCATCCCATACAACGCCTCATACGGTGCCATCCCAATACTAGCATAAAAGCTATTGTTGTACGTGAACTCAATCAACGGTAAATGGCTATCCCAAGATCCCCCTTGATCCAACACACAAGCCCTTAGTAAATCCTCCAAGGATTGGATAGTCCTCTTCGTCTGACCGTCCGCCTGTGGATGATATGCAGAACTCATCCTCAACTTAGTACCCAAAGCGTCTTGTAAACTTTTCCAGAACCTCGACGAAAATCTCAGGTCTCTATCTGACACAATACTCGAAGGTATCCCATGCAACTTCACAATTTCTTCAACGTACGTCTCTGCTAACTTCTGCATAGAATGATTAATCTTCATCGGCAAGAAATGAGCCGATTTATTCATCCTGTCTACAATCACCCAGATAGAAGCATTCCCTTTTGTAGTCTTCGGCAATCCCAATACAAAATCCATGGAAATACTATCCCATTTCCATTCTGGAATATTCAACGGTTGCATTATACCTAAAGGCTTCTGATGCTCAATCTTCGACTTCTGACAAGTCAAACACGCGTAAACAAACCCCGCAATATCCTTCTTCATACCTGGCCACCAAAACAATTTCTTCAAATCCTAGTACATCTTCGTAGCACCGGGATGAATACTCAATCTTCTTCGATGCCCCTCTTCAAGAATACTCTTCTTAATTTCTGGAACATCTGGGATGCACACTCTTTCTCTGAACCTCATCACACCATTCTCATCAATCCGGAATTCACCTCCGTTACCTTGGTTAATCAAGGTTAACTGGTCAACCAACTTTAAATCAGATTGCTGTCCCACTCTGATCTCTTCCAGAATACCACTAGTCAACTTCAATATACCCAACTTCACACTGTCAGGAGTCTCTTCACATACCAAACTCAAATCTCAAAACTGCTCGATTAATTCCAACTCTCTCACCATAAGCATCGACATATGCAATGACTTCCTGCTCAGTGCATCAGCCACTTCATTTGCTTTACCAGAATGGTAATTCAAATCAAAGTCATAATCCTTCAACAATTCCAACCACCTTCTCTGCCTCATATTCAACTCTTTCTGATCAAATAAGTACTTCAAACTTTTATGATCGCTGAACACTTCAAATTTAGATCCAAAAAGATAATGTCTCCAAATTTTTAAAATAAACACCACAACTGCCAACTCTAAGTCATGGGTAGGGTAATTCACTTCATGAACCCTCAAGTGCTTGGAAGCATAAGCAACAACTTGACCATTCTGCATCAAAATTCCACCAAGACCCATCTTCGACGCATTACAATATACCATAAAAGATTCATTTAGATTAGGCAAAATCAACACCGGAGCGGTTGTCAACCTCTTCTTCAATTCCACAAAACTCTCTTCATAAGCTACATCCCACACAAAAGCTTGACGCTTTCGAGTCAGCTGAGTCAAAGGTAATGCCAATTTAGAAAAGCCTTCGATGAACTTGTGGTAATAACCCGCCAATCCAAGAAAACTTCGTATCTCAGTAGCAGACTTCGGCGCCTCCCATTGCAGCACAACATCAATTTTAGAAGGATCTACATCAATCCCACCACTTGAAATTACATGGCCAAGAAAACTCACTTCTTTCAACCAAAACTCACACTTCGACAGTTTTGCATACAACTTTTTCTCTTTCAATACATGCAACACAATCCTCAAATGTTTAACATGCTCTTCTTTAGATTTAGAGTATATCAAAATATCATCAATGAAAACCACAACAAACTTATCCAAATACTCATGAAAAATCTGATTCATATACTCCATGAACACACCAGGTGCATTGGACACACCAAACGACATCACAGTGTATTCATAGTGACCATACCTCGTTCTGAAAGTTGTCTTCGGAATATCGTCAGGCTTAACACGAATCTGATGGTAACCCGACCTCAAATCAATCTTGCTGAACACACACGCGCCTACTAACTGATCCATCAAATCGTCGATTCTCGAAAGTGAATATTTGTTCTTGATAGTCACTTTATTCAACTGCCGATAATCAACACACAACCTCATACTACCATACTTTTTCTTCACTAACAGCATAGGAGCACCCCACGGGGAAACACTCGGTCAAACAAACTTCTTCTCGAGAAATTCTTCTAATTGTTTCTTCAATTCACTTAGCTCAGAAGCGAACATCCGATAAGGAGCCATTGACACTGGACTCGTACCTGGTATCAAGTCCACTGCAAACTCTACTTCACTTCTGGAGGCAAATCACTTATGTCATCTGGAAACACATCTGGGAATTTACAGACAACAGGTAATTAGACACTTGCAGCTTCACGATCAACTTGCAACGATGGAAACATTGCAAACACCAAGGCTTCGTCTTCCAGAAGTTTGTCTACTTGCTTAGCAGACAAGAACATCAACTCCCCATTATCACCAAATTCAGGAAACTCTATGGTCTTATTATAACAATTGATATGAACATAGTTGAACTCCAACCAGTTCATTCCAAGGATTACATCGATTTGGTGCAAGGGTAAACACACCAAATCCATCACAAAACTCTTCCTAAAAATCATCAAAGGACATCTCGAACACACAAAAGTAGTAGTAACAGAACCATTAGCAGAAGTCTCTATTATCATACTACCATTCATATCAGACAATTTCAAACCCAATCTATTAGTGTAACGCCCCGTTTTGCCAATTTTGTTTATTGAGTCGTTTTGATTATTTTATTATTATTTTATTGTATTTTTGACTTTTATGTGAAAATATGTTATTTTTCGGCGGGAATATATTTTATCGCGTTTTGGGATCGTTTGCGAGAAATTTGAGTGTAGGGGTATTTTGGGCATTTGGGTGTATTTTGATTAAGTTAGAATAAATAGAAAGTATAGAAAGAAAAAGAAAGAAAAACCAGAAAAATAGAGAAGAAGAAAAGAGAAGAGAAAGAAGAAAAGAGAGAAAAAACTTGTGAAGGAAGAAATCAATCTCCCGACTTTCTAGAACGCGAATTTATCGGGTAAGGGTGCGAAACTCGATTATACTATGATTGTGTATGATTATGTATGTTTGGTGTGGATGTTTTGGTTGGTTTTTCCATGTGTTTCCGTTTATGCCGTATTTGACGAAATCGATAGAAACCAATGTTTTTACGGTCGAAAAGTCGTATAAATACATGTGTTGGTTGGTTATATGTATGTGAGCTGCTGTTTAAAGTTTCATGAAGTTCGGTTATGTTTTGGTTAGTTTTCGTTATGTTTCCGTTGTTTTGTCCGTTTAGGTCGAATTGTAGGAAATCGATAGAAACCGATGTTTTCACGGTTAGAATTCGAAATAAATTACGTAGTTGTATCGAGCAATGTTAGGTCGTCGTATAGCGTGCTTTTTATTCGATTCGGTGAGGTTTGAAAAATCTGGTTTTTGAAAGGTTGAAATTTAATCGAAAAATCGAACGTCGTAGAAATTTCGTTTATGTGTTCTAAATTGTTCTTTTGTATTTGGTGGTTGGGCGTATATGTTTGTTTCGGTGAAAATGTTCGATTTAGTCGAGTTTCCGGGCATTTTGGAAAAGGAACAACAATGGTGTATTTTGAGAAATTCTGGTTTTTAAGGAAAAACAGAGCATGAATCGATGCATAACAGCTATGTATCGATACGAAATGGTTTATGTATCGATACATAACCCCTATGCATCGATACATACTGTGAAAATTGGGAAAAACAGCATTTTCACTACAGCATGTGTCGACACATGCGTGCTATGTATCGATACATGAGGTCTTTTTGTATCGATACATAAAGCCTATGTATCGATACATACTGTGCTGAACCATAAAATTCTGGTTTGTCGGGGAAACTTCAGAAATTCATATCTCTTGAACCGTAAGTCGGTTTTGGTCCCCGTTCGAAGCGTTGGGAAGCTAACGAGATGTTCTTTCTAGGAAAAATAGTTTTGAGGTCTGAATCTAGTCCAATCGGTACAGTTTTTTCGAACCGTTTCGTAGTGTCGGGCGTCCGGTTTATGTTTTTACGTTATTTTGAAATATTCATATCTTCTTCGTTGTTTATCCGATTTAAGTGTTCTTTATATGGATGTGAAGCTAAAAATACGTTCTATGATTTGGTGAAGAAATATATTATTTTTAGCCGACTTTTGGCCGACTTTACCGATTAATCGTGAATAGTTGTTTTTGATGAGATGTTGTGATGATGATTTGTGGCCGAAAGGCAAGAAAATGCTATGTGTGATATTTGATGATATATGCATGATTGTTGATGTGTGTGAGCATGCAATGTGAAAGTCATGAGTCGTTGTATGCCAAGCATCATATTGTGCATTGTTGAAACGTCCTGAGTGACGATTTGATTCTTGAGGGAATCCACTATACCATCGTGTCCCTCAAAAATACGAGGCGTTGCCTGAGGACTTAAAGCGATAAGTATAGACGATTATGGGCTCCTTTGGAGACTTAAAGCAATCCTTAACGTCGTGTGCCTCGAAAAAATGAGGCGTTGCCTGAGGACTTAAAGCGACGGGTGAACATCGTAGGCCCGACGGGGAGTTACTTGAGGTTCTCAGTAACGAGCGATGGTTCCAATAGTTCCTGAGTGAACTGATGATGAGACAAGAGACATTGGAAGTTGGTACTGCATGGCATGTGCATAGAGTCGTTGTGTCTGTCTATGTGCATTGCATAAATCATGAGTCATTTGTGCATGAATTTGTGAATGTGATTTAATGAGATGGAATATGTGTGATTGTATTGTGAGTGATTGATGGGTAGTGGTATTTGACACTTGTGAATTGTACTGTGTGTTGTTATAATTGATCTGTGTGTTTTGGTGGTGAGAATACGTTATTGTGCAATTTTTGTGTTAATATATAATCTTATGCAATTATATTATGGTTGTTTTTCTCACCCTTCTGCTGTTTTATAACGCTCTATGAGGCGTTGCAGATTAGAGTTGCTGGAGGTATTCTTTTGTGAAGAGTTACGTCTTCATTATTTTGGTCGGTCGGCTCTGATATGTGACTCCGGGTAGCATAGGGTGGCCGTGTGTGATTGTTTTGTTTATCTGATGATATATTTTGGCTGTACATGTATAACTTGATGTATGACGGGCAAGTTTATATGTATATATGTATATGTGTTATTCAGATTTTAGATCTTTCTGCTTTAATTCTAATTTCTGAAAAGTGGGTGTAAGGAACGAAGTTTCCTCTGTATGATTGTTACCCCACGTTGCATATCTAAATGAGCAGGTGTTGTATGTTAGTTGTTTGGTTACTTTGATGTGATTCTCCCTTTCTATGCCATGATAATTCAATTATACTCTGATCAATTTTCGAATTTTCTTTTACCACCTTAATTGCGTGTTTTGGGGTTATAGATCGGGGGTGTCACATTAAGTGGTATCAGAGCCAGTTCGTGTCAGTTGTGTTTGTTGTGTCAGTTGGGTCTGTTGAGTCTGGCATATTGGGCGAGTTGTGTTGAGCAAGTGGTTGTTTAACCATAGTTTCTGTATTTGGACGAACAGAATATGGATGGTCGTAATGATGCTGCTCTGGCTGCTGCGATGGAGGCAATGGCACGAGCTGTGCAGGGTGCACCGAATGCGGCAGGAAATGATGAGTTTAGAAAGAATAAGCCGCCGGTCTTTAAAGGGAAACATGATCCGGATGGTGCACAGTTGTGGTTGAAAGAGATTGAGAGGATTTTCAGGGTAATGGATTGTGACGAGGAGGATAAGGTGAGGCTGGGCACTCATATGTTACATGAAGAGGCTGACGACTGGTGGATCAGTACTCGTCAAGTGTTGGAAGCTGAGGAGGAGGAAGAAGATATTACTTGGGAGGTGTTTAGTCGAGAGTTCCTAAGGAAGTATTTTCTGGAAGATGTCCGAGGAAAGAAGGAGATTGAGTTTTTGGAACTAAAACAAGGTAATTTATCTGTTGTTGAGTATACTGCTAAGTTTGTGGAACTTGTGCAGTTTTATCCTCACTATGTGGAAGCGACTGCTGAATTTTCTAAGTGTGTAAAGTATGAAAGTGGGTTGCGTCCTGAGATAAAGCAGGCGATTGGTTATCAGAGGATTCGCAGGTTTGCTGATTTGGTGGAATGTTGTAGGATCTATGATGAAGACAGTAAGGCTCATTCTGCTCACTATAAAAGCGTGAGTGACAGGAAAGGGAAGCAACAGTTCCGTGGTGGACCGTATGTGTCACCGGCCTATAAAGGTAAACAAAGGGGTTCTTTTGATCGTAGGTCAGGTGGAGGAGGAATGTCTAATTCTCCTAGGTGTTTTAAATGTGGTGAATTGGGTCATCGCCAGCATGAGTGTAGGAGGAATGTGATTAAGTGTTCTAATTGTGGTGGTATCGGACATGTCTTAGCTGATTGTAAAAGGAAGAATGTCGTGAAGTGTTACAATTGTGGAGAACCTGGTCACATTAGTTCGAAGTGTCCTAATCCGAAGAAGGCTCAGACTAGTGGGAAAGTGTTTTCGTTGGCAGGGACTCAGACTTCAAAGGCAGATCGTCTGATAAGAGGTACTTGCTTTATTAATAATATGCCTTTAATTGCTATTATTGATACTGGAGCGACTCATTCATTTGTTTCGTCTGAGTGCTCGAAGAGTTTGAATCTTGTGTTGTCCGTAATGGATTTTGAGATGGTTATCGATACTCCAGCGATGGG
Organism: Lathyrus tuberosus; assembly: GCA_022829125.1. Lineage (NCBI taxonomy): Eukaryota > Viridiplantae > Streptophyta > Magnoliopsida > Fabales > Fabaceae > Lathyrus > Lathyrus tuberosus. The sequence goes on from JALAZF010000032.1 coordinate 6,318,662, forward strand.
GTCAGTAACTACTTCTTTGGTGTGTCTAAGTTGTCCTTTGGCCATTTATGGCAAAGACTTTGTGATGGATTTAGTGTGTTTACCGTTGGAAGGATTAGATGTGGTGTTGGGAATGAACTGGTTGCAATTTAATCGGGTGCACATTGATTGTTATCATAAGCTTGTAAGGTTTCCTTCTCTTGAGGAAGATGAAGACTCGAGTTTCTTGTCTACTAAAGAGTTGAAGAAACTTTTAGCGGATGAAGCTCAGTTGTTTGGAGTGTTTACATCGTTATCGGTGGATAGTCAAGTTTCACTTGATGTGTTTCCTGTTGTGTGCGAATTTCCTGAGGTGTTTCCTGAGGATATTTCAGATGTACCGCCAGTGAGAGAGGTGGAATTTTCGATAGATCTAGTTCCTGGTACTAGACCTGTTTCTATGGCACCTTATAGAATGTCGGCATCTGAATTGGTGGAGTTGAAAAAGCAGTTGAATGAGTTGTTGGAAAAGAGGTTCGTGAGGCCAAGTGTTTCTCCTTGGGGTGCTCCAGTTTTGTTAGTGAAAAAGAAAGATGGGAGTATGAGGTTATGTATTGATTATCGCCAGTTGAACAAAGTGACGATTAAGAATAAGTATCCGCTTCCAAGGATTGATGATCTGATGGATCAGTTGGTTGGTGCTTGTGTATTTAGTAAGATTGATTTGAGATCGGGGTACCATCAGATAAGGGTGAAGGAAGAGGATATTCAGAAGACGGCCTTTAGAACACGTTACGATCATTATGAATATTCGGTGATGCCGTTCGGGGTTTCTAATGCGCCTGGTGTGTTTATGGAATACATGAATCGGATTTTCCACGAGCATTTGGATCGTTTTGTGGTGGTGTTTATTGATGATATTTTAATCTATTCTAAGTCTCGTGAAGAACATGCAGAGCATTTGCGTATTGTTTTGCAGGTTTTGAAGGAAAGGAAGCTTTTTGCCAAATTGTCCAAGTGTGAATTCTGGTTGTCTGAGGTGAGTTTTCTTGGGCACGTAATTTCTGGTAATGGTATTGCTGTGGATCCATCTAAAGTAGAAGCAGTTCTACAATGGGAGGCTCCTAGATCCGTTACTGAAATTCGAAGTTTTCTAGGTTTAGCTGGTTATTACCGGAGGTTCATTGAAGGTTTTTCTAAGCTAGCTCTTCCTTTGACGCAGTTGACTTGTAAGGGCAAAGCATTCATTTGGGATATTCAATGTGAAGAGAGTTTTTGTGAGCTGAAGAGAAGATTGACGACAGCTCCGATTCTTATTTTACCGAATCCTAATGAACCATTTGTTGTGTATTGTGATGCTTCTTTAATTGGTTTGGGTGGTGTGCTGATGCAGGACGGTAAGGTTGTAGCTTACGCTTCGAGGCAATTAAGAGTTCATGAGAAAAACTATCCTACTCATGATCTTGAATTAGCGGCTGTAGTTTTTGTGTTGAAGATTTGGAGGCACGATCTCTATGGTGCGAGGTTCGAGGTCTTTAGTGATCATAAAAGCTTGAAATATTTATTTGATCAGAAAGAGTTGAACATGAGACAACGGAGATGGTTGGAATTCTTGAAAGATTACGACTTTGGCTTGAATTACCATCCTGGTAAAGCTAATGTGGTAGCCGATGCATTGAGCCGGAAATCGTTGCATATGTCCGCATTGATGGTGAAAGAGTTGGAACTTTTGGAATCGTTTAGAGATTTGAGTTTGGTATGTGAAGTGACATCGGTTAGTGTGAGGCTTGGAATGTTGAAAGTTACTAATGAATTTTTGTTGTCGGTTAGTGAGAAACAAAAGCTGGATTTGAAATTCGTTGAGTTGATGATGAATGAGAATGTGGATTTCAAGGTGGATAATTTTGGTGTTTTGAGATTTCGTGGTCGTATTTGTATTCCTGATGATGCGGAGTTGAAAAGAATGATTTTGGAGGAAGGACACCGAAGTAATTTAAGTATTCATCCGGGAGCGAATAAGATGTACCAAGATTTGAAGAAGATTTTCTGGTGGTCTGGTTTAAAAAGAGATGTGGCTCAGTTTGTGTATGCTTGTTTGACTTGTCAGAAATCGAAAGTGGAACATTTGAGACCTAGTGGTTTGTTGTAACCGTTGGATATTCCTGAGTGGAAATGGGATAGCATTTCGATGGATTTTGTGACGGGATTACCGAACACTCAGCGAGGGCATAATGCTATTTGGGTGATTGTGGACAGGCTGACTAAATCGGCGCATTTTATTCCGATTGACATCAGTTTTTCTTTGGAACGGTTAGCTGAGATCTATATCTGTGTGGTGGTGAAATTGCATGGGGTTCCTTTGAGTATTGTTTCTGATCGAGATCCTAGGTTTACATCGAGATTTTGGGAAAGTTTACAGAAGGCTTTGGGTTCTAGATTGAGGTTGAGTCCGGCTTATCATCCGCAGACAGATGGTCATACCGAAAGAACTATTCAGTCGTTGGAGGATTTGTTGAGGTCGTGTGTTTTGGAACAAGGTGGTGCGTGGGACAGTTATCTTGCTTTGGTTGAGTTCACGTATAATAATAGTTTCCATTCTAGTATCGGAATGGCACCTTTTGAGGCTATATATGGGCGAAGATGTCGAACGCCGTTGTGTTGGCACGAAACTGGTGAGAGTTCGGTGGTTGGACCGGATTTGGTACAACAAACGACGGAAAAGGTAAAGTTTATTCGTGAGAAAATGAAGGCTTCTCAGGATAGACAAAAGAGTTATCATGATCGGAGACGGAAGGATCTTGAGTTTCAAGAGGGTGATCACGTATTTCTGAGGGTTACGCCGGTAACGGGTGTTGGTCGTGCTTTGAAATCTAAGAAGCTTACTTCTCGATTTATTGGTCCTTACCAGATATCTGCGAGAGTGGGTGCTGTAGCGTATCGTGTGGCGTTACCGCCGAATCTGTCGAATTTGCATGACGTTTTTCATGTTTCACAGCTTCGAAAGTATGTTCCGGACCCTTCACATGTGATTCCGATGGACGAGGTGGAAGTAAGGGATAACCTTACGATCGAGGCATTACCAGTTAGTATTTTGGATCGCGAGGTGAAGCGGTTGAGGGGTAAAGAGATAGCACTTGTGAAAGTGGCGTGGGGAGGCGCTGCTGATGGTAATCTGACGTGGGAGTTGGAAAGTAGGATGCGGGAGTCGTATCCGGAGTTGTTTGTATCAGGTAAGATTTTCGAGGACGAAAATTTCTAAGTGGGAGAGAATTGTAACGCCCCGTTTTGCCAATTTTGTTTATTGAGTCGTTTTGATTATTTTATTATTATTTTATTGTATTTTCGACTTTTATGTGAAAATATGTTATTTTTCGGCGGGAATATATTTTATCGCGTTTTGGGATCGTTTGCGAGAAATTTGAGTGTAGGGGTATTTTGGGCATTTGGGTGTATTTTGATTAAGTTAGAATAAATAGAAAGTATAGAAAGAAAAAGAAAGAAAAACCAGAAAAATAGAGAAGAAGAAAAGAGAAGAGAAAGAAGAAAAGAGAGAAAAAACTTGTGAAGGAAGAAATCAATCTCCCGACTTTCTAGAACGCGAATTTATCGGGTAAGGGTGTGAAACTCGATTATACTATGATCGTGTATGATTATGTATGTTTGGTGTGGATGTTTTGGTTGGTTTTTCCATGTGTTTCCGTTTATGCCGTATTTGACGAAATCGATAGAAACCAATGTTTTTACGGTCGAAAAGTCGTATAAATACATGTGTTGGTTGGTTATATGTATGTGAGCTGCTGTTTAAAGTTTCATGAAGTTCGGTTATGTTTTGGTTAGTTTTCGTTATGTTTCCGTTGTTTTGTCCGTTTAGGTCGAATTGTAGGAAATTGATAGAAACCGATGTTTTCACAGTTAGAATTCGAAATAAATTACGTAGTTGTATCGAGCAATGTTAGGTCGTCGTATAGCGTGCTTTTTATTCGATTCGGTGAGGTTTGAAAAATCTGGTTTTTGAAAGGTTGAAATTTAATCGAAAAATCGAACGTCGTAGAAATTTCGTTTATGTGTTCTAAATTGTTCTTTTGTATTTGGTGGTTGGGCGTATATGTTTGTTTCGGTGAAAATGTTCGATTTAGTCGAGTTTCCGGGCATTTTGGAAAAGGGACAGCAATGGTGTATTTTGAGAAATTCTGGTTTTTAAGGAAAAACAGAGCATGAATCGATGCATAACAGCTATGTATCGATACGAAATGGTTTATGTATCGATACATAACCCCTATGCATCGATACATACTGTGAAAATTGGGAAAAACAGCATTTTCACTACAGCATGTGTCGACACATGCGTGCTATGTATCGATACATGAGGTCTTTTTGTATCGATACATAAAGCCTATGTATCGATACATACTGTGCTGAACCATAAAATTCTGGTTTGTCGGGAAAACTTCGGAAATTCATATCTCTTGAACCGTAAGTCGGTTTTGGTCCCCGTTCGAAGCGTTGGGAAGCTAACGAGATTTTCTTTCTAGGAAAAATAGTTTTGAGGTCTGAATCTAGTCCAATCGGTACAGTTTTTTCGAACCGTTTCGTAGTGTCGGACGTCCGGTTTATGTTTTTACGTTATTTTGAAATATTCATATCTTCTTCGTTGTTTATCCGATTTAAGTGTTCTTTATATGGATGTGAAGCTAAAAATACGTTCTATGATTTGGTGAAGAAATATATTATTTTTAGCCGACTTTTGGCCGACTTTACCGATTAATCGTGAATAGTTGTTTTTGATGAGATGTTGTGATGATGATTTGTGGCCGAAAGGCAAGAAAATGCTATGTGTGATATTTGATGATATATGCATGATTGTTGATGTGTGTGAGCATGCAATGTGAAAGTCATGAGTCGTTGTATGCCAAGCATCATATTGTGCATTGTTGAAACGTCCTGAGTGACGATTTGATTCTTGAGGGAATCCACTATACCATCGTGTGCCTAAAAAATACGAGGCGTTGCCTGAGGACTTAAAGCGATAAGTATAGACGATTGTGGGCTCCTTTGGAGACTTAAAGCAATCCTTAACGTCGTGTGCCTCGAAAAAATGAGGCGTTGCCTGAGGACTTAAAGCGACGGGTGAACATCGTAGGCCCGACGGGGAGTTACTTGAGATTCTCAGTAACGAGCGATGGTTCCAATAGTTCCTGAGTGAACTGATGATGAGACAAGAGACATTGGAAGTTGGTACCGCATGGCATGTGCATAGAGTCGTTGTGTCTGTCTATGTGCATTGCATAAATCATGAGTCATTTGTGCATGAATTTGTGAATGTGATTTAATGAGATGGAATATGTGTGATTGTATTGTGAGTGATTGATGGGTAGTGGTATTTGACACTTGTGAATTGTACTGTGTGTTGTTATAATTGATCTGTGTGTTTTGGTGGTGGGAATACGTTATTGTGCAATTTTTGTGTTAATATATAATCTTATGCAATTATATTATGGTTGTTTTTCTCACCCTTCTGCTGTTTTATAACGCTCTATGAGGCGTTGCAGATTAGAGTTGCTGGAGGTATTCTTTTGTGAAGAGTTGCGTCTTCATTATTTTGGTCGGTCGGCTCTGATATGTGACTCCGGGTAGCATAGGGTGGCCGTGTGTGATTGTTTTGTTTATCTGATGATATATTTTGGCTGTACATGTATAACTTGATGTATGACGGGCAAGTTTATATGTATATATGTATATGTGTTATTCAGATTTTAGATCTTTCCGCTTTAATTCTAATTTCTGAAAAGTGGGTGTAAGGAACGAAGTTTCCTCTGTATGATTGTTACCCCACGTTGCATATCTAAATGAGCAGGTGTTGTATGTTAGTTGTTTGGTTACTTTGATGTGATTCTCCCTTTCTATGCCATGATAATTCAATTATACTCTGGTCAATTTTCGAATTTTCTTTTACCACCTTAATTGCGTGTTTTGGGGTTATAGATCGGGGGCGTCACAATTAGCACATTCAAGCGAAATAAACGAATGAGTAGCGCCAGTATCAATAATAGCAACCAACTCAACATTATTAATAAAACAAGTACCTCGAATCAAGTTATCCTTCTCAGGGACTTCTGAACCACTCAAAGTAAACACTCTGCCATTGGTCTGAGCAGCAGTAGCAGTCTTCTTCAATTTTTGACACTGGGTACTGATGTGACCCTTCTCACCATAATTAAAACAGGTTAAACCTTCATCCTTGCAATCAGTTGCTCTATGGCCTTTCTTGCCACATCTGCAACACCTCAACACATTATTGGTGCAAACCTCAGCACGGTGGCCTTGCTCGCCACACCTGTAACACTTAACAGAAGTGGGAGCTGCTCCCCCACTTGTCTTCTTTCCACCAGAAGCCTTATGCTTACCTTTGTCAGCTGAATTCAGATAAGGCTTTCCTCTAAACTGCACCTTCTCTTTCTTCCCACTCAGATGCTTGTAATGAGCAGATCGAGCTCGGCTATCCTCATCATAAATCCTACTCTTATCCACCAGCTCAGCATACCTGTGAATCTATTAGTACCCAATACCCTGCTTGATTTCTGGCCTCATCCCATTCTCGAACTTGAGATACTTGGACACATTAGCATCAACATGGTTGTAGTGAGGACATAACTTCACCAGCGCCTCGAACTTTGCAGCATACTCTGCCAAAGTCATGTTCCCTTGTTTCAACTCAAGGAATTCCACCTCTCTCTTTCCACGAGCATCTTCCAGAAAATACTTTCCCAAAAATTCCCGCTTGAACACATCCCAAGTTATTTCAATACCAACGTCTTCCAGTCTCTGACGGGTGTTATCCCACCAATCCTCAGCCTCTTCTGACAGCATATGAGTTCCAAATTAAACTTGTTGAGCGTCAGTACATCCCATCACTCGGAAGATCTTCTCAATCACATTTAGCCACTTCTGTGCACTCTCTAGATCATGAGTACCCACAAAGGTCGGTGGATTGTTCCTCTAGAACTTCCCCAAAGCAAGAAACTCATCCGGAGCTCCACAATTCCGATTGTTCTGAGCCAACACTTGAGTAAGTGACTCCAACGCATCAGCAATAACACGATCGTTTCTTCCAGCCATCCTGCACACCATCAATAACATTACAAGAAACAAATCATCGACAATGCCCACACACTCATCGACTGACAGGGACTAACATCGTGTAAAACCTGGCCGGACAGACCGACCAACTCTGCTACCACTAATGTAACACCCTTTTCTACCCGACAAACATTCGCAAATAAATTCAACAACTATATCAGAGTACATCATTCAAGAGTGCCACATTTCGTCATAAAACATCAAATATTAACCTACTCCGTAACACAGGTTTTATCATCATAAATTCATTTGGACATTACGCAGCGGAAATCAAAATTCAAAACAATTTATAATCCAAAAACGTCTTAAAATAAAACTCATAAACATCATCATGCCAACAAATAAAAGAACGTAAACCGTTCGACTCAAACGTCCCGACCCGATGGTACATATCAGAGCAAGACCCTCTAATCGACGGATCGACGAAAAACCAAAAATACTTCGAAAGCTAAATCTTCAAGCACCAAGAAAGCTAATCCTGATCACCTGCACGTTACCCACGTGGAGGCAACATTAAAACAGGCAGGGTGAGTAATCACGAATCAATATATAAGATATAGGCAAAAGATAAAGTGGCAACACAAGACATCACCAAGTCATTCACAAACATCATCAACGAATCAAATACATCAATAGAATGCAATGTCACATAGTATGGAGATGCAACATTATAGGCTCATGCATGTGGTACCAATTCTTCATAATTGACGGACACTAGGCCATCACCCTCCCAAGATCCCCACCAATAGGATCGATTCTACACAAGAACCGGAGCACGTCACAAAACACTTCAATCCACACAATGGTATTGAAGCCACCACTGGACCGGAGTCCCAAATATGCCATGAATGCATGATGCAAAGCGTCATAATAATCATTGTCATAAAATTGTCAAATTTGCATCATCATTCATGAATCATCACTAAACATCAAGATACAACATTAATTCACACTCATCACGATTCATCACTATACCTCATAATTCATCATATTATAATTGTCACGTCAAAATCTCCGGATTTTATCCCATTCACCATCATTAGTAGTTTACTCATGTTGTATTACCTTATCCTAATCTTATGTTTCAAGGAAATTGTACTACAAGCGAAATCGGGACAGAAATCGCAAAAACGGACAAATCTGGCAGCAGTTCTGCCCATACGCGTATGACCATGCCCCATACACGTATGACCCTCTTCCTCGCCACTGGCCTGCGTATCATACGCATAGGGCCACCTGCCCAGGACTCCCATACACGTATCGCCCTGAGTGTTACGCGTACGAGCAGAGAGGGTTTTCCTCTCAAAACTCCCTGCAACCTACCCCTACGCAAAATGGCTAGTCCATACGCGTAGGCTCCCTTCCCAAGATTCCCATATGCGTAATGGCCCTCCATACGCGTATGGCCGCCTCCCCTTACGCGTTCCCTATGCGTACTGGCAGAGAGCCGTGCTGGCCCTGGGTACGGGTGCGTATGCTACGTTTAACACCCTGGGGATGTCCCCTTCATATGCGTAAGGCTCCCTCCCTTACGCGTATGGCCAGAAACACCTCAAAATTCAAATTTTCGCATCTGCACGAAATTCTTCCCATTACAGCACCTTCAATCTTCCAAATCAGATCTAAAACTGTTTCTATTCATCACAGATCTAAGTTCTAATCCTACTTCAATGTTTTCATCAATTTCTACCATTAAAATATAGATTCGTTAACCCCAAGCCCACAAAATCTCAGATATAGATTATGTTCATCACAGCAGCATAAAAACTCATACAATTCAAACATCCATGACAACATTCACACGGATTTCATAGCAGGCATCAATCACACATACAGACCCACGAAAATTCATCATAAAATTCATCATACGAAAGTTCATCATAAAATTCATCACAGATTCATCAATTTACACATACACACAGATCCTACATCTATCTTAAACCCATAACCCATATAGTAACCCGGATTAACCCCCCATACCTTGAATTCTCAGCAAAAAGGTTCTTCTTCGGGGTTATACGGTTGATTCTTCCTCGTTCTCTGTGCCCTAACCTCCTTTTCTCCGTTCTCTTCACTTTTTACGATTGCACATAATAACTCCCCTAATCCCCACTTTTCTTTTTGTCAAACATACCCCTTGGACCCCAATTATGACTTCCCCATATTACCCTCACTTAATCTTCCTAATAATATCGTCTTACCCTTAACGTTCCTCTTAATTATTTTAAATAATAATAATAATAATAATAATCTAAATATTTAAATTATTCTATTATTATTACTAATAAAATAATCCTAATAAATTACTAATTCTAAGTGCTTGAATATTCCCTTAACTCAATACTACCCCACAACACCGCACAAATTCACCATGCGTCACAATATTCATAAAAATTCACCGAAACACTGAATAATCATAACAAGTCAATTAAATAAATATTATAATTATTTTGGGGTGTTACAGAACTCATCCTCAACTTAGTACCCAAAGCGTCTTGCAAACTTTTCCAGAACCTCGACGAAAATCTCCGGTCTCTATCCGACACAATACTCGAAGGTATCCCATGCAACTTCACAATTTCCTCAATATATATCTCAGATAACTTCTGCATATAATGATTAATCTTCATCAGTAAGAAATGAGCCGATTTAGTTAATCTATCCACAATCACCCAAACTGAATCATTCCCTTTCGCAGTCTTCGGCAATCCCGACACAAAATCCATAGAAATACTATCCCATTTCTATTTCAGAATATTCAATGGTTGCATCATACCCAAAGGCTTCTGATGTTCAAACTTTGACTTCTGACAAGTCAAACACGCGTAAACAAACTCTGCAATGTCCTTCCTCATACCTGCCATTAAAATAATTTCTGCAAATCCAGATACAGCTTCGTAGCATCAGAATGAATACTCAATCTACTTCGATGCCCCTCTTCGAGAATACTCTTCTTAATTTTTGAAACATCTGGAACACACACTCTATCTCTAAACCTCATCACACCATTCTAATCAACTTGGAATTCACCTCCGTTACCTTGGTAAATCAAGGCGAATTGATCAATCAATCTCAAATCAGATTGCTCACCTACTCTGATTTCTTCCAGAATAATACTTGTCAGCTTCAACATACCCAACCCCACACCGTCAGGAGTCTTTTCACACACTAAACTCAGATCTCGGAACTGCTCGATTAATTCCAATTCTCTTACCATAAGCATCGACATATGAAATTACTTCTTACTCAATGCATCAGCCAGCATGTTTGCTTTACCAGGATGGTAATTCAAATCAAAATCATAATCCATCAATAATTCCAACCACCTTCTCTGCCTCATATTCAACTCTTTCTGATCAAATAAGTACTTCAAACTCTTATGGTTACTGAACACTTCAAATTTTAGAGCCAAAAAGATAATGTCTCCAAATTTTCAACACGAACACCACAACTGCCAACTCTAAGTCATGCGTAGGATAATTCCTTTCGTGAACTCTCAATTGTCTCGATGCATAAGCAACCATTTGACCATTCTGCATCAACACTCCACCAAGACCCATCTTCAACGCATCACAATATACCACAAAAGACTCACTCAGATTAGGTAAGATCAATACCGGAGTGGTCATCAATTCCTTCTTCACTTCCCCAAAACTCTCTTCACAAGCAATGTCCCACACATAAACTTGACCCTTTCGAGTCAACTGAGTCAACGGTAAAGCCAATCTAGAAAAACCTTCTATGAACTTGCGATAGTAACCTGCCAACCCCAGAAAAATTTATATCTCAGTAGCAGACTTCGGAGTCTCCCACTATAACACAATATCAACCTTAGAAGGATCCACAATAATTCCACCACTTGTAATCACATGGCCAAGAAAAATCACTTCTTTTAACCAAAACTCAGACTTCAACAACTTTGCATATAACTTATTCTCTCTTGATACTTGCAACACTGTCCTCAAATGCTCAACATGCTCTTATTTAGATTTAGAGTATATCAGAATATCATCAATGAAAACCGCTACAAACTTATTCAAATACCCATGGAAATCCGATTCATATACTCCATGAACACACCTGGTGCATTGGATACACCAAACGGCATCACAGTGTATCATAGTGACCATATCTCGTCCTGAAAGCTGTTTTCGGAATATCATCAGGTTTAACACGAATCTGATGGTAACCAGACCTTAGATCAATCTTGCTAAACACACAAGCGCCTACTAACTGATCCCTCAAATCGACAATTCTCGGAAGTGGATATTTTTATTCTTGATAGTCACTTTATTCAACTGCCGGTAATCTACACACAACCTCATACTATCATCTTTCTTCTTAACTAACAACACAGGAGCACCCCATGGAGAAACATTGTCGAACAAACTTCTTCTCACACAATTCTTCCACTTGTTTCTTCAACTCTCCCAACTCGGAAGCTGACATCCGATAAGGAGCCATTGACACCAGACTCGTACCTGGTATCAAGTCCACTGCAAAATCTATTCACGCTCTGGAGGCAAATCACTGATGTCATCCAGAAACACACCTGTGAATTCACGGACAACATGTATTTTGACACTTGCAGCTTCACGATCAACTTGCAATGATGCAAACATCAAGGCTCCATCTTCTCGAAGTTCACCCACCTGCTTAGCAGCCAACAACACCAGCTCTCTACTATCACCAATCCCAGATCTACACTCTGGAGGCGAGTCACAATTATCTAATCATTCTCTCTCAGAAACATCCCAACTTCACCTACGGATAAGAAACTCGAATCCTCTTCATCTTCAAATATAAGAATCTGCTTCGACTCATCAAAACAATCTGTAAGCACTTGGCTTAACTCCCAAAAATTCACTGTACACACCATCTAAGCTGGCAAGACACGTCTACTGTAACACCCTAAAACCCCCGCGTGAAAATAATACAATTATCAGAGTAAAATTCAAGGAAAATTCAATACAAAAACATTTAGGATGCTACTTTTCGACAACCACCTGTTCATGCAATGATATATGTAACACTTGTCTCTTTTAAAATCACTAACAATAATAATAATAGTAAAACATTCACCATGTCTAAACTTCAATTTTATTTAAGCAGCTGACATATCAACATGAAATACATATTGAAAATATAGTTATGAGAATATATGATTATAACAAAAATTCAACATAGGAGATAACATAATTCTCCACCAACGGAATTAGACACACAAACTCCAACCCCTAGTGTTACACATCAGAGCAGACGCCGACTCAAAACATAAAGTGAAGGACTTCATCTTCACTAACCGCAACTCCAAACTATTCTTGATTATCCGCACGTTATCCACGTGGAGACAACATTCAAACAGAAAGGGTGAGATTCTCAAATCAACAAAGGAAATGCATAATATAAATATAAGAGCATATAAACATTACACGATTCACCGTATCATCATAACATCAACACAAATACAATTTCCACACAAGCAGACAATCATATAGTCAACTACACAACATAACACAGTGCAATGCAATGAGACTCATAACTCGACTCAATGCATGTGGTACCAACTCGATCCCTTTTTCATGATCATAATTCCCGTCGAAATTTCCATATGAGTCGCTCACACCCCACATGGGCAAACGACATTCGTGATCGCTCACACCCCACATGGGCACGCGAACACCTACACAACAACAACAACTCAATTCCATTTCAAGAAATCCAGATAGGACGCCCACATCCCACACGGGCACACGACTTATCATACAACTTATGCAAACATGCTATGCATCAACGACAACATACAACGACGACCAATGCATATGATTATCATCTAGCCAATACATCACACCACAATTGTCCAACACACAGAATATAACTGCCAAAATATGCAACAATCGCAATCCACAACTACAACACACATTCGCACAACGAACTCAATATTTCAACGTTCAACACATCGCAACATACACGGGAACACAACTAATGCGTTGAATAGTTGGAATGTTGGCATTGAAAATAATTTTAATAGAAAGTATACGAAACCAACTATCCAACGATTCGAACGACGTCTGGAACGGACCTACGAATCAAAAGATATGAATTTTTGAAGTTTTAGAAAATTCTGTTCGTTCCAGTGGCAGTCAGCTACTGTCTCTGCTCGCCTGACGTTCGCCCAGCGAGACGCCAGCGAACTCACCTTCGTCCGACGAAATCCTCATTCGCCTGGCAAAACCCCTATTTCGCCCAATGCTCGCCCGACGAAGCAGAAGCGAAATCATCCCCCATACAAATTCCAGAAACTCCTAGCGAGATCGCTTCGCCCGGCGGAATGGGTCATTCGCCCGACGAATCTCTGCGAAGTGCAGCTTTGCAGTTGCGTTCTCTGCATAACTCAGACCCCAAAATCCTTACAATTTCAACAACCTACAGTCCAGAATGCACATAATTACATGGTTATCACACAACAACAACACTTGCAACACGAAATCACAATTCAACCAATCAATTTATACAATTTACATATTATTAGAATCACCAACACGCAAAACCTCATGAATGGACCACCTTGTCCTTACTATTTCTCTACTCCTATTATCCAATTTTCAAATAAATAAAATAATTAAACTAATTATTTTAAATCTAAATAATTCCAACTAAATTATTTAAACTAATAATTATCTAATTATTATTTCCTATATAATATTATTCCAATAAATAATTACTAACTAATATTAATAATTACTTACTAACCACGCCACTCATCTCTACACAATTGGTCACACACCCCCAATACCTTATTCTCTACAATTCTAAGGTCACTACCCCATACTAAGGGCAACCCAAACACAACCAAAACACACCTAATCACACACATATACACAACATCATATAATTTCAATTACGAAAAATAAATAAAATAAATCGGGGTGTTACAACTCTCCCCAACTTAGAATATTTTTTTCCTAAAAAGTTTACCTCATACGAATAACTCTGGATACGACTCTCGCATCCTGCTCTCTAACTCCTAAGTCATATTTCCACCGGCAGCGCCTCCCCACACTACCTTCACAAGAGTGATCTCTTTACCTTTTAATTGTTTCACTTCGCGGTCTTCAATCCGTATTGATAAAGCCTCAACCGTAAGGTTATCCCTTACCTCCCCTTCATCCATCGGAATCACGTGTAACGAATCCGAAACATACTTCCGAAGCTGTGACACATGGAACACTTCATGAAAATTCGACAAATTGGGTGGCAACGCCACCCTGTAGGCAACAGGTCCAACTCTTGCAGAAATCTGATATGGACCAATAAACCGAGGAGTGAGCTTCCTCGACTTTAACGCATGCCCAACACCGGTCACCGGAGTAACTCTCAAGAACACATGGTCTCCTTCTTGAAACTCAAGATCTTTCCTCCTCTTATCATGGTAGCTCTTCTGCCTACTCTATGAAGCTTTCATCTTTTGTTGAATCAATTTCACCTTTTCAGTAGTCTGCTGAATAATCTCAGGTCCAAGTACTACACTCTCACCAGATTCATGCCAACACAACGGCGTCCGACACCTCCGACCATACAAAGCCTCAAAAGGCGTCATTCCAATACTAAAATGATAACTGTTACTATAAGTGAACTCAATCAACGGTAAGTGGCTATCCTAAGCACCTCCCTGTTCAAGCACACAAGCCCTCAACAAATCCTCCAAAGATTGTATAGTTCTATTCGTCTGTCCATCCGTCTGCGAGTGATAAGCCGAACTCAATCTCAGTTTCGATCCCAAAGCTTCTTGCAAAATCTCCTAAAATCTAGAAGTGAACCTTGGATCTCTATTCGACACAATACTCAACGGAACTCCATGTAACTTCACGATCACCTGAATATAAATATCTGCCAGCCTCTACAAAGGAAAACTAATATTAATCGGTATAAAATGTGCCGACTTCGTCAGTCTATCCACCACTACCCAAATGGCATCATGCCCTCTCGGAGTATTAGGCAACCCAGTCACAAAATCCATAGAAATGTTGTCCCACTTCCACTCTGGAATATCTAACGGTTGCATCAAACTAGCAGGTTTCTGATATTCTATTTTTGTCTTCTGGCAAGTCAAACAAGCATTCACAAACTTAGCCACATCACGCTTCAATCCAGGCCACCAAAATATCTTCTTCAAGTCTAGATACATCTTTGTAGCTCCTGGATTGATACTCAAGCTACTCCTATGACTTTCTTCTAGAATCATTCTTTTCAACTCCGAATCATCAAGAATACAAATCCTACCACGGAACCTCAACACACCTTGTTCATCCACTCTGAATTCGTTACTTCCTGTCTATTCATTTCCAATCATCAAATCCACCAGTTTCACATCCAACTTCTGACCCTCTTTGATACTATTAAGAAATTCATTATTGTTCTTCAGCATACCCAACATCACACTATGCGGCGTCTGTTCACAAACTAAACTCATATCTCTGAACTGCTCAATCAATTCTAACTCTATAAGTATCATAGCAGACATATGCAAGGTCTTCCGACTCAAAGCATCACCCACGACATTAGCTTTACCGGGATGATAGTTCAAGGAAAAATCATAATCCTTTAAGAATTCTAACCACCTTCTTTGTCTCATATTTAGCTCATTCTGATCAAACTGATACCTCAAGCTCTTATGATCACTATACACTTCAAATCCGGAACCATAAAGATAGTGCCTCCAAATTTTCAATACGAACACCACTGCAGCTAATTCCAAATCATGGGTTAGATAATTCTTCTCATGGACCCTTAACTGCCGTGAAGCATAAGCCATAACCTTACCATCCTGTATTAACACACCTCATAAACCCATCAAAGAAGCGTCACAATACACCACAAACGGTTCATTTGGTTCGGGTAAAATCAAAATTGAAGCTGTAGTTAATCTATTCTTCAGCTCAATGAAACTCTTCTCGCAGTAAACATCCATACAAACGCTTTACCTTTGCAAGTCAACTGAGTCAACGGAAGTGCAAACTTTGAAAAGCTTTCAATAAACCTACGGTAATAACCATCCAAATCCAAAAAGCTTCTAATCTCAGTTACCGACTTCGGAGCCTCCCACTGTAGAACTGCATCTACCTTGGATGGATCCACAACAATACCACCACCTGAAATAACATGCCCAAGAAAACTTACCTCTCTCAACCAGAATTCGCACTTAGATAACTTAGCATAGAGCTTCTTTTCTTTTAACACTTGCAGCACAATCCGCAAATGCTTAGCATGTTCCTCTTCTGACTTAGAATAGATTAGAATGTCGTTAATAAAGACAACCACAAATTGATCCAAGTAAGCATGAAAAATTCGATTCATATACTCCATGAATACACCAGGTGCATTAGTAACCCCGAACGGCATCACTACATACTCATAATGTCCATATCGGGTCCTGAAAGCCGTCTTCTGAATATCTTCATCCTTTACTCGTATCTGATGATAACCTGACCTCAAGTCAATCTTGCTAAACATACGGGCACCCACTAACTGATCCATCAAATCATCTATTCTTGGAAGCAGATACTTGTTCTTAATCGTCACTTTATTCAACTGTCTGTAATCGATACATAACCTTATACTGCCATCCTTTTTCTTCACCAACAACACCGGAGCTCCCCAAGGCGATACACTTGGTCTCACAAATTTCTTTTCTAACAAATCTTCCAATTGCTTATTTAGCTCTATTAATTCTAATGCCGACATCCTGTATGGTGCCATAGAAATAGGTCTGGTACCAGGGACAAGATCAATAGTAAACTCCACTTCTCTCTCTGGCGGTACATCCGTAATATCATCCGGAAACACTTCTGGAAATTCACGCACTACTTGCAATTCATTAATCACCGACTCACTCTCCACTGACAAGGATGCAAACAATGCAAGCACTTGAGCTTCTTCCTCTAAGAGCTCTCTCAACTCTCTAGCAGATAGAAAACCATCTTCTTCCTCTTCCTCAGGAGCAAAAAATTGTACTGACTTGTTAAAACAGTTAATATGAACATGATTGAACTCCAACCAATTCATATCTAAGATCACATCAATATTTCCCAACGGCAACCAAATAAGATCCACACCAAAGTCCTTATCAAAGATTGATAGTGGAGAATTCAAACAAACTAAGGAAGTGGTCACCGATCCCTTTGCAGGAGTTTTGACAACCATCTCTCCCTTCATAGGAGAAACAAGCCCTAGCCTTCTCACACAATCAGTAGCAATAAAAGAGTGAGTAGCACCAGTATCAATAATACCAATCAAAGGGGTATTATTAATGTAACATGTACCTCTGATCAGTCTGTCATCACTGGAAGTTTGACTCCCTGTCAAAGCGAACACCTTTCCTCCAGTTGAAGCTTGCTTTAGCTTCTGGCAATGAGTACTAATATGGCCCTGTTCTCCACAGTTGTAACAAGTCACCACCTTAACCTTGCAGTCTGCAATCAGATGTCCTGCTTGTCCAAACTTGAAGCATTTCTTCACATCACTCGTGCACTCACTGACACGATGACCTATCTCACCACACGTGTAACACTTAAGAGGAGCAAGGGTACCTCCCCCACTCGGCTTCTTGCCACCAGCGTGTTTTTGTTTACCTTTCTCAGCTGGAGTGCATAAGGCTTCCCACGGTTCATCAGTTGTTTTCCCCTCCTCTCGGCCAACCCTTTATAGTGAGTCGATCGAGCCTTACTATCTTCCTCAAAGATCCTACAACAATCCATCAAATCTGGAAACCTTCTGATTCGCTGATAACCAATCGCCTGCTTGACCTCAGGTCTCAATCCATTCTCAAACTTGACACATTTTAAGAACTCAGCAGTTGCCGCAATGTAGTGAGGGTAAAACTTAGCCAGATCTGCGAATTTGGCAGTATACTCCGTAACCGTCATGTTACCCTGCTTTAATTCCAGAAACTCAATCTCTTTCTTCCCTCAGACATCTTCAGGAAAATACTTCCTCAAGAACTCCCTGCTAAACACAGCCCAAGTGATTACCTCCCCTGTTGCTCCAAACAATTGACGAGTGCTAACCCATCAGTCGTCAACCTCCTCAGCCAGCATGTGAGTACCTAACTGCACCTTGTGTGCCTCGGGACATTCCATAACCCGGAAGATTCTCTCGATCTCCTTAAGCCAAGCCCGCGCTCCATCCGGATCATATCTTCCCTTGAAGGTAGGCGGTCTGTTCTTCCAAAACTCATCATTCTCACCAGCATGAGGTGGGTTCTGTACCGCCTGAGCAACAGTCTGCAAAGCAGCAACAATAGCAACATCGTTCTTTCCAGCCATTCTAAATCTGTTACGCATCAACAACATAACACAATGGTTAAGGAAACGACATCGACAGTAATCAACTATCACACAACAACGACTCAACAACTTGGTCGGACAGACCGACCTGCTCTGATACCACTATGTAACACCTTAAAACCCCCGCGTGAAAGTAATACAATTATCAGAATAAAATTCAAGGAAAATTCAATACAAAAACATTTAGGATGCTACGGTTCGACAACCACCTACTCATGCAATCATATATGTAACACTTGTCTCTTTTAAAATCACTAACAGTATTAATAATAGTAAAACATTCACCATGTCTAAACTTCAATTTTATTTAAGCAGCAAACACATCAACATGAAATACTTATTGAAAATATAGTTATGAGAATATATGATTATAACAAAAATTCAACATAGGAAATAACATAATTCTCCACCAACGAAATTAGACACACAAGTGGGGGACTTCATCTTCACTAACCGCAACTCTGCACTATTCTTGATTATTTGCACGTTACCCAAGTGGGGGCAACATTCAAACAGAAGGGGTGAGATTCTCAAATCAACAAAGGAAATACATAATATAAATATAAGAGCATATAAACATTACACGATTCACCGTATCATCACAACATCAACACAAATACAATTTCCACACAAGAAGACAATCATATAGTCAACTACACAACATAACACAATGCAATGCAATGAGACTCACAACTCGACTCAATGCATGTGGTACCAATTCGATCCCTTTTTCATGATCATAATTCCCGTCAGAATTTCCATATGAGTCGCTCACACCCCACATGGGCACACGACATCCGTGATCGCTCACATCCCACATGGGCACACGAACACCTCAACAACAACAACAACACGATTCCATTTTAAGGAATCTAGATAAGGCGCTCACACCCCACACGGGCACACGACTTATCATACAACTTATGCAAACATGTTATGCATCAACGACAACATACAACAACGACCAATGCATATGACTATCACCCAGCCAATACATCACACCCAATTGTCCAACACACAGCATATAACTTCCAAAACATGCAACAATCGCAATCCACAACTACAACACACATTCGCACAACCGAACTCAACATTTCAACGTTCAACACATCACAACATACACGGGAACACAACTAACGCGTCAAATAGTTGGAATGCTGGCATTGAAAATAATTTTAACAGAAATTATACGAAACCAAATTTTCAACGATTCGAACGGCGACTGGAACGAACCTACGGATCAAAAGATATGAATTTTTGAAGTTTTAGAAAATTATATTCGTTCCAGTGGCAGTCAGCTACTGTCTTTACTCGCTTGACGTTCGCCCAGTGAGACGCCAGCGAACTCACCTTCGCTCGACGAAATCCTCATTCGCTTGGAGAAACCCCTATTTCGCCCAATGCTCTCACGGCAAAGCAGAAGCAAAATCATCCTCCATAGAAATTCCATAAACTCTTATTTTCCACCCTCACTCGCCTCTCAGTTTCGCCCGGCGGCCTCCAAGCGAGATCGCTTCGCCCGACGGAACGGGTCATTCACCCAGCGAATCTCTGCGAGCTGCAACTCTGCAGTTGCGTTCTCTACATAACTCAGACCCCAAAATCCTTACAATTTCAACAACATACAGTCCAGAATGCACATAATTACATGGTTATCAAACAACAACAACACTTGCAACATGAAATCACAATTCAACCAATCAATTTATATAATTGACATATTATTAGAATCACCGACATGCAAAACCTCAACTTCGCACCGAAACAACCAACACAACGAGAGAAACACATAGACATGAACCTAATGATTTATCTACCCTTATACATACATTATTTATTCCTTAAGTGATCAAAGAACCCCACCCTTACCTTAGATGAAGATTCTTCCAATGTTCTTTGAGCCCTAGCTCTGTTCCCCTCTTCCGTTCCTCTTTTCTCCAGAATACGATCGTTCCCAAAGTGATTCTCCCTTTCCCAATTTTCTCTTTTCCTACTATAACCCTTAGACCCCTATTATGGTTTTCCTTCCTTACCCTTACTAACCCTCATGAATGGAACACCTTGCCCTTACTATTTCTCTACTCCTATTATCCAATTTTCAAATAAATAAAATAATTATACTAATTATTTTAAATATAAATAATTCCAACTAAATTATTTAAATTAATAATTATCTAATTATTATTTCCTATATAATATTATTCCAATAAATAATTACTAACTAATATTAATAATTACTTACTAACCACACCACTCCTCTCTACACAATTGGTCACATATCTCCAATATCTTATTCTCTACAATTCTAAGGTCATTACCCCATAATAAGGGCAACCCAAACACAACCAAAACACACCTAATCACACACATATACACAACATCATATAATTTTAATTACGAAAAATAAATAAAATAAATCGGGGCGTTACATCTACTCCATCCAACATGATCCCGTTTATTATCAACAAGAGATTAAGGGTGATCAGTTCCTCAATTTGTCAATAAACAACTGACAATCACGATGGGGCATAAACCATCTCGACCAAACTATAGTAGTGGTCAACGACGCACTGAGCCAGCACTCCACACCTAAAGCATCTTGGAGAAGCACAAGCTTTTCCCCCACTTAATTCATTCCCAACCTGCAAGTGTAACACAAAATAAGCATCGACAATGTTTTCACACACATGTCGCATACTAGGGAACAACATAGTTAAACAACCTGGCCGGATGGACCGACCTGCTCTGATACCACTAATGTAATACCCTTCTAACCCAACAAGTATTTCACATAACATGCGGAAATTAAATCAATCAAATCACCACTCAAGGGTGTCACGCTTCACGAAAACATCTTAGTAAGCTTCCTGCTCCATAACACGGGTTTTCAAACATTTACACTAATCATTTATTTGGTAACATCAACACATAAATTCAAACTTCGCAGCGGAATCATAGTCACAAAATAACTTCATTTATTTAAGCAAACATTAAGACCTTTTTGGTCATTGCTAAAGATCGTCATCGAATAATTCAGCGTATTAGAAAACTCATAAAATAGGTTTAACCAAAAACAACACAACTTAAACTCAAACGTTCCCCACCCGATGTTACATATCAGAGCAAGACACCTCTATTATTAATGGAAAACACAAATAAATAACTCCAAAGCCATCACTGATGCTTCCCAGAGCTATTCTTGAGGATCTGCACGTTACCTACGTGGAGGCAACATTCAAACAGGCAGGGTGAGTAATCACGAATCATTATAAAAGATATAAAGAAATATATACCAGTGCAGCAACACCTACAATTCATTTACACCATCTTAGTACCATCAAACCAATAATCGTCATTAAATCACCATCGTCACACATCACTTAGAAATCACATCATCAATAATATCATTTACATCACTTAGAAATGCATACATCATCATTTACCAAGTACTATACTCACACCTTCCTATCATAGTAACATATATACATCTTCGTCATAAAATCATCAAATTAACATTCATCACCAAAACATCACTTAGTCACAACATCGTCAAACATCAATTTAACACTCAATTATGTAATGCCACGTAGTATGAAATACAACATCATAGACTCATGCATGTGGTACCAACTCATCATATTGGTGGACACTGGGCCATCACCCTCCAAAGATCCCCACCAATAGGATCGATTCTACACAAGAACCGGAGCACGTCATAAACACCCCAATCCACACAATGGGATTGAAGCCAACAATGGACCGAAGTCCCATCATTAACACTAGACCGAAGTCCTAATATGCCATGAATGCAAGATGCAAAATGTCATAATCATCATCATCACAGGATCATCGAGTTGCATCACCATTCATAAAAATTTCATCATAAACATCATGGTATAACATCATTCACATACATCATGACTCATCATAATACTTCACAATAAAATCGTCAAAATTACATCATGATTCATGAGTATTCATCAAAACATCATAATATAGCATCAATTACATACGTCACAATTTATCACAATACTTCACAATTCATCATATTATAATCATCACAACACAACACTTCAACAACACAAAGCCAACAAGAGACAACACGGAAAATAAGATAGCACAAAAATAAAATAAAATAAACGTCTGCTCCTGCTCACCTGGGTTTCGCTCGGCGAAGCAGGGGTGAAATTCCTCCCCCATACAAATTCTAGTAACACCTATTTTCACCCTTCGCCCGCTTCTAGTTTCGCGCGGCGACCTTCAAGCGAGATCGCTTCGCCCGGCGGGATGGGTCCTTCGCCCGACAATTTTCTGCGAACAGAAATTCTGCTATTGTATTTTCCGCGTAACCCAGACCCAAAATCCCTTGCAATTTCAGTAT
This sequence comes from Lathyrus tuberosus, assembly GCA_022829125.1. Lineage (NCBI taxonomy): Eukaryota > Viridiplantae > Streptophyta > Magnoliopsida > Fabales > Fabaceae > Lathyrus > Lathyrus tuberosus. Next base: position 6,341,483 of record JALAZF010000032.1, read on the forward strand.
CATACAGTTCAAAAGTGCATATCAATCACAAAGAAATCATACTACAACAACAATACATCATAGCAACAACCCACACATCTATTCCTATCATTTTATACACCCCTAAATCATCAATCTCATCATAATTCATCATATTATCATCAAATTCCCTCAAAGCCCCCAAATCTCCAACTACATACAAACATCTAACTCTATATCAAATATAATGATGAGCGATACTCCCCATACCTTAGAATTCTTAGTTCTGATCTTCCTCTTGAGTTCTTCAGAGTTTCTTTGAACCCTTGCCTTTTCCTCCTTCTTTCCTCAGAGCTCTCTCCAAAAACACGATCGTATCAAATGAACTTCACCACTCTTTTTTTTTTCCTTTTTGTCTATCTTACCCCTTGGACCCTTATTATAGTTTTCCCATCTTACCCTCACTTATCCCCTTACAAAAGACCACCTTGCCCTTATTGTTCTACTTTTTTTTAATTATAATTATTAATAATAGTCTAATAATGTTATTCACGTTATTTCTATTATTATTAACACAAAAATAAAATTCCAATTTCATCACTTATTTTCTAAATACTCCAATTATTTCCTTAGCTCATCAATAACCCACAACATACCATACGAATACACCATGCGTCATAATATTTCATCAAAATTCACCGAAAATCACGAACAATTATAATAAATCAGTTAAATATTATAATTATTTTGGGGTGTTAGAACTCTCCCCCACTTAAAGAATTTTCGTCCCCGAAAATTACCTGAAGGAAACAGAGTCGGATGCGACCCCCTCATCTGATCTTCACGTTCCCAAGTACAACTCTCACCAGCTGGTCCAACCCATAATACCTTCACCATGGTAATCTCTTTACCTCGCAGCAGTTTCATTTCCTGATCATCTATCCGCACAGGTGATGCTTCACCCGTCAGGTTGTCTCTCACTTGTACGTCATCCATTTGTATCACATGAAACGGATCCGAAATGTATTTCCTCAATTGAGACACATGAAACACATCATGTAAATTCGCAAGAGACGGCGGTAAAGCAATCCGATAGGATACCTCCCTTATCCTCTGCATAATCTGATGCGGGCCAATAAAACGTGGAGTGAGCTTCCTAGATTTCAAAGCTCGACCCACACCAGTCACCGGCTTAACTCTCAAAAACACATGATCTCCCTCTTGGAATTCAAGTGCCTTCCTTCTCTTATCATGATATCTCTTCTGACGACTCTGCGAAGCTCTCATCCTCTCTGTCCGTCCATCCGTCTACGGATGACATGCAGAACTTGTAACACCCTTTTCTACCCGACAAACATTCGCAAATAAATACAACAATTATATCAGAGTACATCATTCAAGAGTGCCACATTTCGTCATAAAACATCAAATATCAACCTGCTCCGTAACACTGGTTTTATCATCATAAATTCATTTGGACATTACGCAACGGAGATCAAAATTCAAAACAATTTATAATCCAAAAACGTCTTAAAATAAAACTCATAAACATCATCATGCCAACAAATAAAAGAACGTAAATTGTTCGACTCAAACGTCCCGACCCGATGTTACATATCAGAGCAAGACCCTCTAATCGACGGATCGACGGAAAACTAAAAATACTTCGAAAGCTAAATATTCAAGCACCAAGAAAGCTAATCCTGATCACCTGCATGTTACCCACTTGGAGGCAACATTCAAACAGGCAGGGTGAGTAATCACGAATCAATATATAAGATATAGGCGAAGGATAAAGTGGCAACACAAGACATCACCAAGTCATTCACAAACATCATCAACGCATCAAATACATCAATAGAATGCAATGCCACATAGTATGGAGATACAACATCATAGACTCATGCATGTGGTACCAATTCATCATAATTGATAGAAACTAGGCCATCACCCTCCCAAGATCCCCACCAATAGGATCGATTCTACACAAGAACCGGAGCACGTCACAAAACACTTCAATCCACATAATGGGATTGAAGCCACCACTGGACCGGAGTCCCAAATATGCCATGAATGCATGATGCAAAGCATCATAATAATCATCATCATAAAATCTTCAAATTTGCATCATCATTGATGAATCATCATTAAACATCAAGATACAACATCAATTCACACTCATCACGATTCGTCACTATACCTCATAATTCATCACATTATAATCGTCACATCAAAATCTCTCGATTTTATCCCATTCACCATCATTACTAGTTTACTCATGTTGCATTACCTCATCCTAGTCTTACGTTACAAGGAAACTGCACTACAAGCGAAATTGGGACAGAAATCGCAAAAAGGGACAAATTTGGCAGCAGCTCTGCCCATACGCGTATGGCCATGCCCCATACGCGTATGGCCCTCTTCCTCGCCCCTTGGCCTGCATATCATACGTGCAGGGCCACCTGCCCAGGCCTCCCATACGCGTATCACCCTGAGTGTTATGCGTACGAGCAGAGAGGGTTTTCCTCTCAAAACTCCCTGCAACTTACCCCTACGCGTAATGGCTAGCCCATATGCGTAGGCTCCCTTCTTAAGATACCCATACACGTAATGGCCCTCTATACGCGTATGGCCACCTCCCCTTACGCGTTCCCTATGCATACTGGTAGAGGGTCGTGCTGGCCCGGGGACGAGTGCGTATGCTACGCGTAACACCCTGGGGATGTCCCCTTCATACGCGTAAGGCTCCCTCCCTTACGCGTATGGCCAGAAACACCTCAAAATTCAGATTTTCGTATCTGCACGAAATTCTTCCCATTATAGCACCTTCAATCTTCCAAATCAGATCCAAAACTGTTTCGATTCATCACAGATCTAAGTTCTAATCCAACTTCAATGTTTTCATCAATTTCTACCATTAAAATCTAGATTCGTTAACCCCAAGCCCACAAAATCTCAGATTTAGATTATGTTCATCACAACCGCAGAAAAACTCATACAATTCAAACATCAATGGCAGCATTCACACGAATTTCATAGCAGGCATCAATCACACATACAGACCCACGAAAATTCATCATACGAAAATTCATCATAAAATTCATCACAGATTCATCAATTTACACATACACACAAATCCTACATCTACCTTAAACCCACATCCCATATAGTAACCCAAATTAGCCCCCCATACCTTTTTTCAGCAAAAAGGTTCTTCTTCGGGGTTCTACGATTGATTCTCCCTCGTTCTCTGTGCCCTAGCCTCCTTTTCTCCGTTCTCTTCACTTTTTACGATTGCATAGAATAACTTCCATAATCCCCACTTTTCTTTTTGTCAAACATACCCCTTGGACCCCAATTATGACTTCCCCATATTACCCTCATTTAATCTTCCCAATAATATCGTCTTACCCTTAATGTTCCTCTTAATTATTTTAAATAATAATAATAATAATAATAATAATAATCTAAATATTCAAATTATTCTATTATTATTACTAATAAAATAATTGTAATAAATTACTAATTCTAAGTGCCTCAATATTTCTTTAACTCAATACTACCCCACAACACCACACAAATTCACCATGCGTTACAATATTCATCAAAATTCACCGAAACACCGAATAATCATAATAAATCAATTAAATAAATATTATAACTATTTTGGGGTGTTACAACTCTCCCCCACTTAAAGAATTTTTGCCCTCGAAAATTACCTGAAGGAAACAGAGTCGGATACGACTCCCTCATATGGTCTTCACGCTCCCAAGTTCAACTTTCACCAGCTGGTCCACCCCATAACACCTTCACCAAAGATATATATTTACCCCGCAGTTGCTTCATTTCTCTTCCATCTATCCGCACAGGTAATGCTTCAACTGTCAGATTATCCTTCACCTGTACGTCATCCATCAGAATCACATGCGATGGATCCGGAATGTACTTCCTCAATTGAGACACATGGAACACATCATGTAAATTTGCAAGCGACGGCGGTAATGCAATCCGATAGGCCACTTCCCCTATCCTCTGTAAAATCTGATACGGACCCACAAAACTTGGAGTGAGCTTCCTAGACTTCAAAGCTCGACCCACACTAGTCACTGGCGTCACCCTCAAAAACACGTGATCTCCCTCTTGGAATTCAAGTGCTTTCCTTCTCTTATCGTGATAACTCTTCTGACGACTCTGTGAAGCTCTCATCCTCTCTTGGATCATCTTAATCTTCTCATTCGTCTCCTGCACAATCTTAGGTCCGAGTAGAGCCCTCTCACCGGATTCATACCAACACAATGGAGTTCTACACCTCATCCCATACAACACCTCATACGGTGCCATCCTAATACTAGCATAAAAGCTATTGTTGTACGTGAACTCAATCAACGATAAATGGCTATCCCAAGATCCCCCTTGATCCAACACACAAGCCCTTAGTAAATCCTCCAAGGATTGGATAATCCTTTCCGTCTGACCGTCCGCCTGTGGATGATATGCAGAACTCATCCTCAACTTAGTACCCAAAGCGTCTTGTAAACTTTTCCAGAACCTCGACGAAAATCTCAAGTCTCTATCCAACACAATACTCGAAGGTATCCCATGCAACTTCACAATTTCTTCAATGTACGTCTCTACTAACTTCTGCATAGAATGATTAATCTTCATCGGCAAGAAATGAGCCGATTTATTCATCCTGTCTACAATCACCCAGATAGAATCATTCCCTTTTGTAGTCTTCGGCAATCCCAATACAAAATCCATGGAAATACTATCCCATTTCCATTCTGGAATATTCAACGGTTGCATTATACCTAAAGGCTTCTGATGCTAAATCTTCGACTTCTGACAAGTCAAACACGCGTAAACAAACCCCGCAATATCCTTCTTCATACCTGGCCACCAAAACAATTTCTGCAAATCCTAGTACATCTTCGTAGCACCGAGATGAATACTCAATCTACTTCGATGCCCCTCTTCAAGAATACTCTTCTTAATTTCTGGAACATCTGGGATGCACACTCTTTCTCTGAACCTCATCACACCATTCTCATCAATCCGGAATTCACCTCCGTTACCTTGGTTAATCAAGGTCAACTGGTCAACCAACTTTAAATCAGATTGCTGTCCCACTCTGATCTCTTCCAGAATACCACTAGTCAACTTCAATATACCCAACTTCACACTGTCAGGAGTCTCTTCACATACCAAACTCAAATCTCAGAACTGCTCGATTAATTCCAACTCTCTCACCATAAGCATCGACATATGCAATGACTTCCTACTCAGTGCATCAGCCACTTCATTTGCTTTACCAGGATGGTAATTCAAATCAAAGTCATAATCCTTCAACAATTCCAACCACCTTCTCTGCCTCATATTCAACTCTTTCTGATCAAATAATTACTTCAAACTTTTTTTGATAGCTGAACACTTCAAATTTAGAGCCAAAAAGATAATGTCTCCAAATTTTTAACACAAACACCACAACTGCCAACTCTAAGTCATGGGTAGGGTAATTCACTTCATGAACCCTCAGTTGCTTGGAAGCATAAGCAACGACTTGACCATTCTGCATCAAAATTCCACCAAGACCCATCTTCGACGCATCACAATATACCATAAAAGATTCATTCAGATTAGACAAAATCTACACTGGAGCGGTTGTCAACCTCTCCTTCAATTCCACAAAACTCTCTTCACAAGCTACATCCCACACAAAAGCTTGACGCTTTCGAGTCAGCTGAGTCAAAGGTAATGCCAATTTAGAAAAGCCTTCGATGAACTTGTGGTAATAACCAGCCAATCCAAGAAAACTTCGTATCTCAGTAGCAGACTTCGGCGCCTCCCATTGCAGTACAACGTCAATTTTAGAAGGATCTACAGCAATCCCACCACTTGAAATTACATGGCCAAGAAAACTCACTTCTTTCAACCAAAACTCACACTTCGACAGTTTTGCATACAACTTTTTCTCTTTCAATACATGCAACACAATCCTCAAATGTTTAACATACTCTTCTTTAGATTTAGAGTATATCAGAATATCATCAATGAAAACCACAACAAACTTATCCAAATACTCATGAAAAATATGATTCATATACTCCATGAACACACCAGGTGCATTGGACACACCAAACGACATCACAGTGTATTCATAGTGACCATACCTTGTTCTGAAAGCTGTCTTCGGAATATCGTCAGGCTTAACACGAATTTGATGGTAACCCGACCTCAAATCAATCTTGCTGAACACACAGGCGCCTACTAACTGATCCATCAAATCGTCGATTCTCAAAAGTGGATATTTCTTCTTGATAGTCACTTTATTCAACTGCCGATAATCAACACACAACCTCATACTACCATCCTTTTTCTTCACTAACAGCACATGAGCACCCCACGAGGAAACACTCGGTCGAACAAACTTCTTCTCGAGCAATTCTTCTAATTGTTTCTTCAATTCACTTATCTCAGAAGCGAACATCCGATAAGGAGCCATTGACACTGGACTCGTACCTGGTATCAAGTCCACTGCAAACTCTACTTCACTTCTGGAGGCAAATCACTTATGTCGTCTGGAAACACATCTGGGTGCAAACACCAAGGCTTCGTCTTCCAGAAGTTCGTCTACTTGCTTAGCAGACAAGAACATCAACTCCCCATTATCACCAAATTCAGGAAACTCTATGGTCTTATTATAACAATTGATATGAACATAGTTGAACTCCAACCAGTTCATTCCAAGGATTACATCGATTTGGTGCAAGGGTAAACACACCAAATCCATCACAAAACTTTTCCTAAAAATCATCAAAGGACTTCTCGAACACACAAAAGTAGTAGTAACAGAACCATTAGCAGAAGTCTCTATTATCATACTACCATTCATATCAGACAATTTCAAACCCAATCTATTAGCACATTCAAGCGAAATAAATGAATGAGTAGCGCCAGTATCAATAATAGCAACCAACTCAACATTATTAATAAAACAAGTACCTCGAATCAAGTTATCCTTCTCAGGGACTTCTGAACCACTCAAAGTAAACACTCTGCCATTGATCTAAGTAGCAGTAGTAGTCTTCTTCGATTTTTGACACTGGGTACTGACGTGACCCTTCTCACCACAATTAAAATAGGTTGAACCTTCATCCTTGCAATCAGTAGCTCTATGGCCTTTCTTGCCACATCTGCAACACCTCAACACATTATTGATGCAAACCTCAGCACGGTGGCCTTGCTCGCCACACCTGTAACACTTAATAGAAGCGGGAGCTGCTCCCCCACTTGTCTTCTTCCCACCAGAAGCCTTCTGCTTCCCTTTGTCAGCTGAATTCACATAAGGCTTTCCTCTAAACTGCACCTTCTCTTTCTTCCCACTCAGATGCTTGTAGTGAGCAGATCGAGCTCGGCTATCCTCATCATAGATCCTACTCTTATCCACCAGCTTAGCATACCTGCGAATCTGTTGGTACCCAATACCCTGCTTGATTTCTGGCCTCAGTCCATTCTCGAACTTGAGATACTTGGACACATTAGCATTAGCATCAGCATGGTTGTAGTGAGGACATAACTTCACCAGCGCCTTGAACTTTGCATCATACTCTGCCAAAGTCATGTTCCCTTGTTTCAACTCAAGGAATTCCACCTCTCTCTTGCCGCGAGCATCTTCTGGAAAATACTTTCCCAAAAATTCCCGCTTGAACACATCCCAAGTTATTTTAATACCAACGTCTTCCAGTCTCTGAGGGGTGTTATCCCACCAATCCTCAGCCTCTTCTGACAGCATATGAGTTCCAAACTGAACTTGTTGAGCGTCAGTACATCCCATCACTAGGAAGATCTTCTCGATCACATTTATCCACTTCTGTGCACTCTCTAGATCATGAGTATCCACAAAGGTCGGCGGATTATTCCTCTAGAACTTCCCCAAAGCAAGAAACTCATCAGGAGCTCCACAATTCTGATTGTTCTGAGCCATCGCTTGAGTAAGTGACTCCAACGCATCAGCGATAACACGATCGTTTCTTCCAGCCATCCTGCACACCATCAACAACATTAGAAGAAACAAATCATCGACAATGCCCACACACTCATCGACTGACAGGGACTAACATCGTGTAAAACCTGGCTGGACAGATCGACCAGCTCTGATACCACTAATGTAACACCCTTTTCTACCCGACAAACATTCGAAAATAAATACAACAACTATATCAGAGTACATCATTCAAGAGTGCCACATTTCGTCATAAAACATCAAATATTAACCTACTCCGTAACACGGGTTTTATCATCATAAATTCATTTGGACATTATGCAGCGGAAATCAAAATTCAAAAAAATTTATAATCTAAAAACGTCTTAAAATAAAACTCATAAACATCATCATGCCAACAAATAAAAGAACATAAACCGTTCGACTCAAACGTCCCGACCCGATGGTACATATCAGAGCAAGACCCTCTAATCGACGGATCAACGGATCGACGGAAAATCAAAAATACTTCGAAAGCTAAATCTTCAAGCACCAAGAAAGCTAATCCTGATCACCTGCACGTTACCCACGTGGAGGCAACATTAAAACAGGCAGGGTGAGTAATCACGAATCAATATATAAGATATAGGCAAAAGATAAATTGGCAACACAAGACATCACCAAGTCATTCACAAACATCATCAACGAATCAAATACATCAATAGAATGCAATGTCATATAGTATGGAGATGCAACATTATAGACTCATGCATGTGGTACCAATTCGTCATAATTGATGGACACTGGGCCATCACCCTCCCAAGATCCCCACCAATAGGATCGATTCTACACAAGAACCGGAGCACGTCACAAAACACTTCAATCCATACAATGGGATTGAAGCCACCACTGGACCGGAGTCCCAAATATGCCATGAATGTATGATGCAAAGCGTCATAATAATCATCGTCATAAAATCGTCAAATTTGCATCATCATTCATGAATCATCATTAAACATCAAGATACAACATTAATTCACACTCATCACGATTCGTCACTATACCTCATAATTCATCATATTATAATTGTCACGTCAAAATCTCCGGATTTTATCCCATTCACCATCATTAGTAGTTTACTCATGTTGTATTACCTCATCCTAGCCTTATGTTTCAAGGAAATTGCACTACAACCGAAAACGGGACAGAAATCGCAAAAACGGACAAATCTGGCAGCAGCTCTGCCCATACGCATATGACCATGCCTTATACCCGTATGACCCTCTTCCTCACCACTGGCCTGCATATCATACGCGCAGGGCCACCTGCCCAGGACTCCCATACACGTATCACCCTGAGTGTTACGTGTACGAGCAGAGAGGGTTTTCCTCTCAAAACTCCCTGCAACCTACCCCTACGCGTAATGGCTAGTCCATACGCGTAGGCTCCCTTCCCAAGATTCCCATATGCGCAATGGCCCTCCATACGTGTATGGCCACCTCCCCTTACGCGTTCCCTATGCGTACTGGCAAAGGCCCGTGCTGACCCTGGGGACGGGTGTGTATGCTACGTTTAACACCCTGGGGATGTCCCCTTCATATGCGTAAGGCTCCCTCCCTTACGCGTATGGCCAGAAACACCTCAAAATTCAGATTTTCGCATCTGCACGAAATTCTTCCCATTACAGCACCTTCAATCTTCCAAATCAGACCCAAAACTGTTTCTATTCATCACATATCTAAGTTCTAATCCTACTTCAATGTTTTCATCAATTTCTACCATTAGAATATAGATTCGTTAACCCCAAGCCCACAAAATCTCAGATATAGATTATGTTCATCACAGCAGCATAAAAACTCATACAATTCAAACATCCATGACAACATTCACACGGATTTCATAGCAGGCATCAATCACACATACAGACCCACGAAAATTCATCATAAAATTCATCATACGAAAATTCATCATAAAATTCATCACAGATTCATCAATTTACACATACACACAGATCCTACATCTATCTTAAACCCATAACCCATATAGTAACCCGAATTAACCCCCCATACCTTGAATTCTCAACAAAAAGGTTATTCTTCGGGGTTCTACGGTTGATTCTTCCTCGTTCTCTGTGCCCTATCCTCCTTTTCTCCGTTCTCTTCACTTTTTACGATTGCACATAATAACTCCCCTAATCCCCACTTTTCTTTTTGTCAAACATACCCCTTGGACCCCAATTATGACTTCCCCATATTACCCTCACTTAATCTTCCTAATAATATCGTCTTACCCTTAACGTTCCTCTTTATTATTTTAAATAATAATAATAATAATCTAAACATTTAAATTATTCTATTATTATTACTAATAAAATAATCCTAATAAATTACTAATTCTAAGTGCCTAAATATTCCCTTAACTCAATACTACCCCACAACACCGCACAAATTCACCATGCGTCACAATATTCATAAAAATTCACCGAAACACCGAATAATCATAACAAATCAATTAAATAAATATTATAATTATTTTGGGGTGTTACAGAACTCATCCTCAACTTAGTACCCAAAGCGTCTTGCAAACTTTTCCAGAACCTCAACGAAAATCTCCGGTCTCTATCCGACACAATACTCGAAGGTATCCCATGCAACTTCACAATTTCCTTAATATATATCTCAGATAACTTCTGCATATAATGATTAATCTTCATCAGTAAGAAATGAGCCGATTTAGTTAATCTATCCACAATCACCCAAACTGAATCATTCCCTTTCGCAGTCTTCGGCAATCCCGACACAAAATCCATAGAAATACTATCCCATTTCCATTTCAGAATATTCAACGGTTGCATCATACCCAAAGGCTTCTGATGTTCAAACTTTGACTTCTGACAAGTCAAACACGCGTAAACAAACTCTGCAATGTCCTTCCTCATACCTGCCATTAAAACAATTTCTGCAAATCCAGATATAGCATCGTAGCATCGGAATGAATACTCAATCTACTTCGATGCCCCTCTTCGAGAATACTCTTCTTAATTTTCGGAACATCTGGAACACACGCTCTATCTCTAAACCTCATCACACCATTCTAATCAACTTGGAATTCACCTCTGTTACCTTGGTAAATCAAGACGAATTGATCAATCAATCTTAAATCAGATTGCTCACCTACTCTGATTTCTTCCAGAATACTACTTGTCAGCTTCAACATACCCAACCCCACACCGTCAGGAGTCTTTTTACACACTAAACTCAGATCTCAGAACTGCTCGATTAATTCCAATTCTCTCACCATAAGCATCGACATATGAAATGACTTCTTACTCAATGCATCAGCCAGCACGTTTGCTTTACCAGGATGGTAATTCAAATCAAAATCATAATCCTTCAATAATTCCAACCACCTTCTCTGCCTCATATTCAACTCTTTCTGATTAAATAAGTACTTCAAACTCTTATGGTTACTGAACACTTCAAATTTTAGAGCCAAAAAGATAATGTCTCCAAATTTTCAACACGAACACCACAACTGCCAACTCTAAGTCATGCGTAGGATAACTCCTTTCATGAACTCTCAATTTTCTCGATGCATAAGCAACCACTTGACCATTCTGCATCAACACTCCACCAAGACCCATCTTTAACGCATCACAATATACCACAAAAGACTCACTCAGATTAGGTAAGATCAATACCGGAGCGGTCATCAATTCCTTCTTCAATTCCCCAAAACTCTCTTCACAAGCAATGTCCCACACATAAACATGACCCTTTCGAGTCAACTGAGTCAACGGTAAAGCCAATCTAGAAAAACCTTCTATGAACTTGCGATATTAACCTGCCAACCCCAAAAAAATTTGTATCTCAGTAGCAGACTTCGGAGTCTCCCACTGTAACACAACATAAATATTAGAAGGACCACAACAATTCCACCACTTGAAATCACATGGCCAAGAAAACTCACATCTTTTAACTAAAACTCAGACTTCAACAACTTTACATATAACTTATTCTCTCTCAATACTTGCAACACAGTCCTCAAAAGCTCAACATGCTCTTATTTAGATTTAGAGTATATCAGAATATCATCAATGAAAACCGCTACAAACTTATTCAAATACCCATGGAAATCCGATTCATATACTCCATGAACACACCTGGTGCATTGGATACACCAAACGGCATCACAGTGTATCATAGTGACCATATCTCGTCCTGAAAGCTATTTTCGGAATATCATCAGGTTTAACACGAATCTGATGGTAACCAGACCTTAGATCAATCTTGCTAAACACACAAGCGCCTACTAACTGATCCCTCAAATCGTCAATTCTCGGAAGTGGATATTTTTATTCTTGATAGTCACTTTATTCAACTGCCGGTAATCTACACACAACCTCATACTACCGTCTTTCTTCTTAACTAACAACACAGGAGCCCCCCATGGAGAAACATTGTCGAACAAACTTCTTCTCACACAATTCTTCCACTTGTTTCTTCAACTCTCCCAACTCGGAAGCTGACATCTGATAAGGAGCCATTGACATCGGACTCGTACCTGGTATCAAGTCCACTTCAAAATCTACTTCACATTCTGGAGGCAAATCACTGATGTCATCCAGAAACACATATGGGAATTCACGGACAACAGGTATTTTGACACTCGCAGCTTCACGATCAACTTGCAACGATGCAAACATCAAGGCTCCATTTTCTCGAAGTTCACCCACCTGCTTAGCAGCCAACAACATCAGCTCTCTACTATCACCTAACCCAGATCTACACTCTGGAGGCGAGTCACAATTATCTGATCATTCTCTCTCAAAAACATCCCAACTTCACCTACGGACAAGAAACTCGAATCCTCTTCTTCTTCAAATATAAGAATCTGCTTCGACTCATCTAAACAATCGGTAAGCACTTGGCTTAACTCCCAAAAATTCACTGTACACACCATCTAAGCTGGCAAGACACGTCTACTGTAACACCCTAAAACCCCAGCGTGAAAATAATACAATTATCAGAGTAAAATTCAAGGAAAATTCAATACAAAAACATTTAGGATGCTACTTTTCGACAACCACCTGCTCATGCAATGATATATGTAACACTTGTCTCTTTTAAAATCACTAACAATAATAATAATAGTGAAACATTCACCATGTCTAAACTTCAATTTTATTTAAGCAGCAGACACATCAACATGAAATACTTATTGAAAATATAGTTATGAGAATATATGATTATAACAAAAATTCAACATAGGAGATAACATAATTCTCCACCAACAGAATTAGACACACAAACGCCAACCCCTAGTGTTACACATCAGAGCAGACGCCGACTCAAAACATAAAGTGAAGGACTTCATCTTCACTAACCGCAACTCCGAACTATTCTTGATTATCCGCACGTTATCCACATGGAGACAACATTCAAACAGAAAGGGTGAGATTCTCAAATCAACTAAGGAAATGCATAATATAAATATAAGAGCATATAAACATTACACGATTCACCGTATCATCACAACATCAACACAAATACAATTTCCACACAAGCAGACAATCATATAGTCAACTACACAACATAACACAGTGCAATGCAATGAGACTCACAACTCGACTCAATGCATGTGGTACCAACTCGATCCCTTTTTCATGATCATAATTCTCGTCGGAATTTCCATATGAGTCGCTCACACCCCACATGGGCACACGACATCCGTGATCGCTCACACCCCACATGGGCACACGAACACCTCAACAACAACAACAACAACTCGATTCCATTTCAAGGAATCCAGATAGGACGCTCACATCCCACACGGGCGCACGACTTATCATACAACTTATGCAAACATGCTATGCATCAATGACAACATACAACGACGACCAATGCATATGATTATCATCTAGCCAATACATCACATGAAAACTGTCAAACACGCAGAATATAACTGCCAAAACATGCAACAATCGCAATCCACAACTATAACACACATTCGCACAACCGGACTCAATATTTCAACGTTCAACACATCACAACATACACGGGAACATAACTAATGTGTCGAATAGCTGGAATGCTGGAATTGAAAATAATTTTAACAGAAAGTATACGAAACCAACTATCCAACGATTCGAACGACGACTGGAACGGACCTACGAATCAAAAGATATGAATTTTTGAAGTTTTAGAAAATTATGTTCGTTCCAGTAGCGGTCAGCTACTGTCTCTGCTCGCCTGACGTTCGCCCAGCGAGACGCCAGCGAACTCACCTTCGCCCGACGAAATCCTCATTCGCCTGGCGAAACCCCTCTTTTGCCCAATGCTCGCTCGGCGAAGCAGAAGCGAAATCATCCCCCATACAAATTCTAGAAACTCCTATTTTCCACCCCTCACTCACCTCTCAGTTTCGTCCGACGACCTCCAAGCGAGATCGCTTCGCCCGGCGGAACGGGTCATTCGCCCGACGAATCTCTGCGAAGTGCAGCTCTGCAGTTGCGTTCTCTGCATAACTCCGACCCCAAAATCCTTACAATTTCAACAACATACAATCCAGAATGCACATAATTACATGGTTATCACACAACAACAACACTTGCAACACGAAATCACAATTCAACCAATCAATTTATACAATTTACATATTATTAGAATCACCAACACGCAAAACCTCATGAATGGACCACCTTGTCCTTACTATTTCTCTACTCCTATTATCCAATTTTCAAATAAATAAAATAATTAAACTAATTATTTTAAATCTAAATAATTCCAACTAAATTATTTAAATTAATAATTATCTAATTATTATTTCCTATATAATATTATTCCAATAAATAATTACTAACTAATATTAATAATTACTTACTAACCACACCACTCATCTCTACACAATTGGTCACACACCCCCAATACCTTATTCTCTACAATTCTAAGGTCACTACCCCATACTAAGGACAACCCAAACACAACCAAAACACACCTAATCACACACATATACACAACATCATATAATTTCAATTACGAAAAATAAATAAAATAAATCGGGGTGTTACAACTCTCCCTAACTTAGAATATTTTTGTCCTAAAAAATTTACCTCATACGAATAACTCTAGATACGACTCTCGCATCCTGCTCTCTAACTCCCAAGTCATATTTCCACCGGCAGCGCCTCCCCACACTACCTTCACAAGAGTGATCTCTCTACCTCTTAACTGTTTCACTTCGCGGTCTTCAATCCGTATTGGTAAAGCCTCAACCGTAAGGTTATCCCTTACCTCCACTTCATCCATCGGAATCACGTGTGACGGATCCGAAACATACTTCCGAAGCTGTGACACATGGAACACATCATGAAAATTCGACAAATTGGGTGGCAACACCACCCTGTAGACAACAGGTCCAACTCTTGCAGAAATATGATATGGACCAATAAACCGAGGAGTAAGCTTCCTCGAATTTAACGTACGCCCAACACCAGTCACCGGAGTGACTCTCAAGAACACATGGTCTCCTTCTTGAAACTCAAGATCTTTCCTCCTCTTATCATGGTAGCTCTTCTGCCTACTCTACGAAGCTTTCATCTTTTGTTGAATCAATTTCACCTTTTCAGTAGTCTGCTGAATAACCTCAGGTCCAAGTACTACACTCTCACCAGATTCATGCCAACACAACGGCGTCCGACACCTCCGACCATTCAAAGCCTCAAAAGGCGTCATTCCAATACTGGAATGATAACTGTTACTATAAGTGAACTCAATCAACGGTAAGTGGCTATCCCAAACACCTCCTTCTTCAAGCACACAAGCCCTCAACAAATCCTCCAAAGATTGTATAGTTCTATCCGTCTGTCCATCCGTCTGCGAGTGATAAGCCGAACTCAATCTCAGTTTCGATCCCAAAGCTTCTTGCAAACTCTCCCAAAATCTGGAAGTGAACCTTGGATCTCTATTCGACACAATACTCAATGAAACTCCATGTAACTTCACGATCACCTGAATATAAATCTCTGCCAGCCTCTGTGACGCCCCCAATCTAATACCCCCAATTAGCATGCATTTAAAGCAGTTAAAAGAAAAATTCAAAAATTGATCAGAGTACATTTGAAATCACGGCATAGAAAGGAGACATCCCATCAACGTAACCAAAATATACACATAACATGCAACACCTGCCCATAATGATATGCAACTGTGGGGTAGCAATCAAACAGAGGAAACTTCGTTCCTTACACCCACTTTTCAGAAATTAGAAATAAAACGGAAAATCTAAAATCTGATTAACATATACACATATAAACAGTTTGTCATACATCAAGTAGCATATGTACAACCAAAATATAATATATCATCAGATATACAAAACAATAGCACGCGGCCACCCTAACTACCCGGAGTCACATATCAGAGCCGACCGACCAAAATAATGAAGATGCAAAGCTTCACAAAAAGAATACCTCCAGCAAACCTAATCTGCAACGCCTCATAGAGCGTTATAAAACAGCAGAAGGGTGAGAAAAACAACCATAATATAATTGCATAAAATTATATATATATTAACACAAAAATACACAAGCAACACATTCTCACCACAAATGCTCAACAGTCGCATATAATATCACACGGTACAATTCTCACTTATCGTATACCACATCACATCAATCATTCACAATACAATCAAACACGTTCCAAGCACAATTACTCATGATTTATGCAATGCACATAGACCGACACAACGACTCTATGCACATGCCATGCGGTACCGACTTCAAATCTTGTAATTCATTAGTCCCCCAGGAACTCTTGGAATCATCGCTCGTTACATAGAGTAACTCCCCGTCGGGCCTACGATGTTCCCCGTCGCTATAAACCAATATTTCAGGGCGAACGACGTTTATGGATTGCTTTCTACCAGTATTTCAGGGCGCACAATCCGATTGCTTTCTACCAGTATTTCAGGGCGCACAATCAATTGGGATTAATCGCTTCTACCAATATTTCATGGCGTAAGACTATAAAACTGATTCATCTATGAATCTTCCCATGCAAGAATACATATCATGATACTTGACACATTAATGACTCATGCCAACATCAAATACTCATGCATCAACAATATTCATGTATTTCAAGTGCACACAAAGTAATGCACACAATTGCCCAAAATGGCCACAAACACCAATATACCACACTTAGCATTTTCTTGCCTCTCGGCCACAAATCGTCATCACAACAGCACATAAGGCATACACATCCAAAGCACAAACATATAACACAATACAAGTCAAATACGCACTATTAAAAACGACAAAAGTCGAGATTCGACACTATTCACATTTTCCGACCAAATTTAATCGGCTAACGATTCTCAAAACCTCATATTCACAAAGTACAACTCGATACCTTTCTAACGACACCAAGAATTCAAAAATCGGATAATCGGAACCAAAGTTACGGACAAAACCGAAAACACATTTTGAAAAATCACATTTTTGACATTCTCCTGTCCATACGCGTATCACTCATGTCCATACGCGTACGGACAGAACCCATTTCCTTCACAAATTCCTCGTTCCAAAACCCATACGCGTATTGGCCCATGGCTCGCCCATGTTACGCGTAATGCCAAGATTCATACGCGTATTGGCCCAAAAACAAGCCAATGATACGCGTATCGCCTTGGCTCATACGCGTATGGACATGCCCCTTACGCGTATGGCCAGAGCATACCCAGAAAAATTCTGCAGAACAATTTCTGCGTTTTCCTACCCAACATCAACCAATTTCTTCACCTAAAACTCAGAAAAACAGCAATTTGAAGTGTAATAGCATACCACAAACATGTATGAACAATCAGCAATGCATTCAACAAGATTTTTACCACAATCAAATTCATTTCTAATCAATTCTTACACAATCTAAGTTTTACTAATATTCTCCAAATCAATCCAAAAACAACAACAAAACACATACATAATCATATACAATCATAGAATAATCGAGTTTCGCACCCTTACCCGATTAATCGATTCCTAGAAATTGTTCTTGATGATTTTTCCACTCTTTCTCCAATTTTCTCTCTTCTCCTCTTTTCTTCTCTTTTTCCTTCTTTCTTCTTTCTTTCTCTCTATTTTTCTTTCCCTTTTCTTTTCTATTTTCTTTTCTTTCTTACTAACTTAGTAAAAATATCTATGAAATGTCCAAAATACCCCCACACTCAAATATCCCGCAAATGTTCCCAAAACGCGATAAAATATAATCACGACGAAAAATAACATATTTTCGCATAAAAGTCGAGAATAAAATAAAATAATAATAAAATAATCCAAAAAGGACTCAACAAACAAAACTGGCAAAACTGGGGCGTTACAATTCTCCCCCACTTAGAAATTTTCGTCCTCGAAAATCTTACCTGATTCAAACAACTCTGGATACGACTCCCGCATCCTACTTTCCAACTCCCACGTCAGATTACCATCAGCAGCGCCTCCCCACGCCACTTTCACAAGTGCAATCTCTTTACCCCTCAACCGCTTCACCTCGCGATCCACAATACTAACTGGTAATGCCTCGACCGTAAGGTTATCTCTTACCTCAACCTCGTCCATAGGAATCACATGTGAAGGGTCTGAAACATACTTCCGCAACTGCGAAACATGAAACACATCATGCAAATTCGACAGATTCGGCGGTAACGCCACCCGATAGGCTACAGCACCAACTCTCGCAGATATCTGGTAAGGACCAATAAATCGAGAAGTAAGTTTCTTAGATTTCAAAGCACGACCAACACCCGTAACCGGCGTAACCCTCAGAAATACGTGATCACCCTCTTGAAACTCAAGATCCTTCCGTCTCTTATCATGATAACTCTTCTGCCTACTCTGAGAAGCCTTCATTTTCTCACGAATAAACTTTACCTTTTCCGTCGTCTGTTGCACCAATTCCGGTCCAACCACAGAACTCTCACCTGTTTCGTGCCAACACAACGGCGTTCGACATCTTCGCCCATATAAAGCCTCAAAAGGTGCCATTCCAATACTAGAATGGAAACTGTTATTGTACGTGAACTCAACCAAAGCAAGATAACTGTCCCACGTACCACCTTGTTCCAAAACACACGATCTCAACAAATCCTCCAAAGACTGAATAGTTCTTTCGGTCTGACCATCCGTCTGCGGATGATAAGCCGAACTCAACTTCAATCTAGAACCCAAAGCCTTCTGTAGACTCTCCCAAAATCTCGATGTAAACCTCGGATCTCTATCAGAAACAATGCTCAACGGGACACCATGCAATTTCACAACCACACCGACATAAATCTCAGCTAACCTCTCCAAAGAAAAACTGATGTCAATCGGAATGAAATGCGCCGATTTAGTCAGCCTATCCACAATCACCCAAATAGCATTATGCCCTCGCTGAGTATTCGGTAACCCCGTTACAAAATCCATCGAAATGCTATCCCATTTCCACTCAGGAATGTCTAATGGTTGCAACAAACCACTAGGCCTCAAATGTTCCACTTTCGATTTCTGACAAGTTAAACAAGCATAAACAAATTGAGCCACGTCTCTTTTCAAACCAGACCACCAGAAAATCTTCCTCAAATCTTGGTACATCTTATTCGCACCCGGATGCATACTTAAATTACTCCGGTGTCCTTCCTCCAAAATCATTCTTTTCAACTCCGCATCGTCAGGAATACAAATACGATCACGAAATCTCAAAACGCCAAACTTATCAACCTTGAAATCCTCATTCTCGTTCATCATCAAATCAACAAATTTCAAATCCAGCTTTTGTTTCTCACAAATCGACAACAAAAACTCATTCGTAACTTTCAACATACCAAGTCTCACACTCACCGATGTCACTTCGCAAACTAAACTCAAGTCTCTAAATGATTCCAAAAGTTCCCACTCTTTCGCCATCAATGCGGACATATGCAAAGACTTACGGCTCAATGCATCGGCTACCACATTAGCTTTACCAGGATGGTAATTCAAGCCAAAGTCGTAGTCTTTCAAGAATTCCAACCATCTCCGTTGCCTCATGTTCAACTCTTTCTGATCAAATAGATATTTCAAGCTTTTATGATCACTAAAGACTTCGAACCTCGCACCATAGAGATAGTGTCTCCAAATCTTTAACACAAAAACCACAGCAGCTAATTCAAGATCATGAGTAGGATAGTTTTTCTCATGAACTCTTAACTGCCTTGAAGCATAAGCTACAACTTTACCTTCCTGCATCAGAACACCACCCAAACCAATTAAAGAAGCATCACAATACACAACAAACGGTTCATTAGGATTAGGTAAAATAAGAATCGGAGCTGTCGTCAATCTTCTCTTCAGCTCACAAAAACTCTCTTCACACTGAATATCCCAAATGAACGCTTTGCCCTTACAAGTCAACTGCGTCAAAGGTAATGCTAGCTTGGAAAAACCTTCAATGAACCTCCGATAATAACCAGCCAAACCCAAAAAGCTTCGAATTTCAGTAACGGATCTAGGAGCCTCCCATTGTAGAACTGCTTCTACTTTAGATGGATCCACAACAATACCATTACCTGAAATCACGTGCCCGAGAAAACTCACCTCCGACAACCAAAATTCACACTTGGACAATTTGGCAAAAAGCTTCCTTTCTCTCAAAACCTGCAAAACAATACGTAAATGCTCTGCATGTTCCTCACGAGACTTAGAATAGATTAAAATATCATCAATAAACACCACCACAAAACGATCCAAATGCTCGTGGAAAATCCGATTCATGTATTCCATGAACACACCAGGCGCATTAGAAACCCCGAACGGCATCACAGCAAACTCGTAATGCCCGTAGCGTGTCCTAAAGGCCGTCTTCTGAATATCTTCTTCTTTCACCCTTATCTGATGGTACCCCGATCTCAAGTCAATCTTACTAAATACACAAGCACCAACCAACTGATCCATCAGATCATCAATCCTTGGAAGCGGATATTTGTTCTTAATCGTCACTTTATTCAACTGGCGATAATCAATACATAATCGCATACTCCCATCTTTCTTTTTCACCAACAAAACTGGAGCACCCCAAGGAGAAACACTTGGTCTTACGAACCTCTTTTCCAGTAAGTCATTCAACTGCTTTTTCAACTCCACCAATTCAGATGCCGACATTCGATAAGGTGCCATAGAAACAGGTCTAGTACCAGGGACTAGATCTATCGAGAATTCCACCTCTCTCTCCGGCGGTACATCTGAAATATCTTCAGGAAATACCTCAGGAAAATCACACACAACAGGAAACACCTCAAGAGAAACTTTACTCTCCACCGACAACGATGCAAACACACCGAACAACTGAGCCTCATCCGCCAAAAGTCTCTTCAACTCTTTGGTAGATAAGAAACTCGAGTCTTCGTCTTCCTCCAGAGAAGGAAACCTTACTAGCTTATGATAACAAATTATGGTTAAACAACAACTCGTCCAACGTAACTCGCCCAATATGCCAGACACAACAACCACAACTGACACAAACTGACACAAACAGCTCTGATACCACTTAATGTGACGCCCCCAATCTAATACCCCCAATTAGCATGCATTTAAAGCAGTTAAAAGAAAAATTCAAAAATTGATCAGAGTACATTTGAAATCACGACATAGAAAGGAGACATCCCATCAACGTAACCAAAATATACACATAACATGCAACACCTGCCCATAATGATATGCAACTGTGGGGTAGCAATCAAACAGAGGAAACTTCGTTCCTTACACCCACTTTTCAGAAATTAGAAATAAAACGGAAAATCTAAAATCTGATTAACATATACACATATAAACAGTTTGTCATACATCAAGTAGCATATGTACAACCAAAATATAATATATCATCAGATATACAAAACAATAGCACGCGGCCACCCTAACTACCCGGAGTCACATATCAGAGCCGACCGACCAAAATAATGAAGATGCAAAGCTTCACAAAAAGAATACCTCCAGCAAACCTAATCTGCAACGCCTCATAGAGCGTTATAAAACAGCAGAAGGGTGAGAAAAACAACCATAATATAATTGCATAAAATTATATATATATTAACACAAAAATACACAAGCAACACATTCTCACCACAAATGCTCAACAGTCGCATATAATATCACACGGTACAATTCTCACTTATCGTATACCACATCACATCAATCATTCACAATACAATCAAACACGTTCCAAGCACAATTACTCATGATTTATGCAATGCACATAGACCGACACAACGACTCTATGCACATGCCATGCGGTACCGACTTCAAATCTTGTAATTCATTAGTCCCCCAGGAACTCTTGGAATCATCGCTCGTTACATAGAGTAACTCCCCGTCGGGCCTACGATGTTCCCCGTCGCTATAAACCAATATTTCAGGGCGAACGACGTTTATGGATTGCTTTCTACCAGTATTTCAGGGCGCACAATCCGATTGCTTTCTACCAGTATTTCAGGGCGCACAATCAATTGGGATTAATCGCTTCTACCAATATTTCATGGCGTAAGACTATAAAACTGATTCATCTATGAATCTTCCCATGCAAGAATACATATCATGATACTTGACACATTAATGACTCATGCCAACATCAAATACTCATGCATCAACAATATTCATGTATTTCAAGTGCACACAAAGTAATGCACACAATTGCCCAAAATGGCCACAAACACCAATATACCACACTTAGCATTTTCTTGCCTCTCGGCCACAAATCGTCATCACAACAGCACATAAGGCATACACATCCAAAGCACAAACATATAACACAATACAAGTCAAATACGCACTATTAAAAACGACAAAAGTCGAGATTCGACACTATTCACATTTTCCGACCAAATTTAATCGGCTAACGATTCTCAAAACCTCATATTCACAAAGTACAACTCGATACCTTTCTAACGACACCAAGAATTCAAAAATCGGATAATCGGAACCAAAGTTACGGACAAAACCGAAAACACATTTTGAAAAATCACATTTTTGACATTCTCCTGTCCATACGCGTATCACTCATGTCCATACGCGTACGGACAGAACCCATTTCCTTCACAAATTCCTCGTTCCAAAACCCATACGCGTATTGGCCCATGGCTCGCCCATGTTACGCGTAATGCCAAGATTCATACGCGTATTGGCCCAAAAACAAGCCAATGATACGCGTATCGCCTTGGCTCATACGCGTATGGACATGCCCCTTACGCGTATGGCCAGAGCATACCCAGAAAAATTCTGCAGAACAATTTCTGCGTTTTCCTACCCAACATCAACCAATTTCTTCACCTAAAACTCAGAAAAACAGCAATTTGAAGTGTAATAGCATACCACAAACATGTATGAACAATCAGCAATGCATTCAACAAGATTTTTACCACAATCAAATTCATTTCTAATCAATTCTTACACAATCTAAGTTTTAC
Source organism: Lathyrus tuberosus (assembly GCA_022829125.1). Classification (NCBI taxonomy): domain Eukaryota; kingdom Viridiplantae; phylum Streptophyta; class Magnoliopsida; order Fabales; family Fabaceae; genus Lathyrus; species Lathyrus tuberosus. The sequence continues at coordinate 6,364,899 of JALAZF010000032.1, forward strand.
TAATATTCTCCAAATCAATCCAAAAACAACAACAAAACACATACATAATCATATACAATCATAGAATAATCGAGTTTCGCACCCTTACCCGATTAATCGATTCATAGAAATTGTTCTTGATGATTTTTCCACTCTTTCTCCAATTTTCTCTCTTCTCCTCTTTTCTTCTCTTTTTCCTTCTTTCTTCTTTCTTTCTCTCTATTTTTCTTTCCCTTTTCTTTTCTATTTTCTTTTCTTTCTTACTAACTTAGTAAAAATATCTATGAAATGTCCAAAATACCCCCACACTCAAATATCCCGCAAATGTTCCCAAAACGCGATAAAATATAATCACGACGAAAAATAACATATTTTCGCATAAAAGTCGAGAATAAAATAAAATAATAATAAAATAATCCAAAAAGGACTCAACAAACAAAACTGGCAAAACTGGGGCGTTACAGCCTCTGCAAAGGAAAACTAATATTAATCGGTATAAAATGTGCCGACTTCGTCAGTCTATCCACCACTACCCAAATGGCATCATGCCCTCTCGGAGTATTAGGCAACCCAGTCACAAAATCCATAGAAATGTTGTCTCACTTCCACTCTGGAATATCTAACAGTTGCATAAAACTAGCAGGTTTCTAATGTTCTACTTTTGCCTTCTGGCAAGTCAAACAAGCATACACAAACTTAGCCACATCACGCTTCAATCCAGGCCACCAAAATATCTTCTTCAAGTCTAGATACATCTTTGTAGCTCCTGGATGGATACTCAAGCTACTCCTATGACTTTCTTCTAGAATCATTCTTTTCAACTCCGAATCATCAAGAATACAAATCCTACCACGGAACCTCAACACACCTTGTTCATCCACTCTGAATTCGTTACTTCCTCTCTATTCATTTCCAATCATCAAATCCACCAGTTTCACATCCAACTTCTGACCCTCTCTGATACTATTAAGAAATTCATTATTGTTCTTCAGCATATCCAACATCACACTATGCGGCGTCTGTTCACAAACTAAACTCATATCTCTGAACTGCTCAATCAATTCTAACTCTTTAAGCATCATAGCAGACATATGCAAGGTCTTCCGACTCAAAGCATCACCCACGACATTAGCTTTACCGGGATGATAGTTCAAGGAAAAATCATAATCCTTTAAGAATTCTAACCACCTTCTTTCTCTCATATTCAGCTCATTCTGATCAAACTGATACCTCAAGCTCTTATGATCACTATACACTTCAAATCCGGAACCATAAAGATAGTGCCTCCAAATTTTCAATACGAACACCACTGCAACTAATTCCAAATCATGGGTTAGATAATTCCTCTCATGGACCCTTAACTGCCGTGAAGCATAAGCCATAACCTTACCATCCTGCATTAACACACCTCATAAACCCATCAAAGAAGAGTCACAATACACCACAAACGGTTCATTTGGTTCGGGTAGAATCAAAATTGAAGCTGTAGTTAATCTATTCTTCAGCTCAATGAAACTCTTCTCGCATTAAACATCCATACAAACGCTTTACCTTTGCAAGTCAACTGAGTCAACGGAAGTGCCAACTTTGAAAAGCCTTCAATAAACCTACGGTAATAACGAACCAAATCCAAAAAGCTTCTAATCTCAGTTACCGACTTCGGAGCCTCCCACTGTAGAACTGCATCTACCTTGGATGGATCCACAGCAATACCACCACCTGAAATAACATCCCCAAGAAAACTTACCTCTCTCAACCAGAATTCGCACTTAGATAACTTAGCATAGAGCTTCTTTTCTTTTAACACTTGTAGCACGATCCGCAAATGCTCAACATGTTCCTCTTCTGACTTAGAATAGATTAGAATATCGTCAATAAAGACAACCACAAATTGATCCAAGTAAGCATGAAAAATTCGATTCATATACTCCATGATTACACCAGGTGCATTAGTAACCCCAAACGACATCACTACATACTCATAATGTCCATATCGGGTCCTGAAAGCCGTCTTCTGAATATCTTCATCCTTTACTCGTATCTGATGATAACCCGACCTCAAGTCAATCTTGCTAAACATACGGGCACCCACTAACTGATCCATCAAATCATCTATTCTTGGAAGCGGATACTTGTTCTTAATCGTCACTTTATTCAACTGTCTGTAATCGATACATAACCTCATACTGCCATCCTTTTTCTTCACCAACAACACCAGAGCTCCCCAAGGTGATACACTTGGTCTCACAAATTTCTTTTCTAACAACTCTTCCAATTGCTTCTTTAGCTCTATTAATTCTAATGCCGACATCCTGTATGGTGCCATAGAAATAGGTCTGGTACCAGGGACAAGATCAATAGTAAACTCCACTTCTCTCTCTGGCGGTACATCCGTAATATCATCCGGAAACACTTCTGGAAATTCACGCACTACTTGCAATTCATTAATCACCGACTCACTCTCCACTGACAAGGATGCAAATAATGCAAGCACTTGAGCTTCTTCCTCTAAGAGCTCTCTCAACTCTCTAGCAGATAGAAAACCATCTTCTTCCTCTTCCTCAGGAGCAAAAAATCGTACCGACTTGTTAAAAAAGTTAATATGAACATGATTGAACTCCAACCAATTCATACCTAAGATCACATCAATATTTCCCAACGGTAACCAAATAAGATCCACACCAAAGTCCTTATCAAAGATTGATAGTGGACAATTCAAACAAACTAAGGAAGTGGTAATCGATCCCTTTGTAGGAGTTTTGACAACCATCTCTCCCTTCATAGGAGAAACAAGGCCTAACCTTCTCACACAATCAGTAGCAATAAAAGAGTGAGTAGTACCAGTATCAATAATACCAATCAAAGGCATATTATTAATGTAACATGTACCTCTAATCAGTCCGTCATCACTGGAAGTCTGAGTCCCTGTCAAAGCGAACACCTTTCCTCCAGTTGAAGCTTGCTTTGGCTTCTGGAAACGAGTACTAATATGGCCCTGTTCTCCACAGTTGTAACAAGTCACCACCTTAACCTTGTAGTCTACAATCAGATGTCCTGCTTGTCCAAACTTGAAGCATTTCTTCACATCACTCGTGCACTCACTGACACGATGACCTATCTCACCACACCTGTAACACTTAAGAGGAGCAATGGTACCTCCCCCACTCGGCTTCTTGCCATCAGCGTGTTTCTGTTTAACTTTCTCAGCTGGAGCTGCATAAGGCTTCTTACGGTTCATCGGTTGTTTTCCCCTCCTCTCGGCCAACCCTTTATAGTGAGTCGATCGAGCCTTACTATCTTCCTCAAAGATCCTACAACAATCCACCAAATCTGGAAACCTTCTGATTCGCTGATAACCAATCGCCTACTTGACCTCAGGTCTCAATCCATTCTTAAACTTGACACATTTTAAGAACTCAGCAGTTGCCGCAATGTAGTGAGGGTAAAACTTAGCCAGATCTGCGAATTTGGCAGTATACTCCGTAACCGTCATGTTACCCTGCTTCAATTCCAGAAACTCAATCTCTTTCTTCCCTCGAACATCTTCAGGAAAATACTTCCTCAAGAACTCCCGGCTAAACACAGCCCAAGTGATTACCTCTCCTGTTGCTCCCAACAATTGACGAGTGCTAACCCATCAGTCGTCAACCTCCTCAGCCAGCATGTGAGTACCAAACCGCACCTTCTATGCCTCGGGACATTCCATAACCCGGAAGATTCTCTCGATATCCTTAAGCTAAGCCCGCGCTCCATCCAGATCATATCTTCCCTTGAAGGTAGGCGGTCTGTTCTTCCGAAACTCATCATTCTCACCAGCATGAGGCGGGTTCTGTACCGCTTGAGCAACAACCTGTAAAGCAGCAGCAATAGCAACATCGTTCTTTCCAGCCATTCTAAATCTGTTACGCATCAACAACATAACACAATGGTTAAGGAAACGACATCGACAGTAATCAACTGTCACACAACAACGACTCAACAACTTGGTCAGACAGACCGACCTGCTCTGATACCACTATGTAACACCCTAAAACCCTCGCGTGAAAGTAATACAATTATCAGAATAAAATTCAAGGAAAATTCAATACAAAAACATTTAGGATGCTACGGTTCGACAACCACCTGCTCATGCAATCATATATGTAACACTTGTCTCTTTTAAAATCACTAACAGTAATAATAATAGTAAAACATTCACCATGTCTAAACTTCAATTTTATTTAAGCAACGAACACATCAACATGAAATACTTATTGAAAATATAGTTATGAGAATATATGATTATAACAAAAATTCAACATAGGAAATAACATAATTCTCCACCAACGGAATTAGACACACAAACGCCAACCCCCCAGTGTTACACATCCGAGCAGACGCCGACTCAAAACATAAAGTGAAGGCCTTCATCTTCACTAACCGCAACTCTGCACTATTCTTGATTATCTGCACGTTACCCAAGTGGGGGAAACATTCAAACAGAAGAGGTGAGATTCTCAAATCAACAAAGGAAATACATAATATAAATATAAGAGCATATAAACATTACACGATTCACAGTATCATCACAACATCAACACAAATACAATTTCCACACAAGAAGACAATCATATAGTCAACTACACAACATAACACAATGCAATGTAATGAGACTCACAACTCGACTCAATGCATGTGGTACCAATTCGATCCCTTTTTCATGATCATAATTCCCGTCAGAATTTCCATATGAGTCGCTCACACCCCACATGGGCACACGACATCCGTGATCGCTCACATTCCACATGGGCACACGAACACCTCAACAACAACAACAACAAGATTCCATTTTAAGGAATCTAGATAAGGCGCTCACACCCCACACGGGCACACGACTTATCATACAACTTATGCAAACATGTTATGCATCAACGACAACATACAACAACGACCAATGCATATGACTATCACCCAGCCAATACATCACACCCTAATTGTCCAACACACAACATATAACTTCCAAAACATGCAACAATCGCAATACACAACTACAACACACATTCGCACAACCGAACTCAACATTTCAACGTTCAACACATCACAACATACACGGGAACACAACTAACGCGTCGAATAGTTGGAATGCTGGCATTGAAAATAATTTTAACAGAAATTATACGAAACCAACTTTTCAACGATTCGAACGGCGACTGGAACGGACCTACGGATCAAAAGATATGAATTTTTGAAGTTTTAGAAAATTATATTCGTTCCAGTGGCAGTCAGCTACTGTCTCTGCTCGGTTGACGTTCGCCCAGTGAGACGCCAGCGAACTCACCTTCGCTCGACGAAATCCTTATTCACTTGGCAAAACCCCTATTTCGCCCAATGCTCTCCCAGCGAAGCAGAAGCAAAATCATCCTCCATACAAATTCCAGAAACTCCTATTTTCCACCCTCACTCGCCTCTCAGTTTCGCCCGACGACCTCCAAGCGAGATCGCTTCGCCCGGAGGAACGGATCATTCGCCATGCGAATCTCTGCGAGCTGCAACTCTGCAGTTGCGTTCTCTACATAACTCAGACCCCAAAATCCTTACAATTTCAACAACATACAGTCCAGAATGCCCATAATTACATGGTTATCACACAACAACAACACTTGCAACATGAAATCACAATTCAACCAATCAATTTATATAATTGACATATTATTAGAATCACCGACACGCAAAACCTCAACTTCGCACCGAAACAACCAACACAACGAGAGAAACACATAGACATGAACCTAATGATTTATCTACCCTTATACATACATTATTTATCCCTCAAGTGATCAAAGAACCCCACCCTTACCTTAGATGAAGATTCTTCCAATGTTCTTTAAGCCCTAGCTCTGTTCCCCTATTCCGTTCCTCTTTTCTCCAGAATACGATCGTTCCCAAAGTAATTCTCCCTTTCCCAATTTTCTCTTTTCCTACTATAACCCTTAGACACCTATTATGGTTTTCCTTCCTTACCCTTACTAACCCTCATGAATGGAACACCTTGCCCTTACTATTTCTCTACTCCTATTATCCAATTTTCAAATAAATAAAATAATTAAACTAATTATTTTAAATATAAATAATTCCAACTAAGTTATTTAAATTAATAATTATCTAATTATTATTTCCTATATAATATTATTCCAATAAATAATTACTAACTAATATTAATAATTACTTACTAACCACACCACTCCTCTCTACACAATTGGTCACATATCCCCAATATCTTATCCTCTACAATTCTAAGGTCACTACCCCATAATAAGGGCAACCCAAACACAACCAAAACACACCTAATCACACACATATACACAACATCATATAATTTTAATTACGAAAAATAAATAAAATAAATCGGGGCGTTACATCTACTCCATCTAACATGATCCCGTTTATTATCAACAAGAGATTAAGGGTGATCAGTTCCTCAATTTGTCAATAAACAACCGACAATCACGATGGGGCATAAATCATCTCGACCAAACTATAGTAGTGGTCAACGACGCACTGAGCCATCACTCCACACCTAAAGCATCTTGGAGAAGCACAAGCTTTTCCCCCACTTAATTCATTCCCAACCTGCAAATGTAACACAAAATAAGCATCGACAATGTTTTCACACACATGTCGCATACTAGGGAACAACATAGTTAAACAACCTGGCCGGATGGACCAACCTGCTCTGATACCACTAATGTAACACCCTTCTAACCGAACAAGTATTTCACATAACATGCGGAAATTAAATCAATCAAATCACCACTCAAGGGTGTCCCGCTTCACGAAAACATCTTAGTAAGCTTCCTGCTCCGTAACACGGGTTTTCAAACATTTATACTAATAATTTCTTTGGTAACATCAACACGTAAATTCAAAATTCGCAGCGGAATCATAGTCACAAAATAACTTCATTTATTTCAGCAAACATTAAGACCTTTTTGGTCATTGCTAAAGATCGTCATCGAATAATTCAGCGTATTAGAAAACTCATAAAATAGGTTTAACCAAAAACAACACAACTTAAACTCAAACGTTCCCCACCCGATGTTACATATCAGAGCAAGACACCTCTATTATTAATGGAAAACACAAATAAATAACTCCAAAGCCATGACTGATGCTTTCTAGAGCTATTCTTGAGGATCTGCACGTTACCCACGTGGAGGCAACATTCAAACAGGCAGGGTAAGTAATCACGAATCATTATAAAAGATATAAAGAAAGATATACCAGTACAACAACATCAACAGTTCATTTAAACCATCTTAGTACCATCAAACCAATAATCATCATTAAATCACCATCGTCACATATCACTTAGAAATCACATCATCAATAATATCATTTACATCACTTAGAAATGCATACATCATCATTTTCCAAGTACTATACTCACACCTTCCTATCATAGTAACATATATACATCTTCGTCATAAAATAATCAAATTAACATTCATCACCAAAACATCACTTAGTCACAACATCGTCAAACATCAATTTAACACTCAATTATGCAATACCACATAGTATGAAATACAACATCATAGACTCATGCATGTGGTACCAACTCATCATATTGGTGGACACTGGGCCATCACCCTCCAAAGATCCCCACCAATAGGATCGATTCTACACAAGAACCGGAGCACGTCATAAACACCCCAATCCACACAATGGGATTGAAGCCAACAATGGACCGAAGTCCCATCATCAACACTAGACCGAAGTCCTAATATGCCATGAATGCATGATGCAAAATGTCATAATCATCATCATCACAGGATCATCGAGTTGCATCACCATTCATAAAAATTTCATCATAAACATCATGGTATAACATCATTCACAAACATCATGACTCATCATAATACTTCACAATAGAATCGTCAAAATTACATCATGATTCATGAGTATTCATCAAAACATCATAATATAGCATCAATTACATACGTCACAATTTATCACAATACTTCACAATTCATTATATTATAATCATCACAACACAACACTTCAACAACACAAGGTCAACAAGAGACAACACGGAAAATAAGACAGCACAAAAATAAAATAAAATAAACGTCTGCTCCTGCTCACCTAGGTTTCGCCCGGCGAAGCAGGGGTGAAATTCCTCCCCCATACAAATTCCAGTAACACCTATTTTCACCCTTCGCCGGCTTCTAGTTTCGCGCGGCGACCTTCAAGCGAGATCGCTTCGCCCGGCGGGACGGGTCCTTCGCCCGGCGATTTTCTGCGAACAGAAATTCTGCTATTGCATTTTCCGCCTAACCCAGACCCTAAATCCCTTGCGATTTCAGTATCATACAGTTCAAAAGTGCATATCAATCACAAAGAAATCATACTACAACAACAATACATCATAGCAACAACCCACACATCAATTCCTATCATTTTATACACCCCCAAATCATCAATCTCATCATAATTCGTCATATTATCATCAAATTCCCTCAAAGTCCCCAAATCCCCAACTACCTACATACATCTAACTCTATATCAAATATAATGATGAGCGATACTCACCGTACCTTAGAATTCCCAGTTCTGATCTTCCTCTTGAGTTCTTCAGAGTTTCTCTGAACCCTAGCCTCTTCCTCCTCCTTTCCTCAGAGCTCTCTCCAAAAACACGATCGTATCAAATGAACTTCACCACTCTCTATTTTTTTCCTTTTTGTCTATCTTACCCCTTGAACCCTTATTATGGTTTTCCCATCTTACCCTCACTTATCCCCTTATAAAAGACCACCTTGCCCTTATTGTTCCACTTTTTTTATTTTAATTATTAATAATAATCTAATAATATTATTCACATTATTTCTATTATTATTAACACTAAAATAAAATTCCAATTTCATCACTTATTTTCTAAATACTCCAAATATTCCCTTAGCTCATCAATAACCCACAACCCACCATACGAATACACCATGCGTCATAATATTTTATCAAAATTCACCAAAACTAACGAACAATTATAATAAATCAGTTAAATATTATAATTATTTTGGGGTGTTACATCTACCACCTTAAGGTTTTGGGTGAGTATGTGGCGTGTCTCTCACAAAGGTGTTGCTCTAGAAAGGAAAGTCCCACAATGTTCAATGCTCCATAGTGAAAATCTCCCCTAAGGTTTTGAGTGAATATGTGGTGTGTCTCTCACAAAGGTATGTTGCTCAAGAAAAGAAGTCCCACAATGTTCAATGCTCCTTAGTGAAAAACTTCCCCAACAGTGGTATCAGAGTCTGGTTCAAGTGAATGACCAACTTACTTGTATCGAAAGTACTCCCCACAGGTGGTGGTTAGGAGGTGTCCCGTTGAAGAGTGTCAACGGCGGTACAAGGGTGGTGAGTAAGAAACACACAACAGAAAGTGCAGTTGCACAGTTGAAGCTTCCACTTAAGGGGGAGCATTGTGGAAGCATTGTGGATACACTCACACTTGAGGGAGATTGTTAAGTATTAACAAGTGTGAGTAGTATGGGTAATAGTCCCAAATTGGATAGAAATGTGGAGATTTGAGTATTTATAAGTGGGAGAACTCATACACCTATCACCTTAAGGTTTTGAATGAATATGTGGTGTGTATCTCACAAAGGTGTTGCTCAAAGAAAGAAGTCTCACAATGTTCAATGCTCTCTAGTGAAAATCTCCCCTAACAGTGGTATCATGAGCCTTTGGTTGGAGTGATGGACCGACTCACTTGTATCGAAAGTACTCCCCACAGGTGGTGGTTAGGAGGTGTCCCGTTGAAGTGTGTCAACGGCGGTACAATGGTGGTGAGTAAGAAACACACAATAGAAAGCTCAGTTGCAAAGTTGAAGCTTCTGCTTAAGGGGGAGCATTGTGGAAGCACTGTGCATAGACTCACACTTGAGGGGGAGTGTTAAGTATAACAAGTGTGAGTAGTGTGGATAATAGTCTCACATTGGATAGAAATGTGGTGACTTGAGCATTTATAAGTCAAAGAACCCATACACCTATCACCTTAAGGTTTTGGGTGAGTATGTGGCGTGTTTCTTACAAAGGTATTGCTCTAGAAAGGAAAGTGCCACAATGTTTAATGCTCCCTAGTGAAAATCTCCCCTAACATTAAGATGGGTGGATAATATTCCAGTGGAGAAGTGAACAGGGGCATTTGATGAAGGATGCCGATGGGGCCACATGACAACAAACCTTATGGAATCCATGAACAACGTATTTAAAGGAACTAGAAATCTTCCCATCAATGCGTTACTGAGAGCAACCTATTATATATAGGTTGGGATCACTATTTGCGACCAGAGGTAAAAAAAAAAGGAGCGCGGTGTTGAAATAAGGGCAATTATTTAGTGAAAACTACATGAAATTTATGAAGGAAGAAACTATTAAAGCAGTCTCTCATCGCGTCACGGGCTTTGACCCTCAAGATTACAACTTCATTGTTAACGAGACAAGGGATCACAATGAGGGCTGACCAATAGGACACTACCGAGTGGACATTCATAAAAATTGGAGCGACTGCAGAAAGTTTCAAACCTTCTGTATGCCTTGTTCCCATGCATTGCGGCATGTTCCAGTGTTCGTCAAGACCCATTCTTGCAACTATTAGACGTTTACAAGGTCGTTAACTTATTCAGTATCTACAATAATAGCTTTCCAGTGGAAGCTAGTGAAGACTATTGGCCTACATATCAAGGGGACACCCACAATGAAAATATGAGAAGGAACAAAAAAGGTCGCCCCAAAAGCACACAAATTAGAACCGAAATGGATACAACTGAGAAAATGGAAAGATTATGTGGAATATGTCGTCTTCCTGGTCACACATGAAAATGTTGTCCCAATGTTGGAACAAGTTCTAGATAAGATTTAATTATGTTGTTAAAAATATTTGTAACCTTCGAATTTAATATGGATAACAACTTTTGGTTACAAGAGTACAAACAACAATACGTCAAAAACAACAACACAAACAAAAAATAAAAAACAATTAACACTAAAGAATAACTAAGAGATGACAACAATAAAAAAAATATCATATGTTCCAAACATCATATCCCTAACGTTGTTGTCATCTTTAATTCACATCCACATACGTTGTATAGCATTATTGCCATCTGCAATCGAGATGTACGAAACAAGTCTTTCAATACGTCTAATTCTTTCTCCATCTTGAATCTCTTCGTCTACCCAACGATTCAAATTTCTTTCTAGTTGCTCTAAACTTTGGATGTTCCAAAATAACATCTTTAACGAAAACTTGATTCTTGAAAAAATAACATGGCCATATCTTCTAAGATACATGATGGAATTTACAGAAAATGAAAAAAAAAATTGTAAGAAGAAAATGAGAAGAGGTGTGAAGAAATCTGCAGATGGTCATCTTTATTTATTATACAAAAAATTCTACCATTAAAATAATAATAAACTTTATAATATTATATAATATAATATATATTAAGAATTAATTATATAATTAAAAAAATAAGACTATTCTCCTATTGACGCCACCTTTAAAATTTAAGAGGAGATTGGTCTCCAATTGACGCCTCCTTATATATTTTAAAGGAGGTTGGGAGTGAATTGACGCCCCCTCCTATTTTTTAAAGGTATCGTAAATGAATTGGTGTCCTCTCTTTATTTTTAAAGGGGACTGTAATTCTATTGGCGCATCATTCAATGTGTAATTTTTTATATTTGAAACTTAGGTACATTGGTATATAGGATAGAAAGATGGTTATTTATGGTAAAAATTCATCAACGCCACATTTCCGTTATTTGATCCATTAAGTTAATCGGAGCCCCGAGACAACCAGTTACAGACTCGTTCTTCACCGCAGACGTACGAATTTCTACTGTGACCTGTGAAGCATGACTATGGCTGCAACTGTAAGAACCATACTTTCCTTCGCTCGTTCCACTTCAACCTCTTTTCACAACCTAACTCAAAATTCAAACTCTCTCTATATCCTCTCTTCTTCTCATCCTCATTTCTCTAGTTCTTCTTCTTCCGGTTAGTTAATTATCACTATCATTAATCATTATGCAATTTTTTTGTTAATTTGTTGATTAATTGATTTCCTTTGCGATTGTGTTTTGTTTCAAGATCAGAGGATGATTTTGGAGAAATCAGTGATGATAAATTTAAGAGATGGAAAAACGGAGGTGGCGTTTTCCATGAATCAGCTTGCATTGACTCTACAGCTTTTGTAGATGTTGGTGCTATTGTTCATTCGGAATCTGTTGTTGGTTCAAATGTTCGTATTGGTTCTGGAACTGTTGTTGGTCCTTCCGTTGTGATTTCTCGTTCAGTTAAAATTGGGTACACTTTACTTTTTCAATATTGATATGATATGTAACTTTGTTATGTCGATTTTGTTTTTGGTTTTCAACTCTCACCTTGGAAGTGATAGATGCAGATGCAGGTTGTTTATTGGGTAAATAGTTATTTTGTTTTCTAGGCTATCTTGGGAAAAATCCAATTCCCGGTTAAAGATACAATCTACCAAGGGTTTATATAGAGTGACACCCCTCACCTTACGAACCATTTTTGTAGAGATGAGTTAGGGCAAACTCTAATTCTATCATGATATCACGAGCCTATCGATTGGATTCCATCATGTTTCATTCCTCTCCATCAATTATTTACAAACGGAACTAGTCAAATTCTTCTTTCCCTCCAAATCGGAGGGGAAGAAATATGGTGTTAACGGATGAAATGAATTGGAATTCATACCCACTCCATTCCGCTCCGCTCCATCCTATTTTAAATGATTCAAACAATGGAGTATCATTTCATTCCATCTCATACGGCTCTGCTCCATCCGATTCCATCAATCCAAATGAAGCCTAAGGATCTTGTGTTTGAATATTTATGGATCAAATTAATTAAGCCTTATGCAGCCTAACAAAAAAATATATTCAGGACCAAATTAATCGAAACACACATTTGGGAATAAACTATCTAAGGGAAAATACATTTGAGGATGTTTTTGTAATTTTAATAAATTCAAGGATTATAACAACATAGCCTAACATATTCAAAGATCAAAGTAACTCTACTAGTCATTTGCTTATACTTCACATTGGAAATAAGGTTTTAAATAACGGTCGCGGTTGCTTTGCGATCCATAATATTTTGAAGAATCGTGATCAAATGCAGCTTATACGACATCAAAAGCGGCCACATTGTGGTTTTGGTGACAGAAAAACTGTTATATCGCAGAACTTTATTTAAAACCCTGATTGGAAAAGTGTTTTCTCTTACGAAAGAAGTTTTAATCATAGTGATTAGGTTTTCATACTGTTGAAATACAAGAAACTAAGAAACATATGAATAAACCGTGTGTTTTGAAAAGCACTACGGAGACATTATTATATATAGATAGATTACAACTAATTACATGATATAGTCGATGTGGGACTATTCTATATACAAATATTCTTAACACTATATATATTTACAAATATCAACACTCCCCCTCAAGCTTGAGCATATAAGTCAAATGCACCAAGCTTGTTACATATATAGTTAGTTCTGGGGCTTCGTAGGGATTTTGTAAACACATCTGCCAATTAATCATTAGAGTTGACAAAGCTTGTGACAATGTCGCCTGACTCGATCTTCTCTCTGATAAAGTGACAGTCTATCTCAATATGTTTGGTCCTCTCATGAAAGACTGGATTTGAAGCAATGTGCAATGCAACTTGATTATCACAAATAAGTGTCATTGGTCTTTCTTCTTCAATTTGAAGTTCCTTGAGCAAGTGTTTTAACCAAATAAGTTCACATGTTGCCATTGCCATGGCCCTATACTCTGCCTTGGCGCTTGATCTTGCAACTACATTTTGTTTCTTACTTTTCCAGGATATAAGGTTTCCTCCAACAAGTACACAATACCCAGAGGTGGATCGTCTATCAATGGGTGACCCTGCCCAATCAGTATCAGAGTATCCAACTATCTGGGTATGTCCTTTATCCTCATACACAAGACCTTTTCCTGTAGCACATTTGATGTATCTCAGAATCCGAATAACAGCATCCATGTGTTCCTTACAAGGAGAATTTAAGAATTGGCTTACCACACTGACTGCAAAAGAAATGTCCGGACGAGTGACTGTGAGATAATTCAACTTTCCAACCAATCTCCTATACCTTCCTGAGTCAGATAGAGGCTCCCCCTGACTGGGTAGTAGTTTAACACTTGGATCCATAGGAGTATCGGCTGGTTTAGCATTTAACAAACCTGTTTCTTCCAAAATATCCATAGCATATTTTCGTTGAGAAATCACCAAACCATCTTTAGATTGGGCTACTTCAATACCCAAGAAATAACGGAGTTTACCAAGATCTTTTGTCTGAAATTGCTTCGAGAGATGTTGTTTCAACTGGAGTATTCCCTGCTGATCACTACCAGTTATGACAATGTCATCTACATACACAATAAGATAAATACACCCTTGGGGTGAGTGACGATAAAAATCAGAATGTCCAGCTTCACTATAGATCATACCAAACTGTTGTACTACAGTGCTGAATCTGCCAAACCAAGCTCTTGGAGATTGCTTAAGACCATAAAGAGACCTGTGTAGCCTATAAACCATATTCGATGACTCCCCCTGAGCAACAAACCCAGGTGGTTGCTCCATATATACTTCCTCTTCAAGATCACCATGTAAGAATGCATTTTTGATGTCAAGTTGATGAAGAGACCAATGTCGAATGGCTGCAATGGCTAGAAGAAGTCTAACAGATGCCATCTTGGCTACAGGCGAAAAGGTATCACTATAATCCAACCCAAAAATATGAGTGTATCCTTTAGCTACCAAGCGACCTTTAAATCGATCAATCTTACCATCTGGACCAACCTTCACTGTATAAAGCCAACATCAACCTACTAAAGATTTCCCATGGGGTAGAGGAACCAGTTCTCAGGTACCACTGCTTTGAAGAGCACACATTTCATCAATCATTGCTTGCCTCCACTCAGGGTGAGATAATGCTTCACCTGGAGTTTTAGGAATACAAACAGAAGACAAAGAAGACAAACAAGTATACTGCAAAGGGGAAATACGATGATAACATAATTCAATATAATGTGGAGAAGGATTTCGTGTTTGACGTATACCTTTTCGAAGGGCAATCGGAAGATCAGACTCAGGTTGCAGGATCGGATCCGGTGATGGCAAGAGCGTCGGAGGAGAGTCCGTAGTAACCTCAGGGATAGGTACGACTTCAAGGACAGGTACGACTTCAGGGACAAATACAACTTCAGGGGCAGGTACAACAGACGTTGGACGACGACGCTGATATGTTTGAAGTGGGCGAGGAGTGGGGGGTCAACCGTAGGGGTATCTAGTGGGTCAGGTTCCCTAGAATGATGAGGGATAATGACAAATGGGACTTCCGGAAGGGGTGTGGGAATACTTTCTTGTAGAGATTCCGTAGTTACTTGGCTGGACTCGAAATATGGAATAGACTCGAAATATGGAATAGACTCGAAGAAGGTAACATCGACGGATACGAGATATCGTTGTAGAGTATGTGAGTAGCAATGATACCCCTTTTGGGATCGATGATAGCCAAGAAAGACACACTTTAATGATTGAGCTGATAGTTTATCAAGACCAGGGGAGAGATTGTGTACAAAACACGTCGACCCGAAGACTCGAGGAGGAATTGGGTGGAGTGGAGAGTTTGGAAACAGGATTGAATGAGGGATTTTATTATTAAGGACAGATGAGGGCATGCGATTTATGAGGTAACATGCCGTGAGCACCGCATCTCCCCAAAATCAGAGAGGAACATTACCATGGAGAAGTAGGGTCCGAGTGATTTCTACAAGGTGCCGATTTTTGCGTTCGGCTACCCCGTTTTGTTGGGGGTGTATTAGTGCAAGATGTTTGGTGCAAAATACCATTGGATGACATAAATGTTTGAAATTGTTGGGATAAATATTCACGTGCATTATCACTTCTTAAGGTACGAATAGATAAACCAAATTGGGTTCTTATTTCTCGATAAAATTGTTCAAAAATGGAAAACAATTCAGATCTGTTCTTCATTAAAAATATCCACGTGCAACGTGAAAAATCATCAATAAAAGTTACAAAATACCTAGACTAAAAAGTAGACACGGTACGTGAGGGACCCCAAACATCGATGTGAACTAAAGCAAAAGGGGACGCAACCCGTTTATTGACTCGATCGGAAAAGTGACTACGAGTATGTTTCCCTAACTGACAAGACTCACAATGTAATTGGATAATTTGGATAAACTGGGCACCAACTTTTGTAGCTTGGGAAGACCTGGATGACCTAACTGCGCATGTATAATGAGTGGAGAATTTGTGGTAGAGCATGTGGTAGATGACGTAGAGAAGTAGTAGAGGCCTTGAGACTCACAGCCGACGCCAATCGTCTGTCCCGAACTCCGATCCTGCAGAGTAACATTACTATTAGTAAAGGTGATAGAACAATTAAGGGAACGAGTTAAACGACTGACTGACAGTAAATTAAATGGGCAATGAGGTACATATAGGACAAAAGTAAAGAGAGAGATGGTAAAATTTGAACAGTACTGTTGCGGTGAAAATCGGATAACAAACTATGAATTAACTTGCATCATTTTTCTTTTACAACCGACTTTGATTTCCAAAGGAAAGGTTCAAGATCGTTAGAAAAACCTAAAGGGGGGATCTAAGGTTCGGGGGTTGGTTATACTAAGGGAAGGTATTAGCACCCTAAGTATCTGTAGTACTCTACAGGAACCTCTTGTTAGTATTTGTGTTATATTAAAGTTTGCTAAAAGAATCTGTACTAAGGTAAAGAAAGACCTAGGGATATGTACACTAAGTATGGTCTAAGGGTGTAAAAAGAAAATGTGGAATCCGAGAAGGCATCGGATGTAAAGGAAAAAGGTTGAAAAAGAAAAAGGTAGCTCGCTAGGATCTCGCAATCCTATGCCTACGTATTCTCAAGGTGAACTTGAGAAATCAGAGCAATCGTAGTTCCCCTCACTAAAGGGTAAAAGGGGTGAAAAGCTTGAAAGCAAAGCTTGTAAGGATGGATTGGTTAGGAGAAAGAGATTAATTGCTATCTCTTGAAAGGATTGTGAAAGGTTAGACCGTCTTAAAGGAGAAGAGATTAATAGCTATCCCTTTGGGAAGGCCAGGTCAGAAGGGAGAAGAGATTAATGGCTATCTCTTGTGAAACGGTTTGAGGTTAACAGGGTGTTTGAGCTATCTATGACATGAAGTCAATAGAGAGACTTTTCCTTTGGAAGAGGGGAAAACAACAGAGAAACAACGAGGAGGAAACCTCGAGTATCAGGTGAATAGCAAAATATATACAGTGAGTGCGATGAAAATTAGGAATTAATTAAGGTGAAAATGAGGATAGTCAAGATTAAATTTAAGAATTAAATAAAATAAATAAAAATATAAATAGATAAAGTCTAACTAAAGTTAACATGGATTAAGATTAATTAAAAGCTAATTAACTAAATCCTAATGAAAATTATTAGTCAACTAAAAATAAAAGGACTAAGTCTAATCACTAATCCTAAATAAAGCTAATAAGATTAAAATCTAATTAAAAAGCCGAATAACAAACTAAATAAAAAACTAATTCACTAATTCTAAAAAATAGTTAACTAATTCTAAAACTAATTAAATAAACGTGAAACTAAATCTAAAATCTAACTATAATTCTAAATAAAAACTTAATTAATTAAAGAAATTAATATTAAGACGATTGTTAAAACCTAAAACAATACTAATCCTAAAATTCTAAATAAATCCTATTTTATTAATAAATTAAAACCTAATCAAACAATAACTAAATTTTATTAAGTCAAAAACTAGTTAAGTTAAACAATTAACATCTAAATGAAAAAAAAAGAACATGTTGTATCAACAAAACTACTGGGCCAGCAAAAAAACAACAACCTAAGCCCACCAGAAGAAACCCGACGGGTTATGGGTCGGTTTGACCCGTTGGATCCCAAACAAACACAAAAACCTAATTCTAAAGACGGATAAAACAAACGGCTGAAAAGAGAGAAAATGACATACGATTGTTGCCACTCTTCTCAATCACCCTCACAACACTTCTTCTCGATGCTTCGATTCTATCTACTCGGACTCCTTGCTCATCTGCCGCGCCGCAAATCCTTGGATCTCCTATTCTCTGTTTCGGTTCTAGTTTTGAAGTGGTTTTGGATTTGGGATTGAAGGTTGTTGAAGATTGATGAGGGGTGTATGAAGGTTTCCGGCGGTGTTGAAGTTAGAGAGGTTGATTTGAGCTTGATTGAAAGAGAAAGAGGAACTGTGTGTTGAGTTGAGACGGTTGGAGCAAATGAAGGTGATGATGAGTTTTTTTTCTCAGAAACGGTGGTCCTCAGGGGAGTCAGAAGGAGAGTTGTGAAGACGCCAGGTTTTAAGATTGAGGTACGGTTTTTTGTTTCACGGTGAATGGAGAGTTTGAAGGCTGACTGAGCTAAAGTTGTTTGGTGGTGAGAAAGGGGTGATGAAGGCTGCTGTTAATTTGTTTGTTGTGTTGATGGTTGTATCGTGTGGTATTGTTGGTCTTTTGTTTTCAAACAGCAGTTTTTTCGCAGCTTGGTGCAGAGGTTTTATTTTGATGCTGCAGAGTGATGCAGGTCGCTGTGGTACAACACATGGTTGACTTGGTACAGGCTATATGGGTGGTTTTGGTGAGGCTTTCAACGTGTTGTTGTGTGGCCTGCCTTCACTTGCCAGTTTTGTAGCAGAGTCCTTATTATGTGAAAATTTTGGAGTGGCTTTGTTTTGTAACAAGGGATGTAGCAGGATGAGAGGTCGTTGTTGCTTGTAGTAACATGTATCTTTTTGTTTCAGAATTTGGTCTAAAGTCTTTTGAGGTGCGCATCATAGCAGGGAGTTGGGAAGACCAAATTTAGTGCTTTTTGAATTCTTTAATACAAAAGAAAGTAATACAATAACAAAAAACTAAATGAACTTAAACCAATTAAAATAAGAGCTAATTAAAAATTAAACTAATTAAATTAAATTAAATTAAAATATAAACTTAACTAAAAATATAAATTATATTAAAAATAACTATATTAAAATTAAACTAAATTGAAAAATTAAACTCAATCAATGCTAAATAAATCTTAAAATAAGACAAATTCTAAAATGGGAATCTAACTAAAAATACAAAAATAATAAATAATTTAAATCAAGAATGACATGAAGAAGAAAATGCATGATTAATGAGATGTTTACTAAAAATGCGAAAACAGAGACCGACTCAGAATGATATGAAATGATCAGAAGAATCTGAGGGTAAAATTTGGGGTACAACAGTTTCCCCTATTTAAATAGCTTTACCGGATGGCACGAGGGATAGAAATCCTCGAGAGATCAAGGTGAAAGGTATTTAAATATAACAAACCGAAAATTTTGCCCTTAGATGGAATGCAAATGCTACGGACAGCTAACAGACATGTAAATGCAGACATGCCATGAATTTCTAGTATGATGGAAATGATAGAATGATAAGTGCAGAATGCAGACGAAGACAAAAGCAGACGGGGCCAAAGTCCACACAATGAGCAATCACTCACTGGGGATGACAACAACACTGGGGAATAATCTAAGGTGATGAAGCAATTGGTTCAAACGTGACCGGCTGACAATGGGGAAATAGAAGATACTCTTACTGGGCATGAAGCCAGAAAGAAGGCACGATCTCCAATGGGGATCAATTTGAAATGAAAGGATAAACATCTGGGATTTTCTTATACTGAAGAGTTCAAATGGGATCTTCAAGAAAATCCAGAAGAGACAGAGATATGCACATCCGGAAACACATCAGATGGCAAAAGAAACCAGACATCCAATAATAGCTTTGAATGGAAGGTACAATCACAATATCTGATAATGGCTTCAGATGAAAGGTACAATCACAATATCTGATAATGGCTTCAAATGAAAGTGAACAGAGATTGCATTCAAGAATGACATTAAATGCAAAGAAACCAGTCACCCAATAATGGCTTTGAATGAAAGATATAAATCACAATATCTAATAACGGCTTTAGATAAAGTGAACAAGGACTCGATCTGAAAAAAAACATCAGAAGGAGAGACACATCCGGATAGGCATCAGATGGTAGAGAAACCGGACATCCAATAACGACTTTGAATGAAAGGTACAAATTACAATATCTAATAACGGCTTTAGATAAAGTGAACAAGGGCTCGATCTGAAAAAACATCCGAAAGAGAGACACATCCGGATAGCATCAGATGGTAAAAGCAATGTCATTCCGGAAAAGCATCAGAATTAACAAAGCGAAATATCTGGAAAAACATCAGATAGGTTCTGGAAAAACATCAGAATAAAAGAATCAATCTGAAAAAACATCAGAAAGAGAGACAAATATATATGACATCCAAGAATGGCATTGGACACAAAAGAGTAACAAACATATCCGGAAAAACAATCAGATAAGAAAGGTCATATCTAGAAGAACGTCAGATAGACACGACAATATCTGTTTGGTAGGCGCCAAGTAAGTTGGACTTTGACCATAAGGTAAGACGTGGATAAAGACACGACCTCGGGAGAAATGTAAATGAGGATGAAACACTCATTCTATGCATATGTATATGAATCATACATATGATATAAGATCAAATGCAAATGTAGGTGTAGATGCTGACGACACAGCTTGACTCTCTGGTGGAGAAGACGAGACTGGAAGGCTGATTCCTCTACACGGAGATCACTGTCATTCTGCTCGGGGACTAGAGATGCTAACGCTGGACACATCATCTGCCACACTGGTAAACTATATCCAAATTAATGATCCTTGTGGGAGGATGAAGAGCTGTTTGGGGATTCTTCAAGTAAACTGCCCCTGACTAGCTGATTATTGTAGACGAACTGATCATTGCTTCAGTTTGATTGACTCTGAAATGACTGTTTCATGGTGCTCTTAGACAGCTTGCCCCAGTCCGAGTCTTGAAAAGGATTATTTTACTGTACACTGGGATTGCTCGCCCCAGTCCGGGTCTTGAAAAATCCTCTGTATAAACTAATTTTGAGAAGTCGCCATTAAACCAAAAATCTTGAACTGATTCTCAACAGGATATGGAAGGAACTTGCCCCTGATAGGATCACTGACCAAGTTTCTTAACTGTTTGAAAATTCCTTAAGAAGAAAGCTAGTTCGCAAACAAAAGTATTTGTACAAACATGGTAAATGAAAAATTCATGCAACCTTTGAAATCAAAATCATTTTCAGAAAGATGCAAAGCACAATGAGTCATCGGTCAGAACACGGCGGTTCAAGACACTAAAGTGAAAAGTTTAAGCAAAAGGTGTAGTGCCAAAACAGATGATCTGCAAAGATCTTTAGGAGTCAGTTTACGCAACCTCACTGTAGTATGCTTTCAAAATAACCTCGCTTCAATTAGGTCCTTTGAGGGTTATAACGTGGCCTGGTTCACGGTTTATGAAACAAAGGATAAAAGCTCAAAGTTTATTTGTGCCCACCCAATCTTCGTGATGATCTTCAGTCCTATGCTCAGTTAACTTAGACTATGCACTCAGGCTCCCATAGCATAAGAATTGCACTGATGGTAGTAATGATGATGGTTCAAAATTCAATGGACTTGAAATGGCAGTCACTGTTTCTTACAACATTCAGTCAACCAGTTTTGTCTTTGAGGATTTTGGTAACCTCTTGAATGATCTTTGTTATCCCTAATTTTTGCCTGAACTATGTCATATGAGCTTACAGCCAGCGGGATGCCCCAATTTTTGCCTAAGTCTCCTTCATAGGTTTTGACTTAGCGGGCTTTTATTTTGATTTTCTTTTTCACTCTTTTTTTTTTAGTGACTGCCTGGCTTAAGGATTACAGTGAACCATCATTAGCGTTTGACTTGAAAGACATCTTCGACATTTGCTTGCTGTGTGCGAAGGAACATTTGTGAACTTTGTCGAAAGGCATCTTGAATGCTACTCTTGTATTTGAATGCATAATCAAGTTAACTGAGAACTACCCTGCCCCAGGTTAAAATTGCGGGTTTTTATTTGTAAAGAAAAGAAACTCCTACTTCAAGGCTCGAAGGGGTTAAAGAGGGGTTAACTTCCTTATGTCTCCGGTGTTTGGGAGTTGAAACAATGCCTTACATCGTCAGCAAAGTCTTGATCTGAAAGCATACTAACAGCAATTATGGGTATAACGTTTTCATCATCCTCCCTCCAATCTTTGCATAATCAAAGGAAAGTAGACAACGGAATTTTTATTTTTCTTGAAAGAGAAAGCATTAAGAAGTAAATAGCAAACACAAATGAATTGAATCAAAAAGTTGCAATGCTCATTTCATTAATTTTGAAAGTACAAACATAATTGAAAGCAAACAACCATTACAAAATAAGGAAAATGTAAACAACAAGAAACAAGGCCTAGTGACTAATCAACACAAGGATGAGCTGTCCTGTCTGAAACACTGGCTTTTAGGAGGATAATCTGCTGAAGTCAACTGAAGCTTTATTTAGCGTGCCCTGGCAGAGGTTTGTTCTGAACATTGGGATTGTCACAAAAGCTAAGAATTCCAGTCTTAATCAAATCACGCACTCTAGCCTTCAGTGCATAGCAATTTTCCAAGTCGTGGCCTGCGGCACCTTCATGGAATGCACAGTGGAGATCAGATCTGAATCTAGCTGGTAGAGGATTTGGAGGAGCTAAAGGCCTTGTGGTAATTAAACCTTGCTCAACCAGACTAGGATACAGTTCGGTGTAAGTCATGGGAATAGGATCAAATTGACCCCTATTACGATACTGGCTCTGTCCTGCAGCTGGACGTTGGAAAGCTTGAGTTGGTCATGGAGCAGCAACCACAGGAGTAACAGCAGCAACAGTAGGGTGAGCAACATACTGAGGTTGAGGACGAGGCTTTCTCACTTCAACCATTATAGCATTAGTCTGCTCTTCCTTCTTCTTCTGAAAGTTCCCGTAGGATTTCTTCACAGCATTAGAAGATTCAGCAACCTTTGATACTTTTCCCTTCTTAAGACCTTCCTCTAATCTTTGGCCAATAGTAACCAAATCAGTGAAATTAGAGGAAACACTTCCAACCATTTTCTCCCAATAGAATGGGGACAGGGTATCCATGAACATTCCGGTTAACTCTTTCTCGGCCAGGGGAGGTTCCACTTGGGAAGCCAACTCTCTCCAGCGCTGAGCATACTCCTTGAAAGACTCTTTATCATTCTGAGACATGTTTTGCAGTTGACGGCGATCAGGAGCCATGTCAAGGTTATACTTGTATTGTTTCATGAAGGCATTGGTGAGGTCTTGGAAGTTGTGGATAGATTTTTGCTCAAGACCCATGTACCATTTGAGTGATGCTCCGCTCAAGCTGTCTTGAAAACAGTGGATGAACAACTTCTGATTTTTGGCATGAGCAGTTATCCTGCGAAGATACATGACCAAGTGAGCTCTTGGGCAGGAGTGACCTTTGTACTTCACAAAATCTGGAGTTGTAAACTTAGGAGGTATAACAAGGTCAGACACTAAACACATGTTATCCGCATCCATATTAAAGAATTCATTACCCTCAACAGCTTTGAGTCTATTCTCTATGCTCTGAAACTGCTCTCGAACAACTTCAGGTTCAACAAATTCTTCATGGTCTTCACCTTGAGCACTGGCAGCATTATACTCATAGAGGGGATTCTCAAAAGGAGCTCGAGTAGTTTGAACTATAGGTTAAGGCTCGGTAAAAACAGGAGCTTGAAACACTGGTCTAGCAGCTTGACCAATCATAGCATTAGATACAAGAGGTGGAGAATAGTTGTACGGCAAACCAAACTCTGGCCAAGTTGAAGGTGGCACTTGAACCGGTGGAGGATCAGCGCTTGAAACTTCCTGGATGACTGTCCTTTGGGGAGGCTCTCCTCTAGCAAGCAAAACTTGAAGCATCTCAGTGAGTTTAGTCATACTTGATTTGAGATCATCGATCTCCATTCGGACCTCAACATTGTGTATCTCTTGCTCTGACATCCTTTGTCTATAATTAGCTCTGGTCCAGTATCGGTGTCGAAGTATCAGCTTGACGACTCACAGGTGACACTGGAAGATGGAGACAACTGGAAATGAGGCACTAGACAAACAGACATATGCAATGAAACATGCAAAGATGCAAATGAAATGCAATGCAATGCAAACAGGATGTAAAACACATGCAACAAGATCAAAGGTTTGAGATCACAGCATGGAGTCTGGGTAAAGCACCAACCACAGGGTGTGTACTAGGGTTTATCAACTATAGAACAGGGTTCTAAAAGGTTCCCAGAGTCTACATAAATCCTTCGGATATTATCGGCCCATGTAACTACTTACACAAGTTAATAATATTCCCAAGATAAACTCGTCTGAGTGTAGTATCGCGTGACAACTACTCAGGACTGGCTCCCTCATAGTCACCGCACTACATCCTAAAAGGCCAAGTGGGGTAAAGGTAACTACGGTCCTCAGAATCCCTGGCACTCAATTGAAAAAGTAATATCAATGTGACTGCTCACATCAGACATCAACAATCCCAAAGGGCCTCATCTGAGTGTGGTCATCATATGCCATAAATTATTGGTACTACTGCCAACAACCGACTATTGATTACACCACGATCCTATCATAAGTGCTCTCAAGTCCGGGTTAGGACTTATCTCACCACTCAAGGTAGCAACCCTGCACACAGAAAACTTAAGCACAACAGGTATATATACAGATATAAATATACAAATGTACAAGCAAACAAACATGTAAATAACACAAATACAAACAAGATAGGCTTAATCCTCTTTTGAGTCCCCAGTGAAGTCGTCATTTCTGTTACGGTGAAAATCGGATAACAAGCTATGAATTAACTTGCATCATTTTTCTTTTACAACCGACTTTGATTTATCCAAAGGAAAGGTTAAAGATCGTTAGAAAAACCTAAAGGGGGGGTCTAAGGTTCGGGGGTTGGTTATACTAAGGGAAGGTATTAGCACCGTAAGTATCTGTAGTACTCTACAGGAACCTCTTGTTAGTATTTGTGTTATATTAAAGTTTGCTAAAAGAATCTGTACTAAGGTAAAGAAAGACCTAGGGATATGTACACTAAGTATGGTCTAAGGGTGTAAAAAGAAAATGTGGAATCCGAGAGGGCATCGGATGTAAAGGAAAAAGGTGGAAAAAGAAAAAGGTAGCTCGCTAGGATCTCGCAATCCTATGCCTACGTATTCTCAAGGTGAACTTGAGATATCAGAGCAATCGTAGTTCCCCTCACTAAAGGGTAAAAGGGGTGAAAACCTTGAAAGCAAAGCTTGTAAGGATGGATTGGTTAGGAGAAAGAGATTAATTGCTATCTCTTGAAAGGATTGTGAAAGGTTGGACCGTCTTAAAGGAGAAGAGATTAATAGCTATCTCTTTGGGAAGGCCAAGTCAGAAGGGAGAAGAGATTAATGGCTATCTCTTGTGAAACAGTTTGAGGTTAACAGGGTGTTTGAGCTATCTATGACATGAAGTCAATAGAGAGACTTTTCCTTTGGAAGAGGGGAAAGCAACAGAGAAACAACGAGGAGGAAACCTCGAGTATCAGGTGAATAGCAAAATATATATAGTGAGTGCGATGAAAATTAGGAATTAATTAAGGTGAAAATGAGGATAGTTAAGATTAAATTTAAGAATTAAATAAAATAAATAAAAATATAAATAGATAAAGTCTAACTAAAGTTAACATGGATTAAGATTAATTAAAAGCTAATTAACTAAATCCTAATGAAAATTATTAGTCAACTAAAAATAAAAGGACTAAGTCTAATCACTAATCCTAAATAAAGCTAATAAGATTAAAATCTAATTAAAAAGCCGAATAACAAACTAAATAAAAAACTAATTCACTAATTCTAAAAAATAGTTAACTAATTCTAAAACTAATTAAATAAACGTGAAACTAAATCTAAAATCTAACTATAATTCTAAATAAAAACTTAATTAATTAAAGAAATTAATATTAAGACGATTGTTAAAACCTAAAATAATACTAATCCTAAAATTCTAAATAAATCCTATTTTATTAATAAATTAAAACCTAATCAAACAATAACTAAATTTTATTAAGTCAAAAACTAGTTAAGTTAAACAATTAACATCTAAATGAAAAAAAAAAGAACATGCTGTATCAACAAAACTACTGGGCCAGCAAAAAAACAACAACCTAAGCCCACCAGAAGAAACCCGACGGGTTATGGGTCGGTTTGACCCGTTGGATCCCAAACAAACACAAAAACCTAATTCTAAAGACGGATAAAACAAACGGCTGAAAAGAGAGAAAATGACATACGATTGTTGCTACTCTTCTCAATCACCCTCACAACACTTCTTCTCGATGCTTCGATTCTATCTACTCGGACTCCTTGCTCATCTGCCGCGCCGCAAATCCTTGGATCTCCTATTCTCTGTTTCGGTTCCAGTTTTGAAGTGGTTTTGGATGTGGGATTGAAGGTTGTTGAAGATTGATGAGGGGTGTATGAAGGTTTCCGACGGTGTTGAAGTTAGAGAGGTTGATTTGAGCTTGATTGAAAGAGAAAGAGGAACTGTGTGTTGAGTTGAGACGGTTGGAGCAAATGAAGGTGGTGATGAGTTTTTTTTCTCAGAAACGGTGGTCCTCAGGGGAGTCAGAAGGAGAGTTATGAAAACGCCAGGTTTTAAGATTGAGGTGCGGTTTTTTGTTTCACGGTGAATGGAGAGTTTGAAGGCTGACTGAGCTAAAGTTGTTTGGTGGTGAGAAAGGGGTGATGAAGGCTGCTGTTAATTTGTTTGTTGTGTTGATGGTTGTATCGTGTGGTATTGTTGGTCTGTTGTTTTCAAACAGCAGATTTTTGGCAGCTTGGTGCAGAGGTTTTGTTTTGATGCTGCAGAGTGATCCAGGTTGCTGTGGTATAACACATGGTTGACTTGGTACAGGCTATATGGGTGGTTTTGGTGAGGCTTTCAACGTGTTGTTGTGTGGCCTGCCTTCACTTGCCAGTTTCGTAGCAGAGTCCTTATTGTGTGAAAATTTTGGAGTGGCTTTGTTTTGTAACAAGGGATGTAGCAAGATGAGAGGTCGTTGTTGCTTGTAGTAACATGTATCTTTTTGTTTCAGAATTTGGTCTAAAGTCTTTTGAGGTGCGCAGCATAGCAGGGAGTTGGGAAGACCAAATTTAGTGCTTTTTGAATTCTTTAATACAAAAGAAAGTAATACAATAACAAAAAACTAAATGAACTTAAACCAATTAAAATAAGAGCTAATTAAAAATTAAACTAATTAAATTAAATTAAATTAAAATATAAACTTAACTAAAAATATAAATTATATTAAAAATAACTATATTAAAATTAAACTAAATTAAAAAATTAAACTCAATCAATTCTAAATAAATCTTAAAATAAGACAAATTCTAAAATGAGAATCTAACTAAAAATACAAAAATAATAAATAATTTAAATCAAGAATGACATGAAGAAGAAAATGCATGATTAATGAGATGTTTACTAAAAATGCGAAAACAGAGACCGACTCAGAATGATATGAAATGATCAGAAGAATCTGAGGGTAAAATTTGGGGTACAACAAGTACCAATCCCTTGGGATCGGATTTGAGAACCATTTGCGGCAGTTATAATGGGTAAGAAACCAGAGGTAGAGAGGGAAGAAAAAAGACCTTTATTACCAGTAACATGATCAGACGCACCAAAATCGAGGACCCAAGGACCAAGAGGAGATGATTGAGAGAAGCAAACATATGAATTACCAGTGTGTGCAACCGAAGCAGTGGAACTAGAGATTTGATTAGTCTGACACCACTTGAGAAAATCCTCGTAGATTGGCGTTGGGTTCTGAATAGAAGGTGAAGTCTGCATAGAGTCTGGGTTGTCACTTTGAGCTGCATTTACCTGGCGTGGGGGTTTGCCATGTCGCTTCCAACAACGGTCGATAGTATGTCCAATCCGGTTACAATGGTCACACTTGGGACGAGGTTTGAAGTTGGATGACCCTCCTCGAGGGCGATTCTAATTGTTGCCAAGAGATGCGAGGGCAGCAGTGTCACCTGGTGTTGGAGCAACAGTAGATGGAGGGGAAACCGGACCAAACGCATGAGGTATAGCCAAGCGCAACAGTTGTTCACTAACTGCATCATAGTTAGGAACAGTAGTACCTGATAAAATCTGGTTACGAACGGAGTCGAGTTCGGATGGTAGTCCTTTAAGTGCCATGACCATGAAAAATTTACTCTGTTGTTCGGCATTGAGCTGTTGCATCTTTTGCGTATGGCATAAGGGTTGCGTAACTCGCTTTCAAGGCATCAAGCTTACTCAGATATGTTTGCATATCCATATTTTCCATCTTCAGTGTTTCGAGTTTGAGGATGACACTGTATAGACAATGAACGTCGTTGGAGAAGACTTTCTTCGCCTTTTCCCAAACCTCATAGCAAGTGGAGAAGGCTTGATACTGCGCTTGGAGGTTAGGTGCTATGGAGAACCATAACACGGTAAACAGAGAGGCATCAGTTTTCTTCCATTTAACGAGTTTGGCGGCGACAACATTACTCAATTGTGTGGTTAGGTGATCTTCATATCCCTGACCATGAAACCACATATCGACAGCACGAGCCCATATGTTATAGTTTGCTGATCCGGTTAGTTTTTCACATGAGATAAGCGGAACTTTAGTAAACTACACATAATCAGCGTCTCCCATGGTTTAATGACACAAAAAAACGGAGTGAAATCGGGGCTGTTTGCACTTGAGCACCATTTTCCGTGAGTCGGAAAGTAAAACAGAGGTCGGATCTGAAATGGGTGGGGAGAAGCGGGTAGACCAGCAGGAAAACGGCCGGAATCAGCCGCCGGACGCGCTGGGGCAGCGGCGGAAAAAGGGCGACGACCGGATCGGAGGACGGCGAGTTGAATGGTGGGGTCGGTTTTTTGAAACGTCGCCGAAAGTTTTGCCGGAACAGTAACTGTGGCAGTGGCGGCAAGGCGGTTACCGAAGAATTTTTGAAAAGTGAGAGGCAAACCGGAGTGACAACACGGTTTGCAAAAAAAAAAAAAATTTCTCACCGGAAGACAATAAGTCAACCGGGTAAAGTACGGCGAAGAAAGAATTGCCTCTTAGTAGGCTCTAGATACCATGTTGAAATACAAGAAACTAAGAGACATATGAATAAACCGTGTGTTTTGAAAAGCATTACGGAGACATTATTATATATAGATAGATTACAACTAATTACATGATATAGTCGATGTGGGACTATTCTATATACAAATATTCTTAACACTATATATATTTACAAATATCAACACATACTACTATACTTTTTTCAGGTTTAACGTCTCACTTAGTAATTGCAATATAGGCGATTCATGTGTAATTCACAATGGAGTCTGCATTGGTCAGGATGGTAAAGCTCAATTTATAAGCTTGCTTGTTTTCTGTTTGTTTGTTTTGGTTTCAATGCTTTCTTGTATTTTAATTGTAATTTTAGTTGGGCATTTCTTAATGCACCACCCAAGTTTCTTAGGCACCACGTGAAATTATTTTTTCCCCTATATTCCGGATGTGCACATCCGGACGCACCAAATTTTTAAAAAACGCTGAAGTGTTCCGGATATGCATATCCGGAAACAATTCTGATGTGCACATCAGGAAGTATTTCTTATTACTTCGCGCCAGACGTTCTTCCCCCCTCATTATTCACCTTTCCATTTCCACTCCTTCTCAAACTCTCTCAAACTCTCAAATTTTCAATCACCACAAATCTCGATTTTTTCCACTCGAGTTCGGCGCAGAGCAACTACTACACCGATCAACACACTCCAAATCATCCGTATCACATTTTTATCGGTAAGTTTTCAAATTTTAGAGTTTCAGAGTAATTTTTGAGTAATCGATTTAGAGTAGACATTTAGGTGTAGAAATTGTTAGGTTGTATGAATAACATAGGTTAGAGACAATGTAGGTCATTTTTACTGCTTCAAACGGACGATCAGGGCATAAAAATGCCCTTTTGGTTGTTACAGTGGCCATGAGTGCCGTTTTTAAACTTCAAAATACGTACCGGATGTACAGATCCGGAAATATTGAAACGTTTAGTGTTTCCGGATGTGCACATCCGGAAAGACCTAACGTTTAAAATTTTGAGTCCTTCCGGATGTGCACATCCGGAAGACTTTTTTTTTCTTCCTTTTTTAATTTTACTTGTTTGTTTGTTTTTGTTTAATTATTTTTAAACAAAATTTAATTTATTTATTATGCTTTGCAGATTAGATGGCTGGCAGAGACGATCGTACCATACATGGACGGACAACTCAGCACGCATCTGTCCGACGTGAGCGGATGCAGTCTACAGCCGAGGCTTTCGACGCAGAGGGAGTTGGGGTAGCCCCTACAGCTGAGGGACATCCTACACCACATCCTACACCACAGCCATCCACATCACAGGTTCAGGCCACTTCCACATCACAGGTTCAGGCCACTCCCCCGTCAGCCGCCGATTCTACATCTCGGAGGCGTTGGGATTCTACTGCTAGTTCATCAGGGTCCCAGCCCGCACGCAGGCGTCGTCGGGAGACTCCAGCTCCATCAGCTGCTCCTCCTCGTTCCCCTGTTCCTGTTCCTGTTCCAGAGGGTGATCACCCAACACATGAGGGTGTTGACGATGATGACGATTTCGATGAGCTGGGCGATTACCCCGGGGGACCGTCTAATATGTCCCTACTCGCGGGGTACTCTGAGCATACTGCCAGATTTGTCTGGCTAGGACAGGTAACCTTTCTCGGTTTATTTATAGAATTGTATTCGTTGAAAATATGTTCATTTGTAACATTGTTTTATTTGGAAATTTTCAGGATAAGGATTCACAGAAGTTCTATAACCATGGGGGCAAGGTTATGGACACGATTGAGATGTTGCCTACAGCTGAGTGGTTCACGTCTACACTTGCGGAGTATGGTCTTGGAGGCCTGTCTACGATTGGGTATTCCCAGATCCAGTACGGTATCCTGATGGCATTTGTTGAGAGATGGCACCCTGAGACATCCTCATTCCATCTACCGTACGGCGAGGTCACGATCACGCTAGACGACATCTCGTGCCTCTTACATCTACCGATCACGGGTACCCTTCTGAGTCACGGTAGGATGACGAAGGCGGACGACATAGAGTTGTTGGTTACAGAGCTTGGGGCTAGCCCAGAGAAGGCATATGCGGAGGTGCACCAGTTGAGGGGCACACAAGTCCGGTTCTCATTTTTGATGGATAGATTTACTGAGGCGCTTGCAGAGGCAGGACGGGCAGATGGTGATCCAGCTGAGGTGGCGATCCACAGGACGCGTGCCCTAAGGTGCTACTACTTGTTTTTGCTAGGCACGCAGGTGTTTGTGGACACCAGCGCCTATTATGTTGATATCGTCTACCTCAGGTACCTTTCGGATCAGACAGAAATCCATCTGTACAACTGGGGGGCTGCTGCGCTGGCATTCACCTATTCCAGGCTCTCTGATGGTTGCCGCTGGGCAGCCAAGACTGTGGCAGGCAGCTGTACGCTATACGTGGTAACAATCTAATATTCTAAGTGATTTTTTCATTTCTTTTCTTTCCGTATTCATTATAATGTTTGACACCCATGTTATGTTTTCCATTTCAGGCGTGGATTTTATAGCACTTTCCCTATATTACTGGTTGGGGGAGTGCCCAGGGGTACACTGAGGATATGCCACGTGCTGCTGCATTTGTCCTGCTCAGAGGGAACCAGGCGCCGGACCCCTTCAGAGTGTATCTAGATCGGATGGCTGCTGAGAACGTTTTGTATTGCCCCTATGCCGCTCACCGTGTGACGCGCCCGTTCGATGAGGTTTG
Organism: Lathyrus tuberosus; assembly: GCA_022829125.1. Taxonomy (NCBI): domain Eukaryota; kingdom Viridiplantae; phylum Streptophyta; class Magnoliopsida; order Fabales; family Fabaceae; genus Lathyrus; species Lathyrus tuberosus. The sequence goes on from JALAZF010000032.1 coordinate 6,396,851, forward strand.
TTTGTTCTCAGGATGGTTGGTGTGACGCCCCCGATCTATACCCCCAAAACACGCAATTAAGGCGGTAAAAGAAAATTCGAAAATTGATCAGAGTATAATGGAATTATCATGGCATAGAAAGGGAGAATCACATCAAAGTAACCAAACAACTAACATGCAACACCTGCTCATTTAGATATGCAACGTGGGGTAACAATCATACAGAGGAAACTTCGTTCCTTACACCCACTTTTCAGAAATTAGAATTAAAGCGGAAAGATCTAAAATCTGAATAACACATATACATATATACATATAAACTTGTCCGTCATACATCAAGTTATACATGTACAGCCAAAATATATCATCAGATAAACAAAACAATCACACACGGCCACCCTATGCTACCCGGAGTCACATATCAGAGCCGACCGACCAAAATAATGAAGACGCAACTCTTCACAAAAGAATACCTCCAGCAACTCTAATCTGCAACGCCTCATAGAGCGTTATAAAACAGCAGAAGGGTGAGAAAAACAACCATAATATAATTACATAAGATTATATATTAACACCAAAAAAATGCACAATAACGTATTCTCACCACCAAAACACACAGATCAATTATAACAACACACAGTACAATTCACAAGTGTCAAATACCACTACCCATCAATCATTCACAATACAATCACACATATTCCATCTCATTAAGTCACATTCACAAATTCATGCACAAATGACTCATAATTTAATGCAATGCACATAGACCGACACAACGACTCTATGCACATGCCATGCGGTACCGACTTCCAATGTCTCATGTCTCATCATCAGTTCACTCAGGAACTATTGGAACCATCGCTCGTTACTGAGAATCTCAAGTAACTCCCCGTCGGGCCTACGATGTTCACCCGTCGCTTTAAGTCCTCAGGCAACGCCTCATATTTTCGAGGCACACGACGTTAAGGATTGCTTTAAGTCTCAAAAGGAGCCCACAATCGTCTATACTTATCGCTTTAAGTCCTCAGGCAACGCCTCGTATTTTTGAGGCACACGATGGTATAGTGGATTCCCTCAAGAATCAAATCGTCACTCAGGACGTTTCAACAATGCACAATATGATGCTTGGCATACAACGACTCATGACTTTCACATTGCATGCTCACACACATCAACAATCATGCATATATCATCAAATATCACACATAGTATTTTCTTGCCTTTCGGCCACAAATCATCATCACAACATCTCATCAAAAACAACTATTCACGATTAATCGGTAAAGTCGGCCAAAAGTCGGCTAAAAATAATATATTTCTTCACCAAATCATAGAACATATTTTTAGCTTCACATCCATATAAAGAACACTTAAATCGGATAACCAACGAAGAAGATATGAATATTTCAAAATAACCGAAAAACATAAACCGTACACCCGACACTACGATACGATTCGAAAATACTGTACCAATTGGACTAGATTCAGACCTCAAAACTATTTTTCCTAGAAAGAACATCTCGTTAGCTTCCCAACGCTTCGAACGGGGACCAAAACCGACTTACGGTTCAAGAGATATGAATTTCTGAAGTTTCCCGACAAACCAGAATTTTATGGTTCAGCACAGTATGTATCGATACATAGGCTTTATGTATCGATACAAAAAGATCTTATGTATCGATACATAGCACGCATGTGTCGACACATGCTGTAGTGAAAATGCTGTTTTTCCCAATTTTCACAGTACGTATCGATGCATAGGGGTTATGTATCGATACATAAGCCATTTCGTATCGATACATAGCTGTTATGTATCGATTCATACTCTGTTTTTCCCTAAAAAACCAGAATTTCTCAAAATGCACCTTTGCTGTCATTTTTCCAAAATGTCCGGAAACTCGACTAAATCGAACATTTTCACCGAAACAACATATACGCCCAACCACCAAATACATAAGAACAATTTAGAACACATAAACGAAATTTCTACGACGTTCGATTTTTCGATTAAATTTCCACCTTTCAAAAACTAGATTTTTCAAACCTCACCGAATCGAATAAAAAGCACGCTATACGACGACCTAACCTTGCTCGATACAACTACGTAATTTATTTCGAATTCTAACCGTGAAAACATCGGTTTCTATCGATTTCCTATAATTCGACCTAAACGGACAAAACAACAGAAACATAACGAAAACTAACCAAAACATAACCGAACTTCATGAAACTTTAAACAGCAGCTCACATACATATAACCAACCAACACATGTATTTATACGACTTTTCGACCGTAAAAACATTGGTTTCTATCGATTCCGTCAAATACGGCATAAACGGAAACATATGGAAAAACCAACCAAAACATCCACACAAAACATACATAATCATACACAATCATAGTATAATCGAGTTTCGCACCCTTACCCGATAAATTCGCGTTCAAGAAAGTCGGGAGATTGATTTCTTCCTTCACAAGTTTTTTTCTCTCTTTTCTTCTTTCTCTTCTCTTTTCTTCTTCTCTATTTTTCTGATTTTTCTTTCTTTTTCTTTCTATACTTTCTATTTATTCTAACTTAATCAAAATACACCCAAATGCCCAAAATACCCCTACACTCAAATTTCTCGCAAACGATCCCAAAATGCGATAAAATATATTCACGACGAAAAATAACATATTTTCACATAAAAGTCGAAAATACAATAAAATAATAATAAAATAATCAAAACGACTCAATAAACAAAATTGGCAAAACGGGGCGTTACAATTCTCCCCCACTTAGAAATTTTCGTCCTCGAAAATCTTACCTGATACAAACAACTCCGGATACGACTCCCGCATCCTACTCTCCAATTCCCACGTCAGATTACCATCAGCAGCGCCTCCCCACGCCACTTTCACAAGTGCAATCTCTTTACCCCTCAACCGCTTCACCTCGCGATCCAAAATACTAACTGGTAATGCCTCGATCGTAAGGTTATCCCTTACTTCAACCTCGTCCATAGGAATCACATGTGAAGGGTCCGGAACATACTTCCGAAGCTGTGAAACATGAAAAACGTCATGCAAATTCGACAGATTCGGCGGTAACGCCACACGATACGCTACAGCACCAACTCTCGCAGATATCTGGTAAGGACCAATAAATCGAGAAGTAAGCTTCTTAGATTTCAAAGCACGACCAACACCCGTTACCGGCGTAACCCTCAGAAATACGTGATCACCCTCTTGAAACTCAAGATCCTTTCGTCTCCGATCATGATAACTCTTTTGTCTACTCTGAGAAGCTTTCATTTTCTCACGAATAAACTTTACCTTTTCCGTCGTCTGTTGCACCAATTCTGGTCCAACTACAGAACTCTCACCAGTTTCGTGCCAACACAACGGCGTTCTACATCTTCGTCCATATAAAGCCTCAAAAGGTGCCATTCCAATACTAGAATGGAAACTGTTATTATACGTGAACTCAACCAAAGCAAGATAACTGTCCCACGCACCACCTTGTTCCAAAACACATGACCTCAACAAATCCTCCAACGACTGAATCGTTCTTTCGGTCTGACCATCTGTCTGCGGATGATAAGCCGAACTCAACCTCAATTTAGAACCCAAAGCCTTCTGTAAACTTTCCCAAAATCTCGATGTAAACCTAGGATCTCGATCAGAAACAATACTCAAAGGAACTCCATGCAATTTCACCACCACACTGATATAGATCTCAGCTAACCGTTCCAAAGAAAAACTGATGTCAATCGGAATAAAATGCGCCGATTTAGTCAGCCTGTCCACAATCACCCAAATAGCATTATGCCCTCGCTGAGTATTCGGTAACCCCGTTACAAAATCCATCGAAATGCTATCCCATTTCCACTCAGGAATATCCAACGGTTGCAACAAACCACTAGGTCTCAAATGTTCCACTTTCGATTTCTGACAGGTCAAACATGCATACACAAACTGAGCCACATCTCTTTTCAAACCAGACCACCAGAAAATCTTCTTCAAATCTTGGTACATCTTATTCGCTCCCGGATGAATACTTAAGTTACTTCGGTGTCCCTCCTCCAAAATCATTCTTTTCAACTCCGCATCATCAGGAATACAAATACGACCACGAAATCTCAAAACACCAAAATTATCCACCTTGAAATCCACATTCTCATTCCTCATCAAATCAACAAATTTCAAATCCAGCTTTTGTTTCTCACTAACCGACAACAAAAATTCATTAGTAACTTTCAACATTCCAAGCCTCACACTAACCGATGTCACTTCACATACCAAACTCAAATCTCTAAACGATTCCAAAAGTTCCAACTCTTTCACCATCAATGCGGACATATGCAACGATTTCCGGCTCAATGCATCGGCTACCACATTAGCTTTACCAGGATGGTAATTCAAGCCAAAGTCGTAGTCTTTCAAGAATTCCAACCATCTCCGCTGCCTCATGTTCAACTCTTTCTGATCAAATAAATATTTCAAGCTTTTATGATCACTAAAGACCTCGAACCTCGCACCATAGAGATAGTGCCTCCAAATCTTCAACACAAAAACTACAGCCGCTAATTCAAGATCATGAGTAGGATAGTTTTTCTCATGAACTCTTAATTGCCTCGAAGCGTAAGCTACAACCTTACCTCCCTGCATCAGCACACCACCCAAACCAATTAAAGAAGCATCGCAATAGACCACAAATGGCTCATTAGGATTAGGTAAAATAAGAATCGGAGCTGTCGTCAATCTTCTCTTCAGCTCACAAAAACTCTCTTCACATTGAATATCCCAAATGAACGCTTTGCCCTTACAAGTCAACTGCGTCAAAGGAAGAGCTAGCTTAGAAAAACCTTCAATGAACCTCCGATAATAACCAGCCAAACCTAGAAAACTTCGAATTTCAGTAACGGATCTAGGAGCCTCCCATTGTAGAACTGCTTCTACTTTAGATGGATCCACAGCAATACCATTACCTGAAATTACGTGCCCAAGAAAACTCACCTCAGACAACCAGAATTCACACTTGGACAATTTGGCAAAAAGCTTCCTTTCCTTCAAAACCTGCAAAACAATACGCAAATGCTCTGCATGTTCTTCCCGAGACTTAGAATAGATTAAAATATCATCAATAAACACCACCACAAAACGATCCAAATGCTCGTGGAAAATCCGATTCATGTATTCCATAAACACACCAGGCGCATTAGAAACCCCGAACGGCATCACCGAATATTCATAATGACCGTAACGTGTTCTAAAGGCCGTCTTCTGAATATCCTCCTCTTTCACTCTTATCTGATGGTACCCCGATCTCAAATCGATCTTACTAAATACACAAGCACCAACCAACTGATCCATCAGATCATCAATCCTTGGAAGCGGATACTTATTCTTAATCGTCACTTTATTCAACTGGCGATAATCAATACATAATCGCATACTCCCATCTTTCTTTTTCACTAACAAAACTGGAGCACCCCAAGGAGAAACACTTGGTCTCACGAACCTCTTTTCCAACAACTCATTCAACTGCTTTTTCAACTCCACCAATTCAGATGCCGACATTCTATAAGGTGCCATAGAAACAGGTCTAGTACCAGGAACTAGATCTATCGAAAATTCCACCTCTCTCACCGGCGGCACATCTGAAATATCCTCAGGAAACACCTCAGGAAATTCGCACACAACAGGAAACACATCAAGTGAAACTTGACTATCCACCGATAACGATGTAAACACTCCAAACAACTGAGCTTCATCCGCTAAAAGTTTCTTCAACTCTTTAGTAGACAAGAAACTCGAGTCTTCAGCTTCCTCAAGAGAAGGAAACCTTACAAGCTTATGATAACAATCAATGTGCACCCTGTTAAATTGCAACCAGTTCATTCCCAACACCACATCTAATCCTTCCAACGGTAAACACACTAAATCCATCACAAAATCTTTGCCATAAATGGCCAAAGGACAACTTAGACACACCAAAGAAGTAGTTACTGACCCCATCGCTGGAGTATTGATAACCATCTCAAAATCCATTACGGACAACACAAGATTCAAACTCTTCGCGCACTCAGACGAAACAAACGAATGAGTCGCTCCAGTATCAATAATAGCAATTAAAGGCATATTATTAATAAAGCAAGTACCTCTTATCAGACGATCTGCCTTTGAAGTCTGAGTCCCTGCCAACGAAAACACTTTCCCACTAGTCTGAGCCTTCTTCGGATTAGGACACTTCGAACTAATGTGACCAGGTTCTCCACAATTGTAACACTTCACGACATTCTTCCTTTTACAATCCGCTATAACATGTCCAATACCACCACAATTAGAACACTTATTCACTTTCTTCCTACATTCATGCTGGCGATGTCCCAACTCACCACATTTAAAACACCTAAGAGAATTAGACATACCACCTCCACCTGACCTACGATCAAAAGTACTCCTTTGTTTACCTTTATCAGCCGGTGACACATACGGTCCACCACGGAACTGTTGCTTCCCTTTCCTGTCACTTACACTTTTATAGTGAGCAGAACGAGCCTTACTGTCTTCATCATAGATCCTACAGCATTCCACCAAATCAGCAAACCTTCGAATCCTCTGATAACCAATCGCCTGCTTTATCTCAGGACGCAAGCCACTTTCATACTTCACACACTTAGAAAATTCAGCAGTCGCTTCCACATAGTGAGGATAAAACTGCACAAGCTCCACAAACTTAGCAGTATATTCAACAACAGATAAATTACCTTGTTTCAGTTCCAAAAACTCAATCTCCTTCTTTCCTCGGACATCTTCCGGAAAATACTTCCTTAGGAACTCTCGACTAAACACCTCCCAAGTAATCTCTTCTTCCTCCTCCTCAGCTTCCAACACTTGACGAGTACTGATCCACCAGTCGTCAGCCTCTTCATGTAACATATGAGTGCCCAGCCTCACCTTATCCTCCTCGTCACAATCCATTACCCTGAAAATCCTCTCAATCTCCTTTAACCACAACTGTGCACCATCCGGATCATGTTTCCCTTTAAAGACCCGCGGCTTATTCTTTCTAAACTCATCATTTCCTGCCGCATTCGGTGCACCCTGCACAGCTCGTGCCATTGCCTCCATCGCAGCAGCCAGAGCAGCATCATTACGACCAGCCATATTCTGTTCGTCCAAATACAGAACTATGGTTAACAACAACTCGCTCAACACAACTCGCCCAATATGCCAGACACAACAGCCACAAACGACACAACTGACACGGACTAGCTCCGATACCACTTAATGTGACGCCCCCGATCTATACCCCCAAAACACGCAATTAAGGCGGTAAAAGAAAATTCGAAAATTGATCAGAGTATAATGGAATTATCATGGCATAGAAAGGGAGAATCACATCAAAGTAACCAAACAACTAACATGCAACACCTGCTCATTTAGATATGCAACGTGGGGTAACAATCATACAGAGGAAACTTCGTTCCTTACACCCACTTTTCAGAAATTAGAATTAAAGCGGAAAGATCTAAAATCTGAATAACACATATACATATATACATATAAACTTGTCCGTCATACATCAAGTTATACATGTACAGCCAAAATATATCATCAGATAAACAAAACAATCACACACGGCCACCCTATGCTACCCGGAGTCACATATCAGAGCCGACCGACCAAAATAATGAAGACGCAACTCTTCACAAAAGAATACCTCCAGCAACTCTAATCTGCAACGCCTCATAGAGCGTTATAAAACAGCAGAAGGGTGAGAAAAACAACCATAATATAATTACATAAGATTATATATTAACACCAAAAAAATGCACAATAACGTATTCTCACCACCAAAACACACAGATCAATTATAACAACACACAGTACAATTCACAAGTGTCAAATACCACTACCCATCAATCATTCACAATACAATCACACATATTCCATCTCATTAAGTCACATTCACAAATTCATGCACAAATGACTCATAATTTAATGCAATGCACATAGACCGACACAACGACTCTATGCACATGCCATGCGGTACCGACTTCCAATGTCTCATGTCTCATCATCAGTTCACTCAGGAACTATTGGAACCATCGCTCGTTACTGAGAATCTCAAGTAACTCCCCGTCGGGCCTACGATGTTCACCCGTCGCTTTAAGTCCTCAGGCAACGCCTCATATTTTCGAGGCACACGACGTTAAGGATTGCTTTAAGTCTCCAAAGGAGCCCACAATCATCTATACTTATCGCTTTAAGTCCTCAGGCAACGCCTCGTATTTTTGAGGCACACGATGGTATAATGGATTCCCTCAAGAATCAAATCGTCACTCAGGACGTTTCAACAATGCACAATATGATGCTTGGCATACAACGACTCATGACTTTCACATTGCATGCTCACACACATCAACAATCATGCATATATCATCAAATATCACACATAGCATTTTCTTGCCTTTCGGCCACAAATCATCATCACAACATCTCATCAAAAACAACTATTCACGATTAATCGGTAAAGTCGGCCAAAAGTCGGCTAAAAATAATATATTTCTTCACCAAATCATAGAACATATTTTTAGCTTCACATCCATATAAAGAACACTTAAATCGGATAACCAACGAAGAAGATATGAATATTTCAAAATAACCGAAAAACATAAACCGTACACCCGACACTACGATACGATTCGAAAATACTGTACCAATTGGACTAGATTCAGACCTCAAAACTATTTTTCCTAGAAAGAACATCTCGTTAGCTTCCCAACGCTTCGAACGGGGACCAAAACCGACTTACGGTTCAAGAGATATGAATTTCCGAAGTTTCCCGACAAACCAGAATTTTATGGTTCAGCACAGTATGTATCGATACATAGGCTTTATGTATCGATACAAAAAGACCTTATGTATCGATACATAGCACGCATGTGTCGACACATGCTGTAGTGAAAATGCTGTTTTTCCCAATTTTCACAGTACGTATCGATGCATAGGGGTTATGTATCGATACATAAGCCATTTCGTATCGATACATAGCTGTTATGTATCGATTCATACTCTGTTTTTCCCTAAAAAACCAGAATTTCTCAAAATGCACCTTTGCTGTCATTTTTCCAAAATGCCCGGAAACTCGACTAAATCGAACATTTTCACCGAAACAACATATACACCCAACCACCAAATACATAAGAACAATTTAGAACACATAAACGAAATTTCTACGACGTTCGATTTTTCGATTAAATTTCCACCTTTCAAAAACCAGATTTTTCAAACCTCACCGAATCGAATAAAAAGCACGCTATACGACGACCTAACCTTGCTCGATACAACTACGTAATTTATTTCGAATTCTAACCGTGAAAACATCGGTTTCTATCGATTTCCTATAATTCGACCTAAACGGACAAAACAACAGAAACATAACGAAAACTAACCAAAACATAACCGAACTTCATGAAACTTTAAACAGCAGCTCACATACATATAACCAACCAACACATGTATTTATACGACTTTTCGACCGTAAAAACATTGGTTTCTATCGATTCCGTCAAATACGGCATAAACGGAAACATATGGAAAAACCAACCAAAACATCCACACAAAACATACATAATCATACACAATCATAGTATAATCGAGTTTCGCACCCTTACCCGATAAATTCGCGTTCAAGAAAGTCGGGAGATTGATTTCTTCCTTCACAAGTTTTTTTTTCTCTTTTCTTCTTTCTCTTCTCTTTTCTTCTTCTCTATTTTTCTGATTTTTCTTTCTTTTTCTTTCTATACTTTCTATTTATTCTAACTTAATCAAAATACACCCAAATGCCCAAAATACCCCTACACTCAAATTTCTCGCAAACGATCCCAAAATGCGATAAAATATATTCACGACGAAAAATAACATATTTTCACATAAAAGTCGAAAATACAATAAAATAATAATAAAATAATCAAAACGACTCAATAAACAAAATTGGCAATACGGGGCGTTACAGTTGGCATGCAGTTCGACCGTTACTGCCCGATACCTGCCATAGGCGTCTTGCGTCAGTTCGGTTACACGCAGACGATCCCCAGGATGCCTCATGAGTCTGCTCCTCTAGGCTTGATCCGCAGGCAGATAGATGAGCTATATGCTGACTACCAGTCCCACTTGGTACCGGAGGAGGCTCGGGCGACCAGAGCGGAGATAGACTGGAGTGTTGTTGCCGGGTACATCGTGTGGTTCTACACCGTCTCACACCCATGCATGGTGCCCACTGCTGAGGGATCGCCACCCAGACCTGCTCATCAGGAGATATTAGAGGAGCGACAGTCTCAGCTGGACCACACTCAGGATGTCCTACCACGCTGTCGTGAGATAGAGCAGATAGCGCAGCAGGCCATTGCGGACAGTCACCTTCCTGAGGGCTCTGGTGCCAGACTTGCCGTGGTCAAGATTATTGCGATTGCTCAGGGGGCACTTCAGTACCGCAGACATCGATCCAGGATGGCGGGTAGGGGCAGAGGAGCAGGGGAGCCAGGAGAGATCCTTCGCCATACGCAGTAGTTTTTTGTTTGATGTATTATATTTATATTAGATGTATGCACTGTATTTTGACAGAGATTTATTTTATATATATATATATATATATATATATATATATATATATATATATATATATATATATATATATATATATATATATATATCATTTTATTTTATATATGGATGTTGTCAAATGTATATTAAATTGCGACGATTTATTAACATATGCGACCAAGCAAAAAAACCGATTTTTAAAAAAAAAATAATGTTCTGCCTTTTTTTCGGATCTGCAGATCAGGAATGTTTCCGGATGTGCACTTCCGAAAAGAATCAGCGTTTTTAAAAAAATTGGTGCGTCCGGATGTGCACATCCGAAATCAGGGGGCAAAACCGAAAATTCAGATGGTGCCTAAAAAACAAGGGTGGTGTGATAAGAAATGTCCTTTTAGTTAAGGAAAGTAGGAAACCAAGTGTCCTACGACGCGGTGATTTTGTTTAACTCAATACCAATCCAAACATGCTCACAAAAACATATTATATGTGGTTAAGAGACATTTAACTTTAGCAACATATGGTTCTTAATATTGAATAGTTGATAATTGATCGGTGTTTTGTTAGGGTCACTGCACACTACTTTTGGATAACATTAATATTGTATTTACATGTAGGATTTGGATTTTATGTGGATGGTGATGGTAAAATGATAAAGAAGCCTCAGGTTGGTAATTTGATTTAATCCTATATACATTGACAGATTATTTCTGTTTAACGAAAATTTTCAACTTGCATAGATTGTACCAATAATATGAATTTCTTGCTTAAATCTGTCAGAAGCTGAATGTGATGATAGGGAACAATGTTGAAATTGGTGCAAATACATGCATTGACAGAGGCAGGTTAGTTTTTTTTAATGGCTTATCCTTTTCTATTTAGCTTCATGATGTGTCAAAAATGGTGGTATAGTTTGATTTTCACTTGAAATAATGTTAGCTCTAATACTAGTTTTATTCACTCTTTGGCTATGCAGCTGGAGAGATACGATTATTGGGGACAACTCGAAGATAGATAATTTAGTTCAGGTTAACATTTAATACTTACATAATTACAAAAGTGAAAAATTAAAGGCTTTGTTCTTTTGTTCTAATTAGTTCTGCAGATTGGTCACAATGTAGTTATTGGGAAGAATTGTATGCTTTGTGGACAAGTTGGGATTGCAGGCTCAGCAACGTACGTGTATATTCATTCATTTCGCTGATACCTAGTAAATGTTGGGATGATTTATCTAGTCAAATTCATATCAGAACTAAAGTTATTGCCGAGGCTTACGAGTTTTCTTATGTGTTCAGCGTAGGAGATTATGTGACTATGGGAGGAAGGGAAGCAGTGCGAGATCATGTATCAATTGCATCAAACGTACGATTTTGTTTTTCGATCTTATAAGGCTATCCTCTCATAGCCTCGGTGCATTGTGGTTGGCTAGTGATTAACGAGTGAATAAGTGCTATAATGGTGTCAAAAAGTGTTATTAAGTCGAAGATTTGAAAGATCTTAGAAACAAAGACATGTTAATTACCCGAAGTTATCGGTCCCTTTATATGCTTTTTCTCAGAATAGTTTGCATCTTCATAGTATCTGTACAGCCTCTAATTCCTGCTGACTGTATTAAGGGCATGTTTAGTTTGGCGGTGAGCTCAGCAGAACCGCTGCGTGCTTCCGTGATTTTAGTCAAAGCTATACTTTAGAGCTTCAAAACAGTCATGTCCCATCGTGATTTTAAGAAACTCACTCATTTAATAATAAATCAACACTGTCATTTTCGTTTGCTGTTTTACCATTTTTACTGTCCGTAAATTGGAAGCATTACAAAATGTTTGCAGGTTCGGCTTGCTGCATTAAGTTGCGTAACCAAGGACATCACAGAACCAGGGGACTATGGTGGCTTTCCAGCTTTAATGATCTACTACTCTTACGCTTTTTTTCATTTAGTGTATTAGGATTGAAGTTCATAGTTTGGCATACAATATACTATTGGGTTGAGTGGATTCATAACTACCTTCCTTGATGCTTTGTAGGTTTCTATTCACAAATGGCGGAGACAAGTTGCAAGCGGTTTTGCAGTTAGGGGAGTCTGACTGTCTGAGTACTCGCCTCACGAGTCTTGAAAGGCGAATGGATCGTCTCCAATTTTTTTCTCATATATTCTACTCTATGTTATCAATTTCAATATTAAATTTCCTTACTCCTATTTCTCTGTTAAGAACTGATCATCCTAGATTTTTCATGTCAATAGAGAGAATCTATTTTCGAAACGCACACATAATGCCTACTTTAAACATATCCTTATAATGGCTAACTTAGGCCAAACAACTTGACTATTTTAGCAATTTTGATAAAACTGAGGATTGAATTGATGCAAGTGTCACTAAACAGAGACAATTTTGGTAGATATTCATTTGTTTTTCATGGTGCCTTTAAATTTTCGTTTTATTAATACAATAATTATTATTAATTTTTAAACTATTTAATATATTAATTCTCAATTTTCTCGTTTACCTTTTTCTTCCTCCCTATCTGTTGTATCTTTAATTTTTTTTCCTCAATTACTTATATTGTTACTCATTTTTTTCTTCATAAATCCCAACTTCCTTCTTTATTAAAGATTCCTCCTCTTGGATTAAAAATTTTACACTTTAAAAATTTAAAATTGATCGTGAAAGCTGATCAGATCTTGAAATGGGCCAAGAGGAATGTCTGTGATGCTAGATGTGCGAGATGAGGAGAGGGGGGGGGGGGGGGGAGGGGGTGTACCTGCAAGACACTCCGATGCTAAAGAAGAATCGGGAGAGAGAAAAACAAGTACAAGAGTATGAGTTTCTTAGGATGATTTTTGAATACCTGACCCTCTCAAATGAAAGGGTTTTTATAATGCCCCCAGCGCGTGGCCAACGGTCTCTATTTTTGGGGCGGAATAACCGTTTCCTGAAGAATAAGTAACTGCCGAAAACTAGCCGTTATGACGGGCAGAGATACCCAAAACTAGTCGTTGCCACGAGCAAAGGCGTAGTCCCGGGCACCGGCGCCATGACTGTTCTCGGATGGTGGAGCCGTGCGTAACGGGCAGGAATACCGGGGAGGAGCAAATGACCTTGAGACTCATCTGTCCATAAGTGTCCGGTAGAGGGGCAAAAAGGTAAATGCTGCCCCACACCTGCTGGACTTAGGCTATTGGGCCATTCTGGAAGCAGAAGTGGATTGGGCCATGCCTAGCCATTGGTCCAGTCCAGAACAGGAGCCCCCAAGTCGTTTGTCTCGAGCATGGGAGTGATGACTTAAGAAGAATCGGGAGAGAGAAAAACAAGTACAAGAGTATGAGTTTCTTAGGATGATTTTTGAATACCTGACCCTCTCAAATGAAAGGGTTTTTATAATGCCCCCAGCGCGTGGCCAACGGTCTCTATTTTTGGGGCGGAATAACCGTTTCCTGAAGAATACGTAACTGCCGAAAACTAGCCGTTATGACGGGCAGAGATACCCAAAACTAGTCGTTGCCACGAGCAAAGGCGTAGTCCCGGGCACCGGCGCCATGACTGTTCTCGGATGGTGGAGCCGTGCGTAACGGGCAGGAATACCGGGGAGGAGCAAATGACCTTGAGACTCATCTGTCCATAAGTGTCCGGTAGAGGGGCAAAAAGGTAAATGCTGCCCCACACCTGCTGGACTTAGGCTATTGGGCCATTCTGGAAGCAGAAGTGGATTGGGCCATGCCTAGCCATTGGTCCAGTCCAGAATAGGAGCCCCCAAGTCGTTGCTCTCGAGCATGGGAGTGATGACTTAAGGATAACTCACAGCCCCGGGGAACTCTGAATGGGTCGTCGTTTGTCGACGAGATGGAATTGTCCTTGGATTCCCGGGGGTTCTAGTGCCCGCGGGATACGTAACGTTATTTGGGTTACCCGGCGTGCGGGGAGGCCAACGGTTGAGGTATTCTGAAGAGACGTGACGCCACGTGTGCCTCGAGCCTTATGCAACATTAAATGTGTAGTAGGCCGGGGAGATTTCCCCGCACGCGCAGAAGGGGCTGCCTCCGGGCATCTCCTAGCGCGATAATCTTGTGTTATTTGATTTAGGGCTTAGGTCGGGGACGTCGTCCTCGGCCCTTCACGCGCCATTTCACTTGACTAGCGGTGGAAGGGTAGATTTGATTTTGCAGTCGAATTCACTTTTGTCCTCTGCTTTTCAGGTGAACGAGATGGCGCATGAGCCCGAGAGAGAGTAGTGATACTGACGTTTCAACTGCCCATATTGAAGTCGGGGAGGATCCCGAGCATGCTTCCGCGGAGGAATGGACGGTTGCGGAGCCTGCCGAGCACGCGTCCACTTTTGCGTCTTATATCAGGTACGACTTCACAAACGTAGGGCCAGAAGGGGAGTGGAAGGTACACTTCCCCAGTTAAGACGACCGCATATGTACAGACTACGGGGAGAGATTCCCGATGTATAAATATGCTTTCAAGGATATAGGGCTGAGGTTGCCCTTCACTGACTTTCAGCAGCCTATCTTCGTTCATCTGGACTTGGCCCCGTCGCAGTTGCACCCTAATTAGTTGGCGTTTATCCTCGCCTTCGAGCTGACCTGCGAGTTTATGAAGATAAGAGCTACCTTGCCCTTGTTCTTCACCATCTTTCACCTCCAAAGGTAGGTTTCGGGGAAAAGGTACGACTGGGTTTCGCTGAAGCAAGCAAGAAAACTGTTTAAGCCCTTCTCAGAGTCTATCCGGACCTTCAAGGAGAGGTTCTATATCATTGAACCTATGTCAGAGAAGGCTCAGAACACCACGTATGCCTGGGCGGTGACAACGGATGAAGACGGCAATGATATGCGCGACGAGCATGAGAAGTTGCTGGCGGATAGGGTGTTTAAGTTCCCCTTCTGTTGGAGTGGGAGCCATTTTACCCGGGGTATCGACCATTACCTCGCCCAACCGGATATGCTGGACGAGCAAGACACAACTAGTTATAAGGCGTTGGTCAAATACGTTAATAGTTTTAAGCTCGCGGAGTGCTGGACGAAAAAGAGGGACCCGATCTATGACGACGATGGTGGGCAAAGAGTGGAGCACCGCTACATTAATACGAAAGCGCTTCTAGAGTGTAAGACCCATGCTGGTGCCCTTAAGTTGCTTGGTAGTTTACTTGTTTAGCTTGTCCGAATTATAACTTCATCGGTGGCTAATGCGTTTGTAATGTTTTTACAGGTGAGATGCCTTATGCTCATGAGAGGATGGTGAAGAATGTCCTGGCGAGGAAGAAGTCTGACGATGAGGCCGCTAGACTGAAAGGGGAGAATGATACCCTGGTTGCTGAGAAGAAGGTTGCCGAGGACCTAGTCGAGCAGATGAGGTCTGCGGCTGCCCCAACAGAAGACGAGCCTGAGGAGGTAAAGGCGTTGAAGACTAGGGCCGAGCTGGTTGCTCGCATTGCGCGGGCGGAAAAGGATGTGTACGCCATCGGGGATAAGTCATTCAATAATGACGTGGCCAAACTCAAGCTGGTGAATCCATAAGTCCAGATATCTACGGAGGGTACTAACTTTCTGGGCCATGTTGAGGATGGCAAGATAGTTACTCCAGACTTCTTCAATATCGGTGATGAGCACGCCCGGCTCTTGAACGAGGAGACCCTGCCTAACCCTGAGCAGTCCGAGCAGATGAAGGAGTGATATCTTCTTTTGTTTTTTTGTTGTAATGTATCTGGCCTGCGTGCCATATTTGAATGTAACTATATTGTTGTTTGGTATGGGGCGTGGCCCCTTTGTCTTGTAATATGCACAATTGTGGTCCTTGTGGCCACTTAATTATTTTGATATGTATGTATCTGGCCACCGTGGTCGGCTTTGTATATTCGCGCATGGCTATCTTTGATGATTATTTTTGTTATGTGTTATATCTTTGCTTGATACACGTGTGTGCCCGTAATAGGGATGACTTTGATTCGTTTTTTGCTTTAGGAAATTTCTCGACTTAGATGTGTTCGGCAGTGAGGGGGACTAGTCGAACGGCCTAGGGAGTTCCTGGGCATGATAGCGGAGCTCAGACCGCGTTTGAGGCCTGAGTTCGCGGCGTGAACCTCTCATTGCGAGCTGGGTGTTCTGCCTATCATGGTACTTTGACGACGGCGGGCTCGATTGAGGAACCGCCGTCGGGCGAAGACCCAGCTCGATCCTGAGCGGGATCCTGCCTTGACTAGTATGCAACGCTTGTACCTGGGCGCGCATCGTGGTCGGGATGTTATGTTAGTTGCTTTCACGAAGCAAATCAACAATTAGGGCCTTAACTATAGTATTGTTTTAGCTTTTCAGCGTTCCATGGTCGAGCAAGTTCTTCCCCGTTGAGGTGTTCTAGGTAGTAGGCCCCATTCCCCGTCTTTGCTCGGACGCGATAGGGTCCTTCCTAGTTAGCGGCGAGTTTGCCCTCCCGAGAGTCCATGTGGTTCCTTCTCAAGACAAGGCTGCCCACTTGGAATTCTCGCCGTATCACTTTGGCGTTAAGCCTGATTGCGATTTTCTGCTTTAATGAGGCTTTGCGGAGAGCTGCTCCTAACCGGACCTCTTCGACGAGGTCGAGCTCTTCCCTTAGTGCCTCGTTGTTTGTTTCTTCGTCCAGGGGTGATTCAGTCCGCCTAGATGGTACGTGTATCTCGATGGGGTTCACTGCCTCAGTCCCGTAGGCCATGCGAAATGGAGTTTCCCCAGTTGAAGAGTAGGGAGTTGTGCGGTACGCCCACAGGACGCTGTGCAGCTTTTCGACCCAAGCTCTCTTTGTTTCGTCTAGCCTCCACTTGAGGCCTCGTAGTATTACTCAATTTGCTGCTTCGGCTTGCTCGTTAGTCTGGGGGTGTTCGACGGATGCGAAGTGTTGTTTCGTGCCCAGTTGAGCGACGAAATCCTGGAACTTCCTGTCTGTGAACTGTGTCCCATTGTCTGTGACTATTGCTTTGGGAATGCCAAAGCGTGCAAGGATGTTCCGCTTGTAGAAACGAAGTATGTTGAGGGCTGTTATTTTTGCCAGAGCCTCCGCTTCTATCCACTTTGTGAAGTAGTCAATGCCTACTATTAAGTACTTGTTCTAGTTTGATCCTACTACGAATGGCCCTAAGATGTCCAGACCTCACCAGGAGAATGGCCACGGGGAGGACATGGGTTTGAGCTCGTTAGGCGGAGCCAGGTGCATGTCCCCGTGCCGTTGGCATTTGTCCCATTTCTTCACGTGCTCTTTTGCATCCTGTTGCTTGTAGTACCCTGCTCGAAGGGCTTTCCGGGCGAGGGATCTTTCCCCGAGATGTTGGGCGTTGATTCCTTCGTGGATCTCGCGCAAGACGTGGGCGACCATTTCTTCCTAGACACATTTGAGTAAAGGGATGGAGAACCCTCGCCTGTAGAGTTTATCCTCAACCAGGACGTAGGAGCAGGTGAAGGGGTGAAAAACACAAGAAAGGGGGGTTTGAATTGGGTTTTCAAAAATAAAATTGTTTCTTTTAGGAAAACTTACTCTTTATAAGACTCTTTCTTTTACCAATAAAAACCTTTGACTCACAGCAAGATAACGCGTTATGTTTATACTAGTTCACTTGAGAAACACTCAAGTTAGTCTAGTCCACCCGCCAAGGTGATTTCGCCTCTCTCAACGAGGTCTTAATCCACTATTCAATCAAATCAGTACAATGCACGAGCCAAACTGCTGGTGACTAACACAACCTCTAAAACTCACACGTTTTATACTTCTCAAGTAATACAACCTCACAGTTCTTACTCAAGGAACAACCTCTAAGACACACGACTTAGATTTCTCAAGAAATACCAACCCAAGGTCTTTCTCAAGGAACATAAACCTAAGTTTGAACAAGTTACGTTTACAGAAATGTGCTTCTATACAAGCTAAAAATGTAAACACGTTTTCGACCAGAATGACTTAAGAAAGATTTCAGATAGAGAGAGTATTGCAGTAACGTTCATGTGTATCTTTCTTCAAGTCTTTTGCTTCCTTTTATAGCCGTGTAGAAAAAGCCGTTGAAATGTAATCATGATAGCTTAACTAGGCGCTAGAAGCGTGAGGACAGATAATAGCTTTTGCGTGCTCCGCTTCCTGTTTTTGTCAGAATATCTTTGATTGTACCGTTGCACAGTTACCAAGATATTTTCACTTGAATTAAGGTACAGCTGTACTATGTAGCTTTGTCTTCTTGGCTTCTCAACTTCAGAGGCTTTTCACGAGCATGAGTAAGAAGGGAAAACATCACTTGGTTCTTGATATTATCAAGTCTTTGAATCTTCAGAGTCTCTAGTACTTAGTTTTTAGAACCTCGATCGCTTGGTGCGTTGTCTTCATATCTTCAGAGGCTTCTGATAATATTTGATTAAAGCATGAGTAGAGACTTAATTTAGGTCTTCAGAACCTTGATTCAGAGAGCTTAGGACTTTAGCATCTGGACTTCGTTCAATCAGAACCTATGTCTTCAGATCTTCAGAACCCATTCTCTTTTCCTTTTATATCAGAGTGTGTAGGCGGAGTATTTTACTTTAAGCATTGTGTTCGCCCCAATTTACGAAAGCATAACCTGTTTGTTACATTCTCATAAATAACAAACATTAGTTGTACAAAATTGTTCATACAAAAATACTCATTCGGCATCATCAAAACTTAGAGATAAAGTTGCAGAACCAAATCATGTTCTCACAATCTCCCCCTTTTTGATGATGACAAAACTATGTATTTTGATGACACAATTTTGATATATATATAGTTGTAGCGCAATTTTTGTGGTTTCGAATCACGATCGCTTTGGTACTACAGTTCGATTCATTTTTTATCCTATTAAGCTGATTAAGGAAGGGAAATAGATGTCTCCAATTAACCCTACTTGCAAACTGAGGTTAAACAGTCAAAACTGTTGGTTTACAGATGCTATCAAAATAGGGGGGGTTCTCCCTTTGGGTTATTAACCTAAAAACAATGTCTATGTTATTGGTAAGATGTTAGGATAGATGCTTTTTAATTGATGTATGGGATTTTGGGTTTTTGATTGGTATGCTCGCTAAGATTTTGCAATCTTATGCCTACGTATTCCCGAAACCGGGAAATGAGAGCGATCGTAGTTCCTCCTATTCTATGGGAGGAAAAAGGTTGTTTTTGGTGTCTTGTTCAAAGCCCAAGACGTGAAGCTAAAGGGGTTTGTATCTTGTTCAAAGCCCAAGATGTGAAGCTGAAGGGTCTATTTGTATCTTGTTCAAAGCCCAAGATATGAAGCTAAAGGGTCCCGACTGAGAGAGAGTTTGTCATCTCTAAAGAGGAATTGTTCATGTTTGTATGCTATGAGCAAAGCACAACTTTGATGCTAAAAGGTTGATTGACTCAACCGAGGTTTTCTTTATACAAAGCCTAAGAGGAGGCTATTGACCCAACAAGAGGGTGTTTATTATTTGTCTCGTACGAAGCCCGAGATAGAGGCTGGAAGGGTTGACTCAGCAAGAGAGTACTAACAAGTGACTGACTCAACAAGAGAGTGCTTTTATCTGTCCTGTATAAAGCCCAAGACGGAGGTTAAAAAAGGTTGACTCAACAAGAGAGTCTTTTTATACTCAACAAGAGAGTGTTTTATATCTCGTACAAAGCCCGAGATAGAGGCTAAAAGGTGATTTGACTCAACAAGAGGGTCTTTTTATACTCAACAAGAGAGTGATTTTATGTGTCTTGTACAAAGCCCAAGACGGAGGCCAAAGGGTGCTTGACTCAATAAGAGAGTCTTTTATACTTAACGAGAGAGTGTTTTATATCTCATACGAAGCCCGAGATAGAGGCTAAAAAGGGTCGACTCAATAAGAGAGTCTTTTTATACTCAACAAGAGAGTGTTTTATATGTGTCTTGTACAAAGCCCAAGACGGAGGCTTGAATCAAAAAGAGAGTCTTTTATACTCAACGAGAGAGTGTTTTATATCTCGTACGAAGCCCGAGATAGAGGCTAAAAGGTGATTGACTCAACAAGAGAGTCTTTTTATACTTAACAAGAGAGTGATTTTATATCTCGTACGAAGCCCGAGATAGAGGCTAAAAGGGTCGACTCAACAAGAGAGTCTGAAATGGTTAGCTCCGCTGGGGAGGAATTATTTGTACAAAGCCCAAGAGGAGGCTGTCGGTGCTGGTGACTGTTCCAGTTGAGTAACAGGCCCAGTGTGTTGGATAAAAGAGAAAATCAGTTCTTATGAAGAGAAATATTATAGGCAAGATTGTGCCTTGGTATGGATCAGAGGATCCAGGTTATTTCCTGTTCTTTAAGGAAATGGGAAATCCCATGGGTATTGAGACTGTCCAAGTTTACCGGTGTTTTGAGAAATCGATTTTCAGATAGCGAATGCTCGTTGTATGATGCCTGAGAGAAGGCTGATATGTTAAGGGATGAAGG
The DNA here is from genome assembly GCA_022829125.1 of Lathyrus tuberosus. NCBI lineage: Eukaryota > Viridiplantae > Streptophyta > Magnoliopsida > Fabales > Fabaceae > Lathyrus > Lathyrus tuberosus. The sequence continues at coordinate 6,417,829 of JALAZF010000032.1, forward strand.
TCTAGACTCCTTTGAAAGACTGCTCTATTAAGATGACTAGTTTCTGTTCCTATACCTTTAAGATGCCGTCGGGACAATTTGTACAAAGCCCAAGAGAAGGCAGGAAAAACTTTTAAGAAGCCGAAAGGACAATTTGTACGAAGCCCAAGAGGAGGCTATCTTCGCTGAGGAAGAATCATTATACGAAGCCTAAGAGGAGGTTGTGAAAACTTCTAAGAAGCCGAAGGGTCCTTGTACAACACCCAAGAGGAGGCGGGGATGCTTTTAGGAAGCCTGTGGGTCCCCAAACCCCGAGAAGTTCAAGACATGCCATTCACCGAGATTAGATCAAGCCAGGAAAGTTCGAGAATTTGGAAGAAACTCAAGAGATGCCATTCACGGAGAAAAGATCATCTCTGGGGAGTCAGAGTTTCTTTGACAATTTCTAAGGGTGACAGTCTGAGAAAGGGTTCACCGAGAATGCTGCCTTTCATGTTTCCATATTGTTTAACCCCAAGAGGAGGGAAGACTATATCTGGAATCCTACGGGGGATCTAGTTTTGTCTGTATTTTAAGAGTGATCAACGGGGCTTTACCTAGTGCTAGACGTAGTTGCCGAGGAAAACTCTAAATAACTATACTAGTATTACACGATATATAAAGTATGTGAAAGAAGACTTACAGTGAAGCAGCCCCACAATACAGTTATATATATGAAAGCGGTAAACGATAGCGGATAAACACTTACTCGGTTGTAGAGCTTCCATGTTGTTTCGTTAGTTGTTCAACAAAGAAAAATTGAAAACAACAGTATATTTCAAAATCAAAGGAGAAAGTGCTTTGAAAAGAAAGTTGGGGCTTACAGCTCAAGGAGAGGCCCAAGGTTTTATCAGTGATTGCACTGTTATTTTGAATTTGTACAGGGACTTATACAAGTGACTGAGGCCCGAAAGATTTTCTGTACAAAGGGATGGGTCTTACACTCTCTTAGAGGCCCAGATGATTCTAAAGAAAATAAATGGGTCTTACTACTCGAGGGTAGGCCCGAAGGGTTTGATTTTTGAACTGGCGACTGTGCCGAGGTTTTTTACTTTTAACGCAGAGGGACTTATACGATATATGAGGCCCGCAAATGGTTTTGGTTAAAAGGGGATTAGTTCTTACACTCTATTAGAGGCCCAAAGTGATTTTAAGAAAAAGAATGGGGCTTACAACTCAAGGAGATGCCCAATGTGGTTTTATTTTAAACTGGCGATCGCGCTGAGATTTTTGAAAACACCGTGGGTCTTATACAATGACTGAGGCCTAACTATTTTGGTTTCAAAAAAGGATTGGGTTTTACACTCTATTAGAGGCCCAAAGTGATTTGCAAATGATTTGTTGAAGGTGGAATCAATCAAAACCCTAATTTCATCATTTTAAAAGTAAATTCTTTAAAGAAAATCAATAAAAAATGATAAAATACCAAATAAGCTTGAATAAACAACTTTTATTTTTGGTTAAGGTTTGAAAAATGAGGTTTTAATCACAAGATGAATTAAAACTCATTTGGTTTTGATTTTCAAGATGAACATTCACTTTTAAAATGTTGAAAAACAATTAAAAATGAATTTATTCACAAAATTACTAATTATATTAAATAAATAATATAAACTTAATTTTTTTGTGGAATAAAATATTTCAATATTTTTGTGACTTTTTGCAAAAAGAACCAATAAAAAATAATTAAAATTGAGAGAGTTATTAATTTTCCAAATCATTAAAAATAATATGAAAAATAATAAAAATATGAAAAAAGTGATAAAAAGAGGATCTGGGGCGAGGGGGATTCGAACCCCAGACCTCTTGTGTGCAGTGCGCGCCCTCTATCACTAGGGTGGTGATACATCCGTGTATTGAAACACAACCACAAATATACAAGGTTTGCCTTGTTTTTGGCCTGGCCCAAGGCAAGGCAATGCAAGATTTTGGTCAGAAACGTGAAGGCCATAACTTTCTCATTTCTACATAGATTGAGACAAAATTTAGGTCTATCCTGCCTAGAATTTCACAAGGAATCCAATGGTGGTGATGTTTTTTCCAGATCATGCTCCTATTGAAAAACCCGATAGTGGTTTTGAAATAGGCCTATAATTGCATTTTCTGTGCTACCTCATGATACAGGCAATAATTACATGATAAATTGGTGCAAACACAACACATACAACATGTATAAGAGATGCATGATCAGTGGACATCAAAGTACAGTATGATTCAAAGAATTCAAGTTGTGATGCTTACCTCTTTTTGGAGCTTTTGTGCAATCTGCGAAGTGCTTTGTTCCAGAAATGTTTTGATGCTTTGAACACTCTCAAATGATCCCTTGGAAGCTTTTAGGATGGTTGGAATCAGCTGAAAACCTCAGGAGTGGAAACTGGCCCTTTCTTGTAAAAGGGGCAAAAGTGGCCAAAATAGCAACTCTCTCAAATGGTGTTCCAGATGTGTGGAACCATTTGGGACAGTTCAAGGATGATATTTGGAGTGTGTTTGAGGTTTTATCTGGTTTGGAAAGTGACTGATTCAAGACATGGCTTGAAAAATGCACAAAAAGGCCTATTTTGAGGTTTTGAGAGGTGACTTGGTGATTTTGGTGTTATAGGTCACTTATGAGAGTTTGGACAGCTTAGACATGACTTATTGGATGTGTTTGGATCATGAGCTGTGGTGGAATTGCTCTCAAACTCAAAAACTCAGAGTTACCTTGCTAAAGAAGGCATTTTTTCATAGAGAAAGAGATTTTGAGGAAAGCAAGTGTTGTAGTGCTTTGGTGTCCTTAAACTGAGCACAAATGAGCTTTATTTATAGTAGAGCAAGTTTATTTTGGCTGCAATAGTGAATGGCAACTGCAGCATAGGTTTGGCCAATGTTGATCAATGGGAATCCAAGTCTCCTCTAGCCATTGACTAGAGGTTAGGGCACAGGCTGCTGGTTCCCTTGGTCTTGGATCAGTCTTGACTGAATTCAGTTGGAAATGTGTTAGTCCATGCCACCTTGGTGTATCCATTAAATGCTCCAATCCAAAATTGGAGTCTTGTCCCTCTTTTAGGGATTTCTAGGTTTGGCATGCTACTTTTTGTGATTTTGATCATTCCATAACTTAAAATCCATGAGGAATTGGAATGAGTTGTGTTTGAAGCTTTTGTAGAGGGCCATGAGAGCTACAAATCCAGCTTTAAATGGGGAAAAATGGCCTTGTGGTTTAGGAGTTATGACCTCCAAAGTTGGTACCCTAGCCACTTTGTTCCATAACTTAGAAAATTTCTAAGTTTTTATGGTTACCCCTTTTACAAGTTATCCCACTTTCTTTAATTTTTTTTGATGAATGATGATCCAAATCACACATTAACATCATTTTAGGGTCAAAGAACCATAATTGTGAAAAATCTCAAAAAGTCAAAGTTGACTTTTGTGCACAGTTGACTTTTTGTCAGATGAATTCCAAACTGTGCAATCCTCTATGAAATCAAGTCCTTGACCTAAATCAAACTTGATGGATTGATTTCATAGGTGTTATAGGGTGTATTTAATCATGTCCCAAGGTTTGGGAGCATGCCTGGGTCAAAAGTCAAAGGCACAGTTGACTTTTCCCGCGAAACCCTAACTGTGGTTCTGATGACATTGAAACTTGTGCACCAATCTTATTGGATCAATCCATTGTTGCAAATGGATCAATTTAGTGTATTGGAGACCCTCAAATCCTATCTTGAGGTCTTGGCTCCTGTTTTATCCCAAAAGTCAACTTAGGGGTGAACTAGGCCAAGAAACCCTAATTCCTGATTTTTGATAAATGCATCCTCTGAGGCTAAATTAACTTGATGATTGGGTTCATGATGTCCCTTGGAGCATCTTAGGTTATGCTTTGAAGCATTGGCTCATGCCCAGAGGAAAATTTCCATCTGGAGGCCCTGGTCGACCAAAACCCTAATTTGGTGACATTGGCGATCTTGAGGCTTGACCCACTTGGACTGTTGTAGCCTTGTGCTTGATCCTTGATGTGGGAGTCCTCTTGATCCATTGTGGGAGTCCTCTTGATCCTTGATGTCATTCCTTGATTGATCCTTTGTCTAAGAGCTCTGAGAGGGCTTGAAACCCTAAGTTTGATTGTAGTGAATGCTCACCCATCTTTGGGGAGACTAATTAGGTATGATGGTTCACCCATATTGTGATGATGATTTGCACAATGATGGGAAATCTTAGTGATCAAAATTTGGGGTATGACAGATTCCCCGATTTAATCTTCTTGGACCCGAAGGTGTGAATGGCGAAGGTATTCGGGCATTCGGGGTGCAAGAGGATTAAATATCGGAATACCCGAAATTTTGGTGATTATGAATGGTAGTTTACACACTCGTCTTCTTTTGCTAAGAGATGATGCTTATAAAATGTAAAACTTCTCCTCGATCCTGGTTTCCTACCAAGGAACTGGTCTCAGTTGCTGAAATAAACTTCCCCTCGATCCTGGTTTCCTACCAAGGACCTGGTCTAAGTTTCTGATATAAACTTCCCCTCGATCCTGGTTTCCTACCAAGGACCTGGTCTAAGTTTCTAATATAAACTTCCCCTCGATCCTGGTTTCCTACCAAGGAACTGGTCTCAGTTTCTGATATAAACTTCCCCTCGATCCTGGTTTCCTACCAAGGAACTGGTCTCAGTTTCTGAAATAAACTTCCCCTCGATCCTGGTTTCCTACCAAGGAACTGGTCTCGTTTTCTTTTGTCAATAAACTTTCTTGACAAGGGACGCTATTTGTAGTGGTTTTCCTCAAACTTCTCGCCAAATTTTCCTGGGGAGATGCCATTTGATGGAAAAAATTTGTTGTCAGACTCGCTGGAGAAAACATTCGTCTGAGCTGTAGAGGTGCACAAACTTCTCTGTTGGAGACGCCATTTATTGACTCTACTGGGGAAAAACGAGTCTCTTGAGAGACTGCTTTCTTCTTAGGGATATTACATCGTACTTTTCTCGGGATCTTCTCGGAGAAATGCCATGTGATGTAGTCCAATTTCGAGGTGTTTCCTCTGGGGATTTTCCTTAATCCGGGAAAGCGAAGACATCATCTTCAATGGCGAAAAGTGACATTGGTTGAAGGTTCTCTGGCTCTTCAGAGGTTCATGTTATTAAAGCTGTCAAAGAACCGGCTTCAATCCAGACATAAACTGGAAGAGAAATTGCTCAGATGTTTCACTTCTTGACGAGGGAAGAACTGACAACTCTATTGAGAGGACTTCACCACTGGGGGGACTAGACCGGCCAGAGTGATAGTGATATGAATATGCATGTAAAATAATAATGCATGATGTATGTATGTTTATGCTGACAAAACTAACGCGACATACAGACTAATAGATGGAAATGACTGGATACTCGGCCACTGCAGGGGATGAAGAGGTATCGCTGGTCCACGAGTAGCAATTCCGCCTTGCTTAGGAGAGATAGTCCCCGTTGGGAGCTATGTTGGTCGGGCCTAGGAGGTAAGAACTCTGCCGGGGATGTCAGATGAAACATTCACATCAGACATAGTTGATCCTTCATTCAGGTGCACTGGTTTAGAATGAGTACTTTGATTCTGCACTTTGAGGTTCGATTACTTCGGGAGAAGCGATCGATGTTCTTTCGATGTTCAACAGTCGAAAGAAATTGCCATCTTTATTTTAAAAGCAGAAAAAGTTTTAACAAGTAAATTCGTTTTTTGTTTTATTTCAAGAATCGTTAAGCATGTTAAAATGTTGTTCTGTAAAGCTAAAACAAATGAAATTGCAAACAAAAGCACTAGGGCTCAAATTTTATTGATAGTGCTTTTGTTTGCACTAGTGCTTTTGTTTGCACTAGGGCTCAAGGTCTCCTTTCAAGAGTATTTACAAAGTTTAAAAGATGACAGTTTAAGGGAAAAGGGCTACATCGAAACATAACGACCACTATCCTTCTACCAACTGTGACTTTGGGGCATCTTGAGCTTCCGTCGAAGATGACCTTGACTGGAGTTTTTCTGACGGATGGTGTAACTGCTGCTGGGGAATTTTCCCCTGTTGAACATAGTTACTTGCCATTATCCCTAACTTTTGCCTGGATTGTACTTTGAGATTTCCAATCCACCGGGATGATTTTTGCTTATGTCTCTAATTTTTGCCTGGACCGCCCTTTCGGGTTTTCAATCCACCGAGACGTATTTATTTTTATTTTTTTAGGCGAAGTATTTCTTGACTACATCAACATTTGTGGGGTAGGCAAATTCCTCCTCGTCCATGGTTGCAAGTCTCAAGGCGCCGCCTAAGAAAGCTTTCTTGACCACATAGGGGCCGTCGTAATTCGTAGTCCATTTGCCCCGGGAATCAGTGAGGAATGATTGTATCTTTTTTAGCACAAGGTCTCCTTTCCGGAAGACGCGAGGTCGGACCTTTTTGTCGAAAGCCCTCTTCATTCTCTGTTGATACAATTGACCATGGCATAAAGCCGTTATTCGCTTTTCTTCGATCAGATTCAGTTCATCGTGTCGACTTTGACACCATTCATCCTCTGTTAGCTTGGCTTCCATCAATATCCTAATTGACGGGATCTCTACTTCTATGGGAAACACTTCCTCCATACCATATACTAGAGAGAAAGGGGTTGCCCCTGTTGAAGTGCAGACAGATGTGCGATAACCGTGGAGAGCAAAGGGCAGCATTTCATGCCATTCTCTGTAGGTTACAACCATCTTTTGAACGATCTTGATGTTCTTGTTAGCCGCTTCTACCGCTCCGTTCATCTTGGATCGGTAGGGAGATGAGTTATGGTGTTCAATTTTGAACTCAGCGCACAAATATTTCATCATCTTATTGTTCAAGTTGGATTCGTTGTCAGTAATGATCTGGCTTGGAACACCATAACGGCAGATGAGATTGTTTTTGATAAATCGGACCACGACTTGTCATGTTACATTGGTGTATGACGCTGCTTCGACCCACTTGGTGAAGTAGTCAATGGCTACCAGGATGAGCCGATGTCCGTTTGAAGCTTTGGGTTCAATCAGGCCAATCATGTCGATTCCCTATATGGAAAAAGGCCATGGGGAAGAGAGAACTTTGAGATGCGTTGGCGATACATGGATTTTGTCAGCGTATATTTGACACTTGTGACACCTCCTCATGTACATGTAGAAATCAGATTCCATTGTCAACCAATAGTACCCGACTCTTAGAATTTTTCTCGCCATTGTGTGTCCGTTGGCATGAGTGCCAAAGGACCCTTCATGAATTTCTTTTATCAGAATGTTTGCTTCTAGTCTGTCTACGCATCAGAGCAAGACCATGTCAAAATTCCGCTTATAAAGTGTTTCACCGCTCAGGAAGAAACTGCCAGCCAGTCTTCTGAGGGTCTTTCTGTCCTTTCTGGATGCCCCAGGCGGGTACTCTCGTTTCTGAAGGAAGCACTTGATATCGTGATACCAAGGTTTGTCGTCTATGAATGCTTCGACTGCGAAGATGTAAGCGGGCCGTTTAAGGCGCATTATGTCAATCTTAGGTATGTCATTCCATTGACCTACACTAATCATGGAAGAGAGAGTGGCTAATGCATCAACCATGTGATTCTCTTCACGAGGGATATGATGAAACTCAATTCTGTTGAAGAATGGTAACAACCTTCTCGCATAATCTTTGTAAGGAATCAATCCTGATTGGTACGTGTTCCAATCTCCTTTGATCTGATTGATAACCAGGGCTGAGTCGCCATATACGTCCAAGTTCTTGATCCTTAAGTCGATCGCTTCTTCGAGACCCATGATACAAGCTTCGTATTCGGCCTCGTTGTTTGTGCACTTGAATGTCAGTCTGGCAGTGAAAGGAATATGGGTACCCTGAGGTGTTATGATGATTGCCCCAATTCCGTTTCCATAATGATTAACAGCTCCGTCAAAGATTAGTCCCCATTGGGAACTTGGTTCTGGGACTTCACTGGGTAGCGGTTCATCGCAATCTTTCATTTTTAAATACATGACATCTTCGTCTGGGAAGTCAAATCCAACTGATTCTTGATCGTCAATCGGTTGATGAGCCAAATGATCAGCTAAAACACTTCCCTTAACGGCTTTCTGAGCATGGTACTCGATGTCATATTCAGATAACAACATCTGCCAATGGGCAATCCTTCCCGTGAGAGAAGACTTTTCAAAGACATACTTGATTGGATCCATTTCAGAGATTAACCAAGTAGTGTAACGAATCATGTAATGGCGAAGACGTTTGCCTGCCCAAGCCAAAGCACTACAAGTTTTCTCGAGCCTAGTGTACCGAGTTTCATAGTCGGTGAATTTCTTGCTCAAATAATAGATGGCAGACTCTTTTCGTTTGGTTTTGTCCTGTTGGCCAAGTACACAACCCATTGAGTCTTCCAAGACTGTTAGGTAGATGATCAGTGGTCTTCTTTCCATTGGAGGTGATAGAATCGGTGGGTTCAATAGGTATTCCTTGATACGGTCGAAGGCAGTTTGGCAGTCATCTGTCCAAATGCAGTCCTGATTCTTTTTGAGTAATTTGAAAATTGGCGAACACATTGCGGTCATGATGAATATAAATCTGGAAATGTAGTTCAAACGTCCCAGGAATCCCCTGACTTATTTTTCAGTCTTTGGAGAAGGCATTTCTTGAATGGCCTTGACTTTGTCAGGATCAACCTCAATTCCTTTCTGGCTAACGATGAACCCTAAAAGTTTCCATGAACGGACACCGAGTGTGCACTTGTTGGGATTCAAGCGGAGTTTGTACTTTCTCAACCGCTCAAATAATTCTGACAGGTGGGTCGCATGCTCCTCCTCTGTTTTAGATTTGGCAATCATGTCATCGACATATACCTCGATTTCCTTGTGTATCATGTCATGAAGCAGAGTAGTCATGGCCCGTTGATAGGTTGCCCCGACATTTTTCAAACCGAACGGCATTACCTTGTAACAAAAGGTACCCAACAGGGTAATGAACGAAGTTTTCTCCATGTCTTTCGGCGCCATTTTGATTTGATTATAGCCCGAGAATCCATCCATGAAGGAGAAGACATTGAACTTTGTTGCACTGTCTACCAGCATGTCAATGTGTGGTAAGGGAAAGTCATCCTTTGGACTGGCTTTGTTCAGATCCATGTAGTCTACACACATTCTGACCTTTCCGTCCTTTTTCGGAACTGGTACGATGTTGGCTAACCATTGAGGGAGCACGACATCCTTCCAGATCACAATCTTCGTATATCATTTCGACGTCTGACCTTGGTATAAATCTCAGATTCTATGCGGGATAGCAAAATGGCGTAGGCACCTCTTCCCGAGACATATAACCGTCCTTGTTAAGATAGGACTCCCATTCTTCCTCCATGTCGGAGGAGTCTCCCTCGTTGATGGTATGTACTTCTTGAGACACTGGGTGAAGGAAACCTCCACTGTGGAAGAAGTCCTGAATAGGATGAAGACTCTCATTGCTAGCAGCAGTCTGGGTACAGGTTGAAGAAAAACCAAGACCTTTCTTCGCTTTGTTATTAGTAGGAATGACAAGCTGTCCCCATCCTTTTGCGCTGTTACTCTCGATTACTTTGAGAGCATCTTTGTACGAGGAAATCGACATTCCTCTTTCTGATTGGTTCTCATTGCCCACTGAAAGTGCCTGGAACTGAGTTCCAACAACCTCCTCGGGTTCTACACAAGTGGATAATGAAAGGTTACTCACGATCAGGGCTAGCTCTCCACAGACCATGACGAGTTGGTCATTCTTGACGACCTTCAGCTTCTGGTGAAGTGTCGACGTGACTGCCCCAGCCTGGTGTATCCAAGGTCTTCCTAATAAGTAACTGTATGTTGCCCGGATGTCCATGACCTGGAAAGTGACTAGGAAAGTGTGAGGACCTATAGTTATGGGAAGATCGACTTCGCCGATAACTATTTTCCTGGATCCATCAAATGATTTGACAGTGACATCACTGCCTTTCATCGGAGATCCTTTGAATGATAGTTGCATCAGAGTGGACTTCGGTATGATGTTGAGAGCCGATCCAATATCTACCAGTACGCTGGCTAAGGAATCGTCCTGGCAGTTGACTGTAATATTGAGCGCCATGTTGTGGCTTTTGCCTTCTTCCGACAATTCCTCATCACTAAACCCCAGGTTGTTGCAGGAAGTGATGTTAGAGATGATACTATCGAACTGTCGTATTGACACATCCTGTTCCACAAAGGCCAGTTCTAAGACTTTCTGTAGAGCCTCTCTGTGGGCTTCGGAACTGAGTAAAAGCGATAACACTGAGATCTTTGAAGGAGTTTGTAATAGCTGATCAACAATGTTTTATTCACTCCTTTGGATGAACTTCAGCATCTCATCATCATTCTTTGAAAGGTCGGGATCACTGGATTGACTGACCGGTGGATTGGGAGCTTCTGTCTGATGTTCCTTTTCTTTGCTAGGTTCTCCAACTCCTCTGTTGAAGATTCGACCGCTCCGTGTTACTCGACTAATGTCTGCGATATTCACGACGGAGGGTAATGGAATTTCCTTTCCATCCTCGATTGTTGTTGCACCGTATTTATAAGGGATAGCCTTAGCTGATTCATACGGTACTGGTCGTAGCAGATAGATAACTACAGGAGCCTTCTGATTTTTCTGACTATCGTAAGTAACTTCAATCAATTCCTGGTTAAGAACCTTTGATTCGTTAAGCAGAGGGATGATGGCACAAACATCCTTGCTCCTTTCGCGATCAGAGATCACGACAACATCCTTAATCTGATCAGCGAAATAGTTTGGCGTCCAGTTGATAGACCCTGAAACTGAATATTGTTGAATTTCTTTGCGGTCCAACTGACTTTGAAGAGCTGCCCGCACGAGGTAGCACCCTTGATTATTTTCTGAGCGGACTCTACAGCGCTCGTAGTTATGTGGTGGCACCTGGCCACGTCTGCTTTGAATGCAGTGTAACCTCACTAAGTCTGTTTCCATTGATCGGACATCCTGACTTTGATGCCGAGTAGGGTTCCCGTTAACCACACTGATTTGTTGTGTGTCTTCATCCATATAGATCGGAAGCCACCAGTGGTTCAACAAGTGTTGTAAAGTTCTTTGAACGAGAGCGCACCCTTGGTTACTCTCACAACATACTTTATAGCTCAGATAATCATGTGAAGTGAGAAAACCGAGTTGGACTTGCTTGGCGTGTAACTCCACCAAGCTGGTATTCATCAAACGAATATCAAAGATTTGAATCATGTTCACTTGATAAGGATTTGTATCATGGTAGTCATGGATCCACCCAAGATCCATCTGACGCTGGAGGGCCTCTTGCACAAAAGAGCATCCCTGTTTGTTTACCGAGCAAGTCAGACAGGAATCGTAATCGTGCTGTGGCAGATTATGATATTGGCTTTGCCTTGAGTGCATCGCCACTAAGTTGACATTCATTGCACGGATGTCGTGGTTCTGAATTATGTTGGAATTTATGTAAGACATGTTGACACCACGAACTCGATGCTCTTGGATCCATCCCAGATCCAATTGTTCCTGTAGAGCTGATTGCACTACAGAACATCCTTGATTGTTTTTAGAGCAGATATCACACTGGTGATAATTATGAGGTGGCACATGGCCATACCCGCTCTGTCTACAATGCATCTTGACCAAATTGGCCCTCAATAAGAGTACATCGTGAATTTGATAGCTGTTGTTAGTCTTTCCCTCTATCAAATTAACTGCAGCCTTCTCATGTTGAGGCAGTGGGTTCGTGAGAACATTAGGATTCGTATCTTTGAAAGATAAGACCCCGCTCCTAACAAGATTTTGCACGTCGGATTTGAAACTGAGACAGTTTTCTATGTTATGCCCTGGTCCTCCTTGATGGTAAGGGCAAGTCTGATCCGCTTTGAACCAAAAAGGAGGATTTTCTGGTACTGTAAGAGGAGACCTGGTTTGGACATGCCCCATGACCAGTAAAAGTGGAAACAATTATGCGTACGACACTGGTATAGGATCAAACCCTGGAGGTCGTGTAGTACGGTTGTTGTTATATGGAGGACGAGTCTGCTGAAGAGACTGTTGTGTCCTTTGCTGATATTGCTGTTGATTAGGTTGGCTCTGCGCAACCTGAGGTTGATACGTAGGAATAGGCGCGGGATTGATAGCAGGAGTTACGACTGCTACTGGTTGATATCGTCGCCTTTGCTTTCCAAGAGAGATATTCCCAATATCCTGCTCTTTTTTCTTAGGGAGAGCACTACCTTATCGTTTTGTACTACTTGATGATCCAGCGTCTTTTACTAAATGTCCTTCTCGGACGGCTTCCTAAAGACGAACTCCCATGCCCACCATTTCGGTGAAGTCACTGGGCGCACTGGCAACCATCCTGTCGTAGTAAATCGAGCTCAAGGTCTTTAAGAAGATATTTGTCATCTCTTTTTCCTCAAGAGGTGGACAAATCTGGGCGGCAATTTTACGCCATCTCTGAGCGTACTCCTTAAAGGTTTCCTTATCCTTTTGTGACATTGATCTGAGTTGATCTCTGTCTGGTGCCATGTCCAGGTTATACTTGTACTGTTAGACGAAGGCAGCGCCAAGATCTCTGAAAGTGGCGATCTTAGCGCAGTTTAAACCCATGTACCATTTTAATGCGGCACCGGTTAAACTATCCTGAAAATAATGGATTAGCAGCTCTTGGTTCTTTGTCTAAGCTGACATTCGTCGAGCGTACATCACCAGATGGCTCTGAGGGCAAGAGTTACCCTTGTACTTTTCAAAATCGGGCACCTGGAATTTGTGCGGAACTTTCACATTAGGGACCAAACAAAGGTCTGCGGCGTCCTTTCCAAATAAATCCTGACTGCGAAGGGCTTGCAGTTCATTCTGCATCTCTAGGAATTGCTCCTGGAATTCCTTCATTCTGTCATCCACACTTGTGTTTTCAACAAAAGGTATATGTGGAATCTGTCCTTCCAGGACAATGTGCACCACGGGTGGTGGTACCGTTACTACGGCAGTGAATCTTGGCGTTTCCCGAAGTTTGTAACCTTCAGGAGTTATTGGCATGCCCCTGGCATCTTCGCTTTCCTGAAGTTTGTAACCTTCAGGCCCAGCGGTTTCTGTTGTAGTTCCCAGATCTTCAGTGATCGGCGGAATGTATCCTTCAGGGATAAAGTTAACAGGCATGCCCCAAGGACGATCTTTCGGCATTCTTTACCTAGGATCATATTTCTCCACTATGGGCATCAATGCGATCTCTGAGATCACAGTCCTTTGTTGTTGCATCTGAGCTTCTGCCAGAGCTTGCATGTCACTGTGGAGCTTTCTTAAGTCTTCTTTCAGAGCTTCGATTTCTTCTCTCAACTCTCTATTTTCTTCCTCGAGATTATCCATATTTTTCTGACGATTGGCCCGAGTATTGTACGAATGAGACAGTTTGACTCTAGAATCGAGACACAAACGTGAGATTCGTAGGGAAGAAGAATGCGTTACGTGAGAATGATGAATGCAATGATTATATTAATTGTACATTTTTTTGTTTATTCAAAGTAAACTTCGACAATTAGATTGCAAATATCAAACAGTGGGGGGAAACCCCGTTTTATTGAATTCAAAGGATTGCGGAAATGGAAATACAGTAGATTACAAAGTGTTGTAAAAAGAAATATAAGCTAATGGATCCCGAGTCCTCTCCGAGGGGAGCTCAGGTGCTGATTCTGGTACTTTCCTTTTCTTTGACCGGGGCTCTTCGGCCGTTGTCGGGTTGTCATTCCTTTTCCAAGTGAAAGGAGCGAGCAAATTCCTTTGATCATCCTGATTCTCTACTGCATGTTGCTCTAAAATCTCAATCAGAGCATCCTTTTCTCTTAATAGTTGCTGTATTTTCTTGCATTCCACATTGAGAATACGATACTTGTTCCTCTAAGACCTCTTCTCCTGTTGAACCTTGCTGAGAGTAACCTGAAGTTTTTCCGTCTCAGACATAAAATAAAGGACAGAGTCCCTTAATGGAAGAACTTCCTGGCGAGGGTAAGCCATCCTCAGCTTGAGAGCTCTAGTTTGCACCCGGTGGAGATAAGGCTCCACCGAGACACAGTCTGGTTTTCCTAGAGACTCTCTTCCTTTCCTATGAGCGTGTTTCCAGGCATGTACTATTTCCGTCTTTAGTGCCCTGTCGTTTTCTCCTTCTTTGAAGAAAAGACCTTCCAGATGAGCATTACGTGAGACATGCCTCATCGGGTATCCAAATTGACGACGAACTAAAATTGGATGATAATTGATTCCTCCCTTAGTTCCTATGAGGGGTACATTTGGGAAATTTCCACAACGGTCAATGGTTCTGATCCCATCATAGATTCAATTGTACCAATCGATGTCCGAGTTGGTAAGAGACATGATTCTCTACGACCAACGTAAAGTATTCTTTTGATCCCAAAATGCATCAGACTTGGGCAAATGGGAAGTGAACCATTTGTACAGCAGGGGTACACAACACGTGATCATTCCCCTGCTATACAAATTCCTTAAGTGTACCGAATGATAAGCATCTGCGAGCAAAGTCGGTACATGGTTTCCAATCAGAAAAATCTTAATGGCATTAATATCTACAAAGTTATCAATGTTGGGAAACAGAAATAACCGTAGGTGAGAAAAACAAAGATGCTCTCGAAAGCAGCCACGTTCCCTATACTAGCAAAGTATAGAGCTTTATTTGTCAAGAATTGGGCTGGCAAACCCTGGATTCCACCCTTAGTGGTCATGTGAGTCCTGACCTCTGACTCGTCCAAATGGATTGCTCTTGCAATGGTTCGATCCTTTGGAATTTCTTCCAGTCCAAAAAATGGAGCTTGATCAGTGATATGTAAATCAGTCAGGTGAGAGTATTCCTCCAGTGTTGGTGCTAGTTGATAATTCGGGAACGTGAAACAGTGATAGACCGGATCGTAGAACTGGATTAGCGTAGACAGGATTCCTTCGATTACATGGACCCTTAATAGAGACAGTAGTCCTCCATACTTAGCTCTGAAAGCCTCAGGGTTGGTTATCATCCTAGCCAGACCTCTCAAATCCTCTAGTTTTGGAACCTTGAAGGTGTACTTATGAGTTTTTCTTCTACCGAAATCCATTAGCGCAATCTTTATATCTGACATTTGCAATCATTGTCTTAGTTTGAAAAAGAGAGACTAGAAGAGAAGATTTTTTTTGTTTTAATGTTTTTTAGATGAATGCATGAATGCAGCACACAAAAACATAGAAAAAACATGGGGTCAAAGGGTCGGTGTCATGAAGTCAAGGCTCTACCCCCCCAAAGGTTTATACTGATGATTTTTTGTACCTGTCTGCAAAATCATTGACCCCTCTTGGGATAACAACAGCAAGCAGATCGCCAGCGAGCTGATGTATTCTAGAGTGGCCTCAGATGAGGGTAGTATCGCGTGACAACTATTTACGATAGCTTTCGCACTACAAAATGGTTCAAGCCTACTAAAAACCTCAGCTTCTCAGATAACCCAGTCGACCACACTACTTTCAACAACCGAAGTCGTATAGGCAATGTATATGCAAAGGGAGTCTCCACTGAGTTTGATGGTTGATCAGGGACTCTTAACTGGGATTCACTCCCCGTAAGATTACCCACATTGCCATCACCTATCTTAGGTGTATACTCAATCTTTCCACATGCGGCATCACACGCATTCCCATTAACAGAAAAATAACACAGATATCAATTAGGAAAAGCAGTATATATATTTGTGCTAATCATCTTAGACCTCTAGTCTTATGATCCTATACAGACAATGACCCCCCCAGCAGAGTCGTCATTTCTGTGAACTGAATTTAGGGTTTCATCCCTTGGGAAAGCAAGAAAGAATGCCTCCCACTGTGGTCGCCACTCTGCTGTAGCGCGATTTTTGTGGTTTCGAATCACGATCGCTTTGGTACTACATTTCGATTCATTTTTTATCCTATTAAGCTGATTAAGGAAGGGAAATAGATGTCTCCAATTAACCCTGCTTACAAACTGAGGTTAAACAGTCAAAACTGTTGGTTTACAGATGCTATTAAAATAGGGGGGGGGGTCCTCCCTTTAGGTTATTAACCTAAAAACAGTGTCTAGGCTATTGGTAAGATGTTAGGACTGATGCTTTTCGATTGATGTATGGGATTTTGGGTTTTTGATTGGTATGCTCGCTAAGATTTTGCAATCTTATGCCTACGTGTTCCCGAAACAGGGAAATCAGAGCGATCGTAGTTCCTCCTATTCTATGGGAGGAAAAAGGTTGTTTTTGGTGTCTTGTTCAAAGCCCAAGACGTGAAGCTAAAGGGGTTTGTTTCTTGTTCAAAGCCCAAGATGTGAAGCTGAAGGGTCTATTTCTATCTTGTTCAAAGCCCAAGATATGAAGCTAAAGGGTCCCGACTGAGAGAGAGTTTGTCATCTCTAAAGAGGAATTGTTGATGTTTGTATGCTATGAGCAAAGCACAACTTTGATGCTAAAAGGTCGATTGACTCAACTGGGGTTTTCTTTATACAAAGCCTAAGAGGAGGCTATTGACCCAACAAGAGGGTGTTTATTATTTGTCTCGTACGAAGCCCGAGATAGAGGCTGGAAGGGTTGACTCAGCAAGATAGTACTAACAAGTGACTGACTCAACAAGAGAGTGCTTTTATCTGTCCTGTATAAAGCCCAAGACGGAGGTTAAAAAAGGTTGACTCAACAAGAGAGTGTTTTATATCTCGTACGAAGCCCGAGATAGAGGCTAAAAGGTGATTTGACTCAACAAGAGGGTCTTTTTATACTCAACATGAGAGTGATTTTATGTGTCTTGTACAAAGCCCAAGACGGAGGCCAAAGGGTGCTTGACTCAACAAGAGAGTCTTTTATACTCAACGAGAGAGTGTTTTATATCTCGTACGAAGCCCGAGTTAAAGGCTAAAAAGGGTCGACTCAACAAGAGAGTCTTTTTATACTCAACAAGAGAGTGTTTTATATGTGTCTTATACAAAGCCCAAGACGGAGGCCAAAGGGTGCTCGACTCAACAAGAGAGTCTTTTATACTCAACGAGAGAGTGTTTTATATCTCGTACGAAGCCCGAGATAGAGGCTAAAAGGTGATTGACTCAATAAGAGAGTCTTTTTATACTCAACAAGAGAGTGATTTTATATCTCGTACGAAGCCCGAGATAGAGGCTAAAAGGGTCGACTCAACAAGAGAGTCTGAAATGGTTAGCTCCGTTGGGGAGGAATTATTTGTACAAAGCCCAAGAGGAGGCTGACGGTGCTGGTGACTGTTTCAGTTGAGTGACAGGCCCAGTGTGTTGGATAAAAGAGAAAATCAGTTCTTATGAAGAGAAAGATTATAGGTAAGATTGTGCCTTGGCATGGATCAGAGAATCCGGGTTATTTCCTATTCTTTAAGGAAATTGTAAATCCCACGGGTATTGAGACTGTCCAAGTTTACCGGTGTTTTGAGAAATCGATTTTCAGATAGCGAATGCTCGTTGTGTGATGCCTGAGAGAAGGCTGGTATGTTAAAGGATGAAGGTCTAGACTCCTTTGAAAGACTGCTCTATTAAGATGACTAGTTTCTGTTCCTATACCTTTAAGAGGCCGTCGGGACAATTTGTACAAAGCCCAAGAGAAGGCAGGAAAAACTTTTAAGAAGCCAAAGGGACAATTTGTACGAAGCCCAAGAGGAGGCTATCTTCGCTGAGGATGAATCATTATACGAAGCCTAATAGGAGGCTGTGAAAACTTCTAAGAAGTCGAAGGGTCCTTGTACAACGCCCAAGAGGAGGCGGGGATGCTTTTAGGAAGCCTGTGGGTCCCCAAACCCCGAGAAGTTCAAGACATGCCATTCACCGAGAATAGATCAAGCCAGGAAAGTTCGAGAATTTGGAAGAAACTCAAGAGATGCCATTCATGGAGAAAAGATCATCTATGGGGAGTTAGAGTTTCTTTGACAATTTCTAAGGGTGACAGTCTGAGAAAGGGTTCACCGAGAATGCCGCCTTTCACATTTCCATATTGTTTAACCCCAAGAGGAGGGAAGACTGTATCTGGAATCCTACGGGGGATCTAGTTTTGTCTGTATTTTAAGAGTGATCAGCGGGGCTTTACCTAGTGCTAGACGTAGTTGCCGGGGAAAACTCTAAATAACTATACTAGTATTACACGGTATATAAAGTATGTGAAAGAAGACTTACAGTGAAGCAGCCCCACAATACAGTTATATATATGAAAGCGGTAAATGAAAGCGGATAAACACTTGCTCAGTTGTAGAGCTTCCATGCTGTTTCGTTAGTTGTTCAACAAAGAAAAATTGAAAACAACAGTACATTTCAAAATCAAAGGAGAAAGTGCTTTGAAAAGAAAGTTGGGGCTTACAGCTCAAGGAGAGGCCCAAGGTTTTATCAGTGATTGCACTGTTGTTTTGAATTTGTACAGGAACTTATACAAGTGACTGAGGACCAAAAGGTTTTCTGTACAAAGGGATGGGTCTTACACTCTCTTAGAGGCCCAGATGATTCTAAAGAAAAGAAATGGGTCTTACTACTCGAGGGTAGGCCCGGATGGTTTGATTTTTGAACTGGCGATTGTGCGAGATTTTTTACTTTTAACGCAGAGGGACTTATACGATATCTGGGGCCCGCAAATGGTTTTGGTTAAAAGGGGATTGGTTCTTACACTCTATTAGAGGCCCAAAGTGATCTTAAGAAAAAGAATGAGACTTACAACTCAAGGAGATGCCCAATGTGTTTTTATTTTAAACTGGCGATCGCGCTGAGATTTTTGAAAACACCGTGGATCTTATACAATGTCTGAGGCCCAACTATTTTAGTTTCAAAAAAGGATTGGTTCTTACACTCTATTAGAGGCCCAAAGTGATTTGCAAATGATTTGTTGAAGGTGGAATCAATCAAAACCCTAATTTCATCATTTTAAAAGTAAATTCTTTAAAGAAAATCAATAAAAAATGATAAAATACCAAATAACCTTGAATAAACAACTTGTGATTTTTGGTTAAGGTTTGAAAAATGAGGTTTTAATCACAAGATGAATTAAAACTCATTTGGTTTTGATTTTCAAGATGAACATTCACTTTTAAAATGTTGAAAAACAATTAAAAATGAATTTATTCACAAAAATACTAATTATATTAAATAAATAATATAAACCTAATTTTTTTGTGGAATAAAATATTTCAATATTTGTTTGACTTTTTGCAAAAAGAACCAATAAAAACTAATTAAAATTGAGAGAGTTATTAATTTTCCAAATCATTAAAAATAATATGAAAAATAATAAAAATATGAAAAAATTGATAAAAAGAGGATCTGGGGCGAGGGGGATTCAAACCCCAGACCTCTTGTGTGCAGTGCGCGCCCTCTACCACTAGGGTGGTGATACATCAGTGTATTGAAACACAACCACAAATATACAAGGCTTGCCTTGTTTTTGGCCTGGCCCAAGGCAAGGCAAGGCAATATTTTGGTCAGAAACGTGAAGGCCATAACTTTCTCATTTCTCCATGGATTGAGACAAAATTTAGGTCTATCCTGCCTAGAATTTCACAAGGAATCCAATAGTGGTGGTGTTTTTTCAAATCATGCTCCTATTGAAAAACCCGATAGTGGTTTAGAAATAGGCCTATAATTGCATTTTTTGTGCTATCTCATGATACAGGCAAGAATTACATGATAAATTGGTGCAAACACAACACATACAACATGTATAAGAGATGCATGATCAGTGGACATCAAAGTACATCATGATTCAAAGAACTCAAGTTGTGATGCTTACCTCTTTTTGGAGCTTTTGTGCAATCTGCCAAGTGCTTTGTTCCAGAAATGTTTTGATGCTTTGAACATTCTCAAATGATCCCTTGGAAGCTTTTAGGATGGTTGGAATCAGCTGGAAACCTCAGGAGTGGAAATTTGGAGTGTGTTTGAGGTTTTATCTGGTTTGGAAAGTGACTGATTCAATATATGGCTTGAAAAATGCACAAAAAAGGCCTATTTTGAGGTTTTGAGAGGTGACTTGGTGATTTTGGTGTTACAGGTCACTTGTGAGAGTTTGGACAGCTTAGACATGACATATTGGATGTGTTTGGATCATGAGCTGTGGTGGAATTGCTCTCTAACTCAAAAACTCAGAGTTACCTTGCTAAAGAAGGCATTTTTGCCTAGAGAAAGAGATTTTGAGGAAAGCAAGTGTTGTAGTGCTTTGGTGTCCTTAAACTGAGCACAAATGAGCTCTATTTATAGTAGAGCAAGTTTGTTTTGGCTGCAATAGTGAATGGCAACTGCAGCATAGGTTTGGCCAATGTTGATCAATGGGAATCCAAGTCTCCTCTAGCCATTGACTAGAGGTTAGGGCACAGGCTGCTGGTTCCCTTGGTCTTGGATCAGTCTTGACTGAATTCAGTTGGAAATGTGTCAGTCCATGCCACCTTGGTGCATCCATTAAATGCTCCAATCCAAAATTGGAGTCTTGTCCCTCTTTTAGGGATTTCTAGGTTTGACATGCTACTTTTGGTTCCAAAGACTTGGGAGGCTTAGGATCAGTGTTTGTCCCTCCTTGGTCCCTTACTGAGGTGTTCAGATGGATAGAGTTGTTTGTCATTTGTACAAATTGGGAAAATCGAGCAAAATGCACAAATCTGCCTTGCTTTGACAGTTTTCAGCAAGGCATATTGCCATTGTCATATCTCATGGATCAAGTGGAATTTGATGGAGTTCTTGGCCATTTTGGAAAACCCTCATATGATACAACAACTGTTTGATCATAATTGGTTTTGATACTTTTAGGATCCAAGTGAAAAATGCCCCTACATTTGGAAAAAAGTGAGGGCAGATTCTGACTTAGTGAAAATTTCACTAAGTGTTGGAAAAAAGTGACATTTTCACTTTTTGTGATTTTGATCATTCCATAACATAAAATCCATGAGGAATTGGAATGAGTTGTGTTGGAAGCTTTTGTAGAGGGCCATGAGAGCAACAAATCCAACTTTGAATGGGGAAAAATGGCCTTGTGGTTTAGGAGTTATGATCCTCCAAAGTTGGTACCCTAGCCACTTTGTTCCATAACTTAGAAAATTTCTAAGTTTTTATGGTTACCCCTTTTACAAGTTATCCCACTTTCTTTGATTTTTCTTGATGAATGATGATCCAAATCACACATTAACATCATTTAGGGTCAAAGAACCATAATTGTGAAAAATCTCAAAAAGTCAAAGTTGACTTTTGTGTACAGTTGACTTTTTGTCAAATGAATTTCAAACTGTGCAATCCTCTATGAAATCAAGTCCTTGACCTAAATCAAACTTGATGGATTGATTTTATAGGTGTTATAGGTTGTATTGAATCATGTTCCAAGATTTGGGAGCATGCCTGGGTCAAAAGTCAAAGGCACAGTTGACTTTTCCTGCGAAACCCTAACTGTGGTTCTGATGACATTGAAACTTGTGCACCAAGCTTCTTGGATCAATCCATTATTGCAAATAGATCAATGTAGTGTATTGGAGACCCTCAAATCCTCTCTTGAGGTCTTAACTCCTGTTTTGTCCCAAAAGTCAATTTAGGGGTGGATTAGGTCAAGAAACCCTAATTCATGATTTTTGATAAATGCATCCCGTGAGGCTAAATTGACTTGATGATTGGGTTCATGATGTCCCTTAGAGCATCTTAGGTTATGCTTTGAAGCATTGGCTCATGCCCAGAGGAAAATTTCCATCTGGAGGCCCTAATCGACCAAAACCTGTAGCGAGCGATTTTGGACGCGGTTGCGAAGCGCTATCGCTCTTTGGTGTCTACAACTCGATTCATTTTTTATCCTATTAAAGCTGATGAAGGAAGGGAAATAGATGTCTCAAATTAACCCTGTTTGCAAACTGAGGTTAAACAGCGGCCTGTTAGGTTACAGATGCTACAAAGATTCGGGGTCTCTATCGGGTTTATTTTTTAAAAGTGGTGGGAGGTTTATATGTTAGGATGGATGCTTCTTGATAGATATGTGAGAGTATGGGATTTTGGGTTTTTGTTTAGTGTGCTCTCTTAGATTTTTCTTTCAATCTTATGCCTACGTATTCCTGTTTACCGAAACAGGGAAATCAGAGCGTTCGTAGTTCCTCCTATTCTATGGGAGGAAATGGTTGTTTTGGTGTCTTGTTCAAAGCCCAAGACGTGAAGCGAAAGGTGATATATATCTTGTTCAAAGCCCAAGATGTGAAGCTGAAAAAATCTATTTGTATATTGTTCAAAGCCCAAGATGTGAAGCTGAAGGGGTTTGACTTTAGAGAGAATTTGTCATCTCTAAAGGGGTCTGTATGTCACAATTGTTTATAAAGGAGAGTTACTTTAACCGGGATTTGTGAATCTGGCAATGCCATAATTTTCTTTAAAGGGGATTTTAACCTGAAGGAGAAGACTTTAACTCAGCGTAGAGCAATGATATCTTTCCTTAGGAATTTCTCATGCTAAAAGAGGGACAGTGGCATGGATGTAGATGATCCAGAGGCTTGCCGCTTACAGCAATTAGATGAAGGGGAAGGAGTTGTTGATGTTTGTGTACTGTGAATGAGGCACAGCTTTGATGCTAAAAGATTGATTGGATCAACCAGTGGTTTTCTTATACAAAGCCTAAGAGGAGGCTAATATGTGTCTCGTACAAAGCCCGAGAGAGAGGCTAAAAGGTTTTGACTCAACGATGGAGTCGTTTGGTATCTCGTATAAAGCCCGAGATAGAGGCTATTTGACTCAACATGAGAGTTTTTTGTATCTCGTACGAAGCCCGAGATGGAGGCTGTTGTTTGTTTGGCTCAATAAAAACCCTTTTGTATCTCGTATAAAGCCCGAGATGCAGGCGAAAGGGGTGATTGACTCGACGAAGGAGTCTCTTATGTGTCTCGTACAAAGCCCGAGAGAGAGGCTAAACGTTGTTTGACTCCACTGGGGAGGATCATTGCACAAAGCCCAAGAGGAGACTATGGTGACTGTTTCAGTTGAGTGACAGGTCCAGTATACTGATTTTGAAAGAGAATATCAGTTCTTATATGAGCAACACTGTACTAAAGGATTTGATTCGAGGATCCGGTTATTCCTGTTCTTTAAGGAAGTGGGAAATCCGAAGGGTATAGAGACTGTCCGAGTCTACGGGTTTTATTCCTATTTAACGAAGGGGTCACTTGAGAATGCCTTTGAGACTCAAGGAGATTAGACTATCCAAGTCTAGAGTTTCATCTTTTGTACTATGCTTTAGGAAACAGTAGTAGACTCTTTGAAAGGACTGTTCTATGCAGATGATTAAGTTCTATTCCTATACCTCTAGGAGGTCGTCGGGACAATTTGTACGAAGCCCAAGAGGAGGCTGGAAGCTTTTAAGAAGCCGAGAGGTCCTTGTACGAAGCCCAAGAGGAGGCTATCATTCCCAGAGGAAGAGATCATTATACGAAGCCTAAGAGGAGGCTGTGAATACTTCTAAGAAGCCGGCGGGTCCTTGTACTAAGGCCAAGAGGAGGCGGGGTTGCTTTTAGGAAGCCTGTGGGTCCTTGTACGATGCCCAAGAGGAGGCCGATGCTTTTAAGAAGCCCGTGGGTCCCCAAACCCTGAGAAGTTCAAGACAGGCTATTCACAAAGAATAGATCAAGCCAGGAAAGTTCGAGAATTTGGAAGAAACTCAAATATGCCATTCACGGAGAATACATTCATCTCTGGGAGTAGAGTTTCTTGACAATTCCTAATGAGGACAGCTGAAGAGAAGACTGTATTTGGTGATCCTATTGGGGATCTAGTTGTCTATTTCTACGAATAAACGAAACGGTGTCACCTAGTTCTAGACGTAGTTGCCGGGGAAACTCTAAATATCTATACTATTATTACACAGTTGATATGAGTTTATGAAAGAAGACTTACAGTGAAACAACCCCACAATACAGTTATATGTATATGAAAGCGGTAAATGAAAGCAATAACCACTTACTCGGTTGTAGAGCTTCCATGCTGTTTGGTTAGTTGTTCAACAAAGAAAGATTGAAAACAACAGTATATTTCAAAATCAAAGGAGAAAGTGCTTTGAAAAAGAAATATTTGGGGCTTACAGCTCAAGGAGAGGCCCAGGGTTTTATCAGTGAGCGCACTGTTTGAATTTATACAGAGGGACTTATACAAGTGACTGAGGCCCAAAAATTGTTTTCTGTACAAAGGGATGGGTCTTACACTCTCTCAAGAAGCCCAAAAAGGTTTAAAGAAAAAGAGTGGGGCTTATAACACGATGGTAGGCCCAGATGATTTTTCGGTTGAAATGGCGATCGCGCCGAGATTTTCTTTTAACGCAAAGGGGCTTATACAATATCTGAGGCCCAAAGTTGTTTTTGGTTAAAAGGGGATTGTGTATTACACTCTATTAGGGGCCCAAAAGTTTTGAATGGGTCTTATAGCTCGAGGAGAGGCCCAATTGATTTTTATAAAAAGGCGACGATCGCGCCGTTTACTTGTACAGAGGGACTTATACAATAAGTGAGGCCCAAATTGGTTTGTACAAAGGGGGTTTGGGTCTTACACTCTCTCAAGAGGCCCAAAGAGTTTAAAGAAAAGAAATGGGTCTTACTACTCGAGGGTAGGCCCAAGGTTTGTTTTTCAACGGATGACGATCGCGTCGAACTTTTTGAAATACAACGGGACTTATACAATAAGTGAGGCCCAAAATAGGTTGTATTTACAAAGGGTTGAGTGTTACACTCTATTAGAGGCCCAAAGTGTTTTGAAAATGATTTATGAGGGTTGAATTAATCAAAAACCCTAATTTGTTTTCAAAATGTGTTTTAATTGAATAAAAATTCAATTAAAATGATCAAAATTGTTTAACATATGGAAAACAAATTGTGATCTTCGATTAATGCTTCAAAAATTAAGTATTGACCTACAAAATAATTAGAAGGCGTTAAAAGTTGCAAAATCAAGGTGGAAAAAATATTTTAAATGTTAAAAACAATTAAAACATTAATTCTTTGCAAAAATATCAATTATATAAAATAAATAATATTTTTGGGATTTTTTGGGAAAATAAAATATTTTAACATTTTTGTGAATTAAAAAAAAAAGAATCAACTCAAAATCATTAAAACTCAGAGAGAAATTAATTTTTGAATCAATTAAATAAAATCACAAAATTCAAATATTTGAATTTTCAAAAAATGGCGCCAAGAACACCCAAGAACACGCGCGTGTTTTGGGTTTGCCCAGATTTGCATTTTCTCTCTAATCTCACTAAATACTTGATTATATCATGCAATCCACATACTAATCAACTCGTTTCAATCTCACGATCATGTCTATGACAATTAATTTCATTTAAATTAAGCATAAAACAAGAAATCACGAAAAATCCTCAAGAACCCTAATTTCTGCATGAAGGCTAGGATTTTTGATACACGATTCAAATAATGCAATTAATTGAGGGGAAACATTCCATGCATGATTATGAACATATGGCCAAATTATTGTGCAACAAAAATTGCATGGATCATAGAGTTAGAAGAGCTCATGCTTACCACTTGCAGCCGGTGATCGTGATTTGTGTTGGAGGTGCTACAGCTAGGTTCCAATGATCTGGATAGCTTCCCTAGGTTCCATGGAGTGTGTCTGGATGCTTGGAATGGATTGAAATGGTTTGAAGCTGAAGATGGTACCTCAACTGCAAAACTGTCAAGAACTTGAGCAATTGGCTGGTGATTTTGTGAAATCTATGTTTCAGATGTTATGTGAGTATTTGGATCACTTCTATATGATGTATATGAGGTGTGTGTGTGATTGGTTTGATTGAAAAAGCTCTCAAACTCAAAACCCGATAGTGACTTACCTTAGAAGGCAAAATTGGAGTGAAAGAAGAGATTTTGAGGAAAACATCTGTTTGATGGCTTTGGTGTACTCAAACTGATCACAATTGAGCTCTATTTATAGTAGAGCAAGTTTGTTTTGCAAGGAATAGTGAATGGCAATTGCTGAGTAGGTTTGGCCAATGTTGGCAAATGAAAATCCAAGTCTCCTCTAGCCATTGACTAGAGGTTAGGGCACAGGCTGCTGGTCCCCTTGGTCTTGGATAAGTCTTGACTGAATTCAGTTGAGAATGGCTCAGTTCATGCCACCTTGATGCTTCCATTGAATGCTCCAATCCAAAATTGGAGTCTTGTCCCTATTTTGGCAATTCTAGGTTCAACATGCTATTTCTTGTTCCAAAGACTTTGGAGGCTTGGCTCAGTGATTGTACCCTTTAGATTCAATCCTCAGAGGTGTCCAAGTGGATAGGAACATTTGGATTTGGATGATTTTGGCAAATTGACCAAAAGTGTAAAAATCTGCCTTGCCTTGGCAGATTTCAGCAAGGTAACTTGCCAATGTCATATCTCATGACTCAAATTGAATTTGGTAATGTTCTTGGACATTTTGGAAAGCCCTTACATGATACATTTACTGTTTGTACATGTTTGGTTTTGATCTCTTTTGAATCCAAGTGAAAAATCCCCCTACATTTGGCAAAAAGTAAGGTAAAATCTGACTTAGTGAAATTTTCACTAAGTGTTGGAACAAAGTGACTTTTCTTGATTTTGATCACTCCATAACTCAAAATCCATGAGGAATTTAGACATAGGTCAATATGAAGCTTTTGTAGAGGGCAATGAGATCTACAAATCAAGCTTTGAATGGGGAACAATGGCCTTGTGGTTTAGGAGTTATGGTCCTCCAAAGTTGGCACATTAGTGTCACTTTTCCCATAACTTAGAAATTTTTCTAAGTTTTTATGGTTACCCCTTTTACAAGTTATCCCACTTTCTTTGATTTTTCTTGATGAATGATGATTCAATTCATACATTAACATCATTTTAGGGTTAAAAATCCATTTTGGTGAAAAATCTCAAAAACTCAAAGTTGACTTTTGTGCACAGTTGACTTTTTATCAGATGAATTCCAAACTGTGCAATTCTTCAGGAAATCATGTCCTTGACCTAAATCAAACTTGATGGACTTGTTCCATGGGTGTCATAGGGTATATTGAATTGTGTCTTAGAGCTTGGGAGCATGTCCTGGTCAAAAGTCAAAGTTACAGTTGACTTTCCTCGCGAAACCCTAATTGTGGTGCAGATGAAATTGAGACTTGTTGCTCAAGCTTCTTGGATTAATCCATTGTTCCAAATGGATCAATATAGTTCATTAGAGACCCTCAAACCCTCTCTTGAGGTCTTGGCTCATGATTTGCCCTAAAAGTCAACTTAGGGGTGAATTAGGTCAAGAAACCCTAATTCCTGATTTTTTGATGAATGCATCCCCTGAGGCAAAATTGACTTGATGATTGGGTCCATGAGGTCCCATGAAGTATATTAGGTTATATTTTGGATCATTGGCTTGTGCCCAGATGAAAAATTTCCATCTGGAGACCCTGGTCGACCAAAACCCTAATTTGGTGACACTGTCGATCTTGAAACTTGATCCACCTAGAAGGGAGTAGCCTTGTGCTTGATCCTTGAAGTGGGATTCCTTTTGATCCATTGTGGATGTCTGAGAGGTTAGAAAAATTGAAGATCATGTCATTCCTTGATTGATCCTTTGTCAAAGGTTCTGAGAGGGCTTGAAACCCTAATTTTGATTGTAGTGGATGCTCACCCATCTTTGGGGAGACTGATGAAGTATGATGGTTCCTCCATATTGTGATGATGATTTTCACAATGATGGGAAATCTTAGTGGTCAAAATTTAGGGTATGACAGATGCCCCTATTTAATCTTCTTGGACACGAAGGTGTGAATGACGAAGGTATTCGGGCATTCAGGGTGCAAGAGGATTAAATATCAGAATACCCGAAATTTTGATGGTGGTTATGAATGGTAGCTTACGCATTCATCTTCTTTAGCTAAGAGATGATGCTTAGAAAAGGTAAACTTCCCCTCGATCCTGGTCTTCAGCCAAGGAGCTGGTCTCAGTTTCCTTTTGGGATAAACCTCCCCTCGATCCTGGTTTCCTACCAAGGAACTGGTCTTAGTTTCTCTTGTTAACTTCCCCTCGATCCTGGTTTCCTACCAAGGAACTGGTCTTAGTTTCTGATTTAAACTTCCCCTCGATCCTGGTTTCCTACCAAGGAACTGGTCTAAGTTTCTTTTGTCAATAAACTTTATTGACAAGGGACGCTATTCGTAGCGGTTTTCCTCAAACTTCTCGCCGAATTTTCCTGGGGAGATGCCATTTGACGGAAATAATTTAATGTCAGAGTTGCTGGGGAACCCAGTCGTCTGAGTTGTAGAGTTGCACAAACTTCTCTGTTGGAGATGCCATTTGCCGACTCTATCTAGGGAAAGTGAGTCTCTTGAGAGGCTGTTTCTGCGTGGGATCTTACATCATACTTTTCTCGGGATCTTCCCGGATAAATGCCATATGATGGGGTCCAATTTTGAGGTGCCGAGGACCTTTTCATCAACGGTCTTTTCGGAGCGAAACTGGCATGCTGCCGAATCTCTGATTACGAGGCTTTCTCTGTGGATTTTCCTTAATCCGGGAAAGCAAGGATATCATCTTCAATGGCGAAGAGTGATGCTGACTGAAAGTTCCTCTGGTTTTTCAGAGGTTCAAGTAATCAAAGTGGTCAAGGGCCAACTTCCTTCCAGAAATAAACTGGAGGCGAGGTTGTTCAAACGCAGCGTTTCCTGACGAGGCAAGAACTGACAACTCGATTGAGAGAACTTCTATCACTAGGGGACAAGACCGACTAGAGTGATAGAGATGCAATATGAAATGTGAATGCAAATCAATAATGCATGATGTATGTATGTATATGCTGATAAAACTGACGCGACATACAAACTAAAAGATGAACATGACTGGATACTCGGCCACTGCAGGGGATGAAAAGTATCACTGGTTCAAGATAGAAATTCTACCTTACTTAGGAGAAGTAGTCCTCGCGGGGAACTATGTTGATCGGGCTTAGGAGATGAGAACTCGGCCGAGGCGTGTCAGACGAAACAAGGTCTCTGACACAGTTGATCCCTTCATTCAGGCGTACTAGGTTAGAAGGAGTACTTTGATTCTGTATTTTGAGGTTCGATTACTTCTAGAGAAGCGACCGATGTTCTTCTGATGTTCAACAGTCAAAAGAAATTGCCGTCTTTATTAAAAAGTAGAAAAATTTTTAACAAGTAAATTCATTTTTGTTTTATTTCAAGAATCGTTAATCATGTTAAAATATCGTTCTGTAAAGCTAAAACAAATAAGAATTACAAACAAAAGCACAAGGGCTCAAA
This sequence comes from Lathyrus tuberosus, assembly GCA_022829125.1. Lineage (NCBI taxonomy): Eukaryota > Viridiplantae > Streptophyta > Magnoliopsida > Fabales > Fabaceae > Lathyrus > Lathyrus tuberosus. The sequence goes on from JALAZF010000032.1 coordinate 6,447,092, forward strand.
TTTTATTGATAAGATGGAGATCAACCAAACGCGTGATTCCAAAGAGTATATACAAAGCTAGAAAATGGTAATTTACAGGGAAAAAGGGCTACGTTGAAACATAACGACCACCATCCTTCTACCAACTTTGAATTCAGGACATCCTGAGCTTTTGTCGAAGATGACCTTGACTGGAGTTTTCCTCTGATGGATGATGTAACTGCTGTTGAGGGACTTGCCTCTGTTGAACATAGTTACTTGCCATTATCCCTAATTTCTGCCTGGATTATACTATGAGATTTCCAATCCACCGGGATGATTTTTTTTTTTATTTTGTCTCTAACTTTTGCCTGGACCGCCCTTTCGGGTTTTCAATCCACCGAGACACCCATTTTTTTTTAGTTTAGGCGAAGTATTTCTTGACTACATCAACATTCGTGGGGTAGGCAAATTCCTCTCCGTCCATGGTTGCGAGTCTCAAGGCGCCGCCTGAGAAAGCTTTCTTGAGCACAAGGTCTCCTTTCCTGAAGATGCGGGGTCGAACCTTTTTGTCAAACGCCTTCTTCATTCTTTGTTGATACAGTTGACCATGGCATAGTGCCGTGATTCGCTTTTCTTCGATCAGATTGAGTTCATCGTGTCGGCTTTGACACTATTCAGCTTCGGTGAGCTTAGCTTTCATCAATACTCAGATTGATGGGATCTCTACTTCTATGGGGAGCACTGCTTCCATGCCATACACTAGAGAGAAAGGGGTTGCCCCTGTTGAAGTGCGGACAGATGTTCGATAACCATGAAGAGCAAAGGGTAGCATCTCGTGCCAGTCTTTGTAAGTTGCAACCATCTTCTGAACGATCTTCTTGATGTTCTTATTAGGCGCTTCTACCGCTCCGTTCATCTTGGGTCGGTAGGGAGATGAGTTATGATGTTCGATCTTGAACTCTGCACACAACTCTTTCATCATCTTGTTGTTCAAGTTAGATCCATTATCAGTAATGATCTCGCTTGGAACACCATAACGGCAGATGACATTGTTTTTGATAAATCGGACCACCACTTGTCGGGTTACATTGGCGTATGATGTTGCTTTGACCCACTTGGTGAAATATTCAATGGCTACAAGGATGAACCGATGTCCGTTTGAAGCTTTAGGTTCAATCATGCCAATCATGTCGATTCCCCATATCGAGAATGGCCATGGGGAAGAGAGAACTTTGAGATGTGATGGCGGTACATGAATTTTGTCGGAGTATATCTGACACTTGTGACACCTCCTCATGTACTTGTAGCAGTCAGATTCCATTGTCAACCAATAGTACCCTACTCTTAGGATTTTTCTTGCCATTGTGTGTCCGTTGGCATGAGTGCCAAAGGATCCTTCATGAATTTCTTTCATAAGCATGTCTGCTTCTGGTCTGTCTATGCATCGGAGCAAGACCATGTCAAAATTTCTCTTATAGAGAGTGTCACCGCTCAGGAAGAAGTTTCCAGCCAATCTTCTGAGGGTTTTTTTGTCTTTCCTGGATGCCCCAGGTGGGTACTCTTGTTTCTGAAGGAAGCATTTGATATCGTGATACCAAGATCTGTCGTCTAGGACTGCTCCAATCGTGAAGATGTAAGCGGACCGTTCAAGGCGCATTATGTTGATCTTAGGTATGTCATTCCATTGACCTACACTAATCATGGAAGAGATAGTGGCTAAAGCGTCAGCCATGTGATTCTCCTCACGAGGGATGTGATGAAACTCAACTCTGTTGAAGAAGGGTAACAACCTTCTCGCATAGTCTTTGTAAGGAATCAATCCTGATTGGTGTGTGTTCTAATATCCTTTTATCTGATTGATAACCAGGGCTGAGTCGCCGTATACGTGCAAGTTTTTGATCCTTAAATCAATCGCTTCTTCGAGACCCATGATACATGCTTCGTATTCGGCCTCATTGTTCGTACATTTGAACGTAAGTCGAGCGGTGAAAGGAATGTGAGTACCCTGAGGGGTAACAATGATTGCCCCAATTCCATTTCCATAATGATTAACTGCTCCATCAAAGATAAGTCCCCATTGGGAATTTGGTTCTGGCCCTTCACTGGGTAGCGGTTCATCGCAGTCTTTCATTTTTAGATACATGACATCTTCGTCTGGGAAGTCAAACCCGACTGATTCCTGATCGTCAATCGGTTGATGAGCCAAATGATCAGCTAAAATACTTCCCTTAACGGCTTTCTGAGCGTGGTACTCTATGTCATATTCTGATAACAGCATCTGCCAACGGGCAATTCTTCCCGTGAAAGCAGGTTTTTCAAATACATACTTGATTGGATCCATTTCTGAGATTAACCAAGTAGTATGACGAATCATGTATTGGCGAAGACGTTTGGCTGCCCAAGCCAAAGCGCAACAAGTTTTCTCAAGCATCGTATACCGAGTTTCACAGTCGGTGAATTTCTTGCTTAAATAGTAAATGGCCGACTCTTTCCGTTTAGTTTCGTCTTGTTGGCCAAGTACACATCCCATTGAGTCCTCTAGAACTATGAGGTAAATGATCAGTGGTCTTCCTTCCATTGGAGGTGATAGAATCAGAGGATTCAACAGATATTCCTTGATACTGTCGAAGGCGGTTTGACAATCTTCTGATCAAACACAATCCTGGTTCTTTTTGAGTAATTTGAAAATCGGCGCACAGGTCGCGGTCATAAGGAATATGAATCTGGAGATGTAGTTCAAACATCCCAGGAATCCTCTGACTTATTTTTCAGTTTTCGGAGAAGGCATTTCTTGAATGGCCTTGACCTTGTCAGGATCAACCTCAATTCCTTTCTGGCTGACGATGAACCCTAGTAGTTTCCCTGAACGGACACCGAAGGTGCACTTATTGGGATTCAAGCGGAGTTTGTACTTTCGCAAACGCTCGAACAATTTTGACAGGTGTTCAACGTGCTCACTCTCTATTTTTTATTTTGCAATCATATCATCGACATATACCTCGATTTCTTTGTGTACCATGTCATGAAACAGAGTACCCCCGACATTCTTCAAACCGAACGGCATTACCTTGTAACAAAAGGTACCCCAGGGGGTAATGAACGATGTTTTCTCCATGTCTTTCGGCGCCATTTTAATCTGGTTATAGCCCGAGAATCCATCCATGAAGGAGAAAATTTTGAACTTTGTTGTGCTGTCTACCAGCATGTCAATGTGTGGTAAAGGAAAGTCGTCATTTGGACTTGGCTTATTCAGATCCCTGTAATCAACACACATTCTGACCTTTCCGTCCTTTTTGGGAACGGGTACGATGTTGGCTAACCATTGAGGATATTCAGATGTAGCGAGGAAACCCGCGTCAATCTGTTTCTGTACCTCCTCTTTGATTTTGATGGCCATGTCCAGGTGAGTGCGTCTCAACCTCTGTTTTACTGGCGGACATTTCGATCTCAACGGTAAATAATGTTCCACGATGCTGGTATCCAACCCTGGCATATCCTGATAGGACCAAGCGAATACATCAGGGAATTCTTTGAGAAGCTTTATCAAACTCTCTTTGGCAGTTGGACTGAGCAGTGCCCCAATCCTGATTTCTTTTATCTCTTTTTCTGAACCCAAGTTTACCGTTTCCAACGGTTCATTGTGAGGTTCAATGGACCTTTTCTCTTGTCTGAGTAGTCGGGAGATCTCTTCTGGAATTTCGTTGTCATTTTCTTCTTTAGCCTCGAATACCGGGAACTCAAAGTTGGGAGAAGGCATCGGATCGTATGTTTCAACGAGGTTTAAAACAAGCAATCTGCATGACGTGATGATTTGTGTTTAGAAGAGATAGAGAAAATGCAAGAATGTGTGCAGTGTTTTATATTACTGCTTGTTTTTATTATTTGTTTTTTAGGATTGCCATTTTCTGAGAAAAGCGAAAAGAGAAAACAACAATTAATGCAGAAATTACAGAACGACGTTATTTTATTAATGAACAAGTCGAATCTTGAAACTACAACCCTATAAAACAAAACTCTGTCGCTTTGGGCAAAGCGAAGAGGGAAATTTACAAAAAGTGAGCCCTATCAAAACATCCGTTTCACCTGGGCAGGGTGAAAGGTTAAAGATGGCAATTACTTTGACTGATGAACGACCTTCGGAACATCGACAGCAACCCATTGGCGGCGAACTCCTCGGTGAATCACAAAGTCTGGCACCTTCCTTGATTTGTCCTCAGAAATGAAGCTGATTTTTGGCAGAGCAGGATCATTGGAATCTGTCTCCCAGGCAGAGTTGTCGTAGGAGGATTCCTCTGTTGTATTATGCATAGTATTTGTGCTCTTAGTTGTATCTCCCTATCAAATTGGCTGGATATCTTCGAGCCTGATACGAGAGCTTTCGGGAGCAGTGTACTTGACCATATAGTCGTATTTTCCATTTGGTTCTCCCAGAGTGCCCCAAACTTCTTTGGAACTGGAGGAGTAATCTCTCCCGATGACGTTAACCTCAGGAAAAGCATAGTTGATGAATTCAAGTCCTGCAAACGTTGCGAATTCATCTTCATGTTGAGTAGCTTCAGGATGACCTGAGTGTTGATCCCATGACATGGTGGGGACACAGGTATTCTGTTTAATGAGACTCAGCTGATTTTCATTGTTCGGCTGACTTTCTTGCCCCAAATCTCCTGGATAAGGTTTCCACATTGGCAGGCCATCCATCGGGCCATAGTAATTGTGGTCAAAGTTGTCTTTCATCAGAGTGTCCTTCTCTAACGAATTTGGCGAAGCACGACATCCTTCTGGATCACAATCTCCATATATCATTTCGACATCTGACCGTGGTATAAATCTCGAACTCTGTGCGGGATAGCAAAATGGTATAGGCACCTCTTCCTGAGACATATAACCGTCCCCGTTAAGATAAGACTTCCATTCTTCATCTGGGTCAGAGGGATCCTCCTCATTGGTAGTGTGTACTTCCTGAGACACTGGGTGGAGGAAACCTCCACTGTGGAAGAAGTTTTGAAGGGGATGAAGACTTTCATCGTTAGCAGCTGTCTGGGTACAAGTTGCAGAAAAACCAAGACCCTTCTTTGTTGTATTGCTAGTAGGAATGACAAGCTGTCCCCATCCTGTCGTATGGGTACTCTCGACTGCTTTAATAGCATATTTGTATGAGGAAATCGAAGTTCCTCCTCCGGATTGATCGTCCTTGTGTAACGAAAGCGCTTGGAACTGGGTTCCGATTATCCCTTTTGGTTCCACGTAAGTGGATGACGATAAATTGCTGACGAGCAAGGCCTGTTCCCCACAGACTGTGATGAGTTGGCCGTTCTGGACGAACTTTAGCTTTTGGTGGAGGGTCGAGGTGACCGCTCCAACCTGATGTATCCAAAGTCTTCCTAATAAACAACTGTACGTTGCCCGGATATCCATGACCTGGAAGGTGACTTGGAAAGTATGAGGACCGATAGTTATGGGAAGATCAACTTCGCCGATAACCATTTTTCTGGATCCGTCGAATGCTTTGACGACAACCTCGCTGATTCTCATCGGAGGGCCTTTGAATGATAATTGCATCAAAGTGGACTTCGGCATAACATTCAGGGCTGACTCTATGTCTACCAGTACGCTGGCTAAAGCATCGTCCTGGCAGTTGACTGTGATATTGAGCGCCATGTTATGACGGTGACCTTCTTCAGGTAATTCCTCATCACTAAATCCCAAGTTATTACAGGAAGTGATGTTAGAGACAATACTATCGAACTGTCTGATTGTTACATCCTGTTCCACAAAGGCTTGCTCCAAGACTTTCTGTAGAGCCTCCCTGTGCGCTTCTGAACTGAGTAACAGTGATAATACCGAGATCTTTGAAGGAGTCTGTAACAGTTGATCGAAAATGTTGTATTCACTCCTTTGGATAAGCTTCAGCATCTCATCATTATTTTTTGAAAGGTCTGGATTACTGGATTGACCGACTGATGGATTGGGAGCTTCTGTCTGAAGTTCCTTTTCCTTGTTAGGTTCTCCAACTCCTCGATTGAAGATTCGACCGCTCTGTGTTACACGACTGATGTCTGCAATATTCACGATGGAGGGTAATGGAATTTCCTTTCCATTTTCAACTGTCGTTGCACCGTATTTGTAAGGGATAGCCTTAGTTGATTCATACGGTAGTGGTCCCGGTAGATAGATGACTATGGGAACCTTCTGATTTTTCTGACCATCATAAGTAATCTCGATCCGTTCCCGGTTGGGAATTCTAGATTCGTCAAGTAGAGGGATAATGGCAAAAACATCCCTGGTCCTATGATGACCAGAGATTGTGACAACGTCCTCGACTTGATCGGCAAGGTAGTTCGGCATCCAGTTGATGGGTCCAGAGCCCGGATATGGACGAATCTCTCCACGATCCACCTGACCCTGAATAGCTGCTCTCACAAGGTAACACCCTTGGTTAATTTCCGAACAGACGCTACAACGGTCGTAATTGTGTGGTGGCACCTGGCCACGCCCACTTTGAATACAATGTAACCTCACTAGGTTAGCTTCCACAGATCGGACATCCTGACTCTGAAGCCGAGTAAGATTCCTGTTACTGATACTAATTTGCTGAGTGTCTTCATCCATATAAATTGGCATCCACCAGTGATTTAACAAGTACTGAAGTGCCTCCTGGACAAGGGTACAACCTCGATCGTTTTTGCAACCTGCTTTACAGCTTTGATAGTCATGTGATATCAGGAATCCGAGTCGGACCTGTTTAGCATGTAACTCTACTAAGTTGGTTTCATTACGCGAATATCAAAGATCTGAACCATGTTGATCTGATAAGGATTCCTATTATGGTAGTCTTGGATCCATCCGAGATCCATCTGACGCTGGAGGGCCTCCTGTATGAAAGAGCATCCCTGTTTGTTTACCGAGCAAGTCAGACAGGAACTGTAATCATGCCGCGGCAGATTGTGATACTGGCTTTGCCTTGAGTGCATTGCCACCAGGTTGACATTCATTGCACAGATATCGTGGTTCTGAATAACGTTAGAATTCGTGTAGACCATGTTAACTCCACGAACTCGGTGCTCTTGGATCCATCCGAGATCCATTTGTTCCTGTAGGGCTGCTTGCACCACAGAACATCCCTGGTTGTCTTTAGAGCAGATATCACACTGGTGATAGTTATGAGGTGGCACATGGCCATATCCACTCTGTCTACAATGCATCTTGACCAGATTAGTCTTCAACAAGAGTACATCATGAATTTGATAGACGTTGTTAGTCTCTCCTTCTATCAAATTGACTGCAGCCTTCTCATGTTGAGGCAGCGAGTTCGTGAGAACATTAGGATTTGTATCCTTGAAGGATAAGACCCCGCTCCTAACAAGTTTTTGCACGTCGAATTTGAAATTGAGAGAATTCTCAATGTTATGCCCTGGACCTCCTTGGTGGTAAGGGCAAGTTTGATCCACCTTAAACCAGAAAGACGGATTTTCCGGTACTGTAAGAGGGGACTTAGTCTGAATGTGCCCCTTAGCCAGAAGTAATGGAAATAGTTATGCGTACAACATGGGTATAGGATCAAATCCTAATGGTCGTGTTGTACGGTTGTCGTTATATGGAGGACGAGCCTGTTGAAGTGGCTGTTGTGTCCTTTGCTGATCAGGTTGGCTCTACGCAACCTGAGGTTGATACGTAGGAATAGGCGCAGGGCTGATAGTAGGAGTTACAGCTGCTACCGACTGATAACGTCGCCTTTTCTTCCCGAGAGAGATATTCAAAATATCTTGCTCTTTTTTCTTAGGGAGAGCACTACCGTATTTTTTAGTACCACTCGTCGATCTTGTGTCTTTTACCAAACGTCCTTCTCGGACGGCTTCCTCAAGACGTACGCCCATGCCCACCATCTCGGTGAAATCACTGGGTGCACTGGCAACCATTCGGTCATAATAAAATGAGCTTAAGGTTTTTAAGAAGATCTTTGTCATCTCTTTTTCCTCAAGAGGTGGACAAATTTGAGCGGCAATTTCACGCCACCTTTGAGCATACTCCTTAAAGGTTTCCTTGTCCTTTTGCGACATTGATCTGAGTTGATCTCTGTCGGGTGCCATGTCCAAATTGTATTTGTATTATTGGACGAAGGCAGTGCCAAGATCTCTGAATGTGCTGATCGTAGTACGGTTTAAACCCATGTACCATTTTAATGCGGCACCGGTTAAACTATCCTGGAAGTAGTGAATCAGTAGGTCCTGATTCTCCGTCTGAGCTGAGATTCGCCGAGCGTACATCACCAGATGGCTCTGAGGGCAAGAGTTACCCTTGTATTTTTCAAAGTCGGGCACTTGAAATTTGTGCGGAACTTTCACATTGGGGACCAAGCAGAGGTCTGCGGCGTCCTTTCCAAATAGATCCTGACCGCGAATGGCTTGCAGTTCCTTCTGCATTTCCAGGAATTGTTCCTGGAACTCATCCATTCTATCGAACATAGTTTCCTTTTTACCAGCAGGTATTGGCGGAATCTGTCCTTCTGGGATAGTGTGCACCACAGGGGGTGGTACCGTGACTACGGCAGTGAATCTTGGCGTTTCCCGAAGTTTGTAACCTTCAGGAGTCTTCAGTATACCCCTGGCATCTTCGCTTTCCCGAAGTTTGTAACCTTCAGGCCCAGCGGCTTCTGTTGAGATTCCCTGATCTTTAGTGATCGGTGGAACATATCCTTCTGGGATATAGTTAACAGGCATGCCCCAAGGACGATCTTTCGGCATTTGATACCTAGGATCAGATATTTCCACTATGGGCGTTGAGGTGATCTCTGAGATCACAGTCCTTTGTAGTTGAGCTTCTGCCATGGCTTGCATGTCGTTACGAAGCTTTCTCATATCCTCTCTCAGAGCGTCGATCTCTTCTTTCAACTCTCTGTTTTCTTCCTCAAGATCATCCATCTTTTTCTGACGATTGGCCCGAGTATTTTACAAATGAGACAGTTTGACTCTAGAATCGAGACACAAACGTGAGATTCGTAGGTAAGAAGAATACGCGATGTGAGAATGATGAATGCAATGATTATATTAAATTTTTTTGGTTTAATCAAAATAAACTTCGACAATTAGATTACAAATATCAAACAGTGGGGGAACCCCTTTTTATTGAATTTGAAGGATTATAGAAATGGAAATACAGTAGATTACAAGGTGCAGAAACAGAAACCTAAGCTAATGGGCCCCAAGTCCTCTCTGAAGAGAAATCGAGTGCTGACTCTGGTACTTTCCTCTTCTTTGACCGGGGCTCTTGGGTCGTTGTCGGGCTGTCATTCCTTTGCCAAGTGAAAGGAGCGAGCAAATTCCTTTGGTCATCTTGATTCTCTACAACATGTTGCTCCAAAATTTCAATCAGAGCATCTTTCTCTTTCAGTAGTTGCTGTATTTTGATGCACTCTACGTTGAGGGTGCGGTACTTGTTCTTCCAAGACCTTCTCTCCTTTTGAACTTTGTTGAGAGTAACCTGAAGCTTTTCAGTTTCCGTCATGAAGTACATGACAGATTCCCTCGGCGGAAGAATTCCGTAACGAGGATAAGGCATTTTTAGTTTGAGAGCTCTAGTTTTTACCCAGTGGAGATAAGGCTCCACCGAGACACAGTCCGGTTTTCCTAGAGACTCTCGTCCTTTCTTATGAACATGCTTCCAGGCTTGCACTATTTCCATCTTTAGTGCTCTGTCACTTTCTCCTTCCTTGAAGAAAAGACCTTCCAGATGAACACCCTATGGGACGTGTCTCATCGGGTATCCAAATTGACGACGAACCAACACCGGATGGTAGTTGATTCCTCCTTTAGTTCCTATGAGGGGTACGTTGGGAAAGTTTCCACAACGATCAATGATTCTGATTCCATCATAGATCCTATTACACCAATCTATATCAGAGTTGGTGAGGGACATGATCTTCTGCGACCAACGTAAGGCACTCTTGCAATCCCAAAAAGCAGTAGACTTGGGCAAGTGGGAGATAAACCATTTGTAAAGCAAAGCTACACAGCATGTGATCTCCCCTCCGCTGTACAAATTTCCCAAGTGTACAGAATGATACGCATCTGCGACCAAAGTCGGCACAGGATTTCCAATGAGAAAAACCTTAATGGGAAACAAAAAATAACCCGTAGGTGAGCAAGACAAAGATGCTTTCAAAAGCAGTTACATTTCCTATACTGGAAAAATACAGGGCTTTCTTTGTCAAGAATTGGGCTGGCAAACCTTGGATGCCACCCTTAGTGGTTATGTGAGTCCTGACCTCAGACTCGTCCAAATAAATTGCTCTTACAATGGTCTGATTCTTTGGAATTTCTTCCAGTCCAGAAAATGGAGCTTGATCTGTAATGTGCAGATCAGTCAGATGAGAATACTCCTCCAGCGTTGGCGCGAGCTGGTAATCCGGATCATAAAACTGAATGAGCGCATCCATGATTCCCTCAATCACATGGACTCTTAACAGTGGTAGCAAACCTCCGTGTTTGGCTCTGAAAGCCTCAGGGTTAGTGATCATCCTTGCTAACCTTCTCAAATCCTCTAGCTTTGGAACCTTGAAGGTATACCTATGGGTTCTCCTTCTACCGAAATCCATGAGCGCAATCCTTTTTTCTGACATTTACAATCTTTGTCTTAGTTTATTTTGAAAAACAGAAAGACTAGAAGAGAAGATTTTTTTCTTGTTTTAATGTTTTTTAAATGAATGCATGAATGCAGCACACAAAAACATAGAAAAAACATGGGGTCAAAGGGTCGTTGTCATGAAGTCAAGGCTCTACCCATCCCCAAAGGTTTATACTAGGGTGATTTTTGTACCTGTACTCATTATCATCAGCTCCTCCCAGGAAAGCAAAACAACAAGCGGATCGCCAGTGAGTTGTAGAGCAATCTTAGAGTAAGTGCCATTCACCGAGAATAGATCACCAGCCTCAAATGAGGGTAGTATTGCGTGACAACTATTTCTGATAGTTTCCGCACTACAAAAGGGTTTGGCTCCTCAGCTTCTCAGACATCACAATCGGCCCATTGCCTAAGAGAGGGAATGGGTTGCATTGGTCAGCCTCCACTGAGGTTGATGGTCGACCTCGTCGCCATCACTTATCTTAAGTGTATACTCAATCTTTCCACATTCGGCATCACACACATTCCCATTAGCAGAAAAATAAACACGTATAGCAATTAGGAAAAGCAGTATATATATTTGTCCTAATCATCCTAGACCTTTACAGCTCGATTCATTTTTTATCCTATTAAAGCTGATGAAGGAAGGGAAATACATGTCTCAAATTAACCCTGCTTGCAAACTGAGGTTAAACAGCGGTCTGTTAGGTTACAGATGCTACAAAGATTCGGGGTCTCTATCGGGTTTATTTTTTTTAAAGTGGTGGGAGGTTTAGATGTTAGGACGGATGCTTCTTGATAGATATGTGAGAGTATGGGATTTTGGGTTTTTGTTTTGTGTGCTCGCTAAGATTTTTCTTTCAATCTTATGCCTACGTATTCCCGTTTACCGAAACAGGGAAATCAAAGCGTTCGTAGTTCCTCCTATTCTATGGGAGGAAATGGTTGTTTTGGTGTCTTGTTCAAAGCCCAAGACGTGAAGCGAAAGGTGATATATATCTTGTTCAAAGCCCAAGATGTGAAGCTGAAAAAGTCTATTTGTATCTTGTTCAAAGCCCAAGATGTGAAGCTGAAGGGGTTTGACTTTAGAGAAAATTTGTCATCTCTAAAGGGGTCTGTATGTCACAATTGTTTATAAAGGAGAATTACTTTAACCGGGATTTGTGAATCCGGCAATGCCATAATTTCCTTTAAAGGGGATTTCAACCTGAAGGAGAAGACTTTAACTCAGCGTAGAGCAATGCTATCTTTCTTTAGGAATTTCTTATGCTAAAAGAGGGACAGTGGCATGGATGTAGATGATCCAGAGGCATGCCACTTACAGCAATTAGATGAAGGGGAAGGAGTTGTTGATGTTTGTGTACTGTGAACGAGGCACAACTTTGATGCTAAAAGGTTGATTGGATCGACCAGTGGTTTTCTTATACAAAGCCTAAGAGGAGGCTAATATGTGTCTCGTATAAAGCCCGAGAGAGAGGCTAAAAGGTTTTGACTCAACGATGGAGTCGTTTGGTATCTCGTATAAAGCCCGAGATGGAGGCTATTTGACTCAACAAGAGAGTTTTTTGTATCTCGTACGAAGCCTGAGATGGAGGCTGTTGTTTGTTTGGCTCAATAAGAACCTTTTTGTATCTCGTATAAAGCCCGAGATGGAGGCGAAATGGGTGATTGACTCGACGAGGGAGTCTCTTATGTGTCTCGTAGAAAGCCCGAGAGAGAGGCTAAACGTTGTTTGACTCCGCTGGGGAGGACCATTACGCAAAGCCCAAGAGGAGGCTATGGTGACTGTTTCAGTTGAGTGACAGGTCCAGTATACTGATTTTGAAAGAGAAAATCAGTTCTTATATGAGTAACACTGTACTAAAGGATTTGATTCGAGGATCTGGGTTATTCCTGTTCTTTAAGGAAGTGGGAAATCTGAAGGGTATTGAGACTGTCTGAGTCTACGAGTTTTCTTCCTATTTAACGAAGGGGTCACTTGAGAATGCCTTTGAGACTCAAGGAGATTAGACTGTCCAAGTCTAGAGTTTCATCTTTTGTACTATGCTTTGAGAAACAGTAGTAGACTCTTTGAAAGGATTGTTCTATGCAGATGATTAAGTTCTGTTCCCATACCTCTAGGAGGTCGTCGGGACAATTTGTACGAAGCCCAAGAGGAGGCTGGAAGCTTTTAAGAAGCTGAGAGGTCCTTGTACGAAGCCCAAGAGGAGGCTATCATTCCCAGAGGAAGAGATCATTATACGAAGCCTAAGAGGAGGCTGTGAATACTTCTAAGAAGCCGGCGGGTCCTTGTACTAAGCCCAAGAGGAGGCGGGGTTGCTTTTAGGAAGCCTGTGGGTCCTTGTACGATGCCCAAGAGGAGGCCGATGCTTTTAAGAAGCCCTTGGGTCCCCAAACCCCGAGAAATTCAAGACAGGTTATTCACAAAGAATAGATCAAGCCAGGAAAGTTCGAGAATTTGGAAGAAACTCAAAGATGCCATTCACGGAGAATACATTCATCTCTGGGAGTAGAGTTTCTTGACAATTCCTAATGAGGACAGCCGAAGAGAAGACTGTATCTGGTGATCCTATTGGGGATCTAGTTGCCTATTTCTACGAATAAACGAAACGGCGTCACCTAGTTCTAGACGTAGTTGCCGGGGAAACTCTAAATATCTATACTATTATTACACAGTTGATATGAGTTTATGAAAGAAGACTTACAGTGAAACAGCCCCACAATACAGTTATATGTATATGAAAGCAGTAAATGAAAGCAATAACCACTTATTCGGTTGTAGAGCTTCCATGTTGTTTGGTTAGTTGTTCAACAAAGAAAGATTGAAAACAACAGTATATTTCAAAATCAAAGGAGAAAGTGCTTTGAAAAAGAAAGATTTGGGGTTTACAGCTCAAGGAGAGGCCCAGGGTTTTATCAGTGAGCGCACTGTTTGAATTTGTACAGAGGGACTTATACAAGTGACTGAGGCCCAAAAATTGTTTTCTGTACAAAGGGATGGGTCTTACACTCTCTCAAGAGGCCCAAAAAGGTTTAAAGAAAAAGAGTGGGGCTTATAACACGATGGTAGGCCCAGATGATTTTTCGTTTGAAATGGCGATCGCGCCGAGATTTTCTTTTAACGCAAAAGGGCTTATACAATATCTGAGGCCCAAAGTTGTTTTTGGTTAAAAGGGGATTTGGTCTTACACTCTATTAGGGGCCCAAAAGTTTTGAATGGGTCTTATAGCTCGAGGAGAGGCCCAATTGATTTTTTAAAAAAGGCGACGATCGCGGCGTTTACTTGTACAGAGGGACTTATACAATAAGTGAGGCCCAAAATGGTTTGTACAAAGGGGGTTTGGGTCTTACACTCTCTCAAGAGGCCCAAAGAGTTTAAAGAAAAGAAATGGGTCTTACTACTCGAGGGTAGGCCCAAGGTTTGTTTTTCAACGGATGACGATCGCGTCGAACTTTTTGAAATACAACGGGACTTATACAATAAGTGAGGCCCAAAATAGGTTGTATTTACAAAGGGTTGGGTGTTACACTCTATTAGAGGCCCAAAGTGTTTTGAAAATGATTTATGAGGGTTGAATTAATCAAAAACCCTAATTTGTTTTCAAAATGTGTTTTAATTGAATAAAAATTCAATTAAAATGATCAAAATTGTTTAACATATGGAAAACAAATTGTGATCTTGGATTAATGCTTCAAAAATTAAGTATTGACCTACAAAATAATTAGAAGGCATTAAAAGTTTCAAAATCAAGGTGGAAAAAATATTTTAAATGTTAAAAACAATTAAAACATTAATTCTTTGCAAAAATATCAATTATATAAAATAAATAATATTTTTGGGATTTTTTGGGAAAATAAAATATTTTAACATTTTTGTGAATTATTAAAAAAAGAATCAACTCAAAATCATTAAAACTCAGAGAGAAATTAATTTTTGAATCAATTAAATAAAATCACAAAATTCAAATATTTGAATTTCCAAAAAATGGCGCCAAGAACACCCAAGAACACGCGCGTGTTCTGGGTTTGCCCAGATTTGCATTTTCTCTCCAATCTCACTGAATACTTGATTATATCATGCAATCCACATACCAATCAACTCGTTTCAACCTCACGATCATGTCTATGACAATTAATTTCATTTAAATTATGCATAAAACAAGAAATCACGAAAAATCCTCAAGAACCCTAATTTCTAGATGAAGGCTAGGATTTTTGATACACGATTCAAACAATGCAATTAATTGAGGGGAAACATTCCATGCATGATTATGAACATATGGCCAAATTATTGTGCAGCAAAAATTGCATGGATCATAGAGTTAGAAGAGCTCATGCTTACCACTTGCAGCTGGTGATCGTGATTTGTGTTGGAGGTGTTACAGCTAGGTTCCAATGATCTGGATTCCCTAGGTGCCATGGAGTGTGTCTGGATGCTTGGAATGGATTGAAATGGTTTGGAGCTGAAGATGGTACCTCAACTGCAAAACTGTCAAGAACTTGAGCAATTGGCTGGTGATTTTGTGAAATCTGTGTTCCAGATGTTATGTGAGTGTTTGGATCACTTCTATATGATGTAGATGAGGTGTGCGTGTGAGATTGGTTTGATTGGAAAAGCTCTCACACTCAAAACCCGATAGTGACTTGCCTTAGAAGGCAAAATTGGAGTGAAAGAAGAGATTTTGAGGAAAGCATCTGTTTGATGGCTTTGGTGTACTCAAACTGATCACAATTGAGCTCTATTTATAGTAGAGCAAGTTTGTTTTGCAAGGAATAGTGAATGGCAACTGCTGAGTAGGTTTGGCCAATGTTGGCAAATGAAAATCCAAGTCTCCTCTAGCCATTGACTAGAGGTTAGGGCACAGGCTGCTGGTCCCCTTGGTCTTGGATAAGTCTTGACTGAATTCAGTTGAGAATGGCTCAGTTCATGCCACCTTGATGCTTCCATTGAATGCTCCAATCCAAAATTGGAGTCTTGTCCCTATTTTGGCAATTCTAGGTTCAACATGCTATTTCTTGTTACAAAGACTTTGGAGGCTTGGCTCAATGATTGTCCCCTTTAGATTCAATCCTCAGAGGTGTCCAAGTGGAAAGGAGCATTTGGATTTGGCTGATTTTGGTAAATCGACCAAAAGTGTAAAAATCTGCCTTGCCTTGGCAGATTTCAGCAAGGCAACTTGCCAATGTCATATCTCATGACTCAAATTGAATTTGGTAATGTTCTTGGCCATTTTGGAAAGCCCTTACATGATACAACAACTGTTTGAACATGTTTGGTTTTGATCTCTTTTGAATCCAAGTGAAAAATCCCCCTACATTTGGCAAAAAGTAAGGTAAAATCTGACTTAGTGAAATTTTCACTAAGTGTTGGAACAAAGTGACTTTTCTTGATTTTGATCACTCCATAACTCAAAATCCATGAGGAATTTGGACATAGGTCAGTATGAAGCTTTTGTAGAGGGAAATGAGATCTACAAATCAAGCTTTGAATGGTGAACAATGGCCTTGTGGTTTAGGAGTTATGGTCCTCCAAAGTTGGCACATTAGTGTCACTTTTCCCATAGAAATTTTTCTAAGTTTTTATGGTTACCCCTTTTACAAGTTATCCCACTTTCTTTGATTTTTCTTGATGAATGATGATTCAAATCATACATTAACATCATTTTAGGGTTAAAAATTCATTTTGGTGAAAAATCTCAAAAAGTCAAAGTTGACTTTTGTTCACAGTTGACTTTTTATCAGATGAATTCCAAACTGTGCAATTCTTCAGGAAATCATGTCCTTGACCTAAATCAAACTTGATGGACATGTTCCATGGGTGTCATAGGGTATATTTAATCATGTCTTAGGGCTTGGGAGCATGTCCTGGTCAAAAGTCAAAGTTACAGTTGACTTTCCTCGCGAAACCCTAATTGTGGTGCAGATGAAATTGAGACTTGTTGCTCAAGCTTGTTGGATTAATCCATTGTTCAAAATGGATCAATATAGTTCATTAGAGACCCTTAAACCCTCTCTTGAGGTCTTGGATCATGATTTACCCTAAAAGTCAACTTAGGGGTGAATTAGGTCAAGAAACCTTAATTCCTGATTTTTTGATGAATGCATCCCCTGAGGCAAAATTGAGTTGATGATTGGGTCCATGAGGTCCCATGAAGTATATTAGGTTATGTTTTGGATAATTGGCTTGTGCCCAGATGAAAAATTTCCATCTGGAGGCCCTGGTCGACCAAAACCCTAATTTGGTGACACTGTCGATCTTGAGACTTGATCCGCCTAGAAGGGAGCAGCCTTGTGCTTGATCCTTGAAGTGGGAGTCCTTTTGATCCATTGTGGATGTCTGAGAGGTTAGACAAATTGAAGATTATGTCATTCCTTGATTGATCCTTTGTCTAAGGCTCTGAGAGGGCTTGAAACCCTAATTTTGATTGTAGTGGATGCTCACCCATCTTTGGGGAGACTGATGAAGTATGATGGTTCCTCCATATTGTGATGATGATTTTCACAATGATGGGAAATCTTAGTGGTCAAAATTTGGGGTATGACAAAACCCTAATTTGGTGACACTGGCGATCTTGAGGCTTGACCCACTTGGACTGTTGCAGCCATGTGCTTGATCCTTGATGTGGGAGTCCTCTTGATCCATTGTGGATGTTTGAGAGGCTTAGACAAGTTGAAGATCATGTCATTCCTTAATTGATCTTTTCTTTAAGAGCTCTGAGAGGGCTTGAAACCCTAAGTTTGATTGTAGTGAATACTCACCCATATTTGGGGAGACTAATGAGGTATGATGGTTCACCCATATTGTGATGATGATTTGCACAATGATGGGAAATCCTAGTGATCAAAATTTGGGGTATGACAATAGTGCAGGAGAATAGCAGATTCTAAAGATATCTTATCCTTTGTATGAAGTGCTCCCCTTGAGTCTTAGACTTGATGAATTTCTGAGTTTGGGGCTCCCCCTGATTTTACTAGATCATGAGCTCTTAGTCTTGATTCTCTTTTCAGCAGAGTTCTGGTTTTTTTATAAAGCTTTGATTTGGATCAGAATACCTGAAAAAGAAAAACACTCTAATAGAAATAACAGTTCTATCTGTTAGCATGTAAACAGCGTTTTTCAGAGATTGACTATGGAATCAAAATATCACATTCATATATTACTTCTCCCCCTTTTTGTCATTGATCAAAAAGATAAGCGATGAAAGGGTGAAAAACAAGGATCTAAAGTCATAAGGACAAAAGAGACACAAGAATTAGGTGCTTCTAGAGGACATCTTGTCCCATATCTTCTGAAGCATTCCCTGAAGAGTAGTACTGACAGTCTTTTGTTCCTCAATGTTTTTTCTGAACTTTTATTGTTCTTCTATGATTTCTCCAATTGCGTCTTCCAAATGCTTGATAACAGGATCAGATGTAGAAACAATTGTAGCATCATGCTTGGCCTTTTCTATGGCTTCAGCTTCTTGTGCTATTCTGGCTTCTTAGCAGCCTTTTCTGCAAGAAGTCTTGCTTCCTCAGCAGCTTTTTCTTCAACTTCTTTCTGCTTTGCAGCTAAGAACTGAAGTATCTTGATTCGCTCTTCAGCTTCTTCTCTCTCCTTTGTCCGTTGAATTCCATCTGTGATGGTTGCATCTGAGAAGCTTTGACAAGATATTTCTGGAAGTTTTGACAAGATATTTCAAGTTCCATAGGTTTGGTACTTGTGTTAAGTTCTGCTCTTAGGTTCGCAAACTTCCTTAATGCCTTGTCATAAAATTGGCTTGCGCATTCTTCAAAATATGTTGGAGGTGGTTTAGTATAGATGACTAAGGCAAGGTTAGGTCTGGCGGAATTTGTTTTCGGTGGTGTTTGCTGAGATGAAACTATCTCAGTAGGAGCATGTTGATTAGTTGGTTGATCAGCAGGAGATGTCACTTTTACTGTGTCTATGAGTGATTCAGGTGTGACAATCTCTAGAGATTCAGAATTTGTATCCTCGGAGATAGACTCAATGCTGAGGGTTTGAGATCCAGAGACTTGATTCAAGGAACTTTGTTCAGTTGGCTGAATGATTGACGAGGTTTTTGACGAAGTGTAGGTAGGAATAGCTTCAGTCGAGATAGGGGTACTGATTGATGATTTGGGTGAAGATTGGATAATGGTAGTTGAAGGAGGAATTGAAAAAGATGGTGGTTTGAACTTCACCTGTGGATTGGAGGTAGGAATGAAGGTGGTTTGAGATGATGATGGTGTAGTAATTGTCTCAGTGACATTCATAAATCCAGAAGAATTGACAGTCAATTTATTGATTTTCTCAAAAGTTTCCAGTCTAGAGGTTTTGGAGGTTTCAGTTTCATCCTTTTTCTTCTTCTTAGGTTCAGCATCCTTTTCAGTTTGCTTCCTCTTACTCCTCGTGATGTATTTATATTTGGGAGCAATCTCTTCAACTTTGGATTTTGGCATGTCATGCCTTTCTTCTCTCATTATAGCCACAAACGAAGCAATTGCTGTTGGATTATCTTCTTTATGATAGCAGGGGTAGTTCGGTACTGAACGTTTAATCGTAGTGTCGTGAGGGATAGATATGGGTTTCAAATCAACATTAGTAATCATTTTCATATGCTTAAGGTTCACAGAATTGAAAGCTTCTCCTACTTTGCTAGTCAGATAGTCTGTGTACTTAGCTTCTTTGACTAGATACTCCACAAGGCCATTTTCAACAAAGATGTCAGAAAGAAGTCTTCCAAACGGAATGTAGTTTACAATCTTCCTATCTGGTAAAGCTGTTGTTCTTGTCTTGCACACCATATCTCTCAGGTAGAAGAATAGAATGGATTGAAGACACATTTTCTCATTCTTGTGCAAGTAGTACAACATACACTTTTGATTTATGTTGAAGACATCTGCAGCACTCTTCGGAGGTCTTGGATTAATACATCCAAGAATAATTTTATGCCAGATTCTCAAATTGTCTCGCAGATGCTTGCTTTTGTACTCTGTAGTTCCAGGTTGAAAATTTTTGAAAATTGCTTTGTTGATGACAGAGTCAGATATTTCAGTTCTTCCATAAACTCTTTTTCCTTCCAAGAGTTATATCCTTAGTAGATCTTAAATATATTTTTCAGTGATAATGACCTTTTGATCCATAACAAAAGATACAACATGAAGATCGTCTGTATCAGCGTGTCTCCAGAATTCCTTTACTAGGTCATCAAAGGTTGGACCTCTAAGTCTTTCAAAGTAACTCTTCCATCCTTGAGTATTTAGTTGATCAATTAGGTTAAACCCATTATCGCGAAGATTGTCGAAGTCGACAAGCAGCTCTTTCAGAACAATTAGTTCATTTGCATGCATAACACAAGTAACAGAGGAATTTCTCTGTGTGACATGTGTTACGTCGATCATGGGAAGAGATAATGGAGTCGAGGCGATCGTCGCGATGGTTGTGGAGGTGGTAGAAGGTGTGATAGATGAAGACGATAACTATTGGGAGACATTCAGTGACGTTTCAACTTCTTTGGAGAGGAGAACAGTTTCTTGTTGATCGATGTTTGTCATGATGATGGTTAAGAATGGAGAGGATGAGAACAGGGATTGAGTTTGTTCGAGAGAGAGGGAGAGATTTAGGGTTTTAGGGTTTCCTTTTGAGTGAAAGAGGGAATATGAACGGTTTTTGAGAACTTGAAGAGATAGACACGTACAGGGGATAAGTAAATAAATGTAATTAAGTTTTGAGTCAATCCCAAGAAAACTACTGTTCGTTTGATTTGGTTAAATATAGTGAATTAGATATAATCTAATCACAAGCAAAAAGTCATTTCTAATTAAATGACGCGTTAGAACTGACTCAGAAGAAGGATTAATCAGAACTGAGATACTTCTCAAAAAAGTTGTTCTGATGATTTGAAAATACTTATTTCCTCTGACTAAACACATTTGGTTCTGAAATAATCTCATTCTGAGCAGTACACCATTTTCAGATGTTTTAAAATATTTAGAAATCTATCTTCAGCTAAGGGTTTTGTAAAAATATCAGCCCATTGATGGTCTGTATCAATAAATTTTAAGCATAAGGTTCCCTTCTGAATATAGTCTCTGATAAAATGGTGTTTTATCTCAATGTGTTTAGCCCTAGAATGTAAGGTTGGATTTTTACTTAGACAAATAACAGCAATATTATCACAGAAGATAGGGATGTTACTCTCATATATCTGATAGTCTTCCAGCTGATTTTTCATCCAGAGTATTTGTGTACTGCATTGAGAAGCGGAGATGTATTCAGCTTCCGCGGTAGAGAGAGCAATTGTAGATTGCCTCTTACTCGACCATGAGATTAGATTGTTTCCTAGGAACTGACAGTTTCTAGATGTGCTATTTCTTTCCAATCTATCTCCAGCATAGTCTGCATCGCAGTAACCAGAAAGAGTATACTCTGATGTTTTCTCATACATCAGGCCAAGGTTAGTTGTTCATTTCAAATACCTCAGAATTCGTTTAACAACAGTTAAATGAGATTCTCTTGGATCTGATTAGAATCTAGCACATAAATGTACACTAAATAATATATCAGGTCTAGAAGCAGTAAGATATAAGAGAGAACCTATCATACCATGATAGAGCTTATGACAAACCTTAGCTTCTGTTTCTTCCTTTCTTATGACATATGTTGGATGCATTGGTGTTTTAGCTGTATTGCAATCCATCATGTTGAATTTCTTCAGAAGTTCTTTTGTGTACTTACTTTGATGAATGTAAGTTGCCTATGGTTTCTGATCTATTTGAATTCCCAGAGAGAACTTTAACTCACCCATCAGACTCATTTCGAATTCTGCTTGCATTAACTTTGAAAATTCTTCACATAAAAAGGGTTAGCAGAACCAAAGATAATATCATCAACATAGATTTGAACTATAAGAATATCATTCTTATAAGTTTTGCAGAAGAGAGTTGTGTCAACCTTTCCTCTGGTAAAATTGTTTTCTAAGAGAAATTTGCTCAATCTATCATACCAAGCTCTGGGAGCTTGCTTTAAGCCATAGAGAGACTTTTTGAGTTTAAAAACAAAATCTGATTTTTCTGAATTTTAAAAACCAGGAGGTTGTTTGACATAGACTTCTTCTGATATATAACCATTTAAGAATGCACTCTTAACATCCATCTGATATAGGGTGATGTTATGATTTACTGAAAAGGAAATTAATAACTGTATTGCTTCAAGTCTAGCGACTGGAGCAAAAGTTTCGTTGTAATTAATTCCTTCTTGTTGACTATATCATTGAGCAACAAGTCGTGCCTTGTTTCTGACAACTTCTCCCTTCTCATTTAGCCTGTTCCTGAATATCCACTTGGTTCCGCTAACATGAACAATCTTAGGTCTTGAAACTAGATCCCAAACATCATTCTTTAAGAATTGATTCAGTTCTTCTTCCATAGCCAGAACCCAGTCCTTATCCATAAGAGCTTCTTCAGCTGTAGCTGGTTCAATTAACGACACCAGACCCAAGAGTGTTTCTTCTGATGGTCTGAAGGCTGATCTGGTTCTGACTGGAGCGTCCTTGCTACCAAGAATTAGTTCCTCAGGATGAGATGTGGACATTCTTCTTTTCTTTTGATGTGGAGTATTCGGAGTTACATCAGTGATATCTGGTGTAGGGTCTTGCTGGTCTTTGACTTCATCTGCCTTTTCTTTAGGTTCTGAGAAGCTAATTTCCAAACCTGCAAGCTTTTCAACTAGCTCTGACTTTTCAAAGCCAGGCTTGTCATTGAATCTAACATGAATTGATTCTTCCACAATCCGTGATTCTGTGTTAAAGACTCTGTAGCCTTTTGAGCGTTCAGAGTATCCTAACAGCAGACACTTCTATGCTTTGGAATCAAACTTGCCAAGATTCTCCTTAGTGTTTAACATAAAGCAAGTACATCCAAATGGACGAAAATAGGAAATGTTGGGAATTTTATTCTTCCACAATTCATAAGGAGTTTTATTCAAGATAGGTCTAATAGAGATTCTATTTTGAATATAACATGTCGTGTTAATTGCTTCTGCCCAAAAGTGCTTAGCCATGTCAGTTTCTTGGATCATGGTACGAGCCATTTCTTGTAAAGTTATGTTCTTTCTTTCTACAACTCCATTTTGTTGTGGAGTTCTAGGACAAGAAAAATCATGGGATATCCCATGTGAATCAAAAAGGTTTTCAAAGTCTTTGTTTTCAAATTCTCCACCATGATCACTTCTGACTTTGATGATTTTGCAAATTTTCTCATTTTGTACTTGAGTGCAGAAGTAAGCAAACACAGAATGTGACTCATCCTTGTGTTTTAAGAATTTTACCCATGTCCAACGACTGTAATCATCAACGATGACTAGTCCGTATTTCTTACCATTGATAGAGGCAGTTTTCACTGGTCCAAAGAGATCAATGTGAAGAAGTTCTAACGGTCTAGAGGTGGAGACAATATTTTTTGCTTTAAAGGAGGTTTTTGAAAACTTGCTTTTCTGACATGCTTCACAAAGAGCATCTGAAGCATACTTCAGATTTGGCAAGCCTTTGACAAGACCTAGCTTGTTCAGCTGAGAAATTCTTCTCAAGCTAACATGACCAAGACGTCTATGCCAGACCCATTGCTCTTCATTTACAGAAAGAAGACATTTTACATTTTGGTGTTTTAAATCTAATAATTTAATTTTGTAAGTATTGTTCTTCTTCTTTCCGTTGAACAGGACAGATCCATCCTTTTGACTTACAGCTTTACAGGATGTTTGATTAAAAATAACATCATAACCATTGTCACTAAGTTGACTAATTGACAATAGATTATGCACAAGACCTTCAACTAACAAAACATTATTAATAGAAGGAAGCTTACCATTTCCAATAGTTCCGGAGCCAATAATTCTTCCTTTCTGATTTCCTCCGAAACCTACGACACCTCCGGGTTTAAGTTTCAGATCTTGGAACATATGCCTTTCTCCCGTAATGTGTCGCGAGCATCCACCGTCCAGGTACCATGATTGGTGTTTCAATGGTGCCATTAAGGATGTCTGCAACATAAACTATCTCATTCTTAGGTACCCATTTTGTGGGTCCTTTCTCATTAGTTTTTCCAGAGGTTCTGACACCTTTGGACTTCCTTATATTAGGATAATAGTGTGGAACTTGTGCATAGTGTTTAAGTTTAGGAGTTTTCTTCAGTGTCTGTGTTTGTGTAGTGATAGATTTTGAACCTTTTTGTTCAGAATTTTTCAAGATAGTGCCGGAGGGCACAAAATGTTTGGACAAAGGTATTATCTTGATACTCTTGGTTTCATCATATGGTTGTGATGGTCCTGAATATCCCAGACCTCTGTTACCATTCCTGATGACTCCATAGATCATTGAATCCATTTTGCTCCTGTCTATGCTTTTAGCGAGAAAGTGTTGGAAAGCTCTATCATACTTGACTACTTCATTAGTATTAATTTTGTTAGAGGTGATTTCTTTTTCTAACCTAGAGATTTTAGTTTTTAATGCAATATTTGAATTTTCTAGAGAAAGCAGTTTTTCATTTAATTCAAGGATGGTTTGTTTGCTTTTAGTAAGATCTTCAGAAGGAACCACAAGAGTCTTTTTCAGAGTTTTGTGTTTTCTTCGAAGAGTTTGATATCTTTCCATAAGTTCATATAATCCTATTTCAAGTTCAGATCGAGTTAGGGAAGAAAGTACCTCTCTTTCGTCGTCGGAGTCTGAAGGTTATCCTTCTGATAAAGCGTCGTTGGTGTTAGCTATGAATGCTACATTAGCACGTTGTTCATCAGAATCATCTTCAGACTCTGAATCATCCCAAGTTGCCATAAGACCCTTTTTAGCTTTCTTAGGTCTTTCATCTTTCTTAACCTTTGGACAGTCATTTTTGATATGTCC
Organism: Lathyrus tuberosus; assembly: GCA_022829125.1. Classification (NCBI taxonomy): domain Eukaryota; kingdom Viridiplantae; phylum Streptophyta; class Magnoliopsida; order Fabales; family Fabaceae; genus Lathyrus; species Lathyrus tuberosus. The sequence continues at coordinate 6,471,550 of JALAZF010000032.1, forward strand.
AGGTTCCTTGCACTCAAAATACGTGACATCTCTTCCATAAGTTCTCCTTTGACCGTATGTAGGCTCAGATCTTCTTTTTGGTCCTCTGAACTTATTTCTTTTGTATTTCCATAGTTGACTAATTTTTCTTGATATGAGAGATATGTCATCTTCGTCTGATTCTTCTTCAGATTCTTCCACTTCCTCCTCTGCTTGATACACCTTTTTCTTTTCAGATTTAGCTTTTAGAGCGATGGATTTGCTTTTCTTTTGGGGTTTATCTTCTTGGAGCTCTATTTCATGGCTTCTTAAGGAACTGATTAGTTCCTCAAGACTTATACTATTCAGGTCCTTTGTTAGTTTCAAGGTAGTCACTATTGGTCTTCATTTGGCAGGTAGACTTCTGATAATTTTCTTGACATGATCAGCAGTAGAATAGCCTTTGTCCAGAACTCTGAGTCCTGCAACAAGCATCTGAAATCTTGAGAACATAGTTTCCACAGATTCATCATCTTCCATCTTGAAGACTTCATATTTTTGAATTAGTGCAAGAGCCTTCATCTCCTTGACTTGAGCATTGCCTTCATGAGTCATACGAAGAGAGTCAAAGATGGACTTCACAAGTTCTTTGTTTGTAATTTTCTCATATTCTATATAAGAAATTGTGTTTAACAGAATCGTTCTTGCTCTGTGATGATTTTTGTAAGTTTTCTTTTGTGCATCTGTAAATGCACTTCTATCAATCTTTTTGCCTGCAGAATCTACAGGATGACTGTAGCCATCAACTACTAGATCCCATAGATCTAAGTCAAACGACAGAAAGTAACTTTCAATTCTATCTTTCCAATAGTCAAATTTTTCTCCATCAAAGATAGGAGGTTTTGCACTATAAGAATCTCTTTCATTTACAATAACTCTTGACTCAGCATTTGGTGTAGACATTGTTTTTCACACTTGGATCGGTACTGAACACTATTAAGTGCTTGATAAAAATTCAACCTTTTTATCACTTCAGAACCGGAGCTCTGATGCCAATTGAAGGGGTGAAAAACACAAGAAAGGGGGGGGGGGGGGGTTTAAATTGGGTTTTCAAAAATAAAATTGTTTCTTTTAGGAAAACTTACTCTTTATAAGACTCTTTCTTTTACCAATAAAAACCTTTGACTCACAGCAAGATAACGCATTATGTTTATACTAGTTCACTTGAGAAACACTCAAGTTAGTCAAGTCCACCCGCCAAGATGATTTCGCCTCTCTCAACGAGGTCTTAATCCACTATTCAATCAAATCAGTACAATGCACGAGCCAAACTGCTGGTGACTAACACAACCTCTAAAACTCACACATTTTAGACTTCTCAAGTAATACAACCTCACAGATCTTACTCAAGGAACAACCTCTAAGACACACGACTTAGACTTCTCAAGAAATACCAACCCAAGGTCTTTCTCAAGGAGCACAAACCTAAGTTTGAACAAGTTACGTTTACAGAAATGTGCTTCTATACAAGCTGAAAATGTAAACACGTTTTCGACCAGAATGACTTAAGAAAGATTTCAGATAGAGAGAGTATTGCAGTAACGTTCGTGTGTATCTTTCTTCAAGTCTTTTGCTTCCTTTTATAGTCGTGTAGAAAGAGCCGTTGAAATGTAATCATGATAGAAGCGTGAGGACAGATAATAGCTTTTGCGTGTTGCGCCTCCTGTTTTTGTCAAAATATCTTTGATTGTACCGTTGCACAGTTACCAAGATATTTTCACTTGAATTAAGGTACAGCTGTACTATGTAGCTTTGTCTTCTTAGCTTCTCAACTTCAGAGGCTTTTCACGAGCATGAGTAAGAAAGGAAAACACGCTTGGTTCTTGAGATTATCAAGTCTTTGAATCTTCAAAGTCTCTAGTACTTAGTTTTCAGAACCTCGATCACTTGGTGCGTTGTCTTCATATATTCAGAGGCTTCTGATAATATTTGATTGAAGCATGAGTAGAGACTTGATTTAGATCTTCAGAACCTTGATTCAGAGAGCTTAGGACTTTAGCATCTGGACTTCGTTCGATCAGAACCTATGTCTTCAGATCTTCAGAACTCGTTCTCTTTTCTTTTTATATTAGAGTGTGTAGGCGGAGTATTTTACTTTAAACATTATGTTCGCGCCAATTTACAGAAGCATAACCTATTTGTTACATTCTCACAAATAACAAACATTAGTTGTACAAAATTGTTCATACAAAAATACTCATTTGGTATCATCAAAACTAAGAGATAAAATTGCAGAACCAAATCATGTTCTCATAGCAGGCTCTGCGCCTGAATGTGCTGGCCTCTTTGGGGTCGGACGGGAGTTCGTCCCTAGAGAGGTAGTTATAAATGGGGGTCATCCAGCAGTTACTGTCACCGATGACTTGCACATCGAGGATCGTGGGTGTCTTCTCGATGTTGGGTCGAGGAAGCACCTCCTGGATGACGGACTTGTTTCCGCCTTTTTTCTTCGTGCTCGCCAGTTTGGACAACACGTCTGCTCTGAAGTTATGTTCGTGGGGAACATGTTTTACTTCTACAATAGCGAACTTCGTCATTTTTTCTTTGACCAGGGACAAGTATTCCGACAAGTTGTCGTTTTTGGCCTGGTATTCTCCTCGAACTTGAAGGGCTACGAGTTGCGAATCTGTGCAGATGACGACTTCTTTTGCTCCTAGGCCTTCGGCCAGGCGCAGACCGACGAGGAAAGCTTCGTACTCAGCTTGGTTATTGGACGTGGGGAAGGATAATGTGAGTGACACCTCGATGATGATTCCATCGTCGTTCTCCAAGATGATACCCGCTCCGCTTTCTGCCGAGCTGGATGCTCCGTCGACGAAAATGGTCCACTTGTGTGTGTCATACCCCAAATTTTGACCACAAAGATTTCCCATCATTGTGAAGATCATTACCACAATATGGATGTACCTTCATGCCTCATCAATCTCCTCAAATATGGGTGAGCATTCACCATAATCAAGAATTAGGGTTTCAAGCCCTCTCAGAGTACTTAGACAAAGGATCAATCAAGAAATGACATGATCTTCCACTTGTCTAACCTCTCAAACACCCATAAGAGATCAAGAGGACTCCCACATCAAGAATCAAGCACAAAGTTTGCAACATTCCAAGCGGGTCAAGCCTCAAGATCGCTAGTGTCACCAAATTAGGGTTTTGGTCGACCAAGGCCTCCAGATGGAAATTTTCTTCTGGGCATGAGCCAATGCTTCAAAGCACAACCCAAGATACTCCAAGGGACCTCATGAACCCAATCATCAAGTCAATTTAGCCTCAGGGGATGCATTCACAAAAAATTAGGAATTAGGGTTTCTTGACCTAATTCACCCCTAAGTTGACTTTTGAGGAAAAGCTTGAGCCAAGACCTCAAGACATGATTTTAGGGCCTCAAATACACCACATTGATCCATTTTCAACAATGGATTGATCCAAGAAGCTTGATTCACAAGTTTCATTTTCATCTGGACCACAATTAGGGTTTTGAAGGAAAAGTCAACTGTATCTTTGACTTTTGACCAAGACATGTTCCCAAACCTTGGGACATGATTCAATACACCCTAAAACACCTATGGAATCCATCCATTAGGTTTGAATTAGGTCAAGAACTTGATTGCACAAAGGATCGCACAGTTTGGATTTCATCCGATAAAAAGTCAACTGTGCACAAAAAGGCTAAAAAGCTTCAAGACTCCAATTTTGTTTCCAAGCATTCATTGGATGCATCAAGGTGGCATGGACTGAGACATTCCTAACTGAATGAGTCAAGATTCAGCTCTGAATCAAAGGACCATAGGCCTGTGCCCTAACCTTAAGGCAATGGCTAGAGGAGACTAAAGATTCCCTTGGATCCACATTGGCCAAAGGCCTGTACCAGCTTCCATTCACTATTGCTTGCAAAAAGGACTTGCTCTACTATAAATAGAGCTCATTTGTGATCAGTTTGAGTACACCAAAGCACTACAACTGATGCTTTCCATAAAATCTCTCTCTTTAGGCCAAAATGCCTTCTTTTGCAAGTCATCTCCGAGTTTTTGAGTTAGAGAGCAATTCCACCACATCTCATGATCCAAACACATCCAATGTATCATATCTAAGCTATTCAAACACTCACCTTTGATCTGAAACACAAAAATCAGAAAATCAACCTCCAAAACCTCAAAATTTGACTTTTCTGCATTTTTCAAGCCATGTCTTGATTCAGTCACTTCCAAAACCAAACCAGACCTCAAACACACTCGAACTATCATCCTCAAACTGTCCCAATTAGTTTCCCTCATCTGGAACACCATTTGAGAGAGTTACTATCTTGGTCACTTTTGCCCCTTTTGCAAGAAAGAGCCAATTCTTGTTCCTGAGGATTCTAGCTGGTTTTGATCATCCTAAAAGCTTTTAAGAGATCAATCAAGAGTGTTCAAAGCATTGAATTACTTCTGGCACAAGGAACTTGACAGATAGCACAAGGAGCTTCAAGAGGTAAGTGCATCACAACTTTAACTCTCTAAATCATGCATTGCTTTGATGTCCATTGATCATGGACATCTCATACATGTCATATATGTTGTGTTTAAACCAATTTGTCATGCTATTATTGCCTGTACAATGAGAAAACATAGAACATGCAAATCTAGGTCTATTTTGAAATCACTATCGAATTTTAAAATGGAAACATTTTCTAAAAATTCCAAAGGCATCATTGGATTCCTCATGAAATTCTAGGCAGGATACACATAAATTTTGTCCCAATCCATGGAGAAATGAGAAAGTTAGAGCCTTCACGCAAGAGGCCTAAAATCAGTCCTTGCCTTGGGCAAGGGCCAGGCCATGACGCCTTGGCCAGGCCTAAAAACAAGGCCCCCATATATATTCATGGGATGGTTTTGATACACGGATGTATCACCACCCCAGTGGTAGCGCGCATGTGTGTTTGTTTGGCAGGTCGTGTGTTCAACACCCACCCAGACCATTTTGCCATTTTCACATTTTTTGCTATTTTTCACATTTTTCATGATTTTTATTAATTAATTCCAAAATTAATTTCTCTCTCAATTTTAATTATTTTTTATTGTTTATTTTTTTGAAAATTCCCAAAAATATTAAAATATTTTATTCTACAAAAATTTCACAAAAACTATTAGTTTTTTCATATATTTGGTATTTTTGTAAAGAATTATGTTTTATTTGTTTTTTAACATTTAAAAATATTTCTTTCTCTTGATTTTGCAAATTTAAATGATTTTCAAATCATTCTATGAATAAAACATGATTTTTCAAACATTAATCCAAGATCACAACTTGTTTTTCACATATGTTTGATAATTTTGATCATTTTAATTGAATTTTATTTAATTAAAATACATTTTAAAATCAAATTATGGGTTTGATTATTTTCACCCACAAAAATCTTTTTTTCAAAACACTTTTGGGCCTCTAATAGAGTGTAAGACCCATTCCTTGTACAGAAAACCATTTTGGACCTCAGTCATTGTATAAGTCCCACTGCGATTTAAAAAATCTCGGCGCGATCACCATTTCAAAACCAAATCATCTGGGCCTACCCTTTGTGTTGTAAGTCCCATTTCTTTTCTTTTTTCAAACATTGTGGGCCTCTTGATAGAGTGTAAGTCCCATCTCTTTGTACATAAAACCTTTTTGGGCCTCAGTCATTGTATAAGTCCTAGTACAGTTTTCAAAAAACGACGGTGCAATCACTGTCTTTTCATCTGGGCCTCTCCTTGAGTATAATCCCCAATATTTTCAAAACAACTTTCCCTTTTGATTTAGATTCAAATCCATAGTTGTTATCAAAACTTTCTTTAATTTCTTGAACAACTAACCATACAGCTGTTACAATGGAAGCTTGCTCGCCTGTAAGTTTTAACAGCTTTCTTTACATACTTGCACACACCGATATATATATATATATATATATATATATATATATATATATATATATATATATATATATATATTTGTTTATGGTGGAAGCTTGCTCACCTGTAAGTCCTCCTACCCTCTTTTTACATACAGTATATATTTCATCTGTATATATATGCCTGTATATTATCTGCTTAGAGTTTTCCCCGGCAACTAGGTCTAGAACTAGATAGAGCCAGTGGTCACTCTTTCAACACAATCAAAACTAGTTCCCCATAGGAATTCCAGATACAATCTTGCCTCCTCTTGGGCTTATACAATATGGAACAAAGAGAAAGGCATTATTCCCGGTGAAACTTTTCTCAGACTATCACTATTAGAAAATTGTCAAAGAAGTTCATTTCCCCGAGAGAGGATTAATTCCCAGTGAAACCTCTCTTGAATTTCTTCAAACCCTAGAACTGTTCACTAAAGAAAAGATTATTCCCGGTGAAACTTTTTTTGAACTTTTCTTAGGTTTGGACCCTCGGGCTTCCTAAAAGAATCCCCGCTTCCTCTTGGGCTTTGTACAAGGACCCTCCGGCTTCTTAAAAGTTATCATGCCTTCTCTTGGGCTTAACACAAGGAACCTGAAGACCTCTTAAAGGTATAGGACATAACTTAGTCATCCTTTGTTAGAGCAGTCTTTCTAAAGAGTCAAAACCTTAGATCAATTTAAGGGTTGATTCTCATCCCTTAAAACACCAGCCTCCTCTTGGGCATCATACAAAGATAAACTCATCCATACCAGTAGACTTGGACAGTCTAATCTCCTCTTGGATCTCAAAGACATTCTCAAGTTCCCAATAAACATAGGAAAAAACCCTGGTCATTTAACCAATCTCCAGTAGAGTTAAAGCTCCCACAGGATCTAAAATTCAGTCTTTTATCCTAAATTTCCCCAGCTAGGGTCAGCTTATCATCAATATAACCCTATCCCAAATCAGAACGTCAAGGCATCTGATACCTCAACTGTTCTATAAATCCTTAGCAAGAGTTGATTCCCCATTTTGGACCTGCCTCTGGATCTCAAAAATCCTCAGCAGAAGCCAGCCTCCTCTTAGGCTTTGTATAATGATTTTTCCTCAGCAAAATCACCTTTTCGGCACTTTCTTGTTGAGTCAATAAACTTTTTTGCACTCTCTTGTTGAGTCAATCACCTTTTTGGCACTCTCTTGTTGAGTCAATCACCTTTTCAACACTCTCTTGTTGAGTCAATCTTCCAAAAGCACTCTCTTGTTGAGTCAATCCCCTAAAAACACTCTCTTGTTGAGTCAGTTCTTTCAACCTCAATCTTGGACTTTGTACAAGACACCCATAAATATCTTCAGCTGAGTCAGTCCAATACCTTTCAGCCTCAATCTTGGGTTTTGTACAAGACACATATAAAATCTCCCTAAGCAGAGTCAATCCTCTTTTTAGCCTCAATCTTGGGCTTTATACAAGACAAATCATACTCACCCGCAGAGTTAAAATCCTTCTTTAGCCTCAATCTTGGGCTTTGTATAAGACACCTACAAATATTCCCTAGTGGAATTAAAAACCCCTTTTAGCTTCAATCTTGGGCTTTATACAAGACAGACAAAATATTTCCCCGGAAAAGTCAACTTCTAGCCTCCTCTTACGCTTTGTATAATAATATCCCCAAAAGAGTCAATTCTCTTTTAGCCTCAATCTTGGGCTTTGTACAAGACAGATAAAAACACTCTCTTGTTGAGCCAGTCTTTTCCAGCCTCCTCTTAGGCTTTGTATAAGGACTTCCCCAGTGGAGTCAATCAATCTCTTAGCTTCAACCTTGGGCTTTGATCAAGGCACACACAAAGAAAACCAATATCCCCTCAGAGGAAATAAAAAAACTCTTTGTAGGAAGACATTTCTCTGTACAATCACACATCAAAACAGACATCAAGCAAACCTTAATCCCCGATAACTGCTATAAGTGGTACACTTGTTGATTGAGAAATCCAAGTTGTCATCCATCTTTTATCCTGGTAAATCCACTCTTTCATCTAATTGTTGTAAGTGGCAAGTCTCTGGATTATTTACATCCAAGCCAATGTCCCACTCTTAGAATGAAAGACTCCTAAGGAAAAATGGCATTACTCTATACTGAGTTAAAGTTTTCTCCTTCAGGACAAATCCCTTATAAAGGAAATTAGGCATTGTTAGATTCACATATCCCATTTAAAGTAATCCTCCTTTATAATCATTAACCCAACAGTTGTGATAAACAGACGAGACGTCTCCCTTTAGAGATAACAAATTCTCTCTTAGTCAAATCTTTTAGCTTCAATATTGGGCTTTGAACAAGACACAAATACTACTTTTAGCTTCAATCCCATAGAATAGGAGGAACTATGATTGCTTTGATTTCCCTGTTTATCTTTAACGGGAATACGTAGGCATAATATTGCGAAATCTTAGCGAGAACACCAAATCAAAAACTTTAGGTCCAGTACCTTCACACACCAAATAAAAAACTTTAGGTCCAGTACCTTCACACACCAAATCAAAAACTTTATGTCTAGTACCTTCACACACCAATCAAAACTTTAGGTTCAGTACCTTCGCACACTAATTAAAAACCTTAGGTCCAGTACCTTACCAAAAACATCAATTAAAAACTCTCTCTCAAACACTCCTAAAGGAGAAACTTTCCCAACCCACAACAGACAAACACCAGTAAGTAGAAAGCAGTAAGAATAATTGCTAACAACCTGTGGATAACCACATATAGGATGGGTAATTGACAACTCCCCATTGTATAACCTGACCCCGAACTCCCCAATCTCTTTAAGCATTTGTTCAGTTAAACATTTGCGTGCAAGGTTAGTTTTAGATAGCTTCCCTTTCCTTTCCAGCTTCATAGGATAAATAAGAAATCAGAAAGTAGCACCACACTCCTACCATTGTGGTGAGGAGAAACCCCATGTGCGATAAGGTGGTCGCGTCACCGACATAAATCGCACGCTACAGGAAAATGGCGACTCTACTGGGGAGTCATTTTATCTGTCTAAAACTAGTATAAGAATTCCTAAGAGGTCTAGGTTGTTAGAAATTTTCTACATACTATATTATATATATATATATATATATATATATATATATATATATATATATTGCTTTTCCTACCGGATATCCGTGTTTATTTTTCTGTCAATGGGAATGCGATTGATACGCATGTGGAAAGTTTGAGAGAACCCTAAGATAAGTGATGGCATAGACGAGTGGACTTACAGGGAGTGATTCCTGAATAAATGATCCCGGTAGACCATCAAATCAGGCGAGGGCCCGTGTGGATACTATGTTGAATGACTAACGTCGTGAAAATAAACGCTATCCCAGTGCGGCACCCGTGACCCTGAGGATTTAGTAGACATTAACCATGTGGCCATTTGGCAGTGCGGTAGCTATCGGGAATAGTTGATACACGATACTACACCCACATTGAGATTACCCTAGGATGCTACAGCTCGCTCGGGTGAACCAACTTGTTGTTGTTATCCCTGGGGGGGTCAATGATTTTGGGAACCTTTAACCCGTTCTACAGGTACAAAAATTTACCAGAATACAACCTTTGGGGACGGGTAGAGGCATGCCTCCATGCTCGTGACGTTGAACCCTTGAACCCATGTTTTTTCAATGTTTTTGTGTGCTGCATTCATGCATTCATTTAAAAAACTCTTAAACAAAGAAAAAAAATCTTCTCTTTTCTTTTCTCCTTCTTTTTCAAGATAAACTAAAACAATAATTGCAAATATCAGAGGGAAAGATTGCGTTATGGATTTCGGTAGAAGAAAGACGCACAAGTACACCTTCAAGGCTCCGAAACTAGAGGATTTAAGAAGGTTGGCAAGGATGATTACCAACCCTAATGCTTTCAGAGCTAAGAACAGAGGGTTGTTGTCTCTGTTAAGGGTCCATGTAGTTGAAGGAATCCTGTCTACGTTAATTCAGTTTTAAGATCCGGTTTATCACTGTTTCACATTCCCGGATTATCAACTAGCACCAACGCTGGAAGAGTACTCTCATCTGACTGATTTACCCCTCACTGACCAAGCTCCCTTTTCTGGACTGGAAGAAATTCCAAAGGATCAAACCATTGCAAGAGCAATCTATTTGGACAAGTCAGAAGTCAGGACTCACATGACCACTAAGGAAGGAATCCAGGGTTTACCAGCTAAATTCCTGACGGAGAAAGCTCTATACTTTGTCAGTGTGGGGAACATAATTGCTTTTGAAGATATCTTTGTTCTCCTCATATACGGGTTGTTCCTTTTTCCCAACATTGATAACTTCGTCGATACCAACGCTATTAAGATATTTCTGATTGGAAACCCCGTACCAACCTTGCTCACAGATGCTTATTATTCTGTACACTTAAGGAATTTGTACAGCGGAGGAATGATCACATGCTGCGTACCCCTGCTTTACAAATGGTTCACTTCCCATTTACCTAAGTATGCTGCTTTTTGGGACCGTAAGAGTACTCTACATTGGTCACATAAAATAATGTCTCTTACCAACTCTGACATAGATTGGTATAATATGATTTATGAGGGGATAAAGATCATCGACAGATGCGGAAACTTCCTTAATGTATCCCTCATAGGAGCTAAAGGAGGAATCAACTATCATCCAACTTTAGTTCTCCATCAACTCGGATTCCCGATGAAGAATATCCCGCATAATGTTCATCTGGAAGGTCTTTCCTTCAAGGAAGGAGAAAATGACAGGGCACTAAAGAAGGAAATAGTGCATGCCTGGCAACATGTTCACAAGAAAGAAAGAGAGTCTCTAGGAAGACCAGACTGTATCTCCATAGAACCTTATCTCCACTGGGTACAAACTAGAGCCCTCAAGTTGAGGATGCCTTACCCTCATCAAGAAGTTTTTCCATTAAAGGAATCTGTACTTTATTTTATGTCTGATACGGAAAAACTCCAGGTCGCTCTCAACAAGGTTCAACGGGAGAAAAGCTCTTGGAGAAACAAGTACCGAATTCTCAATGTGAAGTGTACTAAGATTCAAGAACTGCTAAAGGAAAAGGATTCTCTGATTAAGATATTAGAGCAGTATGTTGTAGAAAATCAAGAAGACCGAAGAAATTTGCTAGCTCCTTTCACTTGGTAAAGGAGTGACAACCCGACAACGGCTGAAGAGCCCCGGTCAAAGAAAAGGAAAATACCAGAACCAGCATCTGAGTTCTCTTCAGAGAGGACTCAGGATCCATAAGTTTAAACATTTCCTTTTACAACACTTTGTAAAATACTGTATTTTCCCTTTCTGCAATCTTTCAAATTCAATAAAAAAGGGATCTCCCCACTGTATGATATTTGTAATCTATTTGTTGAATTTTCTTTTTGATTAAAGCAAAATATATATATATATATATATATATATATATATATATATATATATATATATATATATCATTGCATTCATCATTCTCACATAAAACGTTCTTCTTATCTTCGAATCTCACGTATGTGTCACGATTCTATAGTCAAACTGTCTCATTTGTACAATACTCGGGCCAATCGACAAAAGAAAATGGATGATCTCGAGGAAGAGAACAGAGAGCTGAGAGAAGAAATCGACGCTCTGAAGGAAAATTTGAAAAAACTTCACAGTGACATGCAATCCCTGGCAGTAGCTCAGAGGCAACAACACAGGACTGTGATCTCAGAGATCACATCTACGCCCATAGTGGAGACATATGATCCTCAGTACGACATGCCCAAAGATCGCCCCTGGGGCATGTATATCAGCTTTGTCCCTGAAGGATACATCCCGCCAGTCACTGAAGACCCAGAAACTGCAGCATAAACCGCTGGGCCTGAAGGTTACAAACTTCGAGAAAGCGAAGACACAAGAGTGATGACAGCAACTCCTGAAGGTTACAAACTTCGGGGCATGGAAGCACCAAGAGTCACCGCCGTAATGACTATACCACAACCAGTGGTACACACTGTCCCGGAAGGACATATTCCACAAGTAATTTCTTGTGGAAACGAAGATATGTACGAAAGAATGAATGAGTTCCAGGAGCAATTATTGGAGATGCAGAAGGAACTGCATGCCATTCGCGGTCAGGATTTATTCGGAAAGGACGCCGCAGACCTTTGTCTGGTCTCTAACGTGAAAATACCGCACAAATTCAAGGTCCCCGACTTTGAAAAATACAAGGGCAACTCTTGCCCTCAAAGTCATTTAGTGATGTACGCTCGAAAAATGTCAACTCAGACAGAAAATCAACAGCTATTGATCCATTATTTCCAAGATAGTTTAACCGGTGCCGCACTCAAATGGTACATGGGTTTAAACTGCACCAAGATCGTTACTTTCAGAGATCTCAGCGCTGCCTTCGTTCAGCAGTATAAGTATAACCTGGACATGGCACCAGATAGAAATCAACTCAGAGCAATGTCGCAGAAAGACAAGGAAACTTTTAAGGAATATGCTCAGAGATGGCGTGAAATTGCCGCCCAGATCTGTCCCCCTCTTGAGGAAAAAGAGATGGCAAAGATCTTTTTGAAAACCTTGAGCTCATTCTATTACGACCGAATGGTCTCCAGTGCGCCCAATGACTTCACTAAAATGGTGAAAATGGGAGTACGCCTTGAAGAGGCAGTCTGAGAAGGACGTATGGTCAAAGATGCAGAGCCATCAAGCAATACCAAAAAATATGGTAGTGCTTTCTAAAAGAAAAAAAGAGCAACATATTGGTAATATCTCTCTCGAAAAGCAAAGGTGAAGGTATCAACCAGTAGCAGCGGTAACTCCTGCTATCAACCCTGCGCCAACTCCAACTTATCAACCTCAGGTTGCTCAGAACCAACAAAATCAACAACAATATCAGCAAAGGACACAACAGCTTCTTCAGCAGGCTCGTCCTCAGTACAACAATAACAATCATACGACACGACCACCGGGGTTTGACCCTATACCGACGTTGTACGCATAACTGTTTCCACTTCTACTAGTCAAGGGGCATGTCCAAACCAGGTCTCCTCTTACGGTACCGAAAAATCTGCCTTTTTGGTTCAAAGCGCGTCAAGCTTGCCCTTATCATCAAGGAGGACCGGGGCACAACATTGAAAACTGTCTCAGCTTCAAATATGATGTACAGAAGCTTGTTAGGAACGGGGTCCTATCTTTCAAAGATACTAATCCAAATGTTCAGACGAACCCGTTGCCTCAACATGAGAAGACTGCAGTATATTTAATAGAGGAAGAATTTGGCCGCAGTTATCAAATTCACGATGTACTCCTATTAGGAACCAATCTGGTCAGGATGCATTGCAGACAGAGCGGGTACGGTCATGTACCACCTCACAATTATCACTAGTGTGATATCTGCTCAAAGAACAATTAGGGGTGTTCCATAGTGCGATCAGCTCTACAAGAACAAATGAATCTCGGATGGATTCAAGATTATCGAATCCGTGAGGTCAATATGGCTCACGCAAATCCCAACGTTATTTAGAACCATAACATTCTGACGATGAACGTCAACTTGGTGGCAATGCACTCAAGGCAAAGTCAATACCATGATCTGCCACGACACGATTACAATTCTTGTCCGATCTGCTCAATGAGCAATCAGGGATGCTCTTTTGTACAAGAGGCACTCCAGCGTCAGATGGATCTCGGATGGATTCAGGAATATCAAGAGAGAAATAACCATCAAGTCAATATGATTCAGATATTTGACATACGCTTGATGAATACTAGTCTGGTAGAATTACACGCTAAGCAAGTCGGGCTCGGTTTTCTGGCTTCACATGATTATCAAGACTGTAAAGTGTGTCGTAAAGACGACCAAAGACATGCACTTGTCCAAAGAACACTTCAACACTTGTTGGACCACTGGTGGCTTCCAATATACTTGGATGAAGCTACACAACAGATCAGTATGACTGACGAGAATCCTGATAGGTATCAAAATCAGGATGTCCGCTCGTTGGAAACAGATCTAGTAAAGTTGCACTGCATACAAAACGGACGTGGTCGGGTGCCACCACATAATTATGAGCGTTGTAGAGTTTGCTCAGAAAACAACCAAGGATATTATCTTGTACGGTCAGCTCTTCAAAATCAGTTGGACCACAAAGAGATCCGACCATGTTTAAGTTCTGGTTCGATCAACGTGATACAAGACTATCTTCCTGATCAAGGCAAAGACGTTGTCATAATCTCCAATCATGAAATGACCAAAGGCGTATGCGCCATAATCCTTCTACTCCATGAATCAAGAGTTCCTCTTGATAGTAGAAAGATTCTCAACCTCGAACCAATTGAGGCTGCCTACGATGGTCAGAAAAATCAAAAGGCTCATGTGGTTATCTATCTGCCAGGACTAATACCGTAAAAATCCGATAAGGCTATCCCTTACAAGTACGGTGCAACAAAAATTGAAAATGGGAAAGAAACTCCATTACCCTCTGTCATGAACATTACCGACATCATTCGAGTTACTCAGAGCGGTTAGATCTTCAACAGAGGAGTTGGAGAACCCGCCAAAGAAAAGGAACCTCAAACAGAAGTTCCCAATCAACCAGTCGGGAAATCCAGTAATCCAGAACTTATAAAGAACAATGATGAGATGCTGAAGCTCATCCAGAAAAGCGAGTACAACATTGTAGACCAACTGTTGCAAATTCTATCTAGAATCTCTGTGCTATCTCTCTTGCTCAGTTCCGAAGCTCACAGGGAAGCTTTGCAGAAAGTCTTGGAGCAGGCTTTCGTAGAACAAGATGTGACGATAAGATAATTTGATAGCATCATTTCCAACATCACTTCCTGCAACAACTTAGGATTCAGTGATGAAGAACTGCCAGAAGAAGGCAAAAATCACAACATGGCGCTTAACATTACAGTCAATTACCAGGACGATGCTCTAGCTAGCGTACTGGTAGATACCGGATCAGCTCTGAATGTTATGCCAAAATCTACTCTGATGCGACTATCATTTCAAGGAGCTCCGATGAGAGGCAGTGAGGTCATTGTCAAAGCCTTTGACGGATCCCGAAAAATAGTTATCGGCGAAGTTGATCTTTCTATAACCATCGGTCCTCACACTTTCCAAGTCATTTTCCAGGTCATGGACATCCGGGCAACATACAGCTGTTTATTAGGAAGACCTTGGATACACGAGGCTGAGGTAGTCACTTCAACACTTCACCAGAAGCTGAAGTTCGTCAAGAATGACAAGCTAGTCACAGTCTGCGGAGAGCAAGCCTTAATCGTGAGCAACTTATCATCATTCTCCTGTGTAGAACCAGAGGAGGTTGTTGGAACTCAGTTCCAAGCACTCTCGGTGAGCAATGAGAATCAACCAGAAAGAGGGACGTCGATTTCCTCATACAAAGATGCCCTCAAAGTGATCAAAAGTAACGACGTAAAGGGGTGGGGACAGGTTGTCATTCCTACTGATAATAAGACAAAGAAAGATCTTGGTTTTTCCTCAGCCTGTACTCAGACTGCTAAGAAAGATGAAAGTTTTCATCCCATTCAATACTTCTTCCATAGTGGAGGCTTCCTCCACCTAGTGTCTTAAGAAGTACACACCATCAATGAGGGTGACTCCTCCGATATAGATGAAGAGTGGAAGTCTTATATCAACGAGGACAGTTATATGTCTCAGGAAGAAACGCATACACCATTTTGCTTTCCTACGCAGAGTCCGAGATATATACCAAGATCAGATGTCAAGATGATGTACGGAGATTATGATCCTGAAGGATGCCGTGCTCCACCATACTCATTAGAAGACGATCCGATGAAGAACAACTTCGACTATGACCATTTTGATCCTCTGGATGACTTGCCTATCTGGCAACCGTATCCAGAAGACTTGGGGCAAAAGAGTCAGCCAAACGATGCATATCAGCTGAGCATCATTGAAAAGAATACCTGCATCCCCACCAAATCATGGGATCATTACTCAGGACATCCAGAAAATATTTAGCACAACGATGAATCTGCAAAGATTGCAAGACAAAAGTTCATTAACTATGCTTTTCCTGAGGTCAACGTCATCGAGAAAGATGACTCCTCTTCTCCCACCGAAGTATGGGACACTTTAGGACAGCCGAGTGGCAAGTACGACTTCTTGGTCAAGTAGACCGCTCCTGAAAGCTCTCGTATCAGGCTCGAAGACATCCAGCCAACTGGATGGGGAGATCCTCTTGAGAGTGAAAAAAACTAAGGTAGATACAACAGAAGAGTTCGTTTACGACAACTCTGTAAGGGAGAAAGACTCCAACGATCCTGCTCTGCCAAAAATCAATGTCATTTCTGAGGACAAACCAAGAAAGAAGGTACCGAACTTTGTGATTCACTGAGGAGTTCGCCGCCAATGGGTTGTTGTCGATGTCCCGAAAGTCGTCCATAAGTCTAAGTAATTTCCATCTTTGTTTTAACCTTTCACCCTGCCCGGGTGAAACGGATGTTTTTTTAGGGCTCACTTTCTGTAAATATCTCTCTTCGCTTTGCCCAAAGCCACAAAGTTTTGTTTTATAGGACTGTAGTTTCAAGAATCGACAAAATCAGAAATAACTAAACGTCGTTCTGTAATTTTCACATTTTACTGCTGTTTTCACTTTTCGTTTTTCAGAAAATGGTAATCCTAAAACAACACAAAACATTAACAAGCATTGTTTAGAAAATACACTGGACACACTCTTGCATTTCTCTCTATCTCTTCTAAAAAACAAATCATCACGTCATGCATATTACTTGTTTTAAACCCTGTTGAAACATACGATCAAATGCATTCTCCCAACTTTGAATTCCTGATATTTGAAGCTGAAGAAGAAGACGAAGAAATTCTAGAAGAGATCTCCCGATTACTCAGACAAGAGGAAAGGTCCATTGAACCTCACAAAGATCCGTTGGAAACAGTTAACTTGGGTTCAAAAGAAGAGAGGAAAGAAGTCAAGATTGGGGCACTGCTCAGTCCGACTGTCAGAGAAAACTTGATAAAACTTCTCAAAGAGTTTCCAGATGTGTTTGCTTGGTCCTATCAGGACATGCCAGGGTTGGATACCACCATCGTGGAACATCATCTACCATTAAGATCAGAATGTCCGCCAGTAAAACAAAGGTTGAGAAGGACTCACCCGGATATGGCTATCAAAATCAAGGAGGAAGTGTAGAAACAAATTGACGCAGGTTTCCTCGCCACCTCAGAATATCCTCAATGGCTAGCCAACATAGTGCCAGTTCAGAAAAAGGACAGAAAAGTCAGAATGTGTGTAGACTACAGGGATCTGAACAAAGCCAGTCTAAAGGATGACTTTCCCTTACCGCACATAGACATGCTGGTAGGCAGTACAGCAAAATTCAAAGTCTTCTCCTTTATGGATGGATTCTCGGGCTATAATCAAATCAAAATGGCGCCGAAAGACGTGGAGAAAACTTCATTCATCACCCCATGGGGCACCTTTTGTTACAAGGTAATGTCGTTCAGTTTGAAAAACGTCGGGGCAACCTATCAAAGGTCCATGACTACTCTGTTCCATGACATGATGCACAAAGAAATCGAAGTGTATGTCGATGATATGATTGCCAAATCTAAAACAGAAGAGGAGCATGTGACACACCTGTCAAAGTTATTTGAGTGTCTGAGAAAGTACTAACTCCACTTGAATCCCAACAAATGCACGTTTGGTGTCCGCTTAAGAAAACTTTTAGGGTTCATCGTCAGTCAGAAAGGAATTGAGGTTGATCCTGACAAAGTCAAGGCCATTCAAGAAATGCCTTCTCCAAAGACTGAAAAACAGGTCCGAAGATTTCTGGGACGTCTGAATTACATCTCCAGATTCATATCTCTCATGACCGCGAAATACGCGCCAATCTTCAAACTCCTCAGAAAAAATCAAAGCTGTGTATGGACAGAAGACTGCCAAACAGCCTTCGACAGTATCAAAGAATATTTGTTGAATCCTCTAATTCTGTCTCCTCTAGTGGAAGGAAGACCACTGATCATTTACCTAACAATCTTGGAAGACTCCATGGGTTGTGTACTTGGCCAACAAGACAAAACCAAAAGAAAAGAGTCTGCCATCTACTATTTGAGCAAGAAATCTACCGACTGTGAAACTCGGTACACTATGCTCGAGAAAACTTGCTGCGCTCTGGCTTGGGCAGCCAAACGTCTTCGCCAATACATGATTTTTCACACTACTTGGTTAATCTCCGAAATGGATCCGATCAAGTACGTCTTTGAAAAGCCTGCTCTCACGGGAAGGATCGCCCGTTAGCAGATGTTGTTATCAGAATATGACATTGAGTACCATGCTTAGAAAGCCATCAAAGGAAGTATTTTAGCCGATCATTTGGCTCATCAATCGATTGACGACCAGGAATCAGTCGGATTCGATTTCCCAAACAAAGATGTCATGTACTTGAAAATGAAAGATTGTGATGAACCGCTACCAGTGAAGGGCCATAACCAGGTTCCCAATGGGGACTAATCTTTGACGAAGCTGTCAACAATTATGGAAACGGAATTGGGGCAATCATCGTAACACCTCAGGGTACCCACATTACTTTCACTGCCAGACTAACGTTCAAATGCACAAACAACGAGGCCGAATATGAAGCTTGTATCATGGGTCTCGAAGAAGCTATCGAATTAAGGATTAAGAACATGGATGTGTATGGAGACTCAACCCTGGTTATCAATCAGATCAAAGGAGATTGGAACACATACCAATCCGGATTGATTCCTTACAAAGATTACGCGAGAAGGTTGTTGCCATTCTTCAATAGAATCGAGTTTCATCACATTCCTCGTGAAGAAAATCACATGGATGTTGCATTTTCCACTCTCTCTTCCATGATTAATGTAGGTCAATGGAACAACGTACCTAAGATTGAAATAATGCGCTTTGAAAGGCCCACTTACATCTTCGCGATTGAAGCAGTCATAGATGACAAACCTTGGTATCACGATATCAAATGCTTCCTTCAGAAACAAGAGTACACACCCGGGGCATCAAGAAAAGACAGGAAAACCCTCAGAAGGTTGGCAGGCAACTTCTTCCTGAGCGGTATTACACTCTATAAGAGAAACTTTGACATGGTGTTGCTCCGATGTGTAGACAGGCCAGAAGCAAACATGCTGATGAAAGAAATTCACGAAGGATCCTTTGGCACTCATGCCAACAGACACACAATGGTGAGAAAAATTCTGAGAGCAGGATACTATTGGTTGACCATGGAATCTGATTGCTACAAGTACATGAGGAAGTGTCACAAGTGTCAGATATACGCAGACAAAATCTATGTACCGCCAACGCATATCAAAGTTCTTTCTTCTCCATGGCCTTTTTCTATATGGGGAATCGTCATGATTGGCATGATCGAACTCAAGGCTTCGAACGGACATCGGTTCATCTTGGTAGCCATTGACTAATTCACCAAATAGGTCGAAGCAGCGTCATACACCAATGTAACCCGAAAAGTCGTGGTCCGATTTATCAAGAACAATCTCATCTTCTGATATGGTGTTCAAAGCCAGATCATCACTTATAATAGATCTAACTTGAATAACAAGATTAAACACCATAACTCATCTCCTTACCGACCTAAGATGAACGGAGAGGTAGAAGCGGCTAACAAGAACATCAAGAAGATCGTTCAAAAGATGGTTGTAACCTACAAAGACTGGCACGAGATGCTGCCCTTTGCTCTTCACGGTTATCGCACGTCTGCCCGCACTTCAACAGGGGCAATCCCTTTCTCTCTAGGATATGGCATAGAAGCAGTGCTTCCCATAGAAGTAGAGATCCCATCGATCAGGGTATTGATGGAAGCTAAGCTAACATAAGCTGAATGGTGTCAAAGTCGACACGATGAACTGAACCTAATCGAAGAAAAGCGAATAACGGCTCTGTGCCACGGTTAGTTGTATCAACAAAGAATGAAGAAGGCGTTCGACAAAAAGGCCCGACCCCGTTTCTTCAGAAAAGGAGACCTCGTGCTCAAGAAGATACAATCATTCCTCACTGATTCACGCGGCAAATGGACTCCAAACTATGACGGCCCCTATGTGGTCAAGAAAGCCTTTTCAGGCGACGCCTTGAGACTCGTAACCATGGATGGAGAGGAGTTTTCCTACCCCACAAATGTTGATGTAGTCAAGAAATACTTCGCCTAAATAATAATAATAATAAAAAACGTCTCGGTGGATTGAAAACCCGAAAGGGCGGTCCAGGCAAAAATTAGAGACATAAGCAAAAATCCTCCCGATGGATTGGAAATCTCAAAGTACAATCCAGGCAAAAGCTAGGGATTAATGGCAAGTAACTACGTCTGATCAGTTCAACTCCTCAGCAGTTATGCCATCCATCAAGAAAACTTCAGTCAAGGTCTTCTTCGACAGAAGCTCAGGATGTCCAGAATTCAAAGATGGTAGAAGGATAACGGTCGTTATGTTTCAATGTAGTCCTTTTCCCTTAAAATTACAATTTTCTAAACTTTGTAAATACTCTATGGGATCACGCGCTTGGCTGATTTCCATTCTATCAATAAAATTTGAGCCTTAGTGCTTTTGTTTGCAATTCTTAATTGTTTTAGCTTTACCGAATGACATTTTAACATGATCAACGATTCTTGAAATAAAACAAAAATGGATGAGCAAACTGCCATTCATAACCACCATCCAAAATTCGGGTATTCCGATATTTAATCCTCTTGCACCCTGAATGTCCGAATATCTTCGCCATTCACACCTTCGTCAAATAGGGGCATCTGTCATACCCCAAATTTTGACCACCAAGATTTCCCATCATTGTGAAGATCATTACCACAATATGGATGGACCTTCATGCCTCTTCAATCTCCTCAAAGATGGGTGAGCATTCACCATAATCAAGAATTAGGGTTTCAAGCCCTCTCAGAGCACTTAGACAAAGGATCAATCAAGAAATGACATGATCTTCAACTTGTCTAACCTCTCAAACACCCATAAGAGATCAAGAGGACTCCCACATCAAGAATCAAGCACAACGTTTGCAACATTCCAAGTGGATCAAGACTCAAGATCGCTAGTGTTACCAAATTAGGGTTTTGGTCGACCAAGGCCTCCAGATGGAAATTTTCTTCTGGGCATGAGCCAATGCTTCAAAGCACAACCCAAGATACTCCAAGGGACCTCATGAACCCAATCATCAAGTCAATTTAGCCTCAGGGGATGCATTCACAAAAAATCAGGAATTAAGGTTTCTTGACCTAAATCACCCCTAAGTTGACTTTTGAGGCAAACCATGAGCCAAGACCTCAAGAAATGATTTGAGGGCCTCAAATACACCACATTGATCCATTTCCAACAATGGATTGATCCAAGAAGCTTGATTCACAAATTTCATTTTCATCTGGACCACAATTAGGGTTTTGAAGGAAAAGTCAACTGTATCTTTGACTTTTGACTAAGACATGCTCCCAAACCTTGGGACATGATTCAATACACCGTAAAACACCTATGGAATCCATCCATTAGGTTTGAATTAGGTCAAGAACTTGATTGCATAAAGCATCGCACAATTTGGATTTTATCCAATAAAAAGTCAACTGTGCACAAAATCAAATTTGAATTTTTGGAATTTTTCACAAATATGGTTCCCCTATGTCAAAAACAATGTTAATGTATGGTATTGATCATCATTCATTAAGAAAAATCAAGAAAATTGAGGTTTTTTGCAAAAGGGGCAACCTTGAGAAACCAAAAGTGATTTTGTACCAACTTTGCAAGGTCATAACTCCTAAACCACAAGGCCTTTTTCTCCCATTCAAAGCTCAAATGAAAGTCCATCTGACATACTTTAAAAATGTCAAATACAAGAGATTCCAAATCCTCATGGATTTTGAGTTATAGACTGATCAAAATCACAAAAACATGAAAATGACACTTTTTCCAACACTTAGTGAAATTTTCAAAAAGTCAGAATCTGCTTACTTTTTTCAAAATGTAGGGACATTTTTCACCGTGATCTAAGCTAAACCAGGTCCATTGGTGAACATCAATGTTGAAGTATGGCATGAGGGTTTTCCAACAAGTACCAGATCATCTCCAAATTCAATTTGAGTAGGGAGATACGACCCTTGGAACATGGCATCATGGACTGATTTTTACAAGGCAGATTTTGTGCATTTTGCTCGAGTTAGCTAATTTGGACAACTCCAAGCCTTCTCATCCATTTGGACATATCAGAGGATAACATCCAAGTGAAAAGATCTGATCCACAAGCCTCCCAAGTCCAAGGAACTACATGTAGCCATGAGTGCCCTAAAAAGGCTAAAAAGCTTCAAGACTCCAATTTTGTTTCCAAGCATTCAATGGATGCATCAAGGTGGCATGGACTGAGACATTCCTAAATGAATGAGTCAAGATTCAGCTATGAATCAAAGGACCATAGGCCTGTGCCCTAACCTCAAGTCAATGGCTAGAGGAGACTAAAGATTCCCTTGGATCCACATTAGCCAAAGGCCCGTACCAGCTTCCATTCACTATTGCTTGCAAAAAAAAACTTGCTCTACTATAAATAGAGCTCATTTGTGATCAGTTTGAGTACGCCAAAGCACTACAGCTGATGATTTCCTCAAAATCTCTCTCTTTAGGCCAAAATGCCTTCTTTTGCAAGTCATCTCTGAGTTTTTGAGTTAGAGAGAAATTCCACCACAGCTCATGATTCAAACACATCCAATGTATCATATCTAAGCTGTTCAAACACTCACCTTTGATCTGAAACACCAAAATCAGAAAATCAACCTCCAAAACCTCAAAATTTGACTTTTCTACATTTTTCAAGCCATGTCTTGATTCAGTCACTTCCAAAACCAAACCAGGCCTCAAACACACTCCAAATATCATCCAAAAACTGTCCCAATTGGTTTCCCTCATCTGGAACACCATTTGAGAGAGTTATTATCTTGGTCACTTTTGCCCCTTTTGCAAGAAAGGGCCAATTCTTGTTCCTGAGGATTCAGCTGGTTTTGATCATCCTAAAAGCTTTTAAGGGATCAATCAAGAGTGTTCAAAGCATTGAATTACTTCTGGAAAGGAACTTGACAGATAGCACAAGGAGCTTCAAGAGGTAAGTGCATCACAACTTGAACTCTCTAAATCATGCATTGCTTTGATGTCCATTGATCATGGACATCTCATACATGTCATATATGTTGTGTTTGAACCAATTTGTCATGCTATTATTGCCTGTACAATAAGATAGCATAGATCATGCAAATCTAGGCCTATTTTGAAATCACTATCGGATTTTAAAATGGAAACATTTTCTGAAAATTCCAAAGGCACCATTGGATTCCTCATGAAATTCTAGGCAGGATACACCTAAATTTTGTCCCGATCTAAGGAGAAATGAGAAAGTTAGAGCCTTCACGCAAGAGGCCTAAAATCAGGCCTTGCCTTGGGCAAGGGCCAGGGCATGACGCCTTGGCCAGGCCTAAAAACAAGGCCCCCATATATATTCATGGGGTGGTTTTGATACACGGATGTATCACCACCCCAGTGGTAGCGCGCATGTGTGATTGTTTGGCAGGTCGTGGGTTCAACACCCACCCAGACCATTTTGCCATTTTCACATTTTTTGCTATTTTTCACATTTTTCATGGTTTTTATTAATTAATTCCAAAATTAATTTCTCTCTCAATTTTAATTATTTTTTATTGGTTCTTTTTTTGAAAATTCCCAAAAATATTAAAATATTTTATTCTGCAAAAATTTCACAAAAAATATTATTTATTTCATATATTTGGTATTTTTGTAAAGAATTATGTTTTATTTGTTTTTTAACATTTAAAAATATTTCTTTCTCTTGATTTTGCAAATTCAAATGATTTTCAAATCATTCTATGAATAAAACATGATTTTTCAAACACTAATCCAAGATCACAACTGGTTTTTCACACATGTTTGATAATTTTGATAATTTTAATTGAATTTTATTTAATTAAAATACATTTTAAAATCAAATTAGGGTTTTGATTATTTTCACCCTCACAAATCTTTTTTTCATAACACTTTTGGGCCTCTAATAGAGTGTAAGACCCATTCCTTGTACAGAAAACCATTTTGGGCCTCAGTCATTGTATAAGTCCCACTGCGATTTCAAAAATCTCGGCGTGATCGCCATTTCAAAACAAAATCATCTGGGCCTACCCTTTGTGTTGTAAGTCTCATTTCTTTTCTTTTTTAAAACATCGTGGGCCTCTTGATAGAGTGTAAGTCCCATCTCTTTGTACAAAAAACCTTTTTGGGCCTTAGTCATTGTATAAGTCCCAGTACAGTTTTCAAAAAACGACGGTGCAATCACTATCTTTTCATCTGGGCCTCTCCTTGAGTATAATCCCCAATCTTTTCAAAACAACTTCCCCTTTTGATTTAGAATCAAATCCATAGTTGTTATCAAAACTTTCTTTAATTTCTTGAACAACTAACCATACATCTGTTATAATGGAAGCTTGCTCGCCTGTAAGTTTTAACAGCTTTCTTTACATACTTGCACACACACACACACACACACACACACACATATATATATATTTGTTTGTGCTGGAAGCTTGCTCACCTATAAGTCCTCCTACCCTCTTTTTACATACAATATATATTTCATCTGTATATATATGCCTGTATATTATCTGCTTAGAGTTTTCCCCGGCAACTAGGTCTAGAACTAGATAGAGTCAGTGGTCACTCTTTTAACACAGTCAAAACTAGTTCCCCATAGGAATTCTAGATATAATCTTGCCTCCTCTTGGGCTTATACAATATGGAACAAAGAGAAAGACATTATTCCCGGTGAAACTTTTCTCAGACTGTCACTATTAGAAAATTGTCAAAAAAGTTCATTTCCCCGAGAGAGGATTAATTCCCAGTGAAACCTCTCTTGAATTTCTTCAAACCCTAGAACTGTTCACTAAAGAAAAGATTATTCCCGGTGAAACTTTTCTTGAACTTTTCTTAGGTTTGGACCCTATGGCTTCCTAAAAGCATCCCCTCTTCCTCTTGGGCTTTGTACAAGGACCCTCCGGCTTCTTAAAAGTTCCCATGCCTTCTCTTGGGCTTAATACAAGGACCATGAAGACCTCTTAAAGGTATAGGACAGAACTTAGTCATCCTTTGTTAGAGGAGTCTTTCTAAAGAGTCAAAACCTCAGATCAATTTAAGGGTTGATTCTCATCCCTTAAAACACCAGCCTCCTCTTGGGCATCATACAAAGATAAACTCTTCCATACCAGTAGACTTGGACAACCTAATATCTTCTTTTTTGATCTCAAAGACATTCTCAAGTTCCCTATAAATATAGGAAAAAACCCTGGTCATTTTACCAATCTCCAGTAAAGTTAAAACTCTCACAGGATCTAAAACTCAGTCTTTTATCCTAAATTTCCCCAGCTAGGGTCAGCTTATCATCAGTATAACCCTATCCAAAATTAGAACCTTAAGGCATCTGATACCTCAACTCTTCTGTAAATCCTCAGCAAGAGTTGATTCCCCATTTTGGACCTGACTCTGGATCTCAAAAATCCTCAGCAGAAGCCAGCCTCCTCTTAGACTTTGTATAATAATTTTTCCTCAGTAAAATCACTTTTTTGCACTCTCTTGTTGAGTTAACCACCTTTTCAACACTCTCTTGTTGAGTCAATCACCTTTTTGGCACTCTCTTGTTAAGTCAATCACCTTTTCAACACTCTCTTGTTGAGTCAATCTTCCAAAAGCACTCTCTTGTTGAGTCAATCCCCTAAAAACGCTCTCTTGTTGAGTCAGTTCTTTCATCCTCAATCTTGGGCTTTGTGCAAGACACCCATAAATATCTTCAGCTGAGTCAGTCCAATACCTTTCAGCCTCAATCTTGGGCTTTGTACAAGACACATATAAAATCTCCCTAAGCAGAGTCAATCCTCTTTTTAGCCTCAATCTTGGGCTTTATACAAGACAAATCATACTCACCCGCAGAGTTAAAATCCTTCTTTAGCCTCAATCTTGGGCTTTGTACAAGACACCTACAAATATTCCCTAGTGGAATTAAAAACCCCTTTTAGCCTCAATCTTAGGCTTTATACAAGACAGACAAAATATTTCCCCGGAAAAGTCAACTTCTAGCCTCCTCTTAGGCTTTGTATAATGATATCCCCAAAAGAGTCAATTCTCTTTTAGCCTCAATCTTGGGCTTTGTACAAGACAGATAAAAACAGTCTCTTGTTGAGTCAGTCTTTTCCAGCCTCCTCTTAGGCTTTGTATAAGGACTTCCCCAGTGGAGTCAATCAATATCTTAGCTTCAACCTTGGGCTTTGATCAAGGCACACACAAAGAAAACCAACATCCCCTCAGAGGAAATAAAAAAACTCTTTGTAGGAAGACATTTCTCTGTACAATCACACATCAAAACAGACATCAAGTAAACTTAATCCCCGATAACTGCTATAAGTTGCACACTTGTTGATTGAGAAATCCAAGCTGTCATCCATCTTTTATCCTGGTAAATCCTCTCTTTCATCTAATTGCTGTAAGTGGCAAGCCTCTGGATTATTTACATCCAAGCCAATGTCCCTCTCTTAGCATGAAAGACTCCTAAGGAAAAATGGCATTACTCTATACAGAGTTAAAGTTTTCTCCTTCAGGATAAATCCCTTATAAAGGAAATTATGGCATTGCTGGATTCACATATCCCAGTTAAAGTAATCCTCCTTTATAATCAATCACCCAACAGTTGTGATAAACAGACGAGACGTCTCCCTTTAGAGATAACAAATTCTCTCTCAATCAAATCTTTTAGCTTCACGATTGCTCTGATTTCCCTGTTTATCTTTAACGGGAATACGTAGGCATAAGATTGCGAAATCTTAGCGAGCACACCAAATCAAAAACTTTAGGTCCAGTACCTTCACACACCAAATCAAAAAATTTAGGTCCAGTACCTTCACACACCAAATAAAAAGCTTTAGGTCCAGTACCTTCACACACCAATCAAAACTTTAGGTCCAGTAACTTCACACACTAATCAAAAACCTTAGGTCCAGTACCTTACCAAAAACATCAACAAAAAACTCTCTCTCAAACACTCCTAAAGGAGAAACTTTCCCAACCCACAACAGACAAACACCAGTAAGTAGAAAGCAGTAAAGATAATTGCTAACAACCTGTGGATAACCACATATAGGATGGGTAATTGACAACCCCCCATTGTATAACCTGACCCCGAACTCCCTAATCTCTTTAAGCATTTGTTCAATTAAACATTTGCCTGCAAAGTTAGTTTTAGATAACTTCCCTTTCCTTTCCAGCTTCATAGGATAAATAAGAAATCAGAAAGTAGCACCCCACTCCTACCATTGTGATGAGGAGAAACCCCATGTGCGATAAGGTGGTCGCGTCACTAAAAAAATCGCACGCTACAGCATGCTCTGCAGGTGGAGGAATCTGCGAACGTCATTTCCGCGACGAAATTGGCCAATGCCTGGGCCTTGAGGGCCTTTCTGCTCTCATACTGAATACCGAACTCGGATAACTCTAGTGACCATTTGAGCATTCTGCCGACCATATCTGGTCGTCCTAGCAGCTGTTTTACGGGTTGATCTGTTCGGACCTCGATCGTGTGGGCCAGGAAGTCGTGCCTCAGTCTTCACGCAGCGTTAATGAGGGCCAGAGCTACCTTCTCTATCTGCTGGTATCTCAGCTCTGGTCCCTGTAACGCTTTTCTTATGAAGTATATAGGCTTTTGCCCGTCGGGCGTTTCACGGATGAGGGCGGCGCTAACGGCCTCGATTGCTACGGCGAGATAGAGGTACAGAGTTTCGTCGTGATCTGGCCAAGAGAGGACTGGCGGTTCTGATATTGCCCGTTTCAGATGGAGGAGAGCCTGGTCGTATTCCTCTGTCCATTCAAATGCTGCCTCCTTGCGGAGGAGTTTGAAGAAGGGCATGCTGGACAGACTTGACCCCGACACGAGACATAGAAGCGAGCATCCCGTTGAGGGATTGGATGGACTTCTTCGACTTAGGTGTTGCAAATTCGGAGAATGCCCTGCACTTGTCGGGGTTGGCCTCGATTCCTCGCTCTGTCAAGTAGAAGACGAGGAACTTGCCCGCCCGTACTCCGAACGTGCATTTCTCTAGGTTGAAACACATCCGGTATTTCCTGGCCTGTTCGAAGACTTTTCTTAAATGGGCCATGTGATCGATTTCCTCGTGGGATTTCACGATCATATCGTCCATATAGAGTTCGAGCATTTCGCCTATTTCTCCCCGGAAGACCTTGTTCATCATCTTCTTCTAGGTCGCACCAGCGTTCTTGTAGTAATAATTGCCTGATTCGGTCATGAAGGCCGTGTATTTTTTTATCACTTATCGCCATTAGTATTTGATTGTAGTCCGAATAGGCGTCCATGAATGATAATAGTTTAAAACCGACAGAGTTATTAACAAGTTTATCAATATTGGGGAGGGGGTAGGCATCTTTTGGGCATGCCTTATTGAGATTAGTATAATCAACACACATACGCCACTTTCCATTAGATTTTTTGACGAGTACAACGTTGGACAGCCAAGTGGTGTACTTGGCTTCCTAAATAAAGTTTTCCTCGAGGAGGTCTTTTACAGCTTGTTCTGCAACCTCCATTTTCTCCGGAGACTACTTTCTCCTACGTTGTGCTACTGCTTTGACGGCGGGGTCAATCGTGAGTTGATGGCAGGTGACAACAGGATCCAAGCCGGGCATTTCCGCGGCACTCCAGGTGAACAAGTCTGCATTTTCTCGGAGGCAAGCTTTGAGTTATTTCCTCGCAATGTCGGGGAGGCCTGTCCCTATCTTTACTCCTCGCTGAGGATCGTCGCCGAGTAGGACGAGTTCGAAGTTGCCATCCGGGATCGGTCGCGTCGGATGAGAGCTGTTGCTGGTGCTAGTCGAGGCGGATGAGCTACTCGGGCAAACCTGGTCCTCCTTCTGGCCATCTTCGGAGAAGCGGCTATCGAGGTCAATGGAGTCGACGCGTGGCAGTGGCTTGGCTTCCTCTGAGCTGCTGGGCAGGGCTAGCTTGCTGGACGTCTTTGACTTGGCAGCGATGGTGTTGAGTCCCTTGGTGGCCGCTTTGAAGCATCTCCGCGCAGCTTCAATGTCCCCGTGTAATGTGGCGACCATACCTTTCAAAGTGTAGTACTTCATTTTGGGATGAACGGTTGATGGCATGACTACCAACTCGGCCAAGGTTGGCCGCCCGAATATGCACTGGCAGAGAGATGGGCAGTCAATTACCAAGAATTGAACCTTAATAGATTTGGCTGTCTCTGTAGATCCAAAGGTCACGATCAACTTGACGTACCCCCAGGGTTTCGTGACCGACCCGTTGAAACCCTGCAGGTCAGAACCCACGTAGGGAGTGAGGTGCGATTCGTCCAGCTGGAGGGTTGAGAACAGCTGCGAGTACATAATGTCGACTGAGTTACCTTAGTCGACTAAGATCCTGCGAATATCAAAATTTGCCATCTGGGCTCTTACGAGCAGTGGGATACTTGAGTTCGGGGCCCCTCCGAGGAGTTCTTCCCGGTAGAAAGATATGGGGACTGATCCCTTATGGGCCTTGTCGAGTGTCGTCACCTTGTTGGAGCTCGTGCTGATCAGGTGCTCGAACTTTCTCTTCACGGAGCCCACAGTATCTTTGTTGAAGACCCCGCTGGAGATGACCATTGCAGAGGGGAAAGTTTCCCATGGGCTACGGGCTGCGAAATACGCGGGGCGCTGAGCTCGTCGGGAACATAGAAATCCTCCGATCATGATATACTCATGGCGACTTTGAGGGTGGTTTCTTCTGAGGAAGGCACTTCTTCCTCGACTTTCTTTGACTCCTGGGCGTCTTGCAGGGGAGTATCCTTCTTCTTCGTAAACTGCTTGAGGTGGCCATCCCTGATCTGTATTTTTATGGCATCCTTTAGGTGGATACAGTCTTCAGTGGTGTGGCTGTGACTCTTGTGGAAATGGCAGTATTTCGACTTATCGGCATTCGGCTTGGCCGGCACCTGCTTGGGGAATCGAACCCCTACGTGTTTAAACTCAGAGTTAGCACATTCGGAGAGAATATTTTCCCTAGAGACAGTCAGGGGAGTGTAATCGTGGAAACGGCCAGAGGGCCCTTTGTTGTCTCGGGATTCCCGGGGACGATCTTCGCGTCTTCTCTCCCCTCGACGGGATGTCAAGGGTTCGTCACCTTTGGAGGCCCGGACACTTTCTTGATGGCATGAGGCCCGGGCGGAGCTGGCCGCTTCTTTTTCCTCGTACTGAATATATGCATGCGCCTTGAGGAGGAAGGCGTCCAGGCTCCTTGGAGGTGCAAGGCCAACAACTTTAGAAAATTTTAAATGAGGGCGAAGTCCTCGTTCGAGCAGGAATTTCTTCATGTCGTCGATGGTGGGGACTTGCACAGCTTCTTTATTAAACCTCTCAATATATGCCCGAATAGGCTCATCCTTCCCTTGAATTATGGCCTCAAGGGAGGCTTCGGTCTTTGGATGGCGACGTGATGCCGTAAATTGTCTAGAAAACATCCTGCCCCGCTGCTTCCACGAGGTGATGGACTCCTCTGGCAGTTGTCTGTACTAGGTCATTTCCCCTTTCCGGAGCGTGGTAGGGAATAGACGGCATTTGATGGCGCCCCGGACCCCACAATAGTCTAGCAGCGTATCGATATTTTTGATGTGCTCATCTGGGTATGTTGTTCCGTCGTAAGTGCCCAAAGATGGTGGTTTCTCCAAGCCTTTGGGGAGGCGCGTAGCCAGGATCTCCTGAGACAATGGGCCGTGGGGCTCATCGTCGCTGCTGGAACTGGTCTAGGAAGGGGAGCAGATGCTTCACTCGGGGACATGGCGGTGACTTCTACGGGGTGATGGTGTTCGTGCCCGACTCTTTGATCTGACCGGGGGTGAACATTGATCTCTCCAAGTTCTCTTATTGCCCGGGGAATGTTGGTTTCGCAGGGAAACGTGGTCATGCTTTCGGATGGCATGGGACTCTGGCTCCTGGCGCACCCGACGATCAGCTTCCCACCGGGGATGTGGACTCTTGGATCGTCTTAGGTCTTTCCTCGGCTGAGGGGATCTTGAACGGGCAGACTCTTCCAATGCCCCAATCCTCTTGTTTTGTTGAATGATCAGGAGGTTGGTCTTGTTGATTGCTTCAAGGAGGGCCACCACGGCCGGGTCGGCGTTGGGTGGAGCTGGAACGAACTGGAGGGCCAGCGTGGGCTGGTCGTCAACACGGTCAGTACGAGTGGGGGAGGGAGACGCAGTAGCTCCGTCTCTCAGACGATGGGCGTCTCCTCCGAGGAAGGATATAGATCATCAGCGTTAGTTTTGTTGACAGAGAGAAAAGAAGGATTGCGAGCATTTTGGACGTGATCTTGGCAAGCCATGATCGTAATCTTGGACAGACAGTTTGTTTTGGTCTTTAAATCTGAGGTGGATGTTAAGACGCAGATAACAAGATTCCCACAGACGGCACCACTGATCGTGAAGGCTGATCAGATCCTGAAATGGGCCAAGAGGAACGTCTGTGATGCTGGATGTGTGAGATGAGGAGGGGGTGTACCTGCAAGGCACTCTGATGCTAAAGTAAGAATCGGGAGAGAGAAAGGCAAGTACAAGAGTATGAGTTTCTTAGGATGATTTTTGAATACCTGGCCCTCTCAAATGAGAGGGTTTTTATAATGCCCCCAGTGCGTGGCCAACGACCCCTATTTTCGGGACAGAATAACTGTTTCCTAAAGAATAGGTAACTGCAAAAAAATAGCCGCTATGACGGGCAGAGATGCCCAAAACTAGTCGTTGCCACGGGAAAATGCGTAGTCCCGGGCACCGACGCCATAACTGTTCTCGGATGGTGGAGCCGTGCGTAACGGGCAGGAATACCGGGGAGGAGCAAATGACCTTGAGACTCATCTATCCATAAGTGTCCGGTAGAGGGGCAGAAAGGTAAATGCTTCCTCACACCTGCTGGACTTAGACTATTTAACCGTTCTAGAAGCAGAAGTGGATTGGGTCATGCCTAGCCATTGATACAATCCAGAACAAAAATTAAATTTATAGTTTTAAATATAATTTGATCTTTCTACTTAAAAAAAATTAAGTTTTGGTTTTCCATTTTAACAACTGATTTTATTCACTCAATTTCAGATTTTTCTAGAATTTTCACTTCATCCCACTTAAGGATCCTTTTTAATTGATGTTTTGATTCTTTTATCTTAATGTTGATTTGTATAAGTTATTAGAGACTCAAAGGATTAGACTAACCATTTATTATAAGGGCAAACTTGTAAATCTCCCTATGAAATTGTATGTAATAGTAAAGTTTATGGGATGTGAGATAGGGATGAAAATTTGATTCAAAAAAGTAAATTTGGAAGAACAAAATACAAATTTTTAACATACAAAATTAAAACTTCATTTTGGGAAAAAAATTGGACAAAATATATTTAAATAAATAATAAGATTAATGATTCATTAGTATAGAAGATCACAAAAAATTTTGTTTAAACTTGCAGAATTTGAATACACATCCCTTATTTTAATATAATAATTAGGGTACATTCATACTAAATACTATCTACTCTTTAGAACAATCTTTTTTATTTTAAGATTGGATAAACAAAAATATATTAAAATAGAAGAAACCTAGGTAGGCCTATTTTGGAACCCAAATTCTGAACATCATTTCGAACCTGTTGTCTATATTCTCCAAAGCTAAATTTTTTGTATAGAGAAGGCTTTCTACAACTCTCTATCACTGTCTCATTTGAAGGGCACAAGAAATATGCCATAGAAAATCTTTCAACTTTTGGGTTGGTAACAACTCTATGCTCAACACTCTTGTAAACTTCATTACTCCATGCCTACAACATTGCCAAAAACACAGATTCAAATATTCAACATGCAGTCAAATGTCTTTGTACAACTATTAACCAAGTTGTCTTAACGAGATCAAATAGATGTAATTTTAAGATATATTTACTATCTAGTCATATTTATCTGTAATTATTAAACTCGGTAGATACCTGAAATAAGTCGCCGATGTTGATTATGAGAGCACTAGGGTTTGGTTTAACAGCAATCCATTTCTTGTCTTTCACTAATTGCAATCCTCCAACTTGATCTTGGTATAGTATGGTGAGAAAATCACTATCAGTGTGTGGCATTAGACCATGAATCTCAGAAGCTATAGGACATGGAGGATATCGATTCAATCGAAGATAACAAGTATTTGGTAAGCAATTCTCTTTGAAAAAAGTTGACTCATAACTCATTTGTTCAGCAAGAATATCAGCCAGTGTTCGTGCAAGATTGGATGCTATGGTAGCAAATTGTTCAATTGCGTATCTGCATACATATAATGCATCCAAAATGGAAATTAATTACAACTAAATAATATTATCTCTAATCCTAGTTATAAAACAAATTAATATTAATTTTTAAATTTAAAAACATACACAATAAAGTTCGTGAGGGCTACTAGGACCATTAAGTGTGGAACCTAAATTGTGTGCAGTCACTTCTTATTTTGGGAAGGTGATTTTTTTTTTGATATTTATATTTTTTTTTGCAGATGATTATAGAGATTAATTATTTGAGTAAAAAATGATCATGGTAAAAAAAAAATTCAAAAAATTTAACATCCTTGCATGTTTGAGAATTTAACACTGGTGCAATGCTCAAGACTAGATTCGAATCTAAAATATCTGATTAAACCCAAAAAAAAATCACTTGGCATATCATTCAAGATCTTTTAAAGAGATTTATAAGGGATTTAATAAAATCAAATTGTTAAATTAATTAAAATTTATTTATGATCTCAATCAAACAATTACGAATCCTTTAATTAGATGATTATATATTATGAATAATTTCAAACACTCTTTATTAATTATTATTTTTTGTCAAATTATCTAATAATTGAAATTCATGTATTAAAAATGAATTAGTGGAATGTTATGGATTCAAACTTGCTCTGAGCTGACTTACCGGGACTGATAATTAATAACTAATCCAAACTACTTATATAATTTCAAACACTTCTAATTAATTATTTTTTTGACAAATAATCTAATGGCTGAAATTCACTAATTAAATATAAACAAATAGAATGTCGCTGACTCTATCTACCGGGACTGATAATTAATAGCTATTCCAAAATGCTTATATAATTTCAAACACTTCTAATTAATTATTTTTTTGACAAATAATTTAATGGCTGAAATTCACTAATTAAATATAAACAAAATGTCGCTGACTCTATCTACCGCTCATCTAATATCCGTGCACGGACAACTACTAACTGAGTGATCCTAACGCATAAGTAATAACTAATCAAGACTGCTGAAAATTACTCATAGTGATTAGAAAAAAGTGGTATAGCAAAGCGAAATCACACGTGATGGGGGGACGTGAATAAATCTAAAAGTAGGGGTCCTGATGAGAATGGCAGGAAGAGGCCATTAGGAAAAATAGTCCGTTCTTTCTCTCTTTCATCTATATTATTCTATTTCTCTCTGCCTCCACTTCTTGTGTTTTCTGGGCATCATCATCGCAATGATCTAGACGACCTCTTCTTGATCTTTGGCTTAAACTCCTAACCTTAGGGTTAGGGGCCTTGGTTGAGAGGTGTTCCGTTTCAGTTTTGGTGTGGTGGTGTAGTCTGGGTTTTTGCTCTTATGAAGTGGTCCAAGGTGGAAGCGAAAAATCGGAATCGTAACAGTAATCAGGTGATGGCTAAGTGGGATTTGTTCCCTTTTCTTAGGGGAGGAAAGCGACGGGAGGAATAGGGCATTTCTTCTTTCTTCTTCTCTGAATTTCCAGATTATATCAAGGCGCGAGATATTTTCATTCTGTTTGGGTGTGTTGGGGATGTAGTCGAAGTTGCTATTTCGCCGAGGCTGAGTAAGATGGGGAAAAAGTTTGGATTTTCCAGATTCAAGGATGTTGAAGATGTCAAAATGTTGGGGATAAAACTCGACAACGTAACGATTGATGGAAATAAGATACATGATAATCCCCCTAGGTTTGAAAGGTGAGTGATTGCGAATAAGGGAACAAGGTGTGTAGGTGTGGTTAAGGGATTCAATCGGTCTGGTCTTGAAGGGGAGAGGTCGCGGTCAGTTCAGAAACCTAGGAGTGGTTTTGGTGGTAAAACTTATGTGGAGGTGGTGAGTAATAGTAAGCAGGAGTTAGAGGAGAACATATGCGTTAGCTACTCCTCGTGTAAGGAGGATTTGGGACGTCTGAAGAAAGCTTTCGTGGGTATGACACACAGTGCGGGAATGGCTTATAACATTCAGAGGAATTTTGAGTCTGAGGGTATTTTCTACATTAAGGTCACGGCTTTGGGCTCTAAGTTGTGCTTATTAGAAGAATGTGAAGAAGGAGCAATGGAAGACTTATTTTCAGAAGGTTCAAGCTGGTGGAAGCAATGGTTTTGTGAAATTAGGAAATGAAAGGAGGATGATATTGATGAAGAGAGGGTTGTTTGGATTAGAGTATATGGCGTTCCATGCCATGGGTGGAATCTGGATTTTTTTGAACGGATTGCAAGTTGTTTTGGTTCCTATTTGTGTTCCGACGAGTCAATGTTCCAATTTGGACATAGCGAGGATATTAGTGAGAGTTGCTGCTTCTTTCCATCTTTTGGAGAAAATATGGGCTGACATCAATGGAGTGAGGTATGCGATTTTACTCCGGGAAGATTTTCTTGGTCCTCTCCGTGCGACTGCAATCTCGGCTTTGGATAAAAAATTCTGTTCGTCTACCTCTGATTCGAGTAGTGGTTCGTTTGATCGGTTTGGGGATGGTGGGGAAACATTTTCATCTTTCGCCGGTGACGAAATGAACGTTGACCCAGATAGAGACATGACAGAGCTTCAAAAGGGTGTGATGGAGATGTGAGAAACTAGGTGTTCAGTTGGTAAGGATAGGACACAGACAGTAGGTTCAGAAGGGCAACCTTTATGCGGGTTTTTCGACAATGAGATAGAAAGGGCTAAAGTGGCTAGGAGGCCTTCTTCAAGTAGAGATAAAAGTGATGGGCCCCTTTCTACCTCATCTGTTGCCCCTCGTACTGCAGAAACTTTTATTGTAGAAACTTTTAATGAATGTAGTTTGGCTACTCCAGGGAATGCTAAAGTTGGGGACCATGTGTCTAGGAGAAAAATCCTTTAAAAAATAAAATTTAAAGACTTGTGTGGGCCAAGTGGTATTAAAGGGGTTAAATATTTACAGAAGGGCAGAGGGAGACGCAAGAAGGTCTTGGGTAGTGGAAATGTGTTTATTCAGAATACTCCAAACTCAATGACGGAAAATAATAGCTCGGACATGGGAGATGTATCGGTTCACTCTACGGCTTTTCATGGGAACAATTCAGAGGAATCTGATATTTTTAGGTGTAACTTAAGACAGTGGAAAAATATGGATACTTCTGTTGGAGGCAAGTTATGGGAGGCCATTTCAAAATTGGGAGTAGTTGCAGACGCCCCGAGGAGGGATTTTAAAAGCAGAATTGATGTGTTGGAAAAAATGGATAAAGAGAGAATGGAAGCAGGGAAGGCGAAATTAAATATGTTTTGATGATTATCGGAACTTTGAATATAAGAGGGGGTGGTAGTATGATTAAGAGAAAGAGGACTAGTCATATTATCAAGAATGGAAAAGCGGATATGTTTTTGATTCAGGAAACTAAGATGCAAGACATCGAAGAGGTTATTGCTAGAAGCTTCTGGAGTAAGAAAGATGTTGGTTGGTCTTTTTCCATCGCTTCCGATTTATCAGGAGGGTTAATTATTTTGTGGAAGTTAGAGAGGGTGGAAGTTATTTTTAGTTTCAAAGGGGAAGGTTTCATTGGAGTTAAAGTGTGTTGGAGGGGAAATTTTTTCTATGTGGTCAGTGTTTACTCGCCTTGTGAGTTAGAGGCGAAGCGCTCTCTTTGGAGGTCTTTAAGGGATTTAAAGGAAAAATACGGGGATGGTGATTGGTGTTTCAGAGGGGACTTCAATGCTATTACTAACTCTCTAGAGAGGAAAGGTAGAACTTCAAACTATCATAACTCGGAGATGAAAGAATTTAACGAATTTATAGCGAGTTGTGATTTAATTGATGTCCTTTGCAAAGGAAAGAAGTTTTCGTGACATAGTGGGGATGGAGGTGCTATGAGTAAGATTAATCGTTTTTTGCTTTCTGAAGAAACTATTGATAAGTGGGGAGTGGTCGGACAGTTTATTGGGGAAAGAGACGTTTCGGACCATTGTCTGGTGTGGTTGGTGGTGGACGACTTTGATTGGGGGCCGAAACCGTTCAAAGTGAACAATGAGTGGTTCCAAGATAAGAAGTTTATGTCTTTTGTAGAAAAGGAGTGGAATAACATCCACATAGAAGGTAGAGGGGATTTCGTGTTGAAAGAGAAATTTAGAATTCTTAAAGGTAGTCTCAGAAGATGGAACCAAGAGGTTTTTAGGAGGTTCGATTTAGAAGTTGATAAGTGTGTGGAGGAGATAAATAAGGGGGACGTAGATGCCGAGTTGAATTATGGAATGGAGTTGGAGGAATCGATTTTGAACCGTAAGACGGCTTCTAGTCGGTTTTGGTTGAATTTGAGAATTAAGGAGAACATGTTTATTCAAAAAGCGAAAGTTAAGTGGCTCAATGATGGTGATAATAATACACGGTTTTTCCATAGTATTATGAAGGAGAGAAGAAGACATAATTATATAGGCTCCATTAACTCGGATAGGGGGACCCTCCTGTCGGTTAAGGATGTTAAGGAGGAAGTTAGAGACCATTTCGCTCTTAAGTTTGTGGAACCGGAGCGTAACCGGCCTGCTTTGGAAGATATTCCCTTCAAAAAGATTAGTGAAGTGGATCGAAACTCCCTTGAAAGACCATTTACCAAAGAAGAAATTAAAGAGGCGGTGTGGAATTGCGATGGGCTCAAAAGTCCGGGGCCAGATGGGTATTCCTTTATGTTCATCAAGAAATGTTGGCATTTCCTTAGATATGATTTTTGTCATTTTTTCAATGATTTTCATAGCGGGGCGGTGTTGTCTAAAGCAATTGTGTCTTCCTTCCTTACTTTAGTTCCCAAGGGGGTGAATCCTTTGGGACTTGATGATTATAGACCTATTTGTCTTATCGGATGCCTTTATAAAGCTTTATCGACGCTTTTGGCGGCTAGATTAAAGTTGGTGTTGAACTCCATCATTTCTAATTGCCAAAGCGCCTTTGTGTCGGGTAGGCAAATGCTTGATGGGGTGTTGGTAGCCAATGAGGTAGTCGACTATGCGGTTAAGGAGAAAAAGACCGTGTCGCTTTTTAAGGTGGATTTTGAGAAAGCCTATGATAAAGTGAATTGGGATTTTCTAAGAGGTATGATGAGGTCTATGGGATTTGGGGACTTGTGGATGAGGTGGATGGAGGCAACTATTTTCTCAAGCAAGATGTCGGTAATGGTGAACGGTAG
The DNA here is from genome assembly GCA_022829125.1 of Lathyrus tuberosus. Classification (NCBI taxonomy): domain Eukaryota; kingdom Viridiplantae; phylum Streptophyta; class Magnoliopsida; order Fabales; family Fabaceae; genus Lathyrus; species Lathyrus tuberosus. Next base: position 6,509,987 of record JALAZF010000032.1, read on the forward strand.
TCCTACGAAGGAGTTTGTGGTGGAAAGAGGTTTGAGACAAGGGGACTAGTGAGGAAGTCCATTCTCTTAGGAGATTTTGCGGGGGTTCTCATTGAAAATAGTTGTTTTATTGACATTCTCCAATTCACGGATGATACTCTTTTGGTGGGTGATGAGAGTTGGAGACATATGTGGGCGATGAAAACAGTTTTAAGAGGATTTGAATTGGTTTCGGGGCTTGGAATTAATTTTCACAAGAGTAAACTTATTGGCATAAATATTCCGCCTAACTCCCTAGATGCGGCGGCTTATTTCCTTGCTTGTAGAACGGAGATAAGGGAATTCACTTTTCTCGGAATTCCTATAGGTTCCAATCCTAGAAGGATTTCCACATGGACTCATTTGGTTACTAAGTTCGCGAAGAAGTTATCTTGTTGGCATAACCAATTATTGAGTTTTGGGGGAAGAATCACTCTTCTCAAATCGGTTCTTAGTAGTCTTGCGATTTTCCAACTTTCTTTTTACAAGATGCCGGTGAAAATTTGTAAGGCTCTCACTAGTCTTCAAAGTGGGTTCCTTTGGGTAGGGATGGCAATGGGCAGGGTATGGGTAGGGTACTATAGTACTCGTCCCCATACCCGCAGTTGAAAAAAATCCCCGTACCCGAGCCCATACCCGCTTGGGTATCAAAATTGGCACTCGTCCCCGTCTCCTATGGGTATATAAGTGCCCGTACCCGTACCCGTTACCCGCATTTCTAATAAAAATAAATATATCAAGTATAAAATATCATAATATTTTAAGTTTTTAAAAATATTAAAAAAAATTTAAAAAATTTTATTGTTGAATTATGAAATAAATGATCACGTATATTAAATATGTACTAGTTTAAAATTGATGTTTTTATTTTATTTTATAAATATTTATTTTTATATAATAATATAAATTAAAATATATAAATATATATTATGCGGGTATGGGGCGGGCTGGGTACTAAGGGGCCCATCCCCGCACCCATCCCCGCTTATTTAAGTGGGTAATTACCCGAGCCCGTACCCGTACCCATTTTTACGGGTTTTTAGCCTACCCGTTGTGGGTAATTTTCTGGGTACCCACTGGGGATGGGCCAAATTGCCATCCCTACCTTTGGGGGAGCACGACGGAGAAAAGGAAGATTCATTGGATTGGATGGGATTCTCTTTGTCTTCCGCTTGAGAAAGGGGGTTTAAACTTGAAGAGAATCGACGACTTCAATGTGGCTCTTCTTAATAAATGGAGGTGGAGAATTTTAGAAGATTCAGACGAGTTGTGGTTTAAGGTTTTGAAAGCAAGGTACGGAGATATTAGCATTCAAATGGAGGATTGTGATGTTGCTAAAAATAGGAAGCGGAATCAATCTTTTTGGTGGGGTGATATCATTGGCCTTATTAAGAGATACCAATGTGATATTTTGCTTTCTAATTCTTCGTTTCGGGTGGGGAACGGTTTCAAAACACTGTTTTGGAAGGTAAATTGGACCGGTTTGGGTTGCCTCAAGGATTTATTTTCGAGTGTTTATTCCTCTTCTTACTTACAAGACGTGTCAGTTGGTGGTATGGGGGGTTGGTCGGACGGGGTTTGGAGGTGGGGGGATCTTGGAGGGCCAAGGGGAGGTCTGCCCGGTTCTGATTCTTTTGACCCTAAAGGTCATCCGCGGCTCACTGTCAGTTCTGGTTCGGGTCTGTTGATGCAGGCAGGAGGTGTTGCTGCGGATCTGGTAGGATTAGAATCGGGCGAGAATAATGATGATGCTTTTAATTTGGTAGACAGAGGAGAACCTTCTGTAGGGGCTGCTGTCTTGAATTCGGTTAGCAGTATGCCTGTTACGGCTGGTGCAGCAGTTCCGGGTGCTTCTGTAAGCCGTGGTACGCGGTATATGGGGCCTGCTGTGGAGCTTAGCGCTTCTCATTTCTAGCAGGTATGTATGGCGGAACTGGAGGCTATGCGCCTGGTTTTAACGGATCATGTATCGGTTTCTAGTGAAAAGGATAGAATTGAGTGGGTTTTGGAAAGGGACTCTAATTTTTCGGTGAGCTCTTTTTACAAATGTGCTAATAACTTCTTTATTCCTTATGGACCGTGTAATCGCGGGTACAAGGTATTTAATCTGATTTGGAAAGTGAATGTTCCGTTGAAAATTAGAGCATTTGGATGGAGATGTTTTCTCAATAGAGTCCCGACTAAGGATCTCTTATTTTCAAGGAAGATCATTCTGATGGATTGTGATACTAAGTGCGTTTTTTGTACCAATCATGTGGAAAATTTGGGGCACTCTATTTTTTCTTGTCCGGTGCCCAAGTTAGTGTGGAAGGAGGTGGCCGAGTGGATTGGTATTGGTGATATTGGAGGGGAAGACATTAAGGGTAGATTTTTTGAGTGGCACTCATTTTGCGAATCTAAGAAGACCAAGAAAGGTAGAGAAGGTGTTGTTTGGTTGGCGATATGTTGGAATCTTTGGTTGCTTAGGAATGAAATCATTTTTAGGAAGGTGTTGTGGAACGTTTATGACACCGTTTGGAAGATAAAATATACGGTTTGGAGATGGGCTTGTATTGGCGAAATTACCCATCCCAATTGCAATTTTTAGGATTTTAACAAGGACCCCTTGTTCTTTTTGTCTTAGGTTCAATTGGTGGGTAATTTCCCGATTTTTTGTTGAGTCCTAATTCGGGATTTTTTGTAATCAGGTTTGAGTACCCTTTGTACTCTTTTAATATATTACTTGCTTACAAAAAAAAAAGAATGACAGAAAGAGTTAACATACAACAATTCCACTTGTGTATAATAAATAGGTAGGCTTGAATTTACCAAAGATCAATCTGTATGAAAATGACACTTGAACTCGGCTATGAGCCAGGTGCCTGCCAAAGAAATTTTGTTTTTGTATAAAAAACTTGGCTTAAATGCACTTTTAGTCCCCCTATTTGCAAATTTTTAACTTTTAAGATCCCCTATTAATTTTTTCAGCTTTTTGGTCCCTTTAGTTATAAATTTTTGAGATTTTTGTTAGTCCCCCATAGATTCTGAATATGTGGCGTTTTTTTGGCTGAGTTGACATTGACTACAAATGGTCTAGAAACATATTCAGTGAATCTGAAACAGCATACATGTGCATGTAGAAAATGGGATTTGACAGGATTTCCTTGTAGTCATGCAATTTCATGTATCTGGCAAAACAAAAAAAAAAACCAGAGGGACCAAAAAAACGCCACATATTCAGAATCTATGGGGGACTAACAAAAATTCCAAAAATTTACAACAAAAAGGACCAAAAAGCTGAAAAAATTAATAGAGGATCTTAAAAGTTAAAAATTTACAAATAGGGGGACTAAAGTGCATTTAAGCCAAAAAAACTTTTAAAAAATTACAAAATAAATTATAAACCTTTAAGTTAAGTATATTATATTTAAAATAAGGATTACACCAGTATATTTTTTCTTCTTTTATATTATGTGAAGTCAATCATAACATTTAGATTAAATCGATAAAAATATTTAACTTTATTATAATTATATTTAAAATCATAATTATGAAATGATTGTAATATATTGACAATGCTTTCTACACTAATAATGTCTAATTAATTAAAATCTAAAATCAAAAGTAACTATTTTTATAAATGATTTTTTAATTTATTAATTTCATAAGCTTTAGCAATATGCATTGACAGATTTTTATTGGGGTAAGCATATGTCATGAAACTTCTAATTACAATTTTAATCTTTTTATTTTATTTAATTTATAGAATTAGTCCATTATTTTAAATGTAAAGAGTTTTGATTCTTTATCATATTTTTGCACTTAAAATTATTATGGTTTCTATTTAAAAATAACCTGTCATTTGGAAAACGTGATAATTCATAATATAACAATATTTTGTGTAACTTTAAAGATAAAAAAAATAGACGTATTATAGATTTTCATGAAAGGGGAATAGATAATTAATTATGATAAAATCCAATGATAAATTTTACATGTGATATAGTGACAAGTATTTTTTTTTTTTAATTTGATCCCACATGTAGAAATAATTATAAAACAAAAATTACCATTACACCAACTAAACTAAACATTAGTGTCAATTATTTTAAACAGTATACATATTCTTTATTTTTTTACATCTTCAATAAAATTACTCACTATTCCCTACTGACCATAGATAAATATATAGAAACAATAGAAACAATTTACTTATAAAATTTAGACTGAATTATATTTTTTCTCTCTCTATTTTAACGCACTCATAAAATCGATCTCCATATTTCAAATTCATATAATTTTAATCTGTCTTATATATACTTAAAATAAATATGCTATTTATATTTAGTAATAAAAATAAAAGTCTTTTAACTTTTAATTTTTAACAATCATATATTATTATTAAAGATAAACTTTATAACCACTTATGGAAAATGCAAAGGATTGAGTAAACATAAAAATACATACCTAAGTGTATTTGTTTGAGTAGTGGTTCCTAAAACATCCTTTAAAGGGATATGAAATGCCTCTGACCAAGATAACTGTCCAACACATGTGGCAGAAGGTGTTCCCCAACGATAACTACCAGATGAAAATTGCAAGAACTTGTCCTCTTTCGTCTTTTTATCAAATGGAAGCTTAAACACTTTCTCTTGTTCACATTTCAACATATTAAATATGTCATTTGGAATTCCATGGTTTATAACCTGGAAAAAACCCCATTCTTGTGAAGCCCTAGCTATCTCAAACTTGCATTTTTCTCTTATTTCTTCATTCTTGTCTTCTAAATGGCTCAAATCGATCATCGGAAGCTCGCATTCTCCCACCACCGCGAGTTTCTTGTCGCCGGGGTGGGATTCATTAGAATTGTTTTGTGTCATGTTCAAGAGGATCTTATATGCTTCTTCAAATGGTGGGTCTGAAATTGGGTCCATAGCTACTTATACCAAATGAGATGTTAGAAAACAGTTAACCATAATAATAATAATAATAATAATAATAATAAAATGAGATGTTAGAAAACAGTTAACCACAATAATAATAATAATAATAATAATAATAATAATAATAATAATGATAATAATGATAATAATAATAATGATAATAATAATAATAATAATAATGATAATAATGATAATAATAATAATGATAATAATGATAATAATAATAATAATAATAATAATAATAATGATAATAATAATGGTAATGATAATAATGATAATGATATTGATAATCATAATAATGATAATGATAATGATAATGATAATGATAATGATAATAATAATGATAATGATAATAGTGATAACAACAATGATAATAATAATAATAATAACAATAATAACAATGATAACAATAATAACAATAACAATAATAATAATAATAATAATTAATTATTATAGTTTAATTTATTTACTGTAGAGAAAGAAAGAAAAAAAAAATTACTAATTATATTATATTAATATGTGTAAAAAGTCAAAAGCACAATATGTAAAAATAAACCGAATGAATAAAAAATAGAAAGGTATAATTTCTTCCAACAAAAATTACAGATATAGTTTGTAAATATTTAAATTATATTAATTAATGAGATTAATTAAAATATACCGTTAGTATAAAATTACTTTATACCGTCATCTAATTAACATAACACATAAAAAAGATAAAAACATGAAGTAAATAAATTATTATAATTTATTTCTTTTTATTTTTAATCTTATGCTTATATATATATATATATATATATATATATATATATATATATATATATATATATATATATATATATATTAAAATAATTAATTCTAATTAAATGACAATGTAAATGTTTTTACTATTTCAATTAATCTCTTATTTAATTGATAATCCATGTATTATTTTAAAATTATATATATTTTTTACTACAAATTTATGTTATTGAAATATATCAGTAGTTAATAAATTTATTTAATAATATTTTATCAATCCATATCTTGTTTTTAAGTTTTTTGTAAGATGACACAGTAAGCTATTTATTGTGGAACATACGAAGTATTTCCTCCGTCCTATAATGAATGACTCATTTGAAAAAAATAAGGTATTTTAAAATGTGTGACTCATTTTAATTTTCAATGCAACTTTTTCTATTTTATCCTATAGTTAATATTATTTTTATCATTTCCAATGCATCATAAAAATATTTAGTAAAAATATCATTATCTCTTCTTCATATTTTTTTAATCAATATAAAAAGTCAACTAAATAGGACGGAGGGAGAAGTTTATAGATTGATTTTCAATTGACACTTGCACACGTACGGTCACATCTAGCTAGAAGTCAAAGCATGTGACTGGATTTGTTTAGCTTACTACTAGTTTTTAATTATTATAATAAGGCTAAGCTCAACCTTTTACCAAATTAATATAATAAAAAATGATTGTTAGCGTTAATTTAATAGTTTTAATTAATTATTTAATTTAATTATTTTTAGAAATATTTTTCTATATAAATAATTAACTAAAACTAATAGATTAATGAAATTGAAGGTGAAGATTTAGAATAAGTCTTTATACTTATTCTTGGATATATATAATTATATATTTTTATATTTAAATATAATTAATTATGTTAATGAGTGATTAATTAATAAATATGTCTGATTGTTGTAACACAATAATCATTTAATTAAAATAATTAATTATGCATTTGATTTAAATTTCTCATATAATTAAAAAATTAACAATGTTGTGTCAAAATAGTATTGTGTTCAAATATACATAACATCTATTCATTATTTATTAAATAAAATTCAAATTATATATTAAAAATATGTTAACTATGTAACAAAGTTTATATGTACATAAACATACTTTAGACATTAAATTTGAAATTGACATGAAAAATGAGTAAAAAGCATATACCTTCAAGAAGGATGCCCTTACACGTAGAAGAACAGCTTATTTGAAAAATCAATTAAGTTAGTAATTGATAATATATAAGAAAGATTGTGTGATATCGAAAGATAGAAGCTTATAATTTATAGGCAAGAAAAGCATCAATAATTGTCAAAGATATCATGACATTTTTGTGATAGTTTTAGCTTATGCTTAATAAAAGACCACGCGGCTCATGGCAGCATCAGAGAAAATAATTCATTCATATATCTACAATATAACTTTTCATTTTAATTTTTTCATGCATTAAATTATTTCTTGATTTTTTTTTCTGCTTTGAAAACGCATTGAAGGCGTGTGTATGTACACGTATGTATTAAATTTGAAGATTAATAATAGAAAGTAAAAGGAAGCAACATGCATTCATTGTTGCTACAAACATATATGATGTGTGATTACACATAATCTGACTCATCTATTCAAATCATAACGTTGTCAAAAATTTGGAAAAAGAATGTCATTTCATACATTTGTCAATTCCTTTACCAATCACCAGTAGACTACTGTTTGTTTGATATAACGTGAACAGCATATGATTGGAGAAAGAGCGACTTGGAAGAATGAGAGCCATACTTGTGGGTGTCACAATTCGTACATTTGTACAGTGCTTAACTTTTTAGAGAAAAAATTATATGTGCATAATTGAAATTAACTTTTTATAGAAAAAATTTATTTACTATACTCTCTGCCCACTTTATAAATCGTTCTTTTTTTTAAGATCATTCGCTTGTTTCTTTAGGAATCAGATTAACTTTCTTTATCATTAAGCACTTTTTATTATAATTTGGAACTACTATGATGAATAACGAAAATACTAGAGAGAAATTGAGGGTGATGAAGTAAATTCCATTATCATTGATAAACATGTCTTATATATATATATATATATATATATATAAACATTACACAATGATTAGAACAAAAGTTACACAATTTTATAATTGAAAAAGCAGAATTTACGAACTTGTAACTGGTTACACTCAACATGTAACCGGTTGCAAATGTTACAAAAAGAAATCCTTTCAGTGGTAATCGATTATGCTAACCGGTTACGCCCACAATGCATGTTTTGTTTCTTCAGTTCAGAAGTGATTTTTGCATAACTGTAATAAGTTACATCCCCGTGTTAACAGGTTACATCACTTAAATGATCAAATTTCATTTAACACACCACCTTAAATCAAGTGGTACAAGTCTTCCACACCCATGCTCATTTTTAACCTTTTGAACACAACATTTGTGACTCCCTTAGTCAACAAATCAGTCACATGGTCTTCATTTCTACAATATCCCAATCTTAACTTTCCTTCATTAACAAATTCCCTCAAGTAGTAAAACCTCATCTCAATATGCTTGCTTCTTCCATGTGCAATTGGGTTCTTACACTACTACGGAAAACATATACAACAACGGTTGAAAAAAGGATAACATCACGTATGACATGCCGTTGTTACGTAGGGTGTGGTTGTATATGCACTACTTACAATTACGATTTTATGACCGTTGTAGAAAACCTGAAAGTGCACGATATATTATCACAGTTGATAACCTAACCGTTGTAATATATTAAAGGTCCCTGTTTCGATTCTCAACGCATTTTACGTATATAACCAGGGTCTTCTATAACAACCGTGGTTAAATCATATATTATAACTATACAACCACGATCATAATTAAAAACCGTCGTTAAATTATATACTTTTTTAAAAAATATATTTCTGCATTTTGAAAATTTTCTATTTTTTAAAATGTATTGTTTAAACAACAACAACAATTGAAGATATATTTCTGCATTGTGTTTCATTTTATAACCTGTATTGTTTAAACTATAACAGAACAGAAATAACAATTAAAGATATATTTCTGCATTGTACACGTTCCATTTTATAACCTGTATTATTTAAACTATAACAGAACAGAAACATCAATTGAAGATGTATATTAAAACACTCAAACTCAAATACTTATTTATTTCATCAAATAAAAAATGTTATTTACAACACTCAAACTTGAATGTACATCAAACACACACACACACACACACACACACATATATATATATATATATATATATATATATATATATATATATATATATATATATATATTACAGATTAATATCATGTTTGAGGACCTTTAAGCGCATTGAACATATATGCCCAACGTTTACGAATGTCTACAAAGTCTTCGCATGGGAATGGTGTTTCGTCGTTAAAAGTCTGCATAAAATATACCAGATTAAACTCATTATTAAGGACCCATAAGCGCAATGTAAACAATTCATTACATATATAATATATACCTGATCCCATTTATCAACAATGCCGGCGAAGACAATGTTTAACATGTGTTTCATTATATAATAACCACACTCGAATCCCTTTGGTTGTTTCCTCGTCTACAAAAATAAACATTAATTTCATGAATGTTATAAACACACATGCATGTAACACTATATATAAATGAATGTCACAAGTAATATAACCACTTACATTAGGCAAGATAAATGTTGGTTTTTTTCTAATATTGTTAAACATATTGTGTCGCTGCACAACACTGTACATTGAAAATATTTTACGGGTTAAACCAATTAAACCAATTACAAATTCAAAGAAAATATATATTACTAAAAAGTTTCATATAAGCATAAACTTACCCATTAATAATTTGCCTCATTTTATGTTTGAGTGATTTATGTAAGGAACACAATGTCGTTATCGTATTCGCCTGAGCGATATGATGATCAATTGCCAATGATCACTGAATAAACACGAGCATATATATAATTAGTATTTTCTAAAACAAAACTAACTATAAAAGATAAACCAAAATTTCAAAATTACTTACGCATTGAGAAATGGTGCTAAGTGACATTCTTTTTCCCCTTGACTTAACCGTTCAGAAATGTAGGACTCAATCTCTTTTGGCTTAGTATTTGTCCATCAAATACTATACGGATCCAAGATGTCATAAATATTTAATTTATTTAACTCTATACCTACACGATGGTTAAACAAAATTCAAAAAATAAGTAAGTAAATACAAAAATGATAATGTACTATAAATAATGACATAAATGTTCATATATATACTTACGTGAACCAAACTTGCAATATTCCTACGTCCAGCCAATTTTTTCCATAGAGAAAATCTCGTATGTCACTAGGATAAGAATAGAAGAGCTCTACCGATGAACAATGCTCTAGAGGAAGAGAATACGGGTCATCGCTTTCCGCAACCAAAACGTATAACGTGGCAATTTCATTTGCGGAAGGATCCAATAACTCATTGACCTCTTTAGCGGGGGAGGATGAACAATTGCTTCCTTTAGTTCTAGCATGACGTACAACATGTGTTTGGGGAACTTGATCATCAATATTATCATCATTTTCATCCGTACGTTGTGGTAAGGATCCACTTATTCTCTGCGACATAACATTCATTTTGAACACAATACATAATAAACTCATTTCTATCTTTTCTAACTTTTCAGATAAAACACAATATATCATACATTTCATATAAACACTAGCATTTCAGATAAAACACTTACCGCATATAAATATTCTAACTTTTCTATGTCTTTCTTTGGATTTTCCCGCTCGGCTTCTAACATCTTCCTCTGTTCTTCTAACTCCTTCTCAACAACCGCAAGCTTTTCTCTTTGCTCTTGTAATTTGGTATTTTCGGCGTTTTTTTTTGTTGGACCAAAGAATAATCTCAGGCCGACGCCTTCTCCAACACCACGAACGCGCCCACCATGATCATCTGTTACAATAGCCTCGACTAGTATATCATGTCGTGGTTCTGGAACAAATGAGACTCCACGGGCCTCCTCAGCCAACACTTCCTACACAACATAATGATAATATTAATATTGTAATTACTACATCATTTAAATAACACATAACATACACACAACAAATCATACTTACAATTTTCTCAACAACTACTCTTGATGCATCTGAGGTGTACTCTCTATTTGGTCTTAGTCGAGCCCTCTTCCACTTCTCATGCGTTGACGGTGGAGATAGGTTGCGATCACGACTAATGGAGTCCTCATCTCCCATTTGTTGTTTTTTCCTCCATCATTTTTTCTCGAGTTTCCTGTAACCCCCACGAGACAATTTATGGGGGTAAATGTTTTTCGCTTTATTTTGTATTCCTGCTTGACTTTTAGTCTATTATAAACATAGTGAAAATATGATTAGTATCTATAAACCATTATCATCAAATTATCAAGATAAATAAGACTAGTACTAACCAGGAATTTCTCAAAACGACGACCCTTTGCAAACTTTTTCCAAACCTTCTTAGAGAGAAAACTATATCTCACCCATGGACGCTCAAGACCAATCTTAGGCTTCTTAATGTAGTCACACGTGAGCCGTGACTTAAAGCCCCTCCAACACGTACCAGCATGACTTAACCATTTTTTTAAGTGCTTATCACTATTCGTACACTCAAAGGTCAACTACATTTAAATAAATAATAATGTATTAGAAATTATAGAAAGTCATATCGAAATGATGAAAATTAAAACTAATACCTTAACTTCTATCCATATGCTATCTTTGACATCATCTGGCGCTTGTTTCCAATCATCTATCAATATACTAACTTTGCTACGTCCAAGGAACGCAACATAACTCTTAAAAAGAGAAGAGTATTCACCATCAACTACTCTATAATAAGAATCAAACGCGATAAGCAATTTGATACCAGATTTGTGGACTTTTGTTACTTTGGTAAGCATTGTGACACCTCTTTGTGATCTTTTCTTTTTGATTTGAGTATCACTTGTCATAGTTTCCTCGCCACTAGATGAAGAATACGACGAAGACGAAATCTATTTTCAAAAACAACAACAACCTCAACAACAACAACAACAACAACAACAACAACAACAACAACAACAACAACAAACTCTTTCATCTATTATCACATACACATTCAACAACAACAACAACAACACCAAACTCTTTCAAAGATTATCACATACACATTCAACAACAACAACAACAACAACAACAAACTCTTTCATCTATTATCACAAACACATTCAACAACAACAACAACAACAAAAAAAATATTAATCAAGTTTTACGACACACATTCAACAAGAACCAGAAAAACAACAACAACAACAACAACATCAACAACAATGGAAACTGAAGTTTACTGTAGATGCATGGGAAAAAAGTTTTACGTACCGTAAATGTGATGACTAAGTAAATGTGAATATTTGGGTTGATACAGATAGTGTTGTTGTTGAATTCCTCCTTGATGATGACGATGATGCTAGTGTTGGCGTTGGTGTGTTAGGGTTGAAAACTAACCGATGACGATGACTGCGGGTTGAAAATGAACAACGAATGCAAAATAATGAACCGATGATGATGAACGATGAACCGATGATGATGAATGATGAATGTTAGGGTTGATATGGTGTTTCGTTTCTCAGCACTGAACGTTAAGGTTGAAATGGTGTATCGTTTCTCAGCAAAGAATGACTATTGAAGAGACAAGCTAGTTAGCTTGATAAAAATGAATGAATGAAGACGTGCCAGTGTACTACAATTTAAAATATTTAAAACAAAATGGAAAATATGTCACAGCGGTTCAGCTACGCAACCGTGATGGTATAACATTTATTTAAAAATTAAAATAAATAAAAATAAAAAGGCGCGACTAAATGTTAAAGTAATAAAACATTTGACACGTTAGTATATTACAATTTAAAATATTTAAAGCAAGTCATAACAGTTGAGTAACTCAACCGTGGTGGTATCAAATATTAAAGAAATGTTACAAATACAAAGACGTGACTAAATGTTAAAGAAATAAAACATTTGAGGGTGCTGAGATTCGAACCCATGAAAGGGTGATTATATAACCACGGTCGTATGTTTCATCCGTGATTATATCATATCAAAATTTTCATAAGTAAATAAAAGAAAATCATCACGCGTTAAGTAAGACATATCATCACGGTAGAAGCCTAACCGTAGTAGAATTAGTGTTACTGAAGGTGTATTTTGTAGTAGTGTTAGCAAGATTAATTGCAGAAACGTTATGAACCAGGAGTGTAACAGCCCCACCCTCATTGTTGCCCAGCTCCTTCAATAGATTCATTAGCCACACGACGTGGCATGTACATAACTAAGCGACAATGTACTCGGCCTCACAAGACGAGAGTGAAACTACTGGTTCCTTATTCGAACATCATGAGATTGGTGTTCCTCGAAACAAAAAAAATGTATCTAGCTGTTGACATTCGATCATCCTTATCTCCGCACTAATTGGAATCAATAAAATGGAGCAAATGGCATTTTCCCCTGTATTTGCTGCGGGAAAGAGAATTCTGCAGCCAATAGATCCTTTGACGTATCTTAGGATCCTCTTAATTACTGCCAAATGAGACACCTTCAGTCTCTCCATGAATCTACTCACAATATCGACATTAAATGCCAAGTTCGATCACGTATTACACAAATAACGCAAGGATCCAATCAACCTCCTATAATGAGTTGGATTAACATCTTTCTCATCCTCATTCTTCGACAACTGCAGCCTCGCCTCTGTAACACCCTAATTTGCCCCGCGTATTTTAGAGATAAAAATCAGAGTAAATTAAAGCATTCTCACAATTAGAATGTTACTTTCAACTGAAACCAACTCTTGCAATGGGATATGTAACACATATGAAAATTTAAAATAATAATAATAATAAACAAGTTTGAACTATAACATTTTATTAGCAGTGGAAACAATCAACAACCGATTAATTTAATTCTTCGAAACATAACTATAACATAATGTTGTTATAAGAAATTATTAATCATAAGAGATTCACATAAAATCTGTACCAAACATAAAATAAAGACACAAGCGTTCCATTCCCTCAGTGTTACATATCAGAGCAGACGCCGACTCAACAAAAACATAAAGAAGAGTACTCTCTTCAACTCACATCCACGCCTCTACTCGGATTATCTGCACGATGCCCATGTAAAGGCAACATTCAAATAGAAGGGGTGAGAAATCGCAGTTATAATATGTAAGCACACCATCATCACATACATAATCACCCATTCTAAAACTCATAATCCACACAATCCAGGTATCATAAATACAACAAGTATGCAATGCAATGAGACTCAACACCATGACTTAATGCATGTGGTACCAAATGTGAACTCTCAGGTTCACTCGCTCTTGATCCCCACCATAGGATCAGAGCCCACCAAAAATTGTTACGATCACCATAGGTAACGCTTCACCGATTTCCACCTGGAACCAGCTAATCGCACCCAATCCCTACCATAGGATTGAGGCTCACATAAAGCGGACCATCGTCCAAACACCATGATGCATGATTCATAAATGACATGCAACAACAACAACATGTACAATGATATTCATCTTAATCAAAGTACTACAGCAAAGTTGGTCACCAAACACCAAACATATACTACAAGTATTCAATAATAGCATTATAGTAGCATAGTAGGTAACAACACACCATTCGCACACAATACCACAACGCAACATACACACTGCATACCATCCAATACCATTACGCACCAATTAAAATTATTTCTAGGTACTAAAATTATTTTTAAGATAAATTTCACTACGTCATCTTTCCAACGCTTCGAACAGCACCCCAAACGAACACCTGAAACTCAAGTTATGAATTTTTAAAGTTTGACACAACAGGTGTAACCGGTTACACCAAAATAGGTAACCGGTTACCACTTGACCAAAAACAGTGGCTAAACATCCCCTGTGTCACCGGTTACACCAAAACCAGTAACCGGTGACACCCTTTAAAATTGCCCAGTTTACGTTCTTTTTGGACAGTGTAACAGGTTACACCAAAACCTGTAACCGGTTAAACCCTTTAAAAATTAGATTTTTCTTAAATGTGTCTCGGGTGTAACCGGATACCCAAAAGTGGTAACCGGTTACCACCGTGACAAAAATAGTTTCTCTGCTATTTTGTACAACGGTTTCAGTTCTAAAACACCCCAGAAATCCCAATTTTCATAAACAATCATATACCTCAGTTTAACACTCTAATTAATGCCAACACCCAACATCCAAACATTCACTCAGCACACAAATCATCCAAACATACATTATAACAACATTATCACAGAATTGCATAATTTATAGCATAGAAAGGAAATTCATTTAAGAGAAACCAAAACCCCCACCCACATGTTATAATGCAAAGCCCTTATACAAAAGGAAATCTCACCCTTACCTTAATTTTTCAGCAAAAGTACGTAACAATGGGGTTCTCTCTTCTTCTTCCTCAAAGCCCTAACTCTCTCTTCTCCTCCTCTTCCTTTTTCACGTTCTGACAGTTTTCCCCTATTCCTTTTTATTTTCTTATTTTATTCAAATATTTCTAATTAACATTTATTCCAACTAAAAAAATAAATATTTATTTTATTATATTATCATAATAATACTTAAATAAATCCTTAATTATTATTATTACTACTATTTTATTTAAATAATTCTATTTAAGTAACAATGGCATCATATACTTCTCCCACCACCCCTATATCTCTACATTTTTACTCACACACTCTTAACGCTTTAAGTTCTACTCTCTAAGGCCACTACCTTACATCCAAGGGTTCCTCTAACACATCAAAACATCAATCAACACATACAATCACACAATATTATTTAAAAAAATTAATTAAACAAATTGGGGCATTACAACTCTCCCCCACTTAGAATATTTTCGTCCTTGAAAATTTTCCTGATGCGAACAACTCTGAATATGCCTCTCGCATCCCACCCTCCAACTCCCACGTCATGTTCCCTCTGGCAGATCCTCCCCAAAATACCTTCACGAGAGCAATCCCATTGACTCTCAACCTTTTCAACTCACGGTCTTCGATCCTCACACGTAAAGCTTTAACCGTAAGATTATCCCTCACGTGCACATCATCCATCAGAATCACATGAGACATATCTGGAACATACTTCCAAAGCTGTGAGACATGGAATACATCTTACAAATTTGAAAGATTATGTGACAAGGCCACCCTATAAGCAACCTCTCCAATCCTCTCAGAAATCTGATACGGACCAATAAACCGAGGAGTAAGCTTTCTCGACTTCAAAGCACGTCTGACATTGGTCACTAAAGTGGCTCTCAAGAATACATGGTCTCCTTCTTGAAACTCTAGATCCTTCTTCTTCTTATCATGGAAACTCTTTTGCCTACTCTGTGAAGCTTTCATCTTTTCTCGAATTAATTTCACCTTTTTAGTAGTCTGTTGGACAATCTCAGGTCCAAGCACTACATCCTCACCAGATTCATGCCAATATAAAGGTGTCCTACACGTCCGACCATATAATGCCTCATAGGGTGCCATTCCAATGCTAGAATAAAAGCTATTATTATAAGTAAACTCTGTCAGTGGAAGATGACTATCCCAAGCACATCCCTGCTCAAGAACACAAGCTCTCAACAAATCCTCCAAGGACCGAATAGTTCTCTTTGTCTGACCATCTGTCTGTGGATGATAGGCAGAACTCAAACTCAGCTTAGAACCCAAAGCCTCCTGCAAACTCTCCCAAAATCTAGATGTAAACCTCAAATCTTTATCCAAAATAATACTCAATGGAACTTCATGTAGCTTCACAATCACACATATGTAAATCTCTACCAACTTCTGCAAAGGAAAACTGATGTTAATCGGAATAAAATGCGTCGATTTTGTTAGTCAATCAACTACTACCCAAATCGCATCATGCTCTCTAGGAGTATTCGGTAATCCCGTTACAACGTCCATCTAAATGTTATCCCATTTCCACTCTGGAATGTCTAACGGTTGCATCAATCCTGTAGGTTTCTAGTGCTTAACCTTTGACTTCTGACAAGTCAAGCATGCATACACAAACTGCACCACATCGCGTTTCAGTCCAGGCCACCATAATATCTTCTTCAGATCCTGATAAATCTTAGTAGCTCCCAGGTAGATACTCAAGCTACTTCTATGACTTTCTTCTAAAATCATCTTCTTCAACTCAGGATCATCAGGTATACAAATCCTATCTTGGAATTTCAACACACCCTGCTCATCCACTTTAAAATCACTCTCTTCAGTCTGATTACCCCCAACCATCAAATCCACCAGCTTCATATCCAACTTCTGACTCTCTTTAATATTATTAAGAAAATCATTATTTATCTTCAACATACCCAACACCACGCTCTGCGGTGTTAGCTCGCAGACCAAACTCAAGTCTCTGAACTATTCAATAAGTTCCAACTCTCTAACCATCAATGCAGACATATGTAAAGACTTCCGACTTAAAGCATCAACCACGATATTAGCCTTACCGGAGTGATAATTCAAGCCAAAGTCACAATCCTTTAGAAATTCTAACCAACTTTGTTGCCTCATATTTAATTCCTTCTGATCAAACAGATATTTTAAACTCTTGTAATCACTGAATACCTCAAGTCTGGAACCATAAAGATAATGCCTCCAAATCTTCAACACAAACACCACTGCAGCCAACTCTAAATCATGAGTAGGATAGTTTCTCTCATGAACCCTCAGTTGTCATGAAGCATAAGCCACTACCTTGCCATCTTGCATCAGCACACCACCTAAAACCATCATAGATGCATCACAATACACCACAAACGATTCATTAGGATTTGGAAAAATCAAAGCTGGAGCTGTAGTCAATCTCTTCTTCAGATTTATGAAACTTTTCTCACAATGGATGTCCCACATAAACGCTTTACCTTTACAAGTCAGCTGGGTCAATGGAAGTGCTACCTTAGAAAAACCTTAAATAAACCTGCGGTGGTAACCAGCCAAGCCCAAAAGGCTTCTAATCTCAGTAACCGACTTAGAAGCCTCCTATTATAGTATTGCATCTACTTTGGATGGATCCCCAATGACACCACCACCTGAAATAACATGGCCAAGAAAACTAACCTCTTGCAACTAGAACTCACACTTTGACAACTTTGCATATAACTTCTTCTCTGTCAACACTTGCAACATAATTCGCAAATACTCAGCATGCTCTTCACTCGACTTGGAATAGATCAAAATGTCATCAATGAAAACCACCACGAACTGATCCAGATAAGTATAAAATATACGGTTCATATATTCCATAAACACTCCAGGTGCATTAGAAATGCCAAACGACATCACCAAGTATTTGTAGTGCCCATACCGAGTTCTAAAATTCGTATTCTAAATATGATCATCCTTTACCCAAATCTGATGGTAATCTGATCTTAAGTCAATTTTGCTGAAAACACATGCACCTACCAGTTGATCCATCAAATAATTTATTCTCGAAAGTGGATACTTGTTCTTGATCGTTACTTTATTCAGCTGTCGGTAATCCACACATAACCTCATACTACCATATTTCTTCTTTACTAATAACACCAGAGCTCCCCAAGGTGACACGCTTGGTCTCACAAATTTCTTCTCCAACAAATTCTCTAATTGCTTTTTCAATTCTTTGGTGCCATAGAAACGGGCCTGGTATCAGGGAAAAGATTAATAGATAACTCTACCTCTCTCTCTCTGGAGGCACATCCGAAATATCATCCGGAAACACATATGGAAAATCATGCACTACCGACAATTCATCAATTGCAGCTTGGCTTTTAACAGATAAAGACACGAACAACGCAAGCACCTGAGCTTCTTCTAGCAATAGCTCATTCAATTGCCTAGCAGATAAGAAACTAACTTCCTCTTCATCATCAGGAGCAAGAAACCGTACTGATTTGTTATAACAATTTATATGAACATGATTGAACTCCAACCAATTCATTACCAAGATAACATCGAGATCCATCAGCGGCAAGCAAATAAGATCCACACCAAAATCTTTATCAAAAATTGATAGAGGATAGTTCAAACAAACTAAAGAAGTAGTAACTGACCCCTTAGCAGGAGTATCAATAACTATCTCTCTATTCATAGAAGACACTACAAGGCCCAACCTTTTCACACAATCAGCAGCAATAAACGAGTGAGTAGTACCAGTATCAATAATACCAATCAAAGGAATACTATTAATGTAACATATACCTCTAATCAACCTGTCGTCACTGGAAGTCTGAGTCCGCAACATAACAAACACCTTTCCTCCGAATTAAGATTGCTTCAGCTTCTGGTAATACGTATTGATATGTCCTGGTTCACCACAGTTGTAGCAAGTCACCACATTATCCTTGCAATCAACAACCAGATATCCTGTCTTCCCACATCGGAAACACTTCTTCCCATCACCCTTACACTCATTGGCGCAAAGACCTAATTCACCACGCCTAAAACATTTAAGAGGAGCAGGAGCACCTCCCTAACTTGTCCTCTTACCATCAATAACCTTCTGTTTACCTTTCTCAGCTGGAGTACTATAAGGCTTCCCACGGTTCAGATGTTGCTTCCCTCTCTTCTCGCTCAGACACTTATAGTAAGCTGACAGAGCTTTACTACCATCCTTGTAGATCCTATAACTATTCACCACTTCTGGAAACCTTCGGATCTATTGATACCCAATCGCTTGCTTGATTTCAGGATGTATACCGTTCTCAAACTTGACACATTTTGAGAACTCAGCAGTTGTCTCACTATAATGAGGATAGAACTTCACAAGTTCCACGAACTTGGCAACATACTCGGTAACATACAAACTCCTTTCTTTCAGCTCTAAGAATTCAATCTCCTGCTTCCTGCGAACGTCTTCGGGAAAATAATTCTCAGAAACTCTCTACGGAACACAACCCAAGTGATAACTTCACCTGTAGTTTTCAACACCTGACTGTGTTGACCCACCAATCATCAGCCTCCTCAGCCAGCATATGTGTACTAAATCGTACCTTCTGCGCTTCTGAACAATCCATCACACAGAAGATTCTCTCAATTTCTTTGAGCCAAGCATGCGTTCCATCAGGGTCATACCTACCCTTAAAAGTATGCGGATTATTCCTCTGAAACTTCCCCAGATGTCGGGACTCATCGTTCCCCCCAGCATTAGGCTGATTCTGCACAACCTGTGCCACAGCCTGCAAAGCAGTAACAATTGCAGCATCGTTTCTTCCATCCATTTTTTGTTTCACCACAACAACAACAATAATGGTTAGAAGACTACCACGACAACATTCAATTGTCACAGCACAGCGACTCGACAACTTGGTTAGATACACCGACATGCTCTAATACCACTATGTAACACCCTAATTTCCCCCGCGTAATTTAGAGATAAAAATCAGAGTAAATTAAAGCATTTTCACAATTAGGATGCTACTTTCAATTGAAATCAACTTTTGTAATGGGATATGTAACACATATGGAATTCTAAAATAATAATAATAATAAACAAGTCTGAACTTCAACATTTTATTAGCAGTGGAAACAATCAAAAACTGATTAATTTAATTCATCAAAACATAACTATAACATAATGTTGTTATAAGAAATTATTAATCATAAGAGATTCACATAAAATCTCCACCAAACATAAAATAAAGACACAAGTGTCCAATTCCCCCAGTGTTACATATCAGAGCAGACGCCGACTCAACAAAAGCATAAAGAAGAGTACTCTCTTCAACTCACATCCATACCTCTAGTGTGGATTATTTGCACGATACCCATGTAAAGGCAACATTCAAACAGAAGGAGTGAGAAATCATAATTATATAATAAAATTGCAATTATAATATGTAAGCACACCATCATCATATATATAATCACACATTCCATAAATCATTATCCACACAATCCAGATATCATAAATACAACAAGTATGCAATGAAATGAGACTCAACTCCATAACTCAATGCATGTGGTACAAAATGTGAACTCCCAGGTTCACTCGCTCCCGATCCCCACCATAAGATTGGAGCCCACCAAAAATCGTTACCATCACCATGGGTAACGCTTCACCGATTCTCACCTGGAACTAGCTACTTGCACCCAATCCCCACCATAGGATTGAGGCTCATCGAAAGAGGACCACTGTTCAAACACCATGCTGCATGATTCACAAATGACATGTAACAGCAACAACATGTACAATGATATTCACCTTAATCAAAGTACTACAAAAAACTGGTCACCAAACACCAAACATATACTACAAGTATTCAATAATACCATTATAGTAACATAGTAGGTAACAACATACCATTCACACATAATACCACACCGCAACATACACACCGTATACCATCCAACACCATTAAACACTAATTAAAATTATTTCCAGATATTATAACTATTTTAAAAATAAATTTCACCGTGTTAGCTTTCCAACGCTTCGAACGGCACCCCAAGCAGACACCCAAAACTCAAGTTATGAATTTTTAAAATTTAACACAACAGGTGTAACTGGTTACACTAAAACAGGTAACCGGTTACCACTTGATTAAAAAAGTGGCTAAACGTCCCCAGTGTAACCGGTTTCACCAAAACTAGTAACCGGTTACACCCTTTAAAATTGCCCAGTTTACACTCTATTTGGAGAGTGTAACCGGTTACACCAAAACCTGTAACCAGTTACACCCTTTAAAAATTAGATTTTTCTGAAAATTGTCTTAGGTCTAACCAATTACCCAAAAGTGGTAACCGGTTACCACTGTGACTGAAACAATTTCTCTGCTATTTTATGTTATGAAATTTAGTTCCAAAACACCCAAAAAATCCAAATTTTCATAAACAATCATATACCGTAGTTTCACACTCTAATTCCTGCCAACACCCAACATCCAAACATTCACTCAACACACAAATCATCTAAACATACATCATAACAGCATTATCACACAATTGCATAATTTATAGCATAGAAAGTAAATTCAATCAAGAGAAACCAATACTCCCACCCACATGTTATCATGGAAAGCCCTTATACAAAAGGCAATATCACCCTTACCTTAAGTTTCTAGCAAAAGTACGTCAACAATGGGATTCTCTCTTCTTCTTCCTCAAAGCCGTAACTCTCTCTTCTCTTCCTCTTCCTTTTTCACGTTCTGATAGTTTCCCCTGTTCCCTTTCTTTTTCTTATTTTATTCCAATATTTCTAATTAACATTTATTCCAACTACATAAAATAAATATTTATTTTATTATATTATCATAATAATAATACTTAAAATAAATCTTTAATTATTATTATTACTACTATTTTATTTAAATAGTCCTATTTAAATAACAGTGACATCATATACTTCTCCCACCACCCCTATATCTCTACATTTTTACTCACATACCCTCAACACTTTAAGTTCTACTCTCTATGGCCACTACCCTACACCCAAGGGTTCCTCTAACACATAAAAACATCAATCAACACATACAATCACACAATATTATTTAAGAAAATTAATTAAACAAATTGGGGCATTACATGCTCAGCCGGAGTAATGGCAGCATTACAATGCTCTATTTCAAACTTCTTCAATATCTCAAGCGCATACCTTCTTTGGTACATGATCAGTCCCTTTTTGGACTTGTGGAACTCAATGTTAAGGAAGTATGTCATGAGGCTAATGTCAGTCATCTACAATTATTTCATAAGTTCACTATTGAACTTAGAAATGCACTTTCCGTTGCTTCTCGTTATCAATAAGTCATCTACATCGACAAATGAGATTAACTCCTTCACTTGTATCTGTCATACCCTCCATCTATTCTCTTGTTCCAAGCTCTAGGAGCTTGCTTCAAACTATACAACACTTTCTTCAACTTGTTGAACTTTAGCTCTTGGTTTCTCACAACAAAAATAAGGGATGCTCTACATACACCTCATTTTCAAGCGGTCCATTCAAAAACACATATTTGACGTCCATTTGGTAGATGGGCCAATTGTTGTTATTCATAATACCAACAACTGGCCTAATAGTTTCAATTATAGCAACTGGTGTGAATACCTCTTCAAAGTCCTAGTCTTATCTTTGCAAGAATAACTTTGCAACTAATCAAGCCTTATGCTTGATTATTTCACTCTTGGGATTCACCTTCACTTTGAACACCTATCTCACACCAATTGGCTACTTCTTGTCCTGTAGATCTACTAACTCCCAAATATTGTTCTTATAAATAGATTCCAGCTCTTCCTTCATAGCAAAAATCCATTTTGGATCGCTTAAAGCTTCTTTCATTTTAACGTGTTCAGATTCGGCTATAAGGGAAAAATATACGAAATCACCATCATCATTGACATCGTTGTCTCGGAACAGCTCACAATCTTGGAGTCTTGGAGGAAAACCTCTTTGCCTTTTTGATCTTCTCACATTCTCTTCAATCCGGGCTTCGACGACGGGCGTTTCTGCACTTTCTAATTCTGTAGAATATAAATTTTCAAACCTATAACCAGTTACAACTTTTACGTAACCGGTTATAGGCTGTTGTAGTTGCTTTATCTCGTCGAAAATGACATCTCGGCTGATTACAACCCTCATTTTTGCTGCATCAAATAACTTATAACCACCGGTAAAGTGATACCCTACAAGTATCATCATTTCTCCCTTATCATCCAACTTCTTTCTAAACTACCTCGGAACATGTCGATAAGCCACGGAACCAAAAACTTTCAAATGGTTCAAATTCTGTTTGAATCCCGACCATGCTTCATCCGGTGTTACCTTCTCAAGCTTCTTTGTTGGAAATCTATTTAACAAATAGGCAGTCATGGATACCGCTTCTCTCCATAACTCTTTTAGAAAGTTTTTACCCTTTAACATGTTTATTATGATGTTCATAATTGATTGATTCTTCCTTTTGGAAACACCGTTTTGTTACGGTGTATAAGGTGATACAACCTCATGTACTATCCCTTCTTGATCTAAAACCTCTCAAAGTCTTTTGAGACATATTCGCCTCCACCATCCGTTTTGAGCACATTGAGCTTGTGATCGCTTTTCCTCTCAACCATGGACTTAAACTTCTTAAACACTTCGAATATCTCATCCTTTCTCTTGATTAGGTATTGTTCTGGACTGGGCCTGTGGCTGACCCAACGTCGAGCACAACCCAACCCAGTTCTACGTCGAGGGCGACCCAGAGTGTTGGCCCAACCCATTAGGGCCAGTGGAAAACCCGTTCCCCACGCGCCCCTCACCCGAGGACACCTCACCAAATGAACCCACGCCCTCGCAGAGACGTTTGGCCCTTTGTAACAAGCAAGTCCATACACTATCTGGGGAGTGCGGAGCGGTTGACCCAGGATGATGAGCACGAGCTGTTCATCCCTACTTTTGCATGGAAGTCCTGGCAGTCATCCGTTGTGGGCCTGGATACTCAGCCCATAATGGAGACCATTTTCCAAGCGTTGGGGGCTCACTATAAAACCCTCCTCTACAGAAGGGTCAGGTATTCTATTCTTTACCCTTTCTTACTTACCTTTTCACCCGAACTGACTTAAGCATCGAAGTGCCTGCAGGTACCCCCCCTTTCGTCGATCGTTCAAGACCGCGGACGTGTTGCTGGACACTCACTTATTCTGATCAGCTGTTCAGATCAGTGGTGCCGTCTGTAGAAAACCTGTATCACCATCTATTCTTTACCTGAAACCAAAAGATCAAAACAAAAAACCTCAGAAACCGATCATGGCCGGTCAACACGACGACAATAACAACGGTCACAAAACTGTCCTCTCTTCCATCCATAATGTTGACAACGACAATGGTATGCCATTTCTGGAGGAAAGTACTCCATCGAGGAGAGACGGCCGCACCGCCTCCCCCTCCTCCGACGATGCGGCCGACAACGGCATCCAATACGTCAAAACTCGCAAAGCCAAGAAAGCTCTAGAGAAGACAGCAGGGAAATTTCAACCGATTTCGGTACCACCCAACGCCGACCCAACCATGGTGGCCCTATTTGCGATGATCAAACAGACCAACGCATTGATCTACCAGTAGAATGAGAGGATCATAGCATTGGAGAATGACCACAATTCACGCTCTCCCCCGCAAAGACACCGACTGTATGAGTCCCAAAGCCCGTTGCCGCGACGACCAGGTCGCCGCCCGTAGTTGGAGAGGCCGCAGCCCTTGAAACGTAACCGTACTCCTCCCCACGAGGATCGGCGCTCCCCGGGTGCCAAGAAAAGCAAGGCCAGTGGGAGACCAGATAACCGTCGTTCACCTCCGCAAAAATCAAAGGGCCGACTGAAGGACTCGCCCCCACGCCGCTATGACAGCCCTCAGCGAGAGAGGTATGACTATTCTCCACCCCGCTCACCGGTTTAGAGTGACGAAGATGACCCCCGCGTGCCATTATCTTGAGCAATCATGGATGCTCCCCAACCCTTCAGGCTGGAAAAACCACCGAACCTGGGAACATACGATGGAACAACAGACCCGGATAAAAACATCAAAAACATCAAAGCTCTGCTCGATTATCGCGGTGTCAGAGGCGCCATCAAATCCAGGTTGTTCCCTAATACTTTAAGGAAGGGTGCCATGACGTGGTACACGAGCCTTGCTAATGAATCCATCACTTCCCAGAGAGACCTAAGGAAGCAGTTTTTGAGGCACTTCACTGCTTATTATCGCCATCCAAAGTCCAATGCGATGCTCGAAGGAATCATGTAGGGCAAAGACAAATCCCTCCGAGCCTACATCGAGAGGTTCAATTAGGAAGCCGTCCAAGTCTCCACGGCCGATTACATGAAGAAGTACTTGCTTGACCAGGGACTGCAGCCCTGCAGTGAATTCGCCAAAGCCGTCGACATCGAAATGCCCGCATCGCTGGATGCCCTCCTCCTCAAGGCCCAGGCCTATATTCAATACGAGGATAAAGAAGTTGCCAAAAATGCTCGAGACTCACGGCACCAGGAAAACGCCAGAGTTTCGAGGCACGATGACCACCTAGCATCTTGCCGAGGGAGGGAAAAAAGAAAAGAAGATAAGCCCCACGAATCTCGGGAATATAAAGAACCTACTGGCCATTTTTCCGAATACACATCGTTGATGGCTTCTCGCGAGCGTATTCTGTTCGAGTGAGCGAACTCGGAATCTCGCCAGGCTGGAATCCGTTTTCCCAGGCAAACACCTCATAAGCCTACCACGGACAAGTCCAAGTACTTCCGTTTCCACAAGAGCCACGTGCACGTTACTGAAGAGTGCATCCACCTCAAGGATGCGATTGAGAACCTCATAAGGGACGGGCACCTAAAGCAGTACACCAAGAGAAGAGAGGCTCCTCGGCAAGACGCCCGGGAAGCGAAGAAGGTTGAGGAGGAAAATCCACCCTCTGATGACACCGCCAACCTGCAGATCGCCATGTCCATCTCCCGGCCCGAGGACTTCTACGTCCTCGTCGAGGCCGAAACCCCCATCTAATTTGCAACACACAACACCTGGGAGACCTTCCCCTCCACCATGGTCATATCTGGTGAGGGATTCAACAAGCTCACCGTAGGCTCAATAAAAAGAAGTTCGAGCAACTCATCGATGCAAGCTCGAGCCAAAATTCTACCCTCGACAAGAGCCGGGGAAGCTCAGTTCCTATCAAGTTCTACTGCGAGGATCTCCCCGGTGGATCCCCCAGCTTCAGTATCCCTTTGCTTGTGAGAGCACGAATGCCGAACTTTGGCGTTCGCTGCATACTGGTCGACCAGGGAAGCTAAGTCGACATCATTTACTCTCAGTTGTTCCTGACTTTGCAGCTTGACGAAGTACATTTGACATCCTACGTGGGCTCTGATCTGCAAGGCTTCAACAGCGCGACCACAAAGCCATGGGGCTATGTCGAACTGATTGTCACTATCGGAGCGGCCGAGACTGCCAAATCGGTCAAAGTCTAATTCATGGTAATAGACTGTCCTTATCTGTACCAGTGTATTCTAGGAAGGCCAATGCTGGCCGAACTGGTCGTCGTACCATCCACAGTTCATTTGAAGCCGGTGCCACCCAGTGGCCTGGAGGAGACAAAACCAATACCTCATGCGACTTGGTCGACCTAGACAGTCGCTTCACCAAAGATGACTTGAAGGAGCAGAAAAAGAAAGAAAGATAAGTCTGGCTAGCAGTGGAAAGCTCCCCATCGCTAGATAACAATGAGGAGCCCACCCATCCTAGGCACCCCATTCCAGACGACGAGTTCGAAGTTAACCTCCTCGGCAACGACCCAGAAAAAGGGGTGAAAATTGGCACTGGCCTCCCCGACCTTGCAAGGAAGCAGCTGAAAGCCTATCTGAGAGAGAATGTTGACCTGTTCGCATGGAGTTCCGCCGAGATGCCCAGACTGGACACCAAAGTAGCCTGCCACCAGCTAACCATAGACCCCGCCACTAAGGTTGTAGTGCAACGTAGGCGTAGGCGGTCTCCCGAAAAGCGGATGCTGCTGAAAATGCTGTAAAAGACCTCCTAGAGGCAAATTTTATTTTCGAAGCCCAGTACACAACCTGGCTTTCAAATATTGTACTTGTGAAAAAATCTAATGGAAAATGGAGGATGTATGGTGACTATACTGATCTCAACAGGGCTTGCCCTAAAGATGCTTACCCTTTACCTAACATAGATAGACTAGTTGATAATTCAGTTGGATTTAAATTATTGTCTTTTATGGATGCGTATTCTGGGTACAACTAGATCCCCATGGAAAAGGGCGACAAAAAATACACGACCTTCATTACCGAGTCGGGCAATTACTACTACAGCTTAATTCCTTTCGGCTTGAAGAACACCGACGCTGCATACTAGCGAATGGTGAACAAAGTCTTCTGATGTTGGATTGGAGACATGCTCGAAGTCTACATGGACGACATTATCATGAAATCACAAGAGGAATCCGACCATACGCTCCACCTGAAAAGAGTCTTCGACTAGGAGAGAAGATGCAAGATGAGGTTCAATTTGGAGAAATGCACCTTCGGCGTTCGAGCAGGTAAGTTCCTTGGCTTCTATCTAACAGAATGAGGAATCAAAGTGAACCCAGACAAGTGTAGGGCCTTCTACGAATTCCCAACACCAAACTCGAAGAAATCAATTCAATCCCTAAACGGGATGATAACCTCGTTATCCTGCTTCGTAGCAAAGTCTGCCCAACATACACTTCCCCTTTTCAAACTTCTTCACAAGGAAGCAACATTCGAATGGACCGAGGAGTGCGAACAAGCCCTTCTCCACCTCAAACGAGCTCTTTCGCAACCACCGGTCCTCTCGCGACTAGACAACAAAGAGACTCTCTACCTTTACCTCGCCGCCGCCGAGGCCGTCAGCGCGACTCTCATTTGCGAGACCCCCGAGGGGAAGAAACCCATATACTTCACTAGCAAGGCCCTATAAGGCCCAAAACTCAGATACCAGTAAGAAGATTGAGACACTACTTCCTAGCTATCACGATCGTGGTATGAACTGACCAACCCGTAAAGCAGCAGCTCGACCGTCCCAACATGGCTGATAGGATGCTCAAATGGTCATTGGAACTTTTTGAATTTTGCATCTAGTATAAGAGAAGAAAGGCCCTTAAAGCTCAAGTACTAGCCGACTTTGTGGCAGAGATGGCCGCTCTTTCCTCCCCGACAAACAGAGCCCATAAGTGGACCATCTTCGTAGATGAAGCATCTAGCTCGACAGGAAGTGGAGCAGGCATCATCCTTGAAAACAAGGAGGGAATGTTTATCAAAGTTTCCCTCGACCTATCCTTCCCAACCTCGAATAACCAAGCACAATACGAAGCCTTCCTCGCAGGGCTGCGCTAGGCTGAAGACTTGGGAGCTAAAGAGATAAAAATCTTTACTGATTCCTAACTCGTCGCCTCTCAAGTACTGGGAGAATATCAAGTCAATAACGACAATCTCTTTGAGTACTTAGTTCTGGTTCGAGAAAGAATAATAAAATTCTATTCTGCTAAAGTAAAACATGTCCCTCGCGAGCACTACACCCGAGCAGACATCTTGACAAAACTCGTGAGCACAAAGAAGAAAGGCAGAAATAAGTAAGTCATCAAAGATATACTTTCTTACCCAAGCATCGAAAAACCCTCCGCCAACCTCGACGTAAACGCCATCGGCGACAACGACTGCTAGATGACCCCGATATACAACTACCTCGCTGTCATACCCTAATTTTTTACCCCCAAGATGCCACCACATTTGCATCATTAGCATAACATTTATCATTACATTTATACATATCTTTATGCATCACTAACCCATTACAAGTACAAGATATGTATGATTGCTTGCTTTACAGGTTAGGTGATCCCTCAAGGGCTCAAGCAAATGAATTATCAAATGATGGTCATCCTATTCAAACATCTCAAGTCCCTTTGTCATCCATGAAGATCAATAGCTTTCATTCATCAATAATCAAGTGTAAGATGGCATCACAAGCTCAATCAAGCCTCAATATCCTCAGTGCATCCAAATTAGGGTTTTGATCTAATTTAGTCCCTGAGTTGACTTTTGAAGCAAGGCATGATCCCAAACCTCCAAATATGTTTCAAGGACCTCAAAATTCTCATATTAATCCCTTCATATGGTTGGATTAACCCAAAAGAACTTGATTCATAAGCAATGTAAGAAGGTAAAATCATCTAGTCCCCAAGCTATAGTTTTTAATGAAAAGTCAACTGTACCTTTGACTTTTGACCAATACATGATCTCAAACCTTGATACATGATTCAAGATACTCAAAAACATCTTTGGGGTCCATCCATGATGTTCAAAAGCCTAAGGGTTTGATTTCATAAAGGACCACAAAGTTCAAAGTTCATCTGATACAAAAGTCAACTGTGGTCAAATCAAGTTTGGCTTTTGGAGTTTTTGGTCAAACATAGTCTCTTCAAGTCAATAATGATGTTAAAATGTGATTTGGATCATGATTGATCAAGAAAAATCAAGAAATGTGAGGTTACTTGTAAAAAGGGCAACATTGGAGAAGTTGAATTTTTTTTCTAAGTTATAAAATCCAATGATTTTTACCCTACTTTGCAAGGGCATAACTTCCAAACCAAGTAACCATTTTCTTTGATCCAAAGATCAAATTGAATAGCTTGTTACATACTACAACTTTGTCCTTGAGGGGGAATCTCAAAAAATGCATATATTTTAAGATATAAGGTCATGAAGTTGGAGGTTGTATGCTTTTGAACCTAAAACAGTGAAATTTTAAGACAGAATTTGTCTTATGTTTAAGCCAACTTTAGGGCTATTTTTCACTATGATCCACAATAATTTAAGACAAACTCTGAACATTAAATTTGAAGTATGTTATCTCAGCTTTCCAAAATAACCAAGAACATCAAAATCATTTACTTGAGCAAGAAGTTATGGATGTTGCAATAAGGCTTGATCAAGCTAAAAATCCAAGATAGATTTGCTGCATAACTTTGAGGCACGATTTTGAAGGACTTGTTGTACACATTATTGACTCAATTCATCACAAGATCAATACCAAAATCATCACAAAACATGTGCTCTGCAAGAATATAACAAGATTTTGCAAATTCTATTCAAAATGCATCTGAAACAAAGCTTGAAGTGATGTTTTGTCCTATAGCATTGATTGAAATAGTGAATTGCTCAAAAAGCCTCCACAATGAGCCAAGAGTGATCCAAACACCAATGATTCATGTGCAATCTAAGGGATCAAAGTTCAAATGATCAAAATTTCTAGCCATGTGGAAATGAGGGTTATGAACCTTAGCACTCAAGTAACTAGCTTCACATTATTACCTATTGGATCATAGCATACTTCCTCATCCAATTTCCTCTCAAATATCTGAACATTTTTCCTACAAATAGAGGCCTTTATGCTTCATTCTAAGTACACCAAAACATTGCCAATGATTGTTTTCTCATAAATCCTCTTTCTTGCAAAGTTCAAAGTTCTCAAAGAGTGAAAACTTGGAAATCTCAAACCAGTCCATTTTCCCTAAATTCAACCATCCAAACACTTCACATAATCATCATAGGAGTGATCCATAACCTCAAATCATTTCTGTAACACCAGAATCATCATCATCATCATCATCATATCTCACTTGTGTAACACCCCGATTTATTTTATTATTTTCATAATTAGAATTACATGATGTTGTGTATTTATGTGTGATTATGCGTGTTTTGCTCGTGTTTTGGGTTGCCCTTGGTATGGGGTAGTGACCTTAGAATTATAGAGATTAAGGTGTGGGAAGGAGTGTTGTGGTTAGTAATTAGTTAATTAATACTAGGAATATTGATTAATAATATTAAAGTGAATTATTAAGAAATATTGTCATTATTATTTAATTAGTAAGATATTAATAATAATAATAATATTGAGATAATAATAATAATATAATGTAAAAACAAGAAATAGGGAGGGCAAAGTGGTCCATTCATGGTGGTTAGTGAGGTTAAGGAAGGAAAAGCATAATAAGGGTCTAAGGGTTATAGTAGGAAAAAGAGAAAATTGGAAAGAGAGAATCAGTTTGGAGAAATTGCATTTTGGGAGAAAAGAGGAACGGAAGAGAGGAGCAGAGCCAGGGCTTAGAGAACCTTCGAAGAACCGTCACTAAGGTAAGGGTGGGGTTCTTTAATCTCTTAAGGGTTGCATAATATTGGTATGAGGGTAGATACACCATTAGGACCATCCCTATATGTTGTTTGTGTTGATTTGGGATTGGGGTTTTTGCATGTCGGAAGTTTTGATCAAAGGAAAAATGCATAAATTGACCGGTTGAATCATAGGGTATGTATTCCTGTTTATTTATATGATAATCTGTGATTGTATGTGTATTTTCGGTCTGGTTGTGAATGAAATCGGAGAAGGATTTGGGGTCTGAATCGTGCAGAATCGCAATCGCAGGATTGCTTATTTGCGCAGATTCGCCAGGCGAATGGGGTGTTTCGCCAGGCAAACTGAGAGGCTAGCGAGGGGTGAAAATAGGGGTTGCTGGAATTTGTATGGGGGAAAGAGATTCGCCTCTACTCCTCCAGGCGAGCATGAGGCGAATAGGGAATTCACCAGGCGAAGGTAGATTTCGCCAGGAGAAAGTGGATTCGCTGGTGCCTCGCTGGGCGTGCATCAGGCGAGCAGAGCTGAGACGAACCAAACTTTCTAAAACTTTAAAAAAAATTCGTATCTTTTGATCCGTAGGTCCGTTTCAGTCGCCGTTCGAAGCGTTGGAAAGCTGGTTTCATATACTTTTTGATAAAATTAATTTTAGTACCAGAATTCCAACCATTTGACGCATTAATTAGGTTTTTGTGTATGTTTTTATGTGTTGCACATTGAAATGGTGAATTCGGTTGTGTATATGCGTGCATTTAGTTGTGGATTGCTAATGTTGTAGGTGTTGGCAGATACATGTTGCATGTTGGATAGTTTTGGCATAATGTATTGACTGATTGTTAGTCATATGCATTTAGTTGTGGTTGTATGTTATCGTTGTATGCATGCCATGTTGCATAAGTTGTGTGATAAGTCGTGTGCCCATATGGGGTGTGAGTGTCTTATCCAGATTCTTTGAAATAGAATCATGTTATTGTTGTTGTTGTTGTTGAGGTGATCGTGTACCCATGTAGGATGTGAGCGATCACGGATGTCGTGTGCCCATGTGGGGTGTGAGCGACCTATATGGAAATTCCGACGGGAATTATGATCATGAAAAAGGGATCGAAATGGTAACACATGCATTAAGTCAAGTCGTGGATCTCATTGCATTGCATTATGCGGTGTTGTGGTGTATATGACAGTCTGCTTGTGTGGGAATTGTATTTGTGCTGATGTTGTGATGATAGGGTGAATTGTGTAATGTTTTATGCTCTTATATTTATATTATGCGTTTCTTATATTGATTTGAGAATCTCACCCATTCTGTTTGAATGTTACCTCTACGTGGGTAACGTACAGATAACCAAGATTAGTGCGGAGTTGGAGTTAGTGAAGATGGAGTCTTCTTTTTTATTTCATTGTGTCGGCGTCTGCTCTGATGTGTAACACTGGGGATTTGGAACGCTTGTCGTTACTTGTTTTATTATTTGTTATCACTCTATTTACTTGATGATGATTATGTGGAATTAAACATGTTATATTTTCGTTGATTTTCCGCTGTCGTATTGAAGATTAATTATGGTTTGAAATTGATGATATTTACGTGTTACATATCATATGCATGTGCAGGTGTTTATTGATTGTAGCATTCTGAACGTTGTATGTTTTATTTTTACTCTGATATTATATTATTGATTGTCTCGAGGGTTTAGGGTGTTATAACTTGCATCAAGCTGCAGTTTGAATCGAGCCAAGTGATCCAGGAGGTTTCAACTCATTCTAAGCATTGCAACACCATCCTTGATCCTCAAGGAAGCTGTCTGAATCATCAAATCCTTTCTGTAACACCTCTAACAGAGAATTCAATTCTCACTTGCAAGGTAAGCCTTAAACTTTCAAACTCTATGATCCATGCATCATTTTTAATATTTTAAATTCGAGACATGCTTGTTATGATGTTGTGATCTTTTTCCATCAGTCATTTGCTTTGTATCATTAACATATAGGATTCCCCATTAGATTTGCAAATTTAGGGTTTATATGTTCTTACGGGCTAATTTAAATTCTAGCAAGCATAAATGAAATTGAATAAAACCATTCAATTCCTTGTCAAAATCCACACAAGTTTCATCTTTACATCATCTCATTTGGTTGAGAAATGAAGAAACTGGAAATCGGAAATTGTTGATGAAGATGATGATGCACGAGGAAGGCAAGAATGGTGGTGGCGCGAAGGGTTTGAATTTTTGGGATTTGTTTTACTACTTAATTAATTGGGTGTGGTTTGATACATGGATGTATCACCACCCCAATGGTTGAAGGCGCGTTTTTAAGGCTTTGTGTGACCCTCAGGTCTGGGGTTCGAATCCCCCTTGCCCCAGACCTTTTGGGTTTTATTTTTTATACATTTTCATTTTGAAGTTTTGATATATTATTTACTCTAGCCATTCCTTGTCACCATGCGCGCATTGGATCAGTTGGTAATGTTTTAAACCTATGACATAGAGGGCGCAGGTTCAACCTTTGGTGGGAGCAAAACCTAATTTTTTACCACTACTTTCCTTATTTTTCTTCACAACTTCACACATTTATTTCACATAGCAAAATTCATTATTTTTAATTGAATTTTTGTACACTTCTTATTCATATGTCCTATTTTGTGAATATATTAAGAAATATCAAAAATAATATTTATTAACACATTTTTTATTAAGTTGAAAAGTGGTCCATTTAAAAGTATTTTCATAATTTTAATGACTTTCTTTTGATTTTCCTTTTAACCTAATTGATCACCTGTACTTATATGTGTAGCGAGCGATTTTGGACGCGGTTCTTAAGCGCTGGCTGCTCTCTGCGGTTTACTTTACTACAGGTCGATTCATTTTTTATCCTATTAAAGCTGATGAAGGAAGGGAAATAGATGTCTCCAATTAACCCTGTTTTGCATACTAAGTTTAAACAACGGTCTGTTAGGTTACGAATGCTATCAATGTGGGGGGGGGGCCTTTGTACTGGTTATTTGTATTTTCGCCAATACTGTTTTCTTTCTTTTTATCTTGGCAGAAGGTTTCTGACGGGGAACAAGGATTAGGATGTTAGGACTGATGCTTTTTGATGTGAGAGTATGGGATTTTGGGTTTTTGTTGATTGTGCTCGCTAAGATCTTTTCTTTCAATCTTATGCCTACGTATTCCCGTTTACCGAAACAGGGAAATTAGAGCGTTCGTAGTTCCTCCTATTCTATGGGAGGAAATAGGTGTTTTGGTGTCTTGTTCAAAGCCCAAGACGTGAAGCGAAAGGTGTTTGTATCTTGTTCAAAGCCCAAGATGTGAAGCTAAAAGGGTGTTGACTTTAGAGAGAATTTGTCATCTCTAAAGAGGGGGTTGTATGTCACAACTGTTTATAAAGGAGAATTACTTTAACCAGGATGTGTGAATCCGGCAATGCCATAATTTCCTTTATAGGGGATTTTAACCTGAAGGAGGAGACTTTAACTCAGTGTAGAGCATTGCTATCTTTCCTTAGGAATTTCTCATGCTAAAAGAGAGACAGTGGCATGGATGTAGATGATCAAGAGGCTTGCCGCTTACAGCGATTAGATGAAGGGGAAATGAGTTGTTGATGTTTGTGTACTGTGAACGAGGTACAACTTTGATGCTAAAAGGTTGATTGGATCAACCAGCGGTTTTCTTATATAAAGCCTAAGAGGAGGCTAATATGTGTCTCGTACAAAGCCCGAGAGAGAGGCTAAAAGGTTTTGACCCGACGAGGGAATCTTTTGGTATCTCGTATAAAGCCCGAGATGGAGGCGAAAGGGGTGATTGACTCAACGAGGGAGTCTCTTGTGTGTCTCGTACAAAGCCTGAGAGAGAGGCTAGACGTTGTTTGACTCAACGAGGGAGTCTTTTGTATCTCGTACGAAGCCTGAGATGGAGGCTAAAATTGTTAGCTCCGCTGGGGAGAATCATTGTACAAAGCCCAAGAGAGAGGCTAACTTCACTGAAGAAGGATCATTATACAAAGCCTAAGAGGAGGCTAATGTGACTGTTCAGTTAAGTGACAGGTCCATTATACTGATTTTGAAAGAGAAAATCAGTTCTTATATGAGCAACACTGTACTCAAGGATTTGGTTCAAGGATCCGGGTTATTCCTATTCTTTAAGGAAGCGGGAAATCCGAAGGGTATTAAGACTGTCCGAGTCTACGGGTTTCCTTCCTATTCTGAAGAGGTGCTTGAGAATGTCTTTGAGACTCAAGGAGATTAGACTGTCCGTGTCTAGAGTTTCATCTTTTGTACCATGCTTTGAGAAACAGTAGTAGACTCTATGAAAGGACTGTTCTATGAAGATGATTAAGTTCTATTCCTATACCTTTAGGAGGTCGTCGGGACAATTTGTATGAAGCCCAAGAGGAGGCTGGGAACTTTTAAGAAGCCGATCGGTTCTTGTACAAAGCCCAAGAGAAGGCTATCATTCCCGGAGGAAGAGATCATTATACGAAGCCTAAGAGGAGGTTGTGAATACTTCTAAGAAGCCGTAGGGTCCTTGTACTAAGCCCAAGAGAAGGTGCGGTTTGCTTTTAAGAAGCCTGTGGGTCCTTGTACGATGCCCAAGAGGAGGCCGATGCTTTTAAGAAGCTGATGGGTCCCCAAACCCCGAGAAATTCAAGGCAAGCTATTCACAAGGAATAGATCAAGTCAGGAAAGTTCGAGAATTTGGAAGAAACTCAAGAGATGCCATTCACGGAGAAAAGATCATCTCTGGGGAGTAGAGTTTCTTGACAAGTGCTTTTAAGAAGCCTGTGGGTCCCCAAACCCCGAGAAATTCAAGGCAATGCTATTCACCGAGAATAGATCAAAGTTAGGAAAGTTCGAGAACTTGGAAGAAACTCAAGAGATGCCATTCATGGAGAAAAGATCATCTCTGGGGAATAGAGTTTCTTTGACAACTTCTATGAGTGACAGCCTATGAAAGGGTTCATAGGGAATGCTGCCTTTCATATCTCCATATTGTTTAACCCCAAGAGGAGGGAAGACTGTGTCTGGTAATCCTATGGGGATCTAGTTTAGACTATTTCTAAGAGTGATTGAAACAGCTTTACCTAGTGCTAGACGTAGTTGCCGGGGAAACTCTAAATATCTATACTATTATTACACAGTTGATATGAGTTTATGAAAGAAGACTTACAACAAAACAACCCCACAATACAGTTATATATATGAGTTTATGAAAGGAGACTTACAGTGAAACAACCCCACAATACAGTTATATACATATGAAAGCGGTAAATGAAAGCGGGTAAACACTTACTCGGTTGTAGAGCTTCCATGCTGTTTGGTTAGTTGTTCAACAAAGAAAGATTGAAAACAACAGTATATTCAAAATTAAAGGAGAAAGTGCTTTGAAATAAAAAGATTTGGGGCTTACAGCTCAAGGAGAGGCCCAGGGTTTTATCAGTGAGCGCACTGTTGAATTTGTACAGAGGGACTTATACAAGTGACTGAGGCCCAAGAAAGGTTTTTTGTACAAAGGGATGGGTCTTACACTGTATTAGAGGCCCAAGTGAGTTTTAAGAAAAGAAATGGGTCTTACTACTCGAGGGTAGGCCCAATGGTTAATTTTGAAAAGGGCGACGATCGCACCGAGGTTTTGGAAACACCGTGGGACTTATACAAGTGACTGAGGCCCAAAATTTTGGTATTTACAAAGGGATTGGGTCTTACACTCTATTAGAGGCCCAAAGAGTCTTGAAACATTTGAGTATGATTAAAAATCAAAGAAACACCAATTTTCACTTTTTAAAAGTAATTTTTCAAAGAAAAATAATAAAAAATGACAAAAATATCAAATAAGTTTAAGTAAACCACTTGTGATTTTTGGTTAAGGTTTGAAAAATGAGGTTTTAATCACAAGATGATTTAAAACTTATTTAGTTTTTATTTTCAAGATGAATATTCACTTTTAAAATGTTTAAAAATAATTTAAAATGAATTTATTCACAAAAATACCAACTATATTAAATAAATAATATAAATTTGATTTTTTTGTAGAATAAAATATTTTACTATTTTTGTGATTTTTCAGAAAAAGAACCAATAAAAAATAATCAAAATTGAGGGAGTTATTAATTTTCCAAATCATTAAAAAATAATATGAAAAATGAGAAAATATGAAAAAGTGATAAAAAAGGGGGGTTGGGTCTTACACTCTATTAGAGGCCCAAAATGTATTTTTGTACAAAAGATTGGGCTTAAAACTCAGGGAGAGGCCCAAAATATTTTCAGTTTGAAAATGACGATCGCGCCGAGATTTTTAACGTATCGGGACTTATAGAATAACTGAGGCCCAAAATTGTTTCGTTAAAAAAGGGTTGGGTCTTACACTCTAATAGAGACCCAAGTGTTTAAAAATGAAAAGAAATGAGACTTACAGCTCAAAGAGAAGCCCAGTTGATTTTCGTTTGAAAATGGCGATCGCGCCGAGGTTTTCTTTTAACGCAGAGGGACTTATACAATAAGTGAGGCCCAAAATTGTTTCGGTTAAAAGGGGATTAGGACTTACACTCTAATAGAGGCCCAAAGAGTCTGAAAAAGATTTGTTAGGGTGAAAATCAAAGAAAACCCCAATTTCATATTTTAAGGCATTTTTCCAAGAAAAATTAAGTAAAAAATGATAAAAATATCAAATAAAATCATTAAATAATGATTAAAGTTTATGAAAAAAATATTTTATCCACATAAATATTTAAAATCATTTTGGTTTTAAAAATCAAGAAAAAAAGAAAACATTTTAAAAGCATTTAAAACAATTTAAAACACTATTTTTAAATATATTAAAAATAATACTTTTTTTTTGTGATTTTTTGTGGATTAAAATATTATGGGGTATGAATTAGAAAATGATGATTTTTTGCTATGTAAAAGAATTGGTTGAGTTTTGAAAATAAAAATAAGAAAAAGAGGAAAGATGTCACAATATCATCTCCGACATTTCTTATGGGGTAAAAACTAGTACCGAAACTTTAATTTTCAACACGTTTTTTATCAAATTTCAAACACTCATAACTCTCTCAATTTTTATCGGAATCAAAATCCGGAAGTACCTATCTTGACCAATTTTTCGCAAGAAATCCAATGGTATTACTCACGCACACGGAAAATCAACATACAAAACGCAGAAATTAAAAAACCAGAACTGTTATCGATTGAAAACATCGTTCCGCGTCGAATTTCCAACACGCGTAACTCTCTCGATTTTTATCCGAATTGAAATCCGTAAAAACCTATCTTGACCGATTTTTCGCAAGGAATCCAATGGTATTACTCACGCACATGGAAAATCAACACACAAAACGCAGAAATAAAAAAACCAGAACTGCACTGTTTTGAAAACATCGTTCGGCGTCGAATTTCCAACACGCGTAACTCTCTCGATTTTTATCCGAATTGAAATCCGTAAAAACCTATCTTGACCAATTTTTCACAAGGAATCCAATGGTATTAATCACGCACACGGAAAATCAACACATAAAACGCAGCAATTAAAAAACCAGAACTGCTATCGTTAATTCGACGTCGTTTCGCGTCAAATTTCCAACGCGCGTAACTCTCTCAATTTTCATCGTAATTGAAATCCGTAAAAACCTATCTTGACCAATTTTTCGCAAGGAATCCAATGGTGTTACTCATGCACACTAAAACTTAATGTACAGAACACACCAATAAAAAAAACCAGAACTGGACATGATTTTAAAACAACCAAAATTCCACATATAAACATGTTAAAATGCAAACAGTGGGAGGATCACAACATACACATTAAGGACTACATTTTTGCCTCAAGAATTGTTCAATATGATGCATGTATGTGGACAACAAAGGAAAGCATGATTCAAAGAATTCAAGTTGTGAATTTTACCTCTTTTTTGGAGATTTTGAGCAACCTACCAAGTGCTTTATTCCAGAAATGATTTGATGCTTTGGACAACCTCAAATGACCTCTTAGAAGCTTTTAGGATGGTTGGAATCAGCTGGAAACCTCTGGAGCAAGTTTGAGCACTTTCTCGCAAAATGGTCAAAAGTGGCCAAAATGCCAACTCTCTCAAATGGTGTTCCAGATGTGTGGAACCATTTGGGACAGTTCAAGGATGATATTTAGAGTGTGTTTGAGGTTTTATCTGGTTTGGAAAGTGACTGAATCAAGATATGGCTTGAAAAATGCAAAAAGTGCCATTTTGAGGTTTTGAGAGGTGACTTTGTGATGTTGGTGTTATAGGTCACTTGTGAGAGTTTGGATCACCTACATATGATGTTTATGAGGTGTTAGGATCATGAGCTATGATGGAAATGCTCTCTAACTCAAAAACTCAGAATTTCCTTACTAAAGAAGGCATTTTGGAGTGAAAGAGAGAATTTGAGGAAAGCATCTGTTTGATGGCTTTGGTGTACTCAAACTGAGCACAAATGAGCTCTATTTATAGTAGAGCAAGTTTGTTTTGCAAGCAATAGTGAATGGTGGCTACAGCAGAGGTTTGGCCAATGTTGGCCAATGAAAATCCAAGTCTCCTCTAGCCATTGACTAGAGGTTAGAGCACAGGCTGCTGGTTCCCTAGTTGTTGGAGGAATCTTGACTGAATTCAGTTGGAGGAAGCTCAGTTCATGCCACCTCTAAGCATCCATTAAATGCTCCAAACCAAAATTGGAGTTTTGTCCCCCTTTTAGGGATTTCTAGGTTTTGGCATGCTTTTTTTGGTTCCTTGGACTTGGGAGGTTCATGGATCAGATCATCCCACTTGGATTTGATCCTTAGATGTGTCCAAAATGATGACAAGGCTTGAAAATTCATGTGGCACAAAAAATGTGCAAATCTGCCCTGAAAAAATTCAGCTGCAGCAAGCCTTTTTGTAAGATCCATAACTCCCTGCTCAAGTATGCTACATGGACGTTCTATGACTTTCCGGAAAGCTTAGATGACGTACTTCAACTTTGATGTTTGGCCCTAGACCTGGTTCAACTTGGATCATGGAGAAAAACAGCCTTGAAGTTGGGACATTGTGCTGAAATTACAAGGCAGATTTTGGCTAAGTGCTGAAAAATGTCAATTTTAAGTTTTTAGCCATTTTGATCCAACCATAACTCAAAATCCATGATGAATTGGGATGAAGTGTAGTTGACACTTTTGTATAGGGCCATGAGGGCTACAAATCAAGCTTTGGATGGGAAAAAATGGCTTTGTGGTTTAGGAGTTATGATCCTCCAAAGTTGGTACCCTTGCCACTTTATTCCATAACTTAGAAAAATTTCTAAGTTTTTATGGTTACCCCTTTTACAAGTTATCCCACTTTCTTTGATTTTTCTTGATGAATGATGATTCCAATCACACATTAACATCATTTTAGGGTTAAAAAACCATTTTTATGAAAAATCTCAAAAAGTCAAAGTTTGACTTTTGTGCACAGTTGACTTTTTATCAGATGAATTCCAAACTGTACGATCCTTTAGGAAATCATGTCCTTGACCTAAATCAAAATTGATGGACATGTTCCATGGGTGTTATAGGGTATATTTAATCGTGTCCCACGGCTTGGGAGCATGTCCTGGTCAAAAGTCAAAGCTACAGTTGACTTTTCTCGCGAAACCCTAACTGTGGTTCAGATGAAATTGAAACTTGTTGCTCAAGCTTCTTGGGTAAATCCATTATTGCAAATGGATCAATGTGGTATGTTGGAGACCCATTTGTCCCAAAAGTCAACTTAGGGGTGAATTAGGTCAAGAAACCCTAATTCTTGATTTTTGATGTATGCATCCCCTGAGGCTAAATTGACTTGATGATGGGGTTTATGATGTTCCATGGAGAATTTTAGGTTATGCTTTGAAGAATTGGCTCATGCCCAGAGGAAAATTTCTATCTGGAGGCCCTAGTCGACCAAACCCTAATTTGGTGACACTGGCGATCCTGAGGCTTGATCCACCTAGAAGGGAGCAGCCTTGTGCTTAATCCTTGAAGTGGGAGTCCTCTTGATCCATTGTGGATATTTGAGAGGCTAGACAAGTTGAATATCATGTCATTCCTTGATTGATCCTTTGTCTAAGAGCTCTGCGAGGGCTTGAAACCCTAAATCCTGTTTGTAGTGAATGCTCACCCACCTTTGGGGAGACTAATGAGGTATAATGGTCCATCCATATTGTGCTGATGATTTGCACAATGATGGGAAATCTTAGTGGTCAAAATTTGGGGTATGACAGATGCCCCTATTTAATTTTCTTGGACCCGAAGGTGTGAATGACGAAGGTATTCGGGCATTCGGGGTGCAAGAGGATTAAATATCGGAATACCTGAAATTTTGATGGTGGTTATGAATGGTAGCTTACGCATTCATCTTCTTTAGCTAAGCGAAGATGCTTAGAAAAGGTAAACTTCCCCTCGATCCTGGTCTTCAGCCAATGAGCTGGTCTCAGTTTTCTTTTGAAATAAACTTCCCCTCGATCCTGGTTTCCTACCAAGGAACTGGTCTTAGTTTCTTTTGTAAACTTCCCCTCGATCCTGGTTTCCTACCAAGGATCTGGTCTCGGTTTCTGATATAAACTTCCCCTCGATCCTGGTTTCCTACCAAGGACCTGGTCTTAGTTGCTGAAATAAACTTCCCCTCGATCCTGGTTTCCTACCAAGGAACTGGTCTCAGTTTCTTTTGTCAATAAACTTTCTTGACAAGAAGCGCTGTTAGTAGCGGTTTTCCTTCAAACTTCTCGCCGAATTTTCCTGGGGAGATGCCATTTGAGTGGAAAAAGTTTTGATGTCAGACTTGCTGGGGAACCCATTCGTCTGAATTGTAGAGGTACACAAACTTCTCTGTTCTGGAGACGCCATTTGTCGATTCTACTGGGGAAAGCGAGTCTCTTGAGAGACTGTTTTCGTTTGGGGGCTTACATCATACTTTTCTCGGGATCTTTCCGGAGAAATGCCATATGATGGGATCCAATTTTGAGGTGCCGATGACCTTTTCATCAGTGGTTTTTTCGGAGAAAAACTGACGTATCGCCGAATCTCTGATTAAGAGGCTTTCTCTGGGGATTTTCCTTAATCCGAGAAAGCAAGGATATCATCTTCAATGGCGAAGAGTGATATTTGTTGAAAGTTTTCTTGTTTCTCAGAGGTTCAAGTTACCAAAGTGGTCAAGGACCGTCTCTAATCCAGAGATAAACTGGAGGAGAGATTGCTTAGATGATTCACTTTCTAACGAGGAAAGGTCTGACAACTCGATTGAGAGGACTTTTATCACTAGGGGATAAGACCGACTAGAGTGATAGTGATGCAATATGAATGTGAATGCAAATCAATAATTCATGATATATGTATGTATATGCGGACAAAACTGATGCAACATACAGACTAAAGGATGAACACGACTGGATACTCGGCCCCAGTGGGGCATGTAGAAATATCGCTGGTTCAAGATAGCAATTCTGCCTTGCTTAGGAGAAATGGTCCCTGTTGGGGGTGACGCTGGTCGGGCTTAGGAGATGAGAACTCGGTCGAGGATGTCAGATGAAACATGGTCTCTGACATTGTTGATCCTTCATTCAGGCGTACTGGTCTAGAAGGAGTACTTTGATTATGCACTTTGAGGTTCGAACACCTTTGGAGATGCGATTGATGTTCTTTCGATGTTTAACAGTCAAAAGAAATTGCCATCTCTATTTTAAAAAAGCAGAAAAAAATTTATTAAGTAAATTCAATTTTGTTTTATTTCAAGAATCGTTGATCATGTTAAAATGTCGTTCTGTAAAGCTAAAACAAATAAGAATTACAAACAGAAGCACAAGGGCTCAAATTTTATTGATAAGATAGAGATCAGCCAAACGCGTGATTCCAAAGAGTATATACAAAGTTTGAAAATGGTAATTTACAGGGAAAAGGGCTACGTTGAAACATAACGACTACTATCCTTCTACCAACTTTGAATTCGGGACATCCTGAGCTTCTGTCGAAGATGACCTTGACTGAAGTTTTCCTCTGATGGATGATGTAACTGCTGCTACTGAGGGACTTGCCTTTGTTGAACATAGTTACTTACCATTATCCCTAATTTTTGCCTGGATTGTACTTGGAGATTTCCAATCCACCGGGATAATTTTTCATCATGTCTCTAATTTTTGCCTGGACCGCCCTTTCGGGTTTTCAATCCACCGAGATTTTTTTTTTTTTTTTTTTTTTTTTAGGCGAAGTACTTCTTGACTACGTCAACATTCGTGGGGTAGGCAAATTCCTCTCCGTCCATGGTTGCAAGTCTCAAGGCGCCGCCTGAGAAAGCTTTCGTGACCACATAGGGGCCATCGTAATTTGGGGTCCATTTGCCCTGAGAATCAGTGAGAAATGATTGTATCTTCTTGAGCACAAGGTCTCCTTTTCTGAAGACACGAGGTCGGACCTTTTTGTCGAACGCCCTCTTCATTCTCTGTTGATACAACTGACCGTGGCATAGTGTCGTTATTCTCTTTTCTTCAATCAGATTCAGTTCATCGTGTCGGTTTTGACACCATTCAGCTTCGGTGAGCTTAGCTTCCATCAGTACTCGGATTGATGGGATCTCTACTTCTATGGGGAGAACTGCCTCCATGCCATATACTAGAGAGAAAGGGGTTGCCCCTGTTGAAGTACGGACAGATGTGCGATAACCGTGAAGAGCAAAGGGTAGCATGTCGTGCCAATCTTTGTAGGTTACAACCATCTTTTGAACGATCTTCTTGACGTTCTTGTTAGCCGCTTCTACCGCTCCATTCATCTTAGGTCGGTAGGGAGATGAGTTATGGTGTTCGATCTTGAACTCTGCACACAACTCTTTCATCATCTTATTGTTTAAGTTAGATCCATTATCAGTAATGATCTCGCTTGGAACACCATAACGGCAGATGATATTATTTTTGATATATCGGACCACCACTTGTCAGGTTACATTAGCGTACGACACTGCTTTGACCCACTTGGTGAAATAGTCAATGGCTACCAGTATGAACCGATGTCCGTTTGAAGCCTTGG
Organism: Lathyrus tuberosus; assembly: GCA_022829125.1. Classification (NCBI taxonomy): domain Eukaryota; kingdom Viridiplantae; phylum Streptophyta; class Magnoliopsida; order Fabales; family Fabaceae; genus Lathyrus; species Lathyrus tuberosus. The sequence continues at coordinate 6,554,457 of JALAZF010000032.1, forward strand.
GCTCAATCATGCCAATCATGTCGATTCCCCATATGGAAAAAGGCCATGGGGAAGAAAGAACTCTGAGATGTGATGGCGGTACATGAATTTTGTCGGAGTATATCTAACACTTGTGACACCTCCTCATGTACTTGTAGCAGTCGGATTCCATGGTAAACCAGTAATACCCTGCTCTCAGAATTTTTCTCGCCATTGCGTGTCCGTTGGCATGAGTGCCAAAGGATCCTTCATGAATTTCTTTCATAAGCATGTCTGCTTCTGGTCTGTCTACACATCGGAGCAAGACCATGTCAAAGTTTCCCTTATAGAGAGTATCACCGCTCAGGAAGAAGTTTCCAGCCAGTCTTCTGAGGGTCTTTCTGTCTTTTCTTAGTGCCCCAGGTGGGTACTCTTGTTTCTGAAGGAAGCATTTGATATCCTGATACCAAGGTTTGTTGTCTATGACTGCTTCAATCGTGAAGATGTAAGCGGGCCGTTCAAGGCGCATTATGTCGATCTTAGGTAGGTTATTCCATTGACCTACACTAATCATGGAAGAGATAATGGCTAATGCATCAACCATGTGATTCTCCTCACGAGGGATGTGATGAAACTCGACTCTGTTGAAGAAAGGTAACAACCTTCTTGCATAATCTTTGTAAGGAATCAGTCCTGATTGGTATGTGTTCCAATCTCCTTTTATCAGATTGATAACTAGGGCTGATTCGCCATATACGTCCAAATTTTTGACCCTTAAATCAATTGCTTCCTCGAGACCCATAATACAAGCTTCGTATTCGGCCTCGTTGTTTGTACATTTGAACGTAAACCTGGCAGTGAAAGGAATGTGGGTATCCTGAGGGGTAACAATGATTGTCCCAATTCCGTTTCCATAATGATTAACTGCTCTGTCAAAGATAAGTCCCCATTGGGACCCTGGTTCTGGCCCTTCACTGGGTAACGGTTCATCGCAATCTTTCATTTTTAAATACATGACATCTTCGTCTGGGAAGTCAAACCCGATTGATTCTTGATCGTCAATCGGTTGATGAGCCAAATGATCGGCTAAAATACTTCCTTTAACGGCTTTCTGAGCGTGGTACTCTATGTCATATTCTGATAACAGCATCTGCCAACGGGCAATTCTTCCCGTGAGAGCAGGCTTTTCGAAAACGTACTTGATTGGATCCATTTCGGAGACCAACCAAGTAGTATGACGAATCATGTACTGGCGAAGACGTTTGGCTGCCCAAGCCAAAGCGCAACAAGTTTTCTCAAGCATCATGTACCGAGTCTCGCAGTCGGTGAATTTCTTGCCTAGATAGTAAATGGCAGACTCTTTCCTTTTGGTTTCGTCTTGTTGGCCAAGTACACATCCGATTGAGTCCTCCAGAACTGTGAGGTAAATGATCAGTGGTCTTCCTTCCACTAGAGGTGATAGAATCGGAGGATTCAACAGGTATTCCTTAATACTGTCGAAGGCGGTTTGGCAGTCCTTTGTCCAAACGCAGTCCTTGTTCTTTTTGAGTAATTTGAAGATCGGCGCACATGTCGCGGTCACGAGGAATATGAATCTGGAGATGTAGTTCAAACGTCCCAGGAATCCTCTGACTTGTTTTTCAGTTTTCGAAGAAGGCATTTCTCGAATGGCCTTGACCTTGTCAGGATCAACTTCAATTCCTTTCTGGATGACGATGAACCCTAGTAGTTTCCTTGAACGGACACCGAAGGTGCACTTGTTGGGATTCAAGCGGAGCTTGAATTTTCTTAAACGTTCGAACAATTTTGACAAATGTTCAACGTGCTCACTCTCTGTTTTTTATTTTGCAATCATATCATCGACATATACCTCGATTTCCTTATGTATCATGTCATGAAACAGAGTAGTCATGGCCCTTTGATAGGTTGCCCCGACGTTCTTCAAACCGAACGACATTACCTTGTAACAAAAGGTACCCCATGGGGTAATGAACGAAGTTTTCTCCATGTCTTTCGGCGCCATTTTGATCTGATTATAGCCCGAGAATCCATCCATGAAGGAGAAAACTTTGAACTTTGCTGTACTGTCTACCAGCATATCAATGTGTGGTAAAGGAAAGTCGTCCTTTAGACTTGCCTTGTTTAGATCTCTATAGTCGACACACATTCTGACCTTTCCGTCCTTTTTGGGAACGAGTACAATATTGGCTAACCATTGAGGATATTCAGATGTAGCGAGGAAACCCGCGTCAATCTGTTTCTGTACCTCCTTTTTGATTTTGATGGCCATGTCCGGGTGAGTGCGTCTCAACCTTTGCTTTACGGGCGGACATTCCAATCTTAACGGTAAGTGATGTTCCACGATGCTGGTATCCAACCCTGGCATATCCTGATAGGACCAAGCGAATACATCGGGGAATTCTTTGAGAAGCTTTATCAAACCCTTTCTGGCAGTTGGACTGAGCAGTGCCCCAATCCTGATTTCTTTTCTCTCTTGCTCTGAACCCAAGTTTACCATTTCCAACGGTTCTTTGTGAGGTTCAATGGACCTTTCCTCTTGTCTGAGTAATCGGGAGATCTCTTCTGGAATTTGGTCGTCATTTTCTTCTTCAGCCTCGAATACCGGGAACTCAAAGTTGGGAGAAGGCATCGGATCGTATGTTTCAACGGGGTTTAAAACAAGCAATCTGCATGACGTGATGATTCGTGTTTAGAAGAGATAGAGAAAATGCAAGTGTGTGCAGTGTATTTGTTTTACTGCTTGTTTTTATTTTTACATGTTTTTTAGGATTACCATTTTCTGAAAAAGCAAAAAGAGAAAACAACAATTAATGCGAAAATTACAGAACGACGTTATTTTATTAATGAACAAGTCGAATCTTGAAACTAGAGCCCTATAAAACAAAACTCTGTCGCTTTGGGCGAAGCGAAGAGGGATATTTACAGAAAGTGAGCCCTATCAAAACATCCGTTTCACCTGGGCAGGGTGAAAGGTTAAAAGACAGCAATTACTTTGACTGGTGAACGAACTTTGGAACCTCGACGGCAATCCATTGGCGGAGAACTCCTCGGTGAATCACAAAGTCTGGCACCTTCCTTGATTTGTCTTCAGAAATAACGCTGATTTCTGGTGGAGCAGGATCATTGGAATCTGTCTCCCAGGCAGAATTGTCGTAGGAGGATTCCTCTGTTGTATTTTGCATAGCATTTGTGCTCTCAGCTGTATCTCCCCATCCAGTTGGCTGGATATCTTCGAGCCTGATACGAGAGCTTTCGGGAGCGGTGTACTTGACCATATAGTCGAATTTTCCACTCGGTTGTCCCAAGGTGTCCCAAACTTCTTTGGAACTGGAGGAGTCATCTTTCTCGATGACGTTGACCTCGGGAAAAGCATAGTTGATGAATTCAAGTCCTGCAAACGTTGCAAATTCATCTTCATGTTGAGTAGTTTCCGAATGACCTGAGTGTTGATCCCATGACATGGTGGGGACACAGGTATTCTGTTCAATGACGGTTAGCTGATTTTCATTGTTCGGCTGACTCTCTTGCCCCAAGTTTCCTGGGTAAGGCTGCCACATTGGCAGACCATCCATTGGGCCATAGTAATTGTGGTCAAAGTTGTCTTTCATCGGAGTGTCCTCCTCTAATGAATTTGGCGGAGCACGACATCCTTCCGGATCACAATCTCCATATATCATTTCGATGTCTAACCTTGGTATAAACCTCAGACTCTGTGCGGGATAGCAAAATGGCGTAGGCACCTCTTCCTGAGACATATAACCGTCCTTGTTAAGATAGGACTTCCATTCTTCATCTGTGTCAGAGGGATCTTCCTCATTGATAACATGAACTGTCTGAGACACTGGGTGAAGGAAACCTCCACTGTGGAAGAAGTTTTGAAGGGGATGAAGACTTTCATCGTTGGCAGCTGTCTGGGTACAGGTTGCAGAAAAACCAAGACCCTTCTTTGTTGTATTGTCAGTGGGAATGACAAGTTGTCCCCATCCTGTCGTATCGGTACTCTCGACCGCTTTGATAGCATCGTTGTATGAGGAAATTGAGGTTCCTCCTTTTAAATGATTGTCTTTGCTCACCGACAGTGCTTGGAACTGCGTTCCAATAACCTCCTCGGGTTCTATTCCAGTAGATGATGACAAGTTACTCACAAGCAAGGCTTGTTCCCCACAAACCGTGACAAGTTGATCGTTCTTGACGAACTTTAGCTTTTGGTGGAGGGTTGAAGTAACCGCTCCAGCCTGATGTATCCAAGGTCTTCCTAATAAACAACTGTATGTTGCCCGAATGTCCATGACCTGGAAAGTGACTTGGAAAGTGTGAGGACCGATAGTTATGGGAAGATCAACTTCGCCGATAACTGTTTTTTTGGATCCGTCGAATGCTTTGACGACGACCTCGCTGACTCTCATCGGAGGGCCTTTGAATGATAATTGCATCAAAGTGGACTTCGGCATAATATTCAGGGCTGACCCTGTGTCTACCAGTACGCTGGCTAAAGCATCGTCCTGGCAGTTAACTGTAATGTTGAGCGCCATGTTATGACGGCGACCCTCTTCGGGTAATCGCTAAATCCCAAATTATTGCAGGAAGTGATGTTAGAGACAATACTATCGAACTGTCTGATTGTTACATCCTGTTCCACAAAGGCTTGCTCCAAGACTTTCTGTAGAGCCTCCCTGTGCGCTTCTGAACTGAGTAACAGTGATAATACCGAGATCTTTGAGGAGTCTGTAACAATTGATCAACAATGTTGTATTCACTCCTTTGGATGAGCTTCAGCATCTCATCATTATTTTTCGAAAGGCCGGGATTACTGGATTGACCGACTGGTGGATCGGGAGCTTCTATCTGAAGTTCCTTTTCTTTGTTAACTTCCCCAACCCCTCGGTTGAAGATTCTACCACTCCGTGTTACTCGACTGATGTCTGCAATGTTCACGACGGAGGGTAATGGAATTTCTTTTCCATTTTCAATTGCCGTTGCACTGTATTTGTAAGGGATAACCTTAGTTGATTCATACGGTAGTGGTCCCGGTAGATAGATGACTATGGGAGCCCTCTGATTTTTCTGACCATCATACGTAATCTCGATCCGTTCCCGGCTGGGAACCTTAGATTCGTCAAGTAGAGAGATGATGGCAAAAACATCCCTGGTCCTGTGATGACCAGAGATTGTGACAACATCCTCAACTTGATCAGCAAGGTAGTTTGGCGTCCAGTTGATGGGTCCAGAACCCGGATATGGACGAATCTCTCCACGATCCACCTGACCTTGAAGAGCTGCTCTCACAAGGTAACACCCTTGGTTACTTTCCTAACAGACGCTACAACGGTCATAATTATGTAGTGGCACCTGGCCACGCCCACTTTGAATACAATGTAACCTCACTAGGTTACCTTCCACTGATTGGACATCCTGACTTTGACGCCGAGTAGGATTCCTGTTACTGATACTAATTTGCTGAGTATCTTCATCCATGTAGATTGGCATCCACCAATGATTTAATAAGTGCTGAAGTGCCTCCTGGACAAGGGTACAACCTCGATCGTTTTCGCAACCGAGTCGGACCTGCTCAGCATGTAACTCTACCAGGTTGGTATTCATCACGCGAATGTCAAAGATCTGAACCATGTTGATCTGATAGGAATTCATATCATGGTAGTCTTGGATCCATCCAAGATCCATCTGACGCTGGAGGGCCTCTTGTATGAAAGAGCATCCCTGTTTGTTTACCGAGCAAGTCAGACAGGAACTATAATCGTGCCGCGGCAGATTATGATACTGGCTTTGCCTTGAGTGCATCGCCACCAAGTTGGCATTCATCGCACGGATGTCGTGGTTTTGAATGACGTTAGAATTCGTATAGACCATGTTAACTCCACGAACTCGGTGCTCTTGGATCCATCCGAGATCTATTTGTTCCTGTAGAGCTGCTTACACCACAGAACATCCTTGGTTATCTTTAGAGCAGATATCACACTGGTGATAGTTATGAGGTGGCACATGACCATATCTGCTCTGTCTACAATGCATCTTGACCAGATTGGTCTTTAACAAGAGTACATCGTGAATTTGATAGACATCGTTAGATTCTCTCTCAATTAGATTGACTGCAGCTTTCTCGTGTTGAGGCAGCGGGTTTGTGAGAACATTGGGATTCGTATCCTTGAAGGATAAGACCCCGCTCCTAACAAGTTTTTGCACGTCGGACTTGAAATTGAGACAAGTCTCTATGTTATGCCCTGGACCTCCTTGATGATAAGGGCAAGTTTGATCCACCTTAAACCAAAAAGGTGGATTTTCCGGTACTGCAAGAGGAGATTTAGTCTGAATGTGCCCCTTAGCCAGTAGTAACGGAAACAACTCTGCGTATGTTACGGGTATAGGATCAAATCCTGGTGGCCGCGTTGTACGGTTGTTATTATATGGAGGACGAGCCTGCTGAAGAGGTTGTTGTGTCTTTTGTTTGTCAGGTTGGCTCTGTGCAACCTGAGGTTGATACGTAGGAATAGACGTAGGATTGATAGCAGGAGTCACAGCTGCTACCAGTTGATAACGTCGCCTTTGCTTTCTGAGAGAGATATTCCCAATATCTTGCTCTTTTTTCTTAGGGAGAGCACTACCGTATTTTTTAGTACAGCTCGTCGATCCAGTGTCTTTTACTAAACGTCCTTCTCGGACGGCTTCCTCAAGACATACACCCATGCCCACCATCTCGGTGAAGTCACTGGGTGCACTGGCAACCATTCGGTCATAGTAAAATGAGCTTAAGGTCTTTAAGAAGATCTTTGTCATCTCTTTTTCCTCAAGAGGTGGACAAATCTGAGCGGCAATTTTGCGCCATCTCTGGGTGTACTCCTTAAAGGTTTCCTTGTCCTTTTGCGACATTGATCTGAGTTGATCTCTGTCGAGTGCCATGTCCAAATTGTATTTGTATTGTTGGACGAAGGTAGTACCAAGATCTCTGAAAGTGCTGATCGTGGCACGGTTTAAACCCATGTACCATTTGAGTGCGGCACCGGTTAAACTATCCTGGAAGTAGTGAATCAGTAGGTCCTGATTCTCCGTCTGAGTTGACATCCGCCGAGCGTACATCACCAGATGGCTCTGAGGGCAAGAGTTACCCTTGTATTTTTCAAAGTCGGGCACTTGAAATTTGTGCGGAACTTTCACATTGGGGACCAGATAAAGGTCAGCGGCGTCCTTTCCAAATAGATCCTGACCGCCCTTCTGCATTTCCAGAAACTGTTCCTGGAATTCATCCATTCGGTCAAACATAGTTTCCTATTTATCAGCAGGTATTGGTGGAATCTGTCCTTCCGGGACAGTGTGGACCACAGGGGGTGGTACCGTGACTACGGTAGCGAATCTTGGCGTTTCCCGAAGTTTGTAACCTTCAGGAGTCTTCAGTATGCCCCTGGCATCTTCGCTTTCCCGAAGTTTGTAACCTTCAGGCCTAGCGGCTTCTGTTGTGATTCCCTGATCCTCAGTGATCGGCGGAACATATCCTCCCGGGATATAGTTGACAGGCATGCCCCAGGGACGATCTTTCGGCATCTGATACCTAGGATCATTCTTCTCCACTATGGGCATTGAGATGATCTCTGAGATCACAGTTCTTTGTAGCTGAGCTTCTGCCATGGGTTGCATGTCGTTACGAAGCTTTCTCATATCCTCCCTTTGAGCGTCGATCTCTTCTTTCAACTCTCTGTTCTCTTCCTCAAGATCATCCATCCTTTTTTGACGATTGGCCTGAGTATTATACGAATGAGACAGTTTGACTTTAGAATCGAGACACAAACGTGAGATTCGTAGGGAAGAAGAATGCGCGATGTGAGAATGATGAATGCAATGATTATATTAATTGTTTTTCTGGTTTAATCAAAATAAACTTCGACAATTAGATTGCAAATATCAAACGGTGGGGAAACCACTTTTATTGAAATTCAAAGGATTACAGAAATGGAAATACAGTAGATTACAAAGTGCAGAAACAGAAACCTATGCTAATGGGTCCCGAGTCCTCTCTGAAGAGAAATCGGGTGCTGATTCTGGTATCTTCCTTTTCTTTGACCGGGGCTCTTGGGCCGTTGTCGGTTTGTCATTCCTTTGCCAGGTGAAAGGAGTGAGCAAATTCCTTTGGTCATCCTGATTCTCTACAGCATGTTGCTCCAAAATTTCAATCAGAGCATCTTTCTCTTTCAGTAGTTGCTGTATTTTGATACACTCCACATCGAGGGTGCGATACTTGTTCTTCCAAGACCCTCTCTCCCGTTGAACTTTGTTGAGAGTAACCTGAAGCCTTTCAGTTTCTGTCATGAAGTACATGACAGGTTCCCTCGGCGGAAGAATTTTGTAATGAGGATAAGGCATTTTTGGCTTGAGAGCCCTAGTTTGTTCCCAATGGAGATAAGGCTCCACCGAGACACAGTCCAGTTTTCCCAGAGACTCTCGTCCTTTCTTATGAACGTTTCCAAGCGTGCACTATTTCCATCTTTAGTGCCCTGTCATTTTCTCCTTCCTTGAAGAAAAGACCTTCCAGATGAACACTCCGTGGGACGTGCCTCATCGGGTATCCAAATTGATGACGAACCAATATCGGATGGTAGTTGATTCCTCCCTTAGTTCCTATAAGGGGTACGTTGGGGAAGTTTCCACAACGGTCAATGATCCTAATTCCCTCATAAATCCTATTACACCAATCTATATCAGAGTTAGTAAGAGACATGATCTTCTGCGACCAACGTAAGACACTCTTGCAATCCCAAAAAGCAGCAGACTTGGGCAAGTGGGAAATAAACCATTTATAAAGCAGAGGTACACAGCATGTGATCTCCCCTCCGTTGTACAAATTCCCCAAGTGTACAGAATGATACGCATCCGCAAACAAAGTCGGCACAGGGTTTCCAATGAGAAAAACCTTAATGGAGTTAATATCGACGAAGTTATTGATGTTGGGAAACAAAAATAACCCGTAGGTGAGCAAGACAAAGATGCTTTCAAAAGCAGTTATGTTTCCTATACTGGCAAAATACAGGGCCTTCTTTGTCAAGAACTGGGCTGGCAAACCTTGGATGCCACCCCTAGTGGTTATGTGAGTCCTGACCTCAGACTCGTCCAAATGAATTGCTCTTGCAATGGTTTGATTCTTTGGAATTTCTTCCAGTCCAGAAAATGGAGCTCGATCAGTAATGTGTAGATCAGTCAGATGAGAATACTCCTCCAGCGTTGGTGTTAGCTGGTAATCCGAGAATGTGAAACAGTGATAAACCGGATCGTAAAACTGAATGAGCGCATCCATGATTCCCTCAATCACATGGACTCTTAATAGTGGTAGCAGACCTCCGTGCTTGGCTCTGAAAGCCTCAGGGTTAGTGATCATCCTCGCTAACCTTCTCAAATCCTCTAGCTTTGGAACCTTGAAGGTGTAACTATGAGTTCTCCTTCTACCGAAATCCATTAGCACAATCCTTTTCTCTGATATTTGCAATCACAGTCTCAGTTTAATTTGAAAAACAGAGAGACTAGAAGAGAAATTTTTTGAATGTTTTAATGTTTTATTAAATGAATGCATGAATGCAGCACACAAAAACATAGAAAAAACATGGGGTCAAAGGGTCGTTGTCATGAAGTCAAGGCTCTACCCATCCCTAAAGGTTTATACTAGGGTGATTTTTGTACCTGTACTCATTATCATCAGCTCCTCCCAGGAAAGCAAAACAACAAGCGGATCGCCAGCGAGTTGTAGAGCAATCTTAGAGTAATTGCCATTCACCGAGAATAGATCACCAGCCTCAAATGAGGGTAGTATCGCGTAACAACTATTCCCGATAGTTTCCGCACTACGAAAGGGTTTGGCTCCTCAGCTTCTCAGACTTAACAATCGGCCCATTGTCTAGGTGAGAGAATGGGTTGCATTGGTCAGCCTCCACTGAGGTTGATGGTCGACCTCATCGCCATCACTTATCTTAAGTGTATACTCAATCTTTCCACATACGGCATCACCCACATTCCCATTAGCAGAAAAATAAACATGTATAACAATTAGGAAAAGCAGTATATATATTTGTCCTAAACATCCTAGACCTTTAAAGCTATGAATCCTACGTTCCTGACAGAACATGGGTTCCCCGGCGGAAGCCCCAATCTGTGGTATTCACACAAGAGGTGAAAAGGAAGAAGAAAAATAGAGTAGGGCCCCAAGGTGGGCACCATTTTTCTGTTGGCGGCCACCGCCATGAAAATGACTTACCCAAGGTTTAAATTGTAAGAAAGAAAGAATCGGCCCCACGGTGGGCGCCATTTTTCTGTAGCGAGCGATTTTGGACGCGGTTCTTAAGCGCTGATCGCTCTATGCAGTTTACTTTACTACAGGTCGATTCATTTTTTATCCTATTAAAACTGATGAAGGAAGGGAAATAGATGTCTCCAATTAACCCTACTTTACATACAGAGTTTAAACAGCGGTCTGTTAGGTTACGAATGCTATCAATGTGGGGGGCCTTTGTACTGGTTATTTGTATTTTCGCCAATACTGTTTTCTTTCTTTTTATCTTGGCAGAAGGTTTCTGACGGGGAACAAGGATTAGGATGTAGGACTGATGCTTTTTGATGTGAGAGTATGGGATTTTGGGTTTTTGTTGATTGTGCTCGCTAAGATCTTTTCTTTCAATCTTATGCCTACGTATTCCCGTTTACCGAAACAGGGAAATCAGAGCGTTCGTAGTTCCTCCTATTCTATGGGAGGAAATGGATGTTTTGGTGTCTTGTTCAAAGCCCAAGACGTGAAGCGAAAGGTGTTTGTATCTTGTTCAAAGCCCAAGATGTGAAGCTAAAAGGGTGTTGACTTTAGAGAGAATTTGTCATCTCTAAAGAGGGGGTTGTATGTCACAACTGTTTATAAAGGAGAATTACTTTAACCAGGATGTGTGAATCCGGCAATGCCATAATTTCCTTTATAGGGGATTTTAACCTGAAGGAGAAGACTTTAACTCAGTGTAGAGCAATGCTATCTTTCCTTAGGAATTTCTCATGCTAAAAGAGGGACAGTGGCATGGATGTAGATGATCCAGAGGCTTGCCGCTTACATCGATTAGATGAAGGGGAAAGGAGTTATTGATGTTTGTGTACTGTGAACGAGGCACAACTTTGATGCTAAAAGGTTGATTGGATCAACCAGTTGTTTTCTTATATAAAGCCTAAGAGGAGGCTAATATGTGTCTCGTACAAAACCCGAGAGAGAGGCTAAAAGGTTTTGACCCGACGAGGGAATCTTTTGGTATCTCGTATAAAGCCCGAGATGGAGGCGAAAGGGGTGATTGACTCAACGAGGGAGTCTCTTATGTGTCTCGTACAAATCCCGAGAGAGAGGCTAGACGTTGTTTGACTCAACGAGGGAGTCTTTTGTATTTCGTACGAAGCCCGAGATGGAGGCTAAAATTGTTAGCTCCGCTGGGGAGAATCATTGTACAAAGCCCAAGAGAGAGGCTAACTTCACTGAAGAAGGATCATTATACAAAGCCTAAGAGGAGGCTAATGTGACTGTTCAGTTAAGTGACAGGTCCAGTATACTGATTTTGAAAGAGTAAATTAGTTCTTATATGAGCAACACTGTACTCAAGGATTTGGTTCAAGGATCCGGGTTATTCCTGTTCTTTAAGGAAGCGGGGAATCCGAAGGGTATTAAGACTGTCCGAGTCTATGGGTTTCCTTCCTATTCTTGAAGAGGTGCTTGAGAATGTCTTTGAGACTCAAGGAGATTAGACTGTCCGTGTCTAGAGTTTCATCTTTTGTACCATGCTTTGAGAAACAGTAGTAGACTCTATGAAAGGACTGTTCTATGAAGATGATTAAGTTCTGTTCCTATACCTTTAGGAGGTCGTCGGGACAATTTGTACGAAGCCCAAGACGAGGCTGGGAACTTTTAAGAAGCCGATCGGTCCTTGTACAAAGCCCAAGAGAAGGCTATCATTCCCGGAGGAAGAGATCATTATACGAAGCCTAAGAGGAGGCTGTGAATACTTCTAAGAAGCCGTAGGGTCCTTGTACTAAGCCCAAGAGAAGGCAGGGTTTGCTTTTAAGAAGCCTGTGGGTCCTTGTACGATGCCCAAGAGGAGGCCGATGCTTTTAAGAAGCCTATGGGTCCCCAAACCCCGAGAAATTCAAGGCAAGCTATTCACAAGGAATAGATCAAGTCAGGAAAGTTCGAGAATTTGGAAGAAACTCAAGAGATGCCATTCACGGAGAAAAGATCATCTCTGGGGAGTAGAGTTTCTTGACAAGTGCTTTTAAGAAGCCTGTGGGTCCCCAAACCCCGAGAAATTCAAGGCAATGCTATTCACCGAGAATAGATCAAAGTCAGGAAAGTTTGAGAACTTGGAAGAAACTCAAGAGATGCAATTCACGGAGAAAAGATGATCTCTGGGGAATAGAGTTTCTTTGACAACTTCTATGAGTGACAGTCTATGAAAGGGTTCACATGGAATGCTGCCTTTCATATCTCCATATTGTTTAACCCCAAGAGGAGGGAAGACTGTGTCTGGTAATCCTATGGGGATCTAGTTTAGACTATTTCTAAGAGTGATTGAAACGGCTTTACCTAGAGCTAGACGTAGTTGCCGGGGAAACTCTAAATATCTATACTATTATTACACAGTTGATATGAGTTTATGAAAGAAGACTTACAGCGAAACAACCCCACAATACAGTTATATATATATATGAGTTTATGAAAGGAGACTTACAGTGAAACAGCCCCACAATACAGTTATATACATATGAAAGCGGTAAATGAAAACGGGTAAACACTTACTCGGTTGTAGAGCTTCCATGCTGTTTGGTTAGTTGTTCAACAAAGAAAGATTGAAAACAATAGTATATTCAAAATCAAAGGAGAAAGTGCTTTGAAATAAAAATATTTGGGGCTTATAGCTCAAGGAGAGGCCCAGGGTTTTATCAGTGAGCGCACTGTTGAATTTGTACAGAGGGACTTATACAAGTGACTGAGGCCCAAGAAAGGTTTTCTGTACAAAGGGATGGGTCTTACACTCTATTAGAGGCCCAAGTGAGTTTTAAGAAAAGAAATGGGTCTTACTACTCGAGGGTAGGCCCAATGGTTAATTTTGAAAAGGGCGACGATTGCGCCGAGGTTTTGGAAACACCGTGGGACTTATACAAGTGACTGAGGTCCAAAATTTTGGTATTTACAAAGGGTTGGGTCTTACACTCTATTAGAGGCCCAAAGAGTCTTGAAACATTTGAGTATGATTAAAAATCAAAGAAACCCCAATTTTCACTTTTTAAAAGTAATTTTTCAAAGAAAATTAATAAAAAATGACAAAAAAATCAAATAAGTTTAAGTAAACCACTTGTGATTTTTGGTTAAGGTTTAAAAAATGAGGTTTTAATCACAAGATGATTTAAAACTTATTTAGTTTTGATTTTCAAGATGAATATTCACTTTTAAAATGTTTAAAAACAATTAAAAATGAATTTATTCACAAAAATACCAACTATATTAAATAAATAATATAAATTTGATTTTTTGTAGAATAAAATATTTTACTATTTTTGTGATTTTTCAGAAAAAGAACCAATAAAAAATAATCAAAATTGAGGGAGTTATTAATTTTCCAAATCATTAAAAAATAATATGAAAAATGAGAAAATATGAAAAAGTGATAAAAAAGGGGGGTTGGGTCTTACACTCTATTAGAGGCCCAAAATGTATTTTTGTACAAAAGATGGGGCTTACAACTCAGGGAGAGGCCCAAAATATTTTCAGTTTGAAAATGGCGATCGCGTCGAGATTTTTAACGTATCGGGACTTATACAATAACTGAGGCCCAAAATTGTTTCGTTAAAAAAGGGTTGGGTCTTACACTCTAATAGAGGCCTAAGTGTTTAAAAATGAAAAGAAATGGTACTTACAGCTCAAAGAGAAGCCCAGTTGATTTTCGTTTGAAAATGGCGATCGCGCCGAGGTTTTCTTTTAACGCAGAGGGACTTATACAATAAGTGAGGCCCAAAATTGTTTTGGTTAAAAGGGGATTGGGTCTTACACTCTAATAGAGGCCCAAAGAGTCTGAAAAAGATTTGTTAGGGTGAAAATCAAAGAAAACCCTAATTTCATATTTTAAGGCATTTTTCCAAGAAAAATTAAGTAAAAAATGATAAAAATATCAAATAAAATCATTAAAAAATGATTAAAGTTTATGAAAAAAATATTTTATCCACATAAATATTTAAAATCATTTTGGTTTTAAAAATCAAGAAAAAAAGAAAACATTTTAAAAGCATTTAAAACAATTTAAAACACTATTTTTAAATATATTAAAAATAATACTTTTTTTTTGTGATTTTTTGTGGATTAAAATATTATGGGGTATGAATTAGAAAATGATGATTTTTTGCTATGTAAAAGAATTTGTTGAGTTTTGAAAATAAAAATAAGAAAAAGAGGAAAGATGTCACAATATCATCTCCGACATTTCTTATGGGGTAAAAACTAGTACCGAAACTTTAATTTTCAACACGTTTTTTTATCAAATTTCAAACACTCATAACTTTCTCAATTTTTATCGGAATCAAAATCCGGAAGTACCTATATTGACCGATTTTTCGCAAGGAATCCAATGGTATTACTCACGCACACGGAAAATCAATACACAAAACGCAGAAATTAAAAAACCAGAACTGTTATCGATTGAAAACATCGTTCCGCGTCGAATTTCCAACACGCGTAACTCTCTCGATTTTTATCCGAATTGAAATCCGTAAAAACCTATCTTGACCTATTTTTCGCAAGGAATCCAATGGTATTACTCACGCACATGGAAAATCAACACACAAAACGCAGAAATAAAAAAAAACCAGAACTGCACTGTTTTGAAAACATCGTTCCGCATCGAATTTCCAACACGCGTAACTCTCTCGATTTTTATCCGAATTGAAATCCGTAAAAACCTATCTTGACCGATTTTTTGCAAGGAATCCAATGGTATTACTCACACACACGGAAAATCAACACACAAAACGCAGCAATTAAAAAACCAGAAATGCTATCGTTAATTCGACGTCGTTTCACATCAAATTTCCAACGCGCGTAACTCTCTCAATTTTCATCGGAATTGAAATCCGTAAAAATCTATCTTGACCGATTTTTCGCAAGGAATTCAATGGTGTTACTCATGCACACTAAAACTTAATGTACAGAACACACCAATAAAAAAAAAGAACTGGACATGATTTTAAAACAACCAAAATTCCACATATAAACATGTTAAAATGCAAACAGTGGGAGGATCACAACATACACATTAAGGACTACATTTTTGCCTCAAGAATTGTTCAATATGATGCATGTATGTGGACAACAAAGGAAAGCATGATTCAAAGAATTCAAGTTGTGAATTTTACCTCTTTTTTGGAGATTTTGGGCAACCTACCAAGTGCTTTGTTCCAGAAATGATTTGATGCTTTGGACAACCTCAAATGACCTCTTAGAAGTTTTTAGGATGGTTGGAATCAGCTGGAAACCTCTGGAGCAAGTTTGAGCACTTTCTCGCAAAATGGTCAAAAGTGGCCAAAATGCCAACTCTCTCAAATGGTGTTCCAGATGTGTGGCACCATTTGGGACAGTTCAAGGATGATATTTAGAGTGTGTTTGAGGTTTTATCTGGTTTGGAAAGTGACTGAATCAAGATATGGCTTGAAAAATGCAAAAAAGTGCCATTTTGAGGTTTTGAGAGGTGACTTTGTGATGTTGGTGTTATAGGTCACTTGTGAGAGTTTGGATCACCTACATATGATGTTTATGAGGTGTTAGGATCATGAGCTGTGATGGAAATGCTCTCTAACTCAAAAACTCAGAATTTCCTTACTAAAGAAGGCATTTTGGAGTGAAAGAGAGAATTTGAGGAAAGCATCTGTTTGATTGCTTTGGTGTACTCAAACTGAGCACAAATGAGCTCTATTTATAGTAGAGCAAGTTTTTTTTTGCAAGCAATAGTGAATAGTGGCTGCAGCAGAGGTTTGGCCAATGTTGGCCAATGAAAATCCAAGTCTCCTCTAGCCATTGAGTAGAGGTTAGAGCACAGGCTGCTGGTTCCCTAGTTGTTGGAGGAATCTTGACTGAATTCAGTTGGAGGAAGCTCAGTTCATGCCACCTCTAAGCATCCATTAAATGCTCCAAACCAAAATTGGAGTTTTGTCCCTCTTTTAGGGATTTCTAGGTTTTGGCATGCTTTTTTTGGTTCCTTGGACTTGGGAGGTTCATGGATCAGATCATCCAACTTGGATTTGATCCTTAGATGTGTCCAAAATGACGACAAGGCTTGAAAATTCGTGTGGCACAAAAAATGTGCAAATCTGCCCTGAAAAAATCAGCTGCAGCAAGCCTTTTTGTAAGATCCATAACTCCTTGCTCGAGTATGCTACATGGACGTTCTAGGACTTTCCGGAAAGCTTAGATGACGTACTTCAACTTTGATGTTTGTCCCTAGACCTGGTTCAACTTGGATCATGGAGAAAAACAGCCTTGAAGTTGGGACATTGTGCTGAAATTACAAGGCAGATTTTGGCTAAGTGCTGAAAAATGTCAATTTTAAGTTTTTAGCCATTTTGGTCCAACCATAACTCAAAATCCATGATGAATTGGGTTGAAGTTTAGTTGACACTTTTGTAGAGGGCCATGAGGGCTACAAATCAAACTTTGGATGGGAAAAAATGGCTTTGTGGTTTAGGAGTTATGATCCTCCAAAGGTGGTACCCTCGCCACTTTATTCCATAACTTAGAAAAATTTCTAAGTTTTTATGGTTACCTCTTTTACAAGTTATCCCACTTTCTTTTATTTTTCTTGATGAATGATGATTCCAATCACACATTAACATCATTTTAGGGTTAAAAACCATTTTTATGAAAAATCTCAAAAAGTCAAAGTTTGACTTTTGTGCACAGTTGACTTTTTATCAGATGAATTCTAAACTGTGCGATCCTTTAGGAAATCATGTCCTTGACCTAAATCAAAATTGATGGACATGTTCCATGGGTGTTATAGGGTATATTTAATTGTGTCCCACGGCTTGGGAGCATGTCCTGGTCAAAAGTCAAAGCTACAGTTGACTTTTCTCGCGAAAACCCTAACTGTGGTTCAGATGAAATTGAAACTTGTTGCTCAAGCTTCTTGGGTCAATCCATTGTTGCAAATGGATCAACGTGGTATGTTGGAGACCCTCGAATCATGTCTTGAGGTCTTGGCTCATGATTTGTCTCAAAAGTTAACTTAGGGGTGAATTAGGTCAAGAAACCCTAATTCCTGATTTTTGATGTATGCATCCCCTGAGGCTAAATTGACTTGATGATGGGGTTTATGATGTTCCATAGAGAATTTTAGGTTATGCTTTGAAGCATTTGTTCATGCCCAGAGGAAAATTTCCATCTGGAGGCCCTAGTCGACCAAACCCTAATTTGGTGACACTGGCGATCCTGAGGCTTGATCCACCTAGAAGGGAGCAGCCTTGTGCTTAATCCTTGAAGTGGGAGTCCTCTTGATCCATTGTGGATATTTGAGAGGCTAGACAAGTTTAAGATCATGTCATTCCTTGATTGATCCTTTGTCTAAGAGCTCTGCGAGGGCTTGAAACCCTAAATCCTGTTTGTAGTGAATGCTCACCCACCTTTGGGGAGACTAATGAGGTATGATGGTCCATCCATATTGTGCTGTGATTTGCACAATGATGGGAAATCTTAGTGGTCAAAATTTGGGGTATGACAATATGGTCATGATACACTTTGTTCAAGCCTTGTTTGATATACCTACCATGTTGTCTTGTCTTTCATACCATGAGTACATAATTTTCCTTAGAAAAATACTCCGATTAAATGTTTAAATTACGGGTTTCACTTTGATTAATCTTTCAAAACACTTTGATACATAGTTAGGGCTTCCACTTAAGTTTGGATTCCCCCAAAGCCTTTGATTCAACCATGTTTGAATTCTTTGTCCATATGTTTATCTCCATTAGGGTTTTGTTTACCCTTTACTATATTCACTTGATCCTCGATTCATCTTGAATATTTGCTTACTTAAACTTTCTTGTGATTGAATATTTGCTCACATGTTCAAGTATTTCCTTAATAAACTCTTACAATGATGAACATATCTATTTGTCTGATGTACATTCACATGTTAATATATCATGTTTAATCATACCATATTCATGTCATCCTCGATGACTACACTTGTTTAAAAGCTTAATCAAACTTGTCTTGTTAAATTTCTCTTGACATTTACAACACTTGCATAACTGTTGCTTTTCAATACTCATCCCTAGTTCAGACTCAGTTAAAACTTTAGGATCCTCTTCAAACTATAACTTATTTCAAACATTAGGTTTCACTTATTGAAGTTCAAACTATCAACTATAGCCTCGTTTTGGGCTTTGTACAAGGAAGTTAGACTTCAAACTCAAAACTCTTCAACAAAGAGATGAGAATTCCCTTTTGGAGTCCTAAAGTCAACACATAGTCCCTTGTGGCTTCAAACCTTCAAACCATACCCCCTTGTGGCCTCAAACCTTCAAACCATAGCTCCTTGTGGCTTCAAACCTTCAAACTTCAAGTCAAACCCTAGCCAACCTTTGGCTTCAAACTCAAAACTTTTCCCCAGAGATCAGACTTGAGTTATCTCTATAGAGGAGATGTCTTTTCTATTCTCCACAACATAAATCAAACATTTCAAACTTTTTTCCCATTTAAATGATATAAGTGGCACACTTGTTGATTCAAAATCCAAGTTGGAGTCCTTCTCTTATTATGGTGCAAAAACACTTCTTTCATTTAAGTGATATAAGTGGCACACTTGTTGATTCTATATCTAAGTCCAGGTCCTTCTCTTAACATGTAAAGACTCATTTAAAGGAAGATGTGGCATTGCTTTGGATTTTCTACATCCAAGTTTAAAGCTTCTTCCATTATTTTCTTCTTTCTAAAAAATGTTTGTGGTGAATAGGTGAGATATCTCCCTTAAGATGACAATTTGTCTCTTCTCAAAAGCCTACAAACCCAATTCCACCCATTAGTAGGTGGAACTATGAACACTCTAATTTCTCAACTTCCTTTTGAGAATACGTAGGCATAAGATTGCGAGATCTTAGCGAGCACAATGTTAAATAAAACCATTAGGTTCCCTACACCTTTATCATAGTTTATTTCAACATACCCTACAAAAACATTCCCCACTATCATCACTCACTCAAAACCAATAAACAAAATCCCATTACATAACAAATAACCCAAACAACAGTAACACAAATATATGCAAGAGGTTCCTATAGGATACTATAGATATTCATGGTGCTAATACCTTCCCTTTGTATAACCAATCCCAATTCTCGATCTCTCAAGTGCATTATTTTTGCACATACTCACGGGTTTATCCAGATTTTCCCCCTTCCCTCCTTTGGAATAAATTAAAAGGGCGAATCTTCCTGCGGATACACTCGCAACAGGAGAACTACCCCCCGACCAGAAAGAGGTTAACGTGATCAGGCGCAGAGCTTGCGCCTACGTCTTGGTCGAGGGCAAGTTATACAGATGGGGATTCTTCATTCCTATCCTCAAGTGTGTCAAGGAATCCAAGGTCGCCCACACCCAACACGAAATCCACGAAGGAATCAACGCCCAACACCTCGGAGGAAGGTCCCTCGCCCGGAAGACCCTGCAAGCAGGATACTACTGGCCAGCCATGCACCACGACGCAAAAGAATATGTTAAAAATGTGATAAATGCCAACGCCATAGAGACATGCACTTGGCGCCGCCCAACGAGCTTAAAACTCTCTTGTCCCCGTGGCCCTTCGCATGGTGGGGAATGGACATCCTCGGGCCGTTTACCACAGTGTCAAACCAGAACAAGTACCTGATAGTCGAAATTGATTATTTCATGAAATGGATAGAGGCGGAGGCCCTCGCCAAAATCACGGCACACAATATACTCCATATACTTGCCCGATTCGGCATACCACAAGCGCTCGTCACCGACAACAGGACGCAGTTCAACGACAAAAATTTCCAGGAATTCGTCACCAAACTGGGCACCAGACAACATTTCACATCTGTCGAGCACCCACAAACAAAAGGGCAGGTCGAAGCCGCGAACAGAGTAATCCTACAAGGACTAAAATGAAGATTAGGCGAGGCCAAAAAGAAATGGGTCGAGGAGCTACATAGTGTGCTCAGGGCCTATAGAACGACACCACACTCGACCATTGGGGAAACTCCATTCTGGGGCAGTAATCCCAGTGGAGATGAAATAACCTTTTAGGCAAACTGAATTCCCCCTCGACGAGGAGATGAACGACGAGGCACTACGGGAAAAGCTCGACCTTGTCGAAGAAATTCGATCAGGGGTATCCTCTATGAAGCCTCATTAAAACAAAGGATAACCATACGACATGACGCCAAAGTCATAAAATGGGAATTCAAAATCGGTAGCCTAGTCTTGAAAAGAAATCACAAAGATTATCGCGAGGGAAAACTCTCTGCGAACTGGGAAGGCCCTTTTCGTGTCCGAGCAAAAATGGAGAATAGGACCTACTACCTTGAAAACTTGCACGGGGAAGAACTTGCTCCACCATGGAACGCAGAGAAACTAAAACAATATTACAGTTAGGCCTAACAGTCGGCATACCCTAGTCGACGATGATGGGGTACGTCCTGACCATGGAGGCGTGCTTGGGTACAAGCACATCATCCCAAACTTAAACAAAAGGCAAGTTTCCACTCTTTGATGAGTAGATTCTTAGCCCGACAGGGAAACCTCAACCGAGCTCTGCCGTTGTCATACCATTAAGGCATAACACCCAGCTCACGATGGGAAGTTCACGTCGCGGAGCTAAGACCCCGACCGAGATCTTCCCACCGCTATCAGTATGGAACCCAACTCCGGTTACTCGACGAGTTCCCCACACTGTTGAGCAATAACGCTGTTGAGCAAGACCCCCAAATACTTAGCAAAAATATTTGCAAACAAACATCTTGTTACAAGCAAACAAAGGCATACACAAGCATATCAAAAAAGTAAAGTATGATTAAAATAACTACCACTAAGACCGATGATGTCATAATATTATAAAGAAAAGGGGCAACACCCACTACCCAAATTTTACAAATCACGACGCGCAAATCGGAATAAATACAAACAAAACATACAAATCAAACATTGTGACCCCCCTCATTGGTGAGCTCTTCCTCTTTCTCATCATCGTCAGTAGGGTAACTGGGAGGAACGACTATGTGACCATCAGCCACCTTGGACAGGAACCCGGTCCCCTCAGTGACGAGCTCGACCCCAGGGTTCTCGATTTGAAGCCGAGCCACAGCATTTTCAAAGCTCATCTCAACAACATCCACACAGTCCTGCTTGAGACTTCTACTCTAGGAAACTAGCTCAGCACGGGTCAGCAAAGCCCTCAGGTCGTTATCCTCATCCTCGGCGGGGGCTGCAGCAACTTCTAAAGTAGAAATCCTATCCTCGAAGCTCTTCTTCTCAGTAGCGTGCTCGAGCCTCAAGGAAATCATGTCCACATTTAAATTAGCCAATTCTTATTTCTTTTCGCACAGCTCGATCAAAATCTCACCCTGGATCCTATACTTCTCCTTGTAGTCATAAAATAACGGTCTCCAGCTTGAGCACCTCTACTTCGAGCTTCGCATTTACTGCCCGCTGCTTCTCTAGCTTGTCAGTAGAGCAGGTCTCCTCATCATTAAGGACCAGGGCCACCTCCAGGACCCTCATCAAAGCGGCCACGTCCTGAGCCAAAACTTTTCTTCTGTCTGTCGCGTCGAGGCCCAGTATGGCCGAAGAATCCGCCTGAGGAACGACTAGAGAAAGGCCCCCCTCAAAGAACCCCTTGTTGGAATAGCAAGGGGGCAACGTGAACTTGTCCTAGATGATCCCCCCAGTTAGATCTATGTCCACAACATCCTCCCCGCATTGACTTTTCTTGGACTGGGTGTCCTGTTGAGGGGAAGACTGATCGCTGCCCTTTGAAGAAGAAGAACCGAGCCTGGAGCCGCACTTGGACTGGTTCAGGAGTTGGACAATCCTATTTTTGGAGCCCCTTTTCCGCCCTTTGTTGAACCCCCCTTGTTCATCGCCATCTTGATCATTTGCCATTTTATCTACAACAAATCACGATCACAAGTTAATATACTAAGAAAAAACAAGCAAGCATAAAAATTTAAAGGAAAAATAACTACCTAAAAGCAATCTAGCATCCTCGATGATATTACACTCGAAGAGCTCCTTAGTGTTAATGTATCGAGCCTCATAAATGGGTTGACCATGCTCGTCGAGGAAAGCCTCCCCGTTCTTGGACTCCCATCGAGCTGGAGCGAAGCTGTCAACAAACTTCACAAGTTTATCGAAGCCACGTTGGTCCTCGGGGTCCAACTCCTTAGGCTTGGTAATGTAATAATTTGTGCTCTCTTCAAAGTGGGCGTTACTCCAGCAAAGGGAGAAATTCAAGACCAACATCGTCACCTCGTCCCCGTCCTCGTCGCGGCGCACACTCCCATCCTCCTCAGTTACAACAACACGCTCAAACATAGAGTCGATGGCTGCCCACGACACGGGCTATAATACCTATCCTTAAAGGTATGAACAGAGTCCGTGAACGTTTTGAACAACTTCTTTGGCTGCCCCAGGGACACCCAACTGTGCTTCCCATGCAAATTTTGTCATTGAAGGTGGAAGCAGCGAAAGAACAGAGGGATGGTGGCGCCGATCTCGAGATATTGGCACACGATCTTGAAGGCCCAGATAAATGTGATCGAGTTCGGATGTAGCTGAGAAGGTGTTAACTCTAACCGGTCAAAAATGCCCACTTGGAGACCGCTGAACAACAACCAAATCCCCAGCTCTTTGAAGGCATACTCGTACATGGCAAAACGGTTCCCTGAGAAGCGCGAGCAGATCCGTTCCTCCCGATCAGTCTTATAAACTTCCCAGTTCTCCAGAGACCCCGAAAACTCCGCACCTTCTTCGACGATTATAAATGCGCTCTCTGGGAAGACAGCGAAGCGCGAGGCTATCCCTCGGGGTTCCAACCCGGCCCAAGCTAAGTTGGGATCATTGATTGTGTCGACTAAGTGAAGACCCTCGGCGCTACGAGCCATAGAAAGTTGAAATGCAGAGGACAACAGTGAATTCGACGATCAAATCAAATCCACCATTCCACTACAAATTATGTGAAAGGGCGAGGAGAGGCGCGAGGATACTGCCCTCGACCAAAGCCCTTATTCAATAGCAAACAATGGGAATCGCGAGGATCTTCTCCTCGACGGAGGTCTCAGTCGAATCATCAACAAAATCATGAGGAAAAGTCTCCTCGACGCGAAGCCTCATCAGGAAATACACGAATCTTCATAAGAAAATTCATGAGCTTCGCAAGGAAAAGCCTCCTCGACACAAAGCTTCATCAGAAAATTCACAAGCTTCGCGAGGAAGAGCCTCCTTGACACGAAGCTTCATCAGAAAATTCATGAGCTTCGTCGGCGCAGGTTCAATACACCACCTTAACCGCCTCGCCAAAATGGTTATCGAAAGAAATAACAACGCAAAACACTAACTTTCCTACACTAAAACACAGTTCTTACATAAAAAACCTCCAACCGACGGTATTTGGAAATGGCCAAGCCACCGCCAAACACCAACATCCACCGAATCCAAACATGGAAAGAAGGCAAATCTACATTCTAAAACGAGAGAAGACAAATCTACACCCTGGAACCAACGTGCAAGCTAGGAGAAAATAAAACTTACTTGATTTTAGGGAGTGATGAACGTTGATGACGATGACAGACAACAGAGACAATGCTTTACAACTCGGAGGAAAGTAGAGGGAAGAATGAAGCAAAATGTGCAGATGTCCCTCCACTTCTTCCTTTTTATATGCCAACTCCAAGGCATAAGTAAACGTGTCGCCGTCTAGCTCATAAGTACCCCTACTCATAGGCCATCATTATTCATTTAATGGCTCTGACACGTGGCTTGAGGAAACAAAACGTTTGCCTCATCAAGTCCCATCAACCTTCCGGACTCCCAACACATCGAGCATCCTTTGTCAGACACAGGCGACGAACTTTCGCATTCATTCGCGAGCATGGCCTCGGCAAAAAATTTGAAGCAAATTTACGAGTAGCTTGACAACTCGCGAGTAGAGCCAAATGCTCAATGCGAGCACATGTTAAGCTC
This sequence comes from Lathyrus tuberosus, assembly GCA_022829125.1. NCBI lineage: Eukaryota > Viridiplantae > Streptophyta > Magnoliopsida > Fabales > Fabaceae > Lathyrus > Lathyrus tuberosus. The sequence goes on from JALAZF010000032.1 coordinate 6,578,689, forward strand.
TCGACCACAGTCCCTATACGACACATCTTTCTCGACCAGAGTTCCTGCGCGACACATCTTCCTGTAAAGCAAAATTCAATGAGTTACGAGCAAAGCATCATCCCCGTGGGCGCGAACTCTCGAACAACGTCCACGGTAGCGCGAGCTACAATCGCGAGCCCAAATGAAGGCTCTCCTCGCGCAGAGTCCCTTGCTCCTGCTCGACACACACAAACTGACTCTAAGTCATTGATCCCATACCTAGGGGCAATGACTTGGAGGGATCCTGTTCAGGACTGGGCCTGTGGCTGACCCAGCGTCAAACACAACCCAACCCAGTCCTACGTCTAGGGCAGCCCAGAGTGCTGGCCCAACCCGTTAGGGCTAGTGGAGAACACGTTCCCCATGTGTCCCTCACCCGAGGACATGTCACTAACTAAACACATGCCCTCGTAGAGACGTTTGGCCCTTTGTAACAGGAAAGTCCATCCACTATCTAGGGATTGTGGAGCGGTTGACCCAGAACGATTAGCACGAGCTGTTCATCCCTACTTTCCCATGGAAGTCCTGGCAGCCATCTGTTGTGGGCCTGGACACTCAGCCCACAACGGAGACCATTGGCCAAGCGCTGGGGGCTCCCTATAAAAGCCCTTCTCTACAGGAGGGCCAGGTATTCTATTCTTTACCCTTTCTTACTCACCTCTTCACCCGAAATGACTTAAACATCGGAGTGCCTGCAGGTACCCCCTTTCGTCGACCGTTCAAGACCGCAGACGTGTTGCTGGGCACTAAATTATTTTGATCAGCTGTTCATATCAGGTATGTCCATATTTTTCTACTATGATCATAGATGAATGTGACAAAATATCTATTGCCAGAAATGGAATTTACTGGCATCAGTCCATACACATCCAAATACACAACCTCAATGTGATTCTTGGTTCTACAAATTACATCCTTGCTGAATTTACTATTATGTTGCTTCACTTGCACACATTCTTCATAAATTTTCAGTTGGTATGTTAATCTATGGAAACCCCATTCCCATTCCATTCTTTTGCAAGTCTTTGAGATCTCGAAAATTGAGATGCCTAAGACGTTAGTGACATATCCACTCATCTCGACTTGCCAGTGTAGCAAGACATCTGTGATCCATAACCTTCAATTCAACCTTGAAGGTTCTATTGGCAGTCATAGGAGCTTTAAAGACCAAAACCTTGTTTGCATCCATAACGCCCAACCCTTTGGTTTCCATGTGAATCTTGTAACCCTTTCAAGTAATTGGCCAATACTTAGAAGGTTACATTTGATTACTGAAATATACAATACATCTTTGATCAAGGAATGTCCACTATCCCTTCTCATGATCAAAACATCACCGATCCCATTGGCCGATAGAGTGGTGTCATCTGCGAACCTCACTTTGTTCTTCATGGCAAAATTGACTTTATAAAACTAATCCTTCATCACGTCATATGAGTAGAACATCCATAGTCCAAATACAATTCTTTGTTGCACTGGACTTATTCTCTCACAGTAATCATAAAATTCTCTTCTGCATGTAACCGGTTACAACTTTCACGTAACTGGTTACAACCTATTTTTGCAGCATTCCCAAAATTATTGTTGTTGCTTTCTCACAGCTTACTGCTACTGCATTTTCCTTTTCTAATCATGACCAAGAGTGTGTTCTCTTTATCAAACTATTGTATTGTAACCTTGGCTTCATCTCCTTGAGGTTCTTTCTTGTTCGCATTGCACTCTCTTGCAAAATAACCAAACCTTTGACATTTAAAACATTGTTTCTTAATTTTTTTCAAACCTCTTCTTTTCACCTCTAAAGTTGCTTTGACCACCATTTTTGTTGCATCAGCTCTCACTCCTTTGACAAGTCGAATTCTTGGAACTTTGGGACTCTCTTCCACCAAAATTCTCAAAACTCCCTTTCCTATTTGTCATACCCTAAATTTTGACCACAAGACATCACATCATTGTGCTAATCATCACCACTATATGGATTTACCTTTATGCATCACTGATCCTCTCAAATATTGTTGAGTGTTCACTCTAGGCAAAAATTAGGGTTTTTGAGCCTCTCAGAGGATTCAGGCAAAGGATCAATCCAGAATTAACTTGATCTTTAACTTATGAAGCCTCTCAATCATCCATAGAGGTCAAGAGACCCTCAACAACACGAATCAAGCACAAGATTGCATCATGTCAAGTTGATCAAGCTTCAAGATCATCAGTGTCACCAAATAGGGTTTTGGCCGACCAAGGCTTCCAGAGAGAAATTTTCACCAACGAATGATCCAATACCTTAATATATGATTCAAGATACTCAAATATACCTTTGAATTCCATTCATAAGTTTAAAATGGCCTAAGAGGATTCATCTATCAAAAATCGGGAATTAGGGTTTCTCAACACAAAATTCATTTGAGACCGAAAGTCAAAGTTTGACTTTTTGGCCAAAAATGTTCATCATGAGCCATTATACAAGAAAACATGATCCATTGTTGCATTTGAACAAGATTTTATCAAGAAATCAAGGTTACTTGTAAAAAGGGCAATGTTGAGAAATTGAAATTTTTTCTAAGTTATGGAAAAAAGTGTTCAAATACCTAACTTCCAAAGGCCATAACTTGTGATCCAAGCAACCATTTTTTTGCACTCCAAAGCTCAAATGATAGATCTTATTCCATACAACAAGATTGCTGGGCTGAACCATCCCCAAAAAATACATTGACTTTGAGTTATAAGGCCATGAAGTTAGGGTTTCATGATGTTTTGAACTTTGACACTTAGAATTTTTTTAGGCAGAATCTGTTTCATGTTTTGGCCAACTTTGAAGACATTTTTCACCATGATCCAAGAAGATTCAAGACCAAATGAAAACATCAATGTTGTAGAAAATCATGCTAGCTTTGTAAAAAGTAAAAGAACATCCATTAATTCAACTTGAGCAAGAAGTTATGAACCTCACAACATGCCTTGATACAAACTGATTTTTCTAGGCAGCATTGGTGCATAACTTGCATCCCAAGATTTTTAGCCAAACTTTGAGTGACTATGCAAGACTGATCCTCATCTAATTCAACAAGAATCTCAATCAATTATGAAGAACCTGCAAACTTGGGCCCTAAGTCAAGGATTTATTTCTAAGCATGTGGAAACCATAATGGCAAATGTGAGAACTTAAGTTTTGTTCTCATGCATTAATGTGATGCTTTGAATTGGTATGGATCAAGTCACACAAGTTCAGACTCAGTCCAAAACCATGAGTGTTCAAACCTGCAAAATTGGTTGGAGTCAAGGTTCTAGCTATGCTAGAGGAGACTTATAGTACCTTAGACTTCAAGTCATGCTACATGAAAAAATCCATTGGACAATAGAGTGATCCCTCATCTATTCACTATTCCTCTAAAATTAAACTTGTTCTCCTATAAATAGGAGTTGTTTCTGATCATTTCAAACACACCAAAACAACTCTAAGCATTATTTTCTCACTTTCACTCTTTCATATCAAAGTTCCATTTTTCAAAGAGTGAAAATCGAATTTATCAAACCAGAGCAATTCCATCCAAACCAATTATCCAAACACCTCACATGCATCATATATGAGTGATCCAAACACTTAAACATCATCTGTAACATCAAATTCATCAAGATCATAGTTCATCCCAAACAAGTTGTAGTTGGATTCGAGCCCATCAATCCAGAAGGTTTCAATCCATTCCAAGCACATCAACACACTCCTTTAGGTCTAGGGAAGTTATCCAGGTCATCATTTCACATCTGTAACACCTACAACTGAGGATTCGATTTCCTCTTTCACAGGTAAGCCTGAACTTCTCAAAATCCATAAATCATGCATCATAAATGTTGTTTCAAGTTACCAACATGTTTCTGGATGTTCATAGATCATTAACCCTCAATTAATTGCTAGTTATTATTCGTGTATGGAATTTCATATTAGTTTTTGCAAATTCTAGGGTTTCTGTGTTTATGCTTGATAACTCACTCCACACTAAAAAGAAATGAAATTAATTACCACCATTGAATTCCTTGTTTAAAAACGAACAACTTTCATGTTTACATCATCCAATTCATTATGTATTTCATGAGATAACATGGTTTTTGCAAATCCGGCTGGAGGTTGAAGATGAAGTTCTTCGCGCGAAAATTTGAATTTGCCACGCAGTTATCTTATATCATGTGTTGGTTGTGTTTCATTATCACCAGCTCACGCTGGCTCAGTTGGTCAAGGCGTGTTTTGTGGGTTGGGAGCTAGAGGTCATGGGTTCAATCCCTCCCTTTGGCATTTCTTTTTACAACTTGTTTTTTCTCACTTTTTTTTTATTTTAATTAAATTCAAATATTAATTTCTCCTACCAAATTTATATTTTTAATCCCAATTTTTTCACACATATCATTTAAATACCCTATTATTTTAATCCACAAAAAAATCACAAAAAATAATATTTATTTGATATATTTTTATTAGGTTGAAAAATATTATTTTTAAATTATTTTAATACCTTTAAAATAATTTCTTTTCTTGATTTTTCTTAAACCTAATTAATTTTAAAAATTCATGTGAATAATACACCTTTGTATTAAGCCTTGATCATTTTTAATTAACTCATTTGATAATCACATCATATTTATTTGACTTTTTTTCTTTTGAAAATACCTTTAAATACAAAATTAGGGTTTCTACCATTTATCAAGCTTTTTTTCAAAATGTTTTAAATTAATAATCTTAGGCCTCTATTAGAGTGTAAGACCCAACCCTCTCTGTAAATAAACAAATCTTGGGCCTCTGCTATAGTATAAGTCCCATTGCGCTTTTCAAAAATCACGGTGCGATCACTGTTTTCATAACAATCTTTGGGCCTCTGTTAGGAGTGTAAGTCCCATCCCTCTGTACATAAACATTGTTTTAAATAATCATCTGGGCCTCTCCCTGAATATAAGACCCAACACCCCTTTGTAAATAGAATAATATTTTAGCCTCATTCATCCTGGGCTTTGTACAGGATACAAATAATCTTGGGCCTTTATCCAGAGTGTAAGACCCAACACCTTTCTTCTCTCCCTAGTTTTCAAATTCAAAGTCATCTTCAAATTCAAAATTCAAATTTAAATCATCTCGTCCTCTCAAAACTTTCTTCAATTTCTCAAAACCCTAATTCATTCAATCAATCAATCTTAAATCATTCAATCACAATACACTTGGGTCTCTATCAGAGTGTAAGACCCAACACCACCTTTTTAATTCATTTCATACTTGCTAATATACTTGTTTATATCTTGTTAAGTTTCTTTTAGCATTTAATTCATCCTTAGTTTAGACATAGGTCAAACAATAGGATCTCTTCACTCAAGACAACTTAGTTCAAACAACTAGATCCCTCTTGTACACAGGGAATTTCCCCAGTACAGTTGACCTTCTCTTCGGCCTTATCCAAGCATCATTGCCTCCTCTTGGGCATCATACAAATATTTTTCCCCAATACAGTTGGCCTCCTCTTGGGCCCTATTTAAGCATCATTTCCTCCTCTTGGGCATCATACAAAGATTTCTCCCCAGTTAAGTCAGCCTCCTCTTGGGCTTCATACAAGGAGACTTGGGTAGTCTCAGCCTCCTCTTGGGCTTCATACAAGGACCCTCAAGCTTCCTAAAAGCATAGGTCTAGTCTTAGTTATCTCAAAATCAATCCCCAAAGGAATCAAATCACAATCATTCAAGTATTTCAACTCTCTTCAAATCCTCAACAAGAGTCAGTCTCCTATTAAATTTCCTCTAGTCAATCAGTTTCCATCTTGGGATTTGTACAAGATATATAAAACTTGCCCAGTTGAGTCAGTATTCAGCTTTTTCAGCTTCATATCTTGGGCTCCAATCAAGATACCTAAATTCAATTTCCCCACAGATAAGACTCTGAGTCCTCTCTATAGGAGGATATCCCTTCTATACATCACATTTCAAATCAAATCAAATATTCAATCAAACTATTTTACATAAAGAAGGATGTGGCATTGCTCTGGATATTTCAAAATTCAAGTTAAAAGCTTCTTCCCTTATGATGAAACTCATGAAGAAAGATGTAGCATTGCTCTGGATATTTCAAAATCCAAGTTTAAAGCTTCTTCCTTCATGATATTTCCCTTTTCCCATAAAGAAAGATGTGGCATTGCTTAGGATGACAAAGATCCAAGTTTAAAGCTTTTTCCTTTATGATTTTACTCTTCAATGTTTGTGATGAATATGTAAGATATCTCCCTTTAGAGATGACAACAACTGGTGTTTGGCTGAAACTCGAAGGATTGTATATGACAAAATCCTTGGTGAATTGTTTGTACTTGAAGCATGCTTTGTATTCATTCAAGATAAATGAAGATAAAGTGGTGTCGGAGCAGCTGGATATGTTCAACAAGCTGATTCTTGATCTTGAAAATATTGATTTTACCATCAATGACGAAGATCAAGCGTTGTTATTGTTATGTTCTTTACCTAAGTCGCATGCTCACTTCAAAGAAACCCTCTTGTATGGAAGAGAGTCCCTGACCTTTGAAGAAGTTCAAGCAACCTTGTATTCAAATGACTTGAATGAAAGAAAGGAGTAGAAACCATCAACATCAGTTGGCGAAGGGTTGTCCGTGAAGGGGAAATCCTCGAAGAGAGATGGTAGGTTTGAGAAGAAGAAAGGTAATACTCAGCAGAAGTCTTATGGTGGTGATATTTATGGGATTAATTGTTATCACTGTAAGAAGGAGGGTCACACAAGAAATATGTGTCCTGAGCGCCTGAATAATCATGGAGGTAAGGACAATGACAATGCAGCTATTGTGCAAGATGATTATGAATCATCTGATGTCCTTGTGGTGTCGAGCAGCAACTCTTGCAAAGAGTGGATTATGGATTCAGGATATACTTGGCATATGAATCTAAACAAGAATATGTTTGAAGAATTATGTGATCAAGATGGTGGATCAGTGTTGTTGGGAAACAATAAAGCATGCAAGATTGCAGGTATTGGATCTGTGAGATTCAAGCTCCATGATGAGTCAGTAAGGCTATTGACTGGGGTTAGGTATGTACCTGATCTTAAGAGGAATTTGATTTCTCTTGGTGAATTCGACAAGAAAGGACATGTCATCAAAGGAGAGAAAGGTATCCTGAGAGTCATGAAGGGGTTGAAGGATGTCTTGAGAGGCGTGAAGAAACAAGGCTTGTATACCCTTGAGGTTGAGGTTGTAAGTGGGTCAACAGATTTTGCATCCATGAAACCTGTGTCGAAGACATAATTATAGCACATGAGATTGGGCTATGTCAGCGAAAGAGGCCTTGTCGAACTAGGGAAACAAAACCTGTTAGGTGGTGACAAAGTCGAGAAGTTGGAGTTTTGTGAACCTTGTGTATTTGGCAAATCCTGTAGAGTGAAGTTTAACAAAGGTAAACAAAGAACACATGGATCCCTTGATTAGATTCATGCTGATCTTTGGGGGTCTGCAAGGGATCCTTCACATTTAGGTGTAAGGTATTTTCTATCCATAGTTGATAACTTTTCTAGAAAATTATGGGTATTCATTCAGAAGACTAAGGATGAAACTTTTGAGAATTTCAAAAGTTGGAAGGTTCTGGTCGAAACTCAAACTGGCAGAAAGGTTAAGAGGTTGAGAACCGACAATGGCCCTGAGTTCTGCAATGAAGCTTTTGAAAGTTATTGCGTCGAGTCTGGGATTGTATGGCATAAGACTGTAGCAGGTACTCCTCAACAAAATGGCTTAGCTGAGGGATTCAATTGAACAATCCTTTAAAAGGTTAGATGCATGTTTGTTAGTGCTAGATTGAAGAAGGTGTTTTGGGCAGAGGCTGTTTCAATAACAACTTATTTGATAAATAGATGTCCCTCGACTGCCTTGGGAATGAAGACACCTGAAGAAGTTTGGTCGGGTCAACCACCAGATCTTGACAAACTGAGAGTATTTGGTTGTTTAGCCTATGCTCACATTAGGCAAGACAAGGTCAAACCTAGAGCTTTGAGATGCATGTTTCTTGGATATCCTGAGGGAGTCAAAGACTATAAGTTGTGGTGCCTAGAACCGGGTCACAGAAGATGTATCACAAGTCGTGATGTAGTTTTCAATGAAGTCGAAATGGCATTCAAGAAAACTGGTGATGCTGGTCGAAGTGCAGAAATCTATGAAGAGGAGCTGGAACAGGTAGATATTCCTGTTGAGGTGGAGCATAGTGATGTTGAAGTGCATAACCCAGATGAAATCGAAGAAGAAGAAGAGCAAGATGCTGAAGAGACTAAGGAAACTGTCGATGACTACCTAGTGGCAAGAGATAGGTTGAGAAGAGTCATTAAGCCACCTCAGAGACTTGGTTATGCATATCTTATAACTTTTGCTTTAATAATCTCTGCAAGTGAGGTACTTGAGGAAGAACCTAGAGACTACAAGGAAGCTATGAGGAGTCGAAACAAGACTGAATAACGAAAAACCATGGATAACGAGATGAAATCTCTTCATGATAATAACACTTGGGAGCTGATTGAGAAACCTGCAGGAGCCAGGCTAGCCAGTTGTACGTGGATTTTCAATGTCAAGGAAGGAATCGAAGGAGTGATGTCGAAGCGCTTTATGGAAAGGTTGGTTGCTAGGGGGTTCACTTAGAAAAAAGGTGTCCACTTCAATGATGTGTTCTCGCCTGTTGTAAAGGATAGATCCATTCGAATGTTGTTAGCCATAGTGTCAAAGTTCGACCTAGAACTTGAACAAATGGATGTGAAGACATCTTTCTTGTATGGTGATCTAGATGAAACGATCCTGGTGCGTCAACCTGAAGGGTATGCAGAAAAGGATAAGGAAGATTATGTGTGCAAGCTGAATATGTCTTTGTATGGCCTAAAAAAATATCCTCGACAGTGGAACAGGAGATTCGACAAGTTCACGGCACACATTGGTTTAACTAGGAGCCAGTTCGATCACTGTGTTTACTTTAGATTTCGACCTGGAAACTCACTTGTTATTTTGTTGCTTTATGTGGATGATATCCTCATATATAAAAATAGTGTCGAGGATGTAATGGAGGTGAAGGTTGAACTCAGTAAGGAGTTCGAAATGAAGGATCTGGGAGTTGCCACCAGGATTCATGGGATTGACATCCGGAGAGATAGAAAGCAGTCGAAGTTATGCTTATCTCAAGAGACATAGCTATGGAAGGTTCTCGACAAGTTTGTGTCATACCCAAAATTTTGACCACAAGATTTCCCGTCATTGTGAAAATCATCACCACAATATGGATGCATCTTTATGCCTCATCAATCCTCTCAAAGATTGTTGAGCATTCACCTCAACCAAGAGTTAGGGTTTTGAGCCCTCTCAGAGCACTCAGACAAAGGATCAATCAAGAATGGACATGATCCTCAACTTGTCAAGCCTCCCAAACATCCATAAAGGATCAAGAGGTCTCCCACATCAAGAATCAAGCACAAGAGTGCAACATTCCAAGGGGATCAAGCCTCAAGATCATCTATGTCACCAAATTAGGGTTTTGGTCGACCAAGGCCTCCAGAGGGAAATTTTTATCTGGGCATGAGCCAATACTTCAAAACATGATCCAAGGAGCTCAAAGGGACCTCGTGGACCCAATTATAAGTTCAAAATAGCCTTAGGGGATGCATTCATCAAAAATCAGGAATTAGGGTTTCTTGACCTAATTCACCCCTAAGTTAACTTTTGGAGCAAGACATGAGCCAAGACCTCAAAAAGTGTTTTGAAGACCTCCAATACATCATATTGATCCATTTACAAGATTGGATTGATTCAAAGAACTTGGTTCATAAGGAGTACAAGGATTCAAATTCATCTAGACCAATTAGGGTTTCCTGATGAAAAGTCAACTGTATCTTTGACTTTTGACCAAGACATGATCCCAAACCTTGGGACATGATTCAAGACACTCTATAACACCTATGGAATCCATCCATTAGGTTTGAATTAGGTCAAGTACTTGATTTCATAGAGGATTACAAAGTTTGAAATTCATCTGATAAAAAGTCAACTGTGCCAAAAAACCAAGTTTGACTTTTTAAATTTCTTGACAAACAAGGCTTTCCTAAGTCAAAAATAATGTTAAATTATGGTTTGGATCATCATCCATCAAGAAAAATCAAGAAAAGTGGGGTTACTTGCAAAAGGGGCAACCATAAGAAACTTGAAATTTCACTAAGTTATGGAAAAAAGTGATTTATACCCAACTTTGCAAGGCCATAACTTGTGATCCAAGCAATGTTTTTCTTCCATCCAAAGCTCAAATGGAAGCTCCCATTACATACTTCAAGATTGTCAACTACATCAGATTCCAAATCCTCATGGATTTTGAGTTATGGATTGATAAAAATCACAAAAATATGAAAATGACCATTTTTCCAACACTTATTGAAATTTTGGACATAATCTGTTTTGGATTTTCCCCAAATTTGAGGCCATTTTTCATTATGATCCAAGATGATTCAAAACCATTATTGGACATCAAAGTTGAAGTATGTTATTGTGGCTTTCCAAAAAGTACAAGAGCCTCCCATGGTTCCACTTGAGCAAGGAGTTATAAGCCTCCAAAAATAGCATTTTTCACCTTGCCCACACAAAGGCATTGATGCATAACTTGGTTCCCACGATTTCTTGAGCCAATTTTGGACACTTGTATCATTTTATTTCTGTCCAAAATCAACTTATATGATGAAGAATCTGATCACAAGGCCACCAAGTCCAAAATCCAATCCTTTAGGCATGTGCCATTCAAAGTTCAAATCCAAAAACTTCAAACTTGTCATGAGGCATTGAATGGATGCATAGAGCTGACATGTATTAGTCCAAAACATTGAAAATGAGTCAAGATAAACTCAAGCATCAGAAGAACATAGGCGTGCAAGATTGACCCAAGTCAATGGCTAGAGGAGACTTTGGCTACATGACAAAGTTCAATGGATATTGAAGTGATCGTGCCTCCAATCACTATTGCTCCCAAAACAAAGTTACTCTCTATAAATAGAGGTTCTTTCTGATCAATTCAAGTACACCAAAGCATAGTAATACATGCTTTCCTCCAAATCACATTTCAAAAACCAGATTTTGCTTCTTCTTGAAGTAACTATCGAATTTTCAAATAGGGATCAATTCCATCAAAACCAACCATGCCAACAACTCACATATATCATATATAAGTGATCCATAACCTCAAAACACATCTGGAACACCTAAATCACAAAGTCACCCCCCATTTGCTCAAGTTTTTTGGCCTACTTGCAGTTGAGGTTGTCGCAACTGCGAAAAAATAATCGGCGGAAACAGAATAGAAGAGTCGCCACCGAAAATTATTTATCCCGACGCAGGGAAAGGAAACGATCGAAGAAAACCTAAAGAAAGGGAAAGACATGGCATCACAACCATAGTCCGGGTTTGGGAGTCGGTTACGCGAGGGAAATGTATTAGCACCCCACGCGTCCATCGTACTCGATGGGATCCACGCTTGTTGTCTAATCAAAGGGTGAGTTATCTAAAGCCTACTGCTAAACGAAAATGGGAAAGGAAAAACAAAAACGGAAAAAGAGACTCGATAGGACATCGTCGTCCTATGCCTACGTATTCCCTCGTGCAATGGGAAAGTCAGAGCCAACGTAGTTCGGAGGACTACGGGTGGATGGGGGAAGGTTGCTCGCCAAGACATTGCCGTCTTGTGCCTACGTATCCTCAATCTAACCAGAGAGAGGAAATCAGAGCATCCGTAGTTTGTGGGACTACATGAAATGAAAGGAAGGGTGTTCACCAAGACATCATTGTCTCGTGCCTACGTATCCTCGACCTAACCAGAAAGAGGAAATCAGAGCAGTCGTAGTTCGACCTACGGGTCGGTTCAGTTTTTTTAGGAGCGATGTTAGGTTCGCGTCCGGCAGTTAGGGTCGATGTCTGTTTACGACAAAACGGAAGTAACGTGCTCTTTTCTGAAAATGATTTGAAACCCAACAATCCCGAAGGATGAAAAAGATTTGAATTTGTTTTGTGTTTTTTAGACAGAAGTGAATTGAAGTTAGTTTGACACTCACATTGCACTAAAGTCTATGACATAGGAGCGAATGCGTCGCATGGTCGCCCCCAATGGAACGTATGCTAAACACTCTAGAAGAGTGAAAGGAGACCCCTTATTCTTCATTTCCTATGTACTTAAGGCTCATGGTGCACAATGCTCGTTGTACTTATTAAGTGTTTTAGACTTGTTTTGAGATGAGAAGAGAAGACTCAAAGTTGAAAGGAAAAACACTAAGGGAATTCTATCCTAATGTTGTCATGCAAAAGTGGCCCTAAGGTTGAGGTAAGAAGGGGAAATTCTACCTAATGTTAGCATGCATGGATTGAAACCTAATGTCTATCATAATCCAAGCTCAATCAAAGATTAAGTTGGAATAGGGAGTCCTAAGGGAACATGCAAAAGCAAATCCAAGACTTAAACAAGTCTTAGGATCCAAAGGAGAAAAGAAAAGAAGTAAGAGATGAAGAAGAAAGTGAAACATGAGATGAGAAACAAGGTAGGGCAGCAAGCACATCATGTATATCACATCTAATTCACATCACCAAGCATGTTTCAAAAGATCACACATTAAAGTTCAAACAAGAAGGTAGAAGCAAACAAAAATGAGTGCAAACAACTTGCATTAAGATCATAATTAAACACCATTAATCATCATGTAAATGAGATATGGACAAAGTGAGGTGAGAATGAACCAAGGTCAGAATTCAAGTCATATCATGATCATCTAATTCAAACATGTAAGAAAAATTCACATTAACATACATCATGAACCAAAGTATCAACAAACAAATGCTAATGAAGTGTATCATGAAAATCAATCAACAAAGACCAAGTGAAGTGAAAACATGATGTGGATGCAAGTGGGCAGTAGCAAGTGCATAATCCATGAACCATAATCAAAATCAAACCAATCAAGAAGGATCATCAAGTATCATACTCAAAGCATATGTCAAAACTAGGCATGTATTCAACAAGAACAAGTCCAAAATGATTCACATGTTCTCATACAAGTAAGACAACACAAAAATGGTCAATGCATAATGAGTCAAGGAAAATCAGAACCTTAAACATGCCATATCAATCCAAGAAAGATCACCAAACATCAAAGAGATTCATGTCATTCAAAGGCATGACAATTAGGTCAAGGTGTGTGCATTAACATGCTCAAAACATCACCAAATGAGAACATCAACCAAAAATATCAAAGTGATTCAATAAAATCCAAAAAAATATCCAAAGGCAATTTTAAACATCCAATTAAAAATTTGCAAAAGATGGGATCAAAACAAGTTCAAGAACATGTCCAAAAGTGATCAACAAGACAAGTTAGACAAGTAATCGAGCATAAATCGAGGGCTAACAAAACTTGAATGGCAAGTCACTAAAAAGTAACTCAAACTAAGCCCAAACCAACATCAAATCAACCTTATATGAAGGTCTAAATGGTGCCAAAATAGCAGCCTCAAATGATGAGCAATGATCAAGAAACTTCCTAACCCTAGATGAAGGGTATCCTTGGAAATACACTATCAAATTAAATCAAAATAAAATAAGAAAAAAGAATTAAAAATAAAATAAAAAATATGAAAATTAAGTCAAGACATTAATCAACCAGAAAATATTTTTTGTCAATTTTTAAAATGAGTTCAACAATTAAAACAAAAATAAAATGGAAAAAAGAAATGAAAAGAAAATAAACAACAAGAAATAGCCATGGGAGGTGTATGAGCAATCCTGATACAAAGGAAACCATGTTACGTGTGCATGGACCTCAAAATAGTAGTTTGTGAATAGCATAAACCACAAGTCCCAATCCAATTCACATCAAAAGCAAACAAAAAAAGCACACGCGTGGACTGCCATGTGGATTCATTAATTGACATGGCGTTGATGTAGCAGATCCAACGGCCATGATTGAAACACCTTAAATAATTCAAATTTAAAATGTGGCGCTAAGGCCACATCAGCTTACCTCTAACCCTCAGACGCTGGAGCCCTAGCTCCGGTCGTCTTCTCCGGCCAACTGGCTGCCGGAGCAGCCACCAAACACCCAGAAATACCAAACAGGACCAACATCCCACTCCAAATTCCATGCTGATCACAAATCCATCATCTAAATTCAAAAACAGGCGCGTTTACATGATGGATCGAAGGGAAACAAAATTGAGCACGCATACAGAACTTCAATAAAACAAGACAACAAGCACACATACATGTCCTACACATGGTATGGCTTCAGATGCATCCAGTTATGAACCTAAAATGCTCATAGAATGAGAGAAATTAGATCTGAAAGTTTTACCTAACGGAGAACTGTCTGTTGCTTCTTCAACAAACTTAAGATCTGCAAAATTATATGGAAAACTTGGAAATCAACTGGAGATCACAGATTAAAGCCTATTTGGATCATAAAATTGCTAGAATTCTTCAACCAATTCCAACCCGATGGTGAAGAAAACAAAGCTCGCAGCACCTCCAATGGTGGATACAGAACCTAAATCTTGTGTACAGAAGTGAGATCTTCCTTGTTAGATGATGATTCTACCAAGAAAACCTCAAAAACTCTCAGAAATGGAAGAGCTCGAAGATGAGAAGTTTTGGAGAAAATTGTGATTCTGATCTGAAAAGTGGTGAATGAGGTGATTTTGGAGTGAATTGGCTTATATGTGGTGTACTTTTAGGGTTGGAACAAGGTCTGGAAACGAAACAAGGCTTGGAAGTTGGTTATTTTGGTTTGGAGGTGAAGAATGTGAAAAATTCCCTCACATGTATGGCACAGGTTCTTGCTTTGGATTCAGGTTTGGGAAGTAAGTTTTGCTGAGCAAAGTGAGTGGGAATAATGCATGAGGAATTGGCACGTGAGAGGAAAGTTTGTTGTGCAAAGTTTGTAAAATTCTCATTTTCCATTTATGGCAAAGATAGTACATGATGCATACCTTGCACATTATGGAATGTTTGGACATTTTGGGCACAAGGAAATGAGGTCATGCGTGTGTTTTGAGGTCAGCCTAAGCATGTTGCAAGGAAATATTCAAATGTTCCAAGAAAAGATAACATAATGATGCTACCCCATGCCTTAAATTATTTGAAAAATCTCAACTTTGCATGGGTAGAACTTGGTGAATATGGCTCCACTTGACACAAACTTATGATCAATGGAAAGTAGGAAGAACATAGAGCAAATTCCATGAATGAAAGGTCTTGCAATAAGGCTTGGAAAATTGTGAAAATAAGCCATGAATGCGTGTCCTCAAAACTGCCAAAAAGACTTAGAAAATTTCTAAGTTATTGCAAAATCACAAGTTGGAAATGGCTTAGTTTGCTCACTCATAACTCAATGAAAAATGATCCAAATGGCATGGTTCTTGTGCCCATTTTGAAGGAAATGTTTCAAACTACAACTTTCATGTGGAAAATATTTGCAAATGAAGCCTTGATCATGGTGAAAATTGGCTTTGAAAATGATGGAAGACTTTCCCAAAATAGTAACTTTTAAAATCTAGTTTCTTCCAAAAATGGCAACTTCTCAACTTCTTGATTTTTTTGACAATTCCTTGAACATTCCTTGACCAAATCTCATCCATTGATCATATTTGACTTGAAAATCACCAAGTTGACCTCAAAAAGTCAAGAGTTGACTTTTCACTACACAGTTGACTTTATCCCCAATTCTCCTGATTTTAAATCTTCTGACCAGTTGACAATCCTTTGAATGAAATTGATGGACAATCTTCCATTCTTAGACACTTAGGGACATATGGAATACCATGGAATCAAGTCTTGCCCAAAAAATCATAAATAAACTGACTTTATGTAAAACCCTAATTTTGGTACCCACAATCTAGAAGAAATCGACCCAAGCTCAAAATTCAAATTCCTCTGAGTATGATGTAGGATCTCTTAAACGAAGATGAAATGTGTATCATGATGATGATAAAGCTTCAAAAACCTTACCCATTGGAGTGCTATACCCAAGAATTCCAAAAAACCCTAACTTGAGGATTCAATCTAGGAGGATGTGATCAGTGTTCCCATTGATTATGATCCATGCCTTGATGAGGTGAGGGCCTTAAGGGAGCCCCAAGGTAGAAAATAAACTCAAGCTTGCCTTTGGAGTGGATGCTTTTCTCTCTGAGAACCAAGATACCTTGACCCCATGTAAAGAACCAACGATATGCACAGATGATAATGCAAAATGAAATGAAACAGATTTTAGACATTCAAGGATGCACGGAGATTGAATACCAAAAGAACCCTGAAATTTTCAACCTGTGGGGAGATAACAGTAAAGTGTTTGCCAACCGTAGGGGGGTCTGGAGACGGCGGGTACCAACCAATAGTTGAGATGAAAAGATACTAACCAATAGTTAGGATAACGAGGACGCCGACCAAAGGCGTACTCACAAAAAAAGATACCAACCAAGAGTTGGGACAAAGGAGACCAACCAATAGTTGGGATGACAAAGGGGACCAACCAAGAGTTGGGATAACGAGGACGCCGACCAAAGGCGTACTCACAATAAAAGATACCAACCAATAGTCGGGATAAAGGATACCAACCAAGAGTCGGGATAAAGGATACTAACCAATAGTTAGGATAACGAGGACGCCGACCAAAGGCGTACTCACAATAAAAGATACCAACCAAGAGTTGGGACAACAAACGGTGCACCAACCAATAGTTGGGACAAAGGAGACCAGCCAATAGTTAGGATGAAAGATACTAACCAATAGTTAGGATAACGAGGACACCGACCAAAGGCGTACTCATAACAAAAGAGACCAACCAATAGTTGGGATGAAAGATACTAACCAATAGTTAGGATAACGAGGACGCCAACCAAAGGCGTACTCACAACAAAAGAGACCAACCAATAGTTGGGATGAAAGATACTAACCAATAGTTAGGATAACGAGGATGCCAACCAAAGGTGTACTCACAACAAAAGAGACCAACCAATAGTTAGGATGAAAGATACTAACCAATAGTTAGGATAACGAGGACGCCGACCAAAGGCGTACTCACAATAAAAGATACCAACCAATAGTTGGGATGACAAATGTAACGCCCCAGTTTTTGCCAGTTTTATTTTATTGAGTCGTTTTTTATTATTTTATTATTATTTTATTTTAATTTCGACTTTTGTGTGAAAATGTGTTATTTTTAGTCGTGAATATATTTTATCGCGTTTTGGGATCGTTTGCGAGAAATTTGAGTGTGGGGGTATTTTGGTCATTTTATAATGTTTTTCATTAAGTTAGTAAGAAAGAAAAATAGAGAGAAAGAAAGAAGAAAGAAGGGAAAAGAGAAGAAAAGAGGAGAAGAGAGAAAAATTGGGATAGTGTGGAAAAATCATCAAGATCAAGTTCTAGAGTCGATTTAATCGGGTAAGGGTGCGAAACTCGATTATACTATGCTTGTATATGATTATGTATGAATGGGTTTGGATGATTCTCTTGCTTTCCATGTTTTTCACTTTTAGGTCGAAAACGATAAAATGAGTAGAATCGATGGTTTAACGGTTGGAAATCGATGTAAAGGTGGTAGTTTGCTTGTTGACATGATTAGAATAGGTTTTGATTGAAATATGTTGATTTGGAAATGGTTTGGGTTGGAAAATATCATTTTTGGGTTTTCAACAGCGTTGAAGGATTCTGAGTTTTCGCAGGTTCGCCTAGCGAACCATTCAGCGAAGGGTAGCGAAGGTTCGCTACGGGTATTCGCCTAGCGAAGGCGTGAGCGAAGGCTCGCTAGAGTGTTTGCCTAGCGAACTTTGGGTGTTTTTGGCTCTGTTTGGTTCTGACTTGGTTCGCCAAGTGCTCGCCTAGCGAACTTAGTGTCTGTTTTTATCTAACAGTTGGTTCGCTGGAACATTCGCCTAGCGAAGGAGCTAGCGAATGCTCGCGAGGGATGTTCGCCTAGCGAAGCAGCTAGCGAATGCTCGCGAGGGAGATTCACCCAGCGAACAGTGTTGTTCATGTAATTTTGTTTTCTGCATAACTTTTGATCTGTGATTCGGTTTGAGGCGTGGTTTGATGCATTGGAAAGCCATTGAGCTGTACTTTCTTATTATGATGGTTTAGAATTTGTTAGCCGATTTTATTTTGTCGGTAAATGTGAATAGTGTCAATGGTCGACTTTTGTCGTTTTAATGGTGCGTATTTGACTTGTGTTATGCTTTATGGTGTTGCTTCGAATGTGGTATGACTTATGTGCTGTTGTGATGATGATTTGTGGCCGTAAGGCAAGAAAATGCTAAGTGTGGTATTTGATGATATATGCATAATTGTGAATGTGTGTATGTATGGAATGAGAATGTCATGAGTCATTGTATGCCAAGCATCATGATGTGCATTGTTGAACGTCCTGAGTGACGGTTTGATTCCCGAGGGGAATATGCTATAACATCGTGTGCCTCGAAAATATGAGGCGATGCCTGAGGACTTAAAGCGATGGGTATAGACGATTTTGGGCTCCTTTGGAGACTTAAAGCAATCCTTAACGTTGTGTGCCTCGAAAATATGAGGCGATGCCTGAGGACCTAAAGCGACGGGTGAACATCGTAGGCCCGACGGGGAGTTACTTGAGATTCTCAGTAACAAGCGATGGTTCCAATAGTTCCTGAGTGAACTGATGATGAGACATGAGACATTGGAAGTCGGTACCGCATGGCATGTGCATAGAGTCGTTGTGTCGGTCTATGTGCATTGCATAAATCATGAATTAATTGTGTGTGAATTTGTGAATGTGATTAATGAAATGGAATATGTGTGATTGTATTGTGAATGATTGATGTGCAGTGGTAATTGATACGTGTGAATTGTACTGCGTGTTGTTATAATTTATCTGTGTGCTTTGGTGGTGAGAATATGTTATTTGTGCATTTTTGTGTTAATATATAATTTTATGCAATTATATTATGGTTGTTTTTCTCACCCTTCTGCTGTTTTATAACGCTCTATGAGGCGTTGCAGATTAGAGCTGCTGGAGGTATTCCTTTTTGTGAAGCGTTGCGTCTTCATTATTTTGGTCGGTCGGCTCTGATATGTGACTCCGGGTAGTTAGGGTGGCCGCGTGTTATTATTTTGTATATCGGATGATATATTTTGGTTGTACATATGATACCTGATGTATGACAAACTGTTTATATGTGTATATGTATATATGTTAATCAGATTTTAGATTTTCCGCTTTAATTCTAATTTCTGAAAAGTGGGTGTAAGGAACAAAGTTTCCTCTGTGTGATTGCTACCCCACAGTTGCATATCATTATGGGCAAGTGTTGCATGTTATGTGTATGTTTGGCTTCTTTGATGTGATTCTCCCTTTCTATGCCATGATGTTTCAAATATACTCTGATCAATTTTTGAATTTTCTTTTTACCGCTTTAATTGCGTGTTAATTGGGGGTATAGATTGGGGGCGTCACATTAAGTGGTATCAGAGCCAGTTCGTGTCAGTTGTGTAGTTTGTGTCTGTTGTGTCTGGCATATTGGGCGAGTTGTGTTGAGCGAGTTGTTGTTTAACCATAGTTTCTGTTTTGGATGAACAGAATATGGCTGGTCGTAATGATGCTGCTTTGGCTGCTGCGATGGAAGCGATGACACGAGCTGTGCAGGGTGCACCGAATGCTGCCGAAAATGATGAGTTTAGAAAGAATAAGCCGCCGGTCTTTAAAGGGAAGCATGATCCGGATGGTGCGCAGTTGTGGTTGAAAGAGATTGAGAGGATTTTTAGGGTAATGGATTGTGATGACGATGATGTTAAGGTGAGGCTGGGCACTCATATGCTACACGAAGAGGCTGACGACTGGTGGGTCAGTACTCGTCAGGTGTTGGAAGCTGATGAGGAGGAAGAAGAGATCACTTGGGAGGTGTTTAGCCGAGAGTTTCTAAGGAAGTATTTTCCCGAGGATGTCCGAGGAAAGAAGGAGATTGAGTTTTTAGAGCTAAAACAAGGTAATATGTCGGTTATTGACTATACTGCTAAGTTTGTGGAACTTGTGCAGTTTTATCCTCATTATGTGGAAGCGACCGCTGAATTTTCAAAGTGTGTGAAGTATGAAAGTGGTTTGCGTCCTGAGATAAAGCAGGCTATTGGTTATCAGAGGATTCAAAGGTTTGCTGATTTGGTGGAATGCTGTAGGATTTATGATGAAGATAGTAAGGCTCGTTCTGCTCACTATAAAAGTGTAAGTGGCAGAAAAGGGAAACAACTGTTTCGTGGTGGTCCGTATGTGTCACCGGCTGATAAAGGTAAACAAAGGAGTACTTTTGATCGTAGGTCAGGTGGAGGTGGTATGTCTAGTTCTCTTAGGTGTTTTAAATGTGGTGAATTGGGTCATCGCCAGCATGAATGTAGGAAGAAAGTGGATAAGTGTTCTAATTGTGGTGGTATCGGACATGTTTTAGCTGATTGTAAAAGGAAGAATGTAGTGAAGTGTTATAACTGTGGGGAACCTGGTCACATTAGCTCGAAGTGTCCGAATCAGAAGAAAGCTCCGACTAGTGGGAAAGTGTTTTCATTGGCGGGAACTCAGACTTCAAGTGCAGATCGTCTGATAAGAGGTACTTGCTTTATTAATAATACGCCTTTAATTGCTATTATTGATACTGGAGCGACTCATTCGTTTATTTCGTCTGAGTGCGCGGAACGTTTGAATCTTGGGTTGTCTTCGATGGATGGTGAGATGGTTATTGATACTCCAGCGATGGGGTCAGTAACTACTTCTTTGGTGTGTTTGAGTTGTCCTTTAGCCATTTATGGTAAAGACTTTGTGATGGATTTGGTGTGTTTACCATTGGAAGGTTTAGATGTGGTGTTGGGAATGAACTGGTTGCAATTCAATCGGGTGCACATTGATTGTTATCATAAGCTTGTAAGGTTTCCTTCTCTTGAGGAAGATGAAGACTCGAGTTTCTTGTCTACCAAAGAGTTGAAGAAACTTTTGGCGGATGAAGCTCAATTGTTTGGAATATTTGCATCTTTGACTGTGGATAGTCAAGTTTCTCTTGAAGTGTTTCCTGTTGTGTGCGAATTTCCTGAGGTGTTTCCTGATGATATTTCAGATGTGCCGCCAGAGAGAGAAGTTGAATTTTCTATTGATCTAGTTCCTGGTACTAGACCTGTTTCTATGGCACCTTATAGAATGTCGGCATCTGAATTGGTGGAGTTGAAAAAGCAGTTAAATGAGTTGTTGGAAAAGAGGTTCGTGAGACCAAGTGTTTCTCCATGGGGTGCTCCAGTTTTGTTAGTGAAAAAGAAAGATGGGAGTATGCGATTATGTATTGATTATCGCCAGTTGAACAAAGTGACGATTAAGAACAAGTATCCGCTTCCAAGGATTGATGATCTGATGGATCAGTTGGTTGGTGCTTGTGTGTTTAGTAAGATTGATTTGAGATCGGGGTATCATCAGATAAGGGTGAAGGAAGAGGATATTCAGAAGACGGCCTTTAGAACACGGTACGGTCATTATGAATATTCGGTGATGCTGTTCGGGGTTTCTAATGCGCCTGGTGTGTTTATGGAATACATGAATCGTATTTTCCACGAGCATTTGGATCGTTTTGTGGTGGTGTTTATTGATGATATTTTAATCTATTCTAAGTCTCGTGAGGAACATGCAGAGCATTTGCGTATTGTTTTGCAGGTTTTGAAGGAAAGGAAGCTTTTTGCCAAATTGTCCAAGTGTGAATTCTGGTTGTCTGAGGTGAGTTTTCTTAGGCACGTAATTTCAGGTAATGGTATTGCTGTGGATCCATCTAAAGTAGAAGCAGTTCTACAATGGGAGGCTCCTAGATCCATTACCGAGATTCGAAGCTTTTTGGGTTTGGCGGGTTATTACCAGAGGTTCATTGAAGGTTTTTCTAAGCTAGCTCTTCCTTTGACGCAGTTGACTTGTAAGGGCAAAGCATTCATTTGGGATATTCAATGTGAAGAAAGTTTTTGTGAGCTGAAGGAAAGATTGACGACAGCTCCGATTCTTATTTTACCTAATCCTAATGAACCATTTGTTGTGTATTGCGATGCTTCTTTAATTGGTTTGGGTGGTGTTCTGATGCAGGAAGGTAAAGTTGTAGCTTATGCTTCAAGGCAGTTAAGAGTTCATGAGAAAAACTATCCTACTCATGATCTTGAATTAGCGGCTGTAGTTTTTGTGTTGAAGATTTGGAGGCACTATCTCTATGGTGCAAGGTTCGAGGTCTTTAGTGATCATAAAAGCTTGAAATATTTATTTGATCAGAAAGAGTTGAACATGAGGCAGCGGAGATGGTTGGAATTCTTGAAAGACTACGACTTTGGCTTGAATTACCATCCTGGTAAAGCTAATGTGGTGGCCGATGCATTGAGCCGGAAATCGTTGCATATGTCCGCATTGATGGTGAAAGAGTTGGAACTTTTGGAATCGTTCAGAGATTTGAGTTTGGTTTGTGAAGTGACGTCGGTTAGCGTAAGGCTTGGAATGTTGAAAGTTACTAATGAATTTTTGTTGTCGGTTAGTGAGAAACAAAAGCTGGATTTGAAATTCGTTGATTTGATGAGGAATGAGAATGTGGATTTCAAGGTGGATAATTTTGGTGTTTTGAGGTTTCGTGGTCGTATTTGCATACCTGATGATGCGGAGTTGAAAAGAATGATTTTGGAGGAAGGACACCGGAGTAATTTAAGTATACATCCGGGTGCGAATAAGATGTACCAAGATTTGAAGAAGATTTTCTGGTGGTCTGGTTTGAAAAGAGATGTGGCTCAGTTTGTGTATGCTTGTTTGACTTGTCAGAAATCGAAAGTGGAACATTTGAGGCCTAGTGGTTTGTTGCAACCGTTGGATATTCCTGAGTGGAAATGGGATAGCATTTCGATGGATTTTGTGACGGGATTACCGAACACTCAGCGTGGGCATAATGCTATTTGGGTGATTGTGGACAGGCTGACTAAATCGGCGCATTTTATTCCGATTGACATCAGTTTTTCTTTGGAACGGTTAGCTGAGATCTATATCAGTGTGGTGGTGAAATTGCATGGGGTTCCTTTGAGTATTGTTTCTGATCGAGATCCTAGGTTTACATCGAGATTTTGGGAAAGTTTACAGAAGGCTTTGGGTTCTAAATTGAGGTTGAGTTCGGCTTATCATCCGCAGACGGATGGTCAGACCGAAAGAACGATTTAGTCTTTGGAGGATTTGTTGAGGTCGTGTGTTTTGGAACAAGGTGGTGCGTGGGACAGTTATCTTGCTTTGATTGAGTTCACGTATAATAACAGTTTCCATTCTAGTATTGGAATGGCACCTTTTGAGGCCTTATATGGACGAAGATGTCGAACGCCGTTGTGTTGGCACGAAACAGGTGAAAGTTCGGTGGTTGGACCGGATTTGGTGCAACAAACGACGGAAAAGGTAAAGTTTATTCGTGAGAAAATGAAGGCTTCTCAGGATAGACAAAAGAGTTATCATGATCGGAGACGGAAGAATCTTGAGTTTCAAGAGGGTGATCACGTATTTCTGAGAGTTACGCCGGTAACGGGTGTTGGTCGTGCTTTGAAATCTAAGAAGCTTACTTCTCGATTTATTGGTCCTTACCAGATATCTGCGAGAGTTGGTGCTGTAGCGTATCGTGTGGCGTTACCGCCGAATCTGTCGAATTTGCATGACGTTTTTCATGTTTCACAGCTTCGGAAGTATGTTCCGGACCCTTCACATGTTATTCCAATGGACGAGGTTGAGGTAAGGGATAACCTTACGGTCGGGGCATTACCGGTTGGTATTTTGGATCGCGAGGTGAAGCGGTTGAGGGGCAAAGAGATTGCACTTGTGAAAGTGGCGTGGGGAGGCGCTGCTGATGGTGATCTGACGTGGGAATTGGAGAGTAGGATGCGGGAGTCGTATCCGGAGTTGTTTGTATCAGGTAAGATTTTCGAGGACGAAAATTTCTAAGTGGGGGAGAGTTGTAACGCCCCAGTTTTTGCCAGTTTTATTTTATTGAGTCGTTTTTGATTATTTTATTATTATTTTATTTTAATTTCGACTTTTGTGTGAAAATGTGTTATTTTTAGTCGTGAATATATTTTATCGCGTTTTGGGATCGTTTGCGAGAAATTTGAGTGTCGGGGTATTTTGGTCATTTTATAATGTTTTTCATTAAGTTAGTAAGAAAGAAAAATAGAGAGAAAGAAAGAAGAAAGAAGGGAAAAGAGAAGAAAAGAGGAGAAGAGAGAAAAATTGGGATAGTGTGGAAAAATCATCAAGATCAAGTTCTAGAGTCGATTTAATCGGGTAAGGGTGCGAAACTCGATTATACTATGCTTGTATATGATTATGTATGAATGGGTTTGGATGATTCTCTTGCTTTCCATGTTTTTCACTTTTAGGTCGAAAACGATAAAATGAGTAGAATCGATGGTTTAATGGTTGGAAATCGATGTAAAGGTGGTAGTTTGCTTGTTGACATGATTAGAATAGGTTCTGATTGAAATATGTTGATTTGGAAATGGTTTGGGTTGGAAAATATCATTTTTGGGTTTTCAACAGCGCTGAAGGATTCTGAGTTTTCGCAGGTTCGCCTAGCGAACCATTCAGCGAAGGGTAGCGAAGGTTTGCTACGGGTATTCGCCTAGCGAAGGCGTGAGCGAAGGCTCGCTAGAGTGTTCGCCTAGCGAACTTTGGGTGTTTTTGGCTTTGTTTGGTTCTGACTTGGTTCGCCAAGTGCTCGCCTAGCGAACTTAGTGTCTGTTTTTATCTAACAGTTGGTTCGCTGGAACATTCGCCTAGCGAAGGAGCTAGCGAATGCTCGCGAGGGATGTTCTCCTAGCGAAGCAGCTAGCGAATGCTCGCGAGGGAGATTCGCCCAGCGAACAGTGCTGTTCGTGTAATTTTGTTTTCTGCATAACTTTTGATCTGTGATTCGGTTTGAGGCGTGGTTTGATGCATTGGAAAGCCATTGAGCTGTACTTTCTTATTATGATGGTTTAGAATTTGTTAGCCGATTTTATTTTGTCGATAAATGTGAATAGTGTCAATGGTCGACTTTTGTCGTTTTAATGGTGCGTATTTGACTTGTGTTATGCTTTATGGTGTTGCTTCGAATGTGGTATGACTTATGTGCTGTTGTGATGATGATTTGTGGCCGTAAGGTAAGAAAATGCTAAGTGTGGTATTTGATGATATATGCATAATTGTGAATGTGTGTATGTATGCAATGAGAATGTCATGAGTCATTGTATGCCAAGCATCATGATGTGCATTGTTGAACGTCCTGAGTGACGGTTTGATTCCCGAGGGGAATATGCTATAACATCATGTGCCTCAAAAATATGAGGCGATGCCTGAGGACTTAAAGCGATGGGTATAGACGATTGTGGGCTCCTTTGGAGACTTAAAGCAATCCTTAACGCCGTGTGCCTCGAAAATATGAGGCGATGCCTGAGGACCTAAAGCGACAGGTGAACATCGTAGGCCCGACGGGGAGTTACTTGAGATTCTCAGTAACGAGCGATGGTTCCAATAGTTCCTGAGTGAACTGATGATGAGACATGAGACATTGGAAGTCGGTACCGCATGGCATGTGCATAGAGTCGTTGTGTCGGTCTATGTGCATTGCATAAATCATGAATTAATTGTGTGTGAATTTGTGAATGTGATTAATGAAATGGAATATGTGTGATTGTATTGTGAATGATTGATGTGCAGTGGTAATTGATACGTGTGAATTGTACTGCGTGTTGTTATAATTTATCTGTGTGCTTTGGTGGTGAGAATATGTTATTTGTGCATTTTTGTGTTAATATATAATTTTATGCAATTATATTATGGTTGTTTTTCTCACCCTTCTGCTGTTTTATAACGCTCTATGAGGCGTTGCAGATTAGAGCTGCTGGAGGTATTCCTTTTTGTGAAGCGTTGCGTCTTCATTATTTTGGTCGGTCGGCTCTGATATGTGACTCCGGGTAGTTAGGGTGGCCGCGTGTTATTATTTTGTATATCGGATGATATATTTTGGTTGTACATATGATACCTGATGTATGACAAACTGTTTATATGGGTATATGTATATATGTTAATCAGATTTTAGATTTTCCGCTTTAATTCTAATTTCTGAAAAGTGGGTGTAAGGAACAAAGTTTCCTCTGTGTGATTGCTACCCCACAGTTGCATATCATTATGGGCAGGTGTTGCATGTTATGTGTATGTTTGGCTTCTTTGATGTGATTCTCCCTTTCTATGCCATGATGTTTCAAATATACTCTGATCAATTTTCGAATTTTCTTTTTACCGCTTTAATTGCGTGTTAATTGGGGGTATAGATTGGGGGCGTCACAACAAAGGGGACCAACCAAGAGTTGGGATGAAGGAGACCAACCAATAGTTGGGATGAAAGAAGACCAACCAATAGTTGGGATAAAGGTGACCAACCAATAGTTGGGATGAAAGATACTAACCAAGAGTTAGGATAACGAGGACGCCGACCAAAGGTGTACTCACAATAAAAGATACCAACCAAGAGTTGGGACAAAGGAGACGATATACAGGAAGTAGCATCAACGAGCGTACGACCTGAAGAGAATAGAAGATGACTCCGTTGGGGAAAAGAGAACCCTAAACAGATAACTCTACAGGGGAGCATACGACAGTTCTTACGCAAGAGAACAACAATTGATTAGGGTATAAAGTTAAACAACACATCCTGAGTTATGCCACTTTTGTTGGGGAAAAAGTCTGGCAAAAGATACCAAACCTGGCTTATGCTTCACATGCATATGTTTGAATCTTCTATGGCGTAATGCTCCATACGAAATTGAAATGCTATGCATTTGGGAGGATGCAATGCAAATGATGCTTATGCTATGCAAAAGAATCAACCCAGCGAAATAAATGCTGAAAACGAAGGCAACTCCTCCGGGGACGACAACCTCAATTGTCTTCAAGAACAAAATCATGCTGAGGAAAATCACACTGAACAACTTTCCTCACCAAAGCCTCTACTGACGATGAAACCCAAAGAGAACTTCCCCTCGTTGGGGGCTACAAATAACCATTACCGAAGATAGAACCCAAAAACTGATACTGAAAGGTGCCAATAACAATTGGACTTAGAACCTGTTGGGGATGTCAACCACCGTTGGATAAACCGTTTGCGAGGATTGACGCCAAACTCTGCTTGGGGAAAGAAGTCAATAATACCAAACCTGCTGAGGGATATCACTGAACTTAACCTGCTGTTGGAGTAATGACCTTAAGCTTACCCTGCTGGGGATAAGAACACACCATTGCTGACAAAATTACACTTTTTGACCTACTGAGGAAAGTAAATACCAGACTCTGTGGGGAAGATAAAATCTTTACCAGAGATATCCAACACGTCTTCTGCTGGAGATATAACAACATCCACCTTGGAGCAATCCACTTCTGACTGCTTGCCGAGGAATAATAGACCGATCATGGCTCGGCTGGGGAAACAATCCTCTGCACTCTTACTGGGGAGAGTATGGTCTATTGAGGATGATGAACTTTTAGTGCTGGGGAGAGTAACTCTACTGGGGAGAAGCAAACTTGCTACCCTGCAAATGCACAACTAAAACATAATATTCTATATACATAATGGCTACCTCGGTTACCATCCAAGATATCCATTGCCTAGGCAATTTCTCATTATTTTCCGCTATGCTCCGCAAAGCTTAACGTTTTCACATGCAATGTTTATCAAAAATACCAGACGTTTTCGCAAACAAAACAGTAAAAGT
Source organism: Lathyrus tuberosus (assembly GCA_022829125.1). Lineage (NCBI taxonomy): Eukaryota > Viridiplantae > Streptophyta > Magnoliopsida > Fabales > Fabaceae > Lathyrus > Lathyrus tuberosus. Next base: position 6,606,505 of record JALAZF010000032.1, read on the forward strand.
AAAAAGAAAACTGGAAAGCTCTTTGAGTAAAATGAAAACTTTATTGAATGAATTGGCCTGTGAATAGGCATTTACAATTGGAAGCAATTCTTGAAAAGAGGTAATTGCACAAAAAAGAAAAGAAAATACACATGTCGGCAATGTGGGAACAGATATCCACCATGCTTCGATCCAGCTATTACCCATATATCTTACTTATCCGCAAATGCTTTGACTTTCGAAGAGACTGACTGGACTGATTCCTTTCCTTTGAAATTCCCAAGTATAAAAAGTGCCTACAGATCGAACGCAGACTGCAACCTCTCGCTTTCAAATTCCTAACTTTTGCCTGGATCGCCCCTTTCGGGTTTCAATCCACCGGGATACCCATTTTTGCCAAAGTTGCCTTTTCAGGTTTTCAACTTTGCGGGTTTATTCTTTTCTTTTTCTTTTATCCATAATTTTTTCTTGAATCCTTTCTTTTTATGGTTCGCCGGGATGCCCTTTTTTTCCTGGACTTTCTTTTTATATCCAGGGGGTCTTTTTTATGCAAATTATTTTTTGACTACGTCTGCATTCACAGGGGATGTAAAATCTTCGCCATCCATAGCTGAAAGTAATAAGGCTTCACCAGAGAAAACCTTTCTTACTACATATGGCCCTTCATAGTTTGGAGTCCACTTTCCCCTGTGATCTGTCTGAGGAGGAAGGATTCTTTTCAAAACCAACTCGCCTGTCTGAGAACACCGAGGACGCACTTTCTGATCAAATGCCTTTTTCATCCCGCTCTGATATAACCGGCCATGTGCAATAACTGCCAATGTTTCCTCCTCAATAAGGTTCAGTTGATTCAACCTAGAACGTACCCATTGGCTTCATCAAGCTTTACATCTTCCAGAATTCTCAGAGAAGGAATCTCAACTTCTAATGGCAAGACTGCTTCCATACCATACACTAGTGAGAAAGGAGTTACCCCGGTTGATGTACGCACCAAAGTACGATAACCGTGTAAGGCATAAGGCAACATCTCATGCCAGTCTTTATATGTTACCACCATTTTCTGCACAATCTTCTTGATATTCTTATTTGCCGCCTCAACAGCACCATTCATCTTTAGACGGTATGGAGAAGAATTGTGATGTTCAATTTTAAAGCTCTGACATAGCTCCTTCATCATCTTGTTGTTCAAATTCAAACCATTATCAGTAATGATTCTTTCCGAGACCCCATAACGACAGACGATGTCCTTTTTTATAAACCGGGCTACCACTTGTTTTGTGACGTTGGCATACGAGGCTGCTTCCACCCACTTCGTGAAGTAATCAATGGCAACCAATATGAAACGATGCCCATTGGAAGCAGTTGGCTCAATCTTCCCAATCATATCAATGCCCCAAATGGTGAAGGGCCAAGGAGATGCCAATACATTCAGAGGAGTAGGTGGTACGTGCACCTTATCAACATAAATCTGGCATTTATGGAATTTCCTGGCGTATTTGAAACAATCAGACTCCATAGTCATCCAGTAATACCCTGCCCTCAACAACTTTCTAGCCATAGCATGCTCATTGGCATGAGTACCGAAAGAACCTTCATGAACCTCTTCCATCAACAAGCCTGCCTCGTGTTCATCAACACAACATAGCAAGACCATGTCGAAGTTCCTCTATACAACACATCATCTTCATTCAGAAAGAAATTGCCAGCTAACCTCCTCAGAGTCTTATTATCATTGGCAGATGCCCTAACAGGGTACTCTTGACTCTTGAGAAAACACTCAATGTCATGATACCAAGGCTTGCCGTACGATACCTCTTCAATTGCAAACACAAAAGCCGGTCTATCAAGACGCATGATTCTGATTGATGGCGCTTTATTCCACCGATTCACCTTGTACATGGAAGCTAACGTTATCAACGCATCAGCCATCTGATTCTCAGTTCGGGGTACATGATGAAAATCCTCCCTATCAAAGAACGTCAACAACCTTCTGGCATAATTCTTATAAGGTATCAAATTTTCCTGACGAGTCTCCCATTCTCCTTTGATCTGATTAATTACCAACGCAGAATCACCATACACATCGAGCTTCTTGATTCTTAAATCAATAGCTTCTTCCAACCCCATGATGCATGCTTCATACTCTGCCTCATTGTTGGTGCATATGAACGCTAATCGGGCAGTGAAAGGTATATGAGAAGCCTTTGGAGTTGTAATGATTACCCCTATTCCGTTACCATATGAATTGATAGCAACATCAAAGACAAAACTCCACTGAGATCCAACTTCAGGCCCTTCGTCAGGCAAATGCTCATCGCAATCTTTCATCTTCAGAAACATAATATGTTCATCCGAAAATTCAAACTTCATCGGTTGATAATCCTCGATTGGTTGTTGAGCAAGATATTCTGACAGAACACTTCCCTTAATGGCCTTTTGGGAAACATACTGAATATCGTATTCTGTCAAAACCATCTGCCAACGAGCTATTCTCCCATAAAGTGCTTGCTTCTCAAACACATACTTAATCGGATCCATCTTCGAAATCAACAGGGTTGTGTGGTTTAACATATACTGCCTCAAACGCTTAGCTGCCCAAGCGAGTGCACAACATGTTTTTTCCAGCATAGAGTACCTTGACTCACAATCAGTGAACTTTTTACTCAGGTAGTAGATGGCATGCTCTTTCCGACCTGTCTCGTCGTGTTGACCGAGCACACACCCTATTGAATTCTCAAGAACCGTAAGATACGTAATCAACGGTCTCCCTGGCACTGACGGCATGAGGATCGGAGGCTCCTGCAAATATTCTTTTATTTTTCAAACGCCTTTTGACAATTTTCATTCCACCTGACCTCTTGATCTTTTCTTAACAATTTGAATATTGGTTCACACGTGGCTGTGAGATGAGAGATGAATCTAGCAATGTAGTTCAAACTCCCTAAGAAGCCATAGACCTCTTTTTCTGTTCTCGGTTCAGGCATTTCTTGTATGGCTTTTACTTTAGCAGGATCAACCTCGATACCCTTTTCGCTAACAATAAATCCCAGCAATTTTCCAGATCTCACACCGAAGGTACACTTGTTCGGATTCAACCTCAGTCTGAACTTCCTCAACCTTCAAATAGCTTCTGAAGATTCACCAGATGTTCTTCCTCCGTTTGTGACTTTGCAATCATGTCATCAATATAAACTTCAATCTCTTTGTGAATCATATCATGAAAGAGAGTCACCATTGCCCGCTGATAGGTTGCCCCAACATTCTTCAATCCAAAGGGCATTACCTTGTAGCAAAATGTTCCCCACGGTGTTATGAATGTTATCTTCTCCATGTCCTATGGGGCCAACTTGATTTGGTTATACCCAGAGAAGCCATCCATGAAGGAAAATACTGAATACTGAGCGGTGTTGTCCACTAACACATCAATGTGGGGGAGCGGGAAACCGTCTTTCAGGCTTGCTCTATTCAAATCTCTGTAATCAACACACATCCTGACCTATTCATCCTTCTTCGGTACAGGAACAATATTAGCAACCCACGGAGGATAATTCGTCACAGCAAGAAAACCAACATCTAACTGTTTCTGAACCTCTTCTTTGATTTTGACAGCCATGTCCGGTTTTGTCCTTCTCAACTTCTGCTTAACCGGGGCGCAACACTCTTTAAGCGGCAACCGGTGTACAACAATATCAGTGTAAAGACCGGGCATGTCTTGGTAAGACTGTAACGCCCCAAAATAATTACAGTATTTATTTAATTAAGTTATTATAGATATTCGTAAGTTAGGTGAGTTTTGGTGGAATATTTTGATACCTGATGACCTGTGTTGTGGGGTATTGATGATGTTAAGGGGGTGTTGAGAGTATTTAGAAGTATGTGATGTGTTAACAATATTTTGGTAATAATAATATGATTATATGATATATTATTATTATTATTTTAAAATAAAAGGAAGGGCTAAGTGGTAATTGTGCGAGGATAAGTGAGGACGAAGTTGGGAAAACATATTAAGGGTCCTAAGGGTATAGTAGACAAAAAGGAATTGGAGAGAAATGAGAAGTCGTTGTTGGTACGATCATTCTGGGAGAACCGCTCTGAGGAAAAGGGAGAAGAAGAGCTAGGGCCTAGAGACATCGGAAGAATCTTCATCTAAGGTAAGGGTCGGGTTCTTTAATCTCTAAGGGTTGCATAGTGTTTGTATGAGGGTAGATAAACCATTAGGATCATCCCTATGTGTTGTTTGTGTTGATTTGGGGATTGGGGTTTTGCGTGTCGGAAGTTTTGATAAGGGGAAGAATGCACAAATTTATCGGTTGAAATGTGATTTCTGTATTTCCTACTTGTTTGTATGTTAATATGTGATTATATGTGTGTTTTTGGACTGAATTGGGAGTGAAATTAGGGAAGAATCGAGGTCTGAGTCGTGCAGAATCGTAATTGCAAGATTGTTGATCCTGCCAGATTCGCCAGGCAAAAGGAAATCCGCCAGGCAAAAATCCGCCAGATGGTTGCCAGGCGAATTAAGAGGCGAGCGAAGGGTGAAAAATGAGGGTTCTGGATTTTGTATGGGGAAGAAGATTCGCCACTGCTTCGCTAGGCGAGCATGAGGCGAAAGGGGAATTCGCCAGGCAAAAGGAAAATCTGCCATGTGAAAATCCGCCAGATGGTCGCCAGGCAAAAATTCGCCAGATGGTCGCCAGGCGAGCGTCAGGCGAGCAGAGCTGAGACGAACCGAATTTTCTGAAACTTTAAAAATTCGTATCTTTTGTTCCGTAGGTCCGTTTCAGTCACCGTTCGAAGCGTTGGAAAGCTAGTTTCGCATACTATTTATAAAACTTGATTTCAATACCAGAATTCCAACCCTTTGACGCGTTAATTGGGTTTTGTGTATGTTATGTGTTGTAAGTTGAAATGATGGATTCGTTGGTGTGTATGCGTGTCATTGTTGTGGATTGCAATGTTTGCATGTTCGAGCAGGTATATGTTGTATGTTGGGCAGTCGTGAGGTAAGGTATTGGTGATATGCTAGTCCTATGCTTTACGTCGTTGTTGTATGTTGTTGTTGAGTGCAATAGTTGTTGCTTATGATGTTGCATGATGTTGTTGTTGAGTTATTGTGGAATATCGTGTAAATATAATGGTTGTTGCTTTTGATGTTGTATGATGATGTTGTTGATTAGTTATGGCATGTTGTGTTGTGGCATAACATGTAAATGCAATAGTTGTTGCTTATGATGTTGCATGATGTTGTTGTTGAGTTATTGTGGCATACCGTGTAAATATAATGGTTGTTGCTTATGATGTTGTATGATGATGTTGTTGATTAGTTATGGCATGTTGTGTTGTGGCATAACTTGTAAATGCAATAGTGGTTGCTTATGATGTGGTATAAGGTTGTGGTTGAATGCATAGCATGTTGCATAAGTTGTGTGATAAGCCGTGTGCCCATGTGGGGTGTGAGAGTCTTATCTGGATTCTTTGAAATAGAATCGTGTTGGTGTTGTGGTTGTTGTTGAGGTAATCGTGTTCCCATGTGGGGTGTGAGCGATTACGGGTGATCGTGTGCCCATGTGGGGTATGAGCGATCACGGATGTCGTGTGCCCATGTGGGGTGTGAGCGACTATTATGAAATCCCGACGGGGATCGTGACCATGAAACAAGGGTCGAATTGGTACCACATGAATTGAGTCAAGTCGTAGGTCTCATTCCATTGCATTGTGTCGTGTTGTGATGCATAAAATTATATGCCTGTATGGATATTCGTGTTGTGTTGATGTTGTCGTGTTTGTGTGGATGTTGTGTGCCTAGGGTGAGCCGTATAAGAATTATGTTCTTTCATACGTATATTATGCTTTTCTTATGTGATTTTGAGAATCTCACCCCTTTTGTTTGAATGTTACCTCCACGTGGGTAACGTGGAGATACGCATGAGTAGTTCGGAGTTGGAGTTACGAAGACAAGGTCTTCTCTTTTATGTCATCGAGTCGCGTCTGCTCTGATTGTAACACTGGGTTGTCGGGACGCTTAGAGTCCTTTACCTTGTTATGTGTTATTACTCGTTTATTTGATGATGTTATGTGTGGTTGAACATGTTTTATATTTCGTTGAATTTTCGCCGTTGTAGAAATGTTTAAATACCATGTTTTAATTTCGATGTTGATGTATTACTTTTAGTATGCATGAGAAGTTGAATAGTTGAAAGTAGCATCCTAAATCTATGTGTGTTATTTTTACTCTGATATTTTGTTATTAATTGTCGCGGGGGTTTAGGGTATTACAAAGTGGTATCAGAGCAGGTCGGTCTGTCCGGCCAAGTTGCCGAGTCATTGTGGTGTGACAGTTGAATACTGTCAATGTTGTTTGTTCCTTAGTTCGTGATATGTGTGTGAAACACTATCAGTGCTTTCTTGTTTTTCTATATCCCTTGTCTGCAGGATGAGAGTGAGACAAGTGGGGGAGAAGCTTGTGTTTCTCCAAGATGCTTCGGGTGTGGAGTGTTGGCTTAGTGTGTCGTTGATTGCAAGAGTGCGATTGTTGATTGGGACAATGTTGTTCCCATTGTTGAAGAGAGCGGATATTGTGTTACTACATGAGGGAGTGCAGTGTTAGATTGTTCACCTGTTTGAGAATGGTGTGACCCTCAAGGGAAGACGGACATGTGTCCTCGCTGTTCGCTTCCTTGTGAGGGAGGAGGCGATGTTTGGCTAGAGGTTGGCCAGCGACGCGTGGAGTATCGTGACGTGTTCCCTAAGGATGGGAACCGTTTGTCTTCAATTGGAACGAGATGATGTTACTCTTGAGACGCATTGGTAGGAGCTAAACCCTGTAGTTACCAATCGTTTGGATAAGTAAGGTAGTGTGTTGCTGATTTCAAGGATGTAGGAGTTGTGAGAGTGTGTTGTTTCTGAAGCTGAAGGAAATACAGAAAGAATGCTTGTGTCAACTAAGGATTGTGCCTTAGATCGCTTATGCACAAGATGCGAGGAACACTATTATAGTTTGGTAAAGATGGCTTATGCCCCATCATGATGGTCGGCTGTCTATTGACAAATTGAGGAACTGATCACCCTTAATCTCTTGTTGATAGTAGACGGGATCATGTGGGATGGAATAGACGTATCTTGTCAGCTTAGATAGTGTGTTCAGTGAATTGTTCAGAGTTAAGCAAAGTGCTTACCGATGGTGTTGATGAGCCGATGCATATTCTTAATTATCTGAAGATGAGACAGATTTGAGGTTTTGTACGTCGGTAAGTTGGGATGTCTCCAAGAGGAAATGATCTGGTATTGTGGATGGTTGCTTCTTAGAGAGTAAAGAGTGAACTTAACTTTGACGAAAGTGAAGAGTTAAGGTTATGCCTGCTAAGTAAGTAGAAGAACTCTCAAGAGATGATGCTCAGATATTGCCATGTTTACGTTGATGGTATTCTAGAGAGTAGCAGTAAAGCCACGTCGATGAACTGCCAGTTGTACGTGAGTTCTAGACGTGTTTTGGATAACATATAGGACGTGCCGCTAAAGATAGAGGTGGAATTCTCTGTTGATCTTATCCCTGGTACCATAATCCATGGCATCATACATGATCTTGGCGTTAGAATTAGTAGAACTGAAAGAGAAGCTAAAAGATTTATTAGAAAGAAGAATTGTGAGATCAAGGGTGTCGCCTTGGAGAGCTTTGGTATTGTTAGTAGAGAAATGCATGATAACTTGAGGTCGCGTGTTAATTGGTGAGTAGTATGGGAACCCACAGTTGTATGCTAGGTAGCTTGAGTTTGAATTGTGACGAATCACAGATGATTTGAAGTTCCTTGATGGTATTACTTTGTTATGGGTTGGAAATCTCGTGCCAACGGAAACATTGAATGGGTCAAAACCCCGTAAGAAAAATTGATACGGAATGTGGTAACCAGAACCAGAGGTTGTTAAGCTGTTTTGGATAAATTGTTTGGAACTCATAATGAATTTCGACGGTTGTGTATGTTATGATTGTAGTAGTATTACTCTTGCATCTCTATCATTAGAGAGTGTTGAACCTATACTAAACGACTGTTTGTTGATAGGGAGGTTATTCTACTGATGGACATAAACGAGATTTGTGTACTGTTTGATGGGTAGGCACTTCAGTGGATAAGTGTGTTTCTATGCAGATTAATAACTCTCCAAAGTGCTTAAGGATAAGTGTCCACTTTCAAGAATATATGACTAGGAATCTTTGAAACTTGGTTTGGAGTATTACAATATAGGATGATATTGTTCGGTGCTTATAATGCATTGGTGTGTGTGGGGATTACGAACCATATCTTCTGTACTTAATCAGATAAGTTTGAAGTGGTGTTCATCGGGGTATTCTGATCCATTATAAAATCAGAAGAAGAATGTGTGGAGTATTTGAGAATTGAGTTACAAGTATTGAAGAAAGAAGAAGTTATGCTACGTTACCAATGCGTGATTTTTGGTTGATAAGGATGAGTTCTTGGTTATGCTATTGCAGATAAGAGTGTTGTCGTGGATCTATCCAAAGTAGATGCGGTTCTACAATGGGAAATCTCCGAAGTTGGTTAAGGAGATTAGAGGATTTTCAGACTTAGTGGGTGATTACCGAAGGTTATGGATGACTCTTCCAAGTTAGCATTTTGTCTTAGTTGACTTGCAAAGGGTAAGTTAATTGTGTATGGATGTTCGTTGTGAGTAAAGTTTTAGAGGGCTAAAGTAGTTTGACTACGGCTCCAGTTTTGATTCTGCCTAATCCTAATAAATCGTTTGCGGGGTATTGGGATATGTCTGTGATGAGTTTAGACAATGTACTATTGTGAGATGGTGAAGCTGTAGCTTATGCTTTACGATAATTGAAGATTCATGAAAGGGTCTATCCTGCCCGAGATTTGAGATTGGCTGCGGTTGTATTTGTGTTAAGGATCCGTAGGTATTATTTTTATGGATCTAGAATCGAAGTGTTTAGTAATCGCAAGAGTGTAGCACGCCTATTTAGTCAAAAGGAATAGCGTACGAGACGACGAGGATTGTTGGAATTTCTGAGGAGTTATGACCTTGGCTGATATTATCCAATTGATAAAGTTAATGTCGTGCATGATGAGTTAAGTCTAAAGTCTTTTCATATGTCTGCTTTGATGGTCAGAGAATTAGAATTGAGTAGCAGTCCAAAGACTTATATCTGGTGTATGAGCTGACGCTGTAGAGTGAGAGGTTGGGTATATAAAAGGTGAATGATGACTTCCTGGTGATTGTTGGAGAGAGTCACAAGTTGGATGTAAAATTAGTGGATTTGATAGTTACGAGTAATCAGAGTGCACAACAGAAGCGTGATGTAGCGCGGTTCGAATATACGTGCGTGAACGGTAGAAGTTCAAAGGTTGAACGTTATGACCTGCAGGAATGGAAGTGATCTGGTGAAAGGTCTAAATATTAATCAAGTACTACCAGTTACCTGTCCTATTGGTAAATCGTAGAATTGTTTTCTTGCTGATTGTGTGACTACGAGGTTGGTGTTCCGGTTATGTGGACGTGGTTAGGGCAATATTGTGTCATGGAACTTTATGTTCTTATTCCTGTGGTGATGGTAATGATTGTGTTGTGTTCTGGTCCAGGAGTGAACATGAGTATGCGTAACTCGGTTATTCGTTGCGTCTCGAATTATTTGTCGAGTGCATTGTGTGGACATTGCATTTTATGGTTGTTATTGATGAAGTGGGTTGTTGTTTTGTGTCACTCATGGTGTTGCCTTTCATGACTTGGGAGTAGGAGAGCCGGATGCGTGGGGCGTATCCTGAGTTGTTCGTATCAGGTGAATTTTCGAGGACGAAAATATTCTAAGTGGGGGAGAGTTGTAACGCCCCAAAATAATTAGGGTATTTATTTAATTAAGTTATTATAGATATTCGTGAGTTAGGTGAGTTTTGGTGGAATATTTTGATACCTGATGACCTGTGTTGTGGGGTATTGATGATATTAAGGGGGTGCTGAGAGTATTTAGAAGTATGTGATGTGTTAACAATATTTTGGTAATAATAATATGATTATATGATATATTATTATTATTATTATTTTAAAATAAAAGGAAGGGCTAAGTGGTAATTGTGCGAGGATAAGTGAGGACGGAGTTGGGAAAACATATTAAGGGTCCTAAGGGTATAGTGGACAAAAAGGAATTGGAGAGAAATGAGAAGTCGTTGTTGGTACGATCATTCTGGGAGAACCGCTCTGAGGAAAAGGGAGAAGAAGAGCTAGGGCCTAGAGACATCGGAAGAATCTTCATCTAAGGTAAGGGTGGGGTTCTTTAATCTCTAAGGGTTGCATAATGTTTGTATAAGGGTAGATAAACCATTAGGATCATCCCTATGTGTTGTTTGTGTTGATTTGGGGATTGGGGTTTTGCGTGTCGAAAGTTTTGATAAGGGGAAGAATGCACAAATTTATCGGTTGAAATGTGATTTCTGTATTTCCTACTTGTTTGTATGTTACTATGTGATTATATGTGTGTTTTTGGACTAATTGGGAGTGAAATTTGGGAAGAATTGAGGTCTGAGTCGTGTAGAATCACAATTGCAAGATTACTGATCCTGCCAGATTCGCCAGGAAAAAGGAAATCTGCCAGATGGTCGCCAGGCGAAAATCCGCCAGATGGTCGCCAGGCGAATTAAGAGGCCAGCGAAGGGTGAAAAATGGGGGTTCTGGATTTTGTAAGGGGAAAAAGGTTCGCCACTGCTCCGCCAGGCGAGCATGAGGCGAAAGGGGAATCTGCCAAGCGAAAGGAAAATCCGCCAGGTGAAAATCCGCCAGATGGTCGCCAGGCGAAAATTCGCCAGATGGTCGCCAGGCGAGCGTCAGACGAGTAGAGCTGAGACGAACCGAATTTTCTGAAACTTTAAAAATTCGTATCTTTTGATCCGTAGGTCCGTTTCAGTCGCCGTTCGAAGCGTTGGAAATATGGTTTCGCATACTATTTTTAAAATTGATTTCAATGCCAGAATTCCAACTCTTTGATGTGTTAATTGGGTTTTACGTATGTTGTTATGTGTTGTAAGTTGAAATGATGGATTCGTTGGTGTGTATGCGTGTCGTTGTTGTGGATTGCAATGTTTGCATGTTCGAGCAGGTATATGCTGTATGTTGGGCAGTCGTGAGGTAATGTATTGGTGATATGCTAGTCCTGTGCTTTACGTCGTTGTTGTATGTTGTTGCTGATTGCAATAGTTGTTGCTTATGATGTTGCATGATGTTGTTGTTGAGTTATAGTGGTATACCGTGTAAATATAATGGTTGTTGCTTATGATGTTGTATGATGATGTTGTTGATTAGTTATGGCATGTTGTGTCGTGGTATAACTTGTAAATGCAATAGTTGTTGCTTATGATGTTGCATGATGTTGTTGTTGAGTTATTGTGGCATACCGTGTAAATATAATGGTTGTTGCTTATGATGTTGTATGATGATGTTGTTGATTAGTTATGGCATGTTGTGTTGTGGCATAACTTGTAAATGCAATAGTGGTTGCTTATGATGTGGTATGAGGTTGTGGTTGAATGCATAGCATGTTGCATAAGTTGTGTGATAAGCCGTGTGCCCATGTGGGGTGTGAGCGTCTTATTCGGATTCTTTGAAATAGAATCGTGTTGGTGTTGTGGTTGTTGAGGTAATCGTGTGCCCATGTGGGGTGTGAGCGATTATGGGTGATCGTGTGCCCATATGGGGTGTGAGCGATCACGGATGTCGTGTGCCCATGTGGGGTGTGAGCCACTATTATGAAATCCCGACGGGGTTTATGACCATGAAACAGGGGTCGAATTGGTACCACATGCATTGAATCGAGTCGTAGGTCTCATTGCATTGCATTGTGTCGTGTTGTGATGCATAAAATTGTATGCCTGTATGGACATTCGTGTTGTGTTGATGTTGTCGTGTTTGTGTGGATGTTGTGTGCCTAGGGTGAGCCGTATAAGAATTATGTTCTTTCATACGTATATTATGCTTTTCTTATGTGATTTTGAGAATCTCACACCTTCTGTTTGAATGTTACTTCCACGTGGGTAACGTGCAGATACGCAGGAGTAGTTTGGAGTTTGAGTTAGCGAAGACGAGGTCTTCTCTTTTATGTCATCGAGTCGCGTCTGCTCTGATTGTAACACCGGGTTGTCGGGACGCTTAGAGTCCTTTACCTTGTTATGTGTTATTACTCGTTTATTTGGTGATGTTATGTGTGGTTGAACATGTTTCAGATTTCGTTGAATTTCCGTTGCTGTAGAAATGGTTAAATACCATGTTTTAATTTCGATGTTGATATATTACTTTTAGTATGCATGAGAAGTTGAATAGTTGAAAGTAGCATCCTAAATCTATGTGTGTTATTTTTACTCTGATATTTTGTTATTAATTGTCGCGGGGGTTTAGGGTGTTACAAAGACTAGGCGAAGATATCCACATACTCTCAAAGCATCTCAATCAATCTTTCCTTAATAGTGTCTTCCAAAGCAGCCCCAATTCTTACCTCATTTCTCACGTCCTCGGTACCCAGATTAACAATCTCGATGTCTTCCTGATGAGGCAGAATAATCTATTCCTCCTGTTTCAGCAGTCTAGCCAATTCTTCCGGCAAGTCACAATCTTTATCAATCTCTTCTTCAGCCTGATAGATGGGATTGTCGAAGTCATATCGAGCTATAGCTGAATCATTATCGGTGGAATCTGAACCAAGAAACCTGCATGATTGATGTTTTATGTTTATTATGAATGCAATAAACAAAAACACATTGCCATTTTGATTTGAATAAATGCAAAAAGTAAAAATAGAAAAACAAGGATCAAAACATTTGAATGCAAAAAAGACCTTTATTAATGATGAAATTGGAAGTAAAACGTCAAAGCCCTACAGAAAAGCATCACTACGTCTTGGGCAGAACGTAGGACTTAACATAAGTAGAAAACAAAAGCAATTACTCTTTGCTGGTCACTTGGATGACTTCCTCGAAAGACCAGTTGCATAAACTCTGACCCGGGATGCAAGGGCGGATCCACATGTCCATATCGCAGTCACTGTCACCCTTATCCTCAATTGCATTGATCCGGTTAAAGAAAACCCCAGCACTTGTAAATTGAATTGGACCATCATACTTAGGAGGCCCTTGAAACCTTTTGGGAGGCTTGTACCCCAACCCATAAGTATCTCTCTTCATCTGTACATCAATCACTTGGCCCTACTTCTGGGAGTTTCCGGCCTCAACCACTGTGCGAGTATCTTTAAATGAAGACATTGAAACTTCAGGTTGGTTAACCTCCACCAGGGGTTTGTCAAGAATCTTTACGGCTTCAAAAGCCTGGCACAAAGTCTCATGTATCTCCCCCATCTACCTCTACATATTTAAACGTTGATAGGTGACTTACCATTATCTCTTCTTCACCATAAACAGTAACCACGTGACCATCCACCATATATTTCAATTTCTGGTGCAACATAGATGTCACCGCCCCAGCACCATGGATCCATGGACGACCCAACAGACAACTGCACGCAGGCTGGATGTCCATGATGTAAAAAGTAGTATTGAAGATTTCTGGTCCAACTTTGATCGGTAACACAATCTCTCTAAATACAGACCTCTTCGAGCCATCAAAGGATCGCACCACCAAATCACTCGGTGTGCAAATTAAACCGTGCGTGTCCAATTTCATCAATGCTTTCTTTGGCAATACATTCAACGAAGATCCCGTATCAACCAACACATGAGACATCAGAGAGCCTCTGTATTCCAAAGAGATGTGTAAGGCATTATTATGATTCCTCCCTGTCGGAGTCAAATCCAAATCTGTAAAGCCCAACCCGTTTCCGGCATTCACATGTGCCACTACCCCTTCCAACTGATTGACAAATATCTCCTGTGGTACATATGCCGTATTCAAAACTTTCAACAAAGCATTTCTGTGCGCCTCTGAACATAATAGTAAGGACAGAATAGAGATCTTTGATGTGTTTGGTTGAGCTGATCAACTATCTTGTAGTCACTTTTTCTTATCAACCTCATAAATTCTTCAACATTCTCTGAAAAGGAATTATCAACCTGCTTTGACACTGAATCATTCGTACCCGGTCTCTGCGCAGAATCATCCACTACCTGTTTCCCTTTATCTTGCTTTGAGCTATCCACTTAATCATTGGTCGGAGAAAAACCCTACCACTTCTCGTGATAGCTCCTGCTTCAATGATATTTTCAATCCCTGTACTCCCAACTGACGACCCTACCAGTTCCTGCTTTTCCCCATTGCAGAATACCTCAGCCCCATAATTCTATGGAATGGCTTTGGTACTTTCATAGGGAACCGGTCCGGGAACAGTGATGATGACTAGCGCTGGTCTCGCCGGTGCTGATATATTGATGGTCCTGTAGGGAATGGAAATTGTGGCAACATCATCCTTTTCAACAACATCTTTCCTCTGATTATCAATTCGGTCAAACTGTAACTGCTCTTCATTGATTAAACTCTGAATACCCGATTTCAACAAAACAAAACTCTCAGGTTGCAGTAAATATCCCGAACAGCTATCTGTACACCTAGGAAAACCCCTTCTTTCAATAATCTTGCCTTAACGACTGACAATGGAGTCTTTAACTCATTTACATCCAATACCATATTCAACTTTTCTCCCTCTTCAACAGCATTAACTCTCGGCCCGCCATGATTTGTTATCGGGTTCTGAATAACGTTTGGGGTATCATTAGTGAAATTTATGATCTTTGCATCCAGAAAATCTTGGACCTTGTGTTTAAACGCCTTGCAGCTGTCAATAACATGTCCCGGCGCTCCGGAGTGGAAATCGCAATGGGCATTGGCGTCATAACCGGGTGATGGATTACCAGTAAGAGGGGCCAGAGTTCTCTTTTGGACTAACTGCAATTACAACAGGTGTTGTAAGATTTGAGAATAAGGCATGGGTGGTGCTTGAAAATGTCGGTCAGCCATTCTCGGTCTAACTGGATACTGACGGGGAGCAGGATTTTGCTGTTGTGGTGCTGCCTGTTGCTGAGGTGCCGCTGGAATGGTCACGGAAGCAACCTGGCGATTAAAATTCTGGCGAGCTTTTCCTTTACCTTGATAGGATGAAACAGAATTTGTGTCTCCTTCCTTCTTCTTATAATTCCCAACATAAGGTTTCTTTCCTCCTCCAGATGAGGACCCATCATTAGTCTGTATCTTCCCAATCTTGATTCCACTCTCAACCTTCTCACCGACCAAAACCAAATCAGCAAATCCACCAGACATACAGCTTACCAATCTGTCATAATAAAGCCCTGGAAGGGCGATCACGAACATATCAACCATCTCCCTCTCGACCATGGAGGGTTGCACCCTGGCTGCCAGTTCACGCCACCTCTGGGCGTACTCTTTGAAACTCTCATTATTCTTTTGGGACAGGTTTTGTAACTGCATTCTATTAGGAGCCATATTTATATTATACTGATAATGCTTGACAAACGCTTCAACTAACTCACACCAGTTACGGATACGACTTCTCTCAAGTTGCATATACCACTCCAAGGATGCCCCAGACAGGCTATCCTGGAAGAAATGCATCAGCAGTTTTTCGTCATCCGAGTAAGCGGACATCTTCCTGAAATAAGCCCTAACATGGGTCTTAGGGCAGGTAACACCAGTATACTTATCAAAAGTAGGTGCCTGGAACTTGTGGGGTACCTTCACGCTAGGAACCAACCCCAAATCCTCCATATTTAGGCCCGAGTTTTGACTCTCGAAAGCCTTCATCTTTTCCTCGATCATTTTGAACCTTTTTTCAGTATCAGGTTGGTGGCCAGCATCTCCCCCTTGCATGGAGAACACGCCATCTTGCTGATCCTCCTAGTGATGGCCTCCAATGCCATGCACCGCGCATACACTATTTCCTCCTCCCACCACAGAAGGGATCACAACAGCTTCTCCTCCGCCCGGAGGAACAACAACACTAGGGATAGGAACACCTCCGCCCGGAGGACCCACAAGGATACCATTACCATTACCATTACCACCTCCGCCCGAAGGAATAACACGAGTCTGAACACCACCATGAAGAACCCCATCTTCATCAACCCTGGCAATCAAAGGTTGGACAAGGCTCCTTAGCTATTCTTGCCCCTGGGTAACATTCTGCATTAACTCCATGAATTGACTCAAATGATTGCGGACCTCCTGAAGCTCAGCTTGAACCTGTTCCATGACTCTTTGTTAATTACGGCGAGTTGCGTAACGATGGGTGCGTAATTCAGCTATCCTGCTAGTAAAACATCAGTCAAAGATAACAAGACCAGACAGAAACACCTGCTATGTAAATGAGTATGAAAATGCAAAATAACATGTATGAGTATTCGTAGGGAGATCCACCCCTTGATTCCAGTTTAATAATAAGCAACAAGATAGAACGGAATGCCAACAACATCTGCTCATATATTAAAAACTGAAGAATAACCACCTGTCAATATATATACAGCCCGAGACAAAGAAAGATAATAAGTAAGGATCCCAACCAACAATCCTGGCGGTGATCGAATACAACAGAAATGAGAACTAAGGCATATCCTCGAAATCCACCAGGGTCAGTCCTCCCCAGCCACTGTGCTTTCTGCTCCAGTCTTGGACTTCTTTGAACAACTTCTTAGTGTTGGGGTGTTTTGGCCTCTGAATCAGCTCTTGAATAAGAACATCCCGCCTGTGCATGATCCCCTCCAAGTAATGGCAATGCGATTCCCAAGCATCATCTCCAGAAGTATCTGCCTGTCTAGAGCTCTCACCCCTTGGCCTCTTCACCTCCACTTGAATTTTAAGCTCTTCTATAGCAGACAAGGCTTTGTTGAGTCGATCTTCAATTGCTCGTCTCTGAAATACCTCTGCTAGGATCTCTTCTTCTTTCTTTCTGAGCTTCATCTTCAAATTCTCGATCTTATCTAGAAACCTGTCTTCCTTTTGTTTGCTAGCAACCATTGCAGTGTTTTGGTGATCATCAAACTAGTGAATTCTTACCAAGGCTTTAGTCAACTCTTCCTTCTTGGACTTAAGCACATTACTAGTACCTTCCAAAGCTTGACCTACTCATTGTCTGGCTGCGACCTCTTCAGCTAATTCTTTCTCCCTTTTGACCAGAAGTTATGTCTTCACTTTGGCAGTGTAGATGGCTTCACCTCGACCGTGCTTCAACTGACTGATCTCTCTTTGCAATTCATTGTTCTCTTCACGCAACTTCTCTTTCTCAGCCCACAACTTGTTATACTTTTCTATCTCAATCGTGGTGGGTTGTTCAATCATCAAGGGGTAAGAGGGTGTCTCTATAGAGAAAGACAGCAACTCATTCTCTACTCTATTCTGAATCCACTCTTCGTATGAAGGAAAGGCTCTGTTGTTACTCTTCCCAAAAAAGGCTTTCCCTTTCTTATGAAGATCTTCCCAAGCATTCACGGCTTTCTTCCACAAATCTAGGTTAATTTCTCCACTTAAGAACAAGGACTCCCGAATATCCTCCTCCTTCGGCGGTCCTCTCAAGGCATACCCAAATTGCCTAACAGCAAGGATAGGATTGTAGCTAATTCCCCCTTTTCGTCCCACCAGAAGCACATTCGGGAAATTTCCACAACTGACGATTATCTCCTTGCCCAGTAAATCATGGTTGACCCAAATTAGATTGTCCGCTCTTAGTCCCATTAGTCTTTTGGACCAATTCACGTCCCTCGAGTATCTACGAATGCCCCAGACTTAGGAAGGTGATCAAAAAACCACTTGTAGAAGATCGGCGCACAACAACTTAGGGGTCCTCCTCTCCTCTTTTCATTCTTGTAGTGCAACGAATGGTACAGATCTCCCAGCAAGGTAGGTACCGGATTCTTCATGGTGAAAATCCTAACAGCATGCATGTCTACGAAATTCTTCACATTTGGAAATAACACCGTCCCATAGACACACATAGCCAAGATTGCTTTGAAAACTGACCAACATCTAGCCTTAGCATATACAGTAGCCTGATCAACTAAGAACTTTGTATGAAATCCTTTACACCCTCCTTTACCAGCAACATTGCTTTCCAATAAAGAATGATCCAAATGTAGAGCAGCGGAGACCTTTTCCAGATCAGGAACCTCTTTAGAAGGATAGAAAGGCGCCTCTTCCTTGATAGAGACACCCAAAATGAGAGCGAACTCCTCCAATGTCGGGGCCAGAAGATAATCAGGAAGCAGGAAACACTGCAGAGGAGGGTCATAGAACTGTACCAGAGTGTGCAGAGCCTTATACTCGTATTCAGTAATGTTGCGGACAAAATTCAGAATCCTTCCATATTCTTCTCTGAAGTCTGCCAATACCCCAAGCTCTGCCATAGCCATCAACTTGTGAACGGAATCCAGAATAAGTTGTGGGAACTTGTACACTATAATGTTCTTTCTCTTTTCAGTGCTCATATTTGACAGTGTTCGGAAACCGGAATCAAGGATAGGATGCAAACCCTACAAATAAACAAACAGGTTAGAATGCAAAATGAGGATGCAAATGCACACATGGGATCAAGAAATCCATAAAGCTCTGTACTGCTGTTGTTCCACTGACTGAATAAGACCCAGAATACCAGAAACTCAGAAATCTAGAATGACGGACCATTCAGAATACCAGAATATCGGGACGATAAATTCATACTGATAAGAAATCCAAAATACCGGGTATGTTGAAGGTCAAGGTCACCTGTAAACCTGTAAACACCCAGCCCCTCTCACATGTGGGTTCTAGAAAAACTGAGGATCCTCAGCTTCACGGGCTCTCAGGTCGAGAAATGATGATATGGTCACCATTTCTGGTTTGGCATCATCATCAATTGAGGAGGCCTCAACTGATTCCCCTAAAAAAGGTCACCCTATAGTAAGTTCCCAGCTTCGGGTCCTCGGGTCAAGAAGTATAATGGGTTTGCCATTTCTGGTCTGCCATTATTACCTCTTGGGAGGAGTGCCTCAACCGAGTCCTCGGGGAATGGCCGCCAGAGTCGACAGTTCTCTAGGTTACATTCCATCATCTGCCTCAATGCGCAGGATAGAACATTACCAAAGAAAACCTCGTCCGGATGTGGAGTTTTCGTGTATACTACGTTTGGCCAAATTCCACACAAGTCACACTACTTTCCATGCTAATCCTAGGTGTATGCTCAAGCCTGGGTATTGGGCTTATCTCTCATGAATCCAACCCACCCAACAGAACAACAGCAGAGAGCAATATGATAACAATAATCAAAATGCAATAAATGCGGTAAAATGTAGTAATATACATCAAATAATGCACAAAAATAAACACCCAATGAAACAGAAACAGACAAGCGCTAGGATTGACTCGCATAGGGAACTAGAGTCCCCAGCTGTCGCAACTGCGAAAAAACAACCGGCAAAAATAGAATAGAAAAGTCGTCACCGAACGTTATTTATCTCGACGCAGGGAAAGGAAACGATCAAAGAAAACCTGAAGAAAGGGAAAGACATGGTCATCGCAACCATAGTTTGGGTTCGGGAGTCGGTTACGCGAGGGGAAGGTATTAGCACCCCATGCGTCCATCGTACTCTATGGGATCCACTCTTGTTGTCTAATCAAATGGTAAGTTATCTAAAGCCTACTACTAAACGAAAACGGGAAAGGAAAACAAAAATGGAAAAATAGACTCGATAGGACATCGCCGTCCTATGCCTACGTATTCCCTCGTGCAATGGGAAAGTTAGAGTCAACGTAGTTCAGAGGACTACGGGTGGATGGGGGGAAGGTTACTCGCCAAGACATCGCCGTCTTGTGCCTACGTATCCTTAATCTAACCAGAGAGAGGAAATCAGAGCATCAGTAGTTCGTGGGACTACGGGAAATGAAAGGAAGGGTGCCGCCAAGACATCGTCGTCTCGTGCCTACGTATCCTCGATCTAACCAGAAAGAGGAAATCATAGCAGTCATAGTTCGACCTACGGGTCGGTTAAGTGTTTTTTTTATGAGTGACATTAGGTTCACGTCCGACAGTTAGGGTCGATGCCTATTTGCGACAAAACGGAAGTAACGTGCTCTTTTCTGAAAATGATTTGAAACCCAACAATCCCGAAGGATGAAAAAGATTTGAATTTGTTTTGTGTTTTTTAGACAGAAGTGAATTGAAGTTAGTTTGACACTCACATTGCACTAAAGTCTATGACATAGGAGCGAATGCGTCACATGGTCGCCCCCAATGGAACATATGCTAAACACTCTAGAAGAGTGAAAGGAGACCCCTCATTCTTCATTTCCTATGTACTTAAGGCTCATGGCGCACAATGCTCGTTGTACTTATTAAGTGTTTTAGACTTGTTTTGAGATGAGAAGAGAAGACTCAAAGTTGAAAAGAAAAACACTAAGGGAATTCTATCCTAATGTTGTCATGCAAAAGTGGCCCTAAGGTTAAGGTAAGAAGGGGAAATTCTACATAATGTTAGCATGCATGGATTGAAACCTAATGTCTATCCTAATCCAAGCTCAATCAAAGATTAATTTGGACTAGGGAGTCCTAAGGGAACATGCAAAAGCAATTCCAAGACTTAAACAAGTCTTAGGATCCAAAGGAGAAAAGAAAAGAAGAAAGAGATGAAGAAGAAAGTGAAACATGAGATGAGAAAAAAGGAAGGGCAGCAAGCACATCATATATATCACATCCAATTCACATCACCAAGCATATTTCAAAATATCACACATTAAAGTTTAAACAAGAAGGTAGAAGCAAACAAGAATGAGTGCAAACAACTTGCATTAAGATCATAATTAAACACCATTAATCATCATGTAAATGAGATGTGGTCAAAGTGAGGTGAGAATAAACCAAGTTCAGAATTCAAGTCCTATCATGATCATCCAATTCAAACATGTAAGAAAACTTCACATTAACATGCATCATGAACCAAAGTAGCAACAAATAAATGCTAATGAAGTGTATCATGAAAATCAATCAACAAAGACCAAGTGAAGTGAAAACATGATGTGAATACAGGTGGGCAGTAGAAAGTGCATAATACATGAACCATAATCAAACTCAAAATCAAGAAGGATCATCAAGTATCAAACTCAAAGCATATGTCAAAACTAGGCATGTATTCAATAAGAACAAGTCCAAAATGATTCACATGTTCTCATACAAGTAAGACAACACAAAAGATGGTCAATGCATAATGAGTCAAGGAAAATCAGAACCTTAAACATGTAATATCAATCCAATAAAGATCACCAAACATCAAAGTGGTTCATGTCATTCTAAGGCATGACAATTAGGTCAAGGTGTGTGCATTAACATGCTCAAAACATCACCAAATGAGAACATCAACCAAAAATAGCAAAATGATTCAATAAAATACCAAAAAATATCCAAAGGCAATTTTAAACATTCAATTAAACATGTACAAAAGATGTGAGCAAAAAAAAGTTCAAGAATATGTCCAAAAGTGATCAACAAGACAAGTTAGACAAGTAATTGAGCATAAATCGAGGGCTAACAAAACTTGAATGAAATGTCACTTAAAAGTAACTCAAACCAAGCCCAAACCAACATCAAATAAACCTTATATGAAGGTGTAAATGGTGCCAAAGGATCAACCTCAAATGATGAGCAATGATTAAGAAACTTCCTAACCCTAGATGAAGGGTATCCTTGGAAATACACTATCAAATTAAATCAAAATAAAATTAGAAAAAAGAATTAAAAATAGAATAAAATATATGAAAATTAAGCCAAGACATTAATCAACCAGAAAATATTTTTTGTCAATTTTTACAATGAGTTCAACAATTAAAACAAAAATAAAATAGAAAAAAGAAATGAAAAGAAAATAAACAACAAGAAATAGCCATGGGAGGTGTATGAGCAATCCTGATACAAAGGAAACCATGTTACGTGTGCATAGGCCTCAAAATAGTAGTGTGTGAATAGCATAAACCACAAGGCATAATCCAATTCACATCAGAAACAAACAAAAAAAGCACACGCGTGGACTGCCATGTGGATTCATTAATTGACATGACGCTGATGTTGCAGATCCAACGACCATGATTGAAACACCTCAAATAATTCAAATTTAAAATGTGGTGCCAAGGCTACATCAGCTTACCTCTAACCCTCAGACGCCAGAGCCCTAGCTCTGGTCGTCTTCTCCGGCCAACTGGCTGCCGGTGCAACCACCAAACACCCAGAAATACCAAACAGGACCAACAATCCACTCCAAATTCCATGTTGATCACAAATCCATCATCCAAATTCAAAAATAGGCACGTTTACATGATGGATCGAAGGGAAACAAAATTGAGCACGCATGCTGAACTTCAATAAAACAAGACAACAAGCACACATACATGGCCTACACATGGTAGGGCTTCAGATGCATCCAGTCATGAACCTAAAATGCTCCTTGAATGAGAGAAATTAGATCTGAAAGTTTTACCTAACGGAGAAGTGTCCGTTGCTTCTTCAATAAACTTAAGATCTGTAAAATGATATGGAAATCTTGGAAATCAACTGGAGATCACAGACCAAAGCCTATTTGGATCAGAAAGTTGCTAGAATTCTTCAACCAATTCCAACCCGATGGTGAAGAAAATAAAGCTCGCAACACCTCCAATGGTGGATACAGAAGCTAAATCTTGCGTACAGAAGTGAGACCTTCCTTGTTAGATGATTATTCTACCAAGAAAACCTCAAAAACTTTCAGAAATGGAAGAGCTCGAAGATGAGAAGTTTTGGAGAAAATTGTGATTCAGATCTGAAAAGTGGTGAATGAGGTGAGTTTGGAGTGAATTGGCTTATATATGGTGTACTTTTAGGGTTGGAACAAGGTCTGGAAACGAGGCAAGGCTTGGAAGTTGGTTATTTTGGTTTGGAGGTGAAGAATGTGTAAAATGCACTCACATGTATGGCACGGGTTCTTGCTTTGGATTCAGGTTTGGGAAGTAGGTTTTGCTGAGCAAAATGAGTGGGAATAATGCATGAGGAATTGGCACGTGAGAGGAAAGTTTGTTGTGCAAAGTTTGTACAATTCTCATTTTCGATTTATGGAAAAGATAGTACTTGATGCATACCTTGCACATTATGGAATGTTTGGACATTTTGGGCACAAGGAAATGAGGTCACGCGTGTGTTTTGAGGTCAGCCTAAGCATGCTGCAAGGAAATATTCAAATGTGCCAAGAAAATATAACATAATGATGCTACACCATGCCTTAAATTATTTGAAAAATCTCAACTTTTCATGGGTAGAACTTGGTGAATATGGCTCCACTTGACACAAACTTATGATCAATGGAAAGTAGGAAGAACATAGAGAAAATTCCATGAAGGAAAGGTCTTGCAATAAGGCTTGGAACATTGTGAAAATAAGCCATGAATGTGTGTCCTCAAAACTGCCAAAAAGACTTAGAAAAATTCTAAGTTATTGCAAAATCACAAGTTGGAAATGGCTTACTTTGCTCACTCATAACTCAATGAAAAATGATCCAAATGGCATGGTTCTTGTGCCCATTTTCAAGGAAATGTTTCAAACTACAACTTCCATGTGCAAAAGATTTGCAAATGAAGCCTTGATCATGGTGAAAATTGGCTTTGAAAATGATGGAAGACTTTCCCAAAATAGTAACTTTTAAAATCTAGTTTCTTCCAAAAATGGCAACTTCTCAACTTCTTGATTTTTTTGACAATTCCTTGAACATTCCTTGACCAAATCTCATCCATTGATCATATTTGACTTGAAAATCACCAAGTTGACCTCAAAAAGTCAAGAGTTGACTTTTTCACTACATAGTTGACTTTATCCCTAATTCTCCTGATTTTAAATCTTCTGACCAATTGACCATCCTCTGAATGAAATTGATGGACAATCTTCCATTCTTAGACACTTAGGGACATATGGAATACTGTAGCGAGCAATTTTGGATGTGGTTCTTAAGCACTGTCGCTCTTGGGGGACTACAGGTCGATTCATTTTTTATCCTATTGAAGCTGATGAAGGAAGGGAAATAGATGTGTCCAACTAACCTTGCTTGCATACTTAGTTTAAACAGTGGTCTGTTAGGTTACGGATGCTATATGGAAGTGGGGCCTCTTTCTGCTTATTTTGTTAAGACTGAAATGACGGGACTATGCTATTGGTAGGATGTTAGGACTGATGCTTTTCGATTGATGTATGAAGGTACGGGATTTTGGGTTTTTGATTAGTGTGCTCGCTAAG
Source organism: Lathyrus tuberosus (assembly GCA_022829125.1). Taxonomy (NCBI): domain Eukaryota; kingdom Viridiplantae; phylum Streptophyta; class Magnoliopsida; order Fabales; family Fabaceae; genus Lathyrus; species Lathyrus tuberosus. Next base: position 6,630,719 of record JALAZF010000032.1, read on the forward strand.
ATTTTTCTTTCAATCTTATGCCTACGTATTCCCGTTTACCGAAACAGAGAAATCAGAGCGATCGTAGTTCCTCCTATTCTATGGGAGGAAATGGTGTTTTGGTGTCTTGTTCAAAGCCTAAGACGTGAAGCTAAATGGTTTGTATCTTGTTCAAAGCCCAAGATGTGAAGCTGAAGGATCTATTTGTATCTTGTTTGAAGCCCAAGATGTGAAGCTAAAAGGTTTTGACTTTAGAGAGAATTTGTCATCTCTAAAGAGGGGTTTGTTTGTCACAATAGTTGGGTGAATGATTATAAAGGAGAATTACTTTAACTGGACACACTACTACAAAACGTGCAAACAACAACGCCAGACTTACAACGGATTGCCTATTCACCGTTGTAATAGATGCAAATTTTTTTTTAATCTCGTTAAAAGGCTTTTAATGACGGTTAATATTCAAACCGTGGTGAAATGTGAGGCCTTTCACCATGGGTATGTTTTCAACCGTCATTATAGGTAGCGCATGGTCATGGGTTCAAGTCCCAGCACCAACATTTATAGTTTTTTTACATATTTTTTCAAAATACCCACAACCTTTCACCACAACTATGTTTTCAACCGTCATTATAGGTAGCGCATGGTCATGGGTTCAAGTCCCAGCACCAACATTTATGGTTTTTTTACATATTTTTTCAAAATACCCACAGCCTTTCACCACTGGTATGTTTTCAACCGTCATTATAGCCAATAATTTAGTTTTAGGTCTTGCACTTCAAAAAATCGGTTTTAGGGAAATTGTCTCCTTTTTAAGATCTGTTTCGTTCATCTGAAGCAGAAAAATCGTGCGGTCATTAGTCCCGTACTCTAAAAGAGTTACGGGATTTCACCCTCAAAACCCCAAATTCATCTTTTTTCTATTTTTAATGAATTTTTTACTATTTTCATAGTCTCAAAAAATTCTCAAAATTCTTATTTTACCTAATTAGATTAAATTTTGTGTTTTTAGATTTTTCTGAATTTATTTTAATCATTTTTTCCTATTTTTTCAAAATGCTGACAGACCCTTTAACAACGGGTATTTAAACCAACCGTTGTAATAGGTAGATTTTTTTACTTATTTTTTCAAAATGATGACAGACCTTTCACCATGGGTAATTTAAACCAACCGTCATTATAGGTAGCGTCTTTTCATGGGTTCAAGTCCCAGCACCAGCATTTTTGGTTTTTTACTTATTTTTTCAATTCTCATTACCAACATTATAGGTTGCGCGCATATTGAGTTTATTCACTATCCTTAAACAAATCTTGGTCGTCCATTTAGTTATTATCAACGGCCAAGACACTACTATTAGTGATCCGCGTGAAACCTAAAACTTAGACGAACTACATCTTCTACCTCCAAACATCATCTTTCAGTTACGATACTCTATTTCTCCACTAAACCATATTTCAGAACAAAATTTAGAACTCGAGTTAGCAATGTTAGTTGTTGGTGTTCTTTTTTAATTATTGTTGTTCTTTTTTATTATTGTTGTTCTTGTTGTTATTATTGTTATCATTATTATTATTGTTGTTGTTGTTGATGTTGTTGATGTTGTTGTTCTTGTTGGTATTATTGTTATTATTATTATTGTTGTTGTTGTTGTTGTTGTTGTTCTTCTTCTTCTTCTTCTTGTTCTTGTTCTTGTTCTTGTTCTTGTTCTTGTTCTTGTTCTTATTCTTGTTCTTGTTCTTGTTGTTGCATGTTCTTGTTGTTGTTGTTGTTGTTCTTATTGTTGTTCTTGATGTTCTTACTGTTGTTTTTGTTCTTATTGTTGTTCTTGATGTTCTTACTGTTGTTTTTGTTCTTATTGTTGTTCTTGATGTTCTTGCTATTGTTCTTGTTCTAATGCTGCAATTTTTTTTATTTTATTAAAAGACATACAACAACGGTCTTTTTACAATAACCGTCATTATAGGTAGTTCTAATGCTGTATTTTTTTTATTTTATTAAAAGACATACAACAACGGGTATTTAAAATAACCGTCATTATAGGTAGCGCGTTTTCCATTTTATTACAACGGTTACTGGGTTGTCATTGTACGTACCGCGTATACAACAACACTCTACATAACAACGCCTTCGCCCGCGTCATTATATGTCATTTCCAACCGTTGTTAAATGGGTTTTTTGTAGTAGTGACATGTGAATCCAGCAATGCCATAATCTCCTTCATAGGGGATTTTCAACCTGAAGGAGAAGACTTTAAGTCAGTGTAGAGCAATGCCATCCTTCCTTAGGAATTTCTCATGCTAAAAGAGGGACAGTAGCGTGGATGTAAATAATCCAGAGGCTTGCCGCTTACAGCAATTAGATGGGGGGCAAGGAGTTGTTGATGTTTGTATACTGTGAGCAAGGCACAGATTTTGATGCTAAAAGGTTGATTGTCTCAACCGGGGTTTCCTTATACAAAGCCTAGGAGGAGGCTAAAAGGTTGAATTTTCTGGGGAAAATGTTCTTTCTGTCTTGTACAAAGCCCAAGATTGAGGCTAAAAGGGTTTGACTCAACAAGAGAGTCTTTTTGTGTGTCTTGCACGAAGCCCAAGACGGAAGCTAAAAGTTGTTTGACTCAACAGGAGAGTCTTTTATACTCAACAAAAGAGTGCTTTTGTATCTCGTACGAAGCCCGAGATGGAGGCTGAAAAGTTGGTTGACTCAACAAGAGAGTCTTTTATACTCAACAAGAGAGTGTTTTTGTATCTCGTACGAAGCCCGAGATGGAGGCTAAATAAGTTGGTTGACTCAACAAGAGAGTCTTTTATACTCAACAAGAAAGTGTTTTGTATCTTGTACGAAGCCTGAGATGGAGGCTAAAAGGAGATTGACTCAACAAGAGAGTCTTTTATACTCAACAAGAGAGTGTGAAAAGGTTATCTCCGCTGGGGAGGATCATTGTACAAAGCCCAAGAGGAGGCTAGGGTGCTGGTGACTGTTTCAGTTGAGGGACAGGTCCAATATGTTAGATAAAAGAGAAAATCAGTTCTTATATGGGTAATGTTGTACTCATGGATTTGATCAGAGGATCAGGGTTATCTCCTGGGAAATCTAAAGGGTATTGAGACTGTCCAAGTCTACGGGTTTTATCTTTTGTACTATGCTTAAGAGAAATTAAGAGGCAGTACGCTGGCGATAGAAAGATTTATACTCTTTGAAAGAATGTTCTATTAAGATGACTAATTTCTGTTCCTATACCTCTAGGAGGTCGTCGGGACAATTTGTACGAAGCCCAAGATGAGGCGAGAAAAACTTTTAAGAAGCCGAGGGACAATTTGTACTAAGCCCAAGAGGAGGCTATCTTCCCGGAGGAAGAATCATTATACGAAGCCTAAGAGGAGGTTGTGAAAACTTCTAAGAAGCCGACAGGTCCTTGTACAACGCCCAAGAGGAGGCGGGGATGCTTTTAGGAAGCCTGTGGGTCCTTGCACTAAGCCCAAGAGGAGGCTGATGAACAGTTCCAGAAGGGGTTTCACTTGGAACATTGGCATTCTGTATATGAACTGTTCAAGGGGGAAATTTCTTAGATCTAGTTATCTAAAATTATTGTAAAAGAAAATTCTCGTGGTTTAGGTTATGTTGAAATATCCAGGAGAACGTCGGATGTAGGGAGACGAGGTTTTGTCTAGTTGTAGACGTAGTTGCCGGGGAAACTCTAAATATCTATACTATTATTAACAGTCGATATGAGTTTATGAAAAAAGACTTATAGTGAAACAGCCCCACAGTACCGTTATATACATATGACAGCAGTAAATGAAAGCGGGTAAACACTTACTCGGTTGTAGAGCTTCCATGCTGTTTGGTTAGTTGTTCAACAAAGAAATTGAAAATAACAATATGTTACAAAATCAAAGGAGAAAGTGCTGTTGAAAGAAAAATTGGGGCTTACAGCTCAAGGAGAGGGCCCAAGGTTTAATTAGTGATCGCATTGTCGTTTTGTACAGGGACTTATACAAGTGACTGAGGCCCAAGAAAGGTTTTCTATACAAGGGGATGTGTCTTACACTCTCTCAAGAGGCCCAAAAATGGTTGAAAGTGAACAAATATGGGTCTTATAGCTCAAGGAGAAGCCCACTGGTTAATTTTGAAAAGGGCGACGATCGTGCCGAAGTTTTGAAAACACAGTGGGTCTTATAATATGACTGAGGCCCAAAAGTTTTTGGTTTCAAAAAGGGATTGGGTCTTACACTCTAATAGAGGCCCAAAAGTTTTGAATGGGTCTTATAGCTCGAGGAGAGGCCCAGGGTTACACTCTAATAGGGCGATAATCGCGCCGAACTTTTGAAATACAATGGGACTTATACAATAAGTGAGGCCCAAATAGGTTTGTATTTACAAAGGATTGGGTCTTACACTCTATTAGAAGCCCAAGGTGATATGAAAATGATTGATGAGGTTTGAAATCAAAGAAAACCCTAATTTTTCCCTTTAAAAGTAAATATTTAAAGAAAATCAATAAAAATACCAAATAAGTTTGAATAAACCACTTGTGATTTTTGTTTAAGGTTTGAAAAATGAGGTTTTAATTACAAGATGAATTAAAACTCATTTGGTTTTGACTTTCAAGGTAAACATTCACTTTTAAAATGTTAAAAATAATTAAAAAGGACTTTATTCACAAAAATAATAATTATATTAAATAAATAATATAAACTTGATTTTTTTCTGGAATAAAATATTTCAACATTTTTGTGATTTTTTAGAAAAAGAACCAATCTAAAATAATTAAAATTGAAGGAGTTATTAATTTTCCAATTAATTAATAAAACATGAAAATATTGGAAAAATAGCAAAAAAAATGAAAAAATACAAAATGGTCTGGGTGGGGTTTGAACCCACGACCTCAAGGTTATAGGGCGCGCGCCTTACCACTGGGGTGGTGATACATCCGTTGATTGAAACAAACCAACAAATACACAAGGCTTGCCTTGTTTTCTAGGCCTGGCCAAGGCAAGGCAAGACAAGTTTTGGCAAGAAACGGGAAGGTCCATAACTTTCTCATTTCTCCATGGTTGGGGACAAAATTTATATGCATCTGGCCTAGAATTTCACAAGGAATCCAATGGTGGTGGTTTTTTTTCAGATCATGCTCCCTCCTCAAAATCCAATGGTGGTTTTGAAATAGGCCTATAATTGCATTTTCTATGCTACACTTTGGTACATGAATGAATTACATGATGAATTGGTTCAAACACAACATATATAACATGTATGAGATGTGCATGATCAGTGGACTTCAAAGCAATGCATATTTTGGAAAGTTCAAGTCATGATGCTTACCTCTCTTTAGAGCTTTTGGAGTTTTTTGTGCAATCTGCCAAGTTTCTTGTTCCAGAAATAGTTTGATGCTTTAAACACTCTCAAATGATCCCTTAGAAGCTTTTAGGATGAGTGAAATCAGCTGGAACCTACAAAAACACAAATTGGTCCTTTCTTGCAAAAGGGGTTAAAATGGCCAAAATAGCAACTCCCTCAAATGGTGTTCCAGATGGGGGGGAACCATTTGGGACAGTTCAAGGATGATATTTGGAGTGTGTTTGAGGTTTTATCTGGTTTGGAAAGTGACTGAATCAAGGCGTGGCTTGAAAAATGCACAAAAGTACTATTTTGAGGTTTTGAGAGGTGACTTTGTGATTTAAGGATTACAGGTCACTTGTGAGAGTTTGGACAGCTTAGATATGATATATTGGAGGTGTTAGGATCATGAGCTGTGATGGAAATGCTCTCTAACTCAAAAACTCAGAGTTACCTTGCTAAAGAAGGCATTTTGGCCTAAAGAGAGGGATTTTGAGGAAAGAATCTGTTTGATGGCTTTGGTGTACTCAAACTGAGCACAAATGAGCTCTATTTATAGTAAAGCAAGTTTTTTTTGGGATCAATAGTGAATGGCAACCTTAGCAGAGGTTTGGCCAATGTTGATCAATGGGAAGCCAAGTCTCCTCTAGCCATTCACTAGAGGTTAGAGCACAGGCCTTTGGTTCCCTAGTTGTTGGATCATTCTTGACTGAATTCAGTTGCAAATATGTCAGTCCATGCCACCTCTAAGCTTCCATTAAATGCTCCAATCCAAAATTGGAGTCTTGTCCCTCTTTTAGGGATTTCTAGGTTTGGCATGCTACTTCTTGTTCAAAAGACTTTGGAGGCTTGGATCAGTGTTTGTTCCCTTTAGATTTGATCCTCAGATGTGTCCAAAGTGATGACAAGGCTTGGAATTATCTGATTTTTCCAAATCGAGCAAAAGTGCAAAATTCTGCCTAGCCTTGGCAGTTTTCAGCAAGGCATATTGTCATTGTCATATCTCATGACTCAAGTTGAGTTTGGTGATGTTCTTGGCCATTTTGGAAAGCCCTCATATGATACAACAATTTTTTGATCATAATTGGTTTTGATACTTTTTGGATCCAAGTGAAAAATGCCCCTACATTTGGAAAAAAGTAAGGCAGATTCTGACTTAGTGAAAATTTCACTAAGTGTTAGAAAAAGTGACATTCCATGTTTTCAGTCATTTTGATCATTCCATAACTCAAAATCCATGATGAATTGGAATGAGGTGTAGTTGAAGCTTTTGTAGAGGGCCATGAGGGGCTACAAATCCAGCTTTGGATGGGAAAAAATGGCCTTGTGATTTAGGAGTTGTGATTTAGGAGTTACCCCTTTTACAAGTTATCCCACTTTTCTTGATTTTTCTTGATGAATGATGATTCCAATCACACATTAACATCATTTTAGGGTTAAAAAACCATAATTGTAAAAAATCTCAAAAAGTCAAAGTTGACTTTTGTGCACAGTTGACTTTTTATCAGATGAATTCCAAACTGTGCAATCCTCTATGAAATCAAGTCCTTGACCTAAATCAAACTTGATGGATTGATTTCATAGGTGTTATAGGGCGTATTGAATCATGTCCTAGGGTTAGGGAGCATGTCCTGGTCAAAAGTCAAAGCTACAGTTGACTTTTCCCGCGAAACCCTAACTGTGGTTCAGATGAAATTGAAACTTGTTGCTCAAGCTTCTTGGATCAATCCATTGTTGCAAATGGATCAATGTGCTGTATTAGAGACCCTCAAATCATGTCTTGAGGTCTTGGCTCATGTTTTGCCCCAAAATTCAACTTAGAGGTGAATTAGGTCAAGAAACCTTAATTCCTGATTTTTTGTGAATGCATCCCCTGAGGTTAAATTGACTTGGTGATTGGGTTTATGATGTCCCTTGGAGTATCATAGGTTATGCTTTGAAGCATTGGCTCATGCCCAGAGGAAAATTCCCATCTGGAGGCCCTGGTCGACCAAAACCCTAATTTGGTGACACTGGCGATCATGAGGCTTGATCCACCTGGAATGCTGCAACATTGTGCTTGATTCTTGATGTGGGAGTCCTTTTGATCCATTGTAGATGTTTGAGAGGTTAGAAAAGTTGAAGATCATGTCATTCCTTGATTGATCCTTTGTCTAAGAGCTCTGAGAGGGCTTGAAACCCTAAGTTTGATTGTAGTGGATGCTCACCCATCTTTGGGGAGACTAATGATCCATCCATATTGTGATGATGATTTGCACAATGATGGGAAATCTTTGTGGTCAAAATTTGGGGTATGACAGATGCCCCTATTTAATCTTCTTGGACCCGATGGTGTGAATGGCGAAGGTATTCGGGCATTCAGGGTGCAAGAGGATTAAATATTGGAATACCCGACATTTTGATGGGGTTTATGCATGGCAGCTTGCTCATCCATCTTATTTTGCTAAGCAATGATACTTAGAAAAGGTAAACTTCCCCTCGATCCTGGTTTCCTACCGAGGAACCGGTCTTAGTTTCTTAAATAAACTTCCCCTCGATCCTGGTCTCCTACCAAGGAACTGGTCTTAGTTTCTTAAATAAACTTCCCCTCGATCCTGGTTTCCTACCAAGGAACTAGTCTCAGTTTCTTTTGTCAATAAACTTTATTGACAAGGGATGCTATGCATAGCGGTTTTCCTCAAACTTCTCGCCAAATTTTCCTGGAGAGATGTCATTTGATAGAAAAACTTTTGATGCCAGACTTGCTGGGGAACCCATCTGTCTGAACTATAGAGGTGTACAAACTTCTCTGTTGGAGACACCATTTGTCGACTCTACTGGGGAAAATGAGTCTCTTGAGAGGCTGCTTTCGCTTGGAGGTATTACATCATACTTTTCTCGGGATCTTCTCGGAGAAATGCCATGTGATGTGATCCAATTTTGAGGTGTCGATGACTTCATTAACATTGACTTTCTAGAGAGAAAAACCAATGTGTTGCTGAGAGTCTTTAGTCGCGTGGCTTTCTCTGGGGATTTTCCTTAATCCGGGAAAGCGACGATATCATCTTCAATGGCGAAGAGTGACATTTGTCGAACGTTTTCTCTGGTCTTTCAGAGGTTCAAGTTATCAAAGTGGTCAAGGGCCGACTTCATCCCAGAAATAAACTGGAGGAGAGATGTAGGGCAGGCGCACAATTTCCTGACGAGGAAAGAACCGACAACTCGATTGTGAAGACTTTTATCACTAGGGGATAAGACCGACTAGAGTGATAGTGATGCAATATGAATGCGAATGTAAATCAATAATGCATGATGTATGTATGTTTATGCTGACAAAACTGACGCGACATACAGACTAATAGATGAACACGACTGGATACTCGGCCACGGTGGGAGACGAAAAGTATCACTGGTTCACGATAGCAATTCTGCCTTGCTTAGGAGAAATAGTCCCTACGGGGAACAACCGTTGGTCGGGCTTAGGAGGTAAGAACTCTGCCGGAGATGTCAGACGGAGTATTCGCATCTGACATAACTGATCCTTCGTTCAGTCGCACTGGTTTAGAAGGAGTACTTTGATTCTGCACTTTGAGGCTCGAACACCTTCGGAGACGCAATTGATGTTCTTTCGATGTTCAACAGTCAAAAGAAATTGCCATCTTTATTTTAAAAGGAGAAAAATTTTATCAAGTAAATTCATTTTTGTTTTATTTTAAGAATCGTTGATCATGTTAAAAATGTCGTTCTATAAAGCTAAAACAAATAAGAATTGCAAACAAAAGCACAAGGGCTCAAATTTTATTGATAGGATGGAAATCAGCCAAACGCGTGATTCCATAGAGTATTTACAAAGTTAGAAAATGGTAATTTAAGGGAAAATGGCTACATTGAAACATAACGACCACTATCCTTCTACCAACTTTGAATTCGGGGCATCTTGAGCTTCTGTCGAAGATGATTGTGACTGGAATTTTTCCTGATGGTGTAACTGCTGTTGAGGATTTGCCGCTGTTGAACATAGTTACTTGCCATTATCCCTAACTTTTGCCTGGATTGTACTGTGATGATTTCCAATCCTAGCGGGATGATTTTTTGATTATGTCTCTAATTTTTTCCTGGACCGCCCTTTCGGGTTTTCAATCTATCGAGACATTTTTTTTTTGTTTTTTTAGGCGAAGTATTTCTTGACTACGTCAACATTCGTGGGGTAGGCAAACTCCTCTCCGTCCATGGTTGCAAGTCTCAAGGCGCCGCCTGAGAAAGCTTTCTTAACCACATAGGGGCCGTCATAGTTTGGGGTCCATTTGCCCCGAGAATCAGTGAGAAATGATTGTATCTTCTTGAGCACGAGGTCTCCTTTCCTGAAGACGCGAGGTCGAACTTTTTTGTCAAACGCCTTCTTCATTCTATGTTGATACAACTGACCGTGGCATAGTGCCATGACTCGCTTCTCTTCGATCAGGTTTAACTCGTCGTGTCGACTTTGACACCATTCAGCCTCTGTAAGCTTAACTTCCATCAGTACCCGAATTGATGGGATCTCTACTTCGATGGGGAGCACTGCTTCCATGCCATAAACTAGAGAGAAAGGGGTTGCCCCTGTTGAAGTGCGGACAGATGTGCGATAACCGTGAAGAGCAAAGGGTAGCATCTCGTGCCAGTCTTTGTAGGTTACAACCATCTTTTGAACAATCCTCTTGATGTTCTTGTTATCAGCTTCTACCGCTCCGTTCATCTTAGGTCGGTAGGGAGATGAGTCATGGTGTTCGATCTTGAACTCAACACACAACTCCTTCATCATCTTGTTGTTCAAGTTAGATCCATTATCAGTAATGATCTGGCTCGGAACACCATAACGGCAAATGAGATTGTTTTTGATAAATCGGACCACCACTTGTCGGGTTACATTAGCGTACGACGCTGCTTCGATCCACTTGGTGAAGTAGTCAATGGCGACCAAAATGAACCGATGTCCGTTTGAAGCCTTGGGCTCAATCACGCCGATCATGTCGATTCCCCATATGGAAAAAGGCCATGGAGAAGAAAGAACTTTGAGATGTGTTGGCGGTACATGGATTTAGTTTGAGTATATCTGACATTTGTGACACTTCCTCATGTACTTGTAGCAGTCGGACTCCATGGTCAACCAGTAGTACCCTGATCTCAAAATTTTTCTCGTCATTGTATGTCCGTTGGCATGAGTGCCAAAGGATCCTTCATGAATTTCTTTTATCAGCATGTCTGCTTCTGGTCTGTCGACGCATCGAAGCAAGACCATGTCAAAGTTCCTCTTATAGAGTGTATCACCGCTCAGGAAGAAATTGCGTGCTAGCCTTCTGAGGGTTTTTCTGTCCTTTCTGGATGCCCCAAGTGGGTACTCTTGTTTCTAAAGGAAGCATTTGATATCATGATACCAAGGTTTGTTGTCTATGACTGCTTCAATCGTGAAGATGTAAGCGGGTCATTCAAGGCACATTATGTCAATCTTAGGTAAGTCGTTCCATTGACCTACACTAAGCATGGAAGAGAGAGTGGCAAGTGCATCAGCCATGTGATTCTCTTCACGAGGGATATGATGAAACTCGACTCTGTTAAAGAAGGGTAACAACCTTCTCGCATAGTCTTTGTAAGGGATCAGTCCTGATTGGTAAGTGTTCCAATCTCCTTTGATCTGATTGATAACCAGGGCTGAGTCGCCATATACATCCAAGTTTTTGATCCTTAAGTCGATCGCTTCTTCAAGACCCATGATACAAGCTTCATATTCGGCCTTATTATTTGTACACTTGAATGTAAGTCTGGTGGTGAAAGGAATGTGGGTACCCTAAGGTGTTATGATAATTGGCCCAATTCCGTTTCCGGAATGATTAACTGCTCCATCAAAGATTAGTCCCCATTGGGAACCTGGTTCTGGCCCTTCACTAGGTAGCGGTTCATCGCAGTCTTTCATTTTCAAATACATGACATCTTCGTCTGGGAAGTCAAACCCGACTGATTCTTGATCGTCAATCGGTTGATGAGCCAAATGATCGGCTAAAATACTTCCTTTAACGACTTTCTGAGCGTGGTATTCTATGTCATATTCTGATAGCAACATCTGCCAACGGGCAATCCTTCCCGTGAGAGCAGGTTTTTCAAATACATACTTGATTGGATCCATTTCAGAGATCAACCAAGTAGTGTGACGAATCGTGTACTGGCGAAGACGTTTGGCTGCCCAAGCCAAAGCGCAACCAGTTTTCTCAAGCACAGTGTACCGAGTCTCGCAGTCGGTGAATTTCGTGCTCAGATAGTAAATGGAAAACTCTTTCCTTTTGGTTTCATCTTGTTGGCCAAGTACACATCCCATTGAGTCCTCTAGGACTGTGAAGTAGATGATCAGCGGTCCTCCTTCCACTGGAGGTGATAGAATCGGCAGATTCGACTGGTATTCCTTGATACTGTCGAAGGCGGTTTGACAGTCCTCTGTCCAAACGTAGTCCTGGTTCTTTTTGAGTAATTTGAAAATTGGCGCACATGTCGCGGTCATGAGGAATATAAATTTGGAAATGTAGTTCAAACATCCAAGGAATCCTCTGACTTGTTTTTCAGTTTTCGGAAAAGGCATTTCTTGAATGGCCTTGACCTTGTCAAGATCAACCTCAATTCCTTTCTGGCTGACGACGAACCCTAGAAGTTTCCCTGAACGGACACCGAAGGTGCATTTATTGGGATTCAAGCGGAGTTTGTACTTTCTCAACCGCTCGAATAGTTTTGACAGGTGGGTCACGTGCTCCTCTTCTGTCTTAGATTTTGCAATCATGTCATCGACGTATACCTCAATTTCCTTGTGTATCATGTCATGAAACAGAGTAGTCATGGCCCTTTGATAGATTGCCTCGGCGTTCTTTAAACCGAACGACATTACCTTGTAACGAAAGGTACCCCATGGGTTAATGAATGAAGTTTTCTCCATGTCTTTCGGCGCCATTTTAATCTGATTATAGCCCGAGAACCCATCCATGAAGGAGAAAACTTTAAACTCTGTTGTACTGTCTACCAGCATGTCAATGTGTGGTAAAGGAAAGTCGTCCTTTGGACTAGCCTTGTTTAGATCTCTGTAGTCTACACACATTCTGACCTTTTCGTCCTTTTTCAGAACTGGTACGATGTTGGCTAACCATTGAGGATATTCTGATGTGGCGAGGAAACCTGCATCAATCTGTTTTTGTACCTCTTCTTTGATTTTGATGGCCATGTCCGGGTGAGTCCGTCTCAACCTCTGTTTTACTGGCGGACATTCCGATCTTAACGGTAGATGATGTTCCACGATGCTGGTATCCAACCCTGGCATATCCTGATAGGACCAAGTGAATACTTAGGGAAACTCTCTGAGAAGTTTTGTCAAACTCTCCTTGGCAGTTGGACTGAGCAGTGCCCCAATCCTTATTTCTTTTCTCTCTTTTTCTGAACCCAAGTTTACCGTTTCCAATGGCTCTTTGTGAGGTTCAATGGACCTTTCCTCTTGTCTGAGTAGTCGGGAGATCTCCTCTGGAATTCCGTCGTCATTTTCTTCTTCAGCCCCTAATACCGGGAACTCAAAGTTGGGAGAAGGCATCGGATCGTATGTTTCAACTGGGTTTGAATCAAGCAATCTGCATGACGTGATGATTTGTTTTAGAAGAGATAGAGGGAATGCAAGAATGTGCAGTGTGTATTTTTTTACTACTTGTTTTTATTATTGAGTTGTTTTTTAGGATTACCATTTTCTGAAAAACGAAAAGAGAAAACAACAATTAATGCGGAAATTACAGAACGACGTCATTTTATTTATGATCAGCAGCCCTATAAAACAAAACTCTGTCGCTTTGGGCAAAGCAAAGAGGGAAATTTACAGAAAGCGAGCCCTATCAAAACATTCGTTTCACCTGGGCAGGGTGAAAGGTTAAAAGACGGCAATTACTTTGACTTATGGACAATCTTCGGAACATTGACAGCAACCCATTGGCGGCGAACTCCTCGGTGAATCACAAAGTTTGGTACCTTCCTTGATTTGTCTTCAGAAATGACACTGATTTCTGGTGGAGCAGGATCATTGGAATCTGTCTCCCAGGCAGAGTTGTCGTAGGAGGATTCCTCAGTTGTATTTTGCGTAGTATTTGTACTCTTAGCTGTATCTCCCCATCCAGTTGGCTGGATGTCTTTGAGCCTGATACGAGAGCTTTCAGGAGCGGTGTATTTGACCATGAAGTCAAATTTTCCACTAGGTTGTCCCAAGGTGCCCACACTTCTTTGGAACTGGAGGAGTCATCTCTCTCGATGACGTTGACCTCGAGAAAAGCATAGTTAATGAATTCTAGTCCTGGAAATGTTGCGAATTCATCATCGTGCTGAGTATTTTTAGGATAACCTGGGTGTTGATCCCATGATATAGTGGGGATGCATGTATTCTTTTCAATGATGCTCAACTGATTTTCATTGTTCGGCTGACTTTCTTGCCCCAAGTCTTCTGGGTAAGACTGCCACATTGGCAGGCTATCCATCGGGCCATAATAGTTGTGGTCAAAGTTGTCTTTCATCAGAGTGTCCTCCTCTAATGAGTTTGGCGGAGCACGACATCCTTCCGGATCACAATCTCTATATATCATTTCGACATCTGACCGGGGTATAAATCTCAGGCTCTGTGTAGGAAAGCAAAAGGGAGTCTGCGTTTCGTCCTGAGACATATAACCATCCTCGTTGAGATAGGACTTCCATTCTTCCTCCGTATCGGATAAATCATCTTTATTGATGGTATGCACTTCTTGAGTCACTGATTGAAGGAAGCCTCCGCTGTGGAAGAAGTTCTGAATGGGATGAAGACTTTCATCGTTAGCAGCTGTCTGGGTACAGGTTGCAGAAAAACCATGACCCTTCTTTGTTTTATTGTTAGTAGGAATGACAAGCTGCCCCCATCCTGTTGTATTGGCACTCTCGACCGCTTTGATAGCATCTTTGTACGAGGAAATCGAAGTTCCCCCTTCGGATTGATCGTCCTTGTGTAGCGAAAGCGTTTGGAACTGGGTTCCGATTGCCCCCTCTGGTTCTACATAAGTGGATGACGATAAGTTGCTTACGAGCAAGGCCTGTTCTCCACAGACTGTGACGAGTTGGTCGTTCTGGACGAACTTTAGCTTTTGGTGGAGGGTTGAAGTGACCGCCCCAGCCTGATGTATCCAAGGTCTTCCTAATAAACAACTGTATGTTGCCCGGATGTCCATGACCTAGAAAGCGACTTGGAAAGTGTGAGGACCGATAGTTATGGGAAGGTCGACTTCGCCGATAACCATTTTTCTGGATCCTTCAAATGCTTTGACGACGACCTCGCTGGTTCTCATCGGAGGGCCTTTGAATGATAATTGCATCAAAGTGGACTTCAGCATAACATTCAGGGCTGACCCTGTGTCTACCAGTACGCTGGCTAAAGCATCGTCCTGGTAGTTGACTGTAATATTGAGTGCCATGTTATGACGGCGACCTTCTTCAGGTAAATCCTCATCACTGTCGCTCCCGAAAGATTCGCATCCAACGGTACAAATGCGGGAGTGGCGCAAAAGACACAGAGTCGCCAGCAAAGTGTATTTATCCCAAGAGAGGGAAAGGAAACACTGCGTAAACCTGAAAGAAGGGAAAGAGCATGGTCATGCGACCAAGAGAACGGGTACGGGAGTCGGTTACGCGAAGGGAAGGTGTTAGCACCCAACACGTCCATCGTACTCTATGGGATCCACGCTTGCTGTCTGCATCAAAGGGTGTCGTCGACTAGAGCTCCACTGCTACTGGACCAGGAAAAGAACGAGAACGGAAAGAAACGAAGAAACGAAGAAGAAAAGAAAAAGAAGTGACTCGATAGGACGATATCGTTGTCCTAGGCCTACGTACTCCCTCGTGCAATGGGAAAGTCAGAGTCAACGTAGTTCGGACGGGAACTGAGGGGTGAGGTTGCTCGCCAAGACAATCGTTGTCTTGTGCCGACGTATCCTCAATCGGACGAGAGAGAGGAATCAGAGCTGACGTAGTTCGTGGGTACGACCACGAGTGGGTAAGTGTTTTTTACGTGAGCGACGAGCTCTTTTCTGAAAATGAAGTTTGAAACCCAACAATCCCGAAGGATAAAAAGATTTGAATTTGTTTGGTGTTTTTTAGACAAAAGTGTCTTTTAAGTTGTTTCGTAACTTGCATTGAACCCAAGTCTTGAATACAGGAACGAATACTTTCGCGCATCGTCCCCAACAGGACAAACACTAGGTATCCTAGAAGAATGAGAGGAAGCCCCTCACTCCCCACTTCCCACATAGAAGGCTCGAGCGCAATACACGTTAACTTTTATTACGTGTCTTGAAGAAGTTATGAGATGAGAAGAGAGAGGACCCAAAGGAAGAGGTGACTCTAAAGGGAAACTAAATGTCCTAAAGTTATCACGCATGGAGATCCTAGGGTTAGTGAGGTTTAGGAAAAGACCACTACCTAAAACCTAATGCTAATCCTACTCCAAGCTTAATCAAAAATTAAGTTGGACTAGGTAGCTCTAAAGGGAGAGAATCCAAGACTTAAACAAGTCTTGAGACTCGAGGGATGAAAAGAGTGAAAGAGAAGGAGGAGAAAGAGAAGTGAAACACAAGTGGCCTAAGCTCACTTCAAACACAAGTATGAAAGTTAAAAGATAAAGGAAGAAGGTAGAATGTGGAAGCATATCCACACTCAAACAACTTACCATTTGCCCCTGAAAGTGTTAGAAGTATTCACATATGACAAAATGAAACCCAAACAAGCATAAGGCAATAAAGAAACAAGTTCTAAGGTAAATCAAACATCAAGTCCAGAACCTAATGGTCCTACTGACCTCTAATATTAGTCATGCATAATTAGTCAAAAAGAAAAGGGAGAAGTCAATCAAGTATCATTCAAGTCATTAAAGAAGGAGTGAGATGAAAAGAAGTGATCATGTGAAGCAACCAAGTCAAAATTCCACAAAGTAAACCAAGTCCAGAAGTGACACAATCCTAAACATATGCCTAAACAAGATCTTCAAACATCATTCAAGTCATACAAACACTTTCACAATCAATTAAGAGGCAAAGAAGGAGAAGCGAAGTGAAGTGAAACATGATTCATACTTGTGGAACAAGTGACCTAAGGTGCAAGGCAAACATCAAACATGCAAAGATGAGATTCAAATATCACAACCAGAAGTCAATTAACATGCTATCAATCCTCACACAAGACCTCAAATTATGGCACAAGTGCCGTCATGATCAAGCAAACCAAACATGAAGCATATATTCACAAATTGGACAAGTTAAAGTTCATGCTTCAAAGAAATAACAAACATGCCTAAAAAATTATGTCATTTAGTATTCAAGCATCTCAAACATGTACAATTAACATATCAAAGCCACAAGCAATGAATCAGAACCAATGTCAATCAACAATTAGGTCCAAGCATCATTAGAGTTTCATACATTCATGCTCAAAGCAACACATCAAAAGTCACCCAAACAGGACCTAAAAATCACCCCAAAAATCTCAAACATACCTCAACATGTTATGAACACAATCCAAAAAGAATCAGGATCAAATCACTTTTCAAATGAGAGAAATAAATGATGCAATATGAAGTATGCAATATGAAGTATGCAATATGAAATGCAAATGAGAAAAATTAATTTGGAAAATTAATATTTAATGCAATTTTAATGCAAAAATAATGAAATAAAATGTGAAAAATTAATTTTATGAATGAATATGCATGTTGAATTTTTTGGGAGTTTTTTTAGTATATGCAAGTATTTTTTAAAAATTAATTATGAAATGGTATGAAAATAGAAAATGAAAATGAAATGAAATGAAACCAGGGATGTATCAGCAATGTCCAACACCAAAGGAAACAAAACTACATGCGTTTGGGCCATGAACAGAGGGGGGGCAAAAAGCAATCCATTCATAAGCCCATGCCATCAAAACATATCATCAGATTTTCTTAACAAACAAAAAAAAGAGAGAAATAAAATGAAATAAAATGTCACGGAATATCATGTAATACAACATCAATCGGTCAAGCCAACTTAAATCACTAACGGACAAAATAAGCGATCACCCAACCAGGACGTGACACGCGTCCGTCTTCCTCCCTCGGCCATGCACAAATGATGCAGCAACGGGTTATCACGACATGAACACTAAAATGGAACATAAGATGCCATCAACTTCACCACTCCATATCTAAATGAAAAATCCATTAAATCAAACAAAATAAAAGCCAGAAATGACGTACGAAATGAGTAGATCAACATAGTACCATCTATTTATCCAAATAAACATTCAAACACAAAGAAAAGTGAGCCACAAAGCACGGGTTCCACATCAAGATTTCAAATGTTCAAACATTCAACAAGCTCAGATTCAAACTTTGATCACTACTCACGATGCCTACCATAAGTAGGACTTCAGCCACATATCAAAAGAAATCTAAACCTCATAGATCCAACAATGGGAGTGTGAAACAATTACCTAGTGGAGTTATGTCCACTGCACCTTCAATGCTTCAAGTAAGATTAATACAAGCTGTAGAAGAATCTCTTGAACCTTGTAGAGCACAAATCGAAGCTTAAACCACCCAAGATACTGCTGCAATTCTTCCAACAGCTCCAAGTTGATGAAGAGAATATGAAGTTGCAGAACCTCCAATGGTGGATTCAGATGTGTATTCTTGCAAACAGAAGTAGTATAATGCTGGATAGATGATGATTCAACCAAGGAGAACTCAAAAAAAATTCAGGGAATGGAGAAATCGAGAAAAAATTTGAGAGAAAGTTTTGTCTAGATCTGGAAAAATGAGGTGAATGAGGCAGGTTTGGAGTGTTTTAGTTTATATATGGGGAGGTTTTTAGGGTTGGTTTGAGGCTAGGGAGTGGAGCTGGAGGTCTGGGGACGTGTTGCTTTGGTTTGGAATGGAAGAATGAGGAATTTCACATGCGGAGTATAGGTTCGGGTGGCTTAGTTTGTGCTCTAGAGAATGCTTTTCCTGGGTTGGACTGAATGGTTCTCTTGCGTGCATACATGGGCTGAAATCACGTTCCAAGTTTGTGAAAAATCTGACCCAATTCATACCTTCCAACTCTGACACATTTTTGCAAATTCTCTCTCTCATGGCAGGTGAGATGTTGGTCCTTTTTTGGCAAAAAAACAACATGATGCGTGACCCATAATATGAAGGAGGTGTGTAGCATGATTAATTCAGGTTATGTACAAAAATAACAACTTGCAAACACATTCAAAATCCAACCATATGTGCCACTTTGGACCCTTACAAACGGTTGAATTCTTTGTCAAATAATGAGGTCTTGGGCTTGACAAAAACTAGGAATGATATGGAGCAAAAATCGTGAAGAAAAGTTCTTGAAATAATGCTTGCAACCTTGTGAAAATAACCCACGAATATATGTCCTCAAAAGCTGTCCAAACACTTAGAAGAAAAACTAATTTTCTTGACAATTTAGACATTTGGAACTTGGATATTTGGGACACCATGGCTTGAGCTACAATAGTTCAAATGAGGCAATTTTTGATCCCTTAGAAAGCTTGAAGAATGCTTTAACACCTTTATGTGAAAAATATTTTCACATGGAGCTTGCATCATAGTGTAAAATGGCCATGAATGTTGGTTCTCAAAACTGCTCAAAGTAACTTAGAAAAATTTCTAAGTTTTTGAACTAGGTGAAGTGAAAATGTCCAACTTTAGGGCACCATAACTCATCCAATAACAACTCAAATGCCATGGTTCTTGTATCCACTTTGAAGGGAGAACTTCAATCTACAACTTTCATGTGGAGAAGATTTTGAAATAAGCCCTTGATCATGGTGAAAAATGGTCTTGAAAATGATTGAAAACTTGCCAAAAATAGTAAGTTTCTTAAAACCTAACTTTCCAATTTTAGTAACTTTTCCACATTTTTTATTTTTCATGAATCCTTGAACATTCCTTGACCAAATCTCATCCATTGATCATATATGACTTGAAAATCAACATGTTTACCTCAAAAGTCAGGAGTTGACTTTTTCACTACACAGTTGACTTTTGCTTAGCTCACAAGCAACTGATCCACTGAACATCCTCCACAATGAATCAATAACCAAACCCTCTTCCAAGAACACTTGTGAGCATAAAGAAAACCATAAGAACATGCTTGAACACACCAAGCCTTCCAAGAAGTCCTCTTGATCTTAAAAACCCTAATTGGTCCCCCTGATTAGGAGGGAAAGAATCACTTGAAACCCTTTGCCAATCTTGATCTTATGAAGATATAATGAACTCCATGAACCACCTTGAAGCTTGAGACTTGAGAATATGGACCAAGTACCTTGATCCCATGCTAAGAACCAATGCTATGCACAAATGCTAATGCAAGAAATGAAAAGAAACATAAGCCAGTTAGCTAAAGACAACAAGGCAAATTTTGGGGTGTTACAGCTGCCCCTATTCAATCAACTTGATCCTGAAGGTATGATAGTGACGGCTATCATGCGTTCCAAGGATTCACGGAGATTGAATACCAAAAGAAACCTGAAATTTGCAATCTTCAAAGGAGGGACGACTCCACTGGGGAACAAACAATAAATGCTGCACTATCACAACACGTATGAGTGTTGGAAACCAAAACTGTATTGAAAAGTCTTGAAATAAACACAAACGAGTGTTAGCTATGCTGGGGATGAACACTGACGAGTGTCACGGGATCCAGGATATCAAATATGAACGGGTATTGAGAAGATACACAGACGGGTGTAACGTGTCAATGCGGACGGGCATTGGCCTAAAAGGTTCAAACACGGACGGGTGCCAAATGTCAATGCGGACGGGCATTGAAAAAAAAGTTCAAACACGGACGGGTGCTGAAAAAGGTACACGGACGGGTGTAAAGGCTTAAAGCGACCTCTCTGGGGATTGAAATGCAACACGGACGGGTGTCGAAAGTTCAATACGGACGGGTACTGAAAAGATACACGGACGGGTGTAAAAGATTTCAATACGGACGGGTACTGAAAAGGTACAAGGACGGGTGTAAGAGGTTTCAATACGGACGGGTACCGAAAAGGTACACGGACGGGTGTAAAAGGATTCAATACGGACGGGTATTGAAAAAGGTTATAAAGCAACTTTATCGGGAATTAATCTCGCTAGGGGAATGGAAGGCAACACGGACGAGTGTCATCAAAAGGTCAATACGGACGGGTATTGAAATCAAAGGTTCAAACACGGACGGGTGCTGAAGGAAACACGGACGAGTGCCAAATGTCAATGCGGACGGGCATTGGCTTAAAAGGTTCAAACACGGACGGGTGCTGAAAGAAACACGGACGAGTGTCTGACGGTAAAAATTTCGAGGGAATAAACCAAAGGACCACCTGGACGAAGGGGTACAAATAGAATCAAGGATAAACAATCCTGGCAAAACACCCTGTCGGGGACTGTCAAATATTGCTTAACCCATCACCTGTGGAGTAAAGATATCTTCCTGAAATCCGGCTTTCCTGACGAAGGAAAACTCAAACCTGGCTTATGCTTTAGATGCATATGTTTGAATTTTGCCGTAATGCTCCACACGAAGTGGAAATGCTACGCATTTGGGGGGATGCCATGCAAAACAAATGCCTATGCAATGCAAAAGAGGCGTCCCAGCAAAATAAATGCTGAAGACCAGAAGCAACTCCGCTGGGGATGGCAAACTAAATTGCCACTGAAATAAAGGAAAACTTGTTGAGGAAAACTTCTCCCTGCTAGGGAAGATCACAATCACCAATTCTGCCAGAGATGGACGAAACTCCGAGAGAATATCCACTCTGTTAGGGAATATACAGATCAACAACTCTGCTGGAGATGGGCAAAGCTCCGAGAGAATACCCACTCAGCTGGGGAGGGAGATGAATACTGAAGATGGAAATTCCTCCGCTGGGGACGACCAACTATTTCAGAACTTGGCTTCGGCGCCTGCCAAAAATGATTGGCCTTAAGACCTACTGGGGATAACACTCACCACCAGACTCTGCTTGGGGAAATGAGCTTAATCTGCTGCTAGGGAAATAACTTTACCCTCACCTTGCTGGGGGATTAGATCAAGCCGTTGTCACCGAGACTATACTTTCTGACCAACTGAGGAAAGTAGACACCAAGACCCTGTGGGGATAATAACATCTTCATCCACAAACTTCCTGCGGGATGTACGACAACACTCACCTTAAAGCAATCATCTTCTGAGTACTTGTTGGGGAATAATAATCCAAACACGACTTCGGTTGGGTATACAATCCTCTGTACTTTGCTGAGAAGGACGATCCTCAACGACTCCGCTTGGGAGAGAAAGTAATTGTCAACATCCACCCTGCTAGGGGATAACACATGCTTCCTGACTAGCAGGGGAACAAATAACTGCCCCATGCTCTGTGGGGAGACATCACTTGCTGAAGAAATATAAGCCAAATTACAACTCTGGCCGGGGAAAAACCTCTTATATCCTGCTAAGGAGGACGATCCTTAACGACTCCGCTTAGGGAATTACTTCTTTATACTCTGGTTAAGGAAGACGACCCTCGATAATCTGATGGGGAAGAGTAATAAACTGCTGAGGACGATCAGACTTCAAAGTTGGGGAGAGCTCTACTCTACTGGGGGAAACAGCAAGCTGCTGAGGACGATCAGACTTCAAAAATGGAGAGAGCAACTCTACTGGGGAGGTATACTTGTCATCCTGCAAAACCAATAAAAAGTCTACGTGCAAGAATGAATACATTGATTATCATCATATTGACTGTCACCTAAGCAATTGCCACTGTTTTCCAACTTGTGTCATAAAGCTCAACGTTTTAGCATGTAATGTTTTTATCAAAAATATCGGACATTTTCACAAACAAAACAGGTAAAACAGAAAACAAAAGTTCTTTAACTGAAATGCAAACTTTATTGGATGAATTGGCCTGTAAATAGGCATTTACATCTGGAAGCAATTCCTGAAAAGAGGTAATTGCGCAAAAAGCAAAAGAAAATACAAATGTCGGCAACGTGGGGAACAGACATCCACCATGACTCGACTCAGCTATAACCCATATGACTTGTTCATCCGCAGATATTTTGGCCTTCGAAGACGACTAACTGGACTGATTCCTTTCCTCCGAATTTTCCAAGTGTGAACGGTGATCACAGATCGAACGCGGATCGTAGTCTTTGCTTTTAAACCCCTAACTTTTGCCTGGATCGCCCTTGTCGGGTTTTCAATCCACCAGGATACCAATTTTTGCCAAGGTTGCCTTTTCAGGTTTTCAACCTTGCGGGTTTATTCCTTTTCTTTTTATCCCTAATTTTTGCCCGAACCTTTTCTTTTTATGGTTCGCCAGGATGCCCCATTTTTGCCTGAACCTTCTTTTTATGTTCAGCGGGTCTCTTTTATGCAAAGTATTTTTTGACTACATCCGCGTTCATAGGGGACGTAAAATCTTCGCCATCCATAGTTGAGAGTAATAAGGCTCCACCAGAGAAAACCTGTCTTACTACATATGGCCCTTCGTAATTCGGAGTCCACTTGCCCTTGTGATCTGTTTGAGGAGGAGTGATCATTTTCAGAACTAATTCACCATCTTGAAAACACCGAGGACGCACCTTCTGATCAAAGGCTTTCTTCATCCTGCTCTGATACAACCGGCCATGCGCAATGGCTTTCAGTCTCTTCTCTTCAATGAGGTTCAGTTCATTCAGCCGAGAACGCACCCACTCAGCTTCCTCAAGCTTCACATCTGTCAGAATTCTCAAAGAAGGAATCTCAACTTCCAATGGCAAGACTGCTTCCATACCATATACCAGTGAGAAAGGAGTTGCCCCAGTTGATGTGCGTACCGAAGTACGATAACCATGCAAAGCATAAGGCAACATCTCATGCCAGTCTTTGTATGCCACTACCATCTTCTGCACAATCTTCTTTATGTTCTTATTTGCCGCTTCAACAACCCCATTCATCTTCGGACGATAGGGAGAAGAATTGTGATGTTCGATTTTAAAGCTCTGGCATAGCTCCTTCATCATCTTGTTATTCAGATTAGAACCATTATCAGTAATGATTCTCTCCGGGACTCCATACCGACAGATGATGTCCTTCTTAATAAACCGGGCTACCACTTGTTTGGTGACGTTGGCATACGATGCTGCTTCCACCCACTTCGTGAAATAATCAATAGCCACCAGGATAAAACGATGTCCATTCGAAGCAGTCGGCTCGATCTTTCCAATCATGTCAATGCCCCACATGGCAAAAGGCCAAGGTGACGACAAAACATTCAGAGGAGTAGGCGGTACGTGCACCTTGTCAGCATAAATCTGGCATTTATGACATTTTCGGGCGTATTTAAAACAGTCAGACTCCATAGTCATCCAATAATACCCCGCTCTCAACAACTTTCTTGCCATAGCATGCCCATTGGCATGAGTACCAAAGGAACCTTCGTGAACCTCTTCCATTAATAAGCCTGCCTCGTGTTCATCAACACAACGTAGCAAGACCATGTCAAAGTTTCTCTTGTATAACACATCATCCTTGTTCAAAAAGAAGTTTCCTGATAACCTCCTCAATGTCTTCTAATCCTTGGAAGATGCCCCAGCTGGGTATTCTTGACTCTTCAAGAAGACTTTGATGTCATGATACCAAGGCTTGCCATCTGATACCCCTTCAACTGCAAATACAAAAGCAGGTCTATCCAAGCGCATGATTCTGATTGAGGGAGCTTCATTCCAAAGATTCACTTTATACATTGATGACAACGTTGCCAACGCATCAGCCATCTGATTCTCTATCCGGGGAATGTGATGGAAGTCTACTCTGTCAAAGAAAGGTAACAATCTTCTGGCATAATTGTTATATGGAACGATATTTACCTGACGAGTCTCCCATTCACCTGTAATTTGATTCACCACCAACGCAGAATCACCATAAACATCGAGGTTCTTGATTCTCAAATCAATTGCTTCTTCTAACCCCATGATGCATGCTTCATACTCCGCCTCATTGTTGGTGCATATGAATGCTAATCGGGCAGTGAAGGGTATATGAGAACCCTGTGGAGTCGTAATGATTGCCCCGATTCTGTTACCATGTGAATTAACGGCTCCATCAAAAACCATCTTCCATTGAGATCCAATCTCAGGTCCTTCATCAGGCAAAGGCTCTTCACAATCCTTCATCTTCAGATACATGATATGCTCATCCAGAAATTCGAACTTCATCGGTTGATAATCCTCAATTGGCTGTTCAGCGAGATATTCTGACAAAACACTTCCCTTAATGGCTTTCTGGGAAACATACTGAATATCGTATTCTGTCAGAACCATCTGCCAATGGGCTATTCTACCAGAAAGTGCTTGCTTCTCAAACACGTACTTGATCGGATCCATCTTTGAAATCAGAAGGGTTGTATGGTTTAACATATACTGCCTCAAACGCTTAGCGGCCCAAGCGAGTGCACAACATGTTTTCTCCAGCATCGAGTATCTTGACTCGCAATCAGTAAACTTCTTACTCAGGTAATAGATGGCGTGCTCTTTTTTACCTGACTCGTCTTGTTGACCGAGCACACAACCCATTGAATTCTCAAGAACCGTGAGATACATAATCAAAGGCCTTCCTGGCACTGGCGGCATAAGGACCGGAGGTTCCTGCAAGTATTCTTTAATCTTTTCAAATTCCTTTTGACAATTTTCATTCCACCTGACCGCTTGATCTTTTCTTAGCAACTTGAAGATTGGTTCACACGTGGCTGTGAGATGCGAGATGAACCTAGCAATGTAATTCAATCTCCCCAAGAAACCACGAACCTCTTTTTTTGTTTTCGGCACAGGCATTTCTTGTATGGCTTTTACCTTTGCAAGATCAACCTCAATACCTTTTTCACTAACAATAAATCCCAAAAATTTTCCTGATCTCACACCAAAGGTGCATTTGTTTGGATTCAACCTCAGTCTGAATTTCCTTAACCTTTCAAATAACTTCTAAAGATTCACCAGATGTTCTTCTTCCGTCTGTGACTTCGCAATCATGTCATCAACATAGACTTCAATTTCTTTGTGAATCATATCATGAAAGAGAGTCACCATCGCCCGCTGGTAAGTTTCCCCTGCATTTTTCAATCCAAAGGGCATCACTTTGTAGCAGAAAGTTCCCCACGGTGTTATGAATGTTGTTTTCTCCATGTCCTCTGGGGCCATCTTGATTTGGTTATACCCAGAGAAACCATCCATGAAGGAGAACACAGAATACTGAGCAGTATTGTCAACTAACACGTCAATGTGAGGGAGCGGGAAATCATCCTTTGGGCTTGCTCTATTCAAATCCCTGTAATCAACACACATCCTGACCTTCCCATCCTTCTTAGGTACAGGCACGATGTTAGCAACCCATGGAGGATAATTTGTTACGACAAGAAATCCGGCGTCCAACTGCTTCTGAACCTCTTCCTTGATCTTGACAGACATTTCCGGTTTAGTTCTTTTCAACTTTTCCTTGACCGGAGCACAACCTTCTTTGAGTGGTAGCCGGTGTACAACAATATCAGTATCAAGCCCGGGCATGTCTTGGTAAGACCAGGCGAAGATGTCCACATACTCACGGAGCATTTCAATCAATCTTCCCTTGACGCTGTCTTCCAATGCAGCCCCTACTCTTACTTCCTTTCTGGCGTCCTCGGTTCCCAGATTCACAATCTCAATTTCCTCATGATGAGGTAGGATGACTCTCTCCTCTTGCTTCAACAATCTGGCCAACTCTTCGGGCAGTTCACAATCTTCGTCAGTCTCTTCTTCAGCCTGATAGATTGGATTATCAAAGTCATACCGAGCTATAGCTGAGTCATGATCGGTGTCATCTGAACAAAAAGACCTGCAATGATTGATGAGGTATATTTTATTATGATGCAGCAAAAGAAACACATTTCCATTTTGATGTGGGTTTTTAATGCATAAAAATAAAAAATAGAAAGACAGAGATCAAAATATTTGAGTGTGAAAAGTCCTTTATTGATGATAAGGCAAAACATGCAACAGTTAAAAGCCCTACAAACAGAATCACTACGTCTTGGGCAGAACGTAGGATTAACAAAATAGGAAAACAAAGCAATTACTCGAAGCCTGTCACTTGAATGACTTTCTCGGAAGACCAGTTGTGCAGACTTTCCCCTGGGACACAAGGACGGATCCAGCTATCCATGTCACAATCACTGTCTCCTTCTTCTTCAATAGCATTAACCCTGTCGAAGAAAACACCAGCACTAGTGAAACGGACTTGGCCATAGAATTTGGGAGGATCCTCATCTCTCCTGGATGGGTTGTATCCCAATCCATAAGTATCCCTCTTTTTCTGGACTTCAACCACCTGGCCCCACCTCTGTGAGCTGCCAGCTTCAACCACAGCTTTGGCGTCTCTTAACGAAGACATGGAACCCTCAGGTTGATTTACCACTACAGGCTGCACTATAGCTTCAGACTGAACAACTTCTTCAGAAACTTTCACCTTCTCAAATCCCTGGCACAACGTCTCATGGATTTCACCATCCACTTCCACGTATTTGAAGGTTGATAACTGACTAATCATTATGTCTTCTTCTCCACACACTGTCACTACGTGACCATCAACCATATACTTTAGCTTTTGATGCAAAGTGGAAGTTACAGCGCCTGCCCCATGGATCCAAGGATGACCCAATAAACAGTTGTACGCTGGCTGAATATCCATTATGTAAAACGTTGCATTAAAGATTCCCGGTCCAACCTTGATCGGAAGCACAATCTCGCCAAAAACAGATCTCTTCGAGCCATCAAAAGCTCGCACCACCAAGTCGCTTGGTGTACAAATAAGTCCCCGAGTATCCAACTTCATTAATGCTTTCTTGGGTAATACATTCAACGATGAACCAGTATCAACCAAAACATGTGACATCAGCGAGCCACGGCATTCAATCGAAATATGCAGGGCGTTGTTATGATTCCTGCCAGCAGAAGTCAAGTCAAGATCTGTAAAACCCAAGCCATTACCCGCATTCACGTGTGCTACAACCCCTTCCAGCTGGTTAACAGAAATCTCTTGAGGGACATAGGCTGCATTCAAGACCTTCAGAAGAGCATTCCTGTGAGCTTCAGAACACAATAACAAAGACAGGATAGAGATCTTGGACGGGGTCTGGTGTAACTGGTCCACGATCTTATAATCACTTTTCCGGATGAGCCTCATAAACTCCTCAACATTTTCAGAAAAAGCATCATCAACCGGCTTTACTGTAGATTCCACAATCACTGGAGTCTGAACAGAACCATCCATCGCCTGTTTTCCTCTATCTTGCCTAGAGGTACTGGGTTGATCATTAACAAGAGTAAGCACTCTACCACTTCTGGTTATAGCATCAGTCTCAACTTTAACCTCTGAACTAGAACTCACTGGTGAAGTATTCTTTAATTCCTGCTTTTGTCCATTGACAAACACCTCTGCACCATAATTCCACGGAATGGCCTTAGAACTCTCGTACGGAATGGGTCCAGCCCTTGTGATAATGACTGGAGGTGGCCTTGCTGGACCAGAAATAGTAATTGTTTTGAACGGAATAGTGATAGTGGCAACCTTCTCACTAACAACCTCTTCTAGCTGATTACCTCTGTCAAACTGTAAACAGCCCTCATCAATCAGATTCTGAATACCCCTCTTCAACGAATCACAACCATTAACCTTTATCAAACAATCTGAGCAGTTCTCACCACAGCCCGGATAGACATCACCTTTCAATAACCTGTTCTTAACCACAACCAACGGAGTCTTCAGTTCCTCCACATCCATGATCAAATTCAAAGTTTAAAAGTCCTCAATTATAGCATTCACCCTTGGCCCATTGTGATTAGACATCGGGTTTTGAATAACATTGGGTCCGTCATTCGAGAAATTGATGGCTTTAGAGTCCACAAGGTCCTGCACCTTGTGCTAAAACGCCCTACACTTCTCCACAGTGTGCCCCGGAGCACCTGAGTGAAAGTCACAGTGTGCGTTAACATCGTAGCCTCGTGGGAGTTCCCCTGTTGGTGGAGCCAGGGTACGAAGCTCAACTAGACGTAATTGCAGCAAATGTTGCAACAACTATGCATATGACATTGGGGGTTGATCAAAATGCCTCTCTGCATTCCTTTGTCTGTTCTGATACTGACCCTGCTGCCTATTCTCATTAGCATTACCCCTTTGTTGCTGTGGTGGAGGTAACGTTGCTGGAATGGTTACTGATGCTACCTGTTGATTGTTATGCTGGCGGTGTTTCCCTTTTCCCCTGTGGAATGATACAGCGTTGGTCTCTCCTTTCTTCTTATAATTATCAAACGGCTTTTTTCCATGTCCAGAGGACGATCCATCACCGCTAGAAACCTTCCCAGCCTTAATTCCGACCTCTATCTTCTGTCCAATAGCAATCACATCTGCAAACTTGCCTAGAGAACAAGGCAAAAGCTTCTCATAGTAGTGCTTAGGCAGTGTGTCCATGAACATATCCAACATCTCTTTCTCTAGCATTGGTGGCTGCACCCTAGCCGCCAACTCACGCCACCTTTCCGCGTATTCTTTGAAACTCTCATTATTCTTCTGGGACATGCTCAACAGCTGAGTTCTGTTGGGAGCCATGTCTGTGTTGTACTGATAATGCTTGATGAAAGCTGCAGCTAGCTCTCTCCAGGTACGAACATCTCTACTTTCTAGCCCCATGTACCATTCCAAAGACGCGCCAGACAGGTTGTCTTGGAAGAAGTGCATCATTAACTTTTCATCCTTAACGTGAGCAGCCATCTTCCTGGTATAGGCCTTCACATGAGTCCTCGGGCAGGTAGAACCATTGTACTTTTCTAGTGTAGGAATCTGAATCTTGTGTGGAATGAGAACATCAGGAACCAACCCTAGGTCGTCCAAATCTATCCCCAAATCATCCTGTTTCACAACCCCTTTCAATTGAGCCTCAATTAAACGGATTCGTTCATCACTGACCACAGGAAGGGCAGCATCTAAACTTTTGACTGAAAAGACATCGTCCTGTTGATACTCAAAACGAGGGCCATGGATAGCTCGGATAGTACTTCCTTCTCCAACCACTGAAGGAATTCTGCCCTGTCCACCAGCACCAACTCCGCCTGGAGGGATATTACGGTTAATAAGACCACCGTGTAAGATACCATTTTCGTCGACCTGTGCCACCAACGCCTGAACCAGAGTTCTGAATTCGTTCTGACTTTGCACCACACCCTGCATCATTTCTATAAACTGGTCGATGCGAGCTTGCATAGGGGCCATATCTGCCTGAACTTTGTCCATCACTCTGCTTTGATTGAGTCGAGTAGAATAACGATGAGTTGGTTGATCAATCCTGACTGAAAGAAAGAGAGAGCATAAGAAAACCAGAGAAACCCAAGAAAACCTGCAATGCAAAGAATGAATATGACTATGCAAATGCAAATGCAACAAACATATTTAAACATTTCCGAGGTATATCCGCTTTGATTCCAATCCAAGCAACCGGGCCAGGGATTAGACGCAATATCGGAAAATAAATCCGAACCCAGAGATACCGCCGGATCCCACCACAGGAAACTAATTACAAAAATAAAAAACTACCAAGGCAAAAATATCTGAATCAAACATTCTATTATCAAGATGGAAGAATTCATACAAACAAAGTCAATCGTAATCAACGGTGATTCCATCAACAATCCTGATGGTAACCACATAAAAAACAGATAGACAATAAACTACAATTCTACCCCAAACAGGCTAGCCTCCACTTCTTCCAGAAGATTCAAAGTGTCAAGATGTGCCGGTCGCAAGATTAGCCTTTTGATTAACCTGTTTCTCTTTGCAATCTCTTAGTTCAGCGTTGCAATTTGTTCTTCAGCGTTGCTACTTTCATGTCTCACCTTCTTGATTCCAACTTGTAATTTGAGCTCTTCAATCTCCTTTTGGGACTCTTTCCACTTGTTGAAGAAATGCTTCCCCTTTTCTTTTGCCTTTTGCAGCTCTTTATTTAGTACCTCGTTTTTGACTTGGACCTCACTCCACATCTCCTGATAAACATCAAGCTCGGTTTCAGTCTTAGCTAAAAGCTTCTTAGTTGTCCTGGTGGTCTGGCTTGAAGTCTCTACTGCCATGCTGATCTTCTTGAAATGCTGAATTCTGCTATCCAGATCATTTTCTGTCTTCTTCAGACGCTCAGTCGACTCTTTGACCTGCCACTTCAGCTCCAAATTGTCATGCAAAGCTCCTTTCAGCTGACTACTCATACCGGAATTCTCTGCTCTCAATTCTTGCACCAACTTCTGTTGCTTGTTGAACTCTTCAATAGGCACAGTACGTCTTTCCTCCACACCTTCTGGGTATAGCATAGGTGCTCGATCAAAGGGCAAGTAACACTCCTTAACTCTCTGTTTTATCCAATCCACGTAAGGAAGGAAAGCCTGATTGTTAGGTTTGCCCAGAACGGCCTTGCCTTTCTTCAGTATACTACCCCAAGCTTCAGAAGCTCTCTGTGCCTCTTCTAATCCTTCAGATGAGTGAAAATACAATGATTCTTCCACATCTCTCTTAACAGGTGGACCCACCAGAGCATAACCAAACTGTCTGACAGCCAAGGAAGGGTTATAATTAATTCAGCCCTTCCTCCCTATCAGAGGAACATTAGGATACATACCACAACTGTGGATGATGTTCTTGCCAAGCAATCCATGATTTATCCACACAATGTCTTTACTGACCAATCCCATCAGGCGCTGACTCCACTCTAGAGAATCCTTAGAATCAACAAAGGCACCAGATTGAGGTAGACGACTTGCGAAACATTTATAAAATAATGGAGCACAACAATGAACCATTCTCCCTCTCTTCTTCTCATTCCCGTTGTATAAGGCATAATGGAGATCTCCCAACAGGGTTGGCACAGGATTCCTCGTTATGAATATCCTGATAGCATCTTCATCGACGAAATCTGGCTCATTGGGGAACAACACAATGCCATAAACACAAAGAGCTAACAATGCATTGAACACAATCCAGTCTTTATCCTCTGTTGCTTTCTGAGCCTTCTTCGTTAAATACCCCAACTTGAAACCACAGATCTTTCCTTTGGTAGAAAGGTTGACTTCCAACTCTGACTTGCTCAAATAAAGAGCACCAGCCAATTTCCCACAATCCAGGTCTCCTTTAGAACCAAAGAAAGGAGGAACTTCCTTGATATCAATCCCTAGCATGTTAGAGTATTCCTCCAAGGTAGGCACCAACAAATAATCCGGGAACAAGAAACATCTCAGTGGAGGGTCATAGAACTGCATTAGAGTATGAAGGCCTCGGAACTCATAATCGTCGATATTGCGAACAAAAGACAGAATCCACCCATACTTCTCTGCAAAAGCATTCAATACATCAGGACTTGCCATTCCCTTTAGAATAGTGAGAGGACCTATTGCTGGCTTGTGAAACTTGTAGATGATAATATCCTTCTTACCCCTTGGAACATCCATCCCTAATACTGCCCTCTGACTGGAATCATGGATTCGGATACAACCTGGAAATGCAAAAATATGAATGTCAGAGAAAAAGAATGAAATGCAATGCAAAACATGGGATCAAGGCACCAAGCCTCTGCGCTGAACTGGCTGGACAATCTTAAGGCTCTGTACAAACTCTCGAGTCAAACCAGAATAACATAATAACCACACTGATACGGCTGTAGAGACAAAGAATCCAAAAATACCGGGTAGGTAGAAGGTCACGGTTACCTGCAAACCTGTAAACAACCCGCCCCTCTCACGTGTGGGTACTAGGATGTTCAGTATCACGGGCTCTCAGGTCGAGAAATGATGATACGTTCGCCATTTCTGGTTTGGCATCATCATTAATCGAGGAGGCCTCAACTGATTCTCCAAGACGAAAGGTCACCAGCTTCTGGTACTGAGGTCGATAAGCAATAGCACATTCAGCCCGAAGGATACAGTACTATCGCCAATCGAGGAGTGCCTCCACTGATTCCCTCTCAAAAAAGGAAAACCTATAGCAAGTTCCCAGCATTGGGTCCTCGGGTCGAGAATGTACAATGGGTTTGCCACAAAGCGTGGTCTACCACTGTCACATCACGGGAGGAGTGTCGCAACTGAGTCCTCGAGAATGGTCTCCAGAGTCGACAATCCCTCAAGAGAATACCTACTGGCCTGTACCAACGCACAGTAGCAGGTAGCTCCCGATAGAACCTCGTCTGGTTGTGGGTCTCATGAACAACAATACATGGCCACCCCCATGCAAGCGTCACGACTATCCACTCTAAAACCTGTGTGTATGCTCGAGCCTGGGTAGTGAGCTCATCTATCAGAACATTCCAACCCGCCAAACAGAAAACCAGCCAGTACAGCACAGTAATATCCAGTATGACAATAATAAAATGCAATGCAATGCAGTAAAAGCTGTAAATACAGTAAAGCAGTAAAGCAAAAATACAGTAAACAACAATACAGTAATATACAAACAAGTAAAGCACCACAGAAACACCCAACAAAAACAAACACACAAGCGCTAGGATTGACTCACTAAAGGGGAAGGACCAGCAGTAGGTCAACCAGATTCCCCAGCAGAGTCGCCAGCTGTCGCTCCCGAAAGATTCGCATCCAACGGTACAAACGCGAGAGTGGCGCAAAAGACACAGAGTCGCCAGCAAAGTGTATTTATCCCAAGAGAGGGAAAGGAAAAATTGCGTAAACCTGAAAGAAGGGAAAGAGCATGATCACGCGACCAAGAGAACGGGTACGGGAGTCGGTTACGCGAAGGGAAGGTGTTAGCACCCAACACGTCCATCGTACTCCATGGGATCCACGCTTGCTGTTTGCATCAAAGGGTGTCGTCGACTGGAGCTCCACTGCTACTGGACCAGGAAAAGAACGAGAACGGAAAGAAACGAAGAAACGAAGAAGAAAAGAAAAAGAAGTGACTCGATAGGACGATATCGTTGTCCTAGGCCTACGTACTCCCTCGTGCAATGGGAAAGTCAGAGTCAACGTAGTTCGGACGGGAACTGAGGGGGGAGGTTGCTCGCCAAGACAATCGCTGTCTTGTGCCTACGTATCCTCAATCGGACGAGAGAGAGAGGAATCAGAGCTGACGTAGTTCGTGGGTACGACCACGAGTGGGTAAGTGTTTTTTACGTGAGCGACGAGCTCTTTTCTGAAAATGAAGTTTGAAACCCAACAATCCCGAAGGATAAAAAGATTTGAATTTGTTTGGTGTTTTTTAGACAGAAGTGTCTTTTAAGTTGTTTTGTAACTTGCATTGAACCCAAGTCTTGAATACAGGAACGAATACTTTCGCGTATCGTCCCCAACAGGACAAACACTAGGTATCCTAGAAGAATGAGAGGAAGCCCCTCACTCCCCACTTCCCACATAGAAGGCTCGAGCGCAATACACGTTAACTTTTATTACGTGTCTTGAAGAAGTTATGAGATGAGAAGAGAGAGGACCCAAAGGAAGAGGTGACTCTAAAGGGAAACTAAATGTCCTAAAGTTATCACGCATGGAGATCCTAGGGTTAGTGAGGTTTAGGAAAAGACCACTACCTAAAACCTAATGTTAATCCTACTCCAAGCTTAATCAAAAATTAAGTTGGACTAGGTAGCTCTAAAGGGAGAGAATCCAAGACTTAAACAAGTCTTGAGACTCGAGGGATGAAAAGAATGAAAGAGAAGGAGGAGAAAGAGAAGTGAAACACAAGTGGCCTAAGCTCACTTCAAACACAAGTATGAAAGTTAAAAGATAAAGGAAGAAGGTAGAATGTGGAAGCATATCCACACTCAAACAACTTACCATTTGCCCCTGAAAGTGTTAGAAGTATTCACATATGACAAAATGAAACCCAAACAAGCATAAGGCAATAAAGAAACAAGTTCTAAGGTAAATCAAACATCAAGTCTAGAACCTAATGGTCCTACTGACCTCTGATATTAGTCATGCACAATTAGTCAAAAAGAAAAGGGAGAAGTCAATCAAGTATCATTCAAGTCATTAAGGAAGGAGTGAGATGAAAAGAAGTGATCATGTGAAGCAACCAAGTCAAAATTACACAAAGTAAACCAAGTCCAGAAGTGACACAATCCTAAACATGTGCCTAAACAAGATCTTCAAACATCATTCAAGTCATACAAACACTTTCACAATCAATTAAGAGGCAAAGAAGGAGAAGTGAAGTGAAGTGAAACATGATTCATACTTGTGGAACAAGTGACCTAAGGTGCAAGGCAAACATCAAACATGCAAAGATGAGATTCAAATATCACAACCAGAAGTCAATTAACATGCTATCAATCCTCACACAAGACCTCAAATTATGGCACAAGTGCCTTCATGATCAAGCAAACCAAACATGAAGCATATATTCACAAATTGGACAAGTTAAAGTTCATGCTTCAAAGAAATAACAAACATGCCTAAAAAATTATGTCATTCAGTATTCAAGCATCTCAAACATGTACAATTAACATATCAAAGCCACAAGCAATGAATCAGAACCAATGTCAATCAACAATTAGGTCCAAGCATCATTAGAGTTTCATACATTCATGCTCAAAGCAACACATCAAAAGTCATCCAAACAGGACCTAAAAATCACCCCAAAAATCTCAAACATACCTCAACATGTTATGAACACAATCCAAAAAGAATCAGGATCAAATCACTTTTCAAATGAGAGAAATAAATGATGCAATATGAAGTATGCAATATGAAATGCAAATGAGAAAAATTAATTTGGAAAATTAATATTTAATGCAATTTTAATGCAAAAATAATGAAATAAAATGTGAAAAATTAATTTTATGAATGAATATGCATGATGAATTTTTTGGGAGTTTTTTTAGTATATGCAAGTATTTTTTAAAAATTAATTATGAAATGGTATGAAAATAGAAAATGAAAATGAAATGAAATGAAACCAGGGGTGTATCAGCAATGTCCAACACCAAAGGAAACAAAACTACATGCGTTTGGGCCATGAACAGAGGGGGGCGAAAAGCAATCCATTCATAAGCCCATGCCATCAAAACATATCATCAGATTTTCTTAACAAACAAAAAAAAAAGAGAAATAAAATGAAATAAAATGTCATGGAATATCATGTAATACAACATCAATCGGTCAAGCCAACTTAAATCACTAACGGACAAAATAAGCGATCACCCAACCAGGACGTGACACGCGTCCGTCTTCCTCCCTCGGCCATGCACAAATGATGCAGCAACGGGTTATCACGACATGAACACTAAAATGGAACATAAGATGCCATCAACTTCACCACTCCATATCTAAATGAAAAATCCATTAAATCAAACAAAATAAAACCCAGAAATGACGTACGAAATGAGTAGATCAACATAGTACCATTTATTTATCCAAATAAACATTCAAACACATAGAAAAGTGAGCCACAAAGCACGGGTTCCACATCAAGATTTCAAATGTTCAAACATTCAACAAGCTCAGATTCAAACTATGATCATTACTCACGATGCCTACCATAAGTAGGACTTCAGCCACATATCAAAAGAAATCTAAACCTCATAGATCCAACAATGGGAGTGTGAAATAATTACCTAGTGGAGTTATGTCCACTGCACCTTCAATGCTTCAAGTAAGATTAATACAAGCTGTAGAAGAATCTCTTGAACCTTGTAGAGCACAAATCGAAGCTTAAACCACCCAAGATACTGCTGCAATTCTTCCAACAACTCCAAGTTGATGAAGAGAATATGAAGTTGCAGAACCTCCAATGGTGGATTCAGATGTGTATTCTTGCAAACAGAAGTAGTATAATGCTGGATAGATGATGATTCAACCAAGGAGAACTCAAAAAAAATTCAGGGAATGGAGAAATCGAGAAAAAATTTGAGAAAAAGTTTTGTCTAGATCTGGAAAAATGAGGTGAATGAGGTAGGTTTGGAGTGTTTTAGTTTATATATGGGGAGGTTTTTAGGGTTGGTTTGAGGCTAGGGAGTGGAGTTGGAGGTCTGGGGACGTGTTGCTTTGGTTTGGAATGGAAGAATGAGGAATTTCACATGCGGAGTATAGGTTCGGGTGGCTTAGTTTGTGCTCTAGAGAATGCTTTTCCTGGGTTGGACTGAATGGTTCTCTTGCGTGCATACATGGGCTGAAATCACGTTCCAAGTTTGTGAAAAAATCTGACCCAATTCATACCTTCCAACTTTGACACATTTTTGCAAATTCTCTCTCTCATGGCAGGTGAGATGTTGGTCCTTTTTTGGCAAAAAAAACAACATGATGCGTGACCCATAATATGAAGGAGGTGTGTAGCATGATTAATTCAGGTTATGTACAAAAATAACAACTTGCAAACACATTCAAAATCCAACCATATGTGCCACTTTGGACCCTTACAAACGGTTGAATTCTTTATCAAATAATGAGGTCTTGGGCTTGACAAAAACTAGGAATGATATGGAGCAAAAATCGTGAAGAAAAGTTCTTGAAATAATGCTTGCAACCTTGTGAAAATAACCCACGAATATATGTCCTCAAAAGCTGTCCAAACACTTAGAAGAAAAACTAATTTTCTTGACAATTTAGACATTTGGAACTTGGATATTTGGGACACCATGGCTTGAGCTACAATAGTTCAAATGAGGCAATTTTTGATCCCTTATAAAGCTTGAAGAATGCTCTAGCACCTTTATGTGAAAAAGATTTTCACATGGAGCTTGCATCATAGTGTAAAATGGCCATGAATGTTGGTTCTCAAAACTGCTCAAAGTAACTTAGAAAAATTTCTAAGTTTTTGAACTAGGTGAAGTGAAAATGTCCAACTTTAGGGCACCATAACTCATCCAATAACAACTCAAATGCCATGGTTCTTGTATCCACTTTGAAGGGAGAACTTCAATCTACAACTTTCATGTGGAGAAGATTTTGAAATAAGCCCTTGATCATGGTGAAAAATGGTCTTGAAAATGATTGAAAACTTGCCAAAAATAGTAAGTTTCTTAAAACCTAACTTTCCAATTTTAGTAACTTTTCCACATTTTTTATTTTTCATGAATCCTTGAACATTCCTTGACCAAATCTCATCCATTGATCATATATGACTTGAAAATCAACATGTTGACCTCAAAAGTCAGGAGTTGACTTTTTCACTGCACAGTTGACTTTTGCTTAGCTCACAAGCAACTGATCCACTGAACATCCTCCACAATGAATCAATAACCAAACCCTCATCCAAGAACACTTGTGAGCATAAATAAAACCATAAGAACATGCTTGAAGATAGAAAGCCTTCCAAGAAGTCCTCTTGATCTTAAAAACCCTAATTGGTCCCCCTGATTAGGAGGGAAAGAATCACTTGAAATCCTTTGCCAATCTTGATCTTATGAAGATATAATGAACTCCATGAACCACCTTGAAGCTTGAGACTTGAGAATATGGACCAAGTACCTTGATCCCATGCTAAGAACCAATGCTATGCACAAATGCTAATGCAATAAATGAAAAGAAACATAAGCCAGATAGCTAAAAACAACAAGGCAAATTTTGGGGTGTTACAATCACTAAATCCCAAGTTATTGCAGGAAGTGATGTTAGAGACAATGTTATCGAACTGTCTGATTATTACATCCTTTTCCACAAAGGCTTGTTCTAAGACTTTCTGTAGAGCCTCTCTGTGGGCTTCAGAACTGAGTAAAAGTGATAGCACTCAGATCTTTGAAGGAGTCTATAACAGTTGATCAACAATGTTGTATTCACTCCTTTGGATGAGCTTCAGCATCTCATCATTGTTTTTCGAAAGGTCGGGATTACTGGACTGACCGACTGGTGGATTGGGAACTTCTACTGAGGTTCCTTTTCTCTGTTAGGTTCTCCAACTCCTCTGTTGAATATTCGACCGCTCTGTGTTACTCGACTGATGTCTGCAATATTCACGATGGAGGGTAACGGAATTTCCTTTCTATTCTCGACTGTTGTTGCACCGTACTTGTAAGGGATAACCTTAGTTGATTCATACGGTAGTGGTCCCGGTAGATAGATGACTATGGGAGCCTTCTGCTTTTTCTGACCATCATACGTAATTTCGATCCGTTCCCAGTTGGGAACTCTCGATTCGTCAAGTAGAGGGATGATGGCACAAACATCCCTAGCCCTCTGATGATCAGAGATTACGACAACGTCCTCGATTTGATCAACGAGGTAGTTGACTGATCCAGAACTTGACCATGGTTGAATCTCTTTGCGGTCCAACTGACACTGAAGGGCTACTCGCACGAGGTAGCATCCTCGATTATCCATTGAGCAAACTCCACACCGCTCATAGTTGTGTAGTGGCACCTGGCCACATCCGCTTTGAATACAGTGTAACCTTACTAGATCCGTTTCCATCGACAGAACATCCTGACTTTGATACCTAGTAGGATTCCCGTTAGTGATACTAATTTGCTGGGTGTCTTCATCCATATAGATTGGAAGCCACCAATGGTTCAACAAGTGCTGAAGTGTTTCCTGGACAAGGGAACAACCTTGATCATTTTCACAACCCGCTTTACAGCTCTGATAATCATGTGATACCAGGAACCCGAGCCGGGCCTGTTTAGCATGTAACTCCACCAGGCTGGTATTCATTTAGCGAATATCGAAAATTTGAACCATGTTGATTTGATAATGATTCCTATCATGGTAGTCTTGGATCCATCCAAGATCCATCTGACGTTGGAGGGCCTCTTGTACAAAAGAGTATCCCTGTTTGTTTACCGAGCAAGTCAGACAGGAATTGTACTCATGCCGCGACATATTATGATACTGGCTTTTCCTTGAGAGCATCGCCACCAAGTTGACATTCATCGCACAGATATCGTGGTTTTGAATGATGTTGGAATTCGTATAAACCATGTTAACTCTACGAACTCGGTGCTCTTGGATCTATCCGAGATCTATCTGTTCCTGTAGAGCTGATTGCACGACAGAACATCCTTGATTACTTTTAGAGCAGACATCACACTGGTGATAATTGTGAGGTGGCACATGGCCATATCCACTCTGTCTACAATGCATCTTGACCAGATTGGTCCTCAACAAGAGTACATCGTGAATTTGATAGACGTTGTTAGACTCTCCCTCTATCAGATTGACTGTAGCTTTCTCGTGTTGAGGCAGCGGGTTCATGAGAACATTTGGATTCGTATCCTTGAAAGATAAGACCCTGCTCCTAACAAGCTTTTACACGTCGGATTTGAAACTGAGACAGTTCTCTATGTTATGCCCTGGTCCTCTTTGATGGTAAGGACAAGTCTGATCCGCTTTGAACCAAAAAGGCGGATTTTCTAGTACTGTAAGAGGAGACTTAGTCTGGACATACCCCTTGGCCAGTAGTAACGGAAATAGTTCTGCGTACGATACGGGTATAAGATCAAATCCTGGTGGCCGCGTTGTACGGTTGTTGTTGTATTGAGGACGAGCCTGCTGAAGAGGCTGTTGTGTCATTTGCTGAAATTGCTGTTGATTAGGTTGGCTCTGTGCAACCAGAGGTTGATACGTAGGCGCGGGGTTGATAGCAGGAGTTACAACTGCTACTGGTTGATATCGACGCCTTTGCTTTTCGAGAGAGATATTCCCAATATCCTTCTCTTTTTTCTTAGGTAGAGCACTACCGTATTTTTTAGTACCGTTTGTCGACCCAGTGTCTTTGACTAGACGTCCTTCTCGAACGGCTTCCTCGAGACGCACTCCCATACCGACCATTTCGGTGAAGTCGCTGGGTGCACTGGCAACCATTCTGTCATAGTAAAATGAGCTCAAGGTCTTTAAGAAAATCTTTGTCATCTCTTTTTCCTCAAGAGGTGGACAAATTTGAGCGCCCATTTCACGCCATCTCTGAGCGT
This sequence comes from Lathyrus tuberosus, assembly GCA_022829125.1. Classification (NCBI taxonomy): domain Eukaryota; kingdom Viridiplantae; phylum Streptophyta; class Magnoliopsida; order Fabales; family Fabaceae; genus Lathyrus; species Lathyrus tuberosus. Next base: position 6,670,983 of record JALAZF010000032.1, read on the forward strand.
ATTCCTTAAAGGTTTCCTTGTCCTTTTGCGACATTGATCTGAGTTGATCTCTGTCTGGTGCCATGTCCAAATTGTATTTATATTGTTGGACGAAGGTAGTACCAAGATCTCTGAACGTGCTGATTGTAGCGCGGTTTAAACCCATGTACCATTTTAATGTGGCACCGGTTAAGCTATCCTGAAAGTAGTGAATCAGTAGATCCTGATTATCTGTCTGAGCTGACATTCGCCGAGCGTACATCACTAAATGGCTTTGAGGGCAAGAGTTACCCTTGTACTTTTCAAAATCGAGTACTTGGAATTTGTGCGGGACTTTTACATTGGGGACCAAACAAAGGTCTGCGGCGTCCTTTCCAAATAAATCCTGACCGCGAATAGCTTGCAGTTCCTTCTGCATTTCCAAGAACTGCTCCTGGAATTCATCCATTCTATCGAACATATTTCCTTTCTACCATAAGGTATCTGTGGAATCTGTCCTTCCGGGACAGTGTGCACCACAGGGGGTGGTACCGTTACTACGGCAGTGAATCTTGGCATTTCCCAAAGTTTGTAACCTTCAGGAGTCCTCAATATGCCTCTGGCATCCTCGCTTTCCCGAAGTTTGTAACCTTCAGGCCCAGCGGCTTCTGTAATGATTCCCTGATCTTCAGTGATCGGCGAAACATATCCTTCCGGGATATAGTTAACAGGCATGCCCCAGGGACGATCTTTCGGCATTTGATACCTAGGATCATACTTCTCCACTATGGGCATTGAGGTGATCTCTGAGATCACAGTTCTTTGTAGCTGAGCTTCTGCCATGGCTTGCATGTCATTACGAAGCTTTCTCATATCCTCTCTCAGAGCGTCGATTTCTTCTTTCAACTCTCTGTTCTCTTCCTCGAGATCATCCATCTTTTTCTGACGATTGGCCCAAGTATTGTACAAATGAGACAGTTTGACTCTAGAACCGAGACACAACCATGAGATTCGTAGGTAAGAAGAATACATTACGTGAGAATGATGAATGCAATGATTATATTAATTGTTTTTTGGTTTAATCAAAATAAACTCCGACAATTAGATTGCAAATATCAAACAGTGGGGAAATCCCCATTTTATTAAATTCAAAGGATTGCGGAAATGGAAATACAGTAAATTACAAGGTGCAGAAACAGAAACCTAAGCTAAAGGCCCTTGAGTCCTCTCTAAGGAGAACTCGGGTGCTGAATCTGGTACTTTCCTTTTCTTGGACCGGGGCTCCTGGGCCGTTGTCGAGTTATCATTCCTTTGCCAAGTGAAAGGAGTGAGCAAATTCCTTTGGTCATCCTGATTTTCTACAGCATGCTGCTCCAAAATCTCAATCAGAGCATCCTTATCTTTCAGCAGTTGCTGTATTTTGGTACACTCCACATTGAGAATGCGGTACTTGTTCTTCCAAGACCTCCTCTCATGTTGAACTTTATTGAGAGTAACCTGAAGTTTTTCCGCTTCAGTCATGAAGTACATGACAGATTCCCTTGGCGGAAGAACTCTGTGACGAGGATAAGGCATCTTTAGCTTGAGAGCTCTAGTTTGTACCCAGTGGAGATAAGGCTCCACCGAGACACAGTCAGGTTTTCCTAGAGACTCTCATCCTTTCTTATGAACATGTTTCCAAGCGTGCATTATTTCCATCTTTAGTGCCCTGTCATTTTCTCCTTCCTTGAAGAAAAGACCTTCCAGATGAGCATTGCGTGGGACATGCCTCATCGGATATCCAAATTGATGACGAACTAACACCGGATGATAGTTGATTCCTCCCTTAGTTCCTATAAGGGGCACATTTGGGAAATTTCCACAACGGTCAATGATTCTGATCCCGTCGTAGATTCGATTGTACCAATCGATGTCCGAGTTGGTAAGAGACATGATTCTCTGCGACCAACGTAACGTATTCTTTTGATCCCAAAATGAAGCAGACTTGGGTAAGTGGGAAGTGAACCATTTGTAAAGCAAGGGTACACAACATGTGATCATTCCTCCGCTATACAAATTCCTTAAGTGTACCGAATGATAAGCATTCTGCGAGTAAGGTCGGTACAGGGTTTCCAATCAGGAAAATCTTATTGGCGTTGATATCTACGAAGTTATCAATGTTGGGAAACAAAAATAACCCATAGGTGAGCAAAACAAAGATGCTCTCGAAAGTGGCCACATTCCCTATACTAGCAAAGTATAGAGCTTTCTTTGTTAAGAACTGGGCTGGCAAACCTTGAATGCCACCCTTAGTGGTCATGTGAGTCCTGACTTCTGACTCGTCCAAATAGATTGCTCGTGCAATGGTTTGATCCTTTGGAATTTCTTCCAGTCCAGAAAAGGGAGCTTGATCAGTGATATGCAGATCACTCAAGTGAGAATACTCCTCCAGCGTTGGTGCTAGCTGATAATCCGAGAATGTGAAACAGTGATAAACCGGATCGTAAAACTAAACGAGTGCCTTCATGATTCTTTTAATTACATGGACCCTTAACAGAGGTAGTAGACCTCCGTACACGGCTCTGAAAGCGTCAGGGTTAGTGATCATCCTTGCTAATCCTCTTAAATCCTCTAGTTTGGGAACCTTGAAGGTATACTTGTGAGTTTTCCGTCTACCGAAATCCATTAGCGCAATCCTTTTCTCTCTGACATTTGCAATCATTGTCTTAGTTTAGTTTGAAAAAGAGAGACTAGAAGAGAAAAATTTTCTTTGCTTAATGTTTTTTTTAAAATGAATGCATGAATGCAGCACACAAAAACATAGAAAAAACATGGGGTCAAAGGGTCGGTGTCATGAAGTCAAGGCTCTACCCATCCCAAAGGTTTATACTAGTGATTTTAGTACCTGTCTCTCAAAATCATTGATTCTTGTCGAGATAACATCACCGGGCCGGGAACTGTGCTAGGTGATGTATTTTGAAGAATCTCAGAAGAGGGTAGTATCGCGTGACAACTATTTCCAATAGCTTCCGCACTACTAAAAGAGGTTTTTCCTATGTGTATACTCAATATTTCCACATGCGGCATCACACGTATTCCCATTAGCAAAAAAATAAACACAGATATCAATTAGGAAAAGCAATATATATTTGTCCTAATGTCCTAGACTTTTAAGAGCTATGAATCCTATGTTCCTGACAGAAAATGGCTCCCCGGCGGAGTCACCATTCTGTGGTACCTTCCCAATTTAAAGGTTTTTTATCTAAGGTCCTAGTGAGGGCCGATCCTAGAAATAATGACATTCCCCGATGGAACCGTCATGAAAATAACTTGCCCAAGGTTTTCACCTTAAATTGTAAGAAAGAAAGAAGGGCCCCATGGTGGGCGCCACTTTTCTGTAGCGAGCGATTTTGGACGTGGTTCTTAAGCCTTGTCGCTCTTGGGGGACTACAGGTCGATTCATTTTTTATCCTATTGACGCTGATGAAGGAAGGGAAATAGATGTCTCCAACTAACCCTGCTTACATACTGAGTTTAAACAGCGGTCTGTTAGGTTACGGATGCTATATGGAAGTGGGGCCTCTTTCTGCTTATTTTGTTAAGACTGAAATGACAGGACTATGCTATTGGTAGGATGTTAGGACTGATGCTTTTCGATTGATGTATGAAGGTACGGGATTTTGGATTTTTGATTAGTGTGCTCGCTAAGATTTTTCTTTCAATCTTATGCCTACGTATTCCTGTTTACCGAAACAGGGAAATCAGAGCGATCGTAGTTCCTCCTATTCTATGGGAGGAAAAGGTGTTTTGGTGTCTTGTTCAAAGCCCAAGACGTGAAGCTAAATGGTTTGTATCTTGTTCAAAGCCCAAGATGTGAAGCTGAAGGGTCTATTTGTATCTTGTTTGAAGCCCAAGATGTGAAGCTAAAAGGTTTTGACTTTAGAGAGAATTTGTCATCTCTAAAGAGGGGTCTGTTTGTCACAACAGTTGGGTGACTGATTATAAAGTAGAATTACTTTAACTGGACATGTGAATCCAACAATGCCATAATCTCCTTCATAGGGGATTTTCAACCTGAAGGAGAAGACTTTAACTCACTGTAGAGCAATTCCATCTTTCCTTAGGAATTTCTCATGCTAAAAGAGGGACAGTGGCGTGGATGTAAATAATCCAGAGGCTTGCCGCTTACAGCAATTAGATGGGGGGGACAAGGAGTTGTTGATGTTTGTATACTGTGAGCAAGGCACATATTTTGATGCTAAAAGGTTGATTGTCTCAACTGGGGTTTCCTTATACAAAGCCTAAGAGGAGGCTAAAAGGTTTCTTTTCTGGGGAAAATGTTCTTTCTGTCTTGTACAAAGCCCAAGATTGAGACTAAAAGGGTTTGACTCAACAAGAGAGTCTTTTTGTGTGTCTTGCACGAAGCCCAAGACGGAAGCTAAAAGTTGTTTGACTCAACAGGAGAGTCTTTTATACTCAACAAAAGAGTGCTTTTGTATCTCGTACGAAGCCCGAGATGGAGGCTGAAAAGTTGGTTGACTCAACAAGAGAGTCTTTTATACTCAACAAGAGAGTGTTTTTGTATCTCGTACGAAGCCCGAGATGGAGGCTAAAAAAGTTGTTTGACTCAACAAGAGAGTCTTTTATACTCAACAAGAGAGTGTTTTATATCTCGTACGAAGCCCGAGATGGAGGCTAAAAGGAGATTGACTCAATAAGAGAGTCTTTTATACTCAACAAGAGAGTGTGAAAAGGTTAGCTCCGCTGGGGAGGATCATTGTACAAAGCCCAAGAGGAGGCTAGGGTGTTGGTGACTGTTTCAGTTGAGGGATATGTCCAGTATGTTGGATAAAAGAGAAAATCAGTTCTTATATGGGTAATGTTGTACTCATGGATTTGATCAGAGGATCAGGGTTATCTCCTGGGAAATCCAAAGGGTATTGAGACTGTCCAAGTCTACGAGTTTTATATTTTGTACTATGCTTAAGAGAAATTAAGAGGCAGTATGCTGGTGATAGAAAGATTTAGACTCTTTGAAAGACTGTTCTATTAAGATGACTAATTTCTGTTCCTATACCTCTAGGAGGTCGTCGGGACAATTTGTACGAAGCCCAAGAGGAGGCGAGAAAAACTTTTAAGAAGTCTAGGGACAATTTGTACTAAGCCCAAGAGGAGGCTATCTTCCCGGAGGAAGAATCATTTTACGAAGCCTAAGAGGAGGTTGTGAAAACTTCTAAGAAGCCGACGGGTCCTTGTACAACGCCCAAGAGGAGGCGGGGATGCTTTTAGGAAGCCTGTGGGTCCTTGTACTAAGTCCAAGAGGAGGCTGATGAACAGTTCCAGAAGGGGTTTCACTTGGAACATTGGCCTTCTGTATATGAACTGTTCAAGGGGGAAATTTCTTAGATCTAGTTATCTAAAATTGTTGTAAAAGAAAATTCTCGTGGTTTAGGTTATGTTGAAATATCTGGGAGAACGTCGGATTTAGGGAGACGAGGTTTTGTCTAGTTCTAGACGTAGTTGCCGGGGAAACTCTAAATATCTATACTATTATTACACAGTCGATATGAGTTTATGAAAGATGACTTACAGTGAAACATCCCCACAGTACAATTATATACATATGAAAGCAGTAAATGAAAGCGGGTAAACACTTACTCGGTTGTAGAGCTTCCATGTTGTTTGGTGTTGTACCCCAAATTTTACCCTTAGATTCATTGTTCCGTCTGCATAACATCTTAGGTCAATCATGCGTGTATAACTAACCGCTTTATCTAGATTTTGTTTCATTTGGATAGACGGGTGTTGTTGCGGAAGGTGTAGAGTTTTGAAGGCTGTGTGTATGCTTGTGGAGTATCTCTGGCACTTGCAAATCGGTGTTGAATTCCTATGGAAGATATGCCTTCAGGCCGTCCTTGATTGCATCCTAAGACTATCAGTCGTATATGGGCCATTGGATTTAAGGATATTTCAAGATAACCCAAGTCACTTAAGATGATTTCAAGGGCCTCAAAGCACGCTTATCGTTGGAAGAAAGAATTAAAGCTTGGTTTTCTACACAAGAGATTAAATGTAAAATCAACAAACTCAAGAGCCGAGATTTACAAGAAATCACGAGAATTCGTATACTACAAGTGATATCATTTTCAAGATAGAGTTCAAATAAGGGCCAATTAGTTCAGGGCCAAGTCTTAAGTTGAAATTCTAAGTCTTTTTTTAGGCCATTACAAGATTTGGGATTTGGTTGGATTACATTTCCAAGTGCACCACCACAGGTTTATTTACCAAGTACAAGACTTCTTTGTGAGTAAAACGTATTTTGACACAAGATCCATAAGTTCGAACTTGTTATAGTTCAAAACCAAATGCCAATACAAGACCGTATATATATGTGAGACCCCTTTTTACATTTCAAATCCATCTAAGCACGCAAATTCAAAGGAATAGTTGTGAATGGCAATCCTTGTTGCAAGTTCACTTAAAGTGTAAATACCAGTGAGAAATATAGAATTGGTCAAGCTAGTTCAAAATTACAAAATTCTAACACTTCTGCTTAAGACTTGCAATTGAATTGGTTGATTATTAAAGTCAGAATAGAAGTACATTGTATTTGCAAGAATGAAAACGTCGCTTCTGGGAACCGTCATGATATCGTCAGTATGAAGCACATCATTAACTGTTTCATTCCCTAACTATAATATGCATTCAAGCCTTTAGCTCAGGGGTTAGAACCTGCTGTAAACATAAATAACAAAACAGCCTTCCTATTTTATCTACACCAATTTGGACTCTCGGACCCTGCACCTACAGTGAACCAACTTGGATACCACAGTCCTCCTACAAAGAAATCCAGCTTGAAGTCTGCAGCTAGAATCCAACCTCCTTAGACTTGGCTAGTTATTGAAGAGGAAGAAGTTGAGAATTCTGGAACCACGTCACCAGGGGGAATCCGTCATGAATCGATTCGCCACTAAGCCCTGCATCAAATACCATAGAATCAATCCAGGTTGCATATGTTGACATGCTAGCAGTAAACACTGCAGTTCAAGAAACACTTAAAGCTAACCCAAATAGCCCACAATACCAGCGCAGTACTGAACCCATAGCACATTAGCACAACCCTCAGTCTATCTCGATTCAGGCAAATTGGTTGGCGTAATGACTTAACCCTAAACATCCAACTTCAATGTTGCTAAAGTTTATAAGGGAAAGTTACGTAAGAGCAATACCGTTTCAACCAAACATGATCTTCAATTACCGCGTCAGAATTCCAAATCTCGGTTCATCGCTCACCATGCCTCAGCTGTAGCCATTAATAACGTATCCTGCAATGGTGCACATAAACCACCCGAAACCAGTCAAAACCGAAGATCAATTTCAAAGACATGAAATTTCAAATCTAAAAGTACCTTTTAAGTTGCAAACTCAAGTTGGGAATATCTCTTTCAACACGTTACCAGCCAACAAGCTCTCCAGAGGAACTCCAGATTAAGTGCTCCATGGTCAACTGATAAGCAAGCATAAAATTGAATTTTGTGAAAGGGGATTTAAGACATCGTCATAAAAGAAAGAATCAAGAATCATTTGGCAAACTCCCAGGCAAAATAAGTTGAATATTGAATACGCAGTCTTACCCGTCACCAATGCACAACTACGTTTCAGACTTGATGCAAAATTTCTAAAACACATTCCAACATGTCCAAAATAGAAAAAGAAGTCTCCTGAAGCATATATTCAATTTCTTTCCATAACAACCCAACACAACCATTAAACAAGAACCAGGAAAAGTTAAAGACATTGGCCTCAGAGTGTGTGCGAATCAGAAATCTTTTCATCTTTTCCAAAATCGGAAACTATGGGCAATATCCCAAAAGGACACCGCCATCATAAACCTTCTAAAAACGGATTGGGACAAGATTCAAATAACGCGATATCAGAAATTACAAAGAGGGAAGTTTTCAAAAGGTTCCAACACACAATCAAGCACAATAAATCAGAGCCATTAAATCGCCAAATCAAGTCAGACGAGTCCCAAAACCTTCCAAATTTTGAAAATCAAATCAAATCGTCAGAAATAATTACAAAATCAAATCAGCAATGTTATCACGATATCACACCATCAATACCATTTAAAACTTCCACAAAATTCATCATTGGCCTTTTCTATAAAAGGGGGTCACTTGGCATCAGAAAGGACGACGAGAAAAAAGCAGGAGGAGAAAACCCATACGAGAAAGAGAGAAATCACGAAAAAATCACAAATCAGCAAATACCAAACCATTTCCAAACCGTACGGGCTCAGAAGCGCGTTGGCTCATCATCGCCTCAACAACAACGCAAAACACGGAATCGTAAAGAGGTAAAGAGAGAAAGAGTTCTTCCCCGACGGAGATCCATGAAGCTCCCGCCGCCGTCGCCGACCACTTTTTCTTTTTCTCATTTTTGCTTTGAATCATTGTGTATTGTATTGTAATACTCTAAATATAGTGAAATCGAGGACGGGAAACCATGGGGGGAGAGGGTATTTTTGTTTGATCGCGTGAGATTGTGAGTGATCGAGAGACCGAGAGATTGATCGGAGAGGGAATGAGGAAGCCGCCGCCGCTAGGGCTCTCGGAACCCTAGGATTTCATTTTTGAGAGAAAGGAGAAACATAGGCGAGAGAGAAGAGTGAGGTGAGGTCGTGAGAGTCCCTCCGTTTCGATCCTTTCAACCTTTCACTTTTTTTTTCTTTTTTTTTACTTATTAATCAAATCTTTTTCTTAATTAAAAAACCATTAAAATTACTTTTTATAAAATTTAACTTAACTTTCTTTTAATTTCTAACTAATATTGAAAACTTTTTTTAGTTAAATCTTTTACAATAAAACTATTTCATTAAAACATTAAAATAAAGCTTTTCTTTAATTAAAAAACTCTTAATCACTTTTCTTTTAATAAACCTTAATACTAAATTAATCTTTTAAATTAATTAAAAAGATCTTTAACTTTTTCAATTTAAGATAATCCTCAAAATAAAATAAACATTTTTTAAGAAATTCTAGGTGAAAGTAATTCTTAATAATTCTCACAATAATAAATACCAAATCAAACTATTTTCTTAATAATTCGTACCCCCATAAATCAACTCGTTAGATCCCCAACGTGAGTGAATCGCTTGATGTATGCCATTTTATATTTTGCTTGCTATATGTTTATATTGATATGTTTACTATGTCAAAACCTTTTCAAAAATACTAAAAACTCTCGACCCAACGTCGAGCCACTTTTCTGCCTATGTAAGCCGAGTGCCTTCGGGCCTCGCATTCAACCTTCTCGGTCACTATACACTTAAACTAGCCCACTTTGCTAGTACGCACTAATAAATCAGTTAGTTGGGTCCCTCGACATTCCAAAGGAAGGTTCCTTAAAATTGACTAAACCGTCATAGGACTAACATCTTAGAACCCTTGGCCATAGGATTCGGAGTCGCCGTACTCCACGTCTCGCCGTAGACACTTAGAATCTTAGCCTTAGGATCGGAGTCGCCGTACTCCAAGTAAATGCTCCGCCGCGAACATTTACAATCCTACCCCTCTTATACCAACCTACAACTTTAGAGTCGCCGCACTCTATGTAAGGTCTTGCCCAAGACTTTACCTCCCCTTGGAACCTTGACCCCGTCAAGAAGTTCCTCTTTTCAGAACTACGCATACTCTGATTCTACACCCGAGGATACGTAGGCGTAAGGTGCGATACCTTATCGAGTATACTTAGATACTAACCCCTAGGGTTCAACCTTTAGCATAACACCCTTAGCAAGCGATTGAGAGATAACATAATACTAACGAGAGGTTCCCGTAGAGTACTACGGACGTTTAGGATGCTAATACCTTCCCTAGGCGTAACCAACCCCCGAACCTTAGATCTTTAGGTTTTTTCGCTTTTGAACCTTTCCTTTGGATAAATCAAAGACGGTGGTGAACATTTAAAGAATGTGATCCTAGTTCATTAATAACTATGGTATCCAATTCTCACCGCAACATTTGGTTAGTTGTTCAACAAAGAAATTGAAAATAACAGTATGTTACAAAATCAAAGGAGAAAGTGCTGTTGAAAGAAAAATTGGGGCTTACAGCTCAAGGAGAGGCCCAAGGTTTAATCAGTGATCGCATTGTCGTTTTGTACAGGGACTTATACAAGTGAATGAGGCCCAAGAAAGGTTTTCTGTACAAGGGGATGGGTCTTACACTCTCTCAAGAGGCCCAAAAATGGTTGAAAGTGAACAATGATGGGTCTTATAGCTCAAGGAGAAGCCCACTGGTTAATTTTGAAAAGGGCGACGATCGTGTCGAGGTTTTGAAAACACAGTGGGTCTTATAATATGACTGAGGCCCAAAAGTTTTTGGTTTCAAAAGGGGATTGGGTCTTACACTCTAATAGAGGCCCAAAAGTTTTGAATGGGTCTTATAGTTCGAGGAGAGGCCCAGGGTTTATTTTATACGGGCGATAATCGCGCCGAACTTTTGAAATACAACGGGACTTATACAATAAGTGAGGCCCAAATAGGTTTGTATTTACAAAGGATTGGATCTTATACTCTATTAGAGGCCCAAGGTGATATGAAAATGATTGACGAGGTTTGAAATCAAAGAAAACCCTAATTTTTCCCTTTAAAAGTAAATATTTAAAGAAAATCAATAAAAAATACCAAATAAGTTTAAATAAACCACTTATGATTTTTGTTTAAGGTTTAAAAAATGAGGTTTTAATTACAATATGAATTAAAACTCATTTGGTTTTGACTTTCAAGGTAAACATTCACTTTTAAAATGTTAAAAACAATTAAAAAGGACTTTATTCACAAAAATAATAATTATATTAAATATATAATATAAACTTGATTTTTTTTGTGGAATAAAATATTTCAACATTTTTGTGATTTTTTGCAAAAAGAACCAATCCAAAATAATTAAAATTGAAGGAGTTATTAATTTTCCAATTAATTAATAAAACATGAAAATATTGGAAAAATAGCAAAAAAAATGAGAAAACACAAAATGGTTTGGGTGGGGTTTGAACCCACGACCTCAAGTTTATAGGGCACGTGCCTTACCACTGGGGTGGTGATACATCCGTTGATTGAAACAAACCAACAAATACACAAGGCTTGCCTTGTTTTCTAGGCCTGGCCAAGGCAAGGCAATGCAAGTTTTGGCAAGAAACGGGAAGGTCCATAACTTTCTCATTTCTCCATGGTTGGGGACAAAATTTATATACATCTGGCCTAGAATTTCACAAGGAATCCAATGGTGGTGGTATTTTTTTTCAGATCATGCTCCCTCCTCAAAATCTGATGGTGGTTTTGAAATAGGCCTATAATTGCATTTTCTATGCTACACTTTGGTACAGGCATGAATTACATGATGAATTGGTTCAAACACAACATATATAACATGTATGAGATGTGCATGATCAGTGGACTTCAAATCAATGCATATTTTGGAATGTTCAAGTCATGATGCTTACCTCTCTTTAGAGCTTTTGGAGTTTTTTGTGCAATCTGCCAAGTTTCTTATTCCAGAAATGGTTTGATGCTTTGGACACTCTCAAATGATCCCTTAGAAGCTTTTAGGATGAGTGGAATCAGCTGGAACCTGCAAAAACACAAACTGGCACTTTCTTGCAAAAGGGGTTAAAATGGCCAAAATAGCAACTCCTTCAAATGGTGTTCCAGATGGGGAGAACCATTTGGGATAGTTCAAGGATGATATTTGGAGTGTGTTTGAGGTTTTATCTGGTTTGGAAAGTGACTGAATCAAGGCATGGCTTGAAAAATGCACAAAAGTACTATTTTGAGGTTTTGAGATGTGACTTTGTGATTTAAGGATTACAAGTCACTTGTGAGAGTTTGGACAACTTAGATATGATATATTAGAGGTGTTAGGATCATGAGCTATGATTGAAATGCTCTCTAACTCAAAAACTCATAGTTACCTTGCTAAAGAAGACATTTTGGCTTAAAGAGAGGGATTTTGAGGAAAGCATCTGTTTGATGGCTTTGGTGTACTCAAACCGAGCACAAATGAGCTCTATTTATAGTAAAGCAAGTTTGTTTTGGGATCAATAGTGAATGGCAACCACGGCAGAGGTTTGGCCAATGTTGATAAATGGGAAGCCAAGTCTCCTCTAGCCATTGACTAGAGGTTAGAGCACAGGCCTTTGGTTCCCTAGTTGTTGGACATTCTTGACTGAACTCAGTTGCAAATGTGTCAGTCCATGCCACCTCTAAGCATCCATTAAATGCTTCAATCCAAAATTGGAGTCTTGTCCCTCTTTTAGGGATTTCTAGGTTTGGCATGCTACTTCTTGTTCCAAAGACTTTGGAGGCTTGGATCAGTGTTTGTTCCCTTTAGATTTGATCCTCAGATGTGTCCAAAGTGATGACAAGGCTTGGAATTATCTGATTTTTCCAAATCGAGCAAAAGTGCAAAATTCTGCCTAGCCTTGGCAGTTTTCAGCAAGGCATATTGCCATTGTCATATCTCATGACTCAAGTTGAGTTTGGTGATGTTCTTGGCCATTTTGGAAAGCCCTCATATGATACAACAACTGTTTGATCATAATTGGTTTTGATACTTTTTGGATCCAAGTGAAAAATGCCCCTACATTTGAAAAAAAGTAAGGCAGATTCTGACTTAGTGAAAAATACCCCTTCACTAAGTGTTAGAAAAAGTGACATTTCATGTTTTCAGTCATTTTGATCATTCCATAACTCAAAATCCATGATGAATTGGAATGAGGTGTAGTTGAAGCTTTTGTAGAGGGACAAGAGGGCTACAAATCCAGCTTTGGATGGGAAAAAATGGCCTTGTGGTTTAGGAGTTATGATCCTTCAAAGTTGGTACCCTAGCCACTTTGTTCCATAACTTAGAAAATTTCTAAGTTTTTTATGGTTACCCCTTTTACAAGTTATCCCACTTTTCTTGATTTTTCTTGATGAATGATGATTCCAATCACACATTAACATCATTTTAGGGTTAAAAAACCATAATAGTGAAAAATCTCAAAAAGTCAAAGTTGACTTTTGTGCACAGTTGACTTTTTATCAGATGAATTCCAAATTGTGCAATCCTCTATGAAATCAAGTCCTTGACCTAAATAAAACTTGATGGATTGATTTCATAGGTGTTATAGGGTGTATTGAATCATGTCCTAGGGTTAGGGAGCCTATCCTGGTCAAAAGTCAAAGCTACAGTTCACTTTTCCCGCGAAACCCTAACTGTAGTTCAGATGAAATTGAAACTTGTTGCTCAAGCTTCTTGGATCAATCCATTGTTGCAAATGGATCAATGTGGTGTATTATAGACCCTCAAATCATGTCTTGAGGTCTTGGCTCATGTTTTGCCCCAAAAGTCAACTTAGGGGTGAATTAGGTCAAGAAACCCTAATTCCTGATTTTTTGTGAATGCATCCCCTGAGGTTAAATTGACTTGGTGATTGGGTTTATGATGTCCCTTGGAGCATCATAGGTTATGCTTTGAAGCATTGGCTCATGCCCAGAGGAAAATTCCCATCTGGAGGCCCTGGTCGACCAAAACCCTAATTTGGTGACACTGGCGATCGTGAGGCTTGATCCACCTGGAATGCTGCAACATTGTGCTTGATTCTTGATGTGGGAGTCCTTTTGATCCATTGTAGATGTTTGAGAGGTTAGACAAGTTGAATATCATGTCATTCCTTGATTGATCCTTTGTCTAAGAGCTCTGAGAGGGCTTGAAACCCTAAGTTTGATTGTAGTGGATGCTCACCCATTTGAGGAGACTAATGATCCATCCATATTGTGATGATGATTTGCACAATGATGGGAAATATTAGTGGTCAAAATTTGGGGTATGACAAATACCATGGAATCAAGTCTTGCCCAAAAAATCAGAAATAAACTGACTTTATGTAAAACCCTAATTTTGGCACCCACAGTCTAGGAGAAATCGACCCAAGCTCAAAATTCAAATTCCTCTGAGTATGATGTATGATCTCTTAAACGAAGATGAAATGTGTATCATGATGATGATAAAGCTTCAAAAACCTTACCCATTGGAGTGTTATACCCAAGAATTCCAAAAAACCCTAACTTGAGGATTCAAGCTAGAAGGATGTGATCAGTGTTCCCATTGATTATGATCCATGCCTTGATGAGGTGAGGGCCTTAAGGGAGCCCCAAGGTTGAAAATAAACTCAAGATTGCTTTTGGAGTGGATGCTCTTCTCTCTGAGAACCAAGATACCTTGACCCCATGTAAAGAACCAACGATATGCACAGTTGATAATGCAAAATGAAATGAAACATAATCCAGTTAGTGTTAGAGAAAGGAAGGCAAATTTTGGGGTGCTACAGAGGTGCCACAAAAAGAACCAGGTGCATTCAGTCCATTCCAAGCTTCCAAACACCTTATATTAGGTCCATTGAAGTTGTCCAGATCATCACATAACATCTGTAACACCTACAACTGAGGATTCGATTTCCTCTTACAGAGGTAAGCCTAACACACTCAAACTCTATGATCCATGCATCATAAATGTGTTTTCAAGTTACAAACATGTTTCTGCACTTATGTAGAGTGATTCCCCTCAATCAATTGCTTTGTAGCTTTCGTGTATAGGATTTCATAGTGTTCTTGAAGAAATTAGGGTTCTTGAGTTCATCTTCTGATTTCTCACTCCACACTTAAAATAAATGCAATTAAATTTATATCATTGAATTGAGAGATATGTTTACAAAAGTCAAAACCATTACGTATTGAGAGAGATATGTGAGGTTTTGCAAATTGGCTATGGTGGGTACACGCGAGGAAGATGAAGATGGCCTTAGCGCCATTTTAAAATTTTTGAATTTTTGAATATTTGATATTTTTATTAAATGATTTCAAAAATTAATTTCTCTTTCATTATTAATCATTTTTTAATGGTTCTTTTTTTAAAAAGTCACAAAAATGTTAAAATATTTTATTCTACAAAAAACCAAATTTATATTATTTATTTAATATATTTGGAATTTTTGTAAATAATTTCATTTTTATTTGGTTTTTAACATTTTTAAATGAAATTTCCACTCTGAATTTTCAAATTTAAATGAATTTCAAGCTTTCATATGGTTAAACATGATTTTTCAAAATATTTTTCAAAGTTGCCAATTTGTTTTTGAATATATTTGATATTTTATATAATTTTTTATTTAATTTCCTTTGAAAGTTTTATTTTAAAATTCAAAATTAGGGTTTTCTCTAAATTTTGATTTTTTCAAACTTCACAAAAACACTTTTGGGCCTCAAATAGAGTGTAAGACCCATCCCTTGTCACACATAAATAATTTTGGGCTTCAGTCACTGAATAAGTCCCACCGTGTTTTCCGAAACCGTGGCGCGATCGTCGCCTTTTAAACAAAAATCACTTGGGGATCCCTTTGTTTGTAAGTCCCATCTTTCTTTTTTTTTTATAAACTTTGGGGCCTCTAATAGAGTGTAAGACCCATCCCTTTTGTAAATACTATTTTTGGGCCTCAGTCATTGTATAAGTCCCGATACAGTTTTCAAAATAAAAGGTGTGATCGCCGTTTTTCATCTGGCCATCTCCTTGAGTTATAAGCCTCATCTCTTGTATAAAAATAAACTTTTGGGCCTCTAATAGAGTGTAAGACCCATTCCTTCTTGTACATAAATAATTTTAGGCCTCAGTCATTGTATAAGTCCCTCTGTGGCTTTCAAAATCACGGCGCGATCGCCGCCTTTTCAAATAAATCATCTGGGCCTTTCTTTGAATTATAAGCCCCAAACATTCTTCCAAACAAACTTGTTTTTAATTCAAAAATTCAAATTCAATGTTGTTTCTTTCAAAACTTTCTTCAATTTCTTGAAACCGTAAAAGAGGGAATACAGTTGTAGTAAATACAACAGATCACAATATGCTTGGGCTTCTTCTCAGAAGGTAAGTCCCCATATCTTTTTCAGTGCATATTTCTTATGTATATCTGTCAATATAATTGTCTGTATATAATTATGCATATCTTGCTTAGAGTCTCCCCAGCAATTAGGTCTATGTTCGGTCAAACCAGTGTTTACTTATAACATAGTCAAAACTAGTTCCCTCATAGGAAATTCCCTATACAGTCTTGCCTCCTCTTGGGTTTATACAATATGGAACAGAGAAAGGCATTATTCCCGGTGAAACTTTTCTCAAGACTGTCAAACTTAGAAATATATGTGTACAAGAAATTCATTTCCCCAGAGAGGATTAATTCTCGATGAAACCTCTTTTGAATTTCTTCAAACCCTAGAAATGTTTAGCAAAGAAAGGATTAATTCTCGGTGAAACCTTTCTTGAACTTTTCTTTGGCTTGGACCCACAGGCTTCTTAAAAGCATCCCCAGCCTCCTCTTGGGCTTAGTACAAGGACCCACGGGCTTCTTATAAGTTCCCCAACCTCCTATTGGGCTTAGTACAAGGACCCAAAGGCCTCCTAAAGGTATAGGATAGAAATTGGTCATCTCTACTAGTTTAATCCTCAGGAGAGTCAAGAATTCCAAAACATCATATCACTCTAGGGTTGATCTTCATCCCTTAAACCCTTAGCCTCCTCTTGGGCATCATACAAAGATCTCTCTCTACACTAGAGCCTACCATTTCTTGAGAGACTTGGACAGTCTCAGTCTCCTCTTGGGCTTCATACAAGTAGACTTGGAAAGTCTTATATCCTCTTCAATCTCACAAAGAAACCCTCAAGTTTCCTAAAAGCACAGGAAAAACCCTGATCATTTCATCAATATACTAATCTCCAACAGAGTTGAAATCTCTATAGGTTTTCAAACTCAACTTTTAAACTTCTTTGACCCCCAACAAGGTTTAAACTTTTACCTTAAAATTCCCAGCCAAGGTCAATTGACCATCAACAGACCCCTAGTGGAATCACAACCTCATGGCATCTGATATCTCAACTCTTCCATAATCCTCAACAAGAGTAAAACTTTTTGATTCCCCAATACCATTTGGACCTACTCATGGATTTCCATAAATCCTCAGCAAGAGATAGCCTCCTCTTAGGCTTCATATAAGAATTCCCCTCAGTAGAGTCAGTCATCCTCAATCTTGGGCTTTGTACAAGACAGATAAAACCCTCCCCAGTGGAGTCAGTTTCTTTTAGCTTTAACCTTGGGCTTTGATCAAGGCACACAAAAATCAACATCCCCTAAGATGAGACCATGAGTCCACTCTGTAGGAAGATATATCTCCTATACATCACATATCAAAACAAACAATCAAAAACCTTTTTCCAGATAATTGCTATAAGTGGCACACTTGTTGATTCAAAATCCAAGCTGGAGTCCTTCCTTTATCCTGGCTAAAATTCATCTTTCATCTAACAGCTGTAAGTGGCAAGCCTCTGGATTCTTAACATCCAAGCCAATGTCCCTCTCTTAGCATGAAAGATTCATAAGGAAAAAGTGGCATTGCTCTACATTGAGTTAAAGCTTTCCTCCTTCATGACATCCCTCTTATAAAGGAAATTATGACATTACTGGACTCACATATCCCAGTTAAAGTAATTTCCCTTATAATCAATTTCTCAACTTTTGTGATGAATAGGTGAGATATTCTCCCTTTAGATATGACAAATTCTCTCTCAATCACCCCTTTAGCTTCAATCCTGGGCTTTAAACAAGACAAAAATACTCAAATAGCCTCAATCTTGGGCTTTAAACAAGATACCAAACATTTTCCTCCCATTGAAATAGGAGGAACTATGATTGCTCTGATTTCCCATATTTCTTTACGGGAATACGTAGGCATAAGATTGCGAAATCTTAGCGAGCACACAAATCAACAACTTTAGGTCCAGTACCTTCCCAAAAACAACGAAAAACCCGAAAACAACAAAAACATTCTCTCAATTCTCCCAAAGGGGAAACTTTCCCAAGCCACAACAGATAAACTCCAGAAAGCATTTAAATCAATAGAGAAACATGTAATAAAAGGTCTATGGACAACCATATATACATTGGGTGTTAATGGTTTCCCTTTGTATAACCTGACCCCGATCCCCAATCTCTTAGCATTTGTTAAAGAAAACATTTGCGTGCAAGGTTAGTTTTAGATATCTTCCCTTTCCTTTCCAGCTTCATAGGATAAATAAGAAATCAGAAAGTAGCACCCAAATAACCATTCGCGGTAAGGTGGTCGCGTCACCGACAAAAACTGCACGCTACAGAAAAATGGCGACTCTGCTGGGGAGTTTTAGGATTAGAGTTCCTAAGAGGTCTAGGCTTTGCTTTATTTCTCTATTTATTTATTTTCTCAGTTTTCTGCTATATATTTACTGTCATATTACTTGATAACCATGTTTAAATTTCTGTTTATTGGGAATGCGATTGATACGCATGTGGAAAGTTTGAGAGAACATTAAGATAAATGGTGGCGTCTCCAGGAAAAGCTTATAGGATGTGAATCCCGACCAAGCTAACCTGGCAGTCCACCGAATCAGTCGAGGTACCCGTGTGGACTTGCTAATGTTGAACGACCGATTATTGTGAAAACATAGCCTTCCCAGTGCGGTACCCATGACACTGAGGATTTAGTAGACACTTAACCATTTAAACCATTAGGTAGTGCGGTGCTATCAGGAATAGTTGACATGCGATACTACACTCAAAGGAGATTCATCTTAGGATAATACAATTCGCTTGAGTCAATCGGCTTGTCGTTAATATCCCTATGAGGGGTCAATGATTTTGGGAACCTTTTAGAACCCATTCTACAGGTACAAAAATTGACCAATTAGTACACACCTTTGGGGATGGGTAAATCCATGGCTCCATGCTCGTGACGACGAACCCCTAAACCCATGTTTTCAAGTGTTTTTGTTTGTTGCATTCATGCATCCATGCATTCATTAAAAAACTCTTTTCAAAAACAGAAAAAAAATATTTTTTCAAAAGAACTAAAACAATAATTGCAAATATCAGAAAGGTTGCGTTATGGATTTCGGTAGAAGAAAAACACACAAGTACACCTTCAAGGTTCCAAAACTGGATGACCTAAGGAAATTGGAAAGGATGATTACTAATCTCGAGGATTTCAGAGCAAAGCACGGAGGACTGTTATCTCTTCTGAAGATCAACATGGTTGAAGGGATCTTATCTACTCTAATTCAGTTCTACGATCCGGTTTACCACTGCTTCATATTCTTGGATTATCAGCTCACACCAACACTAGAAGAGTACTCCCACCTGATTGACTTACCCATCACTGATCGAGATCCATTTTCTGGACTGGAAGAAATTCTAAAAGAACAAACCATTGCAAGAGCAATCTCTTTGGATGAATCAGAAGTCAGGACTCACATGACCACCAAGGGAGGAATCCAGGGTTTACCAGCTAAAATCCTAATGGAGAAAGCTCACTTTGCCAGTATAGGAAATATAATCGCTTTCGAGGATATCTTTGTCCTGCTCACATATGGGTTATTCCTTTTTCCCAACATCGACAACTTCGTCGACACCAATGCTGTTAAGATATTCTTGATTGGGAACCCCGTACCAACCTTACTCGCGGATGCTTATCATTCTGTACACTTAAGGAATTTGTACAGTGGAGGGATGATCACATGTTGTGTACCATTAATCTACAAATGGTTTATTTCCCACTTGTCCAAGTCTGCTGCTTTTTGGGATCACAAGAGTAATCTGCGATGGTCGCAGAAGATTATGTCTCTTACCAATTCAGACATAGATTGGTACAATCGGATTTACGAAGGAATAGAAATCATCGACAGATGCAGAAATTTCCCCAATGTGCCCCTCATTGGTACTAAAGGAGGGATCAACTATCATCCAATTCTAGCTCGTCGTCAACTCGGATACCCAATGAAGAATATCCCACATAATGCTCATCTGAAAGGTCTTTTCTTCAAGGAAGGAGAAAATGACAGGGCACTAAAGAAAGAAATAGTGCATGTCTGGCAACATATTCACAGGAGAGGGAGAGAATCCCTGGGAAGACCAAATTGTTCCTCTTCAGAACCTTATCTCCACTGGGTACAAACCAGAGCTATCAAACTAAGGATGCCCTACCCTCGTCAAGAAGTTTTTCCCTTAAAGGAAGCTCTCCTTTATTTCATATTTGATGTGGAAAAACTCCAGGCCGCTCTCAACAAAGTTCAACGTGAGAGAAACTCTTGGAATAACAAATACCAGATCCTTAATTTGGAAGGTACCAAGATTCAGGAACTGGTAAAGGAAAAGGATGCTCTGATTGAGATATTAGAGCGGCATGCTATGGAAAGTCAGGAAGAACGAAGAAATTTGCTCACTCCTTTCACTTGGCAGAGAATCGTCGACCCGAAAACGACTGAAGGAGCCCAATCAAAGAAAATAAAAGTTCAGGAACCAGCATCTGAGCTCTCCTCAAAGAGAACTCAGGATCCATAGGTCTAATTTTCCTTACAGTACTTTGTAAAATACACTTTTTCTTGTAAAATACTGTAATCTTTCAAGTTCAATAAAAGGGTCCCTCCCACTGTATGATATTCGCAATATAATTGTTAACAGTTCTTTTAACAAAAAAAAAACTAAAAAATATATCATTCTTTGCATATCATTCATCATTCTCACATAGCACATCTTTGTCTTTGAGTCTCACATATGTGCCACACTCTAGAGTCAAACTGTCTCATTCATACAATACTCGGGCCAATTGACAAAAGAAAATGGACGATCTCGAGGAAGAGAACAGAGAGCTGAGAGAAGAAATAAACACTCTGAGGGAGATTTTGGAGAAACTCCATCACGACATGCAATCCCTGGCAGCAGCCCAGGAACAACAACATCAAAGGACTGTAATCTCGGAGGTTACATCTACACCAGCATTTGAGACGCCTGGCAGTCATCCTCAGTACAACATGCCTAAAGGTTTCCCCTGGGGCATGCCTCACAACTTTATACCTGAAGGATACATCCCACCGGTCACTGAAGACCCAGAAGTCGTAGCAAGAACAGCCAGACCTGAAGGTTACAAACTTCAGGGAAATGAAGATGCAAGGGTTACAGCAGAAACTCCTGAAGGTTACAAACTTCAGGTCACTAAAGCGCCAAGAGTCACCGCAATAATGACTATACCACAGCCAGTGATACACACTATCCCGGAAGGACAAATTCCGCCGACAATTTCTGGCAGAAACGAAGATGTATACGAAAGAATGAATGAATTCCAGGAACAATTCTTGGAAATACAGAAGGAGATGGATGCCATTCGCGGTCAAGATTTATTTGGAAAGGACGCCGCCGACCTCTATTTGGTCCCTATTGTAAAGATCCCACACAAATTCAAGGTGCCTGACTTTGAAAAATAAAAAGGCAACTCTTGCCCTCAAAGTCATTTGGTGATGTACGCTCGGAAAATGTCTACCCAGACAAACAATCAACAACCACTAATCCATTTCTTCCAAGACAGTTTAACCGGTGCCGCACTCAAATGGTACATGGGTTTAAACCGCACCAAGATCAATACTTTCAGAGATCTCGATGCAGCCTTCGTTCAGTAGTATAAATACAACTTGGACATGGCACCAGATAGGGACCAACTCAGAGCAATGTCACAAAAAGATAAAGAAACCTTCAAGGAATATGCTCAGAGATGGCGTGAGATCGTCGCCCAGATTTGTCCCCATCTCAAGGAAAAGGAAATAACAAAGATCTTCCTAAAAACATTGAGCTCGTTTTATTACGACCAAATGGTTGCCAGTGCGCCCAGTGACTTCACTGAAATGGTGAACATGGGAGTACGCCTTGAAGAAGCAGTCTGAGAAGGACGATTGGTCAAAGATGCAGAACCATCTGGTAGTACCAAAAGATACAATAGTGCTTTCCAAAAGAACAAATAGCAAGATATCAGTAATATCTCTCTAGGAAAGCAAAGGCGAAGGTATCGTAGCAGCAGTAACTCCCGCTATCAACCCAACGCCAACTCAAACTTATCAACCTCAGGTTGCTCAGAGTCAACCAAATCAACAACAGTATTAGCAAAGGCCGCAACAGCCTCTTCAGCAGGCTCACCCACAGTACAATAACAACAATCGTACTACACGCCCGTCAGGGTTCAACCCTATACCGATGTTGTACGCAGAATTATTTCCACTTCTACTGGCCAAGGGGTACGTTCAAACTAGGACGCCTCTCGCAGTACCAGAAAATCCACCATTTTGGTTCAAAGCATATCAAACTTACCCTTACCATCAAGGAGGATTGGGACATAAAATTGAAAATTGTCCCAGCTTCAAGTCTGATGTACAGAAGCTCGTCAGGAATGGGGTTTTATCTTTCAAGGATACTGATAGAAATGTTCAGACGAACCCATTACCGCAACATGAGAAGACTACAGTGAATTTGATAGAAGAGGAGTCTGTCAACAGTTATCAAGTTTATAGTGTACGCTTACTGGGAACCAACCTGGTAAAGATGCATTGTAAATAGAGCGGGTATGGCCATGTGCCATCTCACAAATATCATCAGTGTGATATCTGCTCCAAGGACAATTAAGGGTGTGCCATAGTACAAGCAGCTCTGCAAGAACAAATGAATCTGGGCTGGATTCAGGATCATAGGATTCGGGAAGTAAACATGGCCCATGCACAACCCAACATTATTCAGAACCATGACATCCGTGCAATGAACGTCAATCTAGTGGCGTTGTATTCAAAACAAAGTCAGTATTACAATCTACCACGGCACGATTACAACACTTGTCCGATCTGCTCAACAGACAATCAGGGATGCTCTTTTGTGCAAGAGGCCCTCCAACGTCAAATGGATCTCAGATGGATCCAAGACTACTATGAAAGAAGTGATCATCAAGTCAATATAGTTCAAATCTTTGACATACGCTTGATGAATACTAGTCTAGTGGAATTGCATGCTAAGCAGATCAGACTTGGTTTTCTGGCTTCACATGATTATCAAAACTGTAAAGAATGCTATGAAAATGACCAAGGTTGTGCGCTTGTGCAAAGGACTCTTCAACACCTATTGGACCACTGGTGGCTTCCGATCTACCTAGATGAAGACACACAACAGATTAGCATGATTGATGTGAATCCTGGTAGACATCAAAGTTGTGATATCCGCTCAATAGAAACAGATCTAGTAAGGATGCACTGCAAACAAAGCGGATATGGTCAGGTGCCACCTCACAATTATGAATGCTGTAGAGTATGCTCGGAAAATAACCAAGGATGCTATCTAGTGCGAGCAGCTCTCCAGCACCAGCTAGACCGAAAGGAGATTCAACCATGTTTGAATTCTGAATCAATCAACATGATACAAGATTACATCTCTTTTCAAAACAAAAACACTGTCATAATCTCCAATCATGGAAAAACCAAGGATGTTTGTGCCGTAATTCCTCTACTCAATGAGTCAAGAGTCTCTCTCGGCAATAGAAAGATTCCAAACTTAGAGTTGATCGAGGTGGCCTACGATAGTCAAAAGGCCCAAAAAGTCCCTGTGGTCGTCTACTTACAAGGTCCAATACCGTACAAGTCAGACAAAGCTATCCCATACAAGTATGGTGCAACGACCATAGAAAATGGAAAAGAAACTCCATTACCCTCTGTGTGAACATTGCCGACATCAGTCGAGTTACCCGGAGCAGTCGGGTCTTCAACAGAGGAGTTGGGGAACCTACCAAAGAAAAGGAACCTCAAATGGAAGTTCCTAACCAAGAAGTCGGTCAATCTAGCAATACAGAACCTATAAAGAACAGCGATGAGATGCTGAAGCTCATCCAGAAAAGCGAGTACAACATTGTGGACCAATTGTTGCAAACTCCGTCTCGAATTTCTGTATTATCTCTTCTGCTTAGTTCAGAAGCCCATAGAGAAGCTCTACAGAGAGTCTTAGAACAATCCTTTGTGGAACAAGATGTGATGGTAAGACAATTTGACAGCATCATCTCTAACATCACTTCCTGCAATAACTTGGGATTCAGTGATGAAGAACTAACGGAAGAAGGCAAGAACCATAATATGGCACTCAATATCACAGTCAACTGCCAAGACGATGCTTTAGCCAGCGTTCTGGTGGACACAGGTTAATCTTTAAATGTCATTCCAAGATCGACTTTGGTTCGACTATCTTTTCAAGGAACTCAGATGAGAGGCAATGAGATCATCGTCAAAGCCTTTGACGGATCTAGAAAAACAATCATCGGCGAAGTCGACCTTCCCATAACCATCGGTCCTCACACTTTCCAAGTCACTTTCCAGGTCATGGACATTCGAGCAACATACAACTGTTTATTAGGAAGACCTTGGATACACGAAGCTGGGGCAGTCACTTCGACACTTCACCAGAAGCTGAAGTTCGTCAAGAATGACAAATTAGTCACAGTATGTGGAGAGTAAGCTTTAATCGTGAGCAACTTATCATCCTTCTCCTGTGTAGAACCAGAGGAGGTTGTTGGAACCCAATTCCAAGCACTCTCAGTGAGAAATGAGAATCAACAAGAAATAGTTGATTTCCTCATATAAAGACGCTCTCAAAGTGATCGGGAGTAATGACATAAAAAGATGGGGACTGATTGTAACTCCTACTGATAACAAAACAAGAAAAGGTTTTGGTTTCTCCCCAACTTGTACCCAGACTGCTAAGAAGGATGAAAGTTTTCATCCCATTCAGGATTTCTTTCACAGCGGAGGCTTCCTCCACCCATTATCTCATGAAGTCCACACCATTGAGGAGAACATCTCTTTTGACACAAATGAGGATTGGAAGTCTTATCTCAACGATGAAGGTTATATATCTCAGGGAGAAAAGCACATGCCATTCTGTTTCCCAAAGCAGAGCCCAAGATATATACCAAGATCAGACGTCAGAATGATCTATGGAGACTATGATCATGAAGGATGCCGCGCTTCACCCAACTTATTAGAGGAAGACAATCTGATGAAAGACAACTTTGACTATGATTATTATGATCCCCTGGATGACTTGCCTATCTGGAAGCCATACACGGAAAACTTGGGGAAAAAGAGTCAGTCGAACCATGCCTATCAACTAAGTAATCTTGAAAAGAATACCCATGTTCCCACAGAGTCACGGAATCCTTACTCAGGACATTCTGAAAATGTCCAATGCCATGGTGATGAATTTTCAAAGATTGCAGGACAAGAATTCATTAACTACGCATTCCCTGAGGTCAACATCCTTACGAAAGATGACTCATTTATTCCCACAGAAACTTGGGATACCTTGGGACAGCCAAGCGGCAAGTACGACTTTCTAGTCAAATACACCACTCCCGAAAGCTTTCACATCAAATACGAGGACATCTAGCCAACTGGATGGGGAGATCCTCTCGAGAGTGAAAACATTATGGAAGATGCAACAGAAGAGTCCTCTTATGATAACTCTGCATGGGAAGAAGACTCCAACGATCATACTCCACCAGAAATCAGTGCCATTTCTGAAGACAACCCAAGAAGGGAAGTACCAGACTTTGTGATTCACAGAGGATTTCTTCGCCATTGGGTTGCAGTCGATGTCCCGAAAGTCATCCATAAGTCGAAGTAATTACCGTCTTTGTTTTAACCTTTTACTTTGCCCGGGTGAAATGGATGTTTTATAGGGCTTACTTTTCTGTAAATGTCCCTCTTCGCTTCGCCCAAAGTGACAGAGTTTGTTTTATAGGGTTGTGTTTCAAGAATCGACAAATCATGAATAAATAATGTCATTTTGAATTCCCGCATTTTTAGTGATATTTTCACTTTTCATTTTTCAGAAAATGGTAATCCTAAAAAACAACACAAAATAAAAACAAGCGTTTTCAGAAAATACACTGCACACACTCTTGCATTCTCTCTGTCTTTTCTAAAAAAGGAATCATCACATCATGCAGATTGCTTATTTTAAACCCCATCGAAACATACGATCCAATGTCTTCTCCCAACTTTGAATTCCCGGTATTTGAAGCTGAAGAAGAGGACGAAGAAATTCCATAAGAGATTTCTCGACTACTCGGACAAAAGGAAAGGTCCATTGAGCCTCACAAAGAGCCGTTGGAAACGGTCAATTTGGGTTCAGAAGAAGAAAATAAAGAAGTTAAGATTTGAGCACTACTCAGCTCAACTGTCAGAGAAGGCTTGATAAAAATTCTCAAAGAGTTTCCAGATGTATTTGCTTGGTCTTATCATGACATGCCAGGGTTGTTTATCAGCATCATGGAACATCACTTACCACTGAAAACAGAATGTCCCCCGGTAAAACAAAGGCTGAGAAGGACTCATCTAGATATGGCCATCAAAATTAAGGAGGAAGTGCAGAAACAGATCGACGCAGGTTTCCTCGCCACCTCAGAATATCCTCAATGGTTAGCAAATATCGTGCCAGTTCCGAAAAAGGACTGAAAAGTTAGAATGTGTGTAGACTACAGGGGTCTGAACAAAGCAAGTCCAAAGAATGACTTCCTCCTACCACACATTTACATGCTGGTAGACAGCACAACGAAATTCAAAGTCTTCTCCTTTATGGATGGATTCTCGGGCTATAATCAAATAAAAATGGCACCAGAAGATATGGAGAAAATGTCATTCATCACCCCATGGGGCACCTTTTGTTACAAGGTAATGTCATTCGGTCTGAAGAACGCAGGGGCAACCTATCAAAGAGCCATGACAACTTTGTTTCAGGACATGATGCACAAAGAGATTCAAGTGTATGTCGATGACATGATTTCCAAATCTAAAACAGAAAAAGAACATGTGGAACACCTGTCAAAGTTATTCGAGCATCTGAGAAAATGCAAACTCTGCTTGAATCCCATTAAGCGCACATTCGGTGTTCGCTCAGGAAAACTTTTGGGATTTATCATCAGCCAAAAAGGAATCGAGGTCGATCCCGACAAGGTCAAAGCCATTCAAGAAATGCCTTCGCCGAAGACTGAAAAACAGGTCAGAGGATTTTTGGGACGTCTGAATTACATCTCAATATTCATATCCCTCATGACCGCGACCTGCGCGCCGATCTTTAAACTACTCAGAAAGAACCAAAGTTATGTATGGACAGAAGATTGCCAAAAGGCGTTCGACAACATCAAAGAATATCTGTTAAATCCACCGATTCTGTCTCCTCCGATGGAAGGAAAACCACTGATCATTTAGTTAACAGTCTTGGAAGACTCCATGGGCTGTGTACTTGGCCAACAAGACGAAACAAAAAGAAAGGAGTCTGCCATTTATTACTTAAGCAAGAAGTTCACGGTCTGTGAGACTCGATACACTATGCTCGAGAAAACTTGTTGCGCTTTGGCTTGGATAGCCAAACGTATTCTTCAGTACATGATTTGTCACACTACTTGGTTAATCTCCGAAATGGATCCAATCAAGTACGTCTTTGAAAATCCTGCTCTCACGGGAAGGATTGCCCGTTAGCGGATGTTGTTATCAGAATACGACATCGAGTACCATGCTCAGAAAGTCGTCAAAGGAAGTATTTTAGCCGATTATTTGGCTCATCAACTGATTGACGATTAGGAATCAGTCGAGTTTGACTTCCCAGATGAAGATGTCATGTACTTGAAAATGAAAGATTGCGATGAACCACTATCCAGCGAAGGGCCAGAACCAGGATCCCAATGGGGACTAATATTCGACGGAGCCGTCAACACTTATGGAAATGGAATTGGGGCAATTATCGTAACACCTCAGGGTACCCATATTCCTTTCACTTCCAGATTGACATCAAATGCACAAACAATGAGGCCGAATACGAAGCTTGTATCATGGGTCTCGAAGAAGCAATTGACTTAAGGATAAAGAACTTGGATGTGTATGGAGACTCAGCCCTGGTTATCAATCAGATCAAAGGAGAATGGAATACATACCAATCAGGATTGATTCCCTACAAAGACTACACGAGAAAGTTGTTACCATTCTTTAACAGAATCGAGTTTCATCATATCCCTCGTGAAGAAAATCACATGGCTGATGCATTAGCCACCCTATCCTCCATGATTAGTGTAAGTCAATGGAACGGCGTACCTAAGATCGACATAATGCGCCTTGAGAGCCCGCTTACATCTTCACAATTGAAGCAGTCATAGGTGACAAACCATGGTATCATGATATCAAGTGCTTCCTTCAAAGACAAGAATACCCGCCTGGGGCATCAAGAAAAGATAGGAAGACTCTCAGAAGACTAGCTAGCAACTTCTTCCTGAACGGTGATACACTCTATAAGAGAAACTTTGACATGGTCTTGCTCATATGCGTAGACAGACAAGAAGCAAACATGTTAATGAAATAGATTCATGAAGGCTCCTTTGGCACTCATGCCAATGGACATACAATGGCAAGGAAAATTCTGAGAGCAGGATATTATTGGCAGACGATGGAATCCAATTGCTACAAGTACATGAGAAAGTGTCACAAGCATCAGATATACGCTGATAAAATCCATGTACCTCCAATGCATCTCAAAGTAATTTCTTCTCCATGGCCTTTTTCTATATGGGGAATCGACATGATTGGTATGATTGAACCCAAAGCTTCAAACGGACATCGGTTCATCCTTGTAGCCATTGACTACTTCACCAAGTGGGTCAAAGCAGTGTCATATACCAATGTTACCCAACAAGTGGTGGTCTGATTTATCAAGAACAATCTCATTTGCCGTTATGGTGTTCCAAGCCAGATCATTACGGATAATGGATCCAACTTGAACAACAAGATGATGAAAGAGTTGTGTGCTGAGTTCAAGATCGAACACCATAACTCACTCCCTAGCGACCTAAAATGAATGGAGCGGTAGAAACGGCTAACAAGAATATCAAGAAGATCATTCAGAAGATGGTTGTAACCTACAAAGATTGGCATGGGATGCTACCATTTGCTCTTCACGGTTATCGCACATCTGTCCGCACTTCTACAGGGGCAACCCCTTTCTCTCTAGTATATGGCATGGAAGCAGTGCTCCCCATAGAAGTTGAGATACCATCAATCAGAGTATTGATGGAAGCCAAGCTAACAGAAGCTGAATGGTGTTAAAATTGACACGATGAACTGAACCTAATCGAAGAAAAGAGAATGACGGCTTTATGCCATGGTCAGTTATACCAGCAAAGGATGAAGAGAGCGTTTGACAAAAAGGTCCAACCCCGTGTCTTCAGGGAAGGAGACCTCGTGCTCAAGAAGATACAATCATTTCTCGCTGATTCCAGGGGCAAATGGACTCCGAATTACGATGGCCCTTATGTTGTTAAGAAAGCCTTCTTAGGCGGTGCTTTGAGACTCGCAAACATGGATGGAGAGGAGTTTACCTACCCCACGAATGTTGATGTTGTCAAGAAATACTTCGCCTAAATAAAATAAAATAAAAACGTCTCGTTGGATTGAAAACTTGAAAGGGCGGTCCGGGCAAAAATTAGAGACATAAGCAAAAATCATCCCGATGGATTGAAAACCTGAAAAGGTAATCCAGACAAAAGTTGGGGATTCATGGCAAGTAACTACGTCTGACAAGATTAGATCCCCAGCGGTAATGTCATCTGTCAGGAAAACTTCAGTCAAGGTCACCTTTAGCAAAAGCTCAGAATGTTCAGAATTCAAAGTTGGTAGAAGGATAGCGGTCATTATGTTTCAATGTAGCCCCTATTCCTTTAAATTACCATTTTTCTAAACTTTGTAATGCTCTATGGGATCACGCGCTTGGCTGATTACCATTCTATCAATAAAATTTGAGCCTGGGTGCCTTTTGTTTCAATTCTCATTTATTTTGCTTTACAGAATGACATTTTAATATGATTAACGATTCTTGAAACAAAAATGAATTTAATTTTTCGAAACGAGAAGTCCAAGTTTTTACTTTTTAAAACAAAGATGGTAATTTCCTTTCGATTAATGAGCACAAAAAAGGAATATCGACTGCTTCTCAGGTAGTGATTTAACTTCAAAATGCAGAATCAAAGTACTTCTTAAGGGATCAATTACTTCTGATAGGATGTCCCATCTGACATCCCTGACAGAGTTCTTACCTCTGAAAACCCATTGTTGGTTTTTCTCCCCCAATAGGGTTCACTGCTGAAAAACAAGAACAAATTTCTATGCTTAGCGGATTTTTACCTCTTGAAATCAGAATGGATGCATGAATCTCTATTCCTGAGTAAACATCCAACTTTCAGAATCTTCATAGATACCCCCATCTCCTGGAGTGGCCGAGTATCTGATTGTGTTCATCACCAGTCTGTATGTCGTGACTGTTTTGTCAGCATAAACATACATACATCGTGCATAATTGATTCACATTTGTATTCATATTGCATTAATATCACTCTGGTAATTTTCATCCCCAAGTGATAAGCGTCCTCTCTCTGATAGAGTCGTCAGTCTTCCTTTCTGTGTCACATAGGACAAAATCTCAGTCTAAGTTCTTTCCTCGTCAGGAAAATGTACCGTCTAAATAATCTCTCTCCAGTGTATCCCTGGATTGGAGTCTGTCCTCAACCACTTTGATAACTTGAACCTCTGAAAGGAAAGAAGTCATTCAGATAGACACCTTTGGAACATTACTCTTCACCATTGAAGATGATATTTTGCTTTCTCGGATTAAAGAAAATCCCCAGAGAAAGCATCTCAACAGAAGACTCTCGGAAATATGGCAGTCTCTCCCCAAAAAATTGTTTTCAATGAAGTCATCAGGACCTCAAAATTGGATTACATCACATGCCATTTCTCCGAAAAAGGTCTCGAAGAAAAGTATGATGTAATATCACCAAGCAATAAGCAATATCTCAAGAGATTTGTTTTCCCCAGTAGGTCGACAAATGGCATCTCCCACAGAGAAGTTTGCGCACCTCTACAGTTCAGACAAATGGGTTTCGCAACAAGTCTGACTTCAAATCTTTTTCCGTCAAATTGCATCTCACCAGTAACACTCGGCGAGAAGGTTGATGAAGACCGCTACAAATAACATTCCTTGTCGAGGAAGGAACTCGACAAAAAAAACTAAGTCCAGTTCCATGGCAGAAGACCAGGATCGAGGGGAAGTTTATTTCTTCAAGAAACTAAGACTAGTTCCGTGGCTAAAAACCAGGATCGAGGGGAAGTTTATTTCAAAGAAACTGAGACCAGTTCCATGGCAGAAGACCAGGATCGAGGGGAAGTTTATTTCAAAAAAAACTGAGACCAGTTCCGTGGCTAAAGACAAGGATCGTGGGGAAGTTTACCCTTTTTCTAAGTAGTATTACCTAGTAAAAGAAGATGGACGAACAAATCAACTACCATTCAGGTATTCTGATATTTAATCCTCTTCTACCTTGAATGTCTGAACGTCTTCGTCATCCACACCTTCAGGTCCAAGAAGATTAATTAGGGGCATCTGTCATACCCCAAATTTTGACCATGATATTTCCCATCATTGTGCAAATCATCACCATAATATGGATGCACCTTCATGCCTCATCAATCCTCTCAAAGATTGTTGAGCATTCACCTCAACCAAGAGTTAGGGTTTTGATCCCTCTCAGAGCACTCAGACAAAAGATCAATCAAGAATGGACATGATCCTCAACTTGTCAAGCCTCTCAAACATCCATAAAGGATTAAGAGGTCTCCCATATCAAGAATCAAGCACAAGAGTGCAACATTCCAAGGGGATCAAGCCTCAAGATCATCTATGTCACCAAATTAGGGTTTTGGTCGACCAAGGCCTCAAGAGGGAAATTTTTCTCTAGGCATGAGCCAATACTTCAAAAAAATGATCCAAGGAGCTCAAAGGGACCTCATGGACCCAATCATA
This sequence comes from Lathyrus tuberosus, assembly GCA_022829125.1. Lineage (NCBI taxonomy): Eukaryota > Viridiplantae > Streptophyta > Magnoliopsida > Fabales > Fabaceae > Lathyrus > Lathyrus tuberosus. The sequence continues at coordinate 6,702,732 of JALAZF010000032.1, forward strand.
AGTTCAAAATAGCCTTAGGGGATGCATTCATCAAAAATAAGGAATTATGGTTTCTTGACCTAATTCACCCCTAAGTTGACTTTTGGAGCAAGACATGAGCCAAGACCTCAAGAAGTGTTTTGAAGACCTCCAATACATCATATTGATCAATTTATAAGATTGGATTGATTTAAAGAACTTGGTTCATAAGTAGTACAAGGATTCAAATTCATCTGGACCAATTAGGGTTTCCTGATGAAAAGTCAACTGTATCTTTGACTTTTGACCAAGACATGATCCCAAACCTTGGAACATGATTCAAGACACTCTATAACACCTATGGAATCCATCCATTAGGTTTGAATTAGGTCAAGGACTTGATTTCATAGAGGATCACAAAGTTTGAAATTCATCTGATAAAAAGTCAACTGTGCCAAAAAACCAAGTTTGACTTTTTGAATTTCTTGACAAACAAGGCTTCCCTAAGTCAAAAACAATGTTAACTTATGGTTTGGATCATCATCCATCAAGAAAAATCAAGAAAAAGGGGTTACTTGCAAAAGGGGCAACCATAAGAAACTTGCAGTTTCACTAAGTTGTGGAAAAAAATGATTTATACCCAACTTAGCAAGGCCATAACTTGTGATCCAAGCAACCTTTTTCTTCCATCCAAAGCTCAAATGAAAGCTCTCATTACATACTTCAAGATTGTCAACTACATCAGATTCCAAATCCTCATGGATTTTGAGTTATGGATTGATCAAAATCAAAAAAATATGAAAATGACCATTTTTCCAACACTTAGTGAAATTTTGGACAGAATCTGTTTTGGATTTTCACCAACTTTGAGGCCATTTTTCATTATGATCCAAGATGATTCAAGACCATTGTTGGACATCAAAGTTGAAGTATGTTATTGGGGATTTCCAAAAGTACAAGAGCCTCCCATGGTTCCACTTGAGCAAGGAGTTATAAGCCTCCAAAAATGGCATTTTTCACCCTGCCCACACAAAGGCATTGATGCATAAATTAGTTCCCACGATTTCTTGAGCCAATTTTGGACACTTGCATCATTTCAATTCTGTCCAAAATCAACTTGAATGATGAAGAATCTGATCAAAAGGCCACCAAGTCCAAAATTCGATCCTTTAGGCATGTGACATTCAAAGTTCAAATCCAAAACTTCAAACTTGTCATGAGGCATTGAATGGATGCATAGAGCTGGTATGTATCAGTTCACAACATTGTGTCATACCCAAAATTTTTACCACTAATATTTCCCATCATTGTGCAAATCATCATCACAATATGGATGGATCATTAGTCTCCCCAAAGATGGGTGAGCATCCACTACAATCAAACTTAGGGTTTCAAGCCCTCTCAGAGCTCTTAGACAAAGGATCAATCTAGGAATGACATGATCTTCAACTTGTCTAACCTCTCAAACATCTACAATGGATCAAAAGGACTCCCACATCAAGATTCAAGCACAATGTTGCAGCATTCCAGGTGGATCAAGCCTCACGATCGCCAGTGTCACCAAATTAGGGTTTTGGTCGACCAGGGCCTCCAGATGGGAATTTTCCTCTGGGCATGAGCCAATGCTTCAAAGCATAACCTATGATGCTCCAAGGGACATCATAAACCCAATCACCAAGTCAATTTAACCTCGGGGTATGCATTCACAAAAAATCAGGAATTAGGGTTTCTTGACCTAATTCACCCCTAAGTTGACTTTTGGGGCAAAACATGAGCCAAGACCTCAAGACATGATTTGAGGGTCTCTAATACACCACATTGATCCATTTGCAACAATGGATTGATCCAAGAAGCTTGAGCAACAAATTTCAATTTCATCTGAACCACAGTTAGGGTTTCGCGGGAAAAGTCAACTGTAGCTTTGACTTTTGACCAGGACATGCTCCCTAACCCTAGGACATGATTCAATACACCCTATAACACCTATGAAATCAATCCATCAAGTTTGATTTAGGTCAAGGACTTGATTTCATAGAGGATTGCACAGTTTGAAATTCATCTGATAAAAAGTCAACTGTGCACAAAAGTCAACTTTGACTTTTTGAGATTTTTCACAATTATGGTTTTTTAACCCTAAAATGATGTTAATGTGTGATTGGAATAATCATTCATCAAGAAAAATCAAGAAAAGTGGGATAACTTGTAAAAGGGGTAACCATAAAAAACTTAGAAATTTTCTAAGTTATGGAACAAAGTGGCTAGGGTACCAATTTTGAAGGATCATAACTCCTAAACCACAAGGCCATTTTTTCCCATTCAAAGCTGGATTTGTAGCCCTCATGGCCCTCTACAAAAGCTTCAACTACACCTCATTCCAATTCATCATGGATTTTGAGTTATGGAATGATCAAAATGACTGAAAACGTGAAATGTCACTTTTTCTAACACTTAGTGAAATTTTCACTAAGTCAGAATCTGCCTTACTTTTTTCCAAATGTAGGGGCATTTTTCACATGGATCCAAAAAGTATCAAAACCAATTATGATCAAACAGTTGTTGTATCATATGAGGGCTTTCTAAAATGGCCAAGAACATCACCAAACTCAACTTGAGTCATGAGATATGACAATGGCAATATGCCTTGCTGAAAACTGCCAAGGGTAGGTAGAATTTTTCACTTTTGCTCGATTTAGCAAAATCAAATAGTTCCAAGCCTTGTCATCACTTTGGACACATCCGGGATCAAATCTAAAGGGAACAAACACTGATCCAAGCCTCCAAAGTCTTTGGAACAAGAAGTAGCATGCCAAACCTAGAAATCCCTAAAAGAGGGACAAGACTCCAATTTTGGATTGGAGCATTTAATGGATGCTTAGAGGTGGCATGGACTGACACATTTGCAACTGAATTCAGTTAAGAATGATCCAACAACTAGGGAAGCAAAGGCCTGTGCTCTAACCTCTAGTCAATGGCTAGAGGAGACTTGGCTTCCCATTGATCAACATTGGCTAAACCTCTGTTGTGGTTGCCATTCACTATTGATCCCAAAAAAAAACTTGTTTTACTATAAATAGAGCTCATTTGTGCTCAGTTTGAGTACACCAAAGCCATCAAACAGATGCTTTCCTCAAAATCCCTCTCTTTAGGCCAAAATGCCTTCTTTAGCAAGGTAACTCTGAGTTTTTGAGTTAGAGAGCATTTCCATCACAGGTCATGATCCTAACACCTCCAATATATCATATCTAAGATGTCCAAACTCTCACAAGTGACCTGTAATCCTTAAATCACAAAGTCACCTCTCAAAACCTCAAAATAGTACTTTTGTGCATTTTTCAAGCCATGCCTTGATTTGGTCACTTTCCAAACCAGATAAAACCTCAAAAACACTCCAAATATCATCCTTGAACTGTCCCAAATGGTTCCCCCCATCTGGAACACCATTTGAGGGAGTTGTTATTTTGGCCATTTTAACCCCTTTTACAAGAAAGGGCCAGTTTGTGTTTTTGCAGGCTCCAGCTGATTCCACTCATCCTAAAAGCTTCTAAGGGATCATTTGAGAGTGTCCAAAGCATCAAACCATTTCTGGAACAAGAAACTTGGCAGATTGCACAAAAAACTCCAAGCTCTAAAGAGAGGTAAGCATCATGACTTGAACTTTCCAAAATATGCATTGCTTTGAAGTCCACTGATCATGCACATCTCATACATGTTATATATGTTATGTTTGAACCAATTCATCATGTAATTCATGCCTGTACCAAAGTGTAGCATAGAAAATGAAATTATAGGCCTATTTCAAAACCACCATCGAATTTTGAGGAGGGAGCATGATCTGAAAAAAATACCACCACCATTGGATTCCTTGTGAAATTCTAGGCCAGATGCATATAAATTTTGTCCCCAACCATGGAGAAATGAGAAAGTTATGGACCTTCCCATTTCTTGCCAAAACTTGCCTTGCCTTGCCTTGGCTAGGCCTAGAAAACAAGGCAAGGATTGTGTATTTGTTGGTTTGTTTCAATCAACGGATGTATCACCACCCCAGTGGTAAGGCGCGCGCCCTATAACCTTGAGGTCGTGGGTTCAAACCCACCCAGACCATTTTTTTTTCTCTTTTGTTTTTGCCATTTTTCCAATATTTTCATGTTTTATTAATTAATTGGAAAATTAATGACTCCTTCAATTTTAATTATTTTGGATTGGTTCTTTTTGCAAAAAATCACAAAAATGTTGAAATATTTTATTCCACAAAAAAATCAAGTTTATATTATTTATTTAATATAATTATTATTTTTGTGAATAAAGTCCTTTTTAATTGTTTTTAACATTTTAAAAGTGAATGTTTACCTTGAAAGTCAAAACCAAATGAGTTTTAATTCATCTTGTAATTAAAACCTCATTTTTCAAACCTTAAACAAAAATCACAAGTGGTTTATTCAAACTTATTTGGTATTTTTTATTGATTTTCTTTAAATATTTACTTTTAAAGGGAAAAATTAGGGTTTTCTTTGATTTCAAACCTCATCAATCATTTTCATATCACCTTGGGCCTCTAATAGAGTGTAAGACCCAATCCTTTTTAAACACAAACCTATTTGGGCCTCACTTATTGTATAAGTCCCGTTGTATTTCAAAAGTTCGGCGCGATTATCGCCCATATAAAACAAACACTGGGCCTCTCTTCGAGCTATAAGACCCATTCAAAACTTTTGGGCCTCTATTAGAGTGTAAGACCCAATCCCCTTTTGAAACCAAAAACTTTTGGGCCTCAGTCATTATATAAGACCCACTGTGTTTTCAAAACCTCGGCGCGATCGTCGCCCTTTTCAAAATTAACCAGTGGGCTTCTCCTTGAGCTATAAGACCCATCTTTGTTCACTTCCAACCATTTTTGGGCCTCTTGAGAGAGTGTAAGACCCATCCCCTTTGTACAGAAAACCTTTCCTGGGCCTCAGTCACTTGTATAAGTCCCTATACAAAACGACAGTGCGATCACTGATTAAACCTTGGGCCTCTCCTTGAGCTGTAAGCCCCAATTTTTATTTCAACAACACTTTCTCCTTTGATTTTGTAACATACTGTTATTTTCAATTTCTTTGTTGAACAACTAACCAAACAGCATGGAATTTCTACAACCGAGTAAGTGTTTACCCGCTTTCATTTACTGCTTTCATATGTATATAACTGTACTGTGGGGCTGTTTCATTGTAAGTCTTCTTTCATAAACTCATATCGACTGTGTAATAATAGTATAGATATTTAGAGTTTCCCCGGCAACTACGTCTAGAACTAGAGAAAACCTCGTCTCCCTACATCTGACGTTCTCCCGGATATTTCAACATAACCTAAACCACGAGAATTTTCTTTTACAACAATTTTAGATAACTAGATCTAAGAAATTCCCCCCTTGAATAGTTCATATACAGAAGGCCAATGTTCCAAGTGAAACCCCTTCTGGAATTGTTCATCAGCCTCCTCTTGGACTTAGTGCAAGGACCCACAGGCTTCCTAAAAGCATCCCCGCCTCCTCTTGGGCGTTGTACAAGGACCCGTAGGCTTCTTAGAAGTTTTCACAGCCTCCTCTTAGGCTTCGTATAATGATTCTTCCTCCGGGAAGATAGCCTCCTCTTGGGCTTAGTACAAATTGTCCTTTGGCTTCTTAAAAGTTTTTCTCGCCTCCTTTTGGGCTTCGTACAAATTGTCCCGACGACCTCCTAGAGGTATAGGAACAGAAATTAGTCATCTTAATAGAACAGTCTTTCAAAGAGTCTAAATCTTTCTATCGCTAGCGTACTGCCTCTTAATTTCTCTTAAGCATAGTACAAAAGATAAAACCCGTAGACTTGGATAGTCTCAATACCCTTTGGATTTCTCAAGAGATAACCCTGATCCTCTGATCAAATCCATGAGTACAACATTACCCATATAAGAACTGATTTTCTCTTTTATCCAACATACTGGACCTGTCCCTCAACTAAAACAGTCACCAGCACCCTAGCCTCCTCTTGGGCTTTGTACAATGATCCTCCCTAGCGGAGCTAACCTTTTCACACTCTCTTGTTGAGTATAAAAGACTCTCTTGTTGAGTCAATATCCTTTTAGCCTCCATCTCGGGCTTCGTACAAGATACAAAACACTCTCTTGTTGAGTATAAAAGACTCTCTTATTGAGTCAATCTCCTTTTAGCCTCCATCTCGGGCTTCGTACGATATACAAAAGCACTCTTTTGTTGAGTATAAAAGACTCTCTTGTTGAGTCAACCAACTTTTTTAGCCTCCATCTCGGGCTTCGTACGAGATACAAAAACACTCTCTTGTTGAGTATAAAAGACTCTCTTGTTGAGTCAACCAACTTTTCAGCCTCTATCACGGGCTTCGTACGAGATACAAAAGCACTCTTTTGTTGAGTATAAAAGACTCTCCTGTTGAGTCAAACAACTTTTAGCTTCCGTCTTGGGCTTTGTGCAAGACACACAAAAAGACTCTCTTGTTGAGTCAAACCCTTTTAGCCTCAATCTTGGGCTTTGTACAAGACAGAAAGAACATTTTCCCCGGAAAAGTCAACCTTTTAGCCTCCTCTTAGGCTTTGTATAAGGAAACCCCGGTTGAGACAATCAACCTTTTAGCATCAAAATCTGTGCCTTGCTCACAGTATACAAACATCAACAACTCCTTGCCCCCATCTAATTGTTGTAAGCGGCAAGCCTCTGGATTATTTACATCCACGCCACTGTCCCTCTTTAGCATGAGAAATTCCTAAGGAAAGATGGCATTGCTCTACACTGAGTTAAAGTCTTCTCCTCCAGGTTAAAAGACCCCCTATAAAGGAAATTATGGCATTACTGGATTCACATATCCCAGTTAAAGTAATTCTCCTTTATAATCAGTCACCCAACAGTTGTGACGAACAGACCAAACATCCCCTCTTTAGAGATGACAAATTCTCTCTAAAGTCAAAACCTTTTAGCTTCACATCTTGGGCTTCAAACAAGATACAAATAGACCCTTCAGCTTCACATCTTGGGCTTTGAACAAGATACAAACCATTTAGCTTCACGTCTTGGGCTTTGAACAAGACACCAAAACACCATTTCCTCCCATAGAATAGGAGGAACTACGACCGCTCTGATTTCCCTATTTCAGTAAACGGGAATACGTAGGCATAAGATTGAAAGAAAAATCTTAGCGAGCACACTAATAAAAAACCCAAAATCCCGTACCTTCATACAATCGAAAAGCATCAGTCCTAACATCCTACCAATAGCATAGTCCCGTCATTTCAGTCTTAACAAAATAAGCAGAAAGAGGCCCCACTTCCATATAGCATCCGTAACCTAATAGACCGCTGTTTAAACTCAGTATGCAAGCAGGGTTAGTTGGAGATATCTATTTCCCTTCCTTCATCAGCTTCAATAGGATAAAAAATGAATCGACCTGTAGTCCCCCAAGAGCGACAGTGCTTAAGAACCACGTCCAAAATCGCTCGCTACAGAAAAGTGGCGCCCACCGTGGGGCCCTTCTTTCTTTCTTACAATTTAAGGTGAAAACCTTGGACAAGTTATTTTCATGACGGTTCCATCGGGGAATGTCATTATTGCTAGGATCGGCCCTCACTAGGATCTTAGGTCAAAAACCTTTAAATTGGGAAGGTACCACAGAATGGCGACTCCGCCGGGGAGCCATTTTCTGTCAGGAACATATGATTCATAGCTCTTAAAAGTCTAGGACATTAGGACAAATATATATATATATATATTGCTTTTCCTAATTGATATCTGTGTTTATTTTTCTGCTAATGGGAATGCGTGTGATGCCGCATGTGGAAAGATTGAGTATACACCTAGGAAAAACCTCTTTTAGTAGTGCGGAAGCTATCGGAAATAGTTGTCACGCGATACTACCCTCTTCTGAGATTCTTCGAAATACATCACCTAGCACGGTTCCTGGCCCGCTGATGTTATCTCGACAAGAATCAATGATTTTGAGAGACAGGTACAAAAATCACTAGTATAAACCTTTGGGATGGGTAGAGCCTTGACTTCATGACACCGACCCTTTGACCCCATGTTTTTTCTATGTTTTTGTGTGCTGCATTCATGCATTCATTTAAAAAAAACATTAAGCAAAGAAAAATTTTCTCTTCTAGTCTCTCTTTTTCAAACTAAACTAAGACAATGATTCCAAATGTCAGAGAGAAAAGGATTGCGCTAATGGATTTCGGTAGACGGAAAACTCACAAGTATACCTTCAAGGTTCCCAAACTAGAGGATTTAAGAGGCAAGGATGATCACTAACACTGACGCTTTCAGAGCCAAGTACGGAGGTCCACTACCTCTGTTAAGGGTCCATGTAATTGAAAGAATCATGGAGGCACTCGTTCAGTTTTACGATCCGGTTTATCACTGTTTCACATTCCCGGATTACCAGCTCGCACCAATGCTGGAGGAGTATTCCCGTCTGATTGATCTACCCATTACTGATCAAGCTCCCTTTTCTGGACTGGAAGAAATTCCAAAGGATCAGACCATTGCAAGAGCAATTTATTTGGATGAGTTAGAGGTCAAGACTCACATGACCACCAAAGGAGGAATCCCGGGTTTACCAGCTAAGTTTCTGGTAAAGAAGGCTCTATACTTTGCTAGTATAGGGAACGTGGCCGATTTTGAGAGCATCTTTGTTTTGCTCACCTACGGGTTATTTTTGTTTCCCAACATCGATAACTTTGTAGATATCAACGCCATTAAGGTTTTTCTCATTGGAAACCATGTACCAACTTTGCTCGTAGATGCGTATCATTCTGTACACTTAAGGAATTTATACAGTGGAGGAATGATCACGTGTTGTGTACCCCTGCTATATAAATGGTTTATCTCCCATTTGCCTAAGTCTACCGCTTTTTGTGATCATAAGAGTGCCTTACGTTGGTCGCAGAAAATTATGTCTCTTACCAACTCTGACATAGATTGGTGCAATAGGATTTCTGATGGGATTAGGATCATTGACCGTTGTGGAAACTTCCCCAATGTACCCCTCATAGGAACTAAGGGAGGAATCAATTACTATCCAGTTTTAGTTCGTCGTCAATTTGGATACCCGATGAGCCATGTCCCGCGTAATGCTCATCTGAAAGGTCTTTTCTTCAAGGAAGGAGAAAATGACAGGGCACTAAACATGGAAATAGTGCATGCTTGGAAACATGTTCATAATAAAGGACGGGAGTCTCTAGGAAAACCTGACTGTGTCTCGGTGGAGCCTTATCTCCACTGGGTACAAACTAGAGCTCTCAAGCTAAAAATGCCTTATCCTCGTCACGGAGTTCTTCCGTCAAGGGAATCTGTCATGTACTTCATGACTGAAGCGGAAAAACTCCAGGTTACTCTCAACAAAGTTCAACAGGAGAGGAGGTCTTGGAAGAATAAGTACTGCATTCTCAATGTGGAGTGTACCAAAATATAGCAACTGCTAAAAGATAAGGATGCTCTGATTGAGATTTTGGAGCAGCATGCTGTAGAAAATCAGGATGACTAAAGGAATTTGCTCGCTCCTTTCACTTGGAAAAGGAATGACAACCCGACAACGGTCCAACAGAGTCAGCACCCGAGTTCTCCTCAGAGAGGACTCGGGACCCATTAGCTTAGGTTTCTGTTTCTGCACCTTGTAATTTAATGTATTTCCATTTCTGCAATCCTTTGAATTCAATAAAACGGGGTCCCCCCACTGTTTGATATTTGCAATCTAATTGTCGGAGTTTATTTTGATTAAACCAAAAAACAATTAATATAATCATTGCATTCATCATTCTCACGTCACGTATTCTTCTTACCTACGAATCTCACGTTTGTGTCTCGGTTCTAGAGTTAAACTGTCTCATTCATACAATACTCGGGCCAATCGTCAGAAAAAGATGGATGATCTCGAGGAAGAGAACAGAGAGTTGAAAGAAGAGATCGACGCTCTGAGAGAGGCTATGAGAAAGCTTTGTAACGACATGCAAGCCATGGCAGAAGCTCAGCTACAAAGAACTGTGATCACAGAGATCACCTCAACGCCCATAGTGGAGAAGTATGATCCTAGGTATCAAATGCCAAAAGATCGTCCCTGGGGCATGCCTGTTAACTATATCCCGGAAGGATATGTTCCGTCGATCACTGAAGATCAGGGAATCATAGCAGAAGCCGCTGGGCCTGAAGGTTACAAACTTTGGGAAAGCGAGGATGCCAGAGGCATATTGAGGATTCCTGAAGGTTACAAACTTCGGGAAACGCCAAGATTCACTGCCGTAGTAACGGTACCACCCCCTGTGGTGCACACTGTCCCGGAAGGACAGATTCCGCAGATACCTTCTGGTAGAAAGGAAAGTATGTTCGATAGAATGGATGAATTCCAGGAGCAGTTCCTAGAAATGCAGAAGGAACTGCAAGCTATTCGCGGTCAGGATTTATTTGGAAAGGACGCTGCAGACCTTTGTTTGGTCCCCAATGTAAAAGTCCCGCACAAATTCCAAGTACCCGATTTTGAAAAGTACAAGGGTAACTCTTGCCCTCAAAGCCATTTAGTGATGTATGCTCGGCGAATGTCAGCTCAAACAGAGAATCAGGATCTACTGATTCACTACTTTCAGGATAGCTTAACCGGTGCCGCATTAAAATGGTACATGGGTTTAAATCGCGCTTCGATCAGCACGTTCAAAGATCTTGGCACTGCCTTCGTCCAACAATATAAATACAATTTAGACATGGCACCAGACAGAGATCAACTCAGATCAATGTCGCAAAAGGACAAGGAAACCTTTAAGGAATACGCTCAGAGATGGCGTGAAATTTCCGCTCAAATTTGTCCACCTCTTGAGGAAAAAGAGATGACAAAGATTTTCTTAAAGACCTTGAGCTCATTTTACTATGACAGAATGGCTGCCAGTGCGCCCAGCGACTTCACCGAAATGGTCGGTATGGGAGTGCGTCTCGAGGAAGCCGTTCGAGAAGGACGTCTAGTCAAAGACACTGGGTCGACAAGCGGTACTAAAAAATACGGTAGTGCTCTCCCTAAGAAAAAAGAGCAGGATATTGGGAATATCTCTCTCGGAAAGCAAAGGCGTCAATATCAACCAGTAGCAGCTGTAACTCCTGCTATCAACCTCGCGCCTACGTATCAACCTTAGGTTGCATAGAGCCAACCTAATCAACAACAATTTCAGCAAAGGACACAACAGCCTCTTCAGCAGGCTCGTCCTCAATACAACAACAACCGTACAACGCGGCCACCAGGATTTGATCCTATACCCGTATCGTACGCAGAACTATTTCCGTTACTACTGGCCAAGGGGCATGTCCATACTAAGTCTCCTCTTACAGTACCAGAAAATCTGCCCTTTTGGTTCAAAGCGGATCAGACTTGTCGTTACCATCAAAGAGGACCAGGGCATAACATAGAGAACTGTCTCAGTTTCAAATCTGACGTGCAAAAGCTTATTAGGAGTGGGGTCTTATCTTTCAAGGATACGAATCCAAATGTTCTCATGAACCCGCTGCCTCAACACGAGAAAGCTGTAGTCAATCTGATAGAGGGAGAGTCTAACAACGTCTATCAAATTCACGATGTACTCTTGTTGAGGACCAATCTGGTCAAGATGCATTGTAGACAAAGTGGATATGGCCATGTGCTACCTCACAATTATCACCAGTGTGATGTCTTCTCTAAAAGTAATCAAGGATGTTCTATGGTACAATCAGCTCTACAGGAACAGATGGATCTCGGATGGATCCAAGAGCACCTAGTTCGTGGAGTTAACATGGTTTATACGAATTCCAACATCATTCAAAACCACGACATCTATGCGATGAATGTCAACTTAGTGGCAATGCACTCAAGGCAAAGCCAGTATCATAATCTGCCACGGCATGAGTACAATTCTTGTCTGACTTGCTCGGTAAACAAACAGGGATGCTCTTTTGTACAAGAGGCCCTCCAGCGTCAGATGGATCTTGGATGGATCCAAGAATACCATGATAGGAATCATTATCAAATCAACATGGTTCAAATTTTCGATATTCGCTTGATGAATACCAGCCTGGTGGAGTTACATGCTAAACAGGTTCGGCTCGGGTTCCTGGTATCACATGATTATCAGAGTTGTAAAGCGGGTTGCGAAAATGATCAAGGTTGTGACCTTGTCCAGGAAAAACTTCAGCACTTGTTTAACCATTGGTGGCTTCCAATCTATATGGATGAAGACACCCAGTAAATTAGTATCACTAATGGGAATCCTACTAGATATCAAAATCAGGATGTTCGGTCGATGGAAACAGATCTAGTAAGGTTACACTGTATTCAAAGCAGACTTGGCCAGGTGCCACTACACAACTATGAGCGGTGTGGAGTTTGCTCAGTGGATAATTGAGGATGCTACCTCGTGCAAGCAGCCCTTCAGAGTCAGTTGGACCGCAAAGAGATTCAACCATGGTCAAGTTCTAGATCAGTCAACTACCTCGCTGATCAAATCGAGGATGTTGTCGTAATCTCTGATCATCAGAGGGCTAGGGATGTTTGTGCCATCATCCCTCTACTTGAAGAATCGAGAGTTCCCAACCGGGAACGGATCGAAATTACGTACGATGGTTAGAAAAATCAGAAGGCTCCCATAGTCATCTATCTACCAGGACCACTACCGTATGAATCAACTAAGGCTATCCCTTATAAGTACGGTGCAACAACAGTCGAGAATGGAAAGGAAATTCTGTTACCCTCCATCGTGAATATTGCAGACATCAGTCGAGTAACACGGAGAAGTCGAATATTCAACAGAGGAGTTGGAGAACCTAACAGAGAAAAGGAACCTCAGACAGAAGTTCCCAATCCACCAGTCGGTCAGTCCAGTAATCCTGACCTTTTGAAAAATAATGATGAGATGCTAAAGCTCATCTAAAGGAGTGAATACAACATTGTTGATCAACTGTTACAGACTCCTTCAAAGATCTCGGTATTATCACTGTTACTTAGTTTAGAAGCGCACAGGGAGGCTCTACAGAAAGTCTTGGAGCAAGCCTTTGTGGAACAGAATGTAACAATCAGACAGTTCGATAGCATTGTCTCTAACATCACTTCTTGCAATAACTTGGGATTTAGTGATGAGGAATTACCTGAAGAAGGTCGCTGTCATAACATGGCACTTAATATTACAGTCAACTGCCAAGACGATGCTTTAGCTATAGTACTGGTAGACACAGGGTCAGCCCTGAATGTTATGCCGAAGTCCACTTTGATGCAATTATCATTCAAAGGCCCTCCGATGAGAACCAGCGAGGTCGTCGTCAAAGCATTTGACAGATCCAGAAAAACGGTTATCGGCGAAGTCGACCTTCCCATAACTATCGGTCCTCACACTTTCCAAGTCACTTTCCAGGTCATGGACATCCGGGAAACATACAGTTGTTTATTAGGAAGACGTTGGATACATCAGGCTGGGGCGGTCACTTCAACCCTCTACCAAAAACTAAAGTTCGTCCAGAACGACCAACTCGTCACAGTCTGTGGAGAACAGGTCTTGCTCGTAAGCAACTTATCGTCATCCATTTATGTAGAACCGGAGGAGGCAATCGGAACCCAGTTCCAAACGCTTTCGCTACACAAGGATAACCAATCCGAAGGGGGGACTTCGATTTCCTCGTACAAAGATGCTATCAAAGCGGTCGAGAGTGCCAATACAACTAGATGGGGGCAGCTTGTCATTCCAACTGACAATAAAATAAAGAAGGGTCTTGGTTTTTCTGCAACCTGTACCTAAACAACTGCTAACGATGAAAGTCTTCATCCCATTCAAAACTTCTTCCACAGCAGAGGCTTCCTTCAACCAGTGACTCAAGAAGTGCATACCATCAATAAAGATGATTCATCCGATACGGAGGAAGAATGGAAGTCCTATCTCAACGAGGACGGTTATATGTCTTAAGACAAAACGCATACTCCCTTTTGCTTTCCTACACAGAGCCCGAGACTTATGCCCCGGTCAGATGTCGAAATGATATATGGAGATTGTGATTCGGAATGATGTCGTGCTCCACCAAACTCATTGGAGGAAGACACTCTGATGAAAGACAACTTTGACCATAGCTATCATGGCCCGATGAATGGCCTGCCAATGTGGCAGCCTTACCCAGGAGACTTGGGGCAAGAAAGTCAGCCGAACAATGAAAATCAGCTAAGCATCATTGAAAATAATACCTGCGTACCCACCATGTCATGAGATCAACACCCAGGTTATCCTGAAAATACACAGCACGACGATGAATTCGCAACGTTTCCAGGACTAGAATTCATTAATTATACTTTTCCCGAGGTCAACGTCATCGAGAGGGATGCATCCTCCAGTTCCAAAGAAGTGTGGGACACCTTGGGACAATCGAGTGGAAAATACGACTTCAAGGTCAAATACACCGCTCCTGAAAGCTCTCGTATCAGGCTCGAAGACATCCAGTCGACTGGATAGGGGGATACAGCAGAGAGTACAAATACTACGCAAAATACAACTGAGGAATCCTCCTACGACAATTCTGTCTAGGAGACAGATTCCAATGATCCTGCTCCACTAGAAATCAATGTTATTTCTGAAGACAAATCAAGGAATGTACCAGACTTTGTGATTCACCGAGGAGTTCTCCGCCAATGGGTTGCTGTCAATGTTCCGAAGATTGTCCATAAGTCAAACTAATTGTCGTCTTTTAACCTTTCACCCTGCCCAGGTGAAACGGATGTTTTGATAGGGCTCGCTTTCTATAAATTTCCCTCTTCGCTTTGCCTAAAGCGACAGAGTTTTGTTTTATAGGGCTGTAGTTTCAAGAATCGACTGATCATAAATAAAATAACGTCGTTCTGTAATTTTCGCATTAATTGTTGTTTTCTCTTTTCGTTTTTCAGAAAATGGTAATCCTAAAAAACAACTCAATAATAAAAACAAGTAGTAAAAAAATACACACTGCACACACTTGCATTCTCTCGATCTCTTTTAAAAACAATCATACCGTCATGCAGATTGCTTGTTTTAAACCCCGTTGAAACATACGATCCGATGCCTTCTCCCAACTTTGAATTCCCGGTATTTGAGGCTGAAGAAGAAAATGACGACGAAATTCCAGAGGAGATCTCCCGACTACTCAAACAAGAGTAAAGGTCCATTGAACCTCACAAAGATCCGTTGGAAATGATAAACTTGGGTTCAGAAAAAGAGAGAAAAGAAATCAGGATTGGGGCACTGCTCAGTCCAACTGTCAAGGAGAGTTTGACGAAACTTCTCAGAGAGTTTCCCGATGTATTCGCTTGGTCCTATCAGGATATGCCAGGGTTGGATACCAGCATCGTGGAACATCATCTACCGTTAAGATCGAAATGTCTGCCAGTAAAACAGAGGTTGAGACTGACTCACCCGGACATGGACATCAAAATCAAAGAGGAGGTACAAAAACAGATTGACGCAGGTTTCCTTGCCACATCAGAATATCCTCAATGGTTAGCCAACATCGTACCAGTTCCGAAAAAGGACGGAAAGGTCAGAATGTGTGTAGACTACAGAGATCTAAACAAGGCTATTCCAAAGGACGACTTTCCTTTACCACACATTGACATGCTGGTAGACAGTACAACAAAGTTCAAAGTTTTCTCCTTCATGGATGGGTTCTCGGGCTATAATCAGATTAAAATGGCGCCGAAAGACATGGAGAAAACTTCGTTCATTACCCCATGGGGTACCTTTTGTTACAAGGTAATGCCGTTCGGTTTGAAAAATGTCGGGGTAACCTATCAAAGGGCCATGACTACTCTGTTTCATGACATGATACACAAAGAAATCGAGGAATATGTCGATGACATGATTGTAAAATCTAAAACAGAGGAGGAGCATGTGACTCACCTGTCAAAACTATTCGAGCGGTTGAGAAAGTACAAACTCCGCTTGAATCCCAATAAATGCACCTTCGGTGTCTGTTCAGGGAAACTTTCAGGGTTCATCGTTAGCCAGAAAGGAATTGAGGTTGATCCTGACAAGGTCAAGGCCATTCAAGAAATGCCTTCTCCGAATACTAAAAAACAAGTCACAGGATTCATGGGACGTTTGAACTACATTTCCAGATTCATATTCCTCATGACCGCGACATGTGCGCCGATTTTCAAATTACTCAAAAAGAACTAGGACTGCGTTTGGACAGAGGACTGTTAAACCGCCTTCGACAGTATCAAGGAATACCTGTCGAATTCGCCTATTATATCACCTTCAGTGGAAGGAAGACCGCTGATCATCTACCTCACAGTCCTAGAGGACTTAATAGGATGTGTACTTGGCCAACAAGACGAAACCAAAAGGAAAGAGTTTGCCATTTACTATTTGAGCAAGAAATTCACCGACTGCGAGACTCGGTACACTGTGCTTGAGAAAACTTGCTACGCTTTGGCTTGGGCAGCCAAACGTCTTCGCCAGTACATGATTCGTCACACTACTTGGTTGATCTCCGAAATGGATCCAATCAAGTATGTATTTGAAAAACCTGCTCTCACGGGAAGGATTGCCCATTGGCAGATGTTGCTATCAGAATATGACATAGAATACCACGCTCAGAAAGCCATTAAAGGAAGTATTTTAGCCGATCATTTGGCTCATCAACTGATTGACGATCAAGAATCAGTCGAGTTTGACTTCCCAGACGAAGATGTCATGTATTTGAAAATGAAAGACTGCGATGAACCGCTACCCAGTGAAGGGCCAGAACCAGGTTCCCAATGGGGACTAATCTTTGATGGAGCAGTTAATCATTACGGAAACGGAATTGGGGTAATTATCATAACATCTCAGGGTACCCACATTCCTTTCACCACCAGACTTACATTCAAGTGTACAAATAACGAGGCCGAATACGAAGCTTGTATCATGGGTCTCGAAGAAGCGATCGACTTAAGGATCAAAAACTTGGATGTATATGGCGACTCAGCCCTGGTTATCAACCAGATCAAAGGAGATTGGAACACTTACCAATCAGGACTGATCCCTCACAAAGACTATGTGATAATGTTGTTACCCTTCTTCAACAGAGTCGAGTTTCATCATATCCCTCATGAAGAGAATCACATGGCGGATGCACTTGCCACTCTCTCTTCCATGATTAGTGTAAGTCAATGGAATGACTTAGCAAAGATTGACATGATGCGCCTTGAACGGCCCGCTTACATCTTCACGATTGAAGCAGTCATAGACGACAAACCTTGGTATCACGATATCAAATGCTTCCTTCAGAAACAAGAGTACCCACCTGGGGCATCTAGAAAGGACAGAAAATCCCTTAGAAGGCTAGCAGGCAGTTTCTTCCTGAGCGGTGATACACTCTATAAGAGGAACTTTGACATGGTCTTGCTTCGATGCGTCGACAGACCAGAAGCAAACATGCTGATAAAAGAAATTCATGAAGGATCCTTTGGCACTCATGCCAACGGACATACAATGACGAGAAAAATTCTGAGAGCAAGGTACTACTGGTTGACCATGGAGTCCGACTGCTACAAGTACATGAGGAAGTGTCACAAGTGTCAGATATACTCAGACAAAATCCATGTACCGCCAACACATCTCAAAGTTCTTTCTTCTCCATGGCCTTTTTCCATATGGGGAATCGACATGATCGGCGTGATTGAGTCCAAGGCTTCAAACGGACATCGGTTCATCCTGGTAGCCATTGATTACTTCACCAAGTGGGTCAAAGCAGCGTCGTACGTTAATGTAACCCGACAAGTGGTGGTCTGATTTATCAAAAACAATATCATCTGCCGTTATGGTGTTCCCAGCCAGATCATTACTGATAATGGATCTAACTTGAACAATAAGATGATGAAAGTGTTGTGTGCTGAGTTTAAGATCGAACACCATAACTCATCTCTCTACCGACCTAAGATGAACGGAGCGGTAGAAGCGGCTAATAAGAACATCAAGAAGATCGTTCAAAAGATGGTTATAACCTATAAAGACTGGCATGAAATGCTACCCTTTGCTCTTCACGATTATCGCACATCTGTCCGCACTTCAACAGGGGTAACCCCTTTCTCTCTAGTTTATGGCATGGAAGCAGTGCTCCCCATCGAAGTAGAGATCCTATCAATTTAGGTATTGATGGAAGCTAAGCTTACAGAGGCTGAATGGTGTCAAAGTCGACACGACGAATTAAACCTGATCGAAGAGAAGCGAGTCACGACATTATACCATGGTCAGTTGTATCAAGAGAGAATGAAGAAGGCGTTTAACAAAAAGGTTCGACCTCGCGTCTTCAGGAAAGGAGACCTCGTGCTCAAGAAGATACAATTATTTCTCACTGATTCCCTAGGCAAATGGACCCCAAACTATGACGGCCCCTATGTGGTCAAGAAAGCTTTCTCAGGCGATGCCTTGAGACTTGCAACCATGGACGGAGAGGAATTTTCCTACCCCACAAATGTTGATGTAGTCAAGAAATACTTTGCCTAAATAAAGAAAAACGTCTCGGTGGATTGAAAACCCGAAAGGGCGGTCCAGGCAAAAGTTAGAGACATAAAAAAAATCATCCCGGTGGATTGGAAATCTCAAAGTACGATCCAGGCAAATTTATGGCAAGTAACTACGTCTGATCAGTTCAACTCCTCAGCGGTAATGCCATCCATCAGAAGAAAAACTCCAGTCACGGTCATCTTCGACAGAAGCTTAGGATGCCCCGAATTCAAAGTTGGTAGAAGGATAGTGGTCGTTATGTTTCAATGTAGCCCTTTTCCCTTAAATTACCATTTTCTAACTTTGTAAATACTCTATGGAATCACGCGTTTGGCTGATTTCCATCCTATCAATAAAATTTGAGCCCTTGTGCTTTTGTTTGCAATTCTTATTTGTTTTAGCTTTATAGAACGACGTTTTTAACATGATCAACGATTCTTAAAATAAAACAAAAATGAATTTACTTGATAAAATTTTTCTGCTTTTAAAATAAAGATGGCAATTTCTTTTGACAGTTGAACATCGAAAGAACATCAATTGCGTCTCCAAAGGTGTTTGAGCCTCAAAGTGCATAATCAAAGTGCTCATTCTAAACCAGTGCGCTTGAACGAAGGATCAGTTATGTCAGATACGAATACTCCGTCTGACATCTCCGGCAGAGTTCTTACCTCCTAAGCCCGACCAACGGTTATTCCCCGCAGGGACTATTTCTCCTAAGCAAGGCAGAATTGCTATCGTGAACCAGTGATACTTTTTGTCTCCCACCGTGGCCGAGTATCCAGTCGTGTTCATCTATTAGTCTGTATGTCGCGTCAGTTTTGTCGGCATAAACATACATACATCATGCATTATTGATTTACATTCGCATTCATATTGCATCACTATCACTCTAGTCGGTCTTATCCCCTAGTGATAAAAGTCTTCACAATCGAGTTGTCGGTTCTTTCCTCGTCAGGAAATGGTGTGCCTGCCCTACATCTCTCCTCTAGTTTATTTCTGGGATAAAGTCGGCCCTTGACCACTTTGATAACTTGAACCTCTGAAAGACCAGAGAAAATGTTCGACAAATGTCACTCTTCGCCATTGAAGATGATATCGTCGCTTTCCCGGATTAAGGAAAATCCCCAGAGAAAGCCACACGACTAAAGACTCTCAGCAACACATTGGGTTTTCTCTCTAGAAAGTCAATGTTAATGAAGTCATCGGCACCTCAAAATTGGATCACATCACATGGCATTTCTCCAAGAAGATCCCGGGAAAAGTATGATGTAATATCCCCAAGCGACAGCAGTCTCTCAAGAGACATGCTTTCCCCAGTAGAGTCAACAAATGGCATCTCCAACAGAGAAGTTTGTACCCCTCTATAACTCAGACAACTGGGTTTCCCCAGCAAGTTTGACATCAAAACTTTTTCCCATCAAATGGCATCTCTCCAGGAAAATTCGGCGAGAAGTTTGAGGAAAACCGCTACGCATAGCGTCCCTTGTCAATAAAGTTTATTGACAAAAGAAACTGAGACCAGTTCCTTGGTAGGAAACCAGGATCGAGGGGAAGTTTATTTCAGAAACTGAGACCAGTTCCTTGGTAGGAAACCAGGATCGAGGGGAAGTTTATTTCAAAAATTGAGACCAGTTCCTTGGCTGGAAACCAGGATCGAGGGGAAGTTTATTTAAGAAACTAAGACCAGTTCCTCGGTAGGAAACCAGGATCTAGGGGAAATTTACCTTTTCTAAGTATCATTGCTTAGCAAAAGAAGATGGATGAGCAAGTTTCCATGCATAAACCCCATCAAAATTTAGGGTATTCCGATATTTAATCCTGTTGCACCCCGAATGCCCGAATACCTTCGTCATTCACACCTTCGGGTCCAAGAAGATTAAATAGGGGCATCTGTCATACCCCAAATTTTGACCACTAAGATTTCCCATCATTGTGCAAATCATCATCACAATATGGATGGATCATTAGTCTCCCCAAAGATGGGTGAGCATCCACTACAATCAAACTTAGGGTTTCAAGCCCTCTCAGAGCTCTTAGACAAAGGATCAATCAAGGAATGACATGATCTTCAACTTGTCTAACCTCTCAAACATCTACAATGGATCAAAAGGACTCCCACATCAAGAATCAAGCATAATGTTGCAGCATTCCAGGTGGATCAAGCCTCACAATCGCCAGTGTCACCAAATTAGGGTTTTGGTCGACCAGAGCCTCCAGATGGGAATTTTCCTCTGGGCATGAGCCAATGCTTCAAAGCATAACCTATGATGCTCCAAGGGACATCATAAACCCAATCACCAAGTCAATTTAACCTCAAGGGATGCATTCACAAAAAATCAGGAATTAGGGTTTCTTGACCTAATTCACCCCTAAGTTGACTTTTGGGGCAAAACATGAGCCAAGACCTCAAGACATGATTTGAGGGTCTCTAATAAATCACATTGATCCATTTTCAACAATGGATTGATCCAAGAAGCTTGAGCAACACGTTTCAATTTCATCTGAACCACAGTTAGGGTTTCGCGGGAAAAGTCAACTGTAACTTTGACTTTTGACCAGGACATGCTCCCTAACCCTAGGACATGATTCAATACACCCTATAACACCTGTGAAATCAATCCATCAAGTTTGATTTAGGTTAAGGACTTGATTTCATAGAGGATTGCACAGTTTGGAATTCATCTGATAAAAAGTCAACTGTGCACAAAAGTCAACTTTGACTTTTTGGGATTTTTCATAATTATGGTTTGTTAACCCTAAAATGATGTTAATGTGTGATTGGAATCATCATTCATCAAGAAAAATCAAGAAAAGTGGGATAACTTGTAAAAGGGGTAACCATAAAAAACTTAGAAATTTTCTAAGTTATGGAACAAAGTGGCTAGGGTACCAACTTTGAAGGATCATAACTCCTAAACCACAAGGCCATTTTTTCCCATCCAAAGCTGGATTTGTAGCCCTCATGGCCCTCTACAAAAGCTTTAACTACACCTCATTCCAATTCATCATGGATTTTGAGTTATGGAATGATCAAAATGACTGAAAACATGGAATGTCACTTTTTCTAACACTTAGTGAAAATTTCACTAAGGCAGAACCTGCCTTAATTTTTTCCAAATGTAGGGGCATTTTTCACTTGGATCCAAAAAGTATCAAAACCAATTATGATCAAACAGTTGTTGTATCATATGAAGGCTTTCCAAAATGGCCAAGAACATCACCAAACTCAACTTGAGTCATGAGATATGACAATGGCAATATGCCTTGCGGAAAACTGCCAAGGCTAGGCAGAATTTTGCACTTTTGCTCGATTTGGTAAAATCAGATAATTCCAAGCTTTGTCATCACTTTGTACACATCTGAGGATCAAATCTAAAGGGAACAAACACTGATCCAAGCCTCCAAAGTCTTTGGAACAAGAAGTAGCATGTCAAACCTAGAAATCCCTAAAAGAGGGACAAGACTCCAATTTTGGATTGGAGCATTTAATGGATGCTTAGAGGTGGCATGAACTGACACATTTGAAACTGAATTCAGTCAAGAATGATCCAACAACTAGGGAACCAAAGGGTTGTGCTCTATCCTCTAGTTAATGGCTAGAGGAGACTTGGCTTCCCATTGATCAACATTAGCCAAGCCTCTGCTGTGGTTACCATTCACTATTGATCCCAAAACAAACTTGCTCTACTATAAATAGAGCTCATTTGTGCTCAGTTTGAGTACACCAAAGCCATCAAACAGATGCTTTCCTCAAAATCCCTCTCTTTAGGCCAAAATGCTTTCTTTAGCAAGGTAACTCTGAGTTTTTGAGTTAGAGAGCATTTCCATCACAGCTCATGATACTAACACCTCCAATATATCATATCTAAGTTGTCCAAACTCTCACAAGTGACTTGTAATCCTTAAATCACAAAGTCACCTCTCAAAACCTCAAAATAGTACTTTTGTGCATTTTTCAGGCCATGCCTTGATTCAGTCACTTTCCAAACCAGATAAAACCTCAAACACACTCCAAATATCATCCTTGAACTGTCCCAAATGGTTCCCCCCATCTGGAACACCATTTGAGGGAGTTTCTATTTTGGCCATTTTAACCCTTTTTGCAAGAAAAGGCCAGTTTGTGCTTTTGCAGGTTCCAGCTGATTCCACTCATCCTAAAAGCTTATAAGGGGTCATTTGAGAGTGTCCAAAGCATCAAACCATTTCTGGAACAAGAAACTTGGCAGATTGCACAAAAAACTCCAAAAGCTCTAAAGAGAGGTAAGCATCATGACTTGAACTTTCCAAAATATGCATTGCTTTGAAGTCCACTGATCATGCACATCTCATACATGTTATATATGTTGTGTTTGAACCAATTCATCATGTAATTTATGCTTGTACCAAATTGTAGCATAGAAAATGCAATTATAGGCCTATTTCAAAACCAAACCACCATCGGATTTTGAGGAGGGAGCATGATCTGAAAAAAATACCACCACCATTGGATTCCTTGTGAAATTCTAGGCCAGATGCATATAAATTTTGTCCCCAACCATGGAGAAATGAGAAAGTTACGGATCTTCCCGTTTCTTGCCAAAACTTGCCTTGCCTTGCCTTGGCAAGGCCTAGAAAACAAGGCAAGTCTTGTGTATTTGTTGGTTTGTTTCAATCAACGGATGTATCACCACCCCAGTGGTAAGGCGCGCACCCTATAACCTTGAGGTCGTGGGTTCAAACCCCACCCAGACCATTTTGTGTTTTCTCATTATTTTTGCTATTTTTCCAATATTTTTCATGTTTTATTAATTAATTGGAAAATTAATAACTCCTTCAATTTTAATTATTTTGGATTGGTTCTTTTTGTAAAAAATCACAAAAATGTTAAAATATTTTATTGCACAAAAAAAATCAAGTTTTTATTATTTATTTAATATAATTATTATTTTTGTGAATAAAGTCCTTTTTAATTGTTTTTAACATTTTAAAAGTGAATGTTTACCTTGAAAGTCAAAACCAAATGAGTTTTAATTCATCTTGTAATTAAAACCTCATTTTTCAAACCTTAAACAAAAATCACAAGTGGTTTATTCAAACTTATTTGGTATTTTTTATTGATTTTCTTTAAATATTTACTTTTAAAGGGAAAAATTAGGGTTTTCTTTTATTTCAAACCTCATCAATCATTTTCATATCACCTTGGGCCTCTAATAGAGTGTAAGACCCAATCCTTTGTAAATACAAACCTATTTGGGCCTCACTTATTGTATAAGTCTCGTTGTATTTCAAAAGTTCGGCACGATTATCGCCCGTATAAAACAAACCCTGGGCCTCTCTTCAAGCTATAAGACCCATTCAAAACTTTTGGGCCTCTATTAGAGTGTAAGACTGTCCCCTTTTGAAACCAAAAACTTTTGGGCCTCAGTCATTGTATAAGACCCACTGTGTTTTCAAAACCTCGGCGCGATCGTCGCCCTTTTCAAAATTAACCAGTGGGCTTCTCCTTGAGCTATAAGACCCATCTTTGTTCACTTCCAACCATTTTTGGGCCTCTTGAGAGAGTATAAGACCCATCCCCTTTGTACAGAAAACCTTTCCTGGGCCTCAGTCACTTATATAAGTCCCTGTACAAAATGACAGTGCGATCACTGATTAAACCTTGGGCCTCTCCTTGAGCTGTAAGCCCCAATTTTTCTTTCAACAACACTTTCTCCTTTGATTTTGTAACATACTGTTATTTTCAATTTCTTTGTTGAACAACTAACCAAACAACATGGAAGCTCTACAACCGAGTAAGTGTTTACCCGCTTTCATTTACTGCTTTCATATGTATATAACTGTACTGTGGGGTTGTTTCACTGTAAGTCTTCTTTCATAAACTCATATCGAATGTGTAATAATAGTATAGATATTTAGAGTTTCCCTGAAAACTACGTCTAGAACTAGACAAATCCTTATCTCCCTACATCCGACGTTCTCCCGGATATTTCAACATAACCTAAACCACGAGAATTTTCTTTTACAACAATTTTAGATAACTAGATCTAAGAAATTTCCCCCTTGAACAGTTCATATACAGAAGGCCAATGTTCCAAGTGAAACCCCTTCTGGAACTGTTCATCAGCCTCCTCTTGGGCTTAGTACAAGGACCCACAGGCTTCCTAAAAGCATCCCCGCCTCCTC
Organism: Lathyrus tuberosus; assembly: GCA_022829125.1. NCBI lineage: Eukaryota > Viridiplantae > Streptophyta > Magnoliopsida > Fabales > Fabaceae > Lathyrus > Lathyrus tuberosus. The sequence continues at coordinate 6,727,341 of JALAZF010000032.1, forward strand.
TTGGGCGTTGTACAAGGACCCGTCGGCTTCTTAGAAGTTTTCACAGCCTCCTCTTAGGCTTCGTATAATGATTCTTCCTCCGGGAAGATAGCCTCCTCTTGGGCTTAGTACAAATTGTCCTTCGGCTTCTTAAAATTTTTTCTCGCCTCCTCTTGAGCTTCGTACAAATTGTCCCGACGACCTCCTAGAGGTATAGGAACAGAAATTAGTCATCCTAATATAACAGTCTTTCAAAGAGTCTAAATCATTCTATCGTCAGCGTACTGCCTCTTAATTTCTCTTAAGCATAGTACAAAAGATAAAACCCGTAGACTTGGACAGTCTCAATACCCTTTGGATTTCCCAGGAGATAACCCTGATCCTCTGATCAAATCCATGAGTACAACATTACCCATATAAGAACTGATTTTCTCTTTTATCCAACATACTGGACTTGTCCCTCAGCTGGAACAGTCAACAGCACCCTAGCCTCCTCTTGGGATATGTACAATGATCCTCCCCAGTGGAGCTAACCTTTTCACACTCTCTTGTTAAGTATAAAAGACTCTCTTGTTGAGTCAATCTCCTTTTAGCCTCCATCTCGGGCTTCGTACGAGATACAAAATACTCTCTTGTTGAGTATAAAAGACTCTCTTATTGAGTCAATCTCCTTTTAGCCTCCATCTCGGGCTTCGTACGAGATACAAAAGCACTCTTTTGTTGAGTATAAAAGACTCTCTTATTGAGTCAACCAACTTTTTTAGCCTCCATCTCGGGCTTCGTACGAGATACAAAAACACTCTCTTGTTGAGTATAAAAGACTCTCTTGTTGAGTCAACCAAATTTTCAGCCTCTATCTCGGGCTTCGTACGAGATACAAAAGCACTCTTTTGTTGAGTATAAAAGACTCTCCTGTTGAGTCAAACAACTTTTAGCTTCTGTCTTGGGCTTCGTGCAAGACACACAAAAAGACTCTCTTGTTGAGTCAAACCCTTTTAGCCTCAATCTTGGACTTTGTACAAGACAGAAAGAACATTTTCCCCGGAAAAGTCAACCTTTTAGCCTCCTCTTAGGCTTTGTATAAGGAAACCCCGGTTGAGACAATCAACTTTTTAGCATCAAAATCTATGCCTTGCTCACAGTATGCAAACATCAACAGCTCCTTGCCCCCATCTAATTGCTGTAAGCGGCTAGCCTCTGGATTATTTACATCCACGCCACTGTCCCTCTTTTAGCATGAGAAATTCCTAAGGAAAGATGGCATTGCTCTACACTGAGTTAAAGTCTTCTCCTCCAGGTTAAAAGACCCCCTATAAAGGAAATTATGGCATTACTGGATTCACATATCTCAGTTAAAGTAATTCTCCTTTATAATCAGTCACCCAACAGTTGTGACGAACAGACCAAACATCCCCTCTTTAGAGATGACAAATTCTCTCTAATGTCAAAATCTTTTAACTTCACATCTTGGGCTTCAAACAAGATACAAATAGACCCTTCAGCTTCACATCTTGGGCTTTGAACAAGATACAAACCATTTAGCTTCACGTCTTGGGCTTTGAACAAGACACCAAAACACCATTTCCTCCCATAGAATAGGAGGAACTACGATCGCTCTGATTTCCCTGTTTCGGTAAACGGGAATACGTAGGCATAAGATTGAAAGAAAAATCTTAGCGAGCACACTAATCAAAAACCCAAAATCCCGTACCTTCATACATCAATCGAAAAGCATCAGTCATAACATCCTACCAATAGCATAGTCCCGTCATTTCAGTCTTAATAAAATAAGCAGAAAGAGGCCCCACTTCCATATAGCATCTGTAACATAACAGACCGCTGTTTAAACTCAGTATGCAAGCAGGGTTAGTTGGAGACATCTATTTCCCTTCCTTCATCAGCTTTAATAGGATAAAAAATGAATCGACCTGTAGTCCCCCAAGAGCGACAGTGCTTAAGAACCACGTCCAAAATCGCTCGCTACACATTGTAAATGAGTCAAGATAAACTCAATCATCAGAAGACCATAGGCCTGCAAGATTGACCCAAGTCAATGGCTAGAGGAGACTTTGGCTACATGACAAAGTTCAATGGATATTGGAGTGATCCAGCCTCCAATCACTATTGCTCCTACAACAAAGTTGCTCTACTATAAATAGAGGTTCTTTCTGATCAATTCAAGTACACCAAAGCATAGCAATACATGCTTTCCTCCAAATCACATTTCAAAAACCAGATTTTGCTTCTTCTTGAAGTAACTATTGAATTTTCAAATAGGAATCAATTCCATTAAAACCAACCATGCCAACACCTCACATATATCATATATAAGTGATCCTTAACCTCAAAACACATCTGGAACATCTAAATCACAAAGTCACCCCCATTTGCTCAAGTTTTTTGGCCTACTTGCAGTTAAGGTGCCACAACAAGAACCAGGTGCATTCAATCCATTCCAAGCTTCCAAACACCTTATATTAGGTCCATTGAAGCTGTCCAGATCATCACACAATATCTGTAACACCTACAACTGAGGATTCGATTTCCTCTTGAAGAGGTAAGCCTGACACTCTCAAACTCTATGGTTCATGCATCACAACTTTCAATAACTGTAATTAATATCATTGAAATCCTTGTAATTAACACCTTCACACTTAAAATAACTGTAATTAATTTATATCATTGAAATCCTTGTTCAAAAATACACAACTTTCATGTTTACAAAAGTCAAAACAATTACGTATTGAGAGAGATATGTGAGGTTTTGCAAATTGGCTATGGCGGGTACACGCGAGGAAGAAGAAGATGGCATTAGCGCCATTTTCAAATTTTTGAATATTTGAATATTTTATATTTTTATTAAATGATTTCAAAAATTAATATCTCTTTCATTTTTAATCATTTTTTGTTGGTTCTTTTTTTAAAAAGTCACAAAAATGTTAAAATATTTTATTCTACAAAAAAATCAAATTTATATTATTTATTTAAATGAAATCTCCACTTTGAATTTTCAAATTTAAATGAATTTCAAGCTTTCACATGGTTAAACATGATTTTTCAAAATATTTTTCAAAGTTGACAATTTGTTTTTGAATATATTTGATATTTTATATCATTTTTTATTTAATTTCCTTTGAAAACTATATTTTAAAATTCAAAATTAGGGTTTTCTTTAAATTTTGATTTTTTCAAACTTCACAAAAACACTTTTGGGCCTCTAATAGAGTGTAAGACCCATCCCTTGTCACATATAAATAATTTTGGGCTTCAGTCACTGAATAAGTCCCACCGTATTTTCCGAAACCGTGGCGCGATCGTCGCCTTTTAAACAAAAATCACTTGGGCCTCCCTTTGGGTGTAAGTCTCATCTTTCTTTTTTTTATAAACTTTTGGGCCTCTAATAGAGTGCAAGACCCATCTCTTTTGTAAATACTATTTTTGAGCCTCAGTCATTGTATAAGTCCCGATACAGTTTTCAAAATAAATGGTGCGATCACTGTTTTTCATCTGGGGATCTCCATGAGTTATAAGCCCAATATCTTGTATAAAAATAAACTTTTGGGCCTCTAATAGAGTGTAAGACCCATTCCTTCTTGTACATAAATAATTTTGGGCCTCAGTCATTGTATAACTCCCTCTGTGGTTTTCAAAATCACGGCGCGATCGCCGCCCTTTCATATAAATCATCTGGGTCTCTCTTTGAGTTATAAGCCCCAAACAGTCTTCCAAACAAACTTGATTTTAATTCAAAAATTCAAATTCAATGTTGTTTGTTTCAAAACTTTCTTCAATTTCTCGAGACCCTAAAAGAGGGAATACAGTTGTAGTAAATACAACAGATCACAATATGCTTGGGCTTCTTCTCAGAAGGTAAGTCCCCATATCTTTTTTAGTGCATATTTCTTATGTATATCTGTCAATATAATTGTCTATATATAATTGTGCATATCTTGCTTTGAGTCTCCCCAGCAGTTAGGTCTATGTTAGGTCAAACCAGTGTTTACTTATAACATAGTCAAAACTAGTTCCCTCATAGGAAATTCCCTATACAGTCTTGCCTCCTCTTGGACTTATACAATATGGAATAGAGAAAGGAATTATTCCCGGTGAAACTTTTCTCAAGACTATCAAACTTAGAAATATATGTGTACAAGAAATTCATTTCCCCGGAGAGGATTAATTCCCAGTGAAACCTCTTTTGAATTTCTTCAAACCCTAGAACTGTTCAGCAAAGAAATGATTAATTCCCGGTGAAACCTTTCTTGAACTTTTCTTTAGCTTGGACCCACAGGCTTCTTAATAGCATCCCCAGCCTCCTATTGGGCTTAGTACAAGGACCCACAGGCTTCATAGAAGTTCCCTAGCCTCCTATTGGGCTTAGTACAAGGACCCAAAGGTCTCCTAAAGGTATATGATAGAAATTAGTCATCTCTACTAGTTCAATCCTCAGGAGAGTCAAGAATTCCAAAACATCAGATCACTCTAGGGTTGATCTTCATACATTAAACCCTTAGCCTCTTCTTGGGCATCATACAAAGATCTCTCTCTACACTAGAGCCTACCATTTCTTGAGAGACTTGGACAGTCTCAGCCTCCTCTTGGGCTTCATACAAGTAGACTTGGAAAGTCTTATATCCTCTTGAATCTCACAAAGAAACCCTCAAGTTTCGTAAAAGCACAGGAAAAACCCTGATCATTTCATCAATATACTAATCTTCAGCAGAGTTGAAACCTCTATAGGTTTTCAAACTCATCTTTTAAACTTCTTTGACCCCCAACAAGGTTTAAACTTTTACCTTAAAAGTCCCAGTCAGGGTCAATTGACCATCAACAAATACCCAGTGGAATCAAAACCTCATGGGATCTGATATCTCAACTCTTCCCTAATCCTCAACAAGAGTAAAACTTTTGGATTCCCCAATACCATTTGGACTTGTTCATGGATTTCCATAAATCCTCAGCAAGAGATAGCCTCCTCTTAGGCTTCATATAAGAATTCCCCTCAGTAGAGTTAGTCAGCCTCAATCTTGGGCTTTGTACAAGACAGATAAAACCCTCCCCAGTGGAGTCAGTTTCTTTTAGCTTCAACCTTGGGCTTTGATCAAGGCACACAAAAATCAACATCCCCTCAGATGAGACCATGAGTCCACTCTGCAGGAAGATACATCTCCTATACATCACATATATAAACAAACAATCAAAAACCTTTTTCCAGATAATTGATATAAGTGGCACACTTGTTGATTCAAATTCCAAGCTGGAGTCCTTCCTTTATCTTGGCTAAAATTCATCTTTCATCTAACAGCTGTAAGTGGCAAGCCTCTGGATTCTTAACATCCAAGCCAATGTCCCTCTCTTAATATGAAAGATTCATAAGGAAAAAGTGACATTGCTCTACACTGAGTTAAAGCTTTCCTCCTTCATGACCTCCCTCTTATAAAGGAAATTATGACATTACTGGATTCACATATCCCAGTTAAAGTAATTTCCCTTATAATCAATTTCTCAACTTTTGTGATAAATAGGTGAGATATTCTCCCTTTAAAGATGACAAATTATCTCTCAATCACCCATTTAGCTTTAATCTTGGGCTTTAAACAAGACACAAATAATCAAATAGCTTCAATCTTGGGCTTTAAACAAGATACCAAACATTTTCCTCCCATAGAAATAGGAGGAACTACGATTGCTCTGATTTCCCAGATTTCTTTACGGGAATACATAGGCATAAGATTGCGAAATCTTAGCGAGCATACAAATCAAAAACTTTAGGTCCAGTACCTTCCCGAAAACAACGGAAACCCCGAAAATAACAAAAACATTCTCTCAACTCTCCCAAAGGAGAAACTTTCCCAAGCCACAACAGATAAACACCAGAAAGCATTTAAATCAACAGAGAAACATGTAATAAAAGGTCTATGGATAATCATATATACATTGGGTGTTAATAGCTTCCCTTTGTATAACCTGACCCTGATCCCCAATCTCTTAGCATTTGTTAAAGAAAACATTTGCATGCAAGGTTAGTTTTAGATATCTTCCCTTTCCTTTCCAGCTTCATAGGATAAATAAGAAATCAGAAAGTAACACCCAAATAACCATTCGCGGTAAGGTGGTCGCGTTACCGACAAAAACCGCACGCTACAGTTTGGTATGTCGAATTCAAAGCCTATTGTGACTTTGTCAAATCCTCAGTTTAAGCTTGGTGCTACTCAAATTCCGAGTACTGAAGCTGAAAGAATCTATATGAGTAACATTCCATATGCTACTATATTGGGTTCTTTGATGTATGATATGGTCTGTACGAGGCCAGACATAGAGTATGGAGTGAGACTTGTAAGCAGGTATATGGCCAACCCTGGAAAGGCGCACTGACAAGCTTTGAAGTGGATTCTCAAGTGCATAAATGGGTCTCTGAGTCGAGTCCTGATTTATGGTGGAGCCTATGCTGATAACAGCAAAGTCGAAATCGAAGGATTTGTCAACTCTAATTATGCAGGTTGTATGGATTCCAGAAAATCTATTTCTGGATATGTGTTCACTATGTTCGACACAACAATCAGTTGGAAGGCAACACTTCAGAAGGTTGTTGCCTTATCAACCATTAAAGCTGAATATATTGCCATCACTGAAGCTGTGAAAGAAACATTGTGGCTTGAAGGTTTTACAAAGGGGCTGAAACTTCAAGTTTAATTTATCACTGTTAAATGTGATAGTCAAAGTGCAATACACCTATCGAAGAATTCATCCTATCATGAGTGAACCAAGCACATCGATGTAAGGTTGCACTTCGTTAGAGAGATAATCGAGCGTGGAGAAGTCCAAATGTTGAAGGTTTCTACTAATGACAATGCTGCTGATATGATCACCAAGACATTGCCGAGTTGCAAGTTTTTCCACTGTATACAATTGATAAAGCTGCATGATAAAAGCTAGTTTATTCCCTGTTGTTTGTAGAGTTTGATCCAAGGTGGAGATTTGTGAGATATTGGATTGGACTTTAGTGTTGTCGACTGGGATGTGTCGACTGAGATAGCTTTCAAGATTCGATAGGAGACAAGTATAAAGTCGAATATTGTTCACATGTTGATGTCAAAGTGTTTACATACTGTAGTCGAATTCAGTTCTAGTATGTAGTGTCGAATTATTATGTCGAATTGGGCCTTGTGTTAAGGATCCAATTATTTAGGTTAGCTTGTTATTTAAGTTACCTTGTAGTCTATAAATAGGCTAGATCACTCAGGTTGTTGAGTGAGGAAAATTGTGTTATTCACTTGTAATCATTTGTAACATTGAGTGAGTGAATAGAAAACATTTTGCCCAAGAATCCTATTCTCCTTCTTTCTTCTTCATTCTTTCTTCTCTCTCTCTCTCTCTCTCTCTCTCTCTCTCTGTTCTAACCGTTTCATTTTTCACCCAAGAACTCCATTTCTCAATCTTAATTTGTTAATTAGTATCGTTTGTGATCACAACAGTTAGGTTATGTTAGAATTAGTGCCTAATCGAGCTTTAGTGGTGATTAAATTTTGAGAAACTGTTAAGGTTAGAATTCAACGATATTGAATCATTGTATAAACATAACTCATGAAATATACAACTGAATTAATTGATTACCTTTTCTGTATCATCATAAAACCATATTTGATATTTGTGAATTAGTTAAGTGTTAATGTGATGAAGTTCCAACAAAATTTTAATCTTCACATTTTCACGTGCATTTTTGAAAAACCTCTAATAATTCGTTTTGGAGAATCTGTCAAATTTTATAATTGTTTTTAAAGTGTCTATTCACCCCCTCTAGACTGTTTCATTACTCCATATTCTCGCCAAACAGAGGATAATTTTACTCTTACGATTCATTTTTCGCTCTTTGATTTAGATTGAGTGGTGGCATATTGTGATGGTAACAAGAGCCATGCCTGATGGTTTTAACTTCTAATTTTTGATAAATTTTTTACATCTTCTTAGAGAGGACTTATGTGTTATGGTGTATTAGTTTCATAGTTTTTCATCTTTATCTTATAGTTTCTCATTCTATTTTACCACTTTGATCACTAAGGTTGAGTCTCCCTTCCAATTGAGTATTTATGGCGATTTTTTTGACGCCGTCTCTTGATAAACTTGTTGCCAAAGTACTGGTAACTAGGTTTTCTTAGATGATAGACGGTCTTTTCTCTTCAAATCAATCAAATTTTCTTAAGGGCGTATTGTTAGTAGATGGAGTGGTGGTTGTAAATGAGTTAGTGAATCTAGCGAGAAAAAACAAAAAAAAAGTTTTTTTCATTTTCAAGGTGGATTTTGAAAAAAAAAACACATGATTTTGTTAGTTGGAGCTTTTTGGATTATATGTTTGTGTCATACCCTAATTTCTGTTAGGAGGGCGAGATTTCATTGCTCTAAGTCTCTCTAGGCTGATAAACCTAGATCGAGCGTGCATTTATTTTGCACTTTGTCTCCCCAGGAAGAATCTATTTGAAGATCACCCTTGAAGACAAAATCCTCTTTCTTCGGTAGTGTTAAAGACAAGATCTTTCTCCAACAATTTATGCCTAGACAACAAATGGCAGCTCTTTATTTGAGTAGTTTGTTTTGGTCTCAAGTTTTCTATGTGGATGACAAATGGCAGTCTCTCTCCAAGACAGTTTGTCTATCCCCAGCCAATTATCAAGACTATCAACTTGTTCACCATCAAATGGCATCTCTCCGGGAATCCGTCAGAGAAGTTTGTTAAAGACTTTACAAGCATTTCTCTTTATTTGAGAATTCCTGATACAAGGATTTTATTTGCTTCAATGCAATTTCAAACTACAGCAATAATGCTCCTCAGTAATGTTCTCCCCGCGAGTCCACTATTCATTTTGCTTCCATCAAATGGCATCTCTTCGAGAAGTTTGGTGAAGATTCAGATGATCTTTCTCTTTATTTGAGAAGACATGTTTACAAGTCAACTGGTTAGCATATCCTTTGAAGATCCCCGTTGAAACTTCCAAATCTCCAGAATTTATGGATTCCCGCTGAAGTCATAAGATCTCCAGTGAAGTTCCAATCCCATGTGAAGATACTCTCCCATAAGTATTCACCATTCCAGGAAGAAACTGAGACCATTCCTCGGTCCAAGACCCGGTACGAGGGGAGGTTTGTTTACCCTTTTTAAGCTAATGAAGCTTGATCAAAGAAGAAACTGAGACCAGTCCACGGACTAAGACCCGGTACGAGGGGAGGTTTGTTTACCCTTTCCAAGCTAATAGAGCTTGATCAAAGAAGAAACTGAGACCAGTCTGCGGTCCAAGACCTGGTACAAGGGGAGGTTTGTTACCCTTTTCAAGCTAATGGAGCTTGATCAAAGAAGAAATTGAGACCAGTCCGTGGTCCAAGACCCGGTACGAGGGGAGGTTTGTTTACCCTTTCTAAGTGAAAAACATTAGTCAAAGAAGAAGCTGAGACCAGTCCATGACTTGCGACACGAGGCGAGGGGAGGCTTATAATATTTTTAAGTAGATTCTCCGATAAGTTAAAATAGAACTTTCATCAAGCCTCGGCAGTAGGTATCTCCTTTTCATTTCCTGGCAAGTCTCGACAGAAGATTTCCAGTAGACCTCGGTAAAAGGTGTTTCAGTTGTAAATTTTCTGGTTAATCTCGGCGGTAGATCTCAGCAGACTTCGGCAGAAGATGTTTTCATTCTTTCCAGAATCTCGACAGTAGATTCTCTGGTTAACCTTGATTCATCTTTAAACTTCAACAAATAATTGTCTTTTTTTCAGATCCCCTGGTTAATCTCGATAGTAGATTCCCCAGTGATTTTAATAGTTGACATCTTTTTCAATAAAACCTTTGCAGAAGGTATCCCCAAATGAGGTCCAAGTCTCGACAATAGACTCCTCCGGTTGATATCTCCTGGAATCCCCACAGTTGGCCTCGACAGTAGGTTCTCCGAGTGAAATTTGTTAAAAGATTTCATCACAAGTTCATCACCCTGTGTTTAAGATATCTTGTGATTTTCAGTCAGTAGTCTCTTCCCCAGTGGAGTTGAGTCTCATCCCCAGTGGAGTTGGATCGTTCCCTCTTGGAGTCTTACTTTACTGTTGGATCTTTTATCCTTTGTCTGTGTTTCAGCATTTTCCGTATGCAGTTATCCCCTGTGGCATCATTTCTCCACAGGATCTTTGTCTCACATATCATTTCATATCATATCATGTGCATTTTGTGGCATCTTAGGGCCAAAAATTGTGCATGTTTGTATTTAAGTTCTCCTATCTCGTCGAGACGAAGATTTCAATCTCCATATCTCCAGATAGAAGAAACTCAAATAGGGGCATCTGTCATACCCTAATTTTTGACCCTAAGATTCTGCATTTTTCATTTTGCATCGTCTGCATAGCATATCACGCATTTCATCCTGCATAATATCCAATTTATCAGCCAGAATAAATTTGTGAGAATTTACAGCCAATTCGGTCAAATTAAAAGTCAACTGTGTGTAAAATCAGTGAACATAGAATTTTAAAATCGATCCTGCAACGTTGGTGGTATTAATCTACGTTTCACATAGTTTAACCTGGCGTGCTCGTTTGAATTTTTCGACCACTTTTCGGTCGCATTTCTGGACAGTTTAAGCCTTTTTAACGGGTAAAATTTATTTTAAAATTTGACCAAACGCTGTATTTTTCCAATACATATATTTTGAGCTGATCATTTTGGTGTGTTCGTTTTATTTTTCTGAGAACTTCGTTTTCGGTCTGATTCATCGTTTTAATTGTTTTTTATTTTTAATTTTAGTTAATTATTCTTTTTTATTTATTCAGATTTTTATATTTTTAAAATTATTAAAATAATTTATTTATTCATTTATCATTCTCCTCCTTTTTTATATATTTTAATTTTGAATTTCTTTAGCTAATTTAAGTAAAACTTAGTCATTAAGTTTAGAATTTGGTTTTTGATTTTATTACCTTTTTATATAATATACTAACAGGCATGTACAAATTAATTTGATTCCTTTTTTTTTACTCTCACGTCTCCAAAAGTGACCACTCACATAGCTTTCTAACATTGTATTATCTCATATTTTTTCTTCTCACAAAGAGCATACCTCACACGGACTATATGGTGTTATCCACTACAACTTTCTCTCCCTGTAACAAATGTGAATAAAAAAACAAAAGTGAAGGGTGATTTTTCTTTGACTTTTTTTTTCTCAAGGACGAATAATCCACACCCTTCATAATAAACTTTTACACTATACACGAGGACCCTCCAGGCACCATAAAATGAACTCTCATTCTTTTTCACTACACCATATAATCCTTCCATTGTTACTATACCTGGGATAAAAACCCACCTTCCTATTTTTTTTCTCTTGGCTATCCTACATCCATCATCACCACGTAACACTTTCTTACTCCTTCCACTACTATTTTTTTTCTTCTTCATAACAGAGGAACCCCACTCTCTCATAAAGTGCCATCCACACAAAAAGTTGGAAGAGAAAAGAAACACCACCATCCTTGATTCGGCCCACTCTTCATTTTCTTCCATTCCAAAACCTTCAAACACTTACCATTTCCATCCAAGACCATCACTCACTGCCAAACTTCTCCTTCACGTTTTCTTGAAACCACTCACAATACAATAAAGACTCTTCTCTCTCATTTTTAAAGAAAAAAACATTGAAACAATACTCACTTTTTCTGTACAATAAAGAAGGGCTTTCTCTTATAAACATGGTTGTTAAAACCATGACCCTCACAACCCTCTCTCTCCATAACAAACACAAACCGTAATACACTCTTTTCATCACAACACCATTTTCCTCCATGTTTTCTGTGATTTAGCTATATACTTCACTCTTCCATAAAACAAACAAAAACACACTTCTTTCATCATGAAACTGATGCATGTACCATCAAAGACACTTCACGATGAATAAGAGAAAACCATATGTATCAATAACTTACTCATTTGACCTCCACTCCCTCAACAAACCCTCTTCAGAACCTCACTACTCCCTCACTATCATTCTCATCAAGACACCACTGCTACCCTTCATTCATACGCATCACCTTTGCACCACCATTATGCCTCCTTTAACTGCCATGTGCTAAACAAATCACTACCCTCTCTTCTTGGCTCTGAGCTAGAAACAAAACCATCATCATTTCCTTCCATTCAACTTAACAACCTTACTCAAGCAGTGAGACAACCACACAAACTTGCAACTTCTTCTTCACCAAACCCTTAACCACACGCACTATTCTAGAAGAAGAGGAAGGACAGAGTTTCACACACCATATCATCACTTTCGCGCCCTTGTTTCACAAACAACCCAACCTTGTTTCCCGCCCCGACAACACATATGTAGCAACAACACAACTTGATCCATAGCGTTTCCGTCAACGGCAACAACAAAACGCAGCTTCACGACCACCATTCACAAACTGGATTCGAACACTAACAACAACTGCACAGCTCTTCCTCCATTCACATTACCACAACCAGTCCACTATTCTGCTCGTTTCTAAGGAGGATGTAGAGGTGATCAAGATCGGAAATCTATCGATGATGATCCGAAGATGCAGAAGCAAGTAAGGTGCGAGATCGAGTAGAGTAGTACTGTGTCGGTGGAATCTCCGTCGTCTTCGTCAGAGAACATAGGTTGAGGCCGGTGGTACAAGTTGAAGGAATTGGAGAGTACGACCGGTTGATTTTCTAATGGGAATGTGATCAGAGAAGGAGGTTATGGAATTGTATACTGAGGAATTCTTCAAGACGTTTCTATGGTTTTTGTGAGAAATCTTCTTAACTATAGGAGCAAAACGGATTCTAAGCTTATCCAAAACAGGTTCCTTCGAAACTCTCTCTTTGAAACTAATTGGTTTTTTGTTTATTTTATTGTTATTGTTATTTGTTTTAATTATTCTCATTTATAATTTGTATCATATTGGAAAATACCCAAAAAAAGAAAACATTGTTTTTTTAACACTTTTTTAGTTATTTGTATAATTTATAAAATATAAAAATTTTGTTTAATTATTTTTATTTCTTAGTTTTTGTTAATTGTTAAATAAAAAATATATAAATAAGAAAAAAACGATTTTTGTTTGATTATTAATTAATTTAAATATTTTTATTTATTGTTGATTAATTAAATTATTAGTTAATTTTAATAAATATTTATATTTAAATTGATTAATGATTCTCTGGTTACCTGATTCGATTCCACGATTCAGTTGTTTCTTTATTTTAGGCCAGATTTTTCCTATGTTTATTCATGATACATTTCCACCGTGATTTCATTACATATCTTGATTTATGTTCTGTACATACACTGTTATTTGTTCATGATCTTAACTTTGTTGTTTGCTCATTGTACATTATCTTCATGACGCCTATTTTTCTGATTACCTGTTTGAGTCCAAGGTAAGGACTTGCGGTTGACTATACAGTCATGTTCATTTGCACCTTTTACCTCTGTGCTTAATCCATGTTTCCCCTTTAGGTTGGTTCCCTTTAGGATGTATATACTTAGATTCATTCCTTTAGGTTATTTCCCTTTTAGACAGATTCCCTTATGATAGCTTCCCTCAGGATAGTTTCCCTTAGGATGTTCAACTTTAGACAACTTACAGTTAGTTCCCATCTCCCAAGAGAGATTAGACATGAGTCATCCCTAGTTGATATGTAATTCTCCTACCCCATGACGTAGTTGAGAAAGATGTTGATTCTTTTCCGCTTGAGAGATGTATGTGTGTAATACCCCAAAATTTGCTCTCCCTTTTTGGCATCTTAGCATAACATTATCATCTATCATATCATATCCATCTCATTAGCATTGCATTGCATTTAACATAGAAAAATAAAGCATAGCATCCCTCTTACCATCAGGGCATGTGATCAGGGGAAAGGTGGACAATCAAGGAATCTTTCAAGGCACAAAAAGGTCAAACAAGTTCACTCAAGGCAAGCCAAGAGGTCTTTCATGTCTCACACTATCTCAATTGATCATCCAAAACCTCAAGGAAGTGAGATTCAATAGGAGATTGAAGCCCTACATCTTTCATCATGCAAGAGGTTCAAAAAACTGAAGGAAAACCCTCAAAGGAGATAGCTCATTGATCCAAAGTCACCCTCAAATGGCATATTTCATCATCCTTTAAGAGGATACACAACATACTCTGAGGAATTTGAAATTGAAGACTGCACATTTTTCTCCTAGGAGGTGGGCACCAAAACTCGGGTTTCTAATAAAATCAGGGAATCTTTGAGTTTTTGAACAAAACTTGATGTCATGGTATTCCATATGTCCTTAAGTGTATGGGTGTGGAAAATTGCCTCTCAATTGGTTTTAGAAGTGGTTCAATTGGAAGAAAGATAAAAAATCAGGAAATTTGGGGCCAAGTCAAATAATCAGAGGAAAAAGTCAACTCTTGACTTTTTGAGGCCAAATTCATGAAATTCATGTTATATGTGTCCAATGTACAAAATTTGATCAAGAAAATCCAAAGGAATCATAAAAAAATCAAGATGTGGAAAGTTGCCATTTTTGGATGAAGAAGGGTTACTAAAAATAGCAAGTTTTGGCCATTTTGCATCAGAGTTTGAACCAAGGCCATTTAAAATTGAAGCACCAAATGAAAATTCCACTTGGCCACAACAAAAGTTCTTTCTTTAAGCTTCAAATCCATGTGTAGAACATCTTCATTGGATAAAAATTGAGTGAGATATAATTGATCAAAGTTTGAGCAAAGTAGGTTCAAAACTAGGTCATGACCAAGGATTTTCAAGTCACGCGCATGTCATTTTCACAAACACATGGTGGGCCAGATGTTTTGACTAATTACTCATGGTTAGAGGCCTCAAATGAAAAATCTTTCAACATGGAATTTGTTCATCTATGTGAGATCTTCAAGATTGATGTTCATGGTTTTTTTATTTGATCAAAGGATGAGAAGTTGTAATGGCTCAAAGTAAGGTCAAGGTAACTGGAAATTTGGCTAGGTCACAACCAAGTCATGCCACACGCGCGCGCATTATGCAGCATATCCAACCAGTTTTGCATCCTTGTGTTCATATCCATTTTTAAGTGTGTTCAAAGTTTCAATTCAATCCAAAATCCATACCAACATTGTTCTATGATCCACTCTCTTTCCAATGACTCACGAGTTTCATGATTTCGCACATTATAATGAGAGAATTTCACTTCCAAAGATGGTGTAATGGGTATGTTCCAAGCTGTTAAAACCAGAAAAAGAAACATTGATATTGTTGATTGTTTCAGCCTTCACACATGCATTGTCCTTATTATACAGCCATTGCCACATTAAGCCAAACACACTTCACATACATTCACCATAGCACGTGCCTTGCATGGAAATAGAAAGAACAACTTGCTGAGCAAGTTTCTACTATAACAGCTGTGTCATTGCAAGTTTACTCTCACCTCCACCATAGTTCATCATAAACCAGCTGCACCATATCATTGCTCTCCCTAACTAACTTAACTCAGTTAGTTAGGGATGACTCACTCAAACCATTGTGACTCAGTTAACCTCACTCAGTTTAACCTTGGTTAACTCACACTATAAAACCAAATCTCACTCACATTTCTCATTTCAACTTCACTTTTTGATTTTCACTCCCAAGAACACTCTCATTCTCTCCACATTCTCTGATTTTTCTCTCTCTCTGTACACGAATCTCATCATCCTCTATCACATTTTGTCTTCATCATCATCAATGTGCTATTTCTGATCAAGAGCTATGGAGAAGAAGTTGAATGCATCAATTGTAGTGTGGTTCAGTTGAGTTTTCATTGTGATTTACTTCAATATCTCAAGTCTCAATTGCATTTATTTTGCACGAATCAAGCTCAATACCTCAAGCTTTTCTCTGGTTTTCTCAACACATCAAGTTGCTCCACTTTCAGGTTTGAATTTTTGAAATTAGACTGCACGATTTCTGGCCATTTTCATTTGTTTTTGGTGCTTTAAGCTTGCTAGAAGCTCTGTTCAAACCGGCTAGTTGATAGGCCTTCTAAAGGCTTAGTTGCAAAACCTAGGGCATAAATTGATCTCCTCTGTTCTTGCAATGTACATGTGATTTGTGTTTTTCATGAGCATATCCTTAATCTAGAGAAGTTCAGCTTCAATTGGTGTATGGATTGTGCATTTTGGTGATATGCAAAGTTGCAAACGGTGGTGGTATAGCCGGAGAAGGTGACCGGAGGTCACCTCCGGCCGGTGACTTCAATTGCTAGGGTTTTTGCCATGTTTTAATCGTGTCCGTTCATTTTGCATGATCGTGTGGCTAGGAGCATGACAACGCATTAAAACGCATGTGCATGTCATGTGCATCTTTTCTGATTTCATTTAAACGTTATGTGGTGTGGTACATGATAGGGAGTGTGGACATTCACATGTGCGCGTTGATGTTGTTTACTTTGACTTGTTTGTTGACCTGACTTGATCCAATGGCTTGTGTGGTTTTGACTATTGTTGACTGAAGAGCATGGTAGTTATTGTGGATTGCGCGTGTAATGGACTTAGTCAGATTGATATTCACACCTCCTCTTTTTTAAAGCCCAATGATTTTGAACTGATTATTTGCTATGTTCACACCCCCATTCACATTTACATTTCATTTCTTTTTTTTCATTTTTCTACACGCTTGCTTTTCATTTTTAAAAAATATCAACATCATCATAAAATTCCACAAAAATTCATGAACATCATTAAAACATTTAGAAAATTTTTCATGATTTTATTTCTTGATTTTATGACCTTTTTGCCCCTGTTCTACAATTTTCTTTGATTTTCTTTTGTATGCATTCTTAATGTGGTACATGATTTTGTTTAATTTTGTTCTTGATCATTAAAAATTGTTTTGAGTTGCTTCTTTTTGTAGTGAGTCATTAACATCTTGAATTATGTTAAGTGATTTTTATTTGATTTTTTAGGTCCTGTTATGGCATGTTTTGATGTTCATCTTTGCATTACTTTGCATGTGCATCCAATTTGATTTAAGTGCATTGTATAAAGCCTTTTTGCCTTGAATTTTTACATGATACTTTGATATGTGATTCATCTCTGATTTGTGAACCTCAATACCATGTTTTCATAATTTTCATGAACTCATTTGATTTTTGTTTAAAACATTTCATTTGAAGCATTACAACATGTCATATCCTTGTAATCTTTGTGCATGTTTACATGATTGCTTTTGTGCATACTTGCATGATCATTTGCCTACTTTGTGAACTATTCATTTGACATTATAGGTCATTGGTACATGTTATGTGTCATCATTGCATGTTCACTTTCATTTGAACTTTGTGTGTCCTTAATATGAAGTACTTGTGTTATCTTTTGAATTTCCATTTCATTTCTTCTTCTATTGCTTCTTGAGTGGCTTGGTAGGTGTTTCATGAATGCTTGTGATGTGTTTATATATCATTCTTCATTTCATTTCAATTCTGATCCTTGGATTACATGTTCCATTTATGCATGCTTTTTCATTTCTTTTCATCTTTCATTCTCCCTTTTCTTATGGTAGCATGTTCTAATGTCATGGATGATGTTTGTTGCCTATCCACTTGGACTTGCATGATAATGATCATTTGTTTTCCATATGATGTACATTCTGGTTGTGATTAATAGGATTTGATCTTTCATCTTATTCTTTTGAGTTTTTATGGTGCATTAAATGCTCTTTTACTTCTTATACTTCTTACACATGTTTACTAACCATGTAGGGGCTTTGGTAAGTTGTAATTGAGTGTGGATAAGGAATCCACATTCAAACTTCTATCCTCTCATCTCTTTTACAATTCAATTTTGTGGTTTGTTAAGCACTTATGTGCTTTTTCTTAATAACTAGTCACTTTCCCTTTTTGAATTACAATTCATCTTCTAACTTAGAAGTGAATTGTTTAATTCATTCTTTCTTTAGACTTTAGGTTGAAACCTCACAAACCATTAGGATCACTCCCTTTAATCTTCAATTAGGATTGAGTCTTAGTTCATATAGATTTTTACCTTTTCTCCTCTCTTGAGTCTCTCTTCTCATCTCAAAAGAAAAATTCAAAATATCTAATAAAGGCAAGCATTTATTGCATTTGGGCCTTTCATATAAAGAAAAGATTATAAGGGGTCTACTCTTATAATCTTAGAATGTGTAGCATATAGCTCATCTTGGGTCAATGTGTTAGACATTTGATCTTGTATGATGGACTTAAATGCAATACTTGTTGAAGGTACAAATAATAAAAAATACTTCTTCATTTCTTAATCAACAAAAACACTCAATAAACATAAGTATGCTAGTGTGTTTGAACCTTGACAATTGGAACTAAGTGTGAGGGTCTTCTTCACTCTTAGTGTGCTTTCTTACCCATTCCATCTTGGAATGTGAGAATGTACACATTCCAATGACTAAGATTCAGATACACTATCATATGCAAACAAATGGAAAAAACTCTAAAAAAGACAAAAACAAACAATAACGCCTTTCCTTCGGGAATTCTTTTCTCACCTCATTCACTCTCAACGTATGAACGTGCTCCTACTCGTTCTCTTGCAAGATGGTAACGCACTCGGACTAGCGAGCCTGCAACACCTGAGCTAGAACGTAAGCCGTTCTCTAAAAAAAACAAACAACTTTCCCTTAGGTGAGGGGAACTACGTCGCTCTGATTCTCATGTTCCCGATGAGATACGTAGGCAGTGGGGTAGGGCCCATTCGAGCACTTCTTTTATTTTCCCTACATTTGTTTCTCGTTCCTTTTCCATTCTTTCTCCTTTCTTTCTTTCAGCTCCTTTTCCAGTATCTTTTTTTATCACCCTTTGATTGAAACAAGCAAGCGTGGATCCCATCGGGTACGATGGACGTGAGGGGGTGCTAATACCTTCCTCTCGCGTAACCGACTCCCTTACCCTTTCTCTTGGTCGCAAGACCATGTTCTTTCCTTTCTCTCAGGTTTATGCGATGTTTCCTTTCCCTCTCTTGGGATAAATACACATTGCTGGCGACTCTGTTCGGTGCCACTTTCGCGTTTGTACTAGGATGAAAATCCCGGGAGCGACAGCTGGCGACTCTGCTGGGGACAGGTTGACCTATTGCTGGTCCATCCTAAGCGAGTCAATCCTAGCGCTTGTCTGTTTTTCTTTCATTGGGTGTTTACTTTTTTTGCTGTATTTACTGTTGTACTGTATTGCTATTTATTGTATTGTTGCTTTACTGTACTTTACTGTATTTATCGCATTTACTGCATTACATATCATTATTGTGCTGGACTGTGCTGTTGTTTTCTGTTTGGCGGGCGGGGTGTTCTGAGAGATAAGCTCACTACCCAGGCTTGAGTACACACATAGGTATTAGAGTGGATAGTCATGACGCTTGCGTGGTGGTAACCACGTATTGTTGTTCATGAGACCCACAACCAGACGAGGTTCTATCAGGAGCTTTCTGCTACTGCATGTTATGCAGGCCAGTAGTTATTCTCTTGAGGAACTGTCGACTCTGGTGACCATTCCCGAGGACTCAGTTGCGGCACTTCTCCCGAGTTGTGACAGTGGCAGACCACATTCTGTGGCAAACCCATTGCACATTCTCGATCCGAGGACCCAATGCTGGGAACTTGCTATAGGTTGTCCTTTTGAAAGAGAATCAGTGGAGGCACTCCTCGATTGGCGATAGTACTGTACCCCGAGGGATGAATGTACTATTGCTTCTCGACCTCAGTGCCAGAAGCTGAGGACCTTTCTTTTTGAAGAATCAGTTGAGGCTTCCTCGATTGATGATGATGCCATACCAGAAATGGTGAACGTATCATCATTTCTTGACCTGAGAGCCTGGGATACTGAACATCCTAGTACCCACATGTGAGAAGGGCGGTTTGTTTACAGGTTTGCAGGAAACCATAACCTCCTACATACCCGGTTTTCTATCATCGTTGCACACAAGGAAGTTTCATCCTATTGTATTCAGATGGTTTTTATCTATGGTTCTATATTGTTCTCAGAGCTACACTGACACCGTGCACGGTCCAGCACAGACACCTGATTACCTGATCACATTGCCCTTTGCATTGCATTATCATATCCTAACATACATGTTTATTCATTTCCAGGTGCATATATTACCCTTGATTCCAGTCATCAGGTCCCCGCAAAGATGAACACTAAAGAAAGGAAGAATATCATCATCTATAAGTTCCTTACGCCTACTTTGGGCCCTATTATCATGCTGAAGGGAATGGCGAGCCCTGCAGTACGAGAAGCTTTTGAAGAGAAATATGGGTGGATTTTATCTATGGTCTGTAATGTCAGTGATTATGAAGCCAGAGGTCTCCATACGTTGATGCAGTTCTATGATCAGCCTCTGAGGTGTTTTGTATTTCCAGACTATGTGTTGGTTCCTACCTTGGAGGAGTATTCCAACATGTTGGGGATTGCTATCAAGGAGGAGCCCCCTTTCTTTGGATCGGTGGGGGATCTTGACTTTGGAAAGGTGGCTGGTGCTCTTTATTTGAGCAAATCAGAGTTAGACGCCAATGTCTCCAACAAAGGAAAGATTCGTGGTTACAAGCTGGAATATCTGATTAAGAAGGCCCAAGAAGCAGCTAAAGGTGAGAATTGGCTTGTTTTTAATGCTTTGCTAGCCCTTTGTATATACGGCATAGTGTTGTTTCCCAACGAGCCGGATTTCATTGATACGGACGCCATACGGATATTCATGATGAAGAACCCGGTGCCAACACTACTGGGAGATATTCACTACTCCTTGTACAACCGAAACGAAAAGAAAAGAGGAGGGATAATTCGTTGCTGTGCACCTTTGTTCTATAAGTGGTTTGCAGGCCGCTTACCACAATCAGGGGCTTTTGTGGATTCCAAAGATTCTCTAGAGTGGAAACAGCGTTTAATGGGATTGGTGGCCAAGGACATCGTATGGGTAGATCATGGGCTGATTGGCAAGAATATTATCCACAGCTGTGGTAAGTTCCCTAATGTTCCACTGATAGGAAGAATGGGTGGGATTAACTACAATCCTTCTTTGGCCATTCGGCAATTTGGGTATGCCCTGACGGGTTCGCCTATTAAGAGAGATGTGGAGGAGTCCCTTTATTTTCATACATCAGATGGTTGGGAAACAGCACAGAAAGCTTCTGAAAGCTGGGGTAGCATCCTGAAAAAGGGGAAAGTTACTCTAGGCAAGCCTAACAACCGGGTTTACCCAGCATATGAAGAGTGGGTGAAGAAAAGAGTTGAAGATTTTCTCTTGCCTTTTGGTAAGGCACCCCTTTTGTATCCGGAGAATGAGAAAGCAAGAAGCACTGCTACTGTGGAAGAAGTTGACAAGTTGCAAGCCTTGGTGAAAAAGCTTCAAGGAGAAAATTCTGAGTTGAGTAGCTGTCTTCAGAATGCTCTACATGCCAACAAAGAACTAGAACGGAAGGCCCAAGATGCTGAAAGAGTCCTAGCAGCAAAAGAAAGGGATTTTGCCGAAAGAGCGCAACATTTTCAGAAAATTAGCAGAGGTGCTGATGATGCCACTCAAGCCCATAAGCAAACCAAACAGGTCTTAGCGCAGAACAAAGAAAAGTTATCTAAGTTTCAGCAAGCTTGGGATGAGGTCAGGCTCGAGAATACTGAGTTACGGGAACAGTCGCAGATTAAAGACGAAGAGCTTAAGAAGGCACATGAGCAGAGGAGAAGGTATCGGGAAAGTCTCGGTAAAAGTCAAGAACAGTTAGAAGAAGCCAGAAGAGAGCTGAAGAATACCAAGAAAGAGCTTGAAGAAGTCATGATAGAGAAGGAGATACTCAAGACGCAAGCTGGCATAAAAAGACACAAAGGAGTGTGCGATGACGAAGCGTTGATGCTGCATATGGGTTCCTTAACAGAGGCTCTCGAGAAGAGGGATGTTTTGATTAGAGAGATGATTGAAAAGCCTAATCACCAGCGTACTCGCATACTCTTTGAGGAGATCAAATGCACAAGTGATAAGCTGAAGAACGTGGAATTGTCAGATTGATGTTCTTTGTTTTCTTGTATTTTGTCGTTAATGATTACCATCAGGCTTGTTGATGGATCCATCTTTCCTTTGTACTCCAGTTATTGATGAATCTCTTTTGAATGTATTTGAACACTTTGTTGAATGGGGATGAGCAGTTTTATTCAGAATTAGTCATCATCATATATCTGTACACAAGCACATGACCATGACACGTCTCTTTATATCACGATTTCTGGTCTTCAGATTTTCGTGGTTAAGATTGGAATCAGGGTGTGAGCCACCTCGGAAATGATAAACATGGCATTTGCATTTGCATGGCATATCATTTTTTGCATTGCAGGTTTTCTTTTTTTGCAGGCGCCTGCTAACCTTTATTTGGTTTTCAGGCACGATAGCTGATACCCCGGTTCACCGATATTCTACCCGACGCAATCAAGCCAGAGTAATGGAGCAAGTTCAGACTGAGTTAACTGACTTGAGGGGAAGGATGGAACAATTCATGAACCTTATGCAGGGGATTGCTCAAGGACAGCAGGAGCTGAGGACTGGTCAAGAAAACATGAGGATTGGACAAGAAGCTATGAGAACCACTATCCAGAGGCTGGAAACTGAAATCCCAAATTGCAACGTGCGCACTCCTCCTGTTGGCACAATCCCTGCTGGTGGGGTACATCTGGGATTTGATAACAATGAGGATGGTCAGGAAGACCAGTTCACCGCATTCAACAATGACATGGGTTTCTACAATGATGACCGGAAGTATGAAGGGCTGGATGAAAGACTCAAGGCTATTGAGAGCCAAAATCCTCTGGGGATTGACGTGGAAGACATGGGTCTCGTGCAGGGTGTGAGGATTCCTCCCAAGTTCAAGCTTCCTACACTGGATAAGTACAACGGCAGTACATGTCCCAAAACACATTTGCAAGCTTACAATCGCAAGATTGCTGCTTACACCGAGGACCAAAAGCTCTGGATGTATTTTTTCCAGGATAGCCTATCAGGCGCTTCCCTGGAATGGTACATTAAGCTGGACAGGGTTCATATAAGGAGTTGGAAAGATTTGTGCACTGCGTTTCTAAAGCAGTATCAATATAATCTAGACATGGCACCTAATCGTACTCAATTGCAGAGTATGACTCAGGACAACAAGGAGGGCTTTAAGCAGTATGCACAGAGATGGAGAGAATTGGCTGCTCGAGTTCAACCACCTTTGGGTGATCGTGAGATGGCTGATATGTTCATGAGCACACTTCAAGGGACATATTTGGATAGGCTTGCTGTATGTCCTTCCACGGGGTTTGCCGATATCGTCGTTGCTGGGGAACGAATAGAAAGTCTGCTGAAATTGGGTAAGATTCAAGATGTTGCTTCAAGTTCAAAGAAACCCTTTGCCAATGGACCAAGGAAAAGAGAAGGGGAGTCCAGCGCTGTGTATAGAGGAGGGGGCAGAGGAAGGAATCAGTCCTATCATCAGGTGGATGTGGTAACCATTCCGGTTCCAGCTGGACAGCAAACTCCAGATCAGCAAGGTAGACCCCGATTCCAGAACAATAGACAAAGGGACCGTAAGTTTGATCCCTTGCCTATGACATATGCTGCTTTGTTACCATAACTGCTCAAAGAGAAGTTGGTTGAACTTCGGACTATGAAGCCGCTGGATTCCGGAAAATTGCCTCAAGGTTACGATGTTAATGTTCGATGTGAATTTCATTCTGGTGCGCCAGGTCATTCAATAGAAAAGTGTTGGGCCTTTCAACATAAGGTTCAAGATCTGATCGACGCAAAAGCTATTAACTTCTCTAGGCCGCCGAATGTTCGTGACAATCCAATGCCTCATCATGGAGGTGCAGGCACAAATGCTGTTTTTGATGGCGAGAAGTTAAATTTGATTACTGATGTTAATTTGGTGAAGACTCCGTTATTGATTGTAAAAGAAAGTTTGTTAAAAGGAAAGGTATTTCCTGGATGCGCCTCTGATTGCGAGGATTGTTCAAAGCAGGTTAATGGCTGCAGTAAGTTGAGAGTTGGACTGCAGGATCTTATGGACGAGGGAAGTCTTCAGTTTGATAAAGTAGAGAAAGAACAGGATGTTTCTGCCGTTACCATTTACTATAATCCAGTCGAGATACAGGTGCCTGTTGAGGAGCCTGTTGCTATCATCGTGCCCGAGAGGCCGAGACCAGTTACGATTATAGTTCCTGAATCGGCTGCTTATGTGTCTAATAGGGAAGTTCCGTGGCAGTATGGAACTGATACTCGTCAAGGAGGAAGTCGGCAGAAGGCAGAGGCTGTTGGTACTAGCATTGAGAATGTCAGTGGACCAAGTGGTTTCACTAGGAGCGGTCGACTGTTTGCTCCCCAGACTCTAAGGAATGATAAAGAGGCTGAAGCCGCTGCAAGAGCGAAAGGAAAACAGGTTGTTGATGATAAGGTGCCTGCTCAGGAAGAGGACCCTAAAGTCAATTTTGATAATGATGTTGAGGAATTTATGAGGGTTATCAAAAAGAGTGATTACAAGATCATTGACCAACTTAATCAGACACCCTCTAAAATTTCGATATTATCCTTATTAATGAGTTCAGATGCACACCGGGCTGCTTTGTTGAAAGTTCTGAATATGGCATACGTTCCCCAAGAGATTACAGTGAATCAGTTGGAGGGAGTAATTTCTAATGTGAATGTGAGCCACGGGTTGGGATTTACGAATAGGGATTTGACACCAGATGGACGTAACCACAACAAAGCGCTGCACATCACACTTGAATGCAAAGGAGCTGTTTTGTCGCATGTGCTGGTTGACACAGGTTCTTCCTTAAATGTGTTACCCAAAAAAGCCCTGATGAAAATTGAAGTAGATGGATTGGTTCTGAGACCCAGCGATTTGATTGTGAGAGCTTTCGATGGATCCCAAAGATCGGTGTTTGGGGAGGTTGAACTACCAATACAGGTTGGTCCACAGATATTCAAGACGATCTTTCATGTTATGGACATTCAACCTGCTTATAGCTGTTTGTTAGGCCGACCATGGATTCACGCAGCGGGCGCAGTTACCTTAACACTTCATCAGAAACTCAAATATGTGTTCGAGGGTCAGGTGGTTACTGTTTGCGGCGAGGAAGATATATTCATGAGTCATCTATCCACTTTCAAATATGTGGAAATGGATGGAGAAATTCATGAAACTTTGTGCCAATCTTTTGAAGCCCTGAATATCAATAACTTACCAGAGTCTACTTCAGCAGCAGTGGTGTCGAATGTGCCAGGTGGGCCGAGTGCATCAATTGCGTCATACAAGCAGGCCAGAGAAGTGGTCGAAAGCGGGAATGCCCAGGGTTGGGGTAAAGCTATTGACGTGTTTGTGAAAGAAGATAAGTTTGGCATTGGATACCAGCCGGGCCGGACGCCAGTTCCCCGATTCCGTGGGCCAATTAATTTCAACAGTGGAGGAGTTATCAACCCCAATCAGTCCTGCTCAGCAATAGAAGATGGCGCTGAAAGCTCAGATTATCTGGACAGATGGGTATATGCACTGGCTCCAGGCGAGGCGTTGCAAAATTGGTCTAGTGAAGAAATCGTTCATGTTGTTCACCATTCAGAGTAATAATTCGTGTCTTTCATAATGCATGAAATCCCACACTCTGCCCAAGGTGTGAGGATCCATTTGTAGGGCCACCATATTTTCTCATATAATGTTCAAATATCAATAAAAGGACGTTTTTGTTTACAAATTTGTGATCCTTTACTCTTTCTTTATTTTATTTTTGCACAAAGAAAATTAAAAATGATAATGCACTTTCTTTTCTTTTGTTTTCAAGCAAAAAATAATCTAAAATAAAGCATAAACCCAATCATGCAGACTGGATTCTGTGGATTTCTCTGAAAATGATTATGTTATGCCCACGTATGATTTCGACAATCCGATCTATCAAGCCGAGGAAGAAAGTGATGAAGACTATGAACTCCCGGAAGAATTTGCTAGATTATTGGAACAGGAAGAAAAGACCATTCAGCCTCATCAGGAAGCTCTCGAGGTTATCAATATTGGTTCGGAGGAAAACAAGAAAGAGATCAAGATCGGTGCAAGTCTGCGGGCTGATGTAAAGCAAGAGTTGATAGTCATGCTACGTGAATACGTTGACATCTTTGCTTGGTCATATCAAGATATGCCGGGTTTAGATACAGACATAGTTGTGCATAGACTACCATTGAAAGAGGATTGCCCACCGGTCAAGCAGAAACTGCGCAGAACGAAACCAGAAATGGCTTTGAAGATCAAGGAAGAAGTACAGAAACAGTTGGATGCAGGTTTTCTGGCAGTAACCAACTATCCTCCCTGGGTAGCCAATATAGTACCGGTGCCGAAGAAAGATGGCAAAGTCAGAATGTGTGTGGATTACAGAGATCTCAACAGGGCGAGCCCTAAAGATGATTTTCCACTCCCTCATATTGATGTGCTGGTTGATAATACCGCTCAGTTTTCAGTGTTCTCATTTATGGATGGATTCTCCGGATACAATCAGATAAAGATGGCGCCTGAAGACATGGAGAAGACGACATTCATTACCCCGTGGGGTACCTTCTGTTACAAAGTAATGCCTTTTGGGTTGAAGAACGCAGGGGCAACCTATCAAAGAGCAATGGTGACGTTATTCCACGATCTAATTCATAAAGAGATTGAGTGCTATGTGGATGACATGATTGCTAAATCAAAGACAGAAGAGGAACATCTGATCAACTTGAAGAAGTTGTTTGAGAGGCTGAGGAAATTCAGGTTAAGACTGAATCCTAACAAGTGTACTTTCGGCGTGCGGTCCGAAAAATTGCTTGGTTTCATTGTCAGTGAAAAAGGGATAGAGGTTGATCCTGCTAAAGTGAAAGCTATACAAGATATGCCTGTACCAAGGACTGAGAAAGAAGTTCGCGGCTTTCTAGGAAGATTGAACTACATTTCAAGGTTTATATCTCACCTAACTGCCACGTGCGAACCGATAATCAAAATGCTACGAAAAGATCAAACGGTCAGGTGGAATGATGATTGTCAAAATGCCTTCGATAAAATAAAAAGATATTTGCAGGAACCTCCAATTCTGATACCTCCAGTTCAAGGGAGACCACTGATTATGTACTTGACAGTGCTCGAAGGATCCATGGGTTGTGTTCTCGGTCAACACGATGAGACAGGTAGGAAAGAACATGCTATCTACTACCTGAGCAAGAAATTTACAGATTGTGAATCGCGTTATTCAATGCTTGAGAAGACATGCTGTGCACTCGCATGGGCCGCCAAGCGATTGAGATAATACATGCTCACACATACAACCCTGTTGATCTCAAAGTTGGATCCGGTCAAGTATATTTTTGAGAAACCAGCACTTACAGGCAGAGTTGCAAGGTGGCAGATGGTATTGACAGAGTACGATATTCAATTTACTTCACAAAAGGCAATCAAAGGAAGTATACTGTCAGATTATCTTGCGCAACAGCCTCTCGATGATTACCAGCCCATGAGATTTGATTTCCCTGATGAGGACATCATGTTTCTCAAAGCGAAAGACTGCGAGGAACCACTTCTGGAGGAGGGGCCTGACCCTGAATCCAAATGGAGTTTGATGTTTGATGGGGCAGTTAATATGAATGGGTACGGAGTTGGTGCAGTCCTTATTACGCCAGAAGGTGTTCACAAGCCCTTCACTGCCCGAGTAACTTTCGGGTGTACCAACAATGAAGCAGAATACGAAGCTTGCATACTAGGGATCGAGGAAGCTATTGATTTACGGATCAAGACCCTCGATATCTTTGGTGATTCAGCACTGGTAATCAATCAAGTAAAGGGAACTTGGCACACACACCAGCAGAAAATGATTCCGTATAGAGATTACACGAGGAGATTGCTGACATTCTTTACAACTGTCAAGTTGTACCATGTTCCCCGAGATGAGAATAAGTTTGCAGATGCCTTGGCCACTATCTCTTCGATGATCAAAGTACATGGTTGGAACTTTGTGCCCAGGATTGATGTATCTCGTCTTGATAGACCTGCTTTTGTGTTTGAGGTTGATGCAGTGTCTGACGATAAGCCTTGGTACCATGACATCAAATGCTTCTTAAAAAATCAAGAATACCCGCCTGGGGCATCTTCCAATGACAAGAAGACATTAAGAAGGCTAGCTGGTAGTTTCTTCTTGAACAAAGATGGCGTGCTGTATAAAAGGAATTTTGACACGGTTCTGCTCAGATGTGTGGATAGACACGAGGCAGGCCTGCTGATGATTGAAGTGCACGAAGGCTCTTTCGGTACCCATGCCGGAGGACATGCGATGGCTAAGAAATTGTTGAGATTGGGGTATTATTGGTTGACAATGGAGTCAGATTGCTGCAAGTATGCACGCAAGTGTCACAAATGCCAGATTTATGCAGATAAAGTGCACGTTCCTCCCAATCCGTTGAGTATCATGTCTTCTCTGTGGCCATTTGCAATGTGGGGCATTGACATGATTGGAAAAATTGAGCCTACTACTTCAAACGGCCATCATTTCATCTTGGTCGCCATCGATTACTTCACTAAATGGGTTGAAGCAGCATTCTATGCCAATGTCACTAAGCAAGTAGTGGCTCGTTTCTTGAAAAGGGACATCATTTGTCGATATGGAGTGCCCGAAAGAATCATTACCGATAATGGTTCTAATTTGAATAATAAGATGATGGCTGAACTATGCCGGGACTTCAAAATTGAGCACCACAATTCTTCTCCGTACCGCCCGAAGATGAATGGCGCGGTTGAAGCGGCCAACAAAAATATCAAGAAGATTGTGCAGAAGATGGTTGTCACGTACAAAGATTGGCATGAGATGTTACCACTGGCTTTGCATGGGTATCGAACATCAGTCCGCACGTCCACTGGGGCAACACCATACTCGCTTGTATATGGTATAGAGGCAGTTCTACCGATAGAAGTGGAGATCCCCTCTCTCCGAGTATTGATGGACGTTAAGCTAGATGAAGCTGAATGGGTACGAGCCAGATTTGATCAGCTGAGCCTTATTGAGGAGAACCGATTAGCAGCGGTATGCCATGGCCAGCTATATCAGCGCAGAATGAAGAGGGCATTCGATCAAAAAGTTCGACCTCAAGTCTACAAGGTGGGAGATGTGGTAATCAAGAGAATACGTCCTCCGAGTACAGATCACAGGGGCAAATGGACTCCTAACTATGAAGGTCCGTTCGTGGTAAAAAAGGTTTTCTCAGGTGGAGCCTTGTTGCTGACAGCCATGGATGGTGAAGATTTTTCATCCCCTGTTAATTCAGATGCAGTTAAAAAATACTTCGTATAAAGAGACCCGCTGGATAAAAAAAAAAAGAATCCAGGCAAAAAAGGGCATCCCGGCGAACCAAAAACAGAATAAAGGTTCGGGCAAAAATTAGGGATATAATTGAAAAGAATTGTACACCCGGTAAGTTGAAAACCCGAAAGGGCAACTTAGGCAAAAAAGGGTATCCCGGTGGATTGAAAACCTGAAAAGGCAATCCACACAAAAGAGGGATTAAAGCGAATGACTGCAGTCTGAATTAATCTGTACGTTTTCTACTCTTCAGCAAACTGGCAAAATTCCCAAAGGAGGAATTGGCCCGACCACGAGCTTCCGGAGGCGAAGATAATTAGGAGAGTTGGAATACATACTGGCTATAACAGAATCAGAAATCAGTTGGAATCCAATTTCCGCATTATCATTAGGATAGATTTCTTTTCTCAATTTTATGGCAATTGCCTCTTTCAGGGGTTTGCTTCTGATTATAAATTCGCCAATTTTTGGCATTTCATCAATAAAGTTGAATATTCAGTTACGGGCTTTTATTTTCATTTTACTGTTTTGTTTGCAAAAACGTCTGATTTTTGATAATAAAACGTTATTTTGAAAATATCTTGGCCTTGCAAAAACATGCACAAAGACAATTGAAATTACTTTGCTTGTTGGATAACCTTGGATGGTGGACCCAAAAGACCACGCAATATCCTGGGGCATGTGCATATTCTTTTTCTTTTGCAGGTAATGAGCACGATCGATCCAAACAGCATGATCGTAACCACGAGCAGATATTTGCTATGACTTGATACTGTTGTATCTTATTAAGTCGATTCTTCCATTCAAGAGTTCCCACTAAGTTTTGTGATGGCAACGGTGTTCGAAGAGGATTTCTTCTGTGTTGATAACAGTTATTAAGGCAGTGAATACTCCAGGTCAATAACAAGTGCCAATCCTCCAGTACCTTGCAGATGATGTGAAGGGTGGTTCAAGGCAGAGTGTTCGTCTAAGAGTTTGAAAATGCTTGGTTTTCTATAAAATCCTCTTAAGAGACTAAACTTTTAGTACCAACATCCCTTGTGGAGTTTACTCTTGGCAGGATGTACCAGCAAGTGGTAGTATCATGTCTCCCGCAGGTTTCAGCATGTGAAATTTGTCAAAGAATAATCCCCAGTGGAGTTATTGACCATCCCATGCATGGGGCATGTAACCTCCCCAGCAAAGGATATCCCCGATCTATAATCCCTAGTAGAGTTTGAGGACATTTGGTCTTCTGTAAAATCCTCTCGAAGGGCAGCCCCAACAAGAGACGCTTTAAAGCGGTTTTTCTCCAGCAGAGTGTGTTATAAACTCATTATCCCCAGCGGAGTCGTCAAAGGGAAAGTTCGCCCAACATGGGGCATTGTGACATTTACCCTAAGCTCGACAGTCATCTTCCTCAGCAGATTACCGAGGAATTGCTTTGGGTTTCCCTAACAAATCTCTAGGGACTCTTTCTCAGTATGTTGCAACGGATTGTCTTTCAACCAAGATTTGGATATTCCCTGCAGAGCAGCCCTGATCCCCGGCAAGGTCATATCTTTGGTAATGATATCTCCACAGGGTTCAGCATTAAATCTTGTCCGCTATACTCCCCAGCCGAGTCGCGGTAATTTCCCCAACATGGTCTATATGGATCAACGGAATCTCTTTTTCAGCAAAGTGTCAGCGTATGATATTACCCAGCCGGTGGTGTAATTCTTAGCATTGCTCATTTACAACTCAAAGTCCAATTTATTTTTGGCACATATGCAGTTTGTTCATATTATTCCAGCCGGTGGGATAGTATGGCAGATGGTTGTTCCAGCCAGTGGGATGATCATTATATACAGTTTGTTCATATTATTCCAGCCGGTGGGATAGTATGGCAGATGGTTGTTCCAGCCAGTGGGATGATCATTATATACAGTTTGTTCATATTATTCCAGCCGGTGGGATAGTATGACAGATGGTTGTTCCAGCCAGTGGGATGATCATTATATACAGTTTGTTCATATTATTCCAGCCGGTGGAATAGTATGACAGATGGTTGTTCCAGCCAGTGGGATGATCATTATATACAGTTTGTTCATATTATTCCAACTGGTGGAATAGTATGGCAGATGGTTTTTCCAGCATGTGGAATGATCGTAGCAAAGCTTCCAAAGCCAGTTTGGTAAGCATCAAAGTCCAATATTGGTTTGGCAAAGCTGCAAAAGTCCATCTGAGGATGGCAAGTTTGAGATTCCAAAGTCGGTTTGGTAATCATTGAAGTCCAACGACAGATTGGCAAAAATCCAGCACGAACTGGTAAAAGTCCATTGTTTAGAATGGCAGAGCAACTAAAGTCCACCAGCAGTGTGGCAAGCCAGTAGTCGTCTGGCGTCGTTCAAAAGGACATTGTTGAAAGTCCATCGACAGTATGGCAAGCCAGTAGTCATCTGGCATCGTTTAAAAAGACATTTGTTAAAGTCCATCAATAGTATGGCAAGCCAGTAGTCGCCTGGCGTCGTTCAAAAGACAGATCTCTCCGATGACGTTCATTTGCTGATTCAATCCAGAAGTCTCGTTGGGTTTATATCCCTTTTCTTCTTCATCACCCAGAGCAAATTTTTGGTTATATTTGGTATTCAATCACTATATACCTTGAAAGTCTGAAAGCAATCGCTTTCAGGCATTCAGGTCTACAGCGTTTGAATAGGGGCAGCTGTAATACCCCAAAATTTGCTCTCCCTTTTTGGCATCTTAGCATAGCATTATCATCTATCATATCATATCCATCTCATTAGCATTGCATTGCATTTAACATAGAAAAATAAAGCATAGCATCCCTCTTACCATCAGGGCATGTGATCAGGGGAAAGGTGGACAATCAAGGAATCTTTCAAGGCACAAAAAGGTCAAACAAGTTCACTCAAGGCAAGCCAAGAGGTCTTTCATGTCTCACACTATCTCAATTGATCATCCAAAACCTCAAGGAAGTGAGATTCAATAGGAGATTGAAGCCCTACATCTTTCATCATGCAAGAGGTTCAAAAAACTAAAGGAAAACCCTCAAAGGAGATAGCTCATTGATCCAAAGTCACCCTCAAATGGCATATTTCATCATCCTTTAAGAGGATACACAACATACTCTGAGGAATTTGAAATTGAAGACTGCACATTTTTCTCCTAGGAGGTGGGCACCAAAACTAGGGTTTCTAATAAAATCAGGGAATCTTTGAGTTTTTGAACAAAACTTGATGTCATGGTATTCCATATGTCCTTAAGTGTATGGGTGTGGAAAATTGCCTCTCAATTGGTTTTAGAAGTGGTTCAATTGGAAGAAAGATAAAAAATCAGGAAATTTGGGGCCAAGTCAAATAATC
Source organism: Lathyrus tuberosus (assembly GCA_022829125.1). Classification (NCBI taxonomy): domain Eukaryota; kingdom Viridiplantae; phylum Streptophyta; class Magnoliopsida; order Fabales; family Fabaceae; genus Lathyrus; species Lathyrus tuberosus. The sequence goes on from JALAZF010000032.1 coordinate 6,760,018, forward strand.
AGAGGAAAAAGTCAACTCTTGACTTTTTGAGGCCAAATTCATGAAATTCATGTTATATGTGTCCAATGTACAAAATTTGATCAAGAAAATCCAAAGGAATCATAAAAAAATCAAGATGTGGAAAGTTGCCATTTTTGGATGAAGAAGGGTTACTAAAAATAGCAAGTTTTGGCCATTTTGCATCAGAGTTTGAACCAAGGCCATTTAAAATTGAAGCACCAAATGAAAATTCCACTCGGCCACAACAAAAGTTCTTTCTTTAAGCTTTAAATCCATGTGTAGAACATCTTCATTGGATAAAAATTGAGTGAGATATGATTGATCAAAGTTTGAGCAAAGTAGGTTCAAAACTAGGTCATGACCAAGGATTTTCAAGTCACGCGCATGTCATTTTCACAAACACATGGTGGACCAGATGTTTTGACTAATTACTCATGGTTAGAGGCCTCAAATGAAAAATCTTTCAACATGGAATTTGTTCATCTATGTGAGATCTTCAAGATTGATGTTCATGGTTTTTTTATTTGATCAAAGGATGAGAAGTTGTAATGGCTCAAAGTAAGGTCAAGGTAACTGGAAATTTGGCTAGGTCATAACCAAGTCATGCCACACGCGCGCGCATTATGCAGCATATCCAACCAGTTTTGCATCCTTGTGTTCACATCCATTTTTAAGTGTGTTCAAAGTTTCAATTCAATCCAAAATCCATACCAACATTGTTCTATGATCCACTCTCTTTCCAATGACTCACGAGTTTCATGATTTCGCACATTATAATGAGATAATTTCACTTCCAAAGATGGTGTAATGGGTATGTTCCAAGCTGTTAAAACCAGAAAAAGAAACATTGATATTGTTGATTGTTTCAGCCTTCACACATGCATTGTCCTTATTATACAGCCATTGCCACATTAAGCCAAACACACTTCACATACATTCACCATAGCACGTGCCTTGCATGGAAATAGAAAGAACAACTTGCTGAGCAAGTTTCTACTATAACAGCCGTGTCATTGCAAGTTTACTCTCACCTCCACCATAGTTCATCATAAACCAGCTGCACCATATCATTGCTCTCCCTAACTAACTTAACTCAGTTAGTTAGGGATGACTCACTCAAACCATTGTGACTCAGTTAACCTCACTCAGTTTAACCTTGGTTAACTCACACTATAAAACCAAATCTCACTCACATTTCTCATTTCAACTTCACTTTTTAATTTTCACTCCCAAGAACACTCTCATTCTCCCCACATTCTCTGATTTTTCTCTCTCTCTCTGTGCACGAATCTCATCATCCTCTATCACATTTTGTCTTCATCATCATCAATGTGCTATTTCTGATCAAGAGCTATGGAGAAGAAGTTGAATGCATCAATTGTAGTGTGGTTCAGTTGAGTTTTCATTGTGATTTACTTCAATATCTCAAGTCTCAATTGCATTTATTTTGCACGAATCAAGCTCAAGACCTCAAGCTTTTCTCTGGTTTTCTCAACACATCAAGTTGCTCCACTTTCAGGTTTGAATTTCTGAAATTAGACTGCACGATTTCTGGCCATTTTCATTTGTTTTTGGTGCTTTAAGCTTGCTAGAAGCTCTGTTCAAACCGGCTAGTTGATAGGCCTTCTAAAGGCTTAGTTGCAAAACCTAGGGCATAAATTGATCTCCTCTGTTCTTGCAATGTACATGTGATTTGTGTTTTTCATGAGCATATCCTTAATCTAGACAAGTTCAGCTTCAATTTGGTGTATGGATTGTGCATTTTGGTGATATGTAAAGTTGCAGACGGTGGTGGTATAGCCGGAGAAGGTGACCGGAGGTCACCTCCGGCCGGTGACTTCAATTGCTAGGGTTTTTGCCATGTTTTAATCGTGTCCGTTCATTTTGCATGATCGTGTGGCTAGGAGCATGACAACGCATTAAAACGCATGTGCATGTCATGTGCATCTTTTCTGATTTCATTTAAACGTTATGTGGTGTGGTACATGATAGGGAGTGTGGACATTCACATGTGCGCATTGATGTTGTTTACTTTGACTTGTTTGTTGACCTGACTTGATCCAATGGCTTGTGTGGTTTTGACTATTGTTGACTGAAGAGCATGGTAGTTATTGTGGATTGCGCGTGTAATGGACTTAGTCAGATTGATATTCACACCTCCTCTTTTTTAAAGCCCAATGATTTTGAACTGATTATTTGCTATGTTCACACCCCCATTCACATTTACATTTCATTTCTTTTTTTTCATTTTTCTACACGTTTGCTTTTCATTTTAAAAAAATATCAAACATCATCATAAAATTCCACAAAAATTCATGAACATCATTAAAACATTTAGAAAATTTTTCATGATTTTATTTCTTGATTTTATGACCTTTTTGCCCCTGTTCTACAATTTTCTTTGATTTTCTTTTGTATGCATTCTTAATGTGGTACATGATTTTGTTTAATTTTGTTCTTGATCATTAAAAATTGTTTTGAGTTGCTTCTTTTTGTAGTGAGTCATTAACATCTTGAATTATGTTAAGTGATTTTTATTTGATTTTTTAGGTCCTGTTATGGCATGTTTTGATGTTCATCTTTGCATTACTTTGCATGTGCATCCAATTTGATTTAAGTGCATTGTATAAAGCCTTTTTGCCTTGAATTTTTACATGATACTTTGATATGTGATTCATCTCTGATTTTTGAACCTCAATACCATGTTTTCATAATTTTCATGAACTCATTTGATTTTTGTTTAAAACATTTCATTTGAAGCATTACAACATGTCATATCCTTGTAATCTTTGTGCATGTTTACATGATTGCTTTTGTGCATACTTGCATGATCATTTGCCTACTTTGTGAACTATTCATTTGACATTATAGGTCATTGGGACATGTTATGTGTCATCATTGCATGTTCACTTTCATTTGAACTTTGTGTGTCCTTAATATGAAGTACTTGTGTTATCTTTTGAATTTCCATTTCATTTCTTCTTCTATTGCTTCTTGAGTGGCTTGGTAGGTGTTTCATGAATGCTTGTGATGTGTTTATATATCATTCTTCATTTCATTTCAATTCTGATCCTTGGATTACATGTTCCATTTATGCATGCTTTTTCATTTCTTTTCATCTTTCATTCTCCCTTTTCTTATGGTAGCATGCTCTAATGTCATGGATGATGTTTGTTGCCTATCCACTTGGACTTGCATGATAATGATCATTTGTTTTCCATATGATGTACATTCTGGTTGTGATTAATAGGATTTGATCTTTCATCTTATTCTTTTGAGTTTTTATGGTGCATTAAATGCTCTTTTACTTCTTATACTTCTTACACATGTTTACTAACCATGTAGGGGCTTTGGTAAGTTGTAATTGAGTGTGGATAAGGAATCCACATTCAAACTTCTATCCTCTCATCTCTTTTACAATTCAATTTTGTGTTTTGTTAAGCACTTATGTGCTTTTTCTTAATAACTCATCACTTTCCCTTTTTTAATTACAATTCATCTTCTAACTTAGAAGTGAATTGTTTAATTCATTCTTTCTTTAGACTTTAGGTTGAAACCTCACAAACCATTAGGATCACTCCCTTTAATCTTCAATTAGGATTGAGTCTTAGTTCATATAGATTTTTACCTTTTCTCCTCTCTTGAGTCTCTCTTCTCATCTCAAAAGAAAAATTCAAAATATCTAATAAAGGCAAGCATTTATTGCATTTGGGCCTTTCATATAAAGAAAAGTTTATAAGGGGTCTACTCTTATAATCTTAGAATGTGTAGCATATAGCCCATCTTGGGTCAATGTGTTAGACATTTGATCTTGTATGATGGACTTAAATGCAATACTTGTTGAAGGTACAAATAATAAAAAATACTTCTTCATTTCTTAATCAACAAAAACACTCAATAAACATAAGTATGCTAGTGTGTTTGAACCTTGACAATTGGAACTAAGTGTGAGGGTCTTCTTCACTCTTAGTGTGCTTTCTTACCCATTCCATCTTGGAATGTGAGAATGTACACATTCCAATGACTAAGATTCAGATACACTATCATATGCAAACAAATGGAAAAAACTCTAAAAAAGACAAAAACAAACAATAACGCCTTTCCTTCGGGAATTCTTTTCTCACCTCATTCACTCTCAACGTATGAACGTGCTCCTACTCGTTCTCTTGCAAGATGGTAATGCACTCGGACCAGCGAGCCTGCAACACCTGAGCTAGAACGTAAGCCGTTCTCTAAAAAAACAAACAACTTTCCCTTAGGTGAGGGGAACTACGTCGCTCTGATTCTCATGTTCCCGATGAGATACGTAGGCAGTGGGGTAGGGCCCATTCGAGCACTTCTTTTATTTTCCCTACATTTGTTTCTCGTTCCTTTTCCATTCTTTCTCCTTTCTTTCTTTCAGCTCCTTTTCCAGTATCTTTTTTTATCACCCTTTGATTGAAACAAGCAAGCGTGGATCCCATCGGGTACGATGGACGTGAGGGGGTGCTAATACCTTCCTCTCGCGTAACTGACTCCCTTACCCTTTCTCTTGGTCGCAAGACCATGTTCTTTCCTTTCTCTCAGGTTTATGCGATGTTTCCTTTCCCTCTCTTGGGATAAATACACATTGCTGGCGACTCTGTTCGGTGCCACTTTCGCGTTTGTACTAGGATGAAAATCCCGGGAGCGACAATGTGGCATACTCGTCGATCCGACATCCGAGTCAGAGCCCTTCTCTTAATGTGAAGCAAAGATCCATCTTCCACATGTTTGTGGCGGTTCATTTGAGTTTTCCCCTTAAGATGACAACTTGTCTCTTCTCTTGAAACCAACAAACATTGTTTTTATCCGTAGTCTAAACTACGGACGCTCTGATTTCTCAAGATCCTTTTGAGAATACGTAGGTAAAAGTTCAATGTCATACCCCAAATTTTGACCACTAAGATTTCCCATCATTGTGCAAATCATCATCACAATATGGATGAACCATCATACCTCATCAATCTCCTCACAGATGGGTGAGCATCCACTACAGCTAAGAATTAGGGTTTCAAGCCCTCTCGGAGCTCTTAGATAAAGGATCAATCAAGAAATGACATGATCTTCAACTTGTCTAAACCCCTCAAACATCCACAATGGATCAAGAGGACTCCCACATCAAGAATCAAGCACAAGGCTGCAGCATTCCAAGTGGATCAAGCCTCAAGATCGCCAGTGTCACCAAATTAGGGTTTTTGGTCGACCAGGGCCTCCAGGTGGAAATTTTCCTCTGGGCATGAGCCAATGCTTCACAATATAACTTAAGATACTCCAAGGGACCTCATGGACCCCATCATCAAGTCAATTTGGCCTCAGGGGATGCATTCATAAAAATCAGGAATTAGGGTTTCTTGACCTAATTCACCCCTAAGTTGACTTTTGGGACAAAACATGAGCCAAGACCTCAAGGTATGATTTGAGGGTCTCTAACATACTACATTGATCCATTTGCAACAATGGATTGATCCAAGAAGCTTGATCAACAAGTTTCAATTTCATCTGGACCACAGTTAGGGTTTTAAGGAAAAAGTCAACTGTACCTTTGACTTTTGACCCAGACAGGCTCCCAAACCTTGGGACATGATTCAATACACAATATAACACCTATGAAATCAATTCATCAAGTTTTATTTAGGTCAAGGACTTGATTTCATAGAGGATCGCATAGTTTGGAATTCATCTGATAAAAAGTCAACTGTGCCCAAAAGTCAAAGTTTGACTTTTTGATCTTTTGATCAGTTATGGTTCCCTAACCCTAAAATGATGTTAATGTGTGATTGTAATCATCATTCATCAAGAAAAATCAAGAAAAGTGGGATAACTTGTAAAAGGGGTAACCATAAAAAACTTAGAAATTTTCTAAGTTATGGAACAAAGTGGCTAGGGTACCAACTTCCAAGGATCATAACTTGTGATCCAAGCAACCATTTTGGCTGATCCAAAGATGGATTTGTAGCTCTCATGGCATACTTTAAAAGCTTCAACTACACCCCCACTCCAATTCTTCATGGATTTTCAGTTATGGAGTGACCAAAATGACCAAAACATGAAAATGCCACTTTTTCCAACACTTAGTGAAATTTTCACTAAGTCAGAATCTGTTTCACTTTTTTCAAAATGTAAGGGAATTTTTCACTTAGATTCAAAAAGTTTCAAGAGAAACTATGATCACACATATGTTGTATCATATGAGAGCTTTCCAAAATAGCCAAGAACTCCATCAAATCCCATTTGAGCTAAGAGTTATGACAATGGCAATATGCCTTGCTGCAACTGTCATGACAAGGCAGATTTGTGCATTTTGCTCGATTTGATCAAATTGTGCAAATGACAAACAAGTTTATCCATCTGAACACCTCAGGAGAGACCAAGGAGGGACAAACACTGATCCATAAGCCTCCCAAGTCTTTGGAACCAAAAGTAGCATGCCAAACCTAGAAATGCCTAAAAGGGGGACAAGACTCCAATTTTGTTTTGGAGCATTCAATGGATGCACCAAGGTGGCATGAACTGAGCCTTTTCCAACTGAATGAGTCAAGGATGATCTCTGAACTAGGGAACCAAATGCCTGTGCTCTAACCTCTAGTCAATGGCTAGAGGAGACTTAAGATTCCAAAATGATCCAATTGGCCACAGACCTGTACCAGTTGCCATTCACTATTGTTTGCAAAACAAACTTGCTCTACTATAAATAGAGCTCATTTGTGCTCAGTTTAAGTACACCAAAGCCATCAAACTGATGCTTTCCTCAAAATCTCTTCTTTCACCCCAAAATTGCCTTCCAAAGTAAGTCACTATCGGGTTTTGAGTTTGAGCGCCATTCCAACCAAACCAATCACACACACACCTCATAAACATCATATAGAAGTGATCCAAACACTTAAACCACATTTGGAACACCAATTCCACAAAATCACTAGCCAATTGCTCAAGGTTTTAACCAAGTTACAGCTGACACTACTACAAAACATGCAAACAACAATGCTAGGCTTATAACGGCTTGCCTATAGACCATTGTAATAGATTCGTGCGTTTTTTTAATGACGGTTAATATTCAAACCGTGGTGAAATGTGAGGCCTTTCACCACGGGCATTTAAAAAACCGTCATTATAGGTAGCGTCTGATCATAGGTTCAATTCCCAGCACCAACATTTATGGTTTTTTACATATTTTTTCAAAATGCCCACAACCTTTCACCACAGTTATGTTTTCAACCGTCATTATAGCCTATAGTTTAGTTTTAGGTCTTGCTCTTCAAAAAATCGGTTTTAGGGAAAATCGTCTCCTTTTTTAGATCTGTTTCGTGCATCTGAAGCAGAAAAATCGTGCGGTCATTAGTCCATTACTCTGGAAGAGTTACGGGATTTCACCCTCAAAACCCCATATTCATCTTTTTTTTCTATTTTTAATGAATTTTTTACTGTTTTCATAGTCTCAAAAAATTCTAAAAAAATTCTCAAAATTCTTATTTTACCTAATTAGATTAAATTTCGTGTTTTTAGATTTTTCTGAATTTATTTTAATCATGTTACTTCTTTCCTATTTTTTCAAAATGCTGACAGACCTTTAACTACGGGTAATTAAACCAACTGTCATTATAGGTAGTGTTTTTTACTTATTTTTTCAAAATGCTTAGAGACATTTCACCACGGGTAACTTAAACCAACCGTCATTATAGGTAGCGTCTTGTCATGAGTTCAAGTCCTAGCACCAGCATTTTTGGTTTTTTTACTTATTTTTTCAAGTCTCATTACCAACATTATAGGTGGCGCGTATATTGAGTTTATTCACTATCCTTCAACAAATCTTGGTCGTCCATTTAATGATTATCAACGACCAAGATACTACTATTAGTGATCCGCGTGAAACCTAAAACTTAGACATCTTCTACCTCCGAACATCGTCTTTCATTTACGATACTCTATTTCTCCACTAAACCAAATTTCAGAACAAATTTCAGAACTCAAGTTAGCAATGTTAGTTATTGGTGTTCTTTTTTACTTATTGTTGTTCTTGTTGTTCTTTGTTATTATTGTTGTTCTTGTTGTTCTTTTTTATTAATGTTGTTCTTGTTGTTATTATTGTTATTATTATTATTGTTGTTGTTGTTGTTCTTGTTCTTGTTCTTGTTCTTGTTCTTGTTCTTGTTCTTGTTCTTGTTCTTGTTCTTGTTCTTGTTCTTGTTCTTGTTCTTGTTCTTGTTCTTGTTCTTGTTCTTGTTCTTGTTCTTGTTCTTGTTCTTCTTGTTATTATTGTTGTTGTTGTTGTTGTTGTTATTGATGTTGTTGTTGTTGTTGTTGTTATTGATGTTTTTGTTGTTGTTGTTGTTGTTGTTGTTGTTGTTGTTATTCTTATTCTTCTTGTTGTTCTTGATGTTCTTGTTGTTCTTGTTGTTCTTGTTGTTCTTGTTCTTGCTGTTGTTCTTGTTCTAATGCTGCAATTTTTTTTATTTTTTTTAAAGATATACAACAACGGTTATTTAAAATAACCGTCATTATAGGTAGCGCGCTTTGTTGTTTTACATAATTCGCTGATGGGTTTCGAACCCAGTACCTAAGTGTATGTATCACAATGGTTTATTATCATAACCGTTGTAATATATGGCGCGCGTCCTTTCTTTCAATGACGGTTTCCAGACCGTTGCAAAAACAGCGAACCTACAACGACAATCTACATAACAACGCCTTCGCACGCGTCATTATATGTCATTCCCAACCGTTGTTAAATGGGTTTTTCGTAGTAGTGTGAGGTACCATACTTTGTTCCAGTCCATTTCAAATCCATCCAAGCTTTCAAACATATTCCATATGGTGTAGGGAAGTTGTTCAGATCATCACAATTCATCTGTAACACCTCCAACTCAAAAATCACATTGCTCTTGCTGTCACGACCTTCAAGTAAGCCTAAACTTGGTCATCTCATGATTCATGCATATTTCCTCGCACAATACTTTTGTCAATTGTTCATAATCATGCATAGAATGTTTCCCCTCAATTAATTGCTTTGTTTGAATCGTGTATCAAAATTCTCAGCCTTCATGCAGAATTTAGGGTTCTTGAGGTTTTGTCTTGATTTCTTATTCCATGCTTAAAATAAATTAAATTAAAGACCATAGACATGATCGTGAGGTGACAACGAGCAAATTGATATGTGGATTGTGTGATTTAATCAAGTATTCAGTGAGATTGGTGAGAAAATGCAAATCTGCAGGAACAGAGGGGTGGCGCGTGTTCTTGGTGTGTTCTTGGCGCCATTTTTTGAATATTTGAATTTTGTGATTTTATTTAATTGATTCAAAAATTAATTTCTCTCCGAGTTTTAATGATTTTGAGTTGATTCTTTTTTAATAATTCACAAAAATGTTAAAATATTTTATTTTACAATAATTTCCCAAACATATTATTTATTTCATATACTTGATATTTTTGCAAAGAATTAATCTTTTATTTGTTTTTTAACATTTAAAATATTTTTTCCTCCTTGATTTTCCAAATTTAATTGGTTTCCAATCATTTTATGGATATAAACATGATTTTTCAAACATTAATCCAAGATCATAACTTGTTTTTCACACATGTTTTATAATTTTGATCATTTTAATTAATTTTTTTTAATTAAAATACATTTTGAAATTAATTTAGGGTTTTGATCTTAATCACCCTAAATAAATCTTTTTCAAACACTCATGGGCCTCTAATAGAGTGTAAGACCCAATCCTTCTTTAAAACCAAAATAGTTTGGGCCTCAGTCATTGTATAAGACCCACGATATTTTCAAAATTCTCGGCGCGATCGCCAGTTTAAAATAAGACCACATGGGCCTCTCCTTGGGTTGTAAGCCCCATTATTTTTCTTAAAATCACTCATGGGCCTCTAATAGAGTGTAAGACCCAATCCCCTTTTAACCAAAACAATTTTGGGCCTCAGATATTGTATAAGTCCCTCTACGTTAAAAGAAAAATCTCGGCGCGATCGCCAGTTCAAAAATCAAATCATCTGGGCCTAACCTCGTGTTATAAGCCACATTTCTTTTCTTTAAATTTCTTTGGGCCTCTAATAAAGTATAAGACCCAACCCCCCTTGTACATAAAATCTTTTTGGGCCTCACATATTGTATAAGTCCCTCTGTACAGTTTTCAAGACAACGGTGCGATCATCGTTAAAACTTGGGCCTCTCCTTGAGCTGTAAGCCCCAACAATCTTTTCAAAGCACTTTCTCCTTTGATTTTGAACACAAATACATGTTGTTATCAAAACTTTCTTTAATTTCTTTGTTGAATAACTAACAAAACAACATGGAAGCTCTACAACGGGTAAGTGTTTATCCGCTTTCATGTACCGCTTTCATATGTATATAACTGTATTGTGGGGCTGTTTCACTGTAAGTCTTCTTTCACATCCTTTTATATACTTGTCACATATCCATTGTGTAATACTAGTATAGTTATTTAGTGTTTTCCCCGACAACTGCATCTAGAACTAGGTAAATCCCTGTTGGTCACTCTTTAAATACAAACAAAATTAGATCCCCATAGGATTTCCTGATACAGTCTTCCCTTCTCTTGGGGTTAAACAATATGGTACAAAGAGAAAGGCAGTATTCTCGGTGAACCTTTTCTCATACTGTCACCCTTAGAAATTGTCAAAGAAACTCTAACTCCTCAAAGATGATCTTTTCTCCGTGAATGGCATCTCCTAAGTTTCTTCCAAATTCTCGAACTTTCCTGGAATGATCTCATCTCTGTGAATTGCATTTCTTGAACTTCTCTTGGTTTAGGGACCCACAGGCTTCCTAAAAGCATCCCCGCCTCCTCTTGGGCGTTGTACAAGGACCCTTCAGATTCTTAGAAGTTCTCATGCCTTCTCTTGGGCTTAATACAAGGACCCTGACAACCTCTTAAAAGTATAAGACAGAACTTAGTCATCCTTTGCTAGAGCAGTCTTTCCAGTGTCAAAACTCCGACCATTTTAGGGTTGATACTCATCCCTTAATGCCCGCGCCTCCTCTTGGGCATTATACAAAAGATAAAACTCTAGACTTGGACAGTTTAAAACTCTTGAGTCTCAAAGACATTCTCAAGTTCCTTTCAAACATAGGAAAAAACACCGATCACTCTGGATCAATCTCCAGCAGAAACTCGGTCTCTCTCATAAGAGTTCCCCACATTTGGACACGCTTCAGGATCTCAATAATCCTCAGCAGTAAGTCAGCTTCCTCTTGGGCTTTGTACAAATTGAAATTCTGGTACAGATGTGTGATGTTAAGTGCGATGTCACAACATCAATATCTGCTGTATGAACAAGGCAATAATCAGAAAAAGCAGTAAACAACACACAGAATTTGTTCACCCAGTTCTGTCTAACAACCTACATCTGGGGGCATACCAAGCCATGAAGGAAGTCCACTATTAGCAGTATCAAATTACAGACTCAACAAACCAGTTGACAATCTACCTAATTTAATCACTACCCAATGACCCTTTTATCTAAGTCCACCCTAGATAAGAGACTCCATCTCACTTCCAATCATCGCAATGATGTCTAGCAGTCAACATCTCAGTCACTGCATCAACAACTTGATTTCCAAAAACTCTTCAAATACATAGAAGACACACTCCTATAACAATACCTAGACATGACCCTCATGACTAAGAACAATACTTAGAGTTGCTTAACAGCTTCCTCTAATACCAATACATCTCTTACCTACAGGCTTCGAGATAAATACAATGACCATCCCACAAACCGGGTGGTTCATCAACCAACACAACCCTTATAGTTTACATGATGGCTGGCTTACCAAAACTAGGTTACAATGCATCTATTTATAACCTATTTCCCAACTGGATTTGGGCCTTCAAATCACCACCAATCTGTAAAAGATTTTGCTACTAAATAGATCTTAAATCAAATCTTCAATCAAATCTTCAATTAAATCTTCAATCAAATCTTCATATTTTAAATACTCAATCTTTACTAGATTTTATCTTTAATCTTCCACACCTTTAAATCATCTCCACATAATATTTCCAGGATATTATGTATCTTTTAAATCTTCACTTTTTAATTCAGCTGCAAGATCTTCTCCACACAAATAGGAACAATTCTCCATGTCTATTTGCACAAAAATAGTAACAAACTATTCTCCACAAGATATGCAGAATTAATTGTATCAGAATAAATCTTCTCCAATAAATTCGCCTGCAATCTCTCTATCTCTCAACAGAAAACATCCTAACACGCGCAGCCCTAAAACATCACAAACTGATGTTCTGATGTTCTGGTATAGTGATGTCAAGACATCACTTATAACATCAGCAAACAAAACTTCCAACCCTGCAACAGCTAATGATAAGAACCAATGTTATGACATCAGACATATGACATCAACATTGTTCAACTTTGTTTTACCAAAATTCCAGCCAACACAAGAACAAACAATCTCCCCCTTTGGCTAATTTTGGCTAAAACAAACTCTGCCATCATCAGAGAACCCAGCAGCACCTCTTCAACAAGCTACACACCTCTTCAATAAGCTGCACAAACTCACTAACCAGCAGCAACAAAAACCAACAAGCTGCATAAACTCACTTTCACATCAGCATAGGGCAAACTCCCCCTCAAACCAAGAACCAGCTCACAGTTGTTCATACACTCTCCCCCTCAATTGCTGCACCATATCAGAAAAGGCTTCAGAACCACACCTTGGCAACTCTCTCCCCCTTTTTAGCCACAATTGGACAAACTCTGAACATCGCAGCAAGCACAAAAAAAATCCAAAATCAAACTCTGAATCATCCAACCAATATACTCAGAACAAAATCCAGACTCAGCAGCTACTACTGTATATTCTCTCCCCCTTTATGGCTAAAAAGTGACAACATTGGTGTAAATGTATACTTCTGATTCAATCCATTGACACACAAATCTATAGAACCAGGTCTAAACTGTCAAGTACACCATGAACTTCACCAGTAACACAATGTCACGACATCTTGTCTGACATTACAATCTGGATAAACAACTTCTTCAACAAAAGATCAACTCTCCTTATCGAAGATAACCAGTGCTCTTTTGCAAGAAGAACACCTTAAATGAATGGAAAACATAAGACTCATCTTCATGTCTTCAAGAGCGCACCCTCTGTTCAACACACCTGCTGAACGCATTCACTTAATGCTTAATCCTCAAACAATCCAAATACCAGAACTCACATGATTCCCTATTGGTTTGTTATCTTCTCAAGCTCCAAAACTCACATCTTGCCAAGCTGATTAACTTCTCTCTGTAATATCCACAGGAATGATCACAATGAACTCTTTGATCATAACATTTGGAAAAACCAAACACATTCTTCATCCATCATACACACACAATGCCTTCCACTTAACTCACACACCAAGACAAGTGTGACATCTCCCATCAAAAAGGACCCTCACAAAGCTCTTCCAAAATCTGCAGAGAAAAATAAATTCTCTCATACACAACCAAAGTTGTCCTTCAGACTTCTCCTCAGAAGCATGTGCGCATATGATTCAAACACTTAGCTTCACATGGCTAGAACCATCCAATGCCAACCAACAGCCTAATGTCATAACATGTTATCTGACATTATATCCTCATAAGATTCAACCAATCTTCACAATCTTGATCGGCATGCAATCTTCACAATGTATGTACCTTATAGACAAGGACTCCCTCAGTCATGGTTAACTAATGCTCTAGATGAAGATGAACATTTGAGCACACTTGCTGAGCTCGTCCATTTTGGTACCATTGTCCCTTTCTCCAAAGGTAGTCATTCCCTATCATACTCTTCATCTTCAGACTTCCAATCAATCAATACCTGATCTACTCCAGTCTTCAGTACATTCTCCATCCAAGGCCGACTTCTACTTCATCATTCTCCCGTATGACTATGTAGACGCTCCTTAGGCATAATGTAGGCGCCACGCTTCTGAACCAGAGCATAATCATCCTTCACCAAGGATATCCAACCAAATAATGTCCCAACACAAGTTAGAACATCTGCCACACACCAAGACATCATCACCATGGTTCTTGATATGCTCCACCAATAAAACTCTCATCCACCTTCAAGCAGAATAATCTCCTTGAGTCTTTAACTCATCAACCTTCTGCCCAAGAGTAACTTGTTCCAAGACAATCCTCAATGATAACCAGCTGCCACACTCTGATTATCTTGATTCTTCGAATCCACTTCTGAGATCAACCATAGGCCACAGTTTGATCACCTCATTCACAAATCCTCATATGAAAATAGCCAAATGCCACATTTTGACCTTTTTCACGTTTGTCAGAACTCTCACAAAGATATCTTGATCCACCAAGGAACCTTGATCTTCAAGTCACATGTTCCACTTGCTTAAAAGCAAACACACTTAGACTCCCTAAGCCATGGTCCTGTAACATCTTCTCCTTCCTGCAGCTCCCACAAACTGCCATGAGAACGATCTTTTTGAAGCATCCTTTTGTTCATACCTGTAGATCATCCTATCATTAGCTGATGTGCCACATCACCAGCTGAGACTCCTGATGTTAAGCTAGATGTCAAAACATCCAACTGTTGAATTCAGCTCTTCTTTCTGCCACTCAGAAGAACCTCTTCCCTTTGCAGAAATAGATTTCCATGCTCTCATAGACTTGATTTAACAATCAAGTTTGAGTAGACAACCTCCATCCTGCTTAGAACCTCCAAAGACTTCAAACTCCCACATCTGAATCTTCAGAAAATAAGTAGTCCAAGACTACCCCATAGCAATACTAAAGAAGGTCACTTCTCTTAGTAGAGCCGTCAGTAGAAAACCAGAGATAACTGTCACTTATCCTCGACCTTCACAACCAGAGCAAACACCATTCTCCAACCTGATCCAAGATGTACCCATCAAGATGTGATGTCTTCATATCTTTCAGCCTTAAAGCCAACAACTTGTCTGACTTGAGATGTTGGATGTCATCAATATTCCACAATCTGCCTCTCATAATCCAAACACATCCCGGACTCTTTGGATGATCTTCCATAGTAACCAATCAACCCCACCAGTTGATTTAACTCCAAAGTGCTTAACCCTTGGAAATACTTCAAAACAGCCACATAGAGAAAGGTAAACTCTCAACACTTCTGCAGTCCTGCACTTTTACCTCAGACATATACTTAGTCTCCCGTCAATGTATTTTGTCATTAGTTGAATGCACAACCTCATCAAAAGTAGACAAATACTCAACTCCTGTCAAGGTAACCTTCTCACACAACAGGCATCTGCTGATTCTTCTTTAAAACAAGCCATCATGACAACCATTCACACCACAACAGCATTCCAGGTTAGGTCAGTGTATTGACCTTTCACTCCTCCACACTCTTCCAAAAGCTACCCAAAGAGTAATAACTGCAATCCTTCTGCAAAGACAAACTGCTACTTTCGATCCACAAAGTTTAGGATGCATTTACCCTATAATATGGTCCTCAGACAGTTTTAGCTTAAACAAGGATCAACTTCTTCTCTTCTGTTAGCACACCTGAGATGCTATGACATAATAGCCATCATCTCAACAACTATTCAACTTCACAGCTTCGGTGACCCTTCAAAGCAGCTACAATCTAATAGGTCTTAGACTCAGCATTTACCATAAACTGCTAATGTGTAGTGCGATGTCGAGACATTAGAATTGACATAATAAGCTCAGCTTTTTTCTTGATGAAACTTCCTCCTCAATAGGTCACCACAACTAAGCTTAAGAGATGACTTATCAAGATCTTCACTCCCGCATGAAAGATTTGACAGTGATACTCTTTTGCTTTGGCTCTACCCTCTTCTTTCACCATCAAGAAAACATAAATAAGGAATCACTGTTCTGGACAGATAGGTCTTCAATGCTTGATTTGAACTATAATCTTCTTCAAAACAAAACTGAGATTTCCATGTCATACATTCCTTAATAAGGTCCATTCACCTTTTGATCACTTCTTTCCCAAAACAAAGATATGAGATAATCCTCGAGTATCTTTGGCATCTCTAACCAACCGGTTGAAGCTGTCTTGCATAAACTAGACTATCCTGCTGAGGAGACCAAACCCTAATGTCTTTCTAAGAGAATACCTTCCTAGAATCTCACCACCAGGGTTACATCTATACCATGCAGCAGAACACACACCAACTCCTCAACAACCTTCAGGCACTACTCGAACATCCTTGCACACCACGTGCCAACAATACTATATCATGAATAGTCCATCCTTCACTTTAAGGGATCATCCAAACAACTCTCTTCCTTGCTCATGAACCAGAAAGTATCTTCCCAAGATCTCATCCAGAAACAGACAGGATGCCTGCTCTGATACCAATTGAAATTCTGGTAGAGATGTGTGATGTCAAGTGCGATGTCACAACATCAATATCTGCTGTATGAACAAGGCAATAATCAGAAAAATTAGAAAACAACACACATAATTTGTTCACCCAGTTCGGTCTAACAACCTACATCTGGGGGCATACCAAGCCAGGAAGGAAGTCCACTATTAGCAGTATCAAATTACAGACTCAACAAACCAGTTGACAATCTACCTAATTTAATCACTACCCAATGACCCTTCTATCTAAGTCCACCCTAGATAAGAGACTCCATCTCACTTCCAATCATCGCAATGATGTCTAGCAGTCAATATCTCAGTCACTGCATCAACAACTTGATTTCCAAAAACTCTTCAAATACATAGAAGACACACTCCTATAACAATACCTAGACATGACCCTCATGACTAAGAACAATACTTAGAGTTGCTTAACAGCTTCCTCTAATACCAATACATCTCTTACCTACAGGCTTCGAGATAAACACGATGACCATCCCACAAACCGGGTGGTTCATCAACCAACACAGCCCTTATAGTTTACATGACGGCTGGCTTACCAAAACTAGGTTACAATGCATCTATTTATAACCTATTTCCCAACTGGATTTGGGCCTTCAAATCACCACTAATATGTAAAAGATTCTGCTACTAAATAGATCTTAAATCAAATCTTCAATCAAATCTTCAATTAAATCTTCAATCAAATCTTCATATTTTAAATACTCAATCTTTACTAGATTTTATCTTTAATCTTCCACACCTTTAAATCATCTCCACATAATATTTCCAGGATATTATGTATCTTTTAAATCTTCACTTTTTAATTCAGCTGCAAGATCTTCTCCACACAAATAGGAACAATTCTCCATGTCTATTTGCACAAAAATAGTAACAAACTATTCTCCACAAGATATGCAGAATTAATTGTATCAGAATAAATCTTCTCCAATAAATTCGCCTGCAATCTCTCTATCTCTCAACAGAAAACATCCTAACACGCGCAGCCCTAAAACATCACAAATTGATGTTCTGATGTTCTGGTATAGTGATGTCAAGACATCACTTATAACATCAGCAAACAAAACTTCCAACCCTGCAACAGCTAATGATAAGAACCAATGTTATGACATCAGACATATGACATCAATATTGTTCAACTTTGTTTTACCAAAATTCCAGCCAACACAAGAACTAACACAAATGATTCTCCCCAGCGGATCTAACCTTTTCGGACTCTCTTGTTGAGTCAACCACTTTTAGCCTCTGTCTTGGGCTTTGTACAAGACATATAAAAACACTCTCTTATTGAGTATAAAAGACTCTCTTGTCGAGTCAATCCACTTTTAGCCTCCGTCTTAGGCTTTGTACAAGATAGATAATAAAACACTCTCTTGTTGAGTATAAAATACTCTCTTATTGAGTCAATTTCCTTTTAGCCTCACTCTCGGGCTTCATACGAGACAGAAAAACAATCTCTTATTGAGTATAAAAGACTCTCTTGTTGAGTCAATTTCCTTTTAGCCTCAATCTCGGGCTTCGTACGAGACAGAAAAACACTCTCTAGTTTAGTATAAAAGACTCTCTTGTTGAGTCAATCTCCTTTTAGCCTCAATCTCGGGCTTCGTACGAGACAACAAAACACTCTCTTGTTGAGTATAAAAGACTCTCTTGTTAAGTCAAACTCCTTTTATCCTAAATCTCGGGCTTCATGCGAGACAGCAAATCACTCTCTTGTTGAGTATAAAAGACTCTCTTGTTGAGTCAATCAACCTTCAGACTCTCTTGTTGAGTCAATCACATGTTCAAGACTCTCTTGTTGAGTCAACCTTTTTTAGCCTCCGTCTTAGGCTTTATACAGGACAGATAAAAGTACTCTCTTGTTGAGTCAAACCCTTTAGCTTCCCATCTTGGGCTTTGAACAAGATACAAATCACCTTTAGCTTCATGTCTTGGGCTTTGAACAAGACACCAAAACATCTCTTTCCTCCCATAGAATAGGAGGAACTACGATCGCTCTGATTTCCCTGTTTCGTCAAACGGGAATACGTAGGCATAAGATTGCAAAAATCTTAGCGAGCATACTAATCAAAAACTCAAAATCCAGTATCTCCATACATCAATCAAAAAACATCAGACCTAGTACTTTACCAAAATCCTCCTGTAGACTCACGACACTCCTTTCTTAAACGAAATAACCTAAGACAGACCCTCCCTTTTGATAGCATATGTAAACCAACAGTTTTGACTGTTTAACCTTAGTATGCAAGCAGGGTTAATTGGAGACATCTATTTCCCTTCCTTAACCAGCTTCACAGGATAAAAAATGAATCGAACTGTAGTACCAAAGCGATAGTGATTCGAAACCACAAAAATCGCGCTACAGAAAAAATGGCGACCACAGTGGGAGGCATTCTTTCTGGCCTCTCTTAGGTAGAAAACTTTAAATTCACAAAGTGTAACAGAAATGGCGACTCTGCTGGGGAGTCATTGTCTGTATAGGATCATAAGACTAGAGGTCTAGGATGTTAGGACACATATATATACTGCTTTTCCTAATTGATATCTGTGTTTACTTTTCTGCTAATGAGAATGCGTGTGATGCCGCATCTGGAAAGATTGAGTATACACCTAAGATAAGTGATGGCACTATACGGGTAATCTTACGGGGAGTGAATCCCAGATAAGAGGTCCCGGTTGACCATCGAATCAGTGGAGATGCCCTTTGCGGATTCAATGCCTATACAACTTCGGTTGTTGAAAGCAGATTATTCCATTGGGTTATCTGAGAAGCTGAGGATTTTAGTAGACTGAAACCATTTTGTAGTGCGGAAGCTATCAGAAATAGTTGTCACGCGATACTACCCTCATTTGAGATTACTCTAAGATACTACAGCTCGCTGGCAATCCACTTGCTGAAAAGCCCACCTGAATTCCCTAAGCTAGTAGGAGATAAAAAACAAGAACAGAAAAAGAACAATACCCCCAAATCAATCGTATCCCCTCCGTCATTTACTTTCTTTTCCTCCTATTATTCTCGTCGTCTTGTTCATGGACTCAATGTTGCAAGTATATTTTTTGGTTGGACAAGATTCAAGGTCATGTCACTAATACATACCTTCTCCTCCGGCTTGAGCCGACATACACTAGGATGTCTGGCTAATTTTAAGCACAATTCATGGTTATGCACACCACAAATGACATTAAATCTCCATTTTTTACTAGCCAACATGTAACCACGAAGCTTAAACGGACACTCACATTTTCTACTACCCGTGTCTTCTCTCTTAAAATTTCGAAGAGGAGTTCGATATTTCCCGCTTCTTTCACACAACATAGTCACAAAGGTGTTTATTCTATCCAAGCCATTATCCGACCTTCCAATAACCACACCAAATCCAAGTCTAGATGCCAGCATAAAAATCCATTCGAGCATGTTATCACGACTTTCAAACTCTTGCTTGTTATTAAATTCATTGTGAACATCTACCACCTTAACAACAACCCCTTGAACATTCAGAGAAACTTCGTTCGAAGAAACTACTTGTTTCGAGATATTATCGGGGTGCACCATATCTATTGGAAACAATAAAAACAGTAAAATAATTAATCAAATGCTGCAGAAAAGGATGGAAAATGAACACAGAAACATTCCAGAAATATATCTCTAGAAAAGTTCATGTTCAGCACGTTCCGGAGATACATCTCCGGACACTGTGTAAGTTTTTTCAGCAAAGTTTCATGATTAATGTGAGCAATGCAGAAGAGAATGAACAATCTTTACCTAAAATTCGATCTTTTTTGCTCCCTGTGATATGTTGAACCAAAAGGATGGAGATTTGGAGTGAAAAATGGGATTAAAAATGTAGGGTTTTTAGGGTGAGGGTTATAGTTGAAATTAAGAATGACAACAATGGGGGGCTAATCATGCAGCTTAAAACTATATCAGATACTTCCAAAGATATATCTCCGGAACAATCTGACTTGCAAAGGTGGTAGGAAAATTCAAATTTTCGCTCACATATTCCGGAGATATATCTCCGAAACATTCACTGAACTGATTAATTTTCATGTTTTCTCTCAATGGTTCCGAAGATATATCTCCGGAATAAATCTTTAGCAACTGCATGGGGTGCCATCCAGAATGGCCTTCCTTAAGTGTGAAAATGGTGCGTCTGAAGATATATCTCCGAAAACTAGGGGCATTATAGGAAATCCACATGGTGTCTAAGAAATACATAAGGTGCCTTAAGAAATTCTCTTTTTTTATTGTATCTTAGAGATTCTCACGCACTCTAGTGAAAAATTAAAAATATCCTTCAAGCATGAAAATCCACTTCTAAACACATCAAAAGTCTACACTATAACACTTCGTAACTGAGACATCCTTATTTTGTTATAAATTAGTATGTAGATGCATCTTTACAAAAAAAAAAAACAGAAGTATTACTCCGAACAAGTTCTGAATGAAATTAACGCTCTAGACCTCCCCTTTCTTCATTTCCAGCAGAGTTTATTCTAAAACAAAAAAAAAGTGTGCGTGTGAAACCTCAAATCCACCATTTTTTAACCTTTCTCAAACTTTTTACTGCATTGTGCCTAATTCAAGAACTTTATCCATCACTATTCAAGTCCATTCAACTCAAGAGCTTCCACTTCTCACATTTGGTAAATTTTTCTTTTCTCTCTTTTTTATTTGTGATGCATCCATTACTAAATAGGTTGTTTAAGGTACATTAGGTTGTAGTTATACTCATAATACGTAGTTTATTAAAGCAACTATTGGCAATTTTTTATGTTTAGAGCATATGGCATGTTGGATTTATGTGTTTTCTACCATTTCTGTGTTTCAAGATTTACGGAAGTGCACTTCCGTTTGTTGTTTGAATTTGATTTTCCTGAGTCACGGAAGCGCACTTCCGTGTTTGGTCAATGTTGTTTGATTTTCCATGTCTGTCATCAGGGTTTGATTTTGTCTACATTGTTTGATTTAGCCTGTCTGTCATCTGGTTTATTTATAGATAAAATGATTGACAATCAAGATCGACTGAGACACGATAGAGTGTCCTAGCATGCATTTATTCTTAGGGAGAGAATTAGACCCTCAGGACTATCGATTGTTGTCAGTTCATTTGATGCGGAAGTGTCTATTTCTAAAGTTCATGTGTCTTCAGCTTCATCTTCCCAGAGGCATGTGCCACCTGCTGCAACCCCCAAATTCTATTTTGATCAGCCTGCTGTTGATGCTGATGTTTATTATGTCGTTCTTCAGGTTTTTGGAAGAATCCCCTATGACACTTCACTACTACCTCTATATGCAAACAATGCCGCTAGGCACGTGTGGAATAGAGAGGTAAAATAAATTTGTATTTATTTTTTGAAACACATATGTTATAATATTTAAACTTTTTGACAATGATGTTATTTTGCAGTAACGTGTTAACTTAAAATGCATAAACTATGGTAGGAAGATTGCGAAGCTACAACAACCTAAGGAGCAATGGTTTCATGATGTCATGCAGTTATCTGGGTTGTAATATTTATGCATGACTGATTATACTATTATTAACCATGGTATAATGTCAGTATTGGTGGAGAAATGACACTCAGAGACATCATCTTTTCATCTCCCAATTATTGAGATGTCCATCACAATGGATGATGTGTCATCCATGCTATATCTTCTGATCAAGGGAAGATTATTAGACCACTAAATAATCACCAGACTTGATGTAATGGACATGATGGTGACCTATTTGGGAGCTGACACAGGTGATGTCCAAAAGGATATGGATGACACCAGAGAGTGTCATGCTAGGTTTGCATTTCTAGAGGAGTTGAACATAAACCAACTAGCTGCACCGGTGAAGAAAAATGGTGATGATGCACATGTTTTGCATCATATAACATGTGCATTGAGGTTATACCTCATGTATTTGGTTGGCATGTCCATATTTGTGGATAAAAGTGCTTATTATATCGATGTGGTTTACCTTAGATACTTCATTGACTTCGAGCAGATTCATGAGAACAACTGGGGGGCACTTGTTTGATTTACATGTACTATAAGTTAGGTGGAGCTTGTCTTTGGAAGACTAGACAAATGACAGCAAGCAACACACAATTTACTGTAATATATTTTCACCTTTACCGTTGATAATATTTTATAACACTTGTGCTAGACCGTTACCAATATTTTATGTGAACCTTTTTTTAGGCATGGGCTCTCTTTCACTTTTCACGCATATTCGGATGGTCATATGAGGATGACTACTCTAAGCATTTTCCACGTCCTCACACATTCCTCCAACTCAGAGGAAATAATGTGATTAAGTCGTTCCAAGGGTTCCCTAACCGCACTGTAGTAAATGATATAGGATATACACTATACAAACATCACCGTCAGATGCATCCCTTGGATGACATAGCCTTATACTCTAGATTGTTGGCTTGTGAGTTATGCCCGATGCATCCACATCTTCCTGAGCAAGTCATGTGCCAGTTTGGGATTTAATAAGTTATTTGAAGATATTCATTCGTGTCTGCTCCTCCCACTATGGTCCACATATATTTTGATGTCGTGTTCGATGATTTCTATAATCATCTAGTACTAGAGGAAGCATAAAGTGTGCCAGCTCCTTAGCCACAAAGTAGTATATTCTGCTACATCCAACTATATTTTAGAGTGTTACATCCCTATTGTCATACCCTAATTTTTTACCCTAAGATTCTGTTTTTTGTTTCGCATTGTCTGCATAGCATATCACGCATCTCAACTGTTGTACCCCAAAATTTTCCCTCACTCTTTCTAACCCTAACTGGATGTTGCTTCACAATCATATGCATTTGTCCATTAGGTCACACATTCATAAACATTCATGTGCATAAGATCCTAATACACGAGATCAAGACCTTCTGAATAATCATGGTTTTCTATTGGCTTATGGTTCCTACTTCATTGAAGATCAATTCCACTGGTACTTTCATGGATCTTGGAATTAGGGCATATTTCTGTGTCACAATGTTATATTCTTCAAGGTTTCTCAATGTCATCAAGTGCCTAGGGTTGCATCAAGGGGTTATGAAATCAGGGTGTGAATTTATATACGTCATGGATTTCTTTCTAAGCAAGCCATAAGGCTATTCTCCCTCAAGATTCATCAGATATCAAGGTCGCATCCTTCAAGATTTCTCAAGAGCCTCAGGGTACATTTCAAAGAGAATTAGGGTTTTCCACCTGCGGGTATTTAGCGTGGTCATTTGTAAAGTCGTTATGGTTTTCATGGTAAGTGATATTATAAGTTATATCCTCTTGGTTGTGTGGGTAACAAATGTCTAGCAAGATTTTGTCTTAAGTGGATCATTATTTGTTTCCTTTTGATCTTAAGTGAACGGGGTTTGAATTTTTCTTGCTGGTAGTTTCTGATCAATACTTTTTTGGAGTAGTGAGTTTGGATAAAAATCTTGAACCAAGTTGAAGTAAGGGGTTTCAAAGTAAAATTCAAGAATCATGTCCTTTACAAAAATTCAAATTGATTCATTATTCTTTCTACAAAGTTTAAAGTCAAGATGTGATTCAAATGACAAGATTTTCCCATATTTAAATTCATGAGTTTTTATACAAAGATACAAGTGGTGACTCATACTTCATCATGAATACTCGAAGTCCAAATTCAAGATTCATGTCAAGCTATCTTCCATAAAGTGTTGTTTGTTCAAACAAAGATTTTTTGTGATTACACCATAAACCATCACAAGAGTAGTTTTATTCAAGGCAAAAGGTTCAAGTTCTATCAAATGCAAAGTACACTAATTGATCTCAAAGTTAAGGCTTTTCAAGTTCAAAATTGCTAGTCAACATTATTCATCAAAAAGAAAAATACAAAGGGTTGTCCATTTACAAGTCAAGTACATCACAAAGCTAAGCTATAATGTGGCTCTACCATGACTAAGTTGCCATCATTTGAAACCAATTCAAAATCATCATACATCATCCGTATTTATTCACTATTGCGAGATCCTTTAAAATACGATGAATACAAGTTCATTTCAAACCATTCAAAATTATTACAAGTTCAAGAATTCAAAGGTATACAGTGTTTAAAATTTGCAAGATAAGGTACAAAGCTAGGCCTGGAGAAGAATCCTCTTCACAATGCTCCACTTGTATGAGCACCTTGCGCCACAAAAGTGATTGAGGGAGAGATACGGGTATTTCCTGTAGAGTCAACGAAAACAATTTTCCATCATCATCATGAATCCAATATGTACCGTGGGACGAGGATAAAAGTGGTCACATGTTCGCAACTTACCATGTATTGACGACCTTGTTGCAAACTCAATGGGCATCTTAGATCCAGCTCAAGTTAATGCTGATTGAAATGCACGTGGAGACGGTTTTGCGGGCGAATAATAGCTGATATTCTGCTTTCACTTGGATTGGCATTTGACAGATCTAGGCTACGGTTAGGCCGTGTGGAGGGTAACGATTTTGCGGGCGAATGATAGCTGATATTCTGCTTTCACTTGGATTGGCATTTGACAGATCTAGGCTACGGTTAGGCCGTGTGGAGGGTAACGCCATTCAGGACATAGTTTTGAGAGCTCTGTGGTTCAAAACAAGTCTCAGGTTATGCATACATAAAGTCGCAATGCTTTGCCGGAAGTCGATTCTTTCAAATTATTGTCACACATTTTGCAACCTCAGTTTATTCAGGAACCGCTGCAACAGTTGAAAAAATATTTTCTAATATGAAAATCATTATCATCAAACACAAAATCAAACATGTCGAATTAAATGGAGAAAGATCAGAAATGTTTCCAAGACATACCAAGACATGTTTCAAACGGAAATGGAAAGGAATTTAACAAATTCATCAATCAGAAAATCAAGTTCATGAGAAGCTGTTATTACTTTCCAAAACAATCCGCAAACATGTCGGTACAGAAATGGAAAGATTATCACAAAAGATCAACATCATGTTTCTTCATTCAATTCAATGAGCTTATATAAAGGTCAGAAAACAAGAATCACAATTCCACACACATACATCATACATATCATACAACAGTGCAGAACATCACACAGAAAAACCAGAGCAAAAATACACACTCAGAGATTCACAGCAAGAGGAACAATTCGCAAAACTCATTCACACAAAAACAAACCGCACACATAGCATCAAGAGAGTATCAGCAGATTCACACAGAACACAAATTGAAACATCACATGCACACACAGCGAATAACATCATCAAGCATAGAGGGCAGACTCACACGGATTAAGTAGATACACACAGAGTCATAGAGAAGGATCGCGATACATACACAAATCGCAACTGCAGCAACAACACACGTACAAGAACATCACAACATCCAGAAGCAGAAGAAAATAGCAGTAGATCAACATACAGCACACAAGAGGAGGTACGCACGAAATTCACAAATCGTAACGACATTTGTACCTTGATTGGGTGAGTTTCGACCTCAATTTCTTTTCTCTGCATAATTGTGATTGTTGTTGTGAAGCGTAGTTGGTTCTAAGGAGGTCGAACGCTCTGAAGATTTTGCCGCTGCCGGCTCGAAGCCTTGGCGTGGCGAAGTTCCATTGTCGTTATTGATGACACAATCGTACGTGAATGGAAGCAATAATGAGGATGGCAGGCGAGCGATTGAGAGTGGCTGGGATGCTTCCACGAGAGAGAGAGGAGATGAACAAGACGACGAGAATAATAGGAGGAAAAGAAAGTAAATGACGGAGGGGATACGATTGATTTGGGGGTACTGTGCTTTTTCTGTTCTTGTTTTTGATCTCCAACTAGCTTAGGGAATTCGGGTTGATCAGTGATTTTGAGGACAGGTACAAAAAATCATCAGTATAAATCTTTGGGGATGGGTAGAGCCTTGACTTCATAACACCGATCATTTGACCCCATGTTTTTTCTATGTTTTTGTGTGCTGCATTCATGCATTCATTTCATTAAAAAACTTTAAACAAAGAAAAAATCTTCTCTTCTAGTCTCTCTTTTTCAAATTAAACTAAGACAATGATTGCAAATGTCAGATAAAGAGATTGCTAATGGATTTCGGTAGAAGGAAAACTCACAAGTACACCTTCAAGGTTCCAAAACTAGAAGATTTGAGAGGTTTGACGAGGATGATCACCAACCCTGATGCTTTTAGAGCTAAGTATGGAGGACTGCTGTCTCTATTAAGGGTCCATGTAATTGAAGGAATCATGTCCACACTAATCTAGTTCTACGATCCGGTCTATCACTGTTTCACATTCCCGGATTATCAGCTAGCACCAACACTGGAGGAATACTCTCACCTGACTGATTTACATATTACTGATCAAACTCCCTTTTCTGGACTGTAAGAAATTCCAAAGGATCAAACTATTGCAAGAGCAATCTATTTGAACGAGTCAGAAGTCAGGACTCATATGATCATTAAGGGTGGTATCCAGGGTTTTCCAGCCCAGTTCTTGATAAAGAAAGCTATGTACTTTGCTAGTATAGGGAACGTGGCCGCTTTCGAAAGCATCTTTGTTTTGCTCACCTACGGGTTATTTTTGTTTCCCAACATCGATAACTTTGTAGATATCAATGCCATTAAGATTTTTCTGATTGGAAACCCTGTACCGACCCTGCTCGCAGATGCTTATCATTCTGTACACCTAAGGAATTTGTATAGCAGAGGAATGATCACCTGCTGTGTACCCCTACTATACAAATGGTTCATTTCCCACTTACCCAAGTCTGCTGCATTTTGGGATCAAAAGAATACTTTACGTTGGTCGCAGAGAATCATGTCTCTTACCAACTCTGACATCGATTGGTACAATCGAATCTATGACGGGATCAAAATCATTGACCGTTGTGGAAATTTCCCAAATGTACCCCTCATAGGAATTAAAGGAGGAATCAATTATCATCCAGTTTTGGTTCGTCGTCAATTTGGATACCCGATGAGGCATGTCCCGCGTAATGCTCATCTGTAAGGTCTTTTCTTCAAGGAAGGAGAAAATGACAGAGCACTAAAGACAGAAATAGTGCATGCTTGGAAACACGCTCATAGGAAAGGAAGAGAGTCTCTAGGGAAACCAGATTGTGTCTCAGTGGAGGCTTATCTCCACTGGGTACAAACTAGAGCTCTCAAGCTGAGGATGCCTTACCCTTGTCAAGAAGTTCTTCCATTAAGGGACCCTGTCCTTTATTTTATGTCTGATACGGAAAAACTTTAGGTAACTCTCAACAAAGTTCAACAGGAGAAGAAGTCTTGGAAGAACAAGTACCGTATTCTCAATGTGGAGTGCAAGAAAATAGAGCAACTGTTAAAAGAAAAAGATGCTCTGATTGAGATTTTAGAGCAACATGCTGTAGAAAATCAAGAGGACCAAAGGAATTTGCTCGCTCCTTTCACTTGGCAAGGAAAGAAAACCCGACAACGGCTCAAGAGCCCCGGTCAAAGAAAAGGAAAGTACCAGAACCAGCACCTGAGCTTCCCTCAGAGAGGACTCGGAACCCATAAGTTTAGATTTCCTTTTACAGCACTATGTAAATTACTGTATTTCCATTCCGCAATCTTTGAATTCAATAAAACGGGGTTTCCCCGCTGTTTGATATTTGTAATCTAATTGTCGAAGTTTATTTTGATTAAACAAAAATATATAATTAATATAATTATTGCATATCATTCATCATTCTCACATAACGCTTTCTTCTTATCTACGAATCTCACGTTTGTGTCTCGATTCTAGAGTCAAACTGTCTCATTCGTACAATACTCGGGCCAATCGACAGAAAAAGATGGATGATCTCGAGGAAGAGAACAGAGAGTTAGGGAAGAGATCGACACTCTGAAAGAGGATCTGAGAAAGCTTCATAACGACATGCAAGCTCTAACAGAAGCTCAGATGCAACAACAAAGGACTGTGATCTCAGAGATCACATCAACGCCCATAGTGGAAAAGTATGACCCTCGGTATACCATGCCTAAAAATCGTCCCTGGGGCATGCCTATTAACTATATCCCAGAAGGATATATTCCGCCAACCACGGAGGATCCAAGAATTGCCGCTGGGCCTGAAGGTTACAAACTTCGGGAAAGCGAAGATGCAAGAGGCATGACAGCAACTCCTGAAGGTTACAAACTTCGGGAGAGGGAAGAACCTAGAGTCACTGCCATGATGACTATACCACCACCCGTGGTACACACTGTCCCGGAAGGACAGATTCCACAAATACCTTCTGGTGGAAACGAAAGTATGTTCGACAGAATGAATGAGTTCCAGGATCAGTTCCTGGAGATGCAGAAAGAGATGCAAGCCCTTCGCGGTCAGGATCTATTTGGAAAAGATGCCGCAGACCTTTGTTTGGTCCCCAATGTGAAAGTTCCGCACAAATTCAAAGTGCCAGAATTTGAAAAGTACAAGGGTAACTCTTGCCCTTAAAGCCATTTGGTGATGTACGCTCGGCGAATGTCAACTCAGATAAAGAACCAAGAGCTACTGATTCACTATTTTCAGGATAGTTTAACCGGTGCCGCACTCAAATGGTACATGGGTTTAAACCGCACTAAGATCGGCACTTTCAGAGATCTTGGCGCTGCCTTCATTCAGCAATATAAGTATAACCTAGACATGACACCGGACAGAGATCAACTCAGAGCCATGTCACAGAAGGACAAGAAAACCTTTAAGGAGTACGCTCAGAGATGGCGTGAAATTTCCGCCCAGATTTTTTCACCTCTTGAGGAAAAAGAGATGGCAAAGATCTTCTTAAAGACCTTGAGCTCATTCTACTAGGATCGAATGGTCGCCAGTGCGCTCAGTGACTTTACTAAAATGGTAGGCATGGGAGTTCGTCTTGAGGAAGCAGTCCGAGAAGGACGTTTAGTTAAAGACGCTGGATCATCAAGCAGTACCAAAAGATACAGTAGTGCTCTCCCTAAGAAAAAATAGCAAGATATTGACAATATCTCTCTCGAAAAACTAAGGCGGCGGTACCAACCAGTAGTAGTTGTAACTCCTGCTATCAACTCTGCGCCTGTTCCAACGTATCAACCTCAGGTTGCTCAGAGCCAACCTAATCAACAACAATATCAGCAAAGGACGCAACAGCCTCTTCAGCAGGCTCGTCCTCCATATAACAACAACCGTACAACGCGACCACAGGGTTCGACCCTATACCAATGTTGTACGCAGAACTGTTTCCATTATTACTGGTCAAGGGGCACGTCCAAACCAGGTCTCCTCTTACAGTACCAAAAAATCCACCTTTTTGGTTCAAAGCGGATC
The DNA here is from genome assembly GCA_022829125.1 of Lathyrus tuberosus. Taxonomy (NCBI): domain Eukaryota; kingdom Viridiplantae; phylum Streptophyta; class Magnoliopsida; order Fabales; family Fabaceae; genus Lathyrus; species Lathyrus tuberosus. The sequence goes on from JALAZF010000032.1 coordinate 6,789,708, forward strand.
AGACTTGCCCTTACCATCAAGGAGGACCAGAGCATAACATAGAAAATTGTCTCAGTTTCAAATCCGATGTGCAAAAGCTTGTTAGGAGCGAGGTCTTATCTTTCAAAGATACGAATCCGAATGTTCTCACGAACCCGCTGCCTCAACACGAGAAAGTTGCGGTAAATTTGATAGAAGGAGAGTCTAACAACAGCTATCAAATTCATGATGTACTCTTGTTGAGGACCAATCTGGTCAAGATGCATCGCAGACAGAGCGGGTATGGCCATATACCACCTCACAATTATCACCAGTGTGATATCTGCTCTAAAAACAATCAAGGATGTTATGTGGTGCAATCAGCTCTACAAGAACAATTAGATCTCGGATGGATCTAAGAGCACCGAGTTCGTGGGGTCAACATGACTTATGCAAATTCCAACATCATCCAGAACCACGACATCCGTGCAATGAATGTCAACTTAGTGGCAATGCACTCAAGGCAAAGCCAGTATCATAATCTGCCGCGGCACGATTACAATTCCTGTCTGACTTACTCGGTAAACAAACAGGGATGTTCTTTTGTACAAGAGGCCCTCCAGCGTCAGATGGATCTTGGGTGGATCCAGGACTACCATGATAGAAATCCTTATCAAGTCAACATGATTCAAATCTTTGATATTCGTTTAATGAATACCAGCTTGGTGGAGTTACATGCCAAGCAAGTCCAACTCGGTTTTCTCGCTGCACATGATTATCTGAGCTGTAAAGTATGTTGTGAGAGTAACAAAGGGTGCGCTCTCGTTCAAAGAACTTTGCAACACTTGTTAAACCATTGGTGGCTTCCGATCTATCTAAACGAAGACACGCAACAAATCAGTGTGACAAACGGGAACCCTACTAGGCATCAAAGTCAGGATGTTCGATCTATGGAAATAGACCTAGTAAGGTTACACTGCATTCAAAGCGGACGTGGCCAGGTGCCACCACATAACTATGAGCGCTATAGAGTCTGCTCGGAAAATAACCAAGGATGTTACCTCGTGCGAGCAGCCCTTCAAAGTCAGTTGGCTCCCAAAGAGATTTGACCGTGTCCAAGTTCTGGATCAATCAACTGGATGCCAGACTATTTCGCTGATAAGATTAAGGATGTTGTCGTGATCTCTGATCGCGAAAGGACCAAAGATGTTTGTACCATCATCCCTCTACTTGACGAATCGAAGGTTCTTAACCAAGAACTGATTGAAGTTACTTACAACAGTCAGAGAAATCAGAAGGCTCCTGTAGTTATCTATCTACCGGGACCAGTGTTGTACAAATCCGATAAAGTTATCCCTTACAAATACGGTGCAACAACAGTTGAGAATGGAAAGGAAATTCCATTACCCTCCGTCGTGAATATTGCAGACATCAGTCAAGTAACACGGAGTGGTCGAATCTTCAACAGAGGAGTTGGAGAACCTAACAGAGAAAAGGAACCTCAAACGGAAATTCCTGATCAACCGGTCGGTCAATCCAGTGATCCCGACCTTTCAAAGAACGATGATGAGATGCTGAAGCTCATCCAAAGGAGTGAATACAACATTGTTGATCAGCTGTTACAAACTCCTTCAAAGATCTCTGTGTTATCTCTTTTACTCAGTTCCGAAGCCCACAGAGAGGCTTTACAGAAAGTCTTAGAGCAGGCCTTTGTGGAACAGGATGTGTCGATAAGGCAATTCGACAGTATCGTCTCTAACATCACTTCCTGCAATAACTTGGGGTTTAGTGATGAGGAATTGCCAGAAGAAGGTAAAAGTCACAACATGGCGCTCAATATCACTGTCAACTACCAGGACGATGCCTTAGCCAGCGTAATGGTAGATACCGGATTGACTCTCAACGTTATGCCGAAGTTCACTCTAATGCAACTATCATTCAAAGAATCTCCGATGAGAGGCAGTGAGGTCGTCGTCAAAGCATTTGATGGATCCAGAAAAATGGTTATCGGGGAAGTCAACCTTCCCATAACTATCGGTCCTCACACTTTCCAAGTCACTTTCCAGGTCATGGACATCCGAGCAACATACAGCTATTTGTTGGGAAGACCTTGGATACACGAGGCTGGGGCAGTCACTTCGACACTTCACCAGAAGCTGAAGTTCGTCAAGAACGACCAACTCGTCACAGTCTGCGGAGAGCAGGCCTTGATCGTGAGTAACCTATCGTCGTCCACTTGTGTAGAACTAGAAGAGGTTGTAGGAACCTTGTTCCAGGCACTTATAGTGAGCAATGACAATCAATCAGAAAAGGGAACTTCGATTTCCTCGTACAGAGATGCTCTTAAAGTGATTAAAAGTAACAATGCAAAGGGATGGGGACAGCTTGTCATTCCTACTGATAACAAGACAAAGAAAGGTCTTGGGTTTTCTACAACCTGTACCCAGACAGCTGCTAATGATGAAAGTCTTCATCCCATTCAGAACTTCTTCCATAGTGAAGGTTTCCTTCACCCAGTGTCTCAAGAAGTACATACCATCAACGAGGGAGATTCCTCCGATACAGATGAAGAGTGGGAGTCCTATCTTAACAAGGACGGTTATATGTCTCAGGAAGAGGTGCCTACGCCATTTTGCTATCCCGCACAGAGTCTGAGATTTATACCAAGGTCAGACGTCAAAATGATATACGGAGATTGTGATCCGGAAGGATGCCGTGCTCCACCAAACTCATTAGAGGAGGACACTCTGATGAAAGACAACTTTGACCACGACTATTATGGCCCGATGGATGGTCTGCCTATCTGGCAGTCGTACCCAGGAGACTTGGGGCAAGAAAATCATCCGAACAATGAAAATCAACTGAGCATCATTGAAAAGAATACCTGCGTCCCCACCATGTCATGGGACCAACACTCAGGTCATTTAGAAAATATCCAGTGCGACGATGAATTTGCAAAGTTTGCAGGACTAGAATTCATTAATTATGCTTTTCCCGAGGTCAACGTCATCGAGAGAGATGACTCATCCAGTCCCAACAAAGTGTGTGACACCCTGGGACAACCAAGTGGTAAATACGACTTCATGGTCAAGTATACCGCTCCCAAAGCTCCCGTATCAGGCTCAAAGACATCCAGCCAACTGGATGGGGAGATATACCTGAGAGCACAAATACTATGCATAATACAACCAAGGAATCCTCCTACGACAACTCTGCTTGGGAGACAGATTCCAATGATCCTGCTCTGCCAGAAATCAGCGTTATTTCTGAAGACAAATCAAGGAAGGTACCAGACTTTGTGATTCACTGAGGAGTTCGCCGCCAATGGGTTGCATTCGATGTTCCGAAGATCGTTCATAAGTCAAAGTAATTGACATCTTTGGTTTAACCTTTCACCCTGCCCAGGTGAAACGGATGTTTTGATAGGGCTCACTTTCTGTAAATATCCCTCTTCGCTTCGTCCAAAGCCACAGAGTTTTGTTTTATAGGGCTGTAGTTTCAGGAATCGACAAAATCATAAATAAAATAACGTCGTTCTGTAATTTTCGCATTTATTGCAGTGTTCTATTTTCGCTTTTTCGGAAAATGGTAATCCTAAAAAGCATTTCGAATAATAAAAACAAGCATTGAAAAATATATATATACACTGCACACACTCTTGCATTTTCTTTATCTCTTCTAGAAAACAATCATAACGTCATGCAGATAGCTTGTTTTAAACCCCATTGAAACTTATGATCCGATGCCTTCTCCCAACTTTGAATTCCCGGTATTTGAGGCTGAAGAAGAAGATGACGAAGACATTCCAGAGGAGATCTCCCGATTACTCAAACAAGAGGAAAGGTCCATTAAACCTCACAAAGAGCCGTTGGAAATGGTCAACTTGGGCTCAGAGAAAGAGAGAAAAGATGTCAAGATTGGGGCATTACTCAGTCTAACTATCAAAGAAAGTTTGACAAAGCTTCTCAAAGAGTTTCCCGATGTATTTGCTTGGTCTTATCAAGACATGCTAGGGTTGGATACCAGCATCGTGGAACATCATCTACCATTGAGATCAGAATGTCCGCCAGTAAAACAAAGGTTGAGACAGACTCATCCAGACATGGCCATCAAAATTAAAGAGGAAATACAGAAACAGATTGACGCGGGTTTCCTCGCCATGTCAGAATATCCTCAATGGCTAGCCAACATAGTACCAGTTCTGAAAAAGGACGGAAAGGTCAGAATGTGTGTGGATTACAGAGATCTAAATAATGCTAGTCCAAAGGATGACTTTACCTTACCACACATTGACATGCTGGTAGATAGTACAGCAAAGTTCAAAGTCTTCTCCTTCATGGATGGATTCTTGGGCTATAATCAGATAAAAATGGCGCTGAAAGACATGGAGTAAACTTCATTCATTACCCCATGGGGCACTTTTTGTTACAAGGTAATGTCGTTCGGTTTAAAGAACACCGGGGCAACCTATCAAAGGGCCATGACTACTCTATTTCATGACATGATACACAAAGAAATCGAAGTATATGTCGATGATATGATTGCCAAATCTAAAATAGAAGAGGAGCATGTGACCCACCTGTCAAAACTATTTGAGCGGTTGAGGAAGTATAAACTCTGATTGAATCCCAACAAGTGCACCTTCGTCCGTTCAGGGAAACTTTTAGGGTTCATCATCAGCCAGAAAGGAATTGAGGTTGATCCTGACAAGGTCAAGGCCATTCAAGAAATGCCTTCTCCGCTGACTGAAAAACAAGTCAGGGGATTCCTTGGATGTTTGAACTACATTTCCAAATTTATATTCCTTATGACCGCGATGTGCACGCCGATTTTCAAATTACTAAAAAAGAATCAGGACTGTGTTTGGACAGATGACTGCCAAACCGCCTTCGATAGTATCAAGGAGTATCTGTTGAACCCACCGATTCTATCACCTCCAGTGGAAGGAAGACCACTGATCATACCAAACAGTCTTGGAAGACTCAATGGGTTGTGTACTTGGCCAACAAGACGAAACAAAAAGGAAAGAGTCTGCCATCTACTATTTGAGTAAGAAATTCACCGACTGCGAGACTCGGTACACTATGCTTGAGAAAACTTGTTGTGCTCTGGCTTGGGCAGCCAAACATCTTCGCTAATATATGATTTGCCACACTACTTGGTTAATCTCAGAAATGGATCCAATCAAGTACGTCTTTGAAAAACCTGCTCTCACGGGAAGGATTGCCCGTTGGCAGATGTTGCTATCAGAATACGACATCGAGTACCACGCTCAGAAAGCTGTTAAGGGAAGCATTTTAGCCGATCATTTGGCTCATCAACTGATTGACGATCAAGAATCAGTCGGGTTTGACTTCCCAGACGAAGATGTCATGTACTTGAAAATGAAAGATTGCGATGAACCGCTACCCAGTGAAGTGCCAGAACCAGGTTCCCAATGGGGACTAATCTTTGACGGAGCTGTCAATCATTATGGAAACAGAATTGGGGCAATCATCATAACACCTTAGGGTACCCACATTCCTTTCACCGCCCGACTGACATTCAAGTGTACAAACAACGAGGCCGAATACGAAGCTTGTATCATAGGTCTCGAAGAAGCGATCGACTTAAGGATCAAAAACTTGGATGTATATGGCGATTCAGCCCTGGTTATCAATCAGATCAAAGGAGATTGGAACACATACCAATCAGGACTGATTCTTTACAAAGACTATGCGAGAAGGTTGTTACCATTCTTCAACAAAATCGAGTTTCATCATATCCCTCATGAAGAGAATCACATGGCTGATGCATTAGCCACTCTCTCTTCCATGATTAGTGTAGGTCAATGGAACAACATACCTAAGGTTGATAATATGCGCCTTGAAAGGCCCGCTTACATCTTTGCGATTGAAGCAGTCATAGACGATAAACCTTGGTATCACGATATCAAATGCTTCCTTCAGAAACAAGAGTACCCACCTGGGGCGTCCAGAAAGGACAGAAAGACCCTCAGAAGGTTGGCTTGCAGTTTCTTCCTGAGTGGTGACACACTTTATAAGAGAAACTTTGACATGGTCTTGCTCCGATGTGTAGACAGACCAGAAGCAAACATGCTGATAAGAGAAATTCACAAAGGATCCTTTGGCACTCATGCCAATGGACACACAATGGCGAGGAAAATTTTGAGAGTAGGGTACTATTGGTTGGCAATGGAATCTGACTGCTACAAGTACATGCGAAAGTGTCACAAGTGTCAGATATACTCAGACAAAATCCATGTACCGCCAACGCATCTCAAAGTTCTATCTTCCCCATGGCCTTTTTCCATATGGGGAATCGACATGATTGGCATGATCGAACCCAAAGCTTCAAACAGACATCGGTTCATCCTGGTAGCCATTGATTACTTCATCAAATGGGTTGAAGCAGCGCCATACGCCAATGTAACCCGACAAGTGGTGGTCCGATTCATCAAAAACAATATCATCTGCCGTTATGGTGTTCCAAGCCAGATCATCACTGATAATGGATCCAACTTGAACAATAAGATGATGAAGGAGTTGTGTGTTGAGTTTAAGATCGAACACCATAACCCGTCTCCCTACCGACCTAAGATGAATGGAGCGGTAGAAGCGGCTAACAAGAAAATTAAGAAGATTATTCAAAAGATGGTTGTAACCTACAAAGATTGGCACGAAATGCTACCCTTTGCTCTTCACGGTTATCGCACATCTGTCTGCACTTCAACAGGGGCAACCCATTTCTCTCTAGTATATGGCATGGAAGCAGTGCTCCCCATAGAAGTAGAGATCCCATCAATGCGGGTATTGATGGAAGCTAAGCTAACAGAGGTTGAAAGGTGTCAAAGTTGACATGATGAGATGAATCTGATCGAAGAGAAATGAATAACGACACTATGCCATGGTCAGTTGTATCAGCAAAGAATGAAGAAGGCGTTTGACAAAAAGGTCCGACCTCGCGTCTTCAGGAAAGGAGACCTTGTGCTCAAAAAGATACAATCATTTCTCACTAATTCCTGGGGAAAATGGACTCCGAATTATGACGGCCCCTATGTGGTCAAGAAAGCCTTCTTAGTTGGTGCCTTGAGACTCGCAACCATGGATGGAGGGGAATTTTCCTACCCCACCAATGTTGACGTAGTCAAGAAATACTTTGCCTAAATAAAAAAAAAACGTCTCGGTGGATTGAAAACCCGAAAGGGAGGTCCAGGCAAAAATTAGAGACATAATAAAAAAAATCATCCCGGTGGATTGGAAATCTCAAAGTACAATCCAGGCAAAAGTTAGGGATTAATGGCAAGTAACTACGTCTGATCAGTTCAGCTCCTCAGCAGTCATGTCATCAGTCAGAAAAACTCCAGTCAAGGTCATCTTCGACAGAAGCTCAGGATGTCCAGAATTCAAAGTTGGTAGAAGGATAGCGGTCGTTATGTTTCAATGTAGCCCTTTTCCCTTAAATTACCATTTTCTAACTTTGTAAATACTCCATGGAATCACGCGTTTGGCTGATTTCCATCATATCAATAAAATTTGAACCCTTGTGCTTTTGTTTATAATTCTCATTTGTTTTAGCTTTACAGAACGACATTTTAATATGATCAACGATTCTTGAAATAAAACAAAAATGAATTTACTTGTAAAAAATTTTCTGCTTTTAAAATAAAGATGGCAATTCTTTTGACTGTTGAACATCGAAAGAACATCGATCGCTTCTCTAGAAGTAATCGAACTTCAAAGTGCAGAATCAAAGTACTCCTTCTAAAACCATTATACTTGAATGAAGGATCAGCTGTGTCAGATGCGAATGTTCCGTCTGACATCCCCGGTAGAGTTCTTATCTCCTAAGCCCGACCAACGTTGTTCCCCACAGGGACTATCTCTCCTAAGCAAGGCAGAATTGCTATTTTGAACCTAAGATACCTCTTCGTCCCCTGCAGTGGCCGAGTATCCAGTCGTGTTCATCCACTAGTCTGTATGTCGCGTCAGTTTTGTCAGCATAAACATACATACATCATGCATAATTGATTTACATTCATATTCATATTGCATCACTGTCACTCTAGTCGGTCTTATCCCCAAGTGATAAAAAGTCCTCTCAATTGAGTTGTCAGTTCTTTCCTTGTCAGGAAGTGAATCATCTAAGTAATCTCTCTCCAGTTAATCTCTGGATTAGAGACGGTCCTCGACCACTTTGATAACTTGAACCTCTTAAAAGCAAGAAAACTTCCGACCAACATCATTCTTCGCCATTGAAGATGATATCTTTGCTTTCCCAGATTAAGGAAAATCCCCAGAGAAAGCCTCTTAATCAAGGATTCAGCAATACAGCAGTTCTCCTTCGGAAAACTCGCTGACCAAAAAAGGTCATCAAGGCCTCAGGATTGGATTACATCACATGGAACTTCTTCGAGAAGGTCTCGAGGAAAAGTATGATGTAATATCCCCCAAGCAGGAAGCAGTCTCTCAAGAGACTCGTTTTCCCCAGTAGAGTCGACAAATGGCGCTCCAATAGAGAAGTTTGTACACCTCTACAGCTCAGACAAATGGGTTCCCCAACAAGTCTGACATCAAAACTTTTTCCATCAAATGGCATCTCCCCAGGAGAATTCGGCGAGAAGTTTGAGGAAAATCGCTACGAATAGCGTCCCTTGTCAAGAAAGTTTATTGACAAAAGAAACTGAGACCAGTTTCTTGGTAGGAAACCAGGATCGAGGGGAAGTTTACATCAAAAACTGAGACCAGTTCCTTGGTAGGAAACTAGGATCGAGGGGAAGTTTACATCAGAAACTGAGACCAGTTCCTTGGTAGGAAACCAGGATCGAGGGGAAGTTTATATCACAAACTGAGACCAGTTCCTTGGTAGGAAACCAGGATCGAGGGGAATTTTTACCTTTTCTAAGCATCATCGCTTAGCAAAAAAAGATGAATGCGTAAGCTACCATTCATAACCACCATCAAAATTTCGGGTATTCAGATATTTAATCCTCTTGCACCCCGAATGCCCGAATACCTTCGCCATTCACACCTTCGGGTCCAAGAAGATTAAATAGGAGAATTTGTCATACCCCCAATTTTGACCACTAAGATTTCCCATCATTGTGCAAATCATAATCACAATATGGATGAACCATCATACCTCATAAATCTCCTCACAGATGGGTGAGCATCCACTACAACTAAGAATTAGGGTTTCAAGCCCTCTCGGAGCTTTTAGACAAAGGATCAATCAAGAAATGACATTATCTTCAACTTGTATAAACCTCTCAAACATCCACAATGGATCAAGAGGACTCCCACATCAAGAATCAAGCACAAGGCTGCAGCTTTCCAAGTGGATCAAGCCTGATCGCCAGTGTCACCAAATTAGGGTTTTTGGTCGACCAGGGCCTCCAGGTGGAAATTTTCCTCTGGGAATGAGCCAATGCTTCACAATAAAACTTAAGATACTCCAAGGGACCTCATTGACCCCATCATCAATTCAATTTTGCCTCAGGGGATGCATTCATAAAAAATCAGGAATTAGGGTTTCTTGACCTAATTCACCCCTAAGTTGACTTTTGGGACAAAACATGAGCCAAGACCTCAAGGCATGATTTGAGGGTCTCTAACACACTACATTGATCCATTTGTAACAATGGATTGATCCAAGAAGCTTGATCAACAAGTTTCAATTTCATCTGGACCACAGTTAGGGTTTTAAGGAAAAAGTCAACTGTACCTTTGACTTTTGACCCAGACAGGCTCCCAAACCTTGGGACATGATTCAATACACCCTATAACACCTATGAAATCAATCCATCGAGTTTGATTTAGGTCAAGGACTTGATTTCATAGAGGATCGCACAGTTTGGAATTCATCTGATAAAAAGTCAACTGTGCCCAAAAGTCAAAGTTTGACTTTTTGATTTTTTGATCAATTATGGTTCCCTAACCCTAAAATGATGTTAATGTGTGATTGGAATCATCATTCATCAAGAAAAATCAAGAAAAGTGGGATAACTTGTAAAAGGGGTAACCATAAAAAACTTAGAAATCTTCTAAGTTATGGAACAAAGTGGCTAGGGTACCAACTTCCAAGAATCATAACTTGTGATCCAAGCAACCATTTTGGATGATCCAAAGATGGATTTGTAGCTCTCATGGCATACTTTAAAAGCTTCAACTACACCCCACTCCAATTCTTCATGGATTTTCAGTTATGGAGTGACCAAAATGACAAAAACATGAAAATGCCACTTTTTCTAACACTTAGTGAAATTTTCACTAAGTCAGAATCTGTTTCACTTTTTTCAAAATGTAAGGGAATTTTTCACTTAGATCCAAAAAGTGTCAAGACAAACTATGATCACACATATGTTGTATCATATGAGAGCTTTCCAAAATGGCCAAGAACTCCATCAAATCCCATTTGAGCTAAGAGTTAGGACAATGGCAATATCCCTTGCTGCAACTGTCATGGCAAGGCAGATTTGTGCATTTTGCTCGATTTGATCAAATTGTGCAAATGAAAAATAAGTTTATCCATCTGAACACCTCAGGGAGAGACCAAGGAGGGACAAACACTGATCCATAAGCCTCCCAAGTCTTTGGAACCAAAAGTAGCATGCCAAACCTAGAAATGCCTAAAAGGGGGACACGACTCCAATTTTGTTTTGGAGCATTCAATGGATGCACCAAGGTGGCATGAACTGAGCCTTTTCTAACTGAATGAGTCAAGCATGATCTCTGAACCAGAGAACCAAAGGTCTGTGCTCTAACCTCTAGTCAATGGCTAGAGGAGACTTAAGATTCCAAAATGATCCAATTGGCCACAGACCTGTACCAATTGCCATTCACTATTGCTTGCAAAACAAACTTGCTCTACTATAAATAGAGCTCATTTGTGCTCAGTTTAAGTACACCAAAGCCATCAAACTGATGCTTTCCTCAAAATCTCTTCTTTCACCCCAAAATTTCCTTCCAAAGCAAGTCACTATCAGGTTTTGAGTTTGAGAACCATTCCAACCAAACCAATCACACACACACACCTCATAAACATCATATAGAAGTGATCCAAACACTTAAACCACATCTGGAACACCAATTCCACAAAATCACTAGCCAATTGCTCAAGGTTTTAACCAAGTTGCAGCTGAGGTGCCATACTTTGTTCCAGTCCATTTCAAATCCATCCAAGCTTTCAAACACATTCCATATGGTGTAGGGAAGCTGTTCAGATCATCACAACTCATCTGTAACACCTCCAACTCAAAAATCACATTGCTCTTGCTGTCACGACCTTCAAGTAAGCCTAAACTTGGTCATCTCATGATTCATGCATATTTCCTCGCACAATACTTTTGCCAATTGTTCATAATCATGCATAGAATGTTTCCACTCAATTAATTGCTTTGTTTGAATCGTGTATCAAAATTCTCAGCCTTCATGCAGAATTTAGGGTTCTTGAGGTTTTGTCTTGATTTCTTATTCCATGCTTAAAATAAATGAAATTGAAGACCATAGACATGATTGTGAGGTGAAAACGAGCAGATTGATATGTGGATTGTGTGATTTCATCAAGTATTCAGTGAGAATGGTGAGAAAATGAAAATCTACAGGAATAGAGGGGTGGCGCGTGTTCTTGGTGTGTTCTTGGCGCCATTTTTTGAATATTTGAATATTTGAATTTTGTGATTTTATTTAATTGATTCAAAAATTAATTTCTCTCTGAGTTTTAATGATTTTGAGTTGATTCGTTTTCTAATAATTCACAAAAATGTTAAAATATTTTATTTTACAATAATTTCCCAAAAATATTATTTATTTCATATACTTGATATTTTTGCAAAGAGTTAATCTTTTATTTGTTTTTTAACATTTAAAATATTTGTTCCTCCTTGATTTTCCAAATTTAATTGGTTTCCAATCATTTTGTGGATATAAACATGATTTTTCAAACATTAATCCAAGATAACAACTTGTTTTTCACACATGTTTGATAATTTTGATCATTTTAATTAAATTTTTATTTAATTAAAATACATTTTGAAATTAATTTAGGGTTTTGATCTTAATCACCCTAAACAAATCTTTTTCAAACACTCATGGGCCTCTAATAGAGTGTAAGACCCAATCCTTCTTTGAAACCAAAATAGTTTGGGCCTCAGTCATTGTATAAGACCCACAATATTTTCAAAATTCTCGGCGCGATCGCCAGTTTAAAATAAGACCACATGGGCCTCTCCTTGAGTTGAAAGCCCCATTCTTTTTCTTAAAATCACTCATGGGCCTCTAATAGAGTGTAAGACCCAATCCCCTTTTAACCAAAACAATTTTGGGCCTCAGATATTGTATAAGTCCCTCTGCGTTAAAAGAAAAATCTCGGCGCGATCGCCAGTTCAAAAATCAAATCATCTGGGCCTACCCTCGCGTTATAAGCCCCATTTATTTTCTTTAAATTTCTTTGGGCCTTTAATAAAGTATAAGACCCAACCCCCTTGCACATAAAAACTTTTTGGGCCTCACATATTGTATAAGTCCCTCTGTACAGTTTTCAAGACAACGGTGCGATCATCGTTAAAACTTGGGCCTCTCCTTGAGCTGTAAGCCCCAACAATCTTTTCAAAGCACTTTCTCCTTTGAATACAAACAAAACTAGATCCCCATAGGATTTCCAGATACAATCTTCCCTTCTCTTGGGGTTAAACAATATGGAACAAAGAGAAAGGCAGTATTCTCGATGAACCTTTTCTCAGACTGTCACCCTTAGAAATTGTCAAAGAAACTCTAACTCCCTAGAGATGATCTTTTCTCCGTGAATGGCATCTCTTGAGTTTCTTCCAAATTCTCGAACTTTCCTGGAATGATCTCTTCTTTGTGAATTGCATTTCTTGAACTTCTCTTGGTTTGGGGACCCACAGGCTTCCTAAAAGCATCCCCGTCTCCTCTTGGGCGTTGTACAAGGACCCTTCGGCTTCTTAGAAGTTCTCATGCCTTCACTTGGGCTTAATACAAGGACCCTGACGACCTCTTAAAGGTATAAGACAGAACTTAGTCATCCTTTGCTAGAGCAGTCTTTCCAGCGTCAAAACTCCGGCCATTTTAGGCTTGATACTCATCCCTTAATACCCGCGCCTCCTCTTGGGCATTGTACAAAAGATAAAACTCGACTTGGACAGTCTAAAACTCTTGAGTCTCAAATACATTCTCAAGTTCCTTTCAAACATAGGAAAAACACCGATCACTCTGGATCAATCTCCAGCAGAAACCCGGTCTCTCTCATAAGAGTTCCCCACACTTGGACCCGCTTCAGGATCTCAATAATCCTCAGCAGTAAGTCAGCCTCCTCTTAGGCTTTGTACAAATGATTCTCCCCCACAGAGCTAACCTTTTCAGACTCTCTTGTTGAGTCAACCACTTTTAGCCTCCGTCTTGGGCTTTGTACAAGACATATAAAAACACTCTCTTGTTGAGTATAAAAGACTCTCTTGTCGAGTCAATCCACTTTTAGCCTCCGTCTTGGGCTTTGTACAAGACAGATAATAAAACACTCTCTTGTTGAGTATAAAAGACTCTCTTGTTGAGTCAATTTCCTTTTAGCCTCACTCTCAGGCTTCGTACGAGACAGAAAAACACTCTCTTGTTGAGTATAAAAGACTCATTTGTTGAGTCAATTTCCTTTTAGCCTCAACCTCGGGCTTCGTACGAGACAGAAAAACACTCTCTTGTTGAGTATAAAAGACTCTCTTGTTGAGTCAATCTCCTTTTAGCCTCAATCTCGGGCTTCGTACGAGACAACAAAATACTCTCTTGTTGAGTATAAAAGACTCTCTTGTTGAGTCAAACTCCTTTTAGCCTCAATCTCGGGCTTCGCACGAGACAGTAAATCACTCTCTTGTTGAGTATAAAAGACTCTCTTATTGAGTCAATCAACCTTCAGACTCTCTTGTTGAGTCAATCACCTGTTCAAGACTCTCTTGTTGAGTCAACCTTTTTTTGCCTCCGTCTTGGGCTTTATACTGGACAGATAAAAGTACTCTCTTGTTGAGTCAAACCCTTTAGCTTCCCATCTTGGGCTTTGAATAAGATACAAATCACCTTTAGCTTCATGTCTTGGGTTTTGAACAAGACACCAAAACATCTCTTTCCTCCCATAGAATAGGAGGAACTACGATCGCTTTGATTTCCCTGTTTCGTCAAACGGGAATACATAGGCATAAGATTGCAAAAATCTTAGCGAGCATACTAATCAAAAACTCAAAATCCAGTATCTCCATACATCATTCAAAAAACATCAGACCTAGTACTTTACCAAAATCCTCCTCTACAGTCACGACACTCTGTTCTTAAACGAAATAACCTAAGATAGACCCTCCCTTTTGATAGCATCTGTAAACCAACAGTTTTGACTGTTTAACCTTTGTATGCAAGCAGGGTTAATTGAAGACATCTATTTCCCTTCCTTAACCAGCTTCACAATATAAAAAATGAATCGAACTGTAGTACCAAAGCGATAGTGATTCGAAACCACAAAAATCGCGCTACAGTCAATCCTCGGCGAGCAACCTTTTCTTTTTACACACTTTTACCCCGTATTGAGGGGAACTACGAATGCTCTGATTCCATTCCCGTCAGGATACGTAGGCACGAGATGCGATGTCTTGGCGAGCACACTTAGTATATATACCCCTAGGTCTTTACCTTTGCACCCCTTTAGCAAACAATAACAAATAACACACTAAGACAAGAGGTTCCTGTAGAGTACTACAGATACTTAGGGTGCTAATACCTTCCCTTTGTATAACCAACCCCCGAACCTTAGATCCTCTTTTGCTCTGCATTGCATTGCATACTCATGGGTTATTCGTTCTTTTTCCTTTCCCTAGGATAAATTAAAGATCGGTGGTGAATTATGATTTGTGATTCAAGTTAATTAATAGGTTGATATCCGATTCTCACTGCGACAGTTTGTCAAGTTTGGTTTTAATGTTAAGTGGAGATGTTGGATGCTTGTCTATGTCTTTTCTGGAAATCTTGCAGTTTTGGTCAATGGTTGTCTGACCCATGAAATTAATATCCAGATGGGGTTGAAGTAGTGTAACTCATTGACTCATTTCCTTTTTCTACTTATGGCCGAAGGAATTAGTAGTTTTTTTTACTAAGGCTATTGACCTCGATCTTTTCTTTGGGTTTAGAGCCGGCCGAAGAAATGAGTAGTTTTTACTAATCCAAGAGGGACCAATCCCACCGTCCACTAGCGGGGGTCCCGTTTAAAGTCGGAGCAAAACTCCGTATGGACTGTCCCACACAAGAGTTAATTGCACCTAGTAGGATTCGAACCTGAAACCTTGA